>JAPDNY010000013.1:52917608-54263679 GCA_029375565.1 Gekko gecko | reverse complement strand
AGAGGAGGGGGGCTTGAGAAGCTTGTGTCAGGAGCAGTTCCCATCCCAGCAGCAGAGACAGATCTGCAGCCATGTGGCCAGACAGAAACAAAGCTATCTGAATGCAAATGTTTATTTCCAAAGGTTGAGGTCACTGGGATTTGCACTGGGAGTCTGTGTCCAAGACTCAGTCCATAACTAGGTGTCAGCACTGGAGCTCTGGGCCAGTTCAGATAGCTGATTTGATTTTTCTTTTCACCACTGCATCCCTGCATCCCTGACAAGTATTATTTATTTGTGAAAATATTTAGCTCAGGTCTGAAGTCTTCCTCCAATGTCAGGTGCCTTCCTTCTCTTCTGATGGAGAAATAGCTGCTTAAATTAGAGGAAGCCACTGGAAGAAGGCTTCTTGGAATTTGGTTGGATCTACCCCACTGTGTTCCAGAGTTGAGCTAGATTATCGTAGAACCATTTTATCCCACCTTTCCTCCAAGGAGTTCAGGGCAGCTACGAAGGCCCCCAATATCATAATTTGCAAAACAACCCTGTGCCTAGGGTTGCCAACTTCCAGGTGGGGCCTAGCGATCTCTTGGAACTCCAACTGATCTCCAGAGAACCAAGATAAGTTCCTCTGGAGAATATGGCTGCCTTGGAGGGCAGACTCTACGACATTATACCCTGCTGAGGTCCCTCTCCTCCCCAAACCCTGCGTTCCCCAGACACCACCCCAAAAATCTCCAAGAATTTCCCAACCCAGAGCTGGCAACCTACCTGTGCCTTAGGCAGAGACTGTGTAACTGGCCCTACGTCACCCAGCAAGTTTCCAGGCAGAAAAGGGAATTTGAGTTTGGTTTTCCCAGATTCTAACCTGACACTCTAACCACACTGTCAATATAATTATTTTATGAAAATGTGCATGTAAAGCATGGTGCTATACAGAATAACAACAACAAAATGTCCATACCCTGAGAAATTTGCAATCTAAAAGTCACCCCAAGTAAAGCAACAGGAAAGGGAAGGAGACAGGGGCAAGGGTAAATGAAGGAAATGTGTATTCAGTTCAGAGTCCTCTACTCAGAGTTACTTTTAGCAGGGGAACAAAGTTTGAGTCCAGTGGCATCTTTAAGACCAACAGAGTTTAATTCTGGGTGTAGGCTTTCATGCGCAGGCAAACGACATCAGATATTAGCTGATGTTATCTGATGAAGTCTGTAAGCACACGGAAGTTTATACCCAGAATTAAACTTTGTTGGTCTTAAAGGTACCACTGGATTCAAACTTTGTTCTGTTGCTTCAGATCAACATGGCTACCCACCTGAATCTATCTTTTAGCAGGGGAGGTGGACTAAGATGGGCTTTTTTGGGGAAGGGTTTGAAGGAACAGAGAAAGGCAGCATCATGATGAAGGCATCCTGGGAGACAGTTTCAGACACAAAGGGAAGCAGAAGTGTATAAATGTCCCCCCCACCCCGGTGGTGGAAAGTTCCGTCAGGTTGCAGCTGACATACAACGACACTGTAAAGTTATCAGGGCAAGAGATGTTCAGGGGTGGTTTGCCATTGCAACCCTGGATTTCCTTGATGGTCTCCCATCCAAATACTAACCAGGGAATACCCTGCTTAGCTTCTGAGATCTTATGGGCTTTGTCCCCAAAAAGCAGGTGGGGGTTGTATAAAAGCAATAAATAGAAGGAGGGATACTGAAGCCTTTTGCTTGTATTCTTTCTGCTCCAAATCTCTCCCATCAAGCTTCTCTCTCAAACCCCCCCCCCACATACACTCACACTCCCTGCAAATACATTTGCTCCTTGCCAATGAAGCGGTCATGACTCACTTGCCCAGAGCACGTCCCAGCGCACCCAACACAGCTTGAAAGCCTGGTTTCGCTAACCAGTCTGTATTTTCTGTGTCCCATGATTCATCGATTCCCCGCATTCATTCAGAGCCGGTTGGGTGGCTGCAGCAGCAAAGGGTGGCTTATGGGATTTCATCTCACGGCCTGGCCAAGTTCAAACCCATCATTCCTTTCACCTTGGGAGCTGGCTGATGGATTTTCACACTTGTAGGTCTTCTGGAAATGACTTGCCTGGAGAAACGCTGATGCAGTCAGCGACTTGAAGAAGGAAGCCCTGGCAAGATGGTGGGGGGAGGGAGAGGGCAGCCGACTTTGTCAATGAACAGGACTGTACCAATCTGGGAAGAAGCATGGCTGAACAATGAGGGAAGCTACATCACTCTAAGGGTGCATAGGTTTTATTTCCTTGAATGAGATGCCTCTCTTATCTGGGAGCTGCCCCTCTGATCCCTCCTCTCTCTCTCTCCGCACATGGCCTTCCATGGAGACTCATGTCTCTGCAGGTCTCTCCTGTAGATACGAGGCCCTCATACTCCCGCACACATGATGCCAAACAAGCTGGCCATTTGTGATAAAGAAAGAACCATTTGGATTAGGCTTCTTTCCCTTCTTTGGCTGCAACCTGAATGTGAACTGGATCTCCTTGAATACATGTAAGTTTACCTTTTTTTGCAATATACTTCTTGGGAGGTTTATTTACTGCACTCAGTTTCACACTTCTATGACTGGGCAAAACACTGCTATATTAACCAAATATCCCAATATCCCAGGGCTAACCAGGTGCCCACTCTTCCTATATTACAGGCCCCTAGCAGGCAAACCTAACCTACAAACCTAAATTGGTTTATTTGCATGGCTTCCTGATCACATGATCCCTGGCTGTTGTAGAATTCAGCTTTCTAGATGACCTAGAAACAATTTCCATGGTTTCTTGTGAAACTTGGCAAGTGATCGTGCTAAAGCCCTGTTCAGACTATCCACTGAAAACATAAATTTATTTTTTGCTGGAGCACTCTTCCTGGAAAACAGGGACTGCTGTCACACTGACCATCATCTTTCATGTGTGGCAATGACTCTCCGAGGGCCAAATTTAGAGTCCAGTGGCACCTTTAAGACCAACAAAGTTTTATTCAAGTTGAATAAAACTTTGCTGGTCTCAAAGGTGCCACTGGACTCTAAATTTCTTCTACTGCTTCAGACCAACATGGCTGACCACCTGGATCTATTTCCTTGGGCCAGCTCCTAAGAACATAAGAACATAAGAACATAAGAGAAGCCAATGTTGAATCAGGCCAATGGCCCATCTAGTCCAACACTCTGTCACACAGCGGCCAAAATATACCAGGTGCCATCCGGAGGTCCAGCAGTGGGGCCAGGGCACCAGAAGCCCTCCCACTGCTGCCCCCTCCAGCACCAAGAATAGAGTGCATCACCTGCCCCAGACTGAGAGTTCCCATCCATACCCTGTGGCTAATAGCCACTGGTGGACTTCTGCTTCATATGTTTATCTAATTTCCTCTTGAAACTGTCCATGCTTGCAGCTGCCACGACCTCCTGTGGCAGTGAATTCCATATGTTAATCACTCTTTGGGTGAAGAAGTATTTCCTTTTATCTGTTTTAACCCGACTGCTCAGCAATTTCATAGAGTGCCCACGAGTTCTTGTATTGTGAGAAAGGGAGAAAAGTACTTCTTTCTCAACCTGCTCAATCCCATTCATAATCTTATAAACCTCGATCATGTCACCCCTCAGCCGTCGTTTCTCCAAGCTAAAGAGCCCCAAGCATTTTAACCTTTCTTCATAGGGAAGGTGTTCCAACCCTTTTATCATTCTAGTTGCCCTTCTCTGCACTTTTTCCAATGCTATAATATCCTTTTTGAGATGTGGTGACCAGAACTGTACACAGTATTCCAAATGAGGTCGCACCAATGATTTATACAGGGGCATGATGATACTGGCTGATTTGTTATCAATTCCCTTCCTAATAATCCCCAGCATAGCGTTGGCCTTCTTTATTGCAGCTACACATTGTGTAGACATTTTCAGCGAGTTATCCACTACGACTCCAAGATCTCTCTCTTGGTCAGTCTCTGCCAGATCAGACCCCATCAATGTGTATTTATATTTAGGATTTTTGGCTCCAATGTGCATCACTTTGCACTTGGCCACATTGAACCCCATTTGCCACGTTGACGCCCACTCACCCATCCTCAACAGATCCCTTTGGAGTGCCTCACAATCCTCCCTGGTTTTCACCACCCTGAACAACTTCGTGTCATCTGCAAATTTAGCCACATCACTGCTTACTCCCAATTCCAAATCGTTAATAAACAAGTTAAAAAGCATCGGACCGAGTACTGATCCCTGTGGTACCCACTGCTTACCACTCTCCACTGAGAAAGTTTCCCATTTATACTCACTCTCTGTTTCCTATTTATAAGCCAGTTTTTGATCCACAAGAGGACTTGTCCTTTTATCCCATGACTATTGAGCTTACTTAGGAGCCTTTGATGAGGAACTGTATCAAAAGCTTTCCGGAAGTCAAGGTAAATAATATCTATTGGGTCCCCCTTGTCCACATGTTTGTTCACTCCCTCAAAAAACACTAACAGGTTAGTGAGACAAGATCTTCCTTTACAGAACCCATGCTGAGTCTGCCTCAATAGTTTTTGTTCATCAATGTGCCTACTAATTCTTTCCTTAATAACAGTTTCCACCAATTTACCCGGTATCGATGTCAGACTGACTGGCCTGTAATTTCCTGGATCTCCTAAACTGTGTGGGGAGAGAGGAGGAGGAGGAGGAGGAGGAGGAAGAGGTTTTATACCCTGCCCTTCACTACCTGAGGGAGTCTCAGAGCAGTTTACTTTTCTCTCCTGTGATGCAGATGGTGCTGAGAGAGCTCTGAGAGAGCTGTGACTGCCCCAAGGTCACCCAGCTGGGTGCATGTGGAGGAAGAATGGGGAATTAAACCTGGTTCTCCAGATTAGAGTCCTGTCACTCTCAACCACTCCACCAAATTGTATTCAGATACAGCTAGAATGTGAGTTCTTCTGATACAGCTGAAGAAGTGAGCAGTGACTCACGAAAGCTCACCACCTGCCACAAATTTTGTTAGTCTTTAAGGTGCGACTGGACACCTGCTCTTTTCTACTGCTACGGACAGACTAACACAACTACCCATTTTGATCTACCCTCCCTAGGGAGTACCCCCCAAGTCTCCAAGAATTCCCCAAGCCAGAGTTGGCAGCCCTATAGCCAGGCATCCAAAGCAGCTTGACAGCATTCATGGCCCCATCTGGTTTAATCAGGGAACCCTGGAGGGGCTTCCTGTTGCAAAGAGAAGGGGCCTAAATAAACATAGACAGCTGCTTAGCAGGGGTCTTGGAAACCCAAACCCTCTGTATTCTTTAAGTGTGGCCGAAACCCCACTTCCTTCAATATATTACATAAACATCCCTTCCTTCCCAGAACAGAAGCTTAATGTAACAGGCAGTGATGAGTTTAGCATCTGCCGGCAGGAAGCTCTGTGAGCTCAGGAGACTCAACTGCAACTTTGGGACGGCTGCCATAAATGAAGTCACTCACCTCTCATGCTGGATGTGGAGCTGGCTGTTTGGGATTCCCCAGCTCGGGCAGGGGAGTGGAGCAGCCAGCAATTCGTATGCCCCAGCAGCTCAGTGACGGCAAAGGCTTCTGGGACTGGAGGCCTGATGCAAACACAGAGTGACCATTAGGACATATCTGTGTACAAAAAAACGGTTGCGGGCCCCCAATGAGAAAGCGTGCGCTGCCCATGCAGCTAGGACCGTTTCAAGTACGCCTTTGCAATGTCTCTCACTTTGCAGTCCAAGGGACTGAAATGTGGGCAGCAGCTGCCTATATGCTACAGCAAGAGAGGCAAGAGGTCTTGTTGCCTGGGTTCTGTGTTGGACAACCCTCAAGATGTACCAGGAAGTAAGCAGCTGTTGCTAACTGCCCGCCTTGTGCTGGGCACAGCCCCTGAACTATGGCCACAGTTGTGGATTCAAAAATACCTGGAGATTTGAGGGTGAAGCCTGGGAGAGCGGGATTCAGGAGGGACGTTGGTAAGCTATAATGGCATGCAGTCCAATGATGACAGACCCCCTGTTTCTCTCCCCACTCTGAGGCAGATTCTTCCCGCCAAAATTCTTAGTTCCCTTCAGGTACTAAGCTGTCCCCCAGTAACATGATAAAATTTGTGGCTTTATGAATCTGAATGTCCCACCCTGTGACAGAATCTAATTTGGCTTCTGCCTCAGCCCAGGAACTTGTCAGAAGAAAACAGCACCCCTCTTTTTAGATCCCTTGAAATGGCACTGTGTAACAATGAACAATAATAAAAAAATATTTTAATAGTCAGGGATGGTATGGGGTAGTCAGGAATTGGAAAGGGTGAGGGAAACGTTGTTGGTAAAGCAGTATATATTTCAGTTGACAGGCAAGTCCACCTGGTTTTCTCCAAGAAAAGTGGGATTAATAACTAATAATGACATAATAAATATATAAGTTATGTATATAGTCTGGAGATCATATACAGACCAGGAGATCTACAGCTGTCACCTGGAAGTTGGCAGCCCAAACTATCACCTCCTCTCCTCTGTGTTTGTTGACATTCTTTTTAACTCTTATGTTTTTATCAGTTATCTTTTTTAACTTATTGTATACTGCACCTTTGAGATCTAGAGGAATATTGTGAATAATAAATTCTGCTGTGGCTTGTCAGATGCCAGCCTGGCTCTACTCTGGACCCACCAGCACCCACCTTTCCTGACTGTGTCCCCAAAACCCTGCAGTATCCCCCCCCCTTAAAATTAACTCTGGCACCCTTTGTTCCAAGGAAGTTCTGAAGGCTCTGCAGCCAAGGCCTTTGAAATACAAAGGCTCTAGAGGTGGTTTTTTAAAATCAGTATCATTATGGATGAGGCATCCCCATCTCTCAAATGAGAGGGCTTGATTCTGGTCCCTGGAAAGTTTCGAAAGAGGTAATCCCTGTCTCTGTGCATCAATGAGTCATTCCTTTCCAAGTGACTTTCATGAAACAGTTGTACATCTTTGGCTTTTAGTTAACTGCTTGATGCCTGCAGGGCTCTTTTTGTAGAAAAAGCCCAGCAGGAACTTATTAGCATAATAGGCCACACCCAGCAGCAGAAACTCATTAGTATATTAGGCCACACCCCTATGTTACCAGAAGTGTGGTCATCCAGCCACACCCACCCTTTGCTTCTTATTCTGTTTACCTTATTTGTTGTCAAAACCCAGAGCTTTTTTTGTAGCAGGAACTCCTTTGCATGTTGGGCCACACACCCCTAATGTAGCCACTCCTAATGAGTTTCTGCTGTTGGGTGTGGCCTATTATGCTAATGAGTTCCTGCTGTGTTCCTGCCCAAAAATAGCCCTGTGCCTGCTTATACAGTGCTGAGAAGCATCAAAGACTGAAATGGAAATTTAGCCATTGGGGATAATTTGTGAGCACATACATGAATATGGTGAATCAGACCATTGGTCCATCAGGGTCAGTATTGTCTACTCAGACTGGCAGCCGTTTTTCAGGATCTCATGCTACCTGCTCCCTTGAACTGAAGGTGCCAGGGATTGAACTTGGGCCCTTCTGCATACCAAGCAGATCCTCTACCACTGACCAACAGATGAAATTCTGGCTCGGTCAGTTAAGTCAAAGCCAGACCCTCCCTGTTGTCACCCGCCCTTCACTGTGTCTGAAATGGGGCACCTTCAAACAATGCCCAGTGGTACAATGGATGGTAGGCAAAGTGTTGGGTTTGAATATGGGATGTCTGAGGTGAACAGAACAGATAAACAGATGAAGCTGCCTTATACTGAATCAGACCCTTGGTCCGTCAAGGTCAATATTGTCTACTCATAATGGCAGCAGCTCTCCAGGGTCTCAGGTGGAGGTCTTTCATATCACCTACTACCTGATCCTCTTAGTTGGAGATGCCAGGGATTGAACCCAGGACCTTCTGCATGCCAAGCAGATGCTCTACCACTGAGCAACAGATGAAATTCCAGCTCAGTCAATGTAGTCAAAGCCAATCTTCAGCACGTCAGCTGGCCTACTTCCCACCCCTGTACTCATGTCACAGATTAAAACAGAGACCTGCTTGCAATCATTCTATTTTCATAACAAGGATTATTCTCCATTCCTCATTGGTTTGTCTCTCCCTGTTGTACGTTGTCTTCATTTGCTCAGCAATGGCTAGTCCTGAGCTCTTCCAAAAGCCAAGAAGGCATTCATTTAAAGCTAGGAAGACCTATTTATCCTAAAATCTGTTCCCAGCATTTCAAAATGAGCCTTGCCAGCATGCAAAACGGCAAGCTGCACATCCTGCATGGCACATAAATGTTCAGGTACATGCAGTTATATGTGCATGTATTTTAAACAGGATGCATCCTCTACCACCACCCTCTTCCCTCGCCCCACCTAGGAAAATTGGGGTTCAGCCGTATGGTTTCCAACATCAGGAAAATAACCTTTAATTGGCACCACAAGATGCTGCTGAAGGCAGGCAAAGGGACCAGCAGCCAAGCACACGATGGCCTGTCCCCTCCCGGTAAAAGATGCTGTTTGGCTAATTGGTCCCTGCTGCTCACAGAAGGGGAACTAGATGCCCAACTCTCCCTGCGCTCAGCCAGTGTCCTGAAACACCAAATCCAATTAGCTCATCTTAAGAAGTAAAAGCTCTGCTCATAAAATTATCATTGCTGCCATAAAATTATCCATCCCTCTTCTCCAACTGTGCACAAGCACTTAACTCCCTGACCTGCCTGGCTCATTGAGTGCCGTGGGGATGACTGGAATACCAAACGACAACACCGAAACTTTGCTCCGCCTTAGCACAGAGCCCCGGGAAGGCAGCGAAGGAGGATCCAGTGGGGCGGGAAGGCTCCTCGAGCTAAGAGCAAGGGCAGCCAGAGGGTGAACCATGAGGTCAGCATTTCAAAGGGCTTGACTTCAGGAAGCTGGAATTGCTCACGGACAGCAACCCATGAGCTACCAAAGGAGTGCGACCCTCATCAATCAGAAATAGCTCACCCGCCCCTGGAGTCAAAGCAGCATCAACCATTTCGGTTTATGACTTCATTTCTGTCCTGGCTTTTTCTTCCATACTGGGACTCAACACACTGTAGGCATTATTCCACAGATATCTTTCATCTGACTAAGGGAACTTTGATTCTTGTAAGGTTACACTCCAAAATTCACATGAACACATGAAACTGCCTCATACGGAATCAGACCATCAGTCTATTATCAGTATTGTCTACTCCAACTGGCAGTGGCTCTCCGGGGTCTCAGGGCGAGGTCTTTCACATCACCTACAGCCTGGTCCATTTAGGTGGAGATGCCAGGGGTTAAACCTGAGACCATCTGCATGCCCAGCTTTACCAGTGACAGTGAGCCACAGCCTCTACCCTAATTGTTATTGGTCTGTAAGGAGCTCCTGGATTTGAATCTAGCTATCAATCCAGGGAGTGATCAAACATGACAGCCAGTGTGGTGCCAAGGTTAGAGTGTCAGACCAAGCCTGGTAGAGACACGGATTCAAATTTCCCCATTCTGTGACTTTTTGACCTACTACATAGGGTTGCTGTGAAGATTAAAATGGAAGAAGAGAATCACGTGTGTGACCCTGGGCTCCTTAGGGGAAGGGGGCAGGTTAAAAATACAGGCATGTACCTGACCACCAATGCTCCCTCTAAGCCGTGGAGTTTTGTGATCAAAAATTCTACTTTGTGAGCTACTGGCATTAAAGTTGTGAGTGAGTGATTTGTCTACTGTATAAATCAGTTTGCTCTGGAGCCATCCTTCCTGAACTAAGACAAAAAATCTGTGAGCTGGAGGCTAAAAACCTGCAAGCTAGCTCACACCAACTCAGCTTAGAGGGCACACTGCTGACCACTCCTTTGAACCTTCCGCCAACTTATGTGGGTCTGCATCGGATGGAAAAGCTGCTTGCTTAAAGGAAGGCTCCTTAGGGTGGAGGAACTTCCTCCAGCTGAAGGTAGAGTGCATGCTGATATGCACATGATATCCAGACCTCCTTAGCTGCAGTACAGTGGCTGCGTCCTGTGCCTTCTGACCATGCTCTGGTCTCCTCCTGGCCGTTGTTGGATCCTGTATTATTCTGTCCCCTCTCATCCTAACCAAAGTTAAGATCCGAAATTGCTGATCTTGATTAAAGAGAAAATGAATTTGATTGAGATACTCTGAATCTAAAGACAAATTACAGTATCTTAACATAGATGTTAAGTTATTCAGGGCCAAACTACACATTACATTTTAGACAAGGGCCAGCCACTTTGAGTACCATATGGTTAAAAGCCTAATAAATAAATAAAAGAGTCATCTCCTATTATTATGCTACTATACAACTGGTATGTAGTGGTATACTGCCTCTGAACATGAAGGTTTCATTGCACCAGCGAAATAAACACTAATGATGCATGGCCCATAAGCAGTACTTGGCTTGACCCCAAAGAACACAGAACACAGTTTGGAAAAAAAAATCAGTTTATTTACAAAATAAGGCCACAAAACCTGTTAGTAGCTGAGCCATATCAGGTGTGATTAGTAGGACAGACATCCCAAAGGAAAGAAGCATTTGCAGTTATGTGGACAGCATGAATATGAAAAAAAGACAAAAGAGCAAAAAGTATTGCCCAAACCTTTTTGCAAGAATTATTTCCTTCTCCTGCTTTGTAGATTCTATTTTTTTAAAATAATAATAATAAAATCATCCCAAGCTGGCTGGAAACAGCAGCAAGGAGAATTCGGCCTCAATCAAGAGTACCCTCCTAAATGCACAACCGTGTGCCGCAATTGTAAGTAGGAGATCAGAAACAGTGGGACATTTCCCCCCCGTAGAAATGTCCTGGTAAGGAGCCAAGCCAGATGGTGGCACAGATCTATCTTGGGAAGGAAGCCAACAGCAAAATGCCCAGGGAACTTTCCTTCATTATCCCTGCACTCATCTCCACCGCCAAAAAAACAAAACAAAAAAATGTTCTGGACTCCTGCTAGAGATTTGATCTGCAGAAATCAGCAGGTGAATGGTGGCAAAGAACAAAACTGGCTCACTTGCCAACTGCATGCTGTACTGATTAGAATATCAAAGCAGGATCTGGAAGAACTGAGTTCAAATCCCTGCTAAGCCATGAAACTCGCTGGGTGACCACGGGCCAGTTATCCTCTCTCGGCCTAACCTACCTCTCAAGGCTGTTGCGAGGATAAAATGGGGAAGGGAGAGCTGTGTACGCTGCCCTAACATTCTTGGTAGAAAGGTGGGATTACAATGTACTAGACAGCTATGCAGTTCAGGGGACAGCTACAGTGGTGGGCTCAAAACACGGCAGGCCTAGATTACTCTGACGAGGGATGTCGGATGGCTGAGGAGAAAAAGCAGTCTGGAATCACTAAATATGCAACCATCTGAAGCAGCCAGAAAGCTAAGAATTGGCACATGGTGGGGGGGGCGAGAGCCCTCACACAGCCTGAAAGCACGTCCATGGCTCCTAGCGAGGGGGATGCTCAAGTGAGCCATATCCTAATCATATATAGCAGAGCACCAGTGGACAAAAGCAACTGGAGGAATAGCAGACCTTTTCCCTCAGCGGTTGGAGGAACATCAGCGGAAATTATTCCTAAGAATACAGTACAGTCAACTGAGGTGAGCTGATTGAGGCCTAGATTCAGAGAGCTACCCTGGCCAGCCGGCTTGCGTCACAGCCCTCGAGTCGGATCCCAAAAGACTCTGGATGTTGAGGCATATGGGAGGCATCTGCTTGGTAGACTTTAGGTCTCCGTTCCTGTATGGTGCCAGCTTCTCAAGGACTACTTCCCAGCCCTTGTTTTCCCACCATAGCTTCCTCGCCTCTTTTAGGGACGGCAAAGTCTCCTGACCCTGCATTCCGGGTGCTTGTGAGAGAGGCCTGGCTGGCACCAAGGGCTCCGTCTCGGTAGCTGATCAAGTCAGACATGCAGGCACCTGAAAAGAAACAATCTGTTGTTAATAATGCCCGGGGTGGTCCTAACCAATCCTTTAAAAGGTTATTGTTCCAGCCCACTCACATCCCAGGGCATGGGACAGGAATTCTGGGCAAAGCCACAAGCCATCTTTTTGACAAGTCAGAAAAAAGGATCCTGCACATTTTCCCCTGCAGGCCTGCTTCCAGAGCACGCAAGGGCAGTTTCCCTAGAGCAGGGCTTTGTTTACCAGTGACCAATGGGCTGCAGGTCCCATGTCTCCCCCCACCAATCCAAAACAATGTACTCTGCAGCACACAGACATTCTTCGGAGATAGAGCTGGCAGCCTTGTCAGTAGAACTGTCCCTTGAGTGGCCCAAGTTTCTACCGGCTCCTTTAACACAGAGAAGAGTCGTGGGTGAAGTGTTTCTCATCTCCACAGTAGGAAAAACTTCATAAGCTAAATCTCTGCATGTCAGGCTGTAGTTATAGGGACAGGAGGAGGGCAATTCTAGTTCATGCTTTCTGATCTATTCCTTCCCTGTTATCTACCTAAAGCACTGAAACAAGCTCAAGAAAAAAGCGATTGGACAGCACCCATAACGTCATAGGAAACCTGCTCCCTCTCTTGCCAGCATGGTGTAGTGGTTAGAGAGTTGGACTAGGATCTGGGAGACCCAGGTTTGAACTCCCACCTGACCTACTGCACAGGGTTGTTGAGAGGATACAATGGAGGAGAGGAGAACCACAGAAGCCGCTGTGGGTCCTCATTGCGAAGAGAGGTGGGGTGGGGTATATAGATTAAGTAAATAAACAACTAAAACAAAATATGGTTGTGTACATTTTCATACTTTGGTTTTACTTTCGTATATTGTTGTTGTCATGAAGGGCAGGTTCCCAACCGCTCCAGGTATCCCCTTCTGCGCTAGAATTGCCACTTCTTGTACTTGCCACGAGTCCTTCACATTTCTAGACCCTTCAGCTATAACAATTCAAGTTATAGATGACCCTAGATGACCCTGGAGGTCCCTTCCAACTCTATGATTCTATGATAATTAATGTGTCTCTTGCAGCTATCACTGGCCGGGTGCCTTGATAGCCCCCCACTGGCTCCTATATCTTTAAATGGTGGTGTAAAAGAGAGAATCTGGCAGCTACAGCTTGCCATAGTCGGGTGGGGAAAACTGCTGCACTTGTTAAAAATGCCTTTTCCTGTCATTAAAATCATAAGAATTCTGTTCTGATTTGCGCTGGGTCACCTGAATTGACTGGTGCTGATCAGCAGCTAATCCCCTCCTGCACCACAGACTCCCAAGAACAAAGATGAGCTCAGTATAGGAATCTGCATTACTACAAGTCTAGTTGTGTCCAGAGCTCAGTCTGTGGCAGGGATGAGCATTCAGATATTAAATAATCAATAAGCTAACAGAACTGTTTGTTAATATAGTTATTATAAGTAATCCAAATCCAGCTATCAGTAGGATTTGGAAACCTTTGTAGCTATCCATTATTCTAGTGCCTGGCTGGCTGGTTTAGAGTTCCCAGAGGGTCAGGGTGACCACACTGGCAGAGATGACTTCCAATCAAAACATTAACACCAGTCTTGTCACCAAAGGGAATTGCCTAATAGGCTTGCCTTCCCAAAGTATGCCAATTCTGTGTCTTGGCACTCAGTCTCATATACTGGGAGAGTGCACTGTGTCCAATATTCTCAGTACTGACGGATGGTATTTTTTGTGAATGGGGCAATGTACCCATTTTCCAGCTTTGGCATGTGCAATCGGCAACCCCGGTACCATGCCAAAGCTCAAAAATACATGTGTGGTCCTATTCACACAAGATGGTGAGCATGTGTATCGAGGGGATCATGCGCAGTGCGACTCTCCCAGTACATGAGCTGGCAGCACCGAAATGTGACACTCAAACAGGGCTACTGAGAGGCAGCCACCCCTCTTTCAGTGTTCTGAACTAAAGTGGATGTGGCAGAGGGCAAGGGCCACACTGGATCCTTCTATCTGGTGGTGAGAGGCCATCGCTAATCGAACTTCTCTTTCCTGCTCGCTGAGGCGCAAAGGTGTGGGAGGCCATCAAGGCTCCTGTCAGTCAGGCACAGCATTGGAAATCAATGGATCTCCCCCCTCCCCTGCACTCTTGAAGCAGCGTGGAAGGGCTGAACTCACTATAAGAAAGCCGTTTGCAGAACCCCAATAGGAGTGGAATGGAGGAATTAACCCCTTCCTTGGAGAGCTGGCAACTTCCAGCAAAACCCACAAAAGCAACATGTTTGCAGCGATGACCCAGACTCTCATGCACGAGGCACTCAGACAGGCTGGCTCAGTGTTGCCAGCTGATGGCAGAGAGGGTAAAAAACAGCAGCTGGGTTTGCTCCTGTGCCTCTGATAAAGCAGAAATCAGCAAGGAATAGAGTTGCCAACAGGCCTGGAGAAAAATGTCTTGCCGCTTGAATGAGGCTTAATGGGATGTTATTTACCAGGGACGTTATTTAGCTCCAGGCCATGAAAAGCTTCCACTGCCCATTTCTACACATTACGTTTCTATTAAAGGGACAGGACATTTTTCTCCTGGCTTGTTGACAACCCTAGCAGGGAAAGCTTTTCAGCAAGGAGCTAAACATTATTGCTTGTTCATTGCAGCGGATTAAGCTTCTGTTGAAGAGGTCATATATACAGGATGGGGCTGTGGCTCAGAGGGGGAGAACATGCTGTCCATCCACATGAACCCACATTTACTCCCCAGTATGTCCAGTTAAACCCAGTCTCAGAAATAGCTGGCACTGGGAAGGGCCATTTTTGGCCAGATGGAAAGGATGCTGCCATCAGAATAGATAATATGGAGCTAGATGAACCAATGGCCTAACTCAGCTGGCTGTTATACATTCAGTCACTTTATCAGAAGAATAAAATATCAAATCAGTTCCAACTGACATGTTTCAGGTGAGAGAGAGAATTTCAGCTTCCCAAGTGGAAGTACTGCAGAGGTTTCTTTTAAAAAGCTGCCCTTGGCAAAATCCTCTCCCAAGTGTACCGGAATCTGTGAGGTTGAGAGGTTAGCTGTCCCTACGGCTATGGGGTGATGGATGGCACTTTACTATGTGCGAACAAAGCAAACCAAGAGAATATTGTTCAAACACTGGATAGCATTGTTTCTTCTAAGTTGCAGCCACTCGCTAGGCAAAGGAAAGTCCTTTCTGCCACTTGCTGCTACTTGAGATCTTTCAATTGGGCTTGCCAAAGATTGATCCTGGACCCTTCTGCATGGAAACCAATGAGCCACAGCCCCTTTCCTGAATATCTGCCCTCTGTTCTCTCTGGCTAGGCTAGATACCTGTACTCGTCTTAGACTGAAGTGCTTCCCGCCCACTGTCAGCTCAGGTCTAAAAGGTCAGGACGGCTGGGTATGAGCATCTTCTTACTTGGATTAGCTTGATAGATTGGGAGCCCAGTGGAATGCAAACTTCTGTATTCCCTATTGGAAGCCGACACCACAAAGCAGAATGCCAATCAGAATATTTATGGATGCTCTGGGTAACCAAGACAACTAGGTGGGGTGGAGGGAGCTGTAAAAGGATGCTGACTCTCTCCACTCCTGCTTCTTCAAGAGCTGGACCAATGATTTGGTTTATTGTTCTTTCTCACTTCTGTATCATGACAAACTACCCCAGCCCAAAGCCCATCTTCTACATGGACCACGGTCTGTCTGGGTCCCAAGACACTGGCTGTCTTGCAGCTATAAATTTAGCAAAATCTCAGCGGGTCCATAGTGATGAACAAAAATCTGCCAATCCCGCCCATTCCAATCAGCAGCTGGCTTTTCCCCTGAAGCACTTGCCCTTTGTCTCCTGCAAGGGAGGAGTGAGTTTCTGGGTCTCTCCTGGCTCTGCCTTTCCTTCTCCGAACTGTGGGGTGGCGCTCCAGTTCTCAGCCGGCTGTGTGTACTTGGCTTCCATCTCGTTCACCCAATCTGTGCTCCACTCCCACGTGGGAAGGGGCTGTGATCTAGGATTCAGCTGAGCATCCTTCAAGCTCCGTGTGGCGGCATGTGGATGCACGATTCCATTGGGAGGAGAACCGGAGGGCAAGAAGTCTGCTAGGGGAAAGAGGAAGTGTATCATTATCCCTTTAAGTGCATGCTGAGGTGGACAGCTGGTGGAGAAGACATCCCCCCTCCCCCGGGACCTGAATGGAACAATGAAATGTACAGGCATAGTGTCAATAATGCATAGCAGTACCCTTACAGACTACCTTGTATACAGGTATCACCAATCTGAGCCTCCTCCACCATATGAAGTCTACTCTTGATTAAAAAGTTGGGCCTTTCAATAATACGCTACAGTGATTAAAACAAACACAATATTTGTATATGTTCAGTTAGCACAGTTCCTTCATCATCCAAGATCCAGTATCAATGACTACCTTTTTAAAAATGTCACTCTTTCAGTAACGTGTCCCCAGCAAGAAAAAGGGGGGACTATATCTTCTGATGTCCTGACCTGGATGGCCCAGACTAAACTAACTTTGTTGGACCTGAGAACCAGTTTGGTGTAGTAGTTAAGTGAGCGGACTCTAATCTGGGAGAACTAGGTTCGATTCCCCACTCCTCCACTTGCAGCTGCTGGATGCCCTTGGGCAAGCCATAGTTCTGTCAGAGCTGTCCTCGAAAGAGCAGTTCCCGAAAGACCTCTCTCAGCCCCGCCTACCTCACAGGGTGTCTGTTGTGGGGAGAGGAAGGGAAAGGGGTTTGTAAGCCACTCTGAGACTCCAAGTGAAGGGCGGGGTATAAATCCAATCTCCTCCTCCTCCATCTTGAAAGCTAAGCAAGGTTGGTCCTGGTTAGTACTTGAACAGGAAACCACTGAGGAAGCCCCAGGGTTAATGGCAAACCACTTATTTTTATTTCTCGCCTTGAAAACAATATGAGGGGTTGCCGTAAATCAGCTGCAACTTGATGGCACTTTTCACCAGCATATCTTCTGCTGAGCAGCCTGATGCAGCAGTCGGAAGTTGAGCGAGTGTGCCTTTTCAGACACCTTTATAGTGATTGCTAAACAACAGCGCGGGGGCTACGTTCTCTTATCGCCCCTACACCACAAGGATAGAATTGAATGCATTTGACGCATCTGCTTGATACCACCTTCAAGGATTGCTAATGGCAAAAAGTTACTGCATGCCAACACAAAAGCTCTCCTATACATTGGTACTGTTAAGGGTTTTTTAAGTGCTTTGCACACTTCTTAAGAAATTGGAAGTTTAGAGCTGAAGTTAAAGGTGAGTAAAACCCACATCCCACTCCATAAATATTCTGGCAATCTATATTACAAACATATGAAGCCATTTTCTTTCTCTCTCTCTCCCCCTCCCTCCTGCCCGCCCTCTCAGCAGATCAGCTGTAGATTGAGGGGTTTGCTGCTTCAGGATCTCCATTGGGTGTGTGTGTGTGTAGTTTTTGAGCTACAATGCAGCGGAAAGTTTTCTGGTGCACCATCAATGTAAGCCATCACCTTCGGCCCATGATGAAATGACAAAGCAACGGGAGCCAGAAAGATCCAGGCTATTCCCTCCTCCAGTATAACTTAGTCAAGGCCGCAAAGATCTGTATTGTGTTCTCCACCTCCAAAGGCTAAAAGTGTTCAGATGAAGGCCAGGATGCTGGTGGGGGGAGGGGCTGTTAGCCAGTTTGGTGCAGTGGTTAAGTGCGCGGACTCTAATCTGGGAGAACCAGGTTTGATTCCCCACTCCTCCACTTGCACCTGCTGATGTGACCTTGGGTCATTCATAAGCTCTGGCACAGCTGTTCTTGAAAAAGAGCAGTTTCTGTCAGAAGTTCTCTCAGCCCCACCTACCTCACAGGGTGTCTGTTGTGGGGAGGGGAAGGGAAAGGAGTTTGTAAGCCGCTCTGAGACGCCTTTGGGCAGTGAAGGGCGGGGTATAAATCCAAACTCTTCTTCTTCTTCTTACCTACCATTTTCCCAGTATAGGATGGTCATGTAGAGAGTTAAGACTGCTAGTTTATCAAGATCAGTCTCATGTACCGTAGCTGACAGGTAGAGTCCTTTGACATTGCCTAATACTCAATTCTTTTAACTGGAGACCCTGGGATTGAACCTAGGACTTTCTGCCTACAAAGCAGATGCTCTGCTACTGAGCCATGACACCTCCCCAATACATAGCAAATTCTTCCCAGACTGGTATTTTCCCTGCAGGAGATCTTAATCACTGGCCTTCCTGGTCATGTCAAGCTTGGCCTAGTTTCTATCCCAAATTGCCCACTTTTCTATATTCTGGGGAAAAGTTGATTTTTTTTTTGTATTTTTGCATTTGTGTGTGTGTGTGTGTGTGTGTGTGTGTGTGTGTGTGCACATGCACCCATGCCTGGAAGTCATGGTGACCTCTGGCGACTCCTACTGGGGCATGGAGGGTGTTTGGAGAAGTGGCCTCTGCCTCCCAGCTCTGGTATTCTTTGGCGGTCTCCCATCCAAATACTTGCCAGGGTCGGCCCTGCTTAGCTTCTGAGACCTAACAAGATTGGGCTTGCCTAGGGTTGGGGCAAAAATGGTTGAATTTTGAAGACAAATCTGAGTAGGTTTCAAATGTCAACTCAACTACGCAATCTGCCTTTCAGCCTTGAACTCTTGCACTTCCTCTCTCGTTATATGGGGCTAAATAATACTGGTCTACCTTACAGGTTTGTTGTGACAACTACAGAGATAATGCCCACAAGAGAAATAGTAAATATTGCCATGTATCCAACCATCCCTGGGAATGAGACTTTCTTGCTTCAGCCTCCAGTTACAGCACACTGAGCCCCCTCCCAATTTTGTTCGGGGGGGGGTTGGTGGAGGGAGCAAAGGATAGGGGGAAAAGTGGGGGCCTGCAGTTGGAGGGAGAATCAGCAGAAAGACTGTTCTGTTGGAGGAACTGTGAGTTAGAATACAGGCCCATGAAATATTCTGTAGTCAACGCACCTTTGTTTAGAATGTCTTTTTAATGCCAGCTCTGTTTCTTTGATTCAGGATGTAGAGACAGGAGAATGGCAGTCACAAATGGCCCTCAGACCCGACACTGAATTCCGGCTAGAGAGGCTCTCTTCTTGATGGAAACCCTCAACAGGGTAACATTCAAGGGACTTTGAATTCATAGTCTGGAAACGTGGCAATTTGGGTCAACGGGAGGAACTGAAACTCACAAGCAGCCCAGCTGCTGTACTCTCTTTGAAAGGTGGTCTTGCACAAACAGGAGACCTCACAGGAACCAACTTCATGATTTTCCTCGAGAAGGTTGCAAACACACACTGTTGCTTCTCCCCTGAGCGTTTTGGAAGGAGGCCTGCTGTGATGAAAAGTGCAGGAAGCCAGTGGGAAGGCCTGTCTAGGTCAATCAGGTTAAGGCCGATGTGACCTCACCACACTGTCTGGTGAGCTGCAAAGGTAGGATCTGTCTTATTTAGCTGACAGAACCAGGAAGAGCTTCGCAGAAATGAGGGCGAGGGAAAAAAGGGCTAGCCTCTGCCTTTGAAAGGAAGGTGAACGGTAGCAGCCGTCCAGCCGTTCGCTCAGGGATTCTCGGCATGTTTGTGCCTGGAAGGTCTTTTCCTTTTTGCATTTTTGCTGGCTCCATCAATTTTGTCATTTATGGCTCAAAGTTTGCTATACAGAGTGGGATGTGGGGGGGGGAGACTCGAAACAAAAGCCTCATTCTAACGGCAACTGAGAATTACTGCAGTGATAAATCAAGCTGCACTTTCCTGGCCGTCTGCCTTATTACAAGGAACAAAGATTGAATGGAAGTGCCCAGAACCTGAGCAGCAGATACAAGATAAATCAATTTGGCTGTCGAGGACTCCGGAGAGTGGATCATGCTTTGCCTGCAACTCAACCCTGCTGTCCCAGAGACCTGTTTCTGGGGAGAGGGAGCAAAAATGTGTAGGTTCTACTGACACTTGTAGGGATTGTTGAGTTGGGGGGCAGATCCAAGAGGGGCTCTGGTTTTGACTTGAAAACTTGCTAGAATCTCTCTTGGAGAAGTCAATGTATACCGAAGGGTAACTGAAGGTTGGGGGACTCTCCAGAACAGCCTACTCTACCTTCCAATGTCCTGTGGTTGCCAGTCTCCAGATGGGACCTGGAGATCTCCTGAAATTCCAAGTGATTTCCAGGCCACAAAGATCAGTTCCTCTAAATAAAATGTCTGTGTTGAAGGGTGAACTCTATGACATTATAGCCCGCTGAGGTTCCCTCCCTTCTCCAAACTCTGCCTTCCTCAGGATCTAGTCCCCAAATCTCCAGGAATCTCCTGGATTTGGCAACCCTGCAATACCCTAAGGACACTGCCTTTTGTGTCACCCGAGGACACCCTTTTGATTACATTGGGCCAGTGCAGATCTTTCGTTTTCTCTTTGGCATAAATTCTTGCCCCACTTTCGTTGTCTCGAGCAAGATTTAACATTACGTCAGCATCAATGTGCATTGGGGAATGCCATTCCCTCTTAAATGGGGTTTCGCTTTTCAGCTTCAACCCCTGGTTAAAAGGGAACCTGATTTAGAATTTAATGACGGCTGACACTGTTGCTGACATAATATTTTGGCTGGGGTAAGAGGGGGTATTTTTGCCGGAGAAGAAGCCCTGGGGAAGGGAGTGTAATTAAGGCCATGGCAGCATTCTGCACGCATGGGCCTATACCAGTTTGGGACATCAAGCGTGTGGACAGGTCTGATCAAGCAAAAGACAAAATATACATGTGACTGAATCACTTCATCAAGTTGTTACTGGCCTGTATCATGTCAAACCGTAAAGAGGCGATCTGTTGGAATATGCAAGTGTCTCCACTTGTGTCATGAAAGAGTTAATCTGTTGTCTGTGTTTACAAATAGTAGCCAATCAGCACAGAGCCAGTTCGACATCATGTAGACGTTCTCGCTAGAGAAGTAGGAGGTAGTATTCTAAGTAGGGGATCTAAGTTTCTCTATTGGATAAACAGTTTATTGGGGTATTGCATACTTTGGGTTGTGTAGGCAGTTTTGGGGAACTTTCTGTTTCTTTGTTCTAGAGATCACAAAGGAGTTTTAGCCAAGATGGTGTTTAGATCAGGAGATGCTAGTTAGACAGTTTACTCTTTATTGTTTTATATCCCAGTGTAACCCTCCCTTTTATTTCTTAGTAGTTTTCTTTTTAATCAAACACACATGAGTATGTGTTGCCTTTTATTCTGTTATGCATTTTTAGTGCTCTGCTAATTTTTTCCAACCGGGATACCTATGTAAAACAAACCCTTCATTAGAAAGCCAGCATGTCAGCTTAGAATCCTTTTCCTTCCATGGGGGGGAGCACTCAGCCACCACTCCCCACCCTTGAGGCTTCCTGCCTTCTTTTAGTGGCCCCACTCCTGGGCATTTAACTACAGCTTGATGCACAGAAAGGCATAGGGTGGATTTTCCCCCACCACATCGTCATGCCAAGAAAAGCATCACTGGTTAAATTTGTTATGAATTATGAATTACTTATCACACTGATTAATTGCCTGCAATTTGCAAAAGGCACCCAAGTCAATATAGCCAAAATAATATAAAGTCTAACTAGTAAAAAACAATTGTTTGCTGCATCTGCATTTGCCAGCCAGAACCCACTTCATCAGATGCATGAACGGTTGCCTTTGGTAGGTAGACAGATATATAAACAGATTATGTCCAAGTTCCTTCATGAGGCCATTTAGATATTGATGTGATTTTTCTCCCCCTTCCCCTCACTAGACCATTTCCCCAACTGAAAATGTACTTTTCCTAGTCCTCCTAGTTCCGATAAGGAGAAAAGACATATAGTGCCTCTCTCTCCTGGGCCTCCAAGCATCCTGAGGGACCAGTTTTGATCAGGAAAAGGGCATGAGGAGAAAAATTACCACCCCCTGCTCAGGTGACATAGCTCTAATTCCTATCAGGACTGTTGAGGTTTGAAAGTTCTCTTCCTGAAGTCATGGAAAAATTTATATGTTTGTCTATGCATGCTGAAATCCTAGATAGTTTACTTAGAGACCCAATGACAAACCCTGCATGTGTTTGCCACCAGGGCAAGGTGATTAAAATGCATAATTAGTTAGGTTTGGGATTCTCCAATTGGGTAATCAATAGATCAGGAGATGCCCCGGGGTGGAGGCTTAGAAAGTTTATTGCTCTTTGTTCTGACTCTCGCCTGGGGCCAGCACATGTGGTTTAGACTTTAGAGAATCAAGATGTAGGTTAGTGAAGTCAGAGAGGATGTTAATCCTTTGTTTTGTCTCTAGTATTTCCCACTTTACCCTCCCTCATTAGTAAAGTGTCTTATTTAAAAGCTAAGACAAATGTTCTGCTGCATTTATTAACTCTGCTTTTACACTGAAATCTCTAACAAATACCCACAGCTGCTTGGCAACCCCACCACAGAAAGGAGTTTGCATTGCAGAAAGCCCCATATCTCTGTGGCTTTCATCAAACTTCACTTAACTGAACAACCCTGAAGTGTAGTGAAATGCATTCTAGTTCAAAGAGTGGCAAAGCAGCAGCAGTGCTACAAATCTTAGCTGTGCAAAGAGGAGTGGGGCCTGGACAGTTTTCTAGGCACATCCAGCGAGGGTCCTTATACACTTCCCAGTAGGGCTGTGTGGTGCCTGGAGATCGCAGAAAATAGCTGCTTTGGAGGATGGACTCTATGGCGTTATACCCCGCTGAGGTCCCTCCCCTCCCCAAACCCCTCCCTCCCCAGGCTCCACCCCCCAAATCTCCAGGGATTTTCCAAGCCTGCTTTCCAGTCTTCTTCACCACTTTGAAAAATGTGGACCATTTCTGAGAAATGAAATACAGGGTGCCACTAAAGGCTGTAAGATTTGGAGATGAGCCGGGGGAGGCCCTTCAGGCTCTAAGGGCAGCCCATCCCCTTGGGGTGGGAGGAAGCCTGGTCATAAGACAAATTTAGCGTCCAGTGGCACCTTTAAGACTTTCGAAAGCTCATACCTTGAATAAACCTTTGTTGGTCTTAAAGGTGCCACTGGACTCTAAATTTGTTCTGCTGCTTCAGACCAACACAGCTGACCACCTGGATCTATGCTCGTAAGACAGACCCAGTTAAACAACCACACACATTTGGGGAGGGAAGAGAGGGGGTGGTTACCTGTCAGTGCTTTGTCCGCCTCCCTCTGAGCCAGCCCAAAGCAGAAACTGTCCACCGCCACGGCCAGGGCCTGAGCAAAATTGGCGTCCAGGAAGAAGGAGCCGTCAGAGGAGCTGACCAGGCTGCAGCGGGTACTGGTGCCATTGTCCTCTGAGACAGAGCCCCACCCATTGAGCAGGGAGCCCCCCAGGGAAGCTTCATCCTCGCTCAGGCTAGATGAGGGAGTCCTGCAGAAACCACGGAAGAACTTCGTGGGACGGCAGCCCTCCTCCTGCAGGGCGGGGTCTTCACCCTCATCTGCACCACCCGTTTCCAGCAGTTCTGAGGCCAAAGGGCTGCAGATGTATCCATAGGTATGTGGTGCTGAGAAAGCCCGAGGGGAAGTGGACAAGCTGTCGCTCTGCTGCCTTGGGGGAAAGAACACATGGACAGAAATTAAGATTTCCAACACAATGGGCTAAAGGAATCACCCCTATCAGTGGTCTCTAGGGCCCAGCAGTCTTTCACAGGCTGTCAAAAGTCATATTGTAAATGGCAAGACATGGATTCGATTACAGAATACAAAGAAAGTGTCTAGCCCTCTATAACCGAGCCATAACCAAGCTGTGGAGTCACTGCCTGTATAGGCTTATATTTGCACTGGATTTAAAATATTCCGTCACAACCTCATGGTGCATAAAAGAAGCAGGAGAAAGGGGTATTGGGCATTGCTTATTTTGTATAAAGAAAAAGTGCCAGTACTCATTTATAAGGTTGCACTGATTTCCACCAATTCCCCCCTCAGGACATGGGAGAACCTCCCCCAAAGGTGCCAGTACTCTGTACAGGTGAGCCTTGCCACAAAAAAGCCATGGCATAGAGTATTGCAGCTGCCATCATTAGTTTAAGTTAGAAACTTTTAATAGTTATGTCATTATCTTTCAGGATGTCACACACCACCCTAGGATCCCATTGTAACAGAGCTCAGCTAGCTAGAATCTGGATCTTATTTGCAGTCTATCTGTTTCCTGGTAATATACCTGAAGGACAATTCCCCACATGGTCTGGAAACAATTTTTGTCACTGCTCCCCTCTAAGACAAATCCTGCAGTGTGGGCTGTGTGGTCCACTCTGAGTTCACAACTGCTTCTATCTGGAGGGTGGACCAAATGTAAACAGAAGAGGGACTGGTGAGAACTAAAATCTTTCCAGGCATGGGGATCACCATGATTGGCTACCCACGAGCCAGTATGGTATAGTATGATTGGCAGGGCTGTCCTATGCAGCATTGCTCCAGTCTAAGCCCATTGGTTTCAAGGAACTCTGGAAGTCTGCTTAGGATTACACTAAGAATGTTGGACTTGAACAATACTTGGGTCCTCAAATCCCTGCTCAGCCAGCTGAAGAACTAAACCTTATAGGAAAGGAGGTGCTATGCCCCACGGTCATAGTTGTTTTGGTCATTGGGTTGGATCCAACCAGATTTTCTGCTGGCAAAACAGGGAAAGAAGCATCCTGTTTTGGAGAATCATGGAGCCTGCATATACAAAAGCCATGTGAGATGGAGGCTGTAGTATGGGTCAGACTGACTGGAAAAGTTGACTGGATCCAACCAATTAAATTGACTGATTTCTGTAAAGTATGGCATCACTTGCTGTGTATCCTTTCTTTGCATCTGCACAGTGGGATATATACTTTCAATGAATGTCAGCAGACTGCATTGTATTGCTTGCATTTTGAGTCTGCAAAGTTAGCAGCATCTATTCAGGAAACAATCGCAAGAACTAGTTGAAAGATTTGCTAGATTCACGAGCAGACACTGAAGGCACAAGGAGATGCTAAGTAGAAAGTCTCAACTCAAAAATTTTAAACTGAATTTTTCTTCATTTTACTATGTGCCCATTCAAAAACTGAAAGTGGGGTAAACGGCGGATGGGTAGCGGCAGCAAGAGTCTAATCACATGAATCAAAATCATGCAAATGTACATCTGAATTAATTCAGACCAATCCAAACAGCTGGCTGAATGAATGCTGAACTGGATGTGAACACCTGCAGGCATTCAAGCATAGCAATGTGCAGGACCCAATGCCTCTTAGCACTGATTACCTTTCGCAGGTTTTATAGGTACTTATACAGAATATATCTTCAAAATTAATCTGCTACCCAGTCAACCTCAGACAGTGTTTTAGGCTGCGATCCTAAGAACCCCTTCAATAAAATGGGACTTTCTTCTAAGTAGACCTGCTTAGAATTCCTTCCTTAGTCTATCAAACATTTGGAATCCATTCACTGAACCAATGAACAAATTAAACACAGCCGCCCTAGCCCTACAGCAAAAAATATTTCTTTGTAAAAAATAAGTTGCAGATTATTCTCTGACCCAAACCACCAAGTAGATATTCCCTCGGGGTGCACTTTTATTTATTTAAGTGCTCCATTAGCTGGTTCTTTAAAAAATGTCTAAAGTGGGTGTACAGCAAACAAACACGTTAAAATACATTACAAACTAATAAAATACTAAACATGTCCCAATAAAATCAAGACAGTCAAATAGCAGGATAAAAAAAATGCTAAAATTGCTTGGCCAGCAGTCAAGTGAATGCATTAAGACAAATTAGCAGTGATCCTCAGTGGCTCAGAAGCTGCACATGGCTTCCTGACATGCTACCTGTGGCTCTTCTGAGCACTGTCCCCCTCCGTGTGTCACCCACATTGCAGTGGGAAGCCTGAGCATCCTCTGCTTCCCTTGCTGCTTTATCACGGTCTCCCTGGCATGAGACAGAGTAGCCATGGCTGTCTTGCTGTCTGATGGAGCTACTGTGCCTCACGCCAAGGAAAGAGCAGGGAGACCACAAGGGAAACAAAGGGCACACAGGTTCAACAGGGAGCGGGGAGAGGTGCTCTGGTAATTTGAAAGCTTAGCTACATATGTCGTATGACTACCTGTATTATCATATGCATGTATACATCTGTGGCAGCAGAGGATAGGACCTGCAGTAGTGGGTTTCAGTTACAGGTGGAAATGTACCGGCTGGATATTAGGCATTTTTTAAATGATAAGAGTAATTCAAGAGTGGAATTGGCTGCTGTGATGGACTACATTTAAAATGCTGTTTCCTAATGCAGTAAAATCAGAGAAGGGATGTGACTAGTTAACTCTGCTCTACAAAGCTGAGCTTGAGTGACAGGCTGCTCCTTTTCTCTGATTGGCTAGCACAGGTTCTTAAAGAGATGGGAGTACCAGGCCACCTCACTTGTCTCCTGAGAAACCTGTATAAGGGTCAAGAAGCAACAGTTAGAACCGGTTATGGAACAACTGATTGGTTTAATATAGGAAAAGGAGTACAACAAGGATGTATATTATCACCTAGCTTATTTAATTTATATGCAGAGTACATCATGCGAAATGCTGGCCTGGATGAATCACAAACTGGAGTTAAGATTGCTGGGGAAAAGATCAGTAATCTCAGATATGCACCCTGAAGACAAGAATGAGGACATCCATTCAGTCATGGTAGATGCTGTTGCAGACTTTTTGAAAATGGAAGAGGAGAGAGTGGCGGCACAGATTGATGTGGTATACAGAGTCAATTCTGCGATTGCGCAAAGGAAAAAATTACCTAGAGATGTAATTGTCCAGTTTATATCTAAGAAGCTGAAGGAGGATTTGTTCAAGCAACAATTTCAGGATGACTTCATAATTGACAACAAGAAAATCATGGTCCTAAAGGAACTACCCAGAGCGATGCTTCAGGACAGACGACTTTTTAAAGACCTGATTGACAAGCTGAAAACAGAGGGCATAAGATATAGATGGGAAATTCCTAAAGGTGTCAGTTTTTCGTTCAAGCAGAAGAGAGTCACCATCAAGTCAGTTGACCAAATGACCAGATTCATCAATGATAATTTTAAAGACTCTGATAAATAATTACAGAATCAACATGGAGAGTCAAATAATTTCATGGAATGTTAATGGACTGAATTCACCCCAAAAAAGGAAAAATATCAGACTCTGGTTGGAAAAACAGAAATGTGATATTGTTTGTTTGCAAGAAACACATATTAAAAAATCAGATGCCAAATTTTTGATTCAAAAAAGATTAGGAGAGGAATTTTATTCACTCTCCTCTCAAAAGAAAAAAGGAGTTGTTACATATATTAAAAAAGAGCTGGAACCAAAAGAAATTTTTAAAGACGATGAAGGGAAATTTTTGGCGGTAGAAGTTGTGCTGCAGAACAAAAAGACATTAATTGTTAATCTCTATGCTCCCAATGGGGCAAAAGAAAACTTTTTTCAGGATCTGTGGGAACAACTACGACAGTTGACCTATGAGCAAACAATTTTAATGGGCGATTTTAATGGTACTGTTGACAATGTTGTTGATAGAAAATCAAAAAAAGGAATTGAGGCCATGGGCAAACTTCCTAAAGTCTTTTTCCAATTGACTAAACATGAACACTTGGCAGACGTTTGGAGAATCAAACATCCCAGAGATAGAGAGTACTCTTTTTATTCATCAAGACACGAATCTTTTTCCAGGATAGATATGATGTGGATGACAGAGAATTTAATCTTGCAAACACGCAAAATTGAGATATTGCCTAGGATTCTTTCTGACCACAGTCCGATAAAATGGTCAACGTATGTTAAGAGGAAAAAAATTTCGATGGCGACTTAACGAAGATTTGCTGGACAAGCAAAATATCGTGGATAAAATAAGGTCAGAAACCCAAACATACTTTCAATTGAACTTAAATAAAAGTGTACAGACGCAAACGGTATGGGAAGCCTACAAGGCTGTGATGAGAGAACATCTGATTGCAATTAATAATAATGAAAAGAAACAACAAATGAAGATAGACAAAGAAATTATGGAAAATATTCGGAAAAAAGAAACAGAACTTAAGAAAAGGCCTGGTAAAAAGAAGATTTTGAGAGAATTGAGGATTCTAAGGGAGCAATATGAGGCAAGGTTGAACAAAGAAGTATTTTGGAACTTGAAAAAATTGCAACAGAAATCCTTTGAAGGTGCAAATAAACCTGGCAAATATTTAGCATGGCAATTAAAGAAAAGAAGAGAGAATAAAACAATCACCTGTTTGAAAGATGGAAATAAAGAGATTTTAGACCCAGGAGGAATTAAAAGGGAATTTTTAAAATATTACGCGACTCTCTTTCAATCGAAGCAAGCGGATCCTCAAAAAATGTTGGATTACTTATCCAAAGCTAACTTGATACAACCAAACCCCGAAATGAAAACATTTTTAAATGCTGCAATAACTAAAGACGAAATCAGTAAAGCAATAGCTGAGGCAAAAATCTCTAAAGTCCCAGGCCCGGATGGCTTTTCAGCTAAATTTTATAAAAAATTTCATGAAGATTTGGTCCCGGTGTTGGAGATTCTTCTAAATGAAATTAGAAAGACAGGAAAGATCCCAGACTCCTGGAATGAAGCTGCAAACACCTTAATCCCTAAAGAAATGCAAGATTTAACAAATGTTAAAAACTACCGGCCCATTTCATTATTGAACAACGATTATAAAATATTTGCAAAAATATTGGCAGAGCGCCTTAAAAAGTTTTTGAAAGATACTATTGTTGAAGATCAAGCTGGTTTTTTACCAAATAGACAAATTAACAGAGGGTTGTTTTGGACGCAATTGAGTATTATGATAAACACCCTGAAAAAGAAGTTGCTTTTTTATTTTTGGATGCAGAGAAGGCCTTTGATAATTTGAATTGGGAATTTATGTTTAAAGTGCTTGAGAAATCTTTGATGGGCGTAGAATTTACAAAAATGATTCAATCGATATATAAAGAACAAAAAGCTTTGGTGATTGTCAATGCAGAATCAACAGATATGTTCCGGGTAAGAAAAGGTACTAGACAAGGTTGTCCCCTGTCACCATTGTTATTTATCTGGATTTTGGAGATTTTGCTACAAGCGGTCAGAGATGATGCTAATATAAAAGGTTTGAATATTGGAGGTTTTTCATTTAAATTAAGAGCATTTGCGGATGATATTATGTTTATTGTTGAAGATCCTGTTAATAATATGCCTAAGGTATTTGAAAAAGTAAGAGAGTTTGGTGATCTTGCAGGGTTTTATGTCAACAAAAATAAATCTAAGATACTGTGTAAAAATATGATTGGTACAAAGCAACAAATGTTACAAAATGTGACAGAATGTGAAGTGGTTAAAAGGTTTAAGTACTTGGGAGTTGAAATTACAATGAAAAATATAGATTTGTTTAAGAATAATTATGAAAACCTGTGGGGTTCGATAAAGAGTGATTTAGAAAAATGGGAAAAACTAAGGTTATCTCTTCTTGGAAAAATTGCCGTTATTAAAATGAATGTACTGCCCAGGTTAATGTTTCTGTTTCAGACAATACCAATTGTGAAAGATGGAAAAGTGTTGGTAAAATGGCAAAGAGAAATCTTTAAGTTTATCTGGGCAGGGAAGAAGCCAAGAATTAAAATGAAGATAATGTATGATATTAAAGACAGAGGTGGCTTCCAAGTCCCGAATTTGCGTTTGTATCATGAAGCAGTATGTATGTCTTGGTTATCTGAATGGGTAAATTTGGAAAATAGAAAACTTTTAGCTCTTGAGGGGCACGATTGCAGATTTGGCTGGCATGCCTATCTTTGGTATGGGAAAAACAAAGCTGACTCTATGTTTAAGCATCATTATGTAAGGAGGACACTGTTTGATGCATGGATCAGGTATAAGGATACAATTTCGGATGAAAGGCCTCTGTGGATTGTTCCAGCTGCAGTTATACATTTGTTTTCAGAATATAAAGGTAATGACTGGTTGAAGTATCAGGAATTGTTGCAAAAAGAAGGGAAAAAATATGTTTTAAAACCAAATAACGAATTAGAATTTGAGTATGGTTGGCTACAATATTGTCAAATAAGGGACATCTATAAAAAAGACTATAAAGAGTTTGGTTTTAGAGCTATGAATGATGATATTGAAAATATATGGTTGAAAAAAGAACGGAAAATGATATCAAAAATGTATAAAACTTTGTTGACTGTATATACTTTGGATGAAACTGTTAAAGAACAAATGATAAAGTGGGCCATAAATATGAACAAAGAAATTTCTATGGAATCATGGGAATTTTTGTGGAAAAGATCTTTTAAAATGTCTACCTGTATCAATGTAAAAGAAAATTGTTATAAGATGATGTATAGATGGTACATGACACCAAAAAAGATTGCCAATATTAGTATGGATAAGAACTTGAGTAATAAATGCTGAAAATGTAAAAAAGTAGAGGGTTCTTTTTACCATATGTGGTGGTCATGTGATAAAGTGAAAGCATACTGGTCTAATATACATTGTGTGATGCAGAAAATACTGAAAATCCCAATTGAGAGAAAGCCAGAACTTCTTCTCCTCGGTTTGACAATGGAAAAAATTCCACAAGAAAAAAGGACATTGTTATGGTACATGATTACGTCGGCGAGAATGGCCTTTGCTCAGCATTGGAAAATGGAGAAGGTGCCAGATGTACATGACTGGTTGAGAAAACTGTTATTTTTAGCGGAAATGGACAAAATGACAAAGAAATTAAATGGACAAATGGCAGAACAATACCTAAAAGACTGGGAAGGATTGAAATTGTATCTAGAAACTGAATATAGAATGAAGGGGAAAATATATAACTTGGATACGTATGGATATTGAACGAGAAATGAAATGAATTTTGAACTGTATGTACTGTTATATACAATATGCTGAAATTGTAGAGGTTATATATAATTCAAATGTGTTACCTGGTTTGTCGATGTACTTAAGTCTAAGCTTGATTGCCTTATAATTTTTCTGTTTGTTATTAGCAGTGTTGGAAGCCTATTGGGGGGTGGGGGGATTGGGATGGGGATCTTCTTTTCTGAAATTGTATTGGTAACGTGATTGGAAATGTTGAATGTATCCCAATAAAAATTTTGTTTCAAAAAAAAAAAAAGTAATCTCAGATATGCAGACGATACCACTCTGATGGCAGAAAGTGAAGAGGACCTAAAGAGCCTCTTGCTTAGAATGAAAGAGGAGAGCGCAAAAGTGGGCTTGAAGCTCAACATCAAAAAAACTAAGATCATGGCATCCAGCCCCTTCAATCCTTGGCAAATAGAAGGGGAAGTCGTGGAAGCAGTGACAGACTTCACGTTCCTAGGATCCCAGATCACTGCAGATGGTGACTGCAGCCATGAAATTAAAAGACGCCTGCTCCTTGGGAGGAAAGCAATGGTAAACCTAAACAGCATGATAAAAAGCAGAGACATCGCCCTGCCAACAAAAGTCCGCATGGTCAGAGCAATGGTATTCCCAGTAGTAATGTATGGCTGCGAGAGTTGGACTATAAGGAAGGCTGAGCGCCGAAGAATAGATTCTTTTGAACTATGGTGCTGGAGAAGACTCTTGAGAGTCCCTTGGACTGCAAGGAGATCAAATAATTCAATCCTAAAAGAGATCAACCCTGACTGTTCCCTGGAAGGCCATATCCTGAAGCTGAAGCTCAAATACTTTGGCCACCAAATGAGAAAGGAGCACTCACTGGAGAAGTCCCTGATGCTGGGAAAGATTGAAGGTCAAAGAAGAAGGGGACGGCAAAGGATGAGATGGTTAGACAGCGTCATCGATGCAACGAACATGAAATTGAGCAAACTTCAGAGGACAGCGGAAGACAGGAGGGCCTGGCATGATCTGGTCCAGGGGGTTGTGAAGAGTCGGACTCGACTGTGCGACTGAACAACAACAACAACAAATATAGTTAGTCAGTCAGTCAGTCAGAGAGGCAGTCCAGTTCAGCAGCAGTTACCATTAAGTAAAGTGAAAGTTCAGCTACCGGAGTGGATGCCTGAAAAGTCTGACTAAAAGTCTGTCAGACACGTTCACCTTTTGAAATCAAAAGGTTTATAAAAACGCGAATATTACCACACTACTAGGGGCCAGCTCAGTACCTGAAGGGAACTAAGAATTTTGGCAGGAAAAATCTGCCTCAAGATCAACCTAAAGCATCCCTGACAAGTGTTCATCCAGCCACTGCTTGAAGGCTGTCGGTGAGGGGGAGCTCCCTAGGCAGCTATGATGGACCCCCTCTTACTCTCCCCACTCTGAGGCAGATTTTTCCAAAATTCTATGTTTGGCAGGATGGTGCACAGGACACCCAGTAGCCACACTGCCCTTTTGGATTATTGTACTTGTAAATGGGATGCCCATGAACCACAGAGCAAGTGCCACTGGAGCAGTACTAAAACATCCCTGAAAAATAAATTCAGAAGTAGTTATCCTAAAAGCAAGGGCACAGAACAACACATAAATCCTAAAAAATCAACAAAACCCTAAGGTAAATAAAAACTTTTAACTTGGCACCTAAAACATAAGAGGCTAAACAAGCTGCTAGGGGAGGATATTCTAGAACAGAGGTGACCCACAGAAAAGGCCCTGTGGCTGCCACCCCCCCTTCTCAGAAGGTGGCAGTGTTGCTAAGCAGTGCTTGGCAACCAGCAGGAGGGTTGTGGGTGGGGACACGGGAAGGCTGCAATGCCAGCTGTAGTGCTATGAGGCTTCTGGTAAAAACCAGCCAATGACATAGGGTAGCTCTAGGAATTGCCAGAAACACTATGGTTTTATCATAGAGTTGGTGGAGATTTCTAGAGCTACCTTATGCCACATCCAGGTTTTTACCAAAAGTGACATAGTTCTGTGTGCAATGCTGTCAGTAAAAAATAAAAAATCTTATCCTGCTTTTCCAAGCAGCAGCAAGCAACAGGAGCTGGGGGTAGGGATCCCTCACCCGCATTGGGAGCTTGGCAGCCCTAGAAGGCAGGCCTTAGGGTGCCTTTCTTAATGGCCAGGCAGATTTCAAGAGGAGAACTTGTTTTCTCCACTGGAAATTCCCCTACACAAGCCTGCTCTAGTTTATGGAAGTTGTATCAGAGCACATGAATGAACCCTACACAATTGTGATCCTGGTTAGTCTCAGTAGGGCTTCTGCAGAGGAAGAGCTGGATTTTCTGCAGTTTTCTTTTCCGGGCCTTTCCTCTGCAAAAGGCTGGCTGGAAAGTACCCTGCACACCAACAGAGATGACGGAATGATTAACAATAATAACGGCAAAGACTTTTCGCCAGCGGAGCCTCTGCTACTTGAGCTCTGAAAGCTTTTATCAGCCCAAGTCCTTTATGAAGAAGCTCTATCAGGACGAATTAAAAAATGATGATCAGATCCAAAGGACGTAAAAGGCTCCAAATGAAAGCCTCGCCGGAGAAATTGCATAATGATGTTATTTCCTTCTCCCAGCCAGGTCCATTTGCTTTGCTACTGTTGGTCTCTCTGTACAGACTTCTTCCATAATAACAAAGGCTGGTAAATGGGACTCCCGGCTTCCTGGGCATACTTTCCTATGTGCATCAAGGGAACTTAGGGATGATTGCTGTCAGGCCAGCTCTGAATGGCCATCAAAGCCGTTTATTTATTTATGCTCCATCGTCCTCCCATCCAGGCTCCCCACCAGACCCAGACCTGTTGAGCTCCTGCATCACAGAGCCACATCATACACACAAATGACCTTATAGCTCAGGTTCAGAATTGCGTCAGTTTGTACCCATTATGCGTAGACTCTCAGAACGTCTTCCTGGGACACCTAAAGACTCTCCTGCCCAAGAACAGCTGCAGCGTACTGAGTTAATTCATGCTGGGACACAGGAGCAGACTGGAAAGTGAAAATGGCCCTGGAGCAAGCTGAGCCAAGTGGCATCCTGTGAAGCTACAAGTTGGGTTGCCCCTGCCAGCTCTGGACTGAGAGAGCTTGGAGATAGGGCACGGGGGGGTGGGGGGGCTTGGGGAGGAGAGGGACCTCAGTGGGGTTTAACTAGTGTTACCAACCTCCAGGTGGTGCTTGGAGATCTCCTGCTATTACAACTGGTCTCCAGGCAGCTTGTAGAAAATGGCTGCTTTGGAAGGTAGACTCTATGGTATAATCCCCCACGGAAGTCTAGGGTTGCCAGACCCCCGGTCGGGGCTGGGGTTTCCCTGATTTCAGGGATTTCAATCCACCACTGGCCATCTGAGATCAGATGAGATCGGGCGTGTTCAGGGTGGTATTGCTCTCTCCTGAGAACCAGAAGCAAAGAGGGAAAAGACTGTTGGCGAATTGATACCAGTTACCATTGCTGATAGAAGGTCTGGGCCAAAAGGGCCCTGAGGCTCTGGTAGAATTGCTAGAGCTAGGTTATGCTGCCTCCGGGTCGCCAGAGGCCTTCTAAAGCAGGGAACCAGTGGAAAATTTCCATGTAAGTCAAATGGCCAGGCCACCCCTGCTAGGGTTGCCAGGTCTTTACCTGGCATCCAGTGGAGGAAGAAGCTCTGTGTCTGGGAGTCAGGAGCGCACATGCCTCAATGACATCACCCGGAAGTGATGTCATTGCGCCAGGCACATCATCGAGGGATGCTCTGGCATTTGGTCTTAAAACTCTATGGTACCGTAGAGTTTTAAGATTGAATGCCAGCGCATCCCCCTGACGATGTGCATGGCGTGATGACATCACTTCTGGGTGATGTCATCACGCCAGGCACGTCGGCTCAATTCAGGCACTTTGGGGGCGGAGTTCCCCCTGGCAACCGGATCCGGGCTGGTGGGTTGCGGGACCCTAGCGTCGGAAAAAAACCGCCCCTCTGGGGGACCTGGCAGCCCTAACCCTTGCTTGGGAGGGGCCATGTCTCAGTAGTAGAGCTGCACATATTATTGTGGTCTATGAGTGTAATAAACCATTAATTCATCCGTTTTTTTGTTCAGCAGGACAGCACCTGTTTTGCACGCAGAAGGTCCCAGATTCAATGCTCACCATCTACGCTTCCAAAGATCAGTTGATGTGAAAGACTAGCCATGGTGATTAAAGGGTAGAGTTGCCAGCCCCGAGTTGGAGAGTTTGGATGGGTGGAGTTGCCAGCCCTGGAGATTTTGGGGGTAGAGCCTGGGGAGGGCAGGGTTTGCAGAGGGGAAGGACCTCAGCAGGGACCAATGCCATAGCATCCACCCTCCAAAGCAACCATTTTCTCCAGGGGAACTGATCTCTATTGTCTATAGCAGGAGATCTCCAGGCCCCACCTGGCAGTTGGCAACAATCTTAAGAAGAAGAGTTGGTTTTATATTCTGCTCTTCACTACCCAAAGGAGTCTCGGAGCAGCTTACAATCACCAACCCTTCCTCTCCCCACAACAGACATCCTGTGAGGTAGGGGGGGCTGAGAGAGCTCTGAGAGAACTGTGACTGACCCAAGGTCACCCAGCTGGCTTCATGTGGAGGAGGAATGGGGAAACAAACCCAGCTCTCCAGACTAGAGTCCGCTGCTCTTAACTACTACACTAAGCTGGCTCTCAACTGCTCTTAACTACTACACCAAGTTGGCTCTTAAAGGGAACCTCCATATTCAGAGGCTGCAGCCCTCTGAAACTCAGTGCCAGGAGGCAGCATCAGGGGAAGGCCTTGGCCTCTGTGCCTATTATTTGTTGGCCCTCCAGGGCAACTGGTTGGGCACAGCATGAACTAGATGGCTGGAATAGAGGGACCACTGGTCTGAACCACCAGGGCCCTTCTTATGTTCTTAAAGATCTCAGTCTGAGATCCTGGCCTGGATGGGGCAGTTCAGTAGCCCTGTATGCACCATACCCAGGTGTCGACTGAATGTGTGTAGAGGGAAAGAGGGCATGAACATGCTGGCCCTGCACACCACCCCCCAGCCACATGATTGCCAGCTGGTTAGCACAGCACCTAGGCATTAGGGTTGCCAACCTCCAGGTGCTGGCTGGAGATCTCCTGCTATTACAACTAATCTCCAGGCAACGGAGATCAGATCAGTTCACCTGGAGGAAACAGCCACTTTAGAAGGTGGATTCTATGGGGTTATACCCCACTGAAGTCCCTCCCCTCCCCAAGCTCCACCCTCCTCAGACTCCACCTCCAAAATCTCCAGGTATTTCCCAACCCTGACCTGGCAACCCTGCTACATGCAGAAGATATAAAGCAGCTTCATGTCTTCATGCAACAGCATGGATGCATTCTCTTTTTTTAATATATATATTCTTTGTGTGTGTGTGTGTGTGTTGTGTGTGTGTGCTTGCCTGGAAGTCATGGTTTACTTCTGGCAACCCCTACTGGGGGCTTGAAGGTTTTTCAGAGAGGTGGCTTGATTAGCCTGTCTCTGCATCCTGCCTCTGGTATTCCTTGGAGGTCTCCCTTCCAAGTACTTCCCAGAGTCGGCCGAGTTTAGCTTCCAAGATCTGACGAGATGGGGCTTGCCTGGGCTATCCAGGTCAGGGCAAAGTGCACGCACTTTCAAACCAGACTGGGCCCATCAACCTAAAATCCCTTTTATTAAACCTGTGTAGAAATCCTGTTGAATTACAAACTGCCCTTGCTAGGGTTCTGCCATAGATCCCTCTTCACTGGGTTACCATCTTCCAGGTGAGACCTGGAGTTCTCCTGAAACTGCAACTGATCTCCAAAAGGCCACTTCCCCCGGAGGAAATGGCAGCGTTGGCAGGTGGATTCTACAACATCACATCCCTGCTGAGTATCCTGCCAAGCTCTGCCACCCCCTGGCACTGCCCCCCATTTCTAAGTATTTCCCAAACTAGACTTGGCAACCCCATGTCTGGCATTTGTGTCAAATTGGAAGGAATGATGTTGCTTTTCTTGTCTCAACCAACATTGCAAGAGGGAAGGAGCGCTGAAACCACTGGCTCCACCAGCGACAGCAGCCAGAACGAGGAATCAGTGATACGGAGGGTTGTTTTAATTAGCAACTCATTTGCACAACTCTTAATTTTGGGGATGTCATCCCAGTTAAATTACAAGGTCAATCTCAGCGCAAACTTAATTTAACAAGGCAGTAGCTATTCCAGGCACAGAGCTGCTCCTCCTCCTCCACCCTCCTCCTTTTCAATCTACCCCAACCCACAACTGTCTTCTTCGAGCCCTGCCACACACATCCTTCCAGTTCCCTCAGCTCTGACCCCGGGGGCTTCCCTGTGCCAATTCTCAGCTCCAACCTTCTCCACGGCCCCGACACACACATCGAGCAGCACTTCTTCAAATCCCATTCCCAGCTGAAAGCAGATTCCTCAGTTGCTGATGGAAGCTTTTATTACTAGTTGAAGCGTATACCCTATATGTATATGGGGTATAATGTATGTTATGTAGAACGGCTGGTCTTTGCCCTTCCATAACCGCAGCTCCAATTAGGGCCCTCCCCCAAGGGATGGGAAGCCATTCCACGGGCAGCACTGAACGTGTTTGACTTAGGATCAAAAGCTGCGGTCGACCCACATCCTGCTCCAAAGAACCAAAGGTTTCAGAAACGGCAGCCTAGCATTAAAAGAGGGAGAGGCTACATGCTCTGTGAAAGTTGTCTCCAATGAGAATGCAAATAAAAAAGCCCTGGGGCTCCTTTTCAGAAGACGGGGAACTAGTAAGATAGGACAGAAAAGTCCAGAACACCATTAATAAGAACACTAGGAGTACTAGACTGGATCAGACCAAAGGTCCATGGGTCAGGACATTCCAGTAAGTTGCAAAGCCCCACCTGGTGGGTTGCAAGTATCCATATTGCCACCATTTTCTTTGCCTTTTGGACCCGTTGCTAGAATGCATGCATGCAGCTTTCTACACACTGAGAGAAGCAGCAAGACAGCAATGTGAGGTCACTCAGTCACGGAGAGGATTCCTCCATGGCTGCGACCCTCGACCTGTCCCTCACAACAATACACCTCCTGGTGCTCTGCCTGCATTTCCTGTCCCTATACACAGGACCATAGCTGTGGTGGAGCATTTGGGGGCAGATCCCCACCACAGATGAGCCATGCCCCACCCCAGGAGGATACCAGACCCAGGTTCTTCCGAGGAAGCCGCCCTGCCGCTTCTGGTCAGTTTCACTCCCACAGATCAGCACATGGCGGCATTCCTCCCTGTCATTCCTTCACTGGCAACCTCCCAGGGGTTTTCCAGGGGCAGAGCTGATGTTGTGACATCATTCCTGGGCAAAAACCTGGAAGTGACATCACCCTCCATGACACTTTATGAATCCCACAAACATTTATGATAAAGGCCACAGAGATCAGTGGAATTCCTAGAAGGTTACAGTGGCCTGGAATGTCACTGCCAGGGTTGTGTGGCTCCATGGAAGTGCTTCTGCTTTCCATGCAGAAAGTCCCAGATTTCATTGCCGGCATCTCCAGTAAGGATCAGGTTGTAGATGATGTGAAAAACCTCTGCTGGGATCCTGGAGAGCCGCTGCCAGTCTGAGTAGACAATACTGACTTTTATGCACTGATGGTCTGATTCAGTATAAGGCAGCTTTGTGTGTATTTCATGTGCCTGCAAATGATATCATGGCATATTCCCCTTCCTGCTGTTGCACTGATCAGCAGCAGGCAATTGGTGCAGTGGTGGGGGATTGCTCACTGCTGTGTGGTAGCAAGAAACCCTGCATCCCTAGTTCTCTTGGCCTTGGCTGGTAGGCAACCACAACGATATTGCTGAGCCTTCCAAACCTTGGTTTCTGAAAAATAAAACCATGGTGAGCAGCTGGAGAGAACTTGGAGGTCATCATGCAACTTGGCCAGACTTTTCCAAGGGAAAGGCTGCCGAGGGGAGGGAAAGAGGGAAGACAGGGGAGCAGATAAAGGTAGATTGGCTGGTGGCTGGGAAAAAGGGAAGGAAGCAGGAAAAGGGGAGAGGCTGTGGGGACTGCCAGGGAAGGGGGAGAAAGAAATGGTGGGGGAAGACGATATAAGGGAAAAAAAGATGCCCCCTGCAAGTCTTTGTGGGTCCCCCTACTTCCTTCTGAATAAACAGAATATTATAAAGGCTCTCAAGAGGAATTAATCTGCAAAGCTTGTTCCAAAGTGCTCAATCTCTGTCCGACGCAACAGAGAGCAATGCCAGTCTGCAATGCCAAGGAGCTCTGAAGGGTTCTCTGCTCTGTCCTCCCACGGAGACTACAGTAACACCAGACTCTCTGTCACAGGAGAGGAATGCAGGCCAAAAGCCCCATCCCTCAAGAGCAGATGTGGCATGGAGGGGGGGGAAGGCAAGGCAGCTGGCAGGAAGACTGGCTGAGGCTTGTTAAACGCTGCTAAGAACATATTAAGCTGGCAGGCGGTCGGCCCGCCTAGCCTCTAAATGGAGCTGTAATTATCTGAGTGGGATCAATGTGCTTCCCGTAAAGAAAAACCAGCGGTGCTGCGTCCCAGCCCCAATTACAAAAGTGTAAGGAGTCAGCCTCGCAGGGCAACCTACCCTCAAACTGCAGAGGCAAGCAGTTCCGACGCATTAGCTAATTGCAGCCAGGGAGGCTTTTGCTGGCAGAGGGAAACTGGAGGAGTCCTATGTGAAATGCCGTTCCCACGAGACCAGGGAGGCATGCCGCCATGTGCCCAGGAGGCCTTCAGTCCATGGCAAAAATCTTGGTCTGCCTGTGGGGAAGACCGAAGACGGGAAGAACAGTGGAGCCGGTAGGGGCTGCAAGAGACCTTTGCGTGTTTCCTGGAAGGAGAGGGAACGAGACGTGCAAGTGGCGCGCACATCCAGCAAGCAAAACTGGCTTATCTGCCATGTCAAGAGACACAGAGGCTGCTCCCCCAACAGAAGCACATGCATGGATTTCCCTGCAGGGGAGCAGTGGCACAAGCTGACGCAAGAGCCAGAAGTGTGCATGAGTCACTCGGGATTCTTTACTTCAGCTGGGAGAAAGAACAGCAGCCAAGAGTGAACCCTCCTTAAGCACGAGGGTCAGAACAGCTGAGCTGTCATGCCGGGATTGGGGAGACCCAGATTCAAAGCCCTGTTCTGCTATGAAGCTCACTGGGTGACCTTGGGTCAGCATCCACTCTTGCTCTCAGCCTAACCTACCTCGTGGGGTTGTTGTGAGGGTAAATGGAGGAAGGGAAAACCCTTCAATCCTCCCTAAGCTTCTTGGAGGAAATGCAGTCTTTCTTTAAAAAAATGTGATAGATCAAAAGGGTCTTTCTTGCACAATTATGATGTAGAAAATATGTGTTGCTGAGAAGTTAGTCTCAGGAAGGAAGCTGGTGGAATGAGCAGGCTCAGAATGAGCCATGTCGCAACTCACTGCTAGGTGGCAATTCACGGCTAGAGTATTGTGTTCAGTTTTGGGCACCACAGTTTAAGAAGGATATAGACAAGCTGGAACGTGTCCAGAGGAGAGCAATGAAGATGGCGAGGGGTCTGGAGACCAAGTTCTATGAGGAAAGGTTGAAGGAGCTGGGTATGGTTAGCCTGGGGAGGAGATGACTGAGAGGTGATATGATAACCATCTTCCAGTACTTAAAGGGCTGTCATCTAGAGGATGGTGTGGAGTTGTTTTCTGTTGCCCCAGAAGGTCAGACCAGAATCAACGGGTTGAAATTAAATCAGAAGAGTTTTCAGCTAAACATTAGGAAGAACTTCCTGACAGTTAGAGCGGTTCATCAGTGGAAAAGGCTTCCTTGGAAAGTGGTGGGCTCTCCTTCTTTGGATGTTTTCAAACAGAGGCTAGATGGCCATCTGACAGCAATACGATTCTGTGAAGGAGGGCAGGAAAGGTTGCCTTAGTGATTAGTTCTTGTGGCCCTTTTTTATACATCCAAGGAAATGCTGACTGCCACTTTGGGGTCAGGAAGCAAACCTGGAGGTTTTTTGTCATCTTCTGGGTGTGGAACAGAGGTTACTGTGGGTGTGGAGGGGGAGGTATTTGTGAATTTCCTGCATTGTGCAGAGGGTTGGACTAGATGACCCTGGAGGTCCCTTTCAACTCTATGATTCTATGATTCTAGGTCAGCCTGTTTGGGAAACGGTCTACCATTATACATGGGCTGGTATTTTTACCCTCTATGCTTTCTATTCTGCTTTAACATTTCTCCTTATTCCAGTTCAGCCTGTAAAGTTGCCAACTCCAGGTTACAAAATTCCTGGAGATTTGAGGGTGGAGCCTGGAGAGAGGAGAGAGCCCAGTTGGGCTGTGATGCCACATCCACCTTCCAAAGCTGCCATTTTCTCCAGGAGAACTCCTTCACAAAGGGATCAGCTGTAATTCTGGGAAACCTCCAGGCCCCACCAGGAGGCTGGCAACTCTTATCTACCTAACAGGGCATCAATTCATTTCATACTACACCTTGAAACCCTGCACATTTCCCCACCCAAACTGGCTCTCGAGGCATCTTGGAAATAAAAGAAAAACAAACTGAACCAGAGAAGAAAAGCTTATTGATGCACAGCATCTTAAAGTATTCAGATCTTGGCAAAAAAACCCTAATTGAAAACCACTTAAAAGAGCAACAGGTAAAAAAAACAAGGAGAATGACCAATATAAAACCAGAGGATTAGTTCAAAAGAAGCAGAAAATTGCAGCAGAGATAAATAAATGATGTTCTGCATGGAACAGATGCTGTGTCCCAGTGATGATTTTTTTTAAAAAAGGGGGAGATCCATTTGCAATAATCTGTATAGGATGGGTTCAGTGAGTCAGCAAAGCTTGCAGAGTAGGACTTTTCTACACATCTCCTCCTACTGCATTCCCCAGAGCCACTTGAAATTCTGCTCCTGGGGATCCAGGGACCCTCAGAGGCAGCATCAGAGCAAACTGCGGGTCAGTGCTGGGAGGGGGAAATTGGCCAAAGAAGAGCTCTTATCCTGGCATGAGTGCCTTTCTGCCACCTTTGGATGTCTTCATCTGGTATCAGGTAGAAGGATGGTGGGAAGGGATTCTACAGCTGGGGCCCACAACCCACAAGCCCTGTCTCTTGTGAGTCCGCTCAATCAGATCTCCAGTGCCTACTCAGAAGCCTTGGTGGCCAAGTGCCCCACCCAGCCCACCCACGTGTTGGAGACCCCTGACCCACTTCGTTCGGATTCTCAAATGTTGGCTCTTCAGCTTGGAGAAACGATGGCTGAGGGGTGACATGATTGAGGTTTACAAGATTATGCATGGGTCAGAGCAGGTAGAGAAAGAAGTACTTTTCTCCCTTTCTCACAATACAAGAACTCGTGGGCACTCCATGAAATTGCTGAACAGTCGGGTTACAACAGATACAAGGAAGTAATTCTTCACCCAAAGAGTGATTAACACATGGAATTCACTGCCACAGGAGGTGGTGGCGGCTACAAGCATGGACAGCTTCAAGAGGGAATTAGATAAACATATGGAGCAGAAGTCCATCAGTGGCTATTAGCCACAGGGTATAGATGGGAACTCTCAGTTCGGGGCAAGTGATGCTCTGTATTCTTGATGCTTCTGGGGGGCAACAGTGGGAGGGCTTCTAGTGTCCTGGCCCCACTGCTGGACCTCCTGATGGCACCTGGTATTTTTGACCACTGTGTGACAGAGTGTTGGACTGTTGAGTCAAGGGGTAACCGGACTGGGGAAGTGTGAGGATTAAATAGACGCGGTCCACAGTTCTTTATCTTTATCAGAACGGTGAAGGCAGGAGTAAAGAGATAAGAGATCCCAGTGTTTAGTGAGCCTTTCCCAGATAAAAATCACTCCATCTCTCTTACCAGGAGAAACAGCCTGTAAGTTCTATAAATTGGGGGGTGGGTGTGAGATTGTAACTATTCTTAAGAGAACTGCGAGAACATTTTTACAACATTTTACTTGTCAACCAAAATAAGCTCTTTAAACCCAACAACGGAAGAGACAATCAACTCATTATTGTGTTGTTAAAACAAGGGATCTGTGTGAGTCAAAAACGGAAGGGGGGGATATACTAAATCATCACCTGGAAACTGGGCTGCCATTTATAGATCCACGCAGTCACTTTAGCAAGTTATGCAGCCTTCTTAATATCTACATTTAGCTTTACTTGCCAATGCACAATTTTTGTCCACGACTACAGTTTGCCAGCCTCCAAGTGGTAGCTGGAGAGCTCCTGAGATTACAACTATTATCCAGGTGACGGACATCAGTTCCCCTGGAGAAAATGGCCATTTTTGAAGATGGACCCTATGGCACTCTACCCCACCGAAGTCCCTCCCTCCCTCCCCAAACCCCACCCTCCTCAGACTCCACCCTCAAAATCTCCAGGTATTCCCCAATCCAAATCTGGCAACTAGGGTAGCCAAGTTGTACCTTGTCACTAGCAACGGCATTGGGGGGAGGGATTCCTGGAGGGGTGGGGATGTCGCACAACATCCCCGATGCGATGACATCACCCAGAAGTGATGTCATCGCATCAGTGACATCACACAGCGATGCTCTGGTTTGAGGGCAAATTTACCATACAGTTTTGCCCACAAACCAGAGTGTTCCCTGGGACAGTGCCAACATGATGGTGTCGCTTCCGGGTGACATCACTGAGTCGGGGACATCACCTGAGGGTGTGGCTGTCTGGGGATGGGTTTCCCCCCACTGGCCAGTTGGCTAGCAGTGGGCAGAAGCCCTGAAAGCCAGAGGGACCCCTCCCCCAGGATCTGGGGACTGCCAACCCTATCTGCTTCCCTCCGTTAGCCAGCCACTGAGGATTGTGATGGGTGGAGGGATTGATTCCAGTAACGGGATGCAGGGGCAACTGGTTATACTGGAAAAGAGAGCAACCAGGGAAGAATGCATGGAAGGCCCATGGAAACAGGGTCCACCTTTACCTTGGACATTCAGCCTCCTCACTGAGCTCCAGGTATTCAGCCACTTCGTCCGGGGTAAGCACCGTCTCCCTGTCATCGTTGAGGGACACAGAGATTGAGGCTGCAGAGAGGCGGTTGTACGGCAGAGTGGGGAAGGCCTGGATTTCTCTCTGGGACCCCTTGGCTGTTTGCAGGGAATCATCGCCCTGTTGCTGGGGCACCAAGGCCGCGGGAGGCTCCAGGTAGCAAGTGCAGGTACACCTGTGAAACATCAAAGCATGAAGACCGATCAGCCTTGAGAGTGACTCTGGCCCGGGACTCTGCTTTTTCCTACCTCTCAGTTTTCTTCTGAACAGGTTGTTGCTGGAAATACAAGAAAGTACCATCTCTTGATTCCCTTCCCATCATGCCCCTGGCCCAGGATTTGTCTTAGGGGAGAGGCCATGGCTCAGAGGTAGAGCATCTGCTTGGCATGCAGAAGATCACAGGTTCAATCCCCAGCTTCTCCAGTTAAGGATCAGTTAGTAGGTGATGTGAAAGTCGTCTCCCCTGGAAAGCCACTGCTAGTCTGAGTAGGCCATACTGACCTGGGTGGTCCAATGGTCTGATTCAACTTGGTGTGTGCTCATGTGTCTGTGTTAATATGAAGATAGGATGGGATTTACACAAGAACTCATTTCACCCCTTTTCTATCTGCAGTGCAGTCAGGGCGATTTCTGTATCAGCACCTCAAGAGTAGACAGAGACTGGCAAAAGGGTGTTGCCCCCTCACTGGGCTCACACTGTGCCTACCTAAACTGGGCCAGCGAAAAGAATGCAGGTGCCTTGTGTACCACCCGTGGATGGGCCCTGTAGGGTTTCAAAAGTTTACTTCAGTTTTATTGCTGCTCCCAGGGTTTTTTTGCTTTGCTTTACTTTGCTTATATTGCGGTTCAATGGGTGGCATTCTGCCCACTAGGACACAAAGATGGCATTTTAATAAACACTAACAGGAAGGAATAAAGAAAGCCTCTCTGGGAGGAACACCACACAAAAATTAACTTGGGGACACAGAGACTAGAAGATATGGAACCAGGGAAGGCGTGCTATCTTTCCGCGAAGTTTGGCTTTTCCCTTCCAGAGCTAGAACACCTCCTACTGCATGCCAGAGAAGTCACTCCATGGTGCAGTGAAATAAAACGGGAGACCAGTGGCACCCTTAAGACTAACAGCATTATTCCAGCATATGCTTCTGCGAGTCAGAGCTCACTTCATCCAATGCATAGTGGTTAGAGACCAGAACTGAGGAGATCTGAGTTCAGATTTCTGTTAACTCTGGAAACTCATTGGATGACCTTGGGCCACTCATTCTCTCTCAGCCTAGCCCACCTTAGAGGGTAAATAGGGGAAGTGATAACCAATGCAAAATCCTTGAAGAAAGGGTGGGGTAAAATAATTGCAGAGAAGGATGCTCTTTTCTTTCTGTTTTGTTGTGGCGCTCACATAGCAGCCCTTACATCTGGCACTGCAAAAACCCTGTGAAATTCCAGCTGAAATGCCACTGTCCCCTCACATGGCCAGGCCTTGTTTGCTTCCATCAGACTGTTTCGGAACTGTTTCCCTGCAGCCATGCCAGGTGGGGCAAAGCACCCAGAGCAAATACCCAGTTCAGCAGCTGCAGAGAAAGCGACCAGCAAAAACTGCAGGAAAGCACCATGCATGCATGCATACCCAGAGTCCCACATGCCCAGCGTAACAATCCTCAATGCGATTGTCCATGCTCAACAAATGCTCAAGCTGGACTCATTGCTGAGGAGTTTCCCCCCTCGCTGGCATAGTTCCAGCTTTCTAAGCGACTCCGGGCTGCGTCCAGCTCATGCCTCTGTCAGAACGTTTGACTGATTTCAATAAATGAGCCGAGTCCATTTCCGGGCAGGAGCTCCGGCATCGTTTAGGAAACCATTCTTCAGCCTCACTTCTGCTCTGGTGGTGACAGCAATCCCCGTCCCTCCCCTTTCCAGTCTCGCATATAAATGGATGCTGTCTGCCACCTGCCACCTGCATTTTTGGATCCACTTTCTCCTGCTCTGACAATGTGTGAGACAGAAAGAGAAGCTGAAAAGGGGAGGGGAAGAGTGCCAGCCACTGTGAGACACTCCTGGTTACTGTGGGCAAACAAGGGAACTTTCACTGACTCCAGGCCTCCTCTGCACACCAGGAAGCAGGGATGCTTTGCTCCCCAAGATATCCAAATGCTAATCCAGGGACTCAGCTTGCTCCCAGCTACCAGTGGCACAGGAGTTGACTGGCATCGTCTACTCAGTCTGCACCACCATGGGCTCAGTCAGAGCCATAGGGGTGCGACATAGAACCCAGCTGGCACAGTTGCATGCCCAGGAGAAGGGGTGTGTGCCTTTTTTGAGCTGACAAAAAACTTTGAACCAAGAACCAGGAGTGCCAGGCTCTTGCCCACCTGGAGGGAAAAAAGTTGGCATCCTGTGTGTTGCTATGTCACTTCTGGGGAAAACCGGAAAGTGGCATAGTGTAGCTCTAGGACTCATTGGAAACTCTGTGGTATTGCCATAGAGTTTCCAGTGATTCCTAGAGCTACCCTATGCCACTTTCAGGTTTTCCCCAGAAGTGACATAGTAGCACACAGGACATTGTGGCCTGCCCAGGTCCCTGGCCCCAAACCTCCAGCAGGTTGCCAGTCACGGCCTGACAACCCTAAGAAGAACCGTGAGTGAGTTCACACATAATGGCCAAACCACGGATATGTTGTTCATGCCTGAGTTTTGTGCTCCTGCCCTCTTCCCATCCCTTGCATAAACTTGGACTCCCTCACTCACTTCTTCTTTCCCAGCAGATGATAGTTTGCCATGACATCCAAACTGTGGTTTCCTGAGGAAGTGAGGAAGGGAGGAGGGATACAGTGTACACAGCCCAGATACCCCCCGCTAACCCTCCAAAAGCATGCTTTGGAGGATTGGGAACATGTTCACCAACTCAGTGGGAAAAGAGCTCAACCCCTGTGCCCTGAGAAACTTCAGCTTCCCATGTCCACTTATTAAGCCTCTGTTAAAGAGACATGTTCTTTTTCTCCAGGTAGTTGGCAGCCCTAGATGTACACCACAAAGTGGAGGCAAAGCAGGCTCCCATTTCAGTGAAGCAAGGCTCTCAGGGTGTGTACTATCTGAAATGGAGGAGAAATCAATACAGAATCTGTTTTTGCTTTAGTATTGGCTTTAAGTAGTTCATTTATATGCTGTTTGCATTATACAGCCCTTTGCAAAAGTTTCTCATTCCTCCCCCCCCCCCACAGACACACACATGTACTCCGCTGCTTTACACTCTGATGGCTATGCTATTAGGAACCATTTAAACCTCCCCTAGAACCATTAATGTCTTGTTTGCTTCATTCCGAGTGCATTAGAATTAGCTGAAGGCCAATATGACGTTATATTATATTTACGTTCCAGCAAGCAGGACTTTGGTTTTCAGCCGGCTGCTAGTAATCTAAAGCAACAATTGTACGTTTCATCACAACTTCTGTGTCTTACTGTAAGTGCCGGCAGTGTGCTTTATGGCAGCTTTACAGCAGTCTTGCAGCACCGGGAGTCAGCGCAACTACTTTCAGAAGCTGCTAGTGCGGTTGAGGATTTCATCCAAAAGGCCCAGGAGGAGCTAGAACTGACTTATAGTGTTTTGTTGTCTGAGTGCAGCAGTCTTAGGCTGCATCGACATGCATGTGGATTCTCCGTTAGGCATTCATTGCTGCTGCAAATGCAGAGGCATTTGTACAGGCAATGGAGTATCTGCGTAGGAGTCTCCTGTGCCCTCTCCTCCATTAGCTGCCATTTCCCCTGCATTTTTCCCCACCACACCACCGGAGGAGATTTTAAGGGCTAAAAAAAAAAAAAGGTAATTGCTATAGCAATATAGTGCTATAGCAATTACAGTGGCACGGCAATAAAAACGGCGGCCCCAAGGTGATGACAGAAAGGAAATGGTAGCAATGTGAGTAGGATCTTCAAAAATGTGTTCCTTCCCATCCAGACAGTGTGTGAACAGGCTTGGTCTGTGCTCTTTCCGAAAAGATTGTAGTAAACCAGGTTCCAGAAAGAGCACAGCAAGGACAGGGAAAAGCTGGAACGTGGATAATTAGAAGATGAGGTCACGTGGATGCTCCAAAACCCATGGTTCCAGGTTGGATGCCAAAGCAGAGAAAAGTATCTGTGTGGAATCAGTCTCAGTTTTGTTTTGGAATTTCCAGGCAGTTTTTGTAAATATATAGCTTCCAGTTCAGCAAAAACAAAAAGGGGGGGGACTGTTCCCACAACACGATAAACAAGCTAGCAAATGCCAGGCAAGGACACCAGCATCTCTAGCTTAACTCTGATAAAAAAAGGAATGCAGAAATAGAAATAGAGGTCTTCTCCGTCCATCCATCCACCCTTAAACTTGATGGTCAGCATTTCCGTGAAGGGTCACAAACACCGTGGTCCTCCCATCCCTAGAGGGCGCAGCATCCCACTTCAGCATGAAGCTGGTGGCATCGACAGCACAAGGGCATCGGGGAAACAAATGGCCACTTTCCCTTTCCAGCCAACCCTGCCCCAATCTGTTCTGCAACAAAATGTATTTCCAATAGAGCAGCCAATTATTGTGTAATTGCCCATAAATTTAGAATGACACCGAAATTATTTCATGCACAGATCCAAGGACAACGTTTTCCCTCTTCATAAATGTGGGATTCGTGAGGGCAGCAAAAAGGATGGAGTCAGCTGATATTTCCCTAATGGATTGATTTACTTTCCTGGAATGATAATTGTCCATTTACTTAAAGAGCTGGGCACTTGTGCGGAGGCCTGCCCTATTAAGCGAGAAATCTCCCTTCGAGCAAGACACAGATTCTTAGCATGATTTGTGGCTTTTTAAGTGCAAAGTAGGTAGAAGGTAGAGTTGAAATTCCTTCTTCCCCCCCTCCCAAAGACGATCCATCAGACGACTCCTGTAGACAGGAGGGAACGCATGTAGATATCCCGCCTGGGTGCCAGAGGGGACTGTAGGCAGTTTAATTTATTCTAAGCACCTGGCTTGATTGGAAGATGAGTCAGCACAGAGGGAGGAGGGCTACAGCTGCAGTGCTTGGCCCAGCGAAAGGTGCACGAAAGCAGGAAGGAATCCTGGAACGTGGCAAAGCCTGCCTGGCCCCACAACCACAGGTGAGGCATGTGAATCATTCATACCTGTAGGTCAGATGATGAGCACTGAGTGCTTTTTGGAGCCGGAGTGCCACAGCCAGGGATATGTTTCTTCAGAGTTAGGGAGGGAAAGTATTAAAAATAGAGTGCTGAGACAACCCAAACTGTGCACTAAGAAAAAATGGGTGTGAGCTGCACAACGCCCTGACCTGGGTAGCCCAGACACGCCCCGTCTCATCAGATCTCAGAAGTCAAGTAGGATCAGAAGTTAAGTAGGGTCAACCCTAAGTAGGGTTAAGACAGTGTGGGACTGCAATAGAAAAGGCCAACGCTATGCTGCGGATTATTAGGAAGGGAACTGAGAACAAATCAGCCAGTATCATAATACCCCTGTGTAAATCAATGGTGCGACCTCATTTCGAATACTGTGTGCAATTCTGGTCACCGCACCTCAGAAAGGATATTATAGCACTGGAAAAAAAGTGCAGAAAAGGGCAACTAGAATGATAAAAGGGTTGGAACACTTTCCCTATGAAGAAAGGTTAAAGCGCTTGGGGCTCTTTAGCTTGGAGAAATGACAACTGAGGGGTGATATGATTGAGGTTTACAAGATTATGCATGGGACAGAGTAGGTAGGTAAAGAAGTACTTTTCTCCCTTTCTCACAGTACAAGAAGTCATGGGCACTCAATGAAATTGCTGAGCAGTCGGGTTAGAACAGATGAAAAAAAGCACTTCACTTAAAGAGTGATTCACATATGGAATTCATTGCCACAGGAGGCGGTGGCAGCTACAAACATGGATGGCTTCAAGAGGAAATTGGATAAGCATATGGAACAGAGGTCCATCAGTGGCTATTAGCCACAAAGAACTCTCGGTCTGGGGCAAGGGATGCTCTGTATTCTTGGTGCTGGGGGGGGGCACAGTGGGAGGGCTTCTAGTGTCCTGGCCCCACTGCTGGACCTCCTGATGGCACCTGGTATTTTTGGCAACAGTGTGACAGTGTTGGACTGGATGGGCCATTGGCCTGATCCAACACTGGCTTCTCTTATGTTCTTATGACCCTGGCTAGTATTTGGATGGGAGACCTCCAAGAATGTCCAGGGTTGCCACATAGAGGCAGGCCATGAAAAATCACCTCTGAACGTCTCTTGCCTTGAAAACCCTACAGGGTCACCATAAGTCAGCTGTGACTTGACGGCACTATCCACCACCACTTCCAGGCTGTGCAACGTGAGTAGGCATAGGATTATTTTTGCAGAAGAATCTAAGAAGAGCCTCGCTGAATCAGACCATGGGTCCAGCTTCCTACTCCCAACAGCAGCCAGCCAGATGCCTCCTGACAGCCCATGAGCCAGCCTTGGAGGTAGGCTTGCCAAACTCCAGGTGGCACCTGGAGATCTCCTGCTATTACAACTGATCTTCAGGCAATAAGAGATCCATTTACCTGGAGAAAACAGCTGCTTTGGAGGTTGGATTCTATGGCAGTATACCCTGTTGAGGTTTCTTCCCTCCTCAAACCCCACCCTCCTCAGGCTCCACCCCAAAAATCTCCAGGTATCTCCCAACTAGCAGCTGGCAACTCTACCTGGAGGGACCACCCAGCATTTATGGCATCAAAGAAACAATGCTTTCCTGCCACCATTGTGTTTGCACAATGCAGATCAGCAGAGCTGTTCCAGGTGGCCATGTTGGGATCTGGCCTGCAAGAGGAGATCTGGCCAGTTCGGTGTAGTGGTTAAGTGAGCGGACTCTAATCTGGGAGAACCAGGTTTGATTCCCCACTCCTCCAGTTGCACCTGCTGGATGACCTTGGGCAAGCCATAGTTCTGGCGCAGCTGTTCTTAAAAAAATAGCAGTTTTTGTCAAGAGCTCTCTCAGCCCCACCTAACTCACAAGGTGTCTGTTGTAGGGAGGAGAAGGGAAAGGAGATTGTAAGTCACTCTGAGACACCTTTGGGTAGTGAAGGGTGAGGTATAAATCCAATCTCTTCTCTTCTTCTAGGCTGCTCCCCCCCATTTTATTCTCACAATAACCCTGTGAGCTGCGACTCTGCAACTGGTCCAAGGTTACCCAGCAAGCTTTCATGGCACGAGTGGGGATTCGAATGTGGGTGTCCAAGATTCTAGTCCAACACGCTAACCTCTACACCACACCGGCCCATAAGCCGAAGCAGATGGGTTCATGAAAACATTTCACAGGGTGCCGTTTGGTTTTGCAGCTTCAGTTCAGGAAGCTGAAAAGCTATACCTGCTGATATTTTCTCCTGTGTTCCATGCAACTATTTTAGGGACCCATTCAAGTTGAAGCTGTTTGCCACCCCCAAACAAGAAGACAGCGTGCACAAATGTTTCCAAGCCTACACAAAAGGTGAACAGCTGATGGCATCGAGACATACAAACAGAAAAACCCAAACCGATCGAGGCATTTCTTGTGTAAGCAGGCTTAGATCCTCCCGTGCTTATACTCTGAATATACAGTAGCAGGAGGATCAAAAGAGGCCTTTAGAAGATAAACTACAAAGGCGCTACAGAGCCCCACTTACGCTTGCTGGGCGCTGTCATCTTGGGGAACTTGAAAGCCTGGAGGGACCGGAGGAGGCGGAGGCAACAGACCAGCAGTATTCTGTGAGGCGCTGGCCTGCGAGAACTTTGGGGAGCTGTATGATTTCAGCACCTTTTTTGTTTCCCCTGTGGGAAAAAAACAAAGAAAATAAATGGTCGGCCAGTCCCAGCCTGATGTTTTGGAAATGCCCAAGACCCCAAAACAGGCACCAGAGTCACCCGAATGAGTTGAAACCAACCTACCCAACTCCACTCTCCCAAACAGCCGAACCCAGTTCCATCAGTCCATTCAGCAGTCTCACTCAACCGAATAATTCAGAAGACCAGTAATCTGTATTAACACGGCCAAACTAGTTGAGAGGCTGGATAAATGGATGTTGTCCCTGGAGGGGGTGGTTAGATCAGAGCCCCATTGTGGGGGGAGAAGGGGGGGTGTCTATTCTTTTCTGGCCTTTGTAGTTTTGCCAGTTAAAAACCACACACATGCTGGAATATTATTAGCGTGGAAGGAGAAAAGACAAGCACTCTCTCTTTGCAACTCTGTTCTAAAAAGCTGGAAAGGTCTCATAACAGATCTTCCAGTGGGATTTTCTGCATCCTCATTTTCCTTGCTTGTAAGTTGCTGTGTGTTCGGGGAGGGGGGTTCCTCTTCTGCATGTGTTTTGCTTTCTCCAGTGGTCTATTAGATATTACACTGCTTTATGCCTGGCATAAAAAACCATAGTTTAAATCTGCAGGGAGATAACACCAGACATAAATAAGAGTAAAATCAATTTAACCGCTAGATGGAGAAAAACACACGTGGAACGAACCACCCCCAACGAAATAGAAACTTACAAGTGAGGAAAATGCGAATGCAGAAAAGCCCAATGCTTCATCTGGTTTGGCCCTCACGATGTTTAATGTGAAGAATTTCTATGCTGGAAAAGACATTACAGATCATGTGGTAGAAAGTGCTGTCAAGTCACTACCAGCTTATAGCAACCCTGGAAGGTTTTCAAGGCAAGAGACAAACAGAGGTGGCTTGCCATTGCCTCCCTCTGTGTACCATGTCACAGTTCCTTCCCTCCGCGCCTGCGTGTCAACAAGGGGCTGGAGGGAAAAGCCGCAGGCCGGCACAATCATACCGAGGGAGTCCGGAAGCAGCCCATGGCAAACCGTTTGCCAGTACCTTCGAGGAGGTAGTTTTTTACTCCACATCTTCGGTGGGAAGCTGCAGGTTGGCCATGGGAGTGCTACACCTCCCAGATGTTGTGGTGTGATTGCACCCAGAAACTCCGCCATTCAATCGTGGCTCTCCCGTGGCAAATTCGGCGTGTGAACGGGGCCAACAAATAGAAAAAGAAGGGTGCAGTCACACACACCAGATAAAGGGGGGGAAGCGAGGCTATTTCCTCCGGAGGAAATAGACCTGCCGTTGCCCGATCACACCTCCCTTTGAAGCTGCAGGCGCAGCCCGTCAGTGTGTGATCAGACACAACTGCAGGTGAGTCTTTTTTTGCATTCCATTTGTTTCCCATGCGCTTAAACGAGTAATCGATGAACTGCACCGCTGCACTGAGGGCTCCCTGTGGTGTGTGCGATGGTGCACATACAGTGAAGGGGGGGGGAGAAACAACAGCATGGAGTTGGGATGGCCTGATCAGACCATCCTGATGGCATGAGACCGGCTGGAGCGATCAGATAGGGGAAAGTCCGCCTGTGGCCCATCACAACCCTTTTACTACCGAATTTCCCCCGGTGTCTTTTAACTCCTCTTCTGCGGCAGAGCAGAATGGGTTGCCAATGGCTGTGGGGCACTTACCAGATGTTGCTGTCTGACTGCGCCTTTTAAATTCATCTGGCATTCATCTCTATGTTGGGTCTAATTGTGCGTATGATAGCAGCTGAAGTACAGAAGAAGCTGGCTTCTGCAAGGCATGTTGATTCTGGGCAGCTTGAAAGGGAGGGTACCCGTCCTAGGCCTTTCCTCCATTAATGCATCACATTTCTATCCCATCTTTCTTCCAATATGGTACTCAAGGTGATATATGCAGGCAGTGTCCTATCTGAACACTCACCAGTGCTAGTTCTGCTTGGCTTCAGCAAGGTGGCCTGCAGATCATACCTTTGACCATCTTGCTGCTTTGGGTAATTGAGTGCCCTGGAGGAACAGATACTTAACCTACCACACAGGGTTGTTGTGAGGGTAAAATGGAGGAGAGGAAACTGTGAATTCCCAGATTTCGTTGTTGTTTTTTAAAGTAAGCCTCTAGCTCCCTTTGTTGTGGACATAAGCCTTTACCCTTATATGTCCTCAATAAAAGGGGACACATTTTTAAAAAGGAAAGCTGGTAATTCAGAGAATGTGATACACAGATTGTTATATCGCTGCAACAATATAATGATACTCAGTTGCCATTTATAAAATGGGGGGGGGGAGAAATAGCTGCCGTGGGGTCAGGGCAGAGAAAATGGCTGCCACATCGGTGAAAATCCTAACTTTCCCACCTATCCCAAAGCAATGCAGTTTGAGCAAGACCAGAGAAAAGCTGGGTAAACCCCAAGAGGTACATGAATGCACCACAATGCTATAGGGAAACTGGGGAGGGAACCCTGCTTCACAACAGCATCAAACCCACGGCAAATAATTCATGTGAAAATGACCAACGTCATCAGTCTACCCCAGTTTAGCGAGGGAGACCTTGGTCCGGAAGTAATCCAGACCTACCAGGTTATTTGCTGACTGGAACCAAGGTTGCTTGCTCCTCCCTGGTTCTATATAAGTTTGCGGTCAGCACAAAATTGCCTTGGAAGACCTCAAAAGGCCTGTGGGCTCCATAACGCTGACATCCAATGGGAGAAAGGGGAATGGCAGTCACAAAAGCTCTCCCTGGGAGAAGCCGGGCTGTCTGGGGTAGTGCATCATTGACCTATGTGTGAGGAACTAGGAATAATGTTCTCCTTGAGAGTTTTATTAGGTAACACCCCCCTCCCCAACCCAGGCAATATGACAGCCAGATCCAATTCAGATTAGGGAAACTTAATGTGTCCAGGGAGGGTGGGGGGAGAGCAGAGGAATGAGCTGCCTGACAGAATCTCTATGGGCAAATTGATCAGGCACTTCACTTTCCCCGGCAGCAGGGATGCAGGAAGGAGATTACAGCCATAATGTTCCTCAGCATCTCTCTCAACCAATAGGGGCCGTCCCCTCAAACTGAGATGCTGTCTGCAGGTCACAGCATCACTGAAAGGGAGCAAGCCAGCACACACACACACACACACACGTGTGTGTGTGTGAAATTTTCTAATTAACAAGGGGGATTGCAGTCTACATAGCAGCCGGTCATGTCACTGTTTGATCCCTAGTATTTTGAGGGGGGTCATATACAGTCCCCTCGACATTTTTCCTACCCCTGTTCCAACAACTAATCGATCAGCCCTTGACTCCTCCGGCTCCCCCTAGTCCTTGCCTTGTCCAAATCAATTCAGCATTTTCAACACCTAGTACCTAGCACATGGGTGGTACCAAAGAACTGCTGAAATGGAGGAAGAGGAGGAGCCTTCCTTGGCAGATAACTGCTGAAGTATTCTGATGTGCTTTAGTTAACACTCGAGAATCACACACACAGACACCCGCATCACAAAGGAATTATTTTTACATGCAGGAGAATGGAGGAGGGATGGACTGTGAAAGTGCTGGAATTGGGCTGTGCCATGACAGCAGACTACAGGTGGGAGATTCCAGTTCTGAATGTGTTTTTGGGTGCCCCCCAGCTCTTGGCTCTCCTCTACTTCATTGGACTGGAGGAGCTTCAGAAGTGATGAGGAGGGCCTGCAGGGAGCAGCACCCATTTGGAAATCCTGCCTTCAGCATAGGAGGACACTTGGCTAGCAACCGAAACCTTTGGACACACCTCCCAGAAATCAAACTTTGTTGGTCTTAAATGCACCACTGGACTCAAACTTAGTTTCCACATCTACTGTTAACTCCTTTATTATCTGCATACCAGCTTACTGCTATTTACATGTCATAATGTGTTATTCCAATCTTAGCTGTATTTATTGCTCAGTTACTTACGCATCTTGACTCTAATTAGCTCTTCCTGGCAGCTAACCACCCACACACCTATCTCTCCTTATATATAATTGTGTTTTGGGGTGGCACTTCATGAACATTCCACATGCTTCTAAATCAGTTGGCTCCATGATGTATCAGTCTGAAGCTGTCCCTATCCACTGGCTGTGTTGCCTGAGTCTCATCTCCAATATTCTAAACAGTTTGCTGTTCCTCTCCTCCCCATAGCCAGTTAGAACACAGAGGTTATTTGCATATGCCGCCTGACTGGCCTTTGCCTCTAACATTCTAAACAGTTTGCTGTTGCTGTTGGGAGTCATTGAATGTGTCCTGAGGTAAAATACATAGCCCAATCTTCCCTTAAGCAGTCACTGGAGTTGCCAGTCTCCCTGTGGGGCCTGGAGATTTCCCAGAAATCACCATGTTCCCCAGCCACAGCACATCATTTCCCCTACAGAAAATTTCCCAGCTATTATAATGGCTGCTTTGGGCAATGGACTTTATGGGCAGTGGACTTTATGGAATTCTACCCTGCTGAAGTCCCTCTGCACCCCAAACCCTGCCCTCCCCAGGCTGTATCCTTAAAATCTACAGGTCTGGCCCTCCCCTTAGTATTGCTAGCCTCCAGGTAGCACCTGGGGATCTCCAAGATCAGTTCTCCTGGAGAGAATAGCTGCTTTGGGCAATGGACTCTATGGCATTATACCCTGCTGAGGTCCCTCCACACCCCAGACCCTGCCCTCTCCAGGCTCTACCCCTGAAATCTACAGGTATTTCCCAACCCAGAGTTGGCAGCCCTGCAACTGGCTATGGAACCACTTTCCAGACTCTTGGAACCCAGAAGGCATGGCATAGGAGGAGGTGCTTTTCTACCTTAGCTGCCACTGCATAACCCCAAATCAACATAAGTCAGGGGTGGAGGGAAACATACTTGTTACCATGAGGCTGCCCTCCCATACTACCCACTTGGGGCAGCAAAATGACTTGAGACAGCCCAGCCTTATAGCTAAGCAGAAGGAAATAAAGATGGCTTGCCTCCCTCTATTTTCCCCTTCCCTCTGCCGCCCCACCAGCCACAGCTGGGACACTCACCTGGAGCTTCCTTTTAGAACCCACTGTATTTCTTCCCACAATGGGCCTTACTCCTAGTATGTAATATTTGAGGAAATCTGTTTCAGTGACTCTGAAGGAGTGTACACAGGGCTTTTTTGGTAGAAAAAGCCCAGCAGGAACTCATTAGCATAACAGGCCACACCCAACAGCAGAAACTCATTAGCATATTAGGCCACACCCATGACAGCACAGCTCATTAGCCTATCAGGCCACACCCCCACATTACCAGGAATGTGGTTATCCAGGCACAGCCACCTTTTGCTTCTTATTCTGTTTACCTTGGTTTTTGTCAAAACCCAGGGCTTTTGTTGCAGGAGGAACTCCTTTGCATGTTAGGCCACACACCCCAAATGTAGCCAGTCCTAATGAGTTTCTGCTGTTGGGTGTGGCCTATTATGCCAATGAGTTCCTGCTGGGTGTGGCCAACTCAGGAGCCAGCCGGAACTCCGTTCCTGTGCGTTCCTGCCCAAAAATAGCCCTGAGTGTACATACTACGTCTCTCAGTTCCCGCTTGTACCCAGAATTGACCTTTATTTGTCTTGTAGGTGCCACTAGACTCAAACCTCATTCCCACATCTGTTTGTTAATTCTTGTATTTGTATGCTAATTTACTACCATTCATGGATCTTTCTTATATCCAATCTCAGCTATAATCACCCAGTACTTATGCATCTTGACTCTAAATGGCCCTTCCTGACAACAAACCCCACCCCCTATAAGTAATAGTTGAGGGAATTCTGTTCTACTGTATCTGATGACGTGTGTTTGCACATGAAAGTTTATGCCATGAATAAAACTTTGTTGGTCTTAAAGGTGCCCCTGGACTCAAACTTTGTTCTGCTGCTTCAGACCAATACGGCTACCCCACCTGAATCTATCTCCCTAGGTCTTGTGATGGGACCCAGAGCAGCCATTTTGCTGTGGCTCTCAAAAGTCCAAAAGCACCCCCTGGTTTAGCAGGGTTGGGGACCCCATCTCTAGCCAGCATGGAGGAAGGGCAGATTCTCCTATTCCTACCCTGGTTGTTCTCCAGCAACTTCATTGGTACACAATTCTACAAGCATCCTTCTCTAGTCTGTCCTCTCTATGGTTTTCTTCAACCCCCCCCCCTTCTCTCTCCCTACTGAAACTGACAGGGTCAGGAGAAAGCCACATCAGTGCAGCTGGTGGTGGTGGTGGTGGGGAGGCGCTAGGCAACGAAACTGGTTAAAGTGACAGGGCCTTCCTACTACACTTCTGCACACAGAGTAGAAGTCAGTTGGAGGGGGAGAGAAATGGGTACAGGGATCTAGGGAAACCTGGACCTTTTCCACAGACTGGAGTTACTCCTGGTTTTCTTGGGAGTTGATCCACAAGGATTGCAATCGGTTTGGGTACGGATAAAACAAAGCACTATGGAGCCAGAAGCCGTGGAGGGAGAATGAATGCGGAAGAGCCCCTGGTTCATCCTGCAAGCCCAACACCATGATATCAGGTGTTTATGATAATGCAGAAATAAAACAGACATTTTCCTTTCATGATTCATGAGGTTATACGAAGAGATGGGGCTCATGTTACAAATTTCTACTAGACCCAGAAAAATAATGCTTGAGCCCTGGGAAAAATTAAAAGCACATGGGGAAAAAACCATGTCCACATGTGGAGGGAAACAGTGGGTGAAGAAGAGTTAAAACTGTACTTCAGAAAGAAGAACAAATCCGATCACAAGTGACACAGAAAAGTTTGGGAAGGCTGAAATGGGACCATCGTCACATCTTCTGGCATGAAGAAGAAGAGATTGAATTTATACCCCACCATTCACTCAAAGTCTCAGAGCAGTTTACAATCTCCTTCCCTTGCTCTCCCCACAACAGACATCCTGTGAGGTAGGTGGGGCCGAGAGAGCTTTGAGAGAACTGCTCTTGAGAGAACAGCTTTGAAATAACTTGTGACTGACTCAAGGTCGCACCAGCAGCTGCATGTGGAGGCGTGGGGAATCAAACCCGATTCACCCAGATTCAAGTCCATGCTCCTAACCACTACACCAGACTGGCTCTCAGTCTGTGTAGCATCCAACACGCTGGTTATTCTGGACCAGTTTCTATGTGCAGAAGAGTCTTCCTTGGAGTCTACCATTTCAGGCTGCAAGCCATATCATGGGGGGGAGTGATTTCAGGGTTTCATCTCCCCCCATAACAAGAAATCCGTGACACAGAAGTCTGGCACATCAAGCAGAAGGGTTCAAGCCGTTTTCTCCTTGACATGAATTTTATTTTTCTGTCTTCAGGGAGGTTCAGTGGGGAAGCAGTCAAACCAGGGAGCCCCTACCTGCCACTTGACATGGTACAATCCAGGAGGAGCCTTCTCATTTTAATCCGCTTCAAGAAGAAACTGGCCCTTCCTTAGGGCTTCAAGGCACTAAAGGAACTCACGCGACAAACCCTCCTTCATCATCCGTTTTGTGACAGAAAACAATTCCTTTTCCCAGAATGCCCAATTTAGCCACATTGCCTCTTCCTTCCAGACACTGCTTTGTGAATAACTGAGGAGAATTTATGGGCATGGGGCAGTGGGGAGAGGTGTGGCGGAGAAGGCACGCGCGGTTTACAAAGAGATGCATCCTCTCGGGTGCAACGCTGCCTCATTAAGCATTTGAAAGGCCTTCAAAGAAGCCTCCAAGTTTGAGAGCCAGCCAGACCGCGGGCTCAGGGCTCATCCAGCAATGAGGCTTCCTTAACGAGAGCAATTGCCGCAAAACCCGTGAGCTGGAATGTAGGTCCCCCCAGAGCCAACTCTAAGCACACATTCTAAGCATCTCTCAAGCTCTGGGGCAGGGCTGGGGCTCAGTAGGAGAGCGTCCCAGGTTCAGTTACTAGCCATTAAGGACCAGGTGGTAAGTGATGGGAAAGACCACTGCTGGGGACCCTGGAGAAACACTGCCCGTCTGAGCAGACCTGTAGTCTGACTCAGCAGAAAGCAGGTAGGTAGGGTGTGTGTGTGTGAGAGAGAGAGAGATCAAGCTCTTTGAATGGAAACTCTAGGCAGCTGTTCCCTCACCCGATCTAGGTTCCACTTTTCACTCTGTCCGGGGATAACTCAAAACCATGGCTTCATTAAAGAAACGGTGGTTGTTTTGATTGTCTGAACATGGACCATTCCACAAGCTATGGTTCATTAGGGTCTCTCAAACCAGGATCCGAAACGATCACTTTAAGTTGCCTTATTAACCATAGCCTCACGTAGGGTTTTGTGGACCTTCTGACTTAGGCCTGGAAATGCCCAAATGCGCTGCCCAGATACAGAGACTTGGGCCAGAGGGAAGGGGATGAAATAAGCATATGTTGAGGCAAAACCAGGATTTGGATGCACAGTTGCAAGCCAGATCCTGGTTTCCCAAACTACCAAAGGTAAAATAAGCAACGGTTTTGTGTTCTCTCTGAACGGCACCTTTAGGGAAGACTCACCTAGACCTGGAGTGTAATGAAGTAAACATCTGAGGCCTTCCACTCAGGCCTTTGCTTTTTCAGGGCCGCCTTTGTTTTCTGAGGTCCTCTCCCAGTTTTGGCCTGCATGCCCTTTAGCCTGGGATCAGAACAAGTGTCCTCAAGGAGTATGTTTATCCATGTATATACTTATACCCTGCTTTTGTCCCGTCCCCCCCAGAACCCAACAGAGCTTTTTTTTGCTGTTAAGTCACAGTCAGCTTATGGCAACCCGTGGTGGGGTTTCCAGGGCAAGAGGTATTCAGAGGTGGTTTGCCATGGCCTGCTTCTGTGTAGCGCCCCTGGTCTTCCTTGGAGGAATGCCATTCAACTACTAACCAGGGTCAGTCCTGCTTAGCTTCCAAGAGCTGATGACGTTCGTCAGGGCCATGCAGTTTACAACATCACTTCTTCAGTTTACAACATCGCTTCTTCAGTTTGGTGTAGTGGTTAAGTGCGCAGGCTCTAATCTGGGAGAACCGGGTTTGATTCCCCCACTCCTCCACTTGCACCTGCTGGATGACCTTGGGCAAGCCGTAGTTCTGATAAGAGCTGTTCTTGAAAAAGAGCAGTTTCTGTCCAGAGCTCTCTCAGCCCCCCCACCTCACAGGGTGTCTGTTGTGGGGAGGGGAAAGGAAAGGAGTAGGCTTGCCAAGAACTTACCGTCTTTTGGTGGGGGATGGATACGTCCTGGCAGGACCATCGCCGGGGGAAGGAAAGATGCGCACACCATGCCGTTGCCAGGAAGTGACGCTAGGCGACACTCTGGCAATGTGGCTGGAAACTCGATGGTACCATCGAGTTTTCAGCCCCATTGCCAGAGTGTCGCCTGGCGTCACTTCCTGGCAATGGCATGGTACGTTACAGGGAGGACTGGTCTGGCCGGGGAGCATGGGGACCCTAGAAAGGAGGTTGTAAGCCGCTTTGAGACACCTTTGGGTTGTGAAAGGCAGGGTATAAATCCAATCTCTTCTTCTTCTTCCTCCTCCTCCATTGTATCCTCAGAACAGCCACCCTAGGCTGAGAGACTGAGTAGCCCCAAATCACTGAGTGTAGTGGTTAAGAGGGGCGGGCTCTAATCTGGAGAACCGGGTTTGATTCCCCACTCCTCTGCATGCAGTCAGCTGGGTGAGCCTCGGTCAGTCCCAGTTCTATCAGAGCTGTTCTCTGAAGAACAGTTTTCTCAGAGCTCTCTCAGTTCAGAGCAGTTCTCTAAGAGCTCTCAGCTCCATCTACCACACAGGGTGTCTGTTGTGGAGAGGGGAAGGGAAAGAGATGGTACACTGCTCTGAGACTCTGAGTGAAGGGTGGGGTATAAATCCAGCTTCTTCCTTCCTTCTTCTTTCTATGGGCAGAGAGGGGATTCAAACCTGGGTTTCCCAGATCCTAGTCCAACCATAACAGAACTGTGGTCATTTTGAAGCCATTTGGTTTGCTTTAAAGGCCCATTCACGCATTATTTGTCAATAGAGTCACATAATTACCATGAAGGGATCTTACCACGTGATGTTTACATAAAGGATCTGCTTGAATAAGGAGTGAGAGCTGGTATTTAGCATGCCGGAGCAACCCATGGAAATCAGCAGTTTGCTCTGGTGTAGCGAGTACCAGCTGTCTGCACACATGGGTGCAATGACAGCATAAGTATTTGCTGTGAGTATTTAATATAATGTGCATTGATGTCACTGCCTCTAAATGTATTGTGATATGAACCTATAAATTACGGCCCCCAAATGGTAGCGGCTGAGGAGAAAAAGCTCCCGAATGCATTCACAGAGGGCTACAATTTGCAGACTGTCATGTGGGCCTTTGCAAAATGTGAATATCACGTATATTGCTGCCAGCCACAAACAGAAATGTGCAGTACCAGTGTGGGGAATCACACACGGTGCAGAAGACCCCTGTGATAAGGGGTGACACACATTATAGCCCCCGTATGATAAAAAGGTCATGCATTTTTCAACAGCTTCTGCATCACGGCTGTAATCTGTAAATCAGCTCTCAGTTATTCATGCAGGGGTTTGTGCCTGTTTCGCTTTAGACCCAGTGCTGCAAAACCTAAGAACTTCAAGCAGCTTCATCATCCATTATCTTACACCTGTGCAAAATACACTCGCAGCTGCTGGATGACCTTGGGCAAGCTCTTGAAAAAGAGCAGTTTCCATCAGAGCTCTCTCAGCCCCGCCTACCTCACAGAGTGTCTGTTGTGGGGAGGGGAAGGGAAGGGAGCTTGTAAGCCGCTCTGAGACTCCGAGTGAAGGGTGGGGTAGAAATCCAATCTCCTTCTCCACCACCAAAATATATGAAAAGATATTAGCTACCTGTTTCTTTCCCAGTGTCATTCACCTGATAGCCAATGGCGGAGAAGGAGAGGAGCTTTATTATGTGTGTGTCCTGCTACCAAACTCAGTATAGGGGGGTGGGTTTTGCATTTTTGTGTGCCTCTGTGTGTCAGTTTCCAGACGTGAAACTGAAAAGGCCAGGGAAATAGTCTGGGGCTGCATGGCCTCCAACAACAGGTGGACCTCACCCGATTGGATGTTCTGCCATACAAACAAGAAAAATTATAGACAGAACAGAATGTGAGTGAGAAGGCCGGGACAGAGCCCTTTCCTCTGACATCGAGTTTTGTCCACGGAGGAAACTTTTCACAGGGAGTCATGCATCTGAACCCCTCCTGTTGTTTCAAGTGGTACAGCCCAGACTACTTCTCCTGGTCTATCCCAGCCTATTTACTTTTTATATCCCACCTTTCACCTCAATGGAGACCCAAAGCGGGTTACATCATTCTCGTCTCCTCTGTTTTACCCTCACAGCAACCCCATGAGGTAGGTTAGGCTGAGAGTGTGTGACTGGCCCAAGGGCACCCAGCAGAGCTTCCATGGCCCCAGTGCGGGGATTCGAATCAGGATTTCCCAGATCCTGTTCTGACACATGAACCACTGTACCATGCTGGCTGGTTTTACCCTCCTGGTTGGTTGAATGGGAGTATTCCATCCAGGGAGCCCCACCTCCATGCTGAAATGGTACAGCCCAGATACCTGCTGATCACATCCTCAGTGAGAACTAGGCATGCTTTGTGTCCCAAACAGCAGCCAATCAGGGATGGTCAAAGCCAGGGCTTTTTGTAGAAAAGCCCAGCAGGAACTCATTAGCATAACAGGCCACACCCAACAGCAGAAACTCATTAGCATATTAGACCACATCCCTGACAGCACAGCTCATCAGCATATTAGGCCACACCCCCATGTTACCAGAAATGGGTCATCCAGCCACACCCACCTTTTGCTTCTTATTCTGTTTACCTTGTTTGTTGTCAAAACCCAGGGCTTTTTTGTAGCAGGAACTTTTGCATGTTAGGCCAGACACCCCTAATGTAGCCAATCCTAATGAGTTTCTGTTGTTGGGTGTGCCTATTATGCTAATGAGTTCCTGCTGGGTCCTCCATTCCTGTGAGTTCCTGCCCAAAATAGCCTGGCCAAAGCTCTGCCATTGGGATAGCAAGAGGAAGGGCCCTGCACGGAGCCTTGAGCACTGAAAGGAGAGACCGAAGGTAAGCAGGCTGACCTTTGCATTAGTTCACTAGCCAGAAATAATGCAATGCACCAGGTTCAACCCCTGGGCTGGGATCAGAGAACGAAGATGTATGTTTAAAACGGCAGCAGCAGCACTCTGAGCAAGCTGGCAAAGCCAGCCTTGTCAGGACAGCTGACTGTGAATAGCACATGAAAAAAGGATGCTTGGTTATTCTGCACACATAGGTCTGTCCACCTTCGGTTTGGGAAATTCCTGGAAATTCGAAGTGGAGCCTGGGGAGGGCAGGGGCCTCGGAGGGATATAATAATGCCACAGAGTCCGACCTCGAAAGCTGCCGTTTTCTCCAGGGGAACTGCTCTCTCTGGTCTGGCTGTAATTCCAGGTATCCAGGCTCCACCTGGAGAGTGGCAACCCTATGCGCACAGAGCAGGAGGCAACCTTAAGCCCAAAGAGGCTGGGTATTGGTATAAAGGAAAATTCACTGGCTACTGCGTTCCTGATTTATCATAAAGTTCTGCTGCCCTCTAGTGTCATTTTAAGAGAATGAGGAAGTGTGTGATCAGAAAATACAGAACAAAGTTTGAGTCCAGCGGCACCTTTAAGAGCAACAAAGTTTAATTCTGGGTATAAGCTTTCATGTGCATAACACTTCTTCAGATCCCTCCCTCCCTTTCTTTTGTTGCTGGGAATGCTCAAAAACAGATCTCGGGATGTGTCTGCAGCATATTGAGACCCTCTTTAATGCACATCTGTGCACCGAAGAATAGATTCTTTTGAATTATGGTGCTGGTGAAGACTCTTGAGAATCCCTTGGACTGCAAGGAGATCAAATCAGTCAGTTCTAAAAGAAATCAGCCCTAACTGTTCCCTGGAAGGCCAGATACTGAAGCTGAAGCTCAAATATTTTGGCCATCAAATGAAGGGAGCACTTACTGGAGAAGACCCTGATGTTGGGAAAGATTGAAGGTCAAAGAAGAAGGGGATGGCAAAGGATGAAATGGTTAGACAATGTTATCGATGCAAAGAACATGAAATTAAGCAAACTCCGGAGCACGACAGAAGACAGGAGGGCCTGGCATGATGTGGTCCATGGGGTCGTGAAGAGTTGGACTCGACTGTGTGACTGAACAACAACAGTGCGCAACCTGAACCATTCTGCTTTCATACCGTAACAGACAGTTAAACTACAGGAAGAGGTACCTAATCTGTGCAATGTACATCACAAAGACCCACGTGGTTGCAACCACATCCAAGAATGGAAGCCACAGCGCCTTATGTTTATTTGGAGAGGTGGTCTAGGACAACCGTTCACAAACTGCAAGAGTTTTTTAAAAGGGGATTTCTCTGCACAGGAGCTAAGTGGCTTAGGCACTTGACTGTATCCTAGAGTGTCAGACAAAGGTCTGGAACACTTAGGTTCCAATCCCCACTCAGTTAGTTGCAAAGCATACTGGGTGACCTTGGCCCAGTCCTTCTCCCGCCCCGCTTAACCTACCTCATAGGGGTGCTGAGAGGATAAAATGAGGAAAAGATCGCCATATGTCCTGCCCTGAGCTCACCAGAAGAAAGATGGGCTAAAGCTATTCAAGATAAATAATTTTTCTCCAAAAGGGATCTGAGAAAATGCTCTTTATCTGACCCCTCCTCTAATGCTCCCAGGCCCTTGGGAAAGAAGGGTTACTTCTCCTACCAGGGATTCTGTGGTGTTTTCCAGCGCTGATGCCGCTGATCCGTCTGCTGGGATTGCTCCAGTCTGCCGAAAAGCCGGATGGAGTTGTAGGTGTGCTATGAGCTTGTTGCAGCTCTGGGGAATTTTAAAAAAGACATTGAAATTGAACATTCTTAGCCTGAATTCTTGTTATACCTATAGATACCTGCCATTGCATCTATCACTTTTGCTATCCCACCTTTCCCGTAAGGAAATCAAGAAGTCGCTCTGCACAGTTTCTCTGTGTCAACTGCTTGAAAGGTAGATTTGGCTGGCCTTCCAGTGAGATTCATGGCTGTGCAAGGATTTGAACTCAGGTCTCCCTAGCCAAAGCCCAGGACTCCAACCAGCGCATCACACTCGTTTCTACAAGCAAGAGGTACTGTTATGAGATGTTATTTGTCTTATCTCAGTGGGTCTGTCACATTTCCTGCCCCACAGTTTTCTTTCAGTCATTCATCAGTGTGCATTTGTCACTTCCACAGTGCGATCCTCACTCCTCTGTAGCATTTTTCAAGACCGTGCATTTGGCATGCCATTTGGCACTGCGACATTACCATGAAATCCTGAACTTACTTCTTGTCTATGTCAAAAGCAGCCTGATATTCCCTCTCTCAGATCCAAGCTCGCTTGGGCACATTGATGTCACTTCTGTCAACTCTCCTTGTGGATGCTCTGCCATGAATTTTATTTGGCTTGAGCGCCAAAGAATAGATTCTTTTGAACTATGGTGCTGGAGAAGACTCTTGAGAGTCCCTTGGACTGCAAGGAGATCAAATCAGTCAATCCTAAAAGAAATCAACCCTGACTGCTCCCTAGAAGGCCAGATCCTGAAGCTGAAGCTCAAATACTTTGGCCACCAAATGAGAAGGGAGCATTCACTGGAGAAGACCCTGATGCTGGGAAAGACTGAAGGTCAAAGAAGAAGGGACGGCAAAGGATGAGATGGTTAGACAGTGTCATTGATGCAACGAACATGAAATTGAGCAAACTTCAGTGGACAGCGGAAGACAGGAGGGCCTGGCGTGATCTGGTCCATGGGGTCGCGAAGAGTCGGACTCGACTGTGCGACCGAACAACAACAACATCACATGGTTTTAGGTTGCTTCCGCATGGAGTTTTCTATCCCGTTTACCATCCATCCAAACTGCAGCAGGGCTTTTTGGAGCACTGTCCCCTTTCCAGGTTTCCCCCCCGCTTCGCTCGGCTCTTACCCCGAACTTGCTTAGAACTGTAGAGCTGGAAGGGGCCATACAGGCAGTGTTCCCCCCAAGCCGAGTTAGTGCGAGCCAGCTCACCGTTTTTCAGCCTCTGGCTCACAATTTTTTGCCTTAGCTCAGGAAGCAAACTAATTTTTGCAGTGGTCGAATGGTTCGCTCACGACTTTAATGCTGGTAGCTCACAAAGCAGAATGTTTGCCCACAAGGCTCCACAGCTTAGAGGGAGCATTGCAGACAGGCCGTCTTGCCCTTCCCACTCAGTGCAGGATCAGCCTAGAGCATCCCTGACAAGTGTTCATCCAGACATTGCTTGAGGACTGCCAGTGAGGGGGACCTCACCACCTCCCAAGGCAGCCGATTCCACTGCTGATCTACGCTTCCTGTAAAAAAGAGGAGTTTGATGTGATCTCGTTTGAAAGCTCACGCTCAAAGCATCCTTGTGTGTCGTGTGGACGGGAAGCTGCTTATTCTTAAGGTCCCACCTTCATGGGCTACATTTTCCTTTAGTCGCCCCCCCTGCAGCTTCTTTCCCCCACCCTGACATCAGAGGGATTTGGGGAAGGGGGCTTTACGTGAACTCGTGAAGCTGCCTTATACTGAATCAGACCCTTGGTCCATCAGAGTCAGGATTGTCTACTCAGCTCTGCAGGGTCTCAGGCTGAGGTCTTTCACATCACTTCCTACCTACTCCTTATAACTGGAGATGCCGGGGATTGAACCTGGGACTTTCTGCATGCCAAGCAGTTGCTCCGCCAGTGGGCCACAGCCCCTCCCCTTTGGGCTTTAGGTTTTGCATTGGCAACTGCAAGATGTTTATACTGAAATCACGTTATTCCTCTCAGTTCCCAACTTTCAATTTTAAAAAGCACTTTTCTTTATCTCTCTGGGAATTCATACAAAAGTGACTTATTTTAGCTCTGGATCCACGACCACAGAGATGCCGCCAGATATGACCATTCCTGATCCCTGCCTGGCGCATCCCTCTTAGCATCACTTACTGCTGGGAGCTGAGCCGCTACTTCTGAGAATCTCCGTCCTACTCCCCATCTTGAGGGAGCCACGACAGACAGATGGAAACTCACCAAGTAAGAGGTGAGAGTGTTTCTGTCCAAGCTGGAAAAGAAAGCTGCTTCCTATGGAAGACTGTTCATCCTAACGGGCCTAAAGCACACATTAAACCTTCCTGAAAACCAAAGAGCCTTTTCTATAATTGGTTCCAGAGGCACCAAGCCTGACCAGAATGCAAAGGCAAGTATTCTGACCCGAGCTGAGAAGGACCCATCCGACTGCAAGCCGCAGGGGTGGCCTTCTGGACTACCGCACTGTATCCTGGCAACCCAGCCTTGCAGCGTCCTTAGCAGGGACAACGCAGGATGGGAACGTCTCTCTGCATTGCTTGAGGCAATTAGCAGCTTCGGCAAGCAAATTAGGTTTTATATTAGATTCTGTGGAAGTCACTCGATTCAATTTGTGCCTGAACTTTGCAGATAATTGAATTAGGACCTCTGCAAACCTCAGCGTCCCTGCGGGGATGAGTGGGGGGCACCGTCGCCAGGTGGGCGGGCACTGAGCTAGTTCTGTTCTCACCCCAAAATCTGCATGGCGTGGAGACATGGGGCCTTTACTCAGTACCAAAGGATGCAAACTGGCGTGCACCATGGATGTGGTTTAAAGATGCTAAGATGGTTTGTGCAAGTCTAGATTCATGGTCAGAAGTCCCATTGGGCTGCTGATTGCAACGATCAGCTAAGTCACTTAGGGAGGACTGTCAGCCACATGCAATTGAGGTTTTTAGACGACTGTTGAAAACTCTTTTTTCCCCCGTTCCAGCAGGCCTTTGGGGAATCTATCTCATTAACGATGGTGCGTGTTGCTTTGGTGACTGCGTAGGTAATTGTGGTGCTCTTTTTCAGCTTTTTGAAACGACTGCGTGAGTTATTTTAATGGGGAGCCCAAAAGTGTAAAAACAAATAATGTCAATTCTTCGTGAGGCTTCCCACCCTAGGGTAGCACTCTGGGCACACTGAACAAGGACCCTTCTCAGGAGCTGAGCAAAGCATGAAAGGGAGGGGCCAGATGGTCAGTGGTCGTGATCTTATGAAGGCCCCTGGCTGTGAATGATTAAAACACCCGCGACTTCCTGACAAAGACGGGATGTTTAGAATCAGGATTCAACCCTTCTTAACTCTGCCACACTTTCACTGGCACTGATATGAGGAGCTTGTCGGCAGAAATTGGGGGGAGGACACAGATCCAGGTGAGTAGCCGTGTTGGTCCGAAGCAACAGAACAATGTCTGAGTCCAGGGGCACCTTTAAGACCAACAAAGTTGACAAACCCACAAGGAGCCCTCACCGGAGCCGAAACTTCTGGGCACCAGCCACACCCTACTCAGAGCACATGTCAAGCATTTAATTTAACGCCAGAAGAGCCTTACTAACTCGAAAGACAGCGCAGCAGCAGCAGCAGCAGACTGTGTGTAAAGTATAAAGCAACTGTCCTGTGTGTGAAGTGCTATCAAGTCGCAGGTGACTTACGGTCCATGCTCCCTGTAAGCTGTGGGGTCTTGTGAGCAAAAATTCTACTTGGTGAGCACCTGGCATTAAAGTTGTGCATGAGCGATTTGGGTAGTGCATAAACTAGTTTGCTCCGGAGCCATCCTTCCTGGGTGAAGACAAAAATGTGTGAGCCAGAGGCTAAAAAACTGTGAGCTAGCCCACGCTAACTCAGCTTAGAGGGATCACTGCTTATTACGGTGACCCTGTTGGGTTTTCAAGGCAAGGGAGGGTCAGAGGTGGTTTGCCGCTGCCTGCTGGATAGAGACCCTGGACTTCCGTAGTGGTCTCCCATTCCAATGCTAACCTGGGCCAACCCTGCTTAGCTTCCAAGGTCTGATGAGATCCGGCTAGCCTGGCCCATCCAGGTCAGCTGTCCCAAGAGGCTGTGAAATCAAGAAAACTGGGACCAGGATTTCCTATATTGGGAGAGGAGGGCTGAATCACTGACTCCCGTTCATCCAGGGTTAATTATATACAGGTTGCTGTTCCCTACTATGCGATGAGATGTTATGAGAACCGGTTTGTAATGGTTAAGAGCGGCAGACTCTAATCTGGAGAACCAGGTCTGATTCCTCACTCCTCCACATGCAGCTGCTGGTGTGACCTTGGGTCAGTCGTAAATTCTTTCAGAGCTGTTCTCTCAAGGGCAGTTCTTGGGAGAGCTCTCTCAGCCCCACCTACCCCACACAGGATGCCTTTTGCGTGGAGGGGAAGGGGAAAGGATTGTAAACCACTCTGAGACTCCTTCAGGTAGTGAAGGGCAGGGTATAAATCCAATGCCCTCCTCCTCCTTACTGACAGCCCTGTTTTCTTCATCTCATTCCCCTGTGGTGGCCGTTCCTTTTTACCACCAGACAGCCTTTTGTTTTAATCAGCAAATGACGTATCATTATAGTGTTACAACAATCTGTCTGTCAGCTTCCCTGAATTCCCAACTTTCATTAGCTTTTAAAGTAAGTCTCTAGTCCTTTTCATTATATATAGCTCTCCCCCTAGATCTCTGCAACAATGGGGCCCAGAAACTTTAGGTATGGCAATCACAAAGGTTGCCAATTTTTTCCTAGCAGGGCTCCAGGGCCTTTCATGGATACACAGCGAGCAGAAATCCAGCAGGTCAAGTTTCTTTCACGTTTGTGCCCAGAAAAAAGGCAGGTTGACCTGCTGATTGCTGGGCAGCGCTTGTAGGCAGAGGAGCCCCGCCAGAAAAGAGTCGGCAACTCTGCCTTCACAAATCCATCACTCTGGCTCTGAAGCTACTGCCTGATCCTGTGCGGGGTCCTACCTTTCTTGCTGTTTTTCTCCCAGGTTGTCTGGAGAATAAGGTTTGGGGCCGAGGGACTGGCCGCCTTCCCTTGCCGTAACGCTCCCCGGATTTTGGCATGATCTGTCCTCACATTCTGGCTGCAGAGAGGGACCAGCCTCTGGTTGCCTGGCCGTGCCACCTCCATTCTTGGCAGGCTGGGGCTGGAAAGGTGTGGCAGAGGAGCGCTGCAGAAGGTTTTCAGGTCCTTTGCAGGAAGGTCCACGTAGAGAGTTCCGGACAAGCTGCTGCTGCTGTCAGACACCAGTGGAACAGCCTGGACGTGGGATCCTTGGCTCTGCCTGTCGAAGGACACAGCTGCGCAAGGGAAGTGGAATGCACAAGGTCAGAGCCGGCACGCAAAACATCCCTGCCCACCACAGCCACTGCGCTCCCCCCCCCCCTTTCCATCCCAGCGGACATCGAAGATGTGTTTATTTCCCAGCCTGCTTGCAACTGTGGGTTGCGTGGTGTGTCAAGCAAAAGAGCTGGATCTGTTTGGGACAAACTCCATGAGCCAGGGCCGGTGTCAGGGCACCCTGAGGTGGGTCAGCTGCTCGGGCCTGGGACCTCTGGCAGGGCCCACTGCCACTGACCCACTGCTCCACGGGCCTCTCCTGCTGCCCACCTGCCCCTTCTTCCCCCCACCCACTCGCTTGAAAGCACTCTGCCACCCATGTCCCCAGCCATATGCGCTGCCCAGAATCATCAGGGACAGAGCACGTGATGCGGGTGGTGCAGGCAGATGCAAACATGAGTGGTGAGAGGGCTCATGAGGAGGTGGGGAGAGGATGCACGGGCCTGTGGTTGGGAATGGAGGTGGGAACAGGGGGCCTGGTGGGGGGCAGGGGACATGGATACTGTCTGTCCTGGGCCCCCCACAATCTGCAACTGATCCTGGCATGAGTAGGGCTTCCAAGTCTTACCTGAGTCCCAGCGGGGGGCTCCAGGCCAGCTCATGGAGTCTTCTGGTGCATGTGCCGTGCTGACGTCACTCAGAAGTGACGTCATTGCGCCGGGCATATCATGCGGGGGACACTCTAGCATTTGGGTAAAAAACTCTATGGTCACCATAGAGTTTTTACTGAAACGTTAAAGCATCCCCCACACGATGTGCCCGGCGCGGTGGCATCACCTCTGGTTGATGTCATCGTGTTGGGCATGTTGGGTGTGACGGGGCTCTTCCGGGACAGGACTCCCCCTGCTGGCCAGCTGGCCAGCAGCGGATGGGGGTCCAGAAAGCAGGGGAAACCTCACCACCATCAGGGGGTTGGCAACCCTAGGCATGAGTTGGTACCTCTGTTCCGACTCCAGTGAGAGCTTTTCCCATTCTTGTTCCTCCCAGATTTCAGACGGCCCGCAAGTTTGGATGTTTGAGGTTTAAGGGCTGTTTTAGGGCCGTATATTGCAGGCAAACTTTATTCATGAGCTCAGTGTGTGAAACAGTTTTCATAGCTTGCTGTACACACTTGGTTTTTATTTGGGGTATTATAAGCTGCCTCCTGACCTGGAGGGCCCAGGCTAGCCAGCTCTTGGAAGCGAAGCAGGGCCAGCCCTGGTTAGTACTTGGATGGGAGACCACCACGGAAGTCCAGGGACGTGATGCAGAGGCAGGCAGCAGGAAACCACCTCTGTTCATCTCTTGCCTTTGACAGGATCTTGACGGCACTTTCCACCCCCATGATAAGCTGCACCGAGCTATCTGGGGGGGCAGGAGTGACAGAGAGACAGAGGGGTGAAAGGGTTTATCTCTGCCGTCAGCAGGTGAGACTTACTCGATTTGTGGAAGTCTTTGGGTTCCGTCCACAGGAGTTGGCTGCTGAGGCTGCTGCTGGTGCTGTAATTCTTGGAACCGGAGGTGGACTTCCAAGTGTTGGAAAGCCAGGGGGAATCACTTGGGTCTACCCTACAGTGAAGGAGACAGCAGTCACGGGAGGAGGGAGGGAGGATTGGAAAGGCAGGCAGAAAAGAGTGAAAGTCAGTGATTCATGCATTACAGGGAGAGTCTGGGGTCCCCCCTCCCTGTGCGAGATGTAACACAGTCAGTAATGAATTGCAGGTCCTCCTAATTTCCCACCTGTGTGGTGCCTGATTCAGATCAGAACCATGGTGCTGGTAGAGATGGAGCTTCAGTTTCCTCCCCCAGACCATTTTCAGGCACTTGAAAGGGTCCCAAGGAAGGGAGGGTGATATTTGGCCTCTTAAGAAAAGCTGTGTGTCTCCCAGGGAACTTGTGGCTTTCTTGAAACAGCACCCTCCCTGGACGGTTTCAGGTCAGGAAAATGGAAAGGGTGGATGGATGAAGCCCCTCTCCACATGCACCGTGGTTCTGATCTGAATTGGGCACCACAGGTACAGGAATTGAGGAGAAGTGGCAGAGTGAGGACCCCAGATCCAATGAATGGACTCCGTAATATCTCAATCGAAGTCCAGTTCCTGCATAAGCGTTGCCATTCAAGCCTGGTATTTGCACATACACGATTTGCAAGCCATAGAAGCGTGTGGGGAGTCCCAGGCAGAGAAGACACCCCATAACATGTATGGGACCTTTCTAGCTCAGAAGATACCTAGAGGTGGTAGAAGAAGATGGAGGAGAAGGAGAAGTTGGATTTATACCCCACCCTTCACTCCGAGTCTCACAGCAGCTTACCATCTCCTTCCCTTCCTCTCCCCACAACAGACATGCTGTGAGGTAGGTGGGGCTGAGAGAGCTCTGAGAGTGCAGTTTTTGAGAGAACAGCTCTGAGAGAGCTGTAATTGACTCAAGGTCACCCAGCTGGCTGCAGGTGGAGGAGTGGGGAATCAAACCTGGTTCCCCAGAATAGAGTCTGCCACTCCAGTTTGGTGTATTGGTTAAGTGCGCGGACTATAATCTGGGAGAACTGGGTTTGATTCCCCACTCCTCCACTTGCACCTGCTGATGTGACCTTGGATGAGTCACAAGCTCTGTCAGAGCAGTCCTTGAAAAAAGAGCAGTTTCTGTCAAGAGCTCTCTCAGCCCCACCTACCTCACAGGGTGTCTGTTGGGGGGAGGGGAAGGGAAAGCAGTTTGTAAGCCGCTCTGAGACTCCGAGTGAAGGGCGGGGTATAAATCCAATCTCTTCTCTTCTTCTTCTTCTTCTTCCTAACCACTACACCAAACTGGCCCTTATCCCTGGAGTCCCAGCAGCTACAAATTTACCTGTGTTTGATGATGGTGTCGGCACTTGCGTTCCTGTACAAACCTGGGGAGAACGAGGAGTGAGAAGTTACAGTGAGCCACACCAGTTGGCAATTCGTTTCCTGAACTGTGTGTTTAGCACAAGGCCTCTCCTTAGGGCCTTAAGATTCTTTCTAAAAAGAAAAGGCCACTTCCGGTAAGTCAGTCAGGCTCAGAAAAGGCAACAGAGTGGTGGTGGCACTTAAACCTTCTTCTTGCCACCTGCCCTTTCCCCGCTCTAAGCCATCACTGTCTAACCATCTCTATCCATTGTGGGGACCCAAATGGAACCCCCTCTTGGAAGATATCCCTCCTCCTTCCCCTGAAGCCATCAGAGGGGCCGGACCCCTACTTTCTTGAGCCAGGAAGCACCAGGCTGAAAAAGAGGGGCTGCTGAGCACTGTGCTGGATTTGTCTTCGTGGTTCAAGGACGACTTCCATTTGCTGCACCCGCCCCGCACTTCCTGGCAGGATCAGAGGGGTGCAGGATCAGCCCCAGCCGAATAGTCACCTCTGGAGGGGGGTGTCCTGGGTGGGCCCCCCCCCTTCCATTTTTCAGTCTTGGAAGGTCCCGTTTTAGTTTATTCCATTATCTTGATGCAAGATTTGCATGTGTGATTTATCTCTGTCAAATAGATGATAAATATGCACACTAGGATCTATAAATCTGTAATTTATTTATATCCCATCGAAGCAAATAAAAAGAAATCTTTGTCCTCTATGCCTATAGCAGCTTTTTAATTTTGAAAATAATTGAACTGAGAAATTGAACTGTGTATCCACATTGGGTATACCGGTAAAAACTAATGTCACAGTAAGTGTTGCCAGCATTACAAGTCAAGACGAAATCTCTGAGGATAACCTGTGATTCCCCACTCATGCTCTGTATCCCTGGTGACATTCCGCCCCCCCCGGTCACCTGCCCCCTACATCTGGAGTGGATGGGTAGGTGTAAAATGTCAGCTGCTCCTGCCAGTTCTCCTGCCCCAACCCTGCACATAGTTCAGGTTCCCCCCCACAGCTTAAAGGATCCTTTGGGGGACAGGAGAGAGACGGGGACCTCAAGAGGTGTGTGTGCTGAGTCCATTGGGGAAGGGCAGAATTCTGTCTATAGCTGGAAACACACACACATAATCCATGAAATGAATTTTGTAGGACACCACTTGTTATCTATATCTATCTATATCTATATCTATATCTACATCTATCTGTCTGTCTGTCTATCTATCTATCTATATACACATACATGTATATCTATGTTGTGTATAGTGGGGGGGGCAGGCTGAGTCATTCAGACTATCTGGAACATCCCCACAAGTCCATTTTCCTACAAAAGGCCACGGAATATCAAGCCACCTGAGAGGCTGAGAGCTCCATATCCCAAACTCCTTGCATATGGGAGGATTCTAGCATTTCAAGGACGAGGGTCTTTAAATAGTCAATTCCAGATCCTCAGTTAAAGGGATCAGGTAGAAGGTGATGAGAAAGACCATGACCTGAGCTCCAGGAGAGCTGCTGCCAGTCTGAGTAAATACTGACCTTGATGGATTGGTGGCTTGATTCAGTATAAGGCAGCATCATGCGTAAATAGCAGGCTTTGCTTTGAATTTGGAAGTAGGAGTGTGTAAAAAAAAATTGTTTTTTTTTTTCTGATTTGGGTCTATTGGACCCCAAAAATATTGGTATTCTCACATATTCCCAAATACCAGTATCGAATTTGTATTGGGATTCAAGTAAATAGTCGGGAAACACAAATTTATTCGACTCCATTATACTATATGGAGACCATCTCCATAGGGTAAAATGGAGAAGGGATTTAAACTTTAAATGTTTGCTGAGTTCACTTGCTGAATCACACCACTGCCTCGGAGCAACTCTGCGAGTGAAACGCCTTCTAGCCACACCTGAATAAAAGCCAAATAATATCAGCTTTTATTCAGGCATGGCTATATCAGTAGCCGAATACAAATCTGTGATCTGTATTTGGCTGTATAAATACCCAAAAAATACAGACAAGGTATTTTTCGGGTATTTATTTGTCTCGGTATATACTGAGCACACACCCTTATTTGGAGACATGGCATTAAAGAAGGGAGGGTTTGAGCCATTCTTCCTGCACTGTCTTCCTGATTTACACATCCCTGCTTAAACCCCACCCCCTTCCTAGTCTTAATCAGGCTTCTACAAAAGTGTTATTTAAAGAAAATAAATTTTGGCCATTCCACTCATGGAACTCTTAGTGTCATGATTGGTTTGGTCTGGATATAGCACTCCAGAGTGCTGCCTTTTTTATAAGCCGAAGGTCAGACCTGATTCCCTGGAATTACAGCTCATCTCCAGACTACAGAGATCAGTTCCCCTGGAGAAAAAGGCTGCTTTGGAGGGTGGACTCTATGGCGTTGTACCCCACTGAGGTCCCTCTCTTCCCCAGGCTCTTTCCCCAAATCTCCAGCAGTTTCCCAACCTGGATCTGGCAACCCTACTCCCCCCTATCCCCTGCCAGGGGCCAGGGTGGATCTGGCAACCCAAATACAGCCTGCCCCACCTTCGCTGAGACCATAGTGCCGTCTCTTGCTGTGCAGCCGGGCTTGTTGTTGACAAACGTAAACTGCCAGCACCATTAGCATGATCCAGAGAGCGGATCCCACACTGGCAATGAAGACAGGCTGGCGCATCACTTCCAGGATGTAGTTAGCAGACAGGAAGTCAGGAATTGTTGCCATTTTCCCGACTTTAGGTTCTGGGGAGAGAGAAGGAAAATGATAGAAGGGTCCCATTGACAGTGAAAACTAGGCAGAAGATTGGACTCTGACTACAGTTGACGGATAAGCCATGGACTTCTATTTGTCCTACTGGGCAACCCCCTTCTGTGCTGTTTACACAAGCAGGACATAACTAAACCAGTCTCAGAGTCAGATCAGACAGCTCTACAGATCCACATGAGGCACGAGTGCCTCATGGATTTAAATGTAATGTCCAGACATCGAAATCTGGGAAACGTCTGTCTTCCATGAGCATCCCGTTTTGCCACGCTTCAGAGCCATACTAAAAAGTACTTCTTACAATCCAGCGTTTTCGGTTCCCAACGGGCCATTCATGGACTTTCCCCCATCTGATCATTCCAGCGCGTGATTAAAAAATGGCACTTGTTTGGGATGGTCTGACGTCAGACCCTCTCGAACAGGTGCCATTTTAAAACATCTTGATTCTGCACATGCACAGATAAACAAGGCCGCGATATCACGCCTATGTGCATGTGCAAAAAGTTTTTTAAAAAAGAACGCACCGCGAGAGCCTCCTTCAGTGGATGCCATCTAGACACTCCACAGCGGAAGCAGCGTGCGGGAAGGCGATTCCCCCGGGGGATGTCTGGATGTGCGAGGATGGATTAAAAAGATCGAGATCAAATGTGAGCTGGCATAATGTTGGGATTAGCTGCTCATCTGAACACACCCTCAAACTGGTTTAACTATCTTGGCTTGTTCCCCAGTTCTTGGGGGCTGTTGTTTTTGTGAAGGCCATGTTTTCTGAGACAGTTCCCTAGTCCTTTGGCAAAACTAAAATGCCTGTGAGTTTGGATGGCTAAACTGATTTGATAGTGGTTTTCAATTTGGTAATAAGGACCATTGCAGGCCCCCTAATACAAATTCAACAGCAGGCTCCTGCTTGTGGCATGCTGGACATCTCAGGACAGAACAGGCCAAAGCGGGTATTTCTTATTCCCATGGCTGAGCCTCACAAAAGGTCCAACCCCGAGCACAGTATAATTTCCCAAAAGGTTAAGTAAAGTGCAGAATAGCATCTCTCACCTAGGGTACTGCATACAGGGTTACTGGCCACTCCGACTCCTGCTCCATTTATGGCTGCTACCCGGATGCAATATTTTAGCCAGTGGCCCAGGCCTGTAGCTTCTAGACTATGCGTTCCGCCATCAACTGTCCTATTAGACCCTCCGTGTGTCTCATTGCCCAGGAACCAGACCTGAAAGGACAAAGAGAGTCTGCATGGCAAGCCAGCCTTTCTACACGACAGATGCACAGGTGGGACTGACCAGGTACAACCTGTGCAGCCACACAGCTTGAAAAGCCACAGAGGCGGAGCTAATAAAACCCACCCAATTACAGACATGCAATGTGAGTTCACCTCCTGTGTATGTATACCGCAACACAGTGGATTACCAAGCAAAACAGAACAAAACTGATCATATTTTTAAAAAATATGAAACTAATCACATTTTTTAACAAGTGATCTTTCTTATAGGATTCGGAGGCAGAATATATCGTTCCTCCCTTTGTTTTAGACTGAGAAAGTGAATGCCCAAGATGAGTTTCACGGTTCATTAAAGATTAGAAAATGGCCCTTACCCTGCTCCTTAACACACTACACTTTGACACTACACTGGGTTAATCTGAGATGCTAAGAAGGTGGCATCTTCAAGGACCACCAGTGGCCATCAGGCAAAGCATTGAGACCACGCCGTTTTTAGTGTGCACACTCCCTGTAAGGTTCTTCTCCTACCAGTTATGGTGCTGAACCTCCAGTCATCAGTTCTTGAGGCTCCTTCAATGTTCCAAACCGAGTCTTCCAAATGTTAAGCTCCCCAACTCCTTCTATTGTTCCTCCTTACCTGGTAACCCTTAATAATACCGTTGTGTGCATCCTCCAGTGGAGGCTCCCAGGAGACTATCACAGTGCCATTCCCACCTTGTGACACGGTAATGCTGATGCTCTGAGGAGCGGCACTGGGTGCTGAGGAGAAAGGAGAGGTCTACTTAAAGCCTTGGAGGAGAAGGGGTAGCGCCTGACCAATATGACCAACAGTTTACCTATTGGGAAAACACACAGGTATTTGCCACTAGGGGATGTGGAATGGAATGGTATACCCTAATCTTGGCTATAAGCAAGGCTGGTGCTAGGGATGGGCATGAACTGGAAAAATGCCGTTCAGGTTCATGGCCAAACCACAAACCAAATCGAAGCAGGGGGTTCATTCATGAATTGAACTGGTTTATGGCCCTGCAAACACCATTCAAAGGGACCACAGTCCGTTTCAATGGGGGTTTGCAGAAAGCCCGAAAAACAGCTGAGATGCAGGGAGCAGGCTCCCCACCACTCACCTGTTTTTCAAGCTTTCTTGTGCATTCCCTTTAAAGTTTAAAGGGACTGAACAAGACAGCCCCAAACAGCTGAGCGGTAAGAAGCAGGCTGCTCCCTGCCGCTCAGCTGTTTTTGCAGATTTCATGGGAAACAGAAAGCAGGATTTTTCTGCTCTGTCCACAAACGGCCATGAACACCTGTTTTCTGCTCTATCCATGAACTGCTCCAAACACTATGAGCTGCTTTAAAAGTTTGTGGATGTTCGTGATGGTAGACCCGTCATGAACTTTGGTGCGTGAACCACAAGCAGGGCAAAATTTGTGATGAACTTTGCTTCATGGTTCAGTTCATGCCATCCCTAGTTGGTACTTGGAAGGGAGACCACCAAGGAAGACTCTGCAGAGGACAACAATGGCAAACCACCTCTGCTTCTTACTTGCCTTGAAAGCCCCTTGCTGGTGTCACCATGACTCAGCTGCAACTTGACAGCACAAACATACATACATATTTGCCCCTAGGCCAAGGATTAAGGTTTATATCTACAGCATAAATTATGAGCTCTGTGCATCTGATGTCTGTGCAATGGCTGGCACTTCTCTTCTAGCAAGATTCATACCTGTCTAGGTCCTGCAAGGACCAAGAGCACATAAATAGTCTATAAGCCTCCAGGGAACCTCTCCATCATCTCAGAAAAAAAAACATTCACTGAGCACGCACAGGCTGTATCTCTAGGACAGGGAGCATATCAGAATCTTGCAAGGGAGATGGTGGCATACTGGTACCTTCTTCCGGGATCCAGAGATGTCTCGTATTGCTCTCTGAGCCATGGAAATTCCCTGAATACGGTCGCACTTTGAATTCATACTTGTAGCCTCTCTCGAGAGCTGGAACAATAGCCCGGTGGTCTCTTGGGACATTCCATTCAGCCCAGTGTGTGCTCACAGGAAGCAGTGTGCGGTAGAGGACCATGTAGCCTTCTATGTGCTGGGCAGTGGGGATGACCTTCAAGACAAAGGACAGGAGTAAATAAGATGACAGGCAAAGAGAGACTGGTGTGATCTTGAGAGACAGATGAAGCCTCCGAGGAGCACAGGAACGACAGGAGGAAAGTGGGAGTAGATGAGCACAAAAGCTGAAGTTTTGCACAAAGGTTAAATTCTGCATATTTTGGCAACTCAGTTCTGAACGTGTGATTTTAAGATTCGGATTTCTGAGCAATACTTGTTGCCAGCAACATATTCGCTTGCTCCATTAATTTTTAAGTCCTGTTTTTGCTTCTTTTTTAAAAAAACAACAACCACCCTTTATATCCAAAAAACACCCACAATCAGGAATTTTGTAAAAACCAAATTAGAATGCATGCACATTGGAATTCTTGCAGTCAGATTTGAGGTAGAAGAATCCACCGGAGCATTTTTATCCTCAAGTGCATCTCAGTTCTGAAGCGCAGTATCAGTGGAAGAAATGACTAGGCCGTGACCCGTCTAACAAGCCCATTGTCCTAATGAACAGGGGTAAACGCAACTGATTTCTTCTAGGTAGCTCCTATGAGCAGAACATTTCCAGTCTGTGGTTAAAGCATGCTGTCGACTCGTCTCCTTGGTGAGAACTGAGAAATTATATTTAACTTAACTCTCTTCCCCCAGTCCTCTCCCCCATTTTCTCCATGTTATCTTCTAATATGATCAGCAAATATACTATTTTATTTATTTATTAAATTTATACGCTGCTTTTCTGTCCCACTTATAGAATAGTAAAATGGGATTAAAATCCTCTTCTTCATCCTCCAGGGACAGCTAACTCTCCCTGGCTTTTGCTCTATGACAGGTTAAGAATGCCATTTATAGGCTTGTTATGTTTTACTCACTTTCCAGTGCAGGTGGGCTGCAGGAGCCGAGGAAACAGCAGTGACATTTGCCAAGTAAACCCTGATGTCCATCAGCTCCTTCAAGGCACCTTTTGGCCAGTCTGGCTCCCTTTGGCCAGTGTCCAGCAGATCTAAAGGCCAAGGGGGAAAAAAATCATGGGTCTTTGTAAACTTCAACTTCATCCTGCTCAGGGGATGGGTAAGGTCTCCCTTTAGGATAGGGGTCCAAAACCTTTTTCAGCCTGCTAGCAACTTTGGAATATTGACACATTGTGGTGGGCACAGCCATAAAATGCCTGCCATAAAATGTCTGCCACCTGAGGCGAAGCCAGCCAACAAATGACTACCACAGCTTACCCTCACTTACACAGTGAGGATACTTGTGCTGTGGTGGCAGCTTCTGCCAAAGCAGTGTTTTCAAAAATCTCCACAGCCAATCAAATCTCCAATGGCCAATCAGAAGCCTTGCTGGGCAGAAGCCCCACCTGACCCCGCCCACTTTCTAAAACGCTTGGTGGGCCCCATGGAACCCACAGACACTACGCACTGGGGCTCTTCTCCAGCCCAACTTAAAAAGAAGGTGAATCATCAACCAGTGGGATGCTTTAAAAAGCAGACTTTGAGTCTGGACTTCTGATGTAGCTTGAAACTCTGCCTTCCTTGGGAGTTTTCTGACCAGGGACCAATATGGTGGCCAATGGTGTGTATTACGTAACCAGGGAATGAATTCATTCTGCTAATCCAGCAAACAGCTACTTACCTTGCACTGTTAAAGATGCCTTGGCAGAGATGGTCCCCACCTGATTGTAGGCGGTACAGGTGTATTTCCCAGCATCGGACATGGTCAGCTGGTGAATCTGAAGGGTGTTTTCTTGGCTTATATCATACCTGAGAGGAGAGGTACAGAATTCATAGCAGCAATTAAAGGCTTTGTGCTTGTTTATGTGTCATCCTTGATAATTGTGCAACATCAAGTGATGACCTACATGCATGAAAGAGCAACTGCAAAAGATAATTCTCACTCTTGTACCACAGCAGTGGCTGACAGAACTTTTTACCTCATCAGTTCTACCTACCAGTTTGAGAGCCAGTTTGGTGTAGTGGCTAGGAGCACGGACTCTAATCTGGGAGAACCAGGTTTGATTCCCCTTTCCTCCACATGCAACTACTTGTGTGACCTTGGGTCAGTTATAGGTTATTTCAGAGCTGTTCTCTCAGGAGCAGTTCTCAAAAGAGCTCTCTCAGCCCAACCAACCTCACAGGGTGTCTGTTGTGGGGAAGGGAAGGGAAAGGAGATTATAAACTGCTCTGGGACTCCTTCGGGTAGTGAAGGGTGGGGTATAGATCCAATCTCTTCTTCTTCTACCCATTTATTTACCAAAGCAGGGTAAGTTTAGATATAGGGAACATAAGAAGAGCTCTGCTGGATCAGACCAGTAGTCCATTTAGTTCAGTATCCTGTCTCACACGGTAGCCAACCAGTTCCTCTGGAGGGCTAACAACAGGGCATAGAGGACAAGACCTTCTCCTGATGTTGACTCCTGGTTCTGGGATTCAGAGATTTAGTGCCTCTGAATGTGGAGGTTCCCCTCATTCACCATGGCTAGTAGACACTGATATATCTATCCTCCATTAATCTATCTAATCCCTCTTAAAGCTGTCTGCTCCTGTGGCCATCATTATATCCTCTGGCCGTGAATTCCACATTTTAATCACTCTCTGTGTTACAAAGGGAGACAGGGTGATATTTAAATTCCCATTTTTTATTTTCTGTTCCTTCAGTGTTGTTAGTTAACTGTTGCCCAAATGTTGTTGTTTTTTCTTTTTGTAACCAGCAGTTGCATACACAATTGTGTCTCCCCCCCCCCAGAAAAGTTGGTGTTCTTTTCCATCTTTGCAGATATATAAAGCTTAAAATTGGCTCACGCATACCAAGATACAGAGAAAAAGCCGGGAGCCACCTGCTTAGCTCTGATAGTCTCTCAAAAGTGAGATTTCTAAGGTTTCCCGGCTGCCATGTTGGATATGGAACAGGGTATACAGTTGCCAACTTTAAGCTGTCCTCTAACTGTTCCTTTAATATCACTTTGATCAGCAGTAATTACCAAGTGACATTATTTAACTTCATGTCATTAGAAGCTTCAACTATGGAAAGCTGAACAGAGAAAACCGGAAAGATAAAATGGCAGAATATGCCATTATGGCCAGATGAACAAATTATATAAATAAAAGACCAGTCAAAGAATTTGAAAAAAAAAATGGGGAAATTATTATGCTTATTATAAGTAAAGTTGAAAAATGAGTGATTTGTATTAAAACTAATGTAATGTTATTTTTTGGATTCATCAATATAACAGTGGCTTAGGCATTAATTCAACAAAGGTTGTTACAGATAATATTATAATGGTGCAAGTATTATAAGTATTTTCTGAAATAATGTTACACACAAGACCATAAAATCAATTTTTGATGTATATATGCACCTATCTTATTGTTATACTTTTTATTTTTGGAAATCCTCTTAAAATGTATTATTTGACTTTTTATTGTAGTGTGATTATGACAACTGAAGTAGTATTAAGATGTAATGGAACATATAATGCAAGGGTATCAAACTCATTTGTTATGAGGGCCCGATGAGACATAAATGAGACTTTGTTGGGCTGGGCCATGGGTGTGTCATAAAATATAATGTCAGGTAGCAAAGACATAAACTTCATAAAGGACACAAATGCAAAGATTTTTTTTTACTTAAAATAAAAATATGCTTAAAACATTAGCACTCTTGCAATATTTTGTTTATTTAACAGTCTGATAACCGACACCTCTGGCTCTGAATTATTGCATCAAAATTTCTGTGGTGTTGCAATCTTGAGTATGCTGATCAAGTGTGCATCTGTAAGCTGCAAACCTACTTTTGATTTATTGACATTCACTACAGAAATCTCTTGCTCAGGCTTCTGAGCCTAGGACCCAGAGGAAAACATGAAATGGCTGGGCATTGCAAGCTTTCGTGCATAAATTGCTTCGTGTGCTGGTCAAGAACATGAGAAGGCACCATGACACAGACTGAGAGCTATGTGTTTGTCTATAAAATTATAGTCTTTCTCAGGGGGTCAGTATCAGCCTACTATCTGGGAAGTTCAAAATCCCCAAAGGAAAAATACTGGGTGGACACACCCTCTCAGCCTAATCCACCTCACAGGCTAGTTGTTATCGCTCATCTAAATAGTTCACATTGCTTTCCTACTGAGAAAGGCTGGATCATGGGACCATGAATACAGTGAAAAGGGGGAGGAAACCCAGTTGCACCCAGGAGAGCCACAGCCACAGCATAACAAGCCCAACCAAACACACTCACATTGTAGAAAGGCACACAAAAGCTTATACCTTGGATAAAACTTTGTTGGTCTTAAAGTTGCTTTGTGTTTCTCCCCTGCGACTAAGGCAGCTTAGCAAAGCAAGCTCTCCCTCCTTCGGAGCCTCAGCCAATGGAAGGGAAGAAAGGCTTGTCTTTCTTTCCTGTGCGATTGAGGCAGCCAGGCCAAGAAGCAAGCTCTGGCTTGTTCCCTCTCTCCCCCTGGGAGGGGGAGGAGCCTCAGCCAGGGCAGGGAACAGAAGCTTGCCTATCTATCTCTCCTGAGTGACTGAGAGAGTCTGGCAAAGCAAGCTAAAACACAGCAGCAGCAGCAGAACTGGAAGAGGAAGCAGGAGACAGCCAGTTCCAGTGCGGGCCTGATAGAAGCTCTCCAGGGGCTGGATCCAGCCCATGTGCCATATGTTTGACACCCCTGGTAAAATGTAACATTTAATATCTAGCAGTCAATATTAATAGTAACTAATGGTATTCTAGGCTTTAATGATAAGAATATATGACATATAATTTTTTTAACATTATATATGTGTATTTTAAATGTCTATGTCAAATGTTCTATATTTACTCTGATGCCGATCGTCCTTGTAATGAATAAGTTAAGAACTGGTATAACATTTATATCTCCCTGTTTCCCTCTCCCTCATCCCTATTTTAATTCAAAATAAAAAAAAAATTAAAGAGGGAAAAAAGCTTTAACTACCTGTTTCTGCATATTAAACCTCTATTAAAGGAACAGGACATTTTCCCCCTGGTGATCTGGCAACCCTAATTAGGAGAAGTTGTTTTTAATTTGGAGAAATATTTCTCAAATGACTGGAGGAAAAGATCTGGTTGCTGGTCACGAGATACCTCTACCAGTTGGTCTGTTTGACAGTGAAGAGTAAGGGTGAATGAAAACTGAAGAGGTAACTTCATTACAGACTAGTATCTGGACTGGCTCTGTAAATTCCACATTCCCCACAGTAAAAACAGGTACCTGTGTTGTTGATTTTACCATAAAATACTTTCAGAGAATCTAGACCCAACAACATGCTAAAGCTCCTCTATCAGCACAACTTAATTAGGCCTTTCCACAATGACTGAACAAGAAACTTCAGATGAGGAACCTGAGAAGAGGCAGTTCTACCTGAGAGAAGCTTTGATCCCAGTGGCCTGACTGATGGTAGCCACGTAACCTGAATAAATACCTCAGGGAGTGGGGAGCTATGCACTCAACATGGCTAGAAACAAGTGAATAAACTCTCTAATTCTGGTTTTACAGGCCAGGACACAATGCAGACAGAATATAAGCCTGCAGTACAACTAGTATACTCACCTTTCTGAGGGAAGCTCTCCATACTCCTTGTGCCACTGGACAGTGGGCATTGGGTCTCCATAGACACCACACATGAAGTGGATGGTGCTTCCAAGTTTGGCCACAATGTCACTAGGTCTCCGAGTGAACACTGGCTTCTCTAGAAAGGAAGAAGCAGACGATGTATTCAAATATGATAATTCCTCAGTGTGATGGAAACTTTGGACAGCATGCCTAAGGGATTCCATATTGTGTGTTATACCCTGACTTGGATAGCCCAGCCTAGCCCAATCTCATCAGATCTCAGAAGCTAAGCAGGGTTGGCCTTGGTTAGTATTTGGATGGGAGACCACCAAGTTCAGGCAGTGGCAAACCACCTCTGAACATCTCTTGCCTTGAAAACACTATGGGGTCATCATAAGTCAGCTGCGACTTGACGACAAAACAAAAATTATGTGTTATGGACTTTGAGCATCAAAATCTGTCATCATCACCACTTGCATGCAAGTTGACACATCTTCTTCCACATCTGCATCCCCTTTCTCATACCTTCCAACCCTGGATCCAGTAAAATAGGTATAATCTTCAAATCCAGGTAAATAAAAGTAACTCATTATGGAGGTGAATATCCTCAGTGATGTAGCCCTTTTGACCAAGGATTGGTAGTAAGCCTCACTTTCAAGGACTTCTGTTATATGATTTGTTGATGGCCATGGATTTCAATGACTTCAGAAGAGGATAACAGACACACATGAAGTAGTGGTCCATCAATGGCTAGCCATGGTAGCTCAACAGAACTTCTATGTTCAGAAACAATAGTTACTGAAGGGGCAAACTATGAGGAAGTCCTATGGGCCTTGTGCCCTGTTTGTGGGATTTCTGAAACCATCTGGCTGGACATGGTTGGAAACCAGATGCTGAGCTAAATGGAGATTTGGTTTGATCCAGCAGAGATGGAGAGAGACTCACTCTCTCTCTCTCTCTCTCTCTCTCTCTCTCTCTCTCTCTCTCTCTCACACACACACACACACACACACACACACACACACGTCTTTTAACAAGAAATTTGTGAGATCCAGTTGCTAACTATTGTCTAAGTAAAAACAGTTTCAAAATTATGTAATAATTTAGTATTCAAGTGAAACAGGTACAAGTGATGGTAAATAGATATCCTTCCTGTTAAACAGACAAAACTGAAGGATATATATTTTCCAAATAATCACTTTTTACAGTTAGGAAAAAGCTTGTAGCAAGATGTGGAAGGGCATGGTATATAACCCAATCATGTCAGACTGTGGGAGCTTAAGCAGGGTCAATACTTGGATGGGAAACACCTTGGAAGGCTCTGCAGAGGAAATCAGTGGTCCAAGCATCTGTCCTTGGTTCAGATTCTCCCAAACCAGTTGACTGGATCCATGCTGAGTGTTAAGCAAATAGTGGGGGAAGAGGAGATGTACACTCACTGCTGATTTTCTTACCCAAGACAGAAACCAAGGCTGCTCTGCTTTCTCTCTCTCCTACTGGATTAGTGGCCAAACAAACATATGCTCCCGAATCACTTTTCAGAGCATGTGCTACCAGAAGGTTTGCACCAGAGACCTGCAGAAACAAGAGTGGAAAGAAGATGTTGGAGCCTTGGATCTTCAATAGAAACTGCTGGGACATTTCTTAAGGTTTTGGAACAGTATTCCATGCTTTGATTTGGAAATGGGTAGATTATAAATGCCGTTATTTTAAATAATGCGTTTGCTTTGCTCTGTTTAAAGGTGTTCTGTGTTCTCCATTATAAATAGTAGCTAATTTTCTCATGTAAAATCCTGGGGAGGTGACTTGTTCTCTGGGAGAATGTTTCCTCTCCAACACTGTGGAAAACAGCGGGGCATTTTTTCTTAGGTGACTGCAAAATCTGAACTAGAAAGTCAAATTTTATTTTATTTTTGTTGCTAGTTATTTCATTGTCTTATATATTACAATCCACCTTAGCCATTTTTATATAGACAAGCAATAAATAAGTAACTAAATATTTGTATGACCAAATTTTGGACATCTGGGTGGTCACTCTCTCTCCTCTCACCTATGTCAAAGATGCAATTCTGCATAAAAGGTCCAAAGGTCCATTTAGTCCAGCTTCCTGTTTCACACACTGGCCAACCAATTACCCCAGAGGGCCAACAAACAGGGCATAGGGACCAAGACTTTCCTCTGATGTTTCCTCCAAGTGCTGATATTCAAGGGATTACTGCCTTTCAATGTGGAGATTCTCTTTAGTCATCTTGGCTAGTAGCCATTGATGGACCTCCTCCATAAATCTGTCTCACCCCCTTTTAAAAGGCTCCTAAGTAAGCTCAGCAGTCAAGGGATTAAAAACTGGTTAAGTAACAGGAAACAGAGAGTGAGTATAAATGGACAGTTTTCATAGCGGAATGTGGTAGGCAGTGGGGTACTGCAGGGCTTGCTACTAGGTCTGGTGCTTTTTAACTTGTTCATTAATGAACCAGGGAGGACTATGAGGTGCTCCAGAGGGATCTGTCAAGGCTGGGTACACGAATGTCAACATGGAAAATGAGGTTCAATGAGGGCAAGTACAAAGTAATTTACATTGGAGCCAAAAATCCTAATCATAAATATACTTTGATAGGATCCGAACAGGCAGTAACTGACCAGGAGAGAGATGTTGGAATCATGGAACACCTTCCCTATGAAGAAAGGTTAAAGAGGTTAGGGCTTTTTAGCTTGGAGTAATGATGACTGCCAACCTAGCAGTTCGAAAGCAAGAAATTGCAAGTAGATAAATAGATACTGTTTCGGTGGGAAGGTAACAGCGTTCCGTGTGCCTCGGCATTTAGTTATGCCGGCCACATGACCATGGAAACATCTTTGGACAGCACTGGCTCTTCAGCTTGGAAACAGAGATGAGCACCGCATCCCTAGAGTTGAATTCAACTGGCTTTTGAGCAAGGGAAACCTTTACCTTTACTAATGATGACTGATGGGTGTCGTGATAGAGCTCTACAAAATTATGCATGGGATAGAGAAGGTAGGGAAAGAAATACTTTTCTCCCTTGGTTACAATACAAGAACTCTTGGGCACTCAATAAAACTAATGAGCAGTAGGCTTAGAACAACTAAAAGGAAGTATTTCTTCACCCAAAGAGTAATTAACACATGGAATTCACTGCCACAGGAAGTGGTGGCTGCTATAAGCATAGACAGCATCAAGAGGGGATTGGATAAACATATGGAGCAGTGGTCCATTAATTACTATTAACCACAATGTATAGACGGAATGCTATGTCTGGGGCAGTGATGCTCTGTATTCTTGGTGGAGTTCTGGCCCCACTGTTGGACCTCCTGATGGCACCTGGGTTTTGGCCACTGTGTGACACAGAATGTTGGACTGGATGGGCCATTGGCTTCTCTTATGTTCTTATCTATGCTACTGACCTCACTACAGCAGTGAATCCCACAGTGAAGAAATATTTATTTTGGTCTGTCCTGAATCTATTTTCCATCAGCTTTAATTGCCCAAATATTCAAACACTATGGAAGAGGGAGAAAAAGATCTCTGTATCCATTTTCTCCCCCATGAATACTTCTATAAATCTCTATCAGGTCCTTAGTCTTCTTTTTTTTCTAAGCCAAAAAGTCCCACACTCAAGATTTTCTTTGTAGGAAAGGTGCTTCAACCACTTAATCATCTGCCACCCTCTGTACTATCATTGTTGACTTACAGCGACCATTCATGTACACTGGTACTGCCACATCTTTCCTCCTATGTCACATCACATTCTGCCTTGAAATAACACGTACACTTTGAATATGCAAAAAAAAAAAAAAACTAGTACAGGCTGTCAATTACCTCATAATGCCCACTTTCCTCATTTATGGGGATTCCATTCTTCTTCCAGGAGACTTTAGGCTCTGGATGTCCCCTAGGGGGAGTGCATTCTAGCAACAATTGTTCTCCACTGGTCACCACTGAATCACTGGGATGAAGCCGAAAATCTTCCCGCAGAGCTACAAGGAAAAACAAATTGTCAAAAATTCTCTCAAGGGAATTGTTGCCATTTCCCCACAAGTTTCTGGCTAAGTAGCAGAAGTTTGTTCAGGGCTGGTGAGTGAATGAAGAATGTCTCGAGGGACTGAAAGGTTTCCCTCCTACTTTATGAATGCTTCTCATTTTTATGTCAGAACTGTCTACTTATTATCTTGCATAAAGACTGATATGTTTGTCCTTTGTAGACGGCAGAAGGGCACTGTTGGCAGGGGATGGCATATATCACTCTGGAGGTGGAGCAGGTGAATGAGCCCTTGAAGGTATGTCTGATTGGTTATTAAGTTCCTACGCCTCCATAAAAGCCTGTTTTAAGGTTATTATGTCCCAGTAAATCTGCCAAGTTTTAGGATGTCATGAGACTTTTAGTTGTTTTAACCAGCACTAAAAACTTTGAAAGCCTTTGCAATGATTATGCTGCCATTTCAACCCTTCCTTCTTCCAGGGACTCTTCATTTCTGCACTAAGGGTAATGTGGCACCTTTAGGGAAGAAATAAGAGTTATACTTCACAGAGGGATGCTACCAAAAATGGCATTCCAATGTTGGTGTTTTCCATTCCTGTTACAGGTAGAAGCGCTTTGTATTCTGACATCATCTTCTGTATTCTGACATCTTCTCACCACATCAGACATCTTCTCACCTCATCAACTGACTCAGCCAGTGATGGAGGGGAAAACACATAAGCTGCTGGTATCATGACACAGAATCCATGATCCTATACCTGTCCATTATCAGGGCACTGGAACTGAACACAGGACACCATTTTTAATGGCAGTTTTGAGTGGAGTGTAACATGCATTTTGCCTTAGCCGAGTCTCTTTCTCTCTGCCTTTTCAAAACTTTGTCTTGGGCAATATCCAATATTATATATTTTCCGTTTCCTTACTTCTCACTTTATAGGACAGGATATTGGTCCATTTGATAAAATCCTTACAAATGGGTCTGCCTCTCCCTTCTCAGTCTACTTTCCCAAGTTCTCTCTTCTCTTCGCTCTTCTTCAACTGTCGGTTTTCAGCCCATCTTGTCCAATTATGTCCCAAAGTTCTTTCCTCCTCAAGTTTCAGGTTGGCCTCTATTAACTGCAGCCAGAGTTCTACCAGGTCCCAGGGTAGAAAAATGCATGATCCAGCAACCTTGTCAAAGTTAAGCAGGTCTATGAATGAACAGTTGCTGGATAAGAAATCTGGGAATCCTGTGTACACTACCTATAGTTCCAAGATGGAGAAAAGTGGGATTTACATGTAAAAAAATAAATATACTCGTAAGTCATGGCTGTTAAGAAGCTAAACTCACTCAGTAAGAATCACACAACGATGATGAAGCTCATTCTATTCAGTGACAAATGCAGCAAGTAAAACCAGTAGATAAAACAGAACAGCAGAGTCAACATAAGTGACTACTAAATCAAATGTAACTGCAGATTCACTGAGACACATTCCAATATATGACAATCCCCGAGGCCTTTGTTTATTTGTTTGTTTGTTTCTTAGATGTCTATCCTGTTTGTCCATTGCCTATCCCAAAGCAGGTACCACCATAGCAAAAAACAATGATAATGATTTAGTACAAAATGAGTGCAACCCTAAGTATGATCAGACAGAAAATTGTTCTTGGCAAGAATTTAGAGAGCTGCATGTAGGTCCTCCATCAACAAGTGGCAGAGGCAGAACCAGTGATAGTGCAATGGACTCCCCTTGCATGGACTCAGTGGTATCTTCAAGATAAGCAAATGTCTCACGTGAAGAGTTCATCACAAAATACTCAAATAAAACAAGATTTTAATCAGTATAGTCAAATAACAATTTAGTTTAATTTAGGGTTGGCAGGCTGTGCCTTTCAACCAACAGGAGGATTGGGGGCAGGAACACGGGGGGCGGGGGGGCACAACGTTGACTCCACTTCCGCGAAAAACCAAAAGAGTTTGTGGCGATTCCTAGAGCTACCCTATGTCACTTCCAGGTTTCCCGCCAAAGTGATGTGAAGGTGCAGACACCGCCTTTTAGAAATGTTTTTCTCCTGGCACCACTCTGATGGCAGTGGGCAACTAGGGCTGCCAGCAAGAGACCTCCCACCCGGCAGCTTGGGTTGCCAGCTCTGGGTTGGGAATACCTGGACATTTTGGGGGTGGAGCCTGCAGGGGGCGAGGTTTGGGGAAGGGAGAGACCTCATCACAGTACAACGCCATAAAGTCCACCTGCCAAAGCAGTCATTTTCTCAAGGCAAACTGTTCTCTGTACTCTGGAGATCAATTGTAATAGTGAGAGGTCTCCAGGCCCCATCTGGAGGTTGGCAACTGTACTGGTAGCCCTAACTGAATTATAACTGACTGGGGAAAGGGAAAATCAAGCAAGGTTTTATATACCAAATAGTCATAATTTTTTACTATCAGCAAGTTTCCTTTGGTAATATAATATTGAGTAATATTGTTTTCATCTCTTGATTTTCCCATGCATAATAAATCTCTCTTTAAGAATTTTTGCATAAGCACCCCACTATTTGACTTCCTTAACTTGCAGCTCACAGTTCAATTAGCACTTAATGAAGTAGCTCATGGCCTACAAAAGCTACAAGCCATGGTGGCTAAACAGAAGCACCAGATGGCCACTGTGTGACAGAGTGTTGGACTGGATGGGCCATTGGCCTGATCCAGCATTGGCTTCTCTTATGTTCTTATGCAGATGTGGTACACCTCTGAATACCAGCCCTGCAAGTAGATTTTCTTAATATTACTTTCTGTAAAGACTAACAGGGCTACATTTGAATTTTTCTTAAATATATAAGGTTTGTTGAAGTCCACAGGCTTGGTTATTTAAGAATATTATGCTTATGGGCCAACCTAAGACAATAATAGGGTAAAGAAAGGTCATGGAAACAGTGATGTCTTTATGTATGAATTCCAGAGGGGTACCTGCTGCAGCCAAAATAACATATACCTGTGACTTCTTAAAGACTAAAAAATTTCTGTGAAGATTTTGTTTGGTTTTTCTCTCTCTTGCATTTAAACATGTCTTTTAAATAGTTGTAATATCAAATTTAATTTTTAAAAAGGAATGTTTGTGGGCAGTGACCAGTGTAAACATCAGAAGCTCTGTTGAGTGAGCAAGTGAGAGTCTGTACGTACTGCGTTCAGGATTCCCATTGGACAGGAGATCTCATTGCTCTGCATTGCCCTTACCTGTCCACGTATATCACACCTACTTTGTAAAAAGAAGCAGCTGCCACTGTGCTTATTCTGCAACGTTTATTCAGGTGATTAATATTAAACCTCTTCTATGGGCAGAATTTGGCTTACCTTAGCACAGAATGTTTGTACATCTATTCATTATAAAGAACAGAGGACAAAGTCTTAGAGAACAACTCAATGTGGTAAAAACAAAAGGAGAAAACCGAATGTTATTGATAGACAATCTCCACTACCTCCGAGATTCTGTAAGCAATGCAAGCCAATTTCCACCATCTCCCTCTTTCCACAAACACCCTTGAACTGATCTTCAATACAGTATACCTCTCGGAGCATGCACAGTCGTCAAGAATTTGTTTCTTGTTTGTGCAGGCTAAGGTTGACAACTCTGGGTTGTGAAATTCCTGGAGATTTGGGGGTGGAGCCTAGAGAGAGTGGCATTTGGGGATGGAAGGGACCTCAGGGAGGTATAATGCCACAGAGTTCACCCTCCAAAGCAGCCATTTTCTCCAGGGGAACTGATCTCTGTTGCCTGGAGATCAGTTGTAAACCTAGGAGAACTCTAGGTCCCACCTGGAGACTGGCAATCCAGGGTCTTTCATGGGTCATATTTTTCTGCATGATTGGGGATTCCCCCAAGTAAATTAAAATTCATTAATTACATTAATTAAAATTAAAATAGTGGCCAAGTTTTGCTGCTTTTGTGATTGGCATGAGTCACTACCTTGGCTATTCAATATAGCAAATTATCTGAAAAGATTGAAAATTATATTATGTACAATATACATTCCAATATCTGAGGCAGAGCAGCATCTCAGACCCTGTTTGGTTCTACGAACATTAATAATCTCTAGGCCTGGATGGTAGGGGACTGAACAATTGTCCTGACCTTGCTGAGCCTGGGCTAACTTTTGGAATGCTGGGAACAGGTAGTGGGCACCAGTGGGAGATAGTGGGGAATGGGGACTTATATTTTTAATGGTGTGCCGATGCCATGACATTACTTCCAGTGCAACCTAGAAGTGATGTCATTGCAACAGGGCACCACTTTAGCAGTCACCCCAAATGCTACAGTCTAACCATAATGCTTGGGACGAATGTCAGAGTGTCACCCAATGTTGGTGCAACAATGATTGCCCCTCCGCTTCCCAGCATTTTCTCCCAACTGCCCAGCTGAGGGAAGACAGGCACAGCCAGCGGGGGCGAGGGGGGGCAGAGGTTTTCTGCCGAAGCTGCAGACCTAAGTGGGCACCAACCCAAAATGGCTGCCATAGAGGTTGGAAGGGTGGAAACCGAGTATCCTGCTATGGCAGAAGCAGGTGTTTCTGAATGGGCAAGCACAAAGATGACATCGCTTGGTATCCTGAAGTATATCTCCTAGTCCAATACAGGGGAGGCTCTTGTAGGTCCTTGGCTATGGAGAAGAAAGCAATTGGGCAGCCTGGCATTCTCAGGCACCCCACTAGAGATCACAGAGATAGAGTGTCCCCCACCATTCTGAACCCATCAAAAAGACCAACATCTTGGGAATGGGAGGAAGCCAATGCTGGATCAGGCCAGTGGCCCATCCAGTCTAACACTCTGTATCACACAGTGGCCGAAAATACTAAGTGCCATCAGGAGGTCCACCAGTGGGGCCAGGAAACTAGAAGCCCTCCCACTGTTGACCCCCCCAAGCACCAAGAATACAGTGCATCACTTGCCACAGACTGAGAGTTCCTACCTATACCTTGTGGCTAATAGCCACTGATGGACCTCTGCTCCATATGCTTATCCAATTCCCTCTTGAAGCTATCCATGCTTGTAGCCACCACCACCTCCTGTGGCAGTGAATTCCATGTGTTAATCACTCTTTGGGTGAAGAAATACTTCCTTTTATCTGTTCTAACCTGACTGCTCAGCAACTTTATTAAGTGCCCACGAGTTCTTGTATTGTATTTTTAAAATGCCGTAAAGGGCTTTATTGATTTATTTCATTTATTCCCCACCTCTCTCCCCCATGGGAATCCAAGGCAGCCTACATTATTCTCCTCACCTCCATTTACCTTCACAATTAACCCTGTGAGGTAGTCTGAGACTGTGTGACTAGCCCACGGTCACCCATTCGGCTTCCCTGGAAGAGTGGGGATTCCAACCTGTTTCTCCCAAATCCTAATCTGACATTCTAACCACACCCTGGCTCTCATCCAACCACTACACCATGCTGGATTTGAGTACCATATGGTCAGAAAATGGGATATCAATAAACAATTTTGCAAGCACTTTTATAAATTGTACATGATTAAAAAAAAAAGGTGTTGGTGCAAGTTTTTTGTTTTTTAACAAAGGGCTTTTCTGGGTATTGGTGAGCTTTACTGGAAATAACCTCCTTGCAGGTGATGCTGGAAAAGAAAAGCAAGATGCAGTTTCCAAAATGTGTGCTTTCTGTGTGGTAGAGAGCCACTGGAGGAAACATTATCAAAGTGTCCATTGCCTGGACTGCACATGCAGTCACTGAACATCACTTGCTTCCCCACCCCTTCCCCTGTCTCCAAACTGTGATAAACTACACAGATGAAAGAAAATGCAGTTATTTTTACCTGTCCAGCATTGGAAGCACTGCTGTCATTTCTCAGCCAAGCTGAAACATAACAATCGCCCTGACAACCTGAGCCGGGAACAAAGTCAGGAGGCAAAGCCCCGGGAGAGCAAAGGAGAAAGGCTTTTTCTTTGCTGTTCAGTCTTTGCCTGTTTCCTGCATTCATCCCTCCTGGAGGATGTGAATGTTTGGTGGTATAATCAAAACTCCAGGACGTGAGTCAAGCGCTTACAGGCTGCGGTCTGGAGACATTGTACCTTAGGATGTTATTGCTAGATATTTTTAACTTTGAAAAAATCTGATTGTTTCTGAACACGCACACACAGAGAGAAAGAAAGGCTACGCTTTCCTTCACGGGCGCAAGACACAAAGAATTCCAGTTGCCCAGAACAAAACAGGAGCTCAATGGCACTTTGGAGATGAATAAAAGAATGCCATTGGACTCCTGCTGTAGGCTAGCACAGCTACCCATCTGGAATTATCCCCATTTCCCTGTAGTCATGACTTCGCAGAGAAACTTCCTACCCCAACCAAGCAAGGAAAGATCGTTCAGTACTAATACAGAACTGTTATGTCCTGAGCTTGGATTACATCCCCATTGACATGCTGGTATCCTAAATGGCAATGCCTGATTGGCTACTCTGTGTAGCAGGCCAATCATGGAACAAGGATTGTGCTGGAGGGAAGCAAAGTGATTGGATGTTATCTCTGAATTACCATTGGTTGTTAATCGGACTATGGGCGTGGCTATGCTAACCCGCACAGTTTAAATAAGAGCTCTATGTTTTGGTTGTCTATTCTGAGCTGTTGTGAGTTGCTGAATCAATATTAAAAGCTGAATCACTTTTGTTGAGAACTGCCTACGTGTCATACATATCAAGAACCACATATCCTTGCCGCAGACAAAAGGATTTCAACACCTGAAAGGTGCGACTCATTCAGATTCCTCCCAAACAGATGTCTAAATTTGGCCTTGCAAAAAACTTTGAATGGGAAGCTCTCCATAAAAAATGCCCAAAGCAGCTCACAGGTGAAGAAGTCAGGGCCACACCAGTGGTAGCTGGTGACTGGAAGCTTGTGTTATGAAAGATCTCCTGAAGAAACTATAGGCAAAATGTGTTGGGATCAAGAAAGAATAAGAATAAAAAGGTTTTGTTCAACACCTTGATTTTTCTTTTCTGACGCAAGGCAGCTCACGCACATAAAACATGAAAATTATCAACATATGACTTTCTAGTGCATCATTTGATTATTTGGAGGTGTTTTGCCCAAGGGGTTGGAGCCAGGAGTTATAATAAACGAATGTCAGCAATTCTCAAACTACTGTAGATGTTTTCTCCATGGAGTGATGACTATTGAAAGATTTTCTCCAATTGCTCTGCTGGAACACTAATCAGAACTTGGAGAAGCTGACACCCCAGTTCCCGATTAAGGGAGGGGACAGGTATATGGGGGGGGGACATTATTTTTAGGGGGGGAACAGACACTGAAAGAAAAAGAGATGAGTAGGTGTGTTTAAAGTAGCAGAACAGGATCAGAGTCCAGTGGCACCTTAAGGACTAACAACGCTTATTCTTTCATGAGTCAGAGCACATTTCATCACAGACATACCCTCCAATGCAGCCCTGATCCGATTATCCCAGGCTAGCCCGATCTCATCAGATCTTGGAGCAAAGCAGGGTCAGCCTTGGCTAGTATTTGGTTGGGTGACCTCCAAGGAATACCGGGGGCATGACGCAGAGGTAGGCAATGGCCAACCACCTCTGAAACGTGCTGCATAATGCTAAAGAGCTAGAACTTCTGAAGCCAGACAATCTTAGGATCTTCTGGCAATACTACACACACTGCCATACAATAATTATTATTACTCCAATGCATCTGCTGAACTGAGCCCTGACTCTCGAAAACTTATGCTGGAATGAATTTTGCTAGTCTTTAAGATATCTCTGGACTCCTGTTCTAGAGAGAGAAAAACAGACATTGCAGGGAATTGGCTGAAGTGCCTTGAGGTTACAGGGTGCGCTCTCTCTCTCTCTCTCTCTCTCTCTCTCTCTCTCTCTCTCTCTGGAACTGATGGAGGATAGCAGATTTGCTGCCCTAGAGGAGTGGCTATTTCCCTCTACCTGCACTCTGTTTATATATTTTCAAATACCACAAAGAGCAATTCTTCTAGAACTAAAATCACTCATAAAGAATTAAGAAGGCTGAAAAGGCTTCAAAAAGCAACTTTCCTGCAAGGCCATATATCAGTTCAGAAACCCAGTTTGAATGCATTTCAAACCTCTTTATTTTCCATACATGTACATCAACAACAGCAGGAAAAAGACCAAAAAGCAATTGAAATGGTATCTGTGAATCTGGTCAAAGGATTATCTACCTGGCTGATATATTTTTGTATCTCCTTCTCTTTTTTAAAAAAAAAAAGCATCACGAAAACAGGGAGTCAGGATTGGTGGTTCTATAAACTGCTCATGCCTCAACCAATCAGCTCTCTTGAAGTCAGAACTAAGGGAGATCCAAAATGGCCTGCACTGGATGGTTGTCAAGGCAACTGAGTCTGGAAAGCAGCTAGGAAGATCATAATGCCAATACCCACTAACTTCACTGCAGCTATTGTTGGTGTGAACTGAATTCATAACAGGGTGTATCACTATGGTGTGCAAGAAAGCTAAGGGAGCCCAGGCTTGCTTGAGATATCATGGAACTGGAGAAGCAAGATCTTCCCTAAGGCGTGTGATTTGGTACTAAAGAGGCTTCTTTTGAAATTCTAAGCACATTATGGTGCCTAAAAACATGTCTGCACCTTGACAATGTAACTGTGCTTTCATGGAAGGAGGAACCAGCTGGCTGTTGACAAGCAAGGCCTCTTCAATAGTGAATGTTTGTGACTTGGGAGAACAAAATACTCAGGTGGCCACTGCTGTCATTGACATTACAATTTTGTTTGTAGTACAACCCTATGCAGACTTACTCCTCTAAGCCCACTGAAATAAATAGATGAAAGTGCCAGTGTAGTAGAGGGGTTAGAATGTCAGACTAATATCTGGGAGCTTTGTACTGGCTTGCAGGCTCTGAGGACCAAGTTTCAGAAGTCAGGCAGGGCAAGGTCATGCAGTCCGAAGTCAGGGTTCCAGAAGTCAGGCTAGACAAGGTCATTCAGTTCAAGGTCAGGCTTCCAAGAATCAGGCAAGGCACAGTCGGTGGCTTAGCATCTAACATACACATTGCATCCATGCCTAACAACCTCTCTTGGCTGGCTTTTATAGCCCCATACCTAAGGGTCATGCTTGCAGCTCAGAAGTAATCCTGCATCTACTCATCTTTGTCATCAGCAAGCAGTTGGCATCAGGCCAGGAGGCATGCACTTTGCCATCTTGTCTGTAGCTCTGTTCTCAGTCTCAGTCTGCAGCGTTCTAAGGGTGTAGATGATACTAGTGGGCTGGGAATAACTAACTGAGGTTCACCTGCTGAATCAGGGCTGTGGCTCTGCACCAGCTGTAGGCTGTGAATCCTGACAAGCCTGCATCTCATTATCTTGCTGGTCAACTTCTGTTTATTCAAGGCTGGCTACACGGTGCTCCTCTTCTCCTGAGAAATCCTCTTCTCCCAAGGAGTCCTCTTCTCCCAAGGTGTACTTGCTATTGCTGAGCCCTGGCTGACCCACAACATCATTGGGTGTCCTTGGGTCAGTTACTCTCTCAGCCTGACATACCTAACAGGGTTGTTGTGAAGATAAAATGGAGGGGCCAGAGTATACTGATAAGGTCCTCACTAAGGACGTGAGTATGAAGCTGGCTGTAGCTCTGGTCAAGTCAGGCCTGTAGCCAGGATTTTGTAGTTCAGGGAGGCTTTAAATAAGTCAGGGGGCACTGACATCACAAAAATAAAAAATCAAATCAAAATAAAATAAAATTTTAAAAATTCACACTTGCCTATTGGAGCAGGCAGGAGCAGCTGGAGCAGGCAGCCACTCATCCATGGAGGCCCCCCACGGCATGGTAAGGGGCTCCGGCAGTAACAGGGTGAGGGGGTGGGGAAGCAAGCCATGCCTGGGGAAGGGTTGGTGGGGGTGGGTCTGGGATAGATGGAAGTCAGGGGGCCCTGGCAGGAAGTCAGGGAGCCAGGTCCCAAAATGTCTCACTGTAGCTACGGGCCTGGATCAAGTTAGGAAGCAGAGTAGACTGATTCCATGTTAAAAAGTTTTTCAAAAACAAATTAAAAAAAAAAAGATATGGGCTAGAAAATGTGGCAAGCGTTTGAGACATCTGTTGGTGAGGGGAGCCTGCCTAAGCCAGCCACATTGGTAGTGTGGCCAGGGGTGTATGCAGATGGCACTCCCTTGATGCTGGGCTGTATTCAACTGTACCCTTACTGCTGATCAGACTGTGGGGGGGATGTTGGCAGGGCTCAGCCCCCCTCGGCACAATTCTGGACAGACAATGAAGAAATCTCACTTGTAAGGATGTGTCGCTGGTGACCAAGATCAAGTTAATTCATATCATAGTAGTCTCCATTAGTACGTATGGGTGTGAAAGTTGGACAATGAAGAAAGCTGACAGGAAGAAGGCTGGTTCCTTTGAAATGTGGTGTCGGAGGAGAGTTTTACGGATACTGTGGACTGCCAAAAAGACAAAGTGGGTTCTAGACCAAATCAAGCCTGACCTCTCCCTTGAAGCTCAAATGACTAAACTTAGAGTATCATACCTTGGTCACATTATGAGAAGACAAGAGTCACCAGAAAAGACAATAATGTTAAGAAAAGTTGAAGGCAGCAGGAAAAGAGGAGGGCCCAACAGGAGATGGATTGATTCCATCAAGGACACCACAAGGGCCCTCCATTTGCAGGACCTGAGCAAGGCTGTGAACGACAGGACGTTTTAAAGGTCATCATTAATTCATAGGTTTACCATGAGTAGGAAGCTACTTGACAGCACTTCACACACAAATACACACACATATTTCCTCTCAGAAAAAAAAAGAAAACAGGCAAAACAGGGGGGGGGGTGTAATATACAAAGGGCATACAATGATATAATCCACTTTGTGTACCCACTAGGGTTGCCAGCCTCCATGTGCGGCCTGGTGATCTCTCAGCTGATCTCCAGATGACAGAGACCAGTCCCCCTCAAGAAAATGGCCACATTAGAAGGTGGATGCTATGACATTATACCCAGCTGAGGCCCCCTCCCCTCCCCAAACCCTGTCCTCTGCAGGCTCCTTCCCCAAATCTCCGGGAATTTCTCAACCCGGAGCCGGCAACCGTAGTACCCACTATGGAGAAAACTGGGCTAAAAACACCTAAATTACTAAAATAGCTGCGTGGGCTTGTAGTGCAGAAAGCATGAGTCAGTCATGCCTCTACTGCCCCCACACGCCCTGCCACATCAAGTGGCAGACATCTCCCCGGAGTCCTTGCCTCCCTTCCTGTGATTCTCACAACAACAGCTGTGCGGTGGAGGTTAGAACTTTCTCCCAGAGAAACTAATCTGCTACCCGAAGGGTGTTCTTATATAGTCAAGCACTGACCAACATGATGCCCCTTATAAGTGCAACCTGGCGTGGTGCCATTCTAGAATCCCATCCCCTTGGTCTCCCACCTCCTACTGTATGATACGCCGATCATCTTGCAAACATTTTCATATCTGAAGCCAAATGCCGAAACATCCTCCCTCTCCTGCTGATTTCTTTTTTATTGGCACACAGAGATGGAGATTGGAGACAGGAAAAGGGAGGGCCCTCTCTGGAATTTGCAACCCAAAACACCTGCTTCATCGCCAGACTTCCAGGAAGAGGAAGAGAGACTATCTGCGAACATTTGCTTGAAATGCGGCCCCACGCTGCGCATGTAATATAGCGCCGCATCTCCCCAACCATTTTTGCTTGTATGAATATTTATAGCTGCCAAACACTGATGTGAGCCTTCATGCTAGGCCAAGGGAGTCTAATGGAGCTGGATCATTAATGAAGTGTTAATTGGAGAGTCGCTGGACCTGCATATTGAAGAGGATTTTAATTGCACCAGTAATTAGTGCTCTACAGTCCTACAAGGGAGACATTGTCAGCTCAAAGGTGAGGAAGCTGATGAAATCCAGGGGCAGGCACTGGCATGGTGTTCAGCATCCCAATGGTAACCCAGTAATGTAGCATACGGGGTAAGGAAGAAGGGAGAAAGAGCGAGTAGAATAAAGTCTTCCTAATGGAGAACAACAGTGAATACCCTTTAGAAGAGCCCGTCTTCTGGATACGTTCTTTGTGGTCGCTCTCAGTTTGTGGGTGGCATTATTTATTCTCTGCTTCTTTGGCACGAGAGCGAGCAAGAAAGAGCACTAATTGAAATAAACGTCCCCGTTGGTCAGCTCAATTCACAACTGGGCAACAAGCGGAACTGTTTTCCCCAAAGAATTTGGATTTTTCTAAGCCCAGATCTAAATTCTTGGCACTGCATGCTTGCAAGTGAAGATCAGCATTAAGAGCCACTCAAGTTCACATTCCAGGCTGGGAACTGCGAGTGGCACTGGCAGGGCTAGATCAGAAGCCATACTTTCTGAAAGAAAGGCCAGCTGGATCTGAGTCCAGTAGCACCTTACAGACCAACAAGATTTTAGGGGTATGGCCTTTCGAGGGTCAATGCTACCTTCATCAGATACAAAGAGGACAAAGGGAGCTTTGACTCTTAAATGCTCATATCTTGAAAAAGCTCATTGGTCTCTAAGGTGTTCCTGGACTTGAACCTTGCTCTTCTCTTGCAGACCAATATGGTTACCCAATGAAAAAAGTAGGTCACCCTGAAGGATTATGAGCAGCTGCTAAAGGAGGCTCCTGATATCTTCCCCAATTTGTGCAAATCCGGTTCAGGCCAGGAAATAAAACTTGGGCTCACCCAATTAAAATGATCTAACAGTTAGTTGTGGACAGTCAAATGGAAGTCTTTCACACAACAGATATTCCGTTGATGGAATCCAACACTGTGTTGGTACGAACATTAGCTTAGGTGGCTTTTTTAAAGGATGAGACAAACACATGAAGAATGGTCTATCAAAGCTTATTATGCAATATAAGTGAATGGAATAGTCAGGTATAGGGGAAGTATGGCCAGTTATGGAAGCGCATAACAGGACAGGGCTGTTTCCTTCGTGCCTTCTTTGTGATCTTCCAAAGGTGTTCTACTAGTCCCTTTTGACAAGAGAATGCTGGACAATATAGACCTTGGCATGACCCAGCGTCTTGTATCTTCTGACCTCTGCCCCATGCCCTGGCCCTTCACAATCCATGCAATAATAGTGCCTGCCCTCCACCCTATTTTTCATACTGATTGGTGAAGTTGTACACCAATACTACCCACTCTGCCATCAACATACACATCTCTGAATTTTGAAATTGTACAATCCAGGAAGGGGATGTGGAATGGCATGGGATAGCCCAATCTCACCCGATCTCGGAAGCTAAGCAGAGCTGGTACTTGGATGGGAGACCACCAAGTAAGACTCTGCAGAGGAAGGCAATGGCAAATCACCTTTGCTTCTCATTTGCCTTCAAAGTCCTTTGTTGGGGTCACCATAAGTCAGTTGTGACTTGACAGCACATTTGTACATATATACAAGTCCAGAAAGAGCATGCACATTTGATTAGGCTCAGAGGGGCTTGCCAAAATTGCTCTGTCACATTACAAACGAAGGCACCTCCCTGGTATTCAGTGCCGCAAGACGATGCCTGCGCCTTTACCTGCCACATAGAGTGAGGCGTTCTTGCTCATGGCGGTGCCCAGGTGGTTTCTGGCCACACAGTTGTACACACCCTCATCTGATTTGCCCTTCTTCTGGCTGAGTTGGAGGAAGAAGAGGGACCCATCGGGCAGGAGGGTAGGCTCGGATGTAGCATCCTCTTCGGTTGTTTTCACGGGCTCTCCATTGCGATACCACTCAATCGTGGGAGATGGATTTCCAGTGGCACGGCAGTTCAGGGTAGCAGGCTGGTTCTGACCAACCACAAGGTCAGAGGGGTGATCAATGATTTGTGGTGCAAACTCTTCTGAACGGGACTTGGAACCTGGGGAAACAAAGAAATGAACGAATTAGATCTGCATTTCCACCGATCAGTTCAACCTGTTCACATGCTTAAAATCATCTGCTTTATGCTCCTCCTCTCTCTGCAACCCAGTGGTTGGTTCCACAGGACGGAGCTCTCTCAGTGGTAGCACCAAATCTATTTAGTAATAATAGCCTAGCTAGGAAACTTCAAATCTTGCCTTGTCCATGGCCACAGCTGATTGTCTAAGGCATGCGATATGGTCTCCTAGCCTTGCCTCTTTCCTGCCTGTAATATGGGGATAATAATACCATCCTACCTGACAGTGCTGTTGTTAAAAAATACTGAAATAATGTGTGAGCTTTGAACAACCTAAACCAAAACAATCTAAAGATAAATGCTAAAATAACCTAAACAACCAAAAGATAAATGCTGAAATGACCTAAACAACCAAAAGATAAATGCTAAAATAATATAGTAATACAACAATAGCAGCAATAATAATAGCAGCAATAGCAGCAATACTATCAGTATTGGCAGAATAGTTACTGTGCAATCCAAAACATGTATACTCAAAAAAAGTACCATTGGAAACTACTCCCAAGTAAGTGTGTTTAGGATTCCAGGCTTAACCTCCTTAGCTCAATAGTAAAGGTAAAGGTTTGCTTTGCTTGAAAGCCAGTCAAATCTCTAGGGGGTGGTGCTCATCTCCGTTTCCAAGGTGAAGAGCCAGTGCTGTCCAAAGACTTCTCCATGGTCATGTGGCTGGCATGACTAAACGCCAAAGTGCACGGAACGCTGTTACCTTCCCACCGAAGCGGTACCTATTTACTTGCAATTTCTTGCTTTCAAACTGCTAGGTTGGCAGGAGCTGGGGCCAGAGACGAGAGCTCATTCCGTCATGCAGCACTCATGCCTCACTCATGCCTCAAACTGCTGAGCTACCGACTTTCTGGTCTGCAGCTCAGCGTCTTAACCTCTGAGCCACAGCTCAAAAGCTGCACACAATTAGGTGTCTTTTTATCTCACTGATAATATTGAGATTCGCATTTCCCAGCAAAATCTTTTTTTAGAGGTGATAGCATGCTTGCACTTCAACTCCCAATTTAAAGAATGAAATGCTGCTGATCTGCACCTCCGGAGAATCCAGTCCACTCTTGTTGCAACAAACAGCAATTCTCTCCAAGCTTCCTGTGCAAAACTTCCTGACATTGTCCCTTCCGAGAGGGATGGTCAGCCACAGACTTCCAGCCATCACGAACGGAAAATGCAGGCCACTGGGTCCCTGAGAGCTTTGCAGAAAACACAGGCAAAATATTTCAACAGATGCTGCATTTCAGATTCCCCAGTCATTTATATTCTGCTGTCTTATGTCTCAGCTATGGTTACAGCAGATGGAAATGTGTTCAAAGTTAATACAAAAGGACATATAAACCAGGACTTGCATCATGTAATCATATTAAACTGATTTTAAATATGTTAATGACTAATATGACATCCTCAGTTAACCCACAGTCTGAATTTTGCATTAAAAATGCTTTTTAAAAACTGTAGCAGGAAAGCATCACCTTAGAAGAGGCATTCCCTCCTAGAAGAGCAACAGGAGGGAGTGTGCCTCTTCCAAGGTGATGCAAAAGGAAAAAAATGGTGCAGTGGGAAAAGGAATTGTTTTATTCAGATATAGTGCCCCTATGCATTTCACCTACATTGGTTCAGGGGGATCTGTATTCTTGCATCAAGCAGTTCCTATTGTAACGGCCTCTGAAATAGACACATACGGGCAATATATTTAAATAAAATCACTCTTTTTCCATAGACCCATTTTGTTGTTGTTTTTCTCTGCTTAGGTGGGGCCCTCTTCTCTTGCACCTTCTAAGATGATGCCAGGTAAAACCTATGCATGCATCATCAAACTACAAAAAGTTCAACCCTATTGAACAAAAGTATGTAGCTGGAAGTATCTAGCAGATCAAGCAGAACTCATATGCTCTACTAAATTTTCTTGAATTGAGTGACAGCCCAGTGAGTTCTCCCTTCTGAAATGTGATGTGAAAAACTAAGCAACAACAAAACCAAGGCACTTGTGACAGCAGCAGAACGGGCACTGAGTAGCGTGCCTGCCTGCCTGCCTGCCTGCCTGCCTGCTCTGCTCTGCTCTCGCTCTCGCTCTCTCTCTCTCTCTCTCTCTCTCTCTCTGGGCAGCAGCTCTGGTAGCCCTCCACCTTCCCTGGACCTCTCCCTCTTAGAAAGCGAGCATGGTGTAGTGGTGTCAAACTAGGATCAGGGAGACCCAGGTTCAAATCCCCACTCCACCATGAAAGCCTGCTGGGTGACTTTGGGCCACTCACAATCACTCTGCCTAACTTGCTTCTCAGCTTGTTGTTTTATTCTATTATTTTATTATTTTATTTTACAAAATTCATACCCTGCCTTTCTGCCCTCACATGGGCCATCAAGGCAGGTAACAAATTAAAATGTGCATGATAAAATCACGTCTTAAAAACTATTAAAAACCAACAAAAAGTGCATCATTAAAACAATTAAAAACAGAGCTAAAATACATTCAAAACCATGAAAACAACAATTAAAACACTGAGCAGGGAGATAAAGTGGATAAAATGAGGATAATGAGTATAAAATGCCTCACTGGACCTCACTGGAGAGGAAAGCAAGGTGTGTGGTATGAAATCTGCTACCACAATGGAGAAGGGCTGGTGGGTAAACAGCAGCAGACATTGCCCATCTGCCCACTTGCTCTGTGTATGGGGAAGAAAGGGGGTGGGTGGCATGCCAGTCATGCCCCAGACTTCTTTCTGTCTGTCTGTTCTGTCTACTATACATTCCCTTCTGTCCAGGCCCGTAGCCAGGATTTTGTAATTCAGGGGGCCTTTAAATAAGTCAGGGGGCACTGACATCACAAAACAGAAAATAAAATAAAAATAAAGTGTTAAAAACTCACTTTTGCAGCGTTTGCACTCTGCTTGCATACATGGGGAAGTAAGCCACACTTGGGGAAGGGGTTGCAGTGGGGAGTCCTCCAAGTGGCCCAAAGAGTTGGAAGTCCTCTGGGTGGCCCAGAGAGCCAGGGGCCTAAGGGCTGGATGGAAGTCGGGGGGCCTTGGCAAGAAGCCAGGGGGCCAAGCCCCGAAATGCCCCACTGTAGCTACAGGCCTGCTTCTGCCCATTCTCCAGAGCTTGAGAAAGCATACATGGTTTGCCCCTCCTCACCACGACCTCGTGAGGTAGGTTAGACTAAGAGAAAGTCAGTGGCCCAAAGCTTCTCAAACTGAGTACTATATCTGAAAAAAAAAATATCCTGACAAACCAGTTGTGAGTACAGGCAGGATAACCTGCAGAGACAATTTATTACTAATTCTTTATACTGGATTAAACAATCACTAGGGAAATTCCTCTGAGTGGCATAAAAATTGTCATTTTGATAGCCAGTTTAATGCAGGAGGCATTCAACTCATCCAAAAAAAAAAAAAAAAGGAGGAAGGCAGGTATTTTTAGCTCAGTCCCACCCTTCCATTGCCATGTGTCACATTGTGGGTAAGAAAAAGAATGTGCATGTGTGCTCCTGTGTATCATTTCTGGCATTTCCGGCTTTTTCCCAGTTATTTCTCAAGAAACAAAGCATTTTTCCCCCTGTCCCTTTTGTGTTAAGTGACTCATGTCCCAAATGATTGCGCTGGACATAAGGTGGTTCACAAGACTACTGAAACCAGACTGGAGTCAGAATCGTTTTAATCCCATTGAAGTCTGTGCTAGGACCATGCATTTCTTACTCATTCATTCCCATTGGCTCAGGTGATCAGTAACTGCAGCAGAACCATTTTCAGAGGGCTCAAGCACATTGATTTCAGCTGCTGCCAGTTAATCTCTGGTTTTATTCTGGGTCCACAGAGTAAGCAAAGCCAACCTCCTTCCTTTTCTCTCTGAAAAGCTTCTCAGTCTGATGGAGGAAGCAATCAAAAAGTGGCTCTTTCACTTTGGCTCATCAAACTATACACGGCACTGGAGTTCTGGACATGGGGGATGTGTAATTTGGCCCTTAAAAGTATCAACACAGGGCCCAGTTTGGACTGAGGCTGCAGCTCAAGGAGTACAGGGATTAACTGATCCTCCTGTGGCCCCTTCCCTAATAGGAAATACCTCCCTCTTCTAGCTGCTTCAAATGCCAGTACAGAAAAAAGACAAGAGTTAATTCTTTTCCACCCTAGTGGGACTTAAAGCAGTGGTGGGCTTCGCCTCTGTCTGAGACCTTGGAGAGCCGCTGCCGGCTAGAACAGACAATGCCGGCAGAGTCATCAGTGTTCCAAGTGTGCAAAAAGGATGTTCATTTCTCTAACAAGGAAGCTGTCTCTTGGTGGTTGCTTGAGCATATGAAACTGCAAGGCACACTATCAACCTTCTAGCTCAGTACTGTTTATTCTAACTGGGGTGGCTACACAAGTGTTTCGGACAGAGACAGGACTTTCTCTAACAGCTATCAGATTATTTAATTGGAGATATCTGGGACTGAACCTAGAACCTTCCCTAGGCCCCAGGGGGTTTTAACCACCAAGCCTTCCTATCTTTTTCCATACAGCTTGGGTGCATGACACTTATCAATACATACCACATTCAAGCCTATGAGCTGGAACCAATACACATTACCTAAACACACTTTGCAAATTTGCTCCAGATGACCAGACTCTAGAGCAGAAACCAAGCAGGGTTGATTTTCCCCTTGAAACAGCAAAACCTCTGAGTCATAAACTGCTTATAAAACTCATATACAGAGAGAGTTTGCTATATGCTACAAGGGGCCACTTTTCAAGAATTATTAGTCCAAAGCCTCACAGGACACTCAGATATAACTATGTGGTTCTCCGGACAGAGATGCATGATGACCTGGATGCCACTAACTTAAGAACATGCCCAAACACATCAGAAATCCAAGCAAAGGACACCTGTACCAAAAGAAACAAGCTTAGTTGTAAAGAAATATGTTGCTTTGGGACAATCATATTTTGTATTACCGGCAGATTCACTTTCTTTGTAACCCAAGGCCCCAAGTCTTGTCTAAAGTAGCCTGCAATTACATGTACAATAATATTCATTATATCTGGGAAAAATACATGAATATCCCCAGCCAAATCTATAACAGACAAACACAATTTGTAGCAGCAGGGAGAGGCAAAATCCGCACAGCATCATCCACACTTCCCACCTGCCATTAAAGAAAACAGAGTATTCATGAAACCTTTTAGTCTCCATGGTGGAACTTGGATGCACAAGATGAGACTATGCATCCAATTTGCAGAACAATACAGAGGGATTTCTTTGGCTCTGCTAACATTCAATAAAAGTCTGTTTTCAGGGGTTTTTTAATGCATTTTCATATTTAATACCATGTAGAAAAGAGTAAGAATTCTTTTAAAAATTGCTGTTGGGACTTGGAATGTCATTTTTAAAAAGAAGTACTTCTGTGCTGGATGGTTCACATTTTTGTGCAATTTCTTGTTGACGAGACAAGATGATTCCCCCGTATGCAATTCGCGGGGATGGTTCAGCCAGCGCCATAAGCAAAGCTCCCACCGACATCTTTCAGCCCAGCCCTTACATTTAAAAACAGGGGCATGCTTTTAACAGCCCCATTCACAAAGAAACACTTTCGAAACTCCATCCCTTCTGGTATTACATTGCCAATGGCTCTCACTATGCAAAAGCCAGAGTCCTGTCTTGCCTTAAAAGCTGAGTCAGGGTTTCTCCTTTAAGGTCAAACTATATTTGAAAAGCATGATTGCCATACAATATTTCTCAACAGTTCAAGCTTAACAGCGCATGGTGCAGCACAGCAGGCTGTGCGCTGCACGGCACATACATCTTCATGGCTATGCACCAGAGAACAGACACATCTTACCACATAGATATTTAACTGCTACAGCCCCAGGGGAGGCTGTCGAACTCTGCAGGATGACAAGTTCACATCAGCACCATTTAATCAAGCCATCTCCAAAAGACAAAAATGTTAGGAAAATAGGGGCTATGTGGGATTGTGTTTTATCCTGGACGGGGACCAGAGAACAGGGGCTGTCCCCAGTAAATAGGCACAGCTTGAGCATTAGAACTAAATCCCATTGACTTTACAGCCAAGTAAATACGCTTAGGATTTGCCACCCAAGAATCTTGAGGATGACGGTTCCAGCCCACAAAAGCTCCCAACAGTATCAATCAGTTACTAGAGTCCTTTTCGGTTTCATTGCAACAGACTTATGCAGCTACTGGTTTGGAATGCCTCTTCCACTTGGAGAAGTCAGACTTGTTGACTGCACCTGAGACTCTCCCGATCTGGTCACTCACCTTCCAGTAAGAGGAAAGCCGCCCACACCAAGAGTCTCTGCAATACGATGCGCACTCCTGGCATGCTTATCCAGTTGCTCGAAGAGAGAACTTGGCACCGGAGGAGGTTGGCCTGACCCATGTTTCACTTTTCTCCTTTTGGAGGAAGGCCTTTTGTCTCTGCCTCTGACACACACACACAGGTTTGTCAGGTCAAAAGATTTCACCAGCCAGTTCCATCCCTCTTGGACTGTTCAGAAAGCACCGAAGGGGGTGGGTGTGCATTCACACTCCCCCCTCCAACTTCAGCAGGAAAATATGGCTGCTTCAAGAACTCACATCAGCTCCGAAGTAGGAAGCGTACACCAGCTTTCCTGTTTCCTACTACATCACCAGAGCCCTGGAATCCGGCCCCTCCTAAGTCAAGACAAACAAGTCGTCCAGCACAGAATCATTCATGTTTCTGCCCTTTCACTCCCTCACTGCCCCCCTTCCTTCCATTATATCTGTTTCACCCCTTCCCTATGTGCACAGACAATGCTTCAAAAATATGGAGGTATTTCCCATATGACTAAAGAGAAGCAAAGGGACTGAGTTTGACTGAGTTCTCCCATAAGCGTGCACACACACATTAATTTTTTTAAAGTTTTTTAAAAGTAGTGTACAATCTTTCAAACTCTGAAGAACCCTCAAGCCAGATGCTGTGTACAAACACAAAAAAGAAGGACAAATACACACAAGCCCCTAGTTTGCAGAATTTTAAAAGGGAATCCAGGATGCCTTGTCAACTTCATTAGATTTAAATCGCCCTTTCCTTTTTTATCCAAATAAAAGGGCATTATAATGGTGTTGTTTCTGGAATTTTTCTATCGAACAACGAGTCACCAACGATCTTTGTCTATATCCCAAGCAGAGCCCAGCCAAGCTTTCTATGTATTGGCAGAGGAAAATAAAGTGAAGAAAGTTTGTGAAAGAGCTAGCAAAATGATCAAGTCACTTCCATGCTATCTGACTACCAAGCAAAGCAGTTGAGCTATTAATATCAAAGGAAACCCTTCTCTCCGGTTCATTCACATTTTAAAGCACATGTGCCGTTTGATTGTCATGCAACATTTCAGAACTCAAGCTTCACAAGACTGCAGAATTCATGATCCTGACATGCTACAAGAACTGAGAAATCCAATTCCTATATTAGGCAGAATAGAAAAATTAGCACAGTCAAAAAGCCACAATTGGCACAGAAGTTCCAGTGACACCAGTGTGCGTGTATATCTTTGGCTTGGAGTTTTAAAATGGGTACCATGTAGTTTAGCTATTAAATAAATATTGGTAAAGGACAGGTAAAAGAGGGACAGGACTTGCTTTCATTTTTGCTGTCACCTGAAAATCACCAATCAGATGCCTGGGAAACTGAAGAGTCCTGCATATACTTCCATATTTTCACATGGTGTTGGCACACATTTGCCACTAACCCATGAGTCCTAGACTATTAAACAAGGGACAGAAAACAAAGGGCCAAAACTGTTTCCCCCACCTCAAAGCCTAATTCTTTTTAGCTGCATGCCGTAGATAAGAAATGAGCTTTTGCCCAGGACTGCCCTGTGGACCTGCCTCCAACTATTGAGTTCTGCCTCCTAGGTTCACCTCCAGACCACCTCTGGGCAGAATTTTTTTATTTCAAAAGCTGGCAACCCTGATGTATAACAGCGACAAAAGGGGTCTCCGTTGAATTTATGTTTGTTTTTCTGGCATCCTTCAATTTGGGCAGCTACCCAAGAGGATGACATTTTTGTTCTGGACATTTGTCAACTTTGTTATTAGAGAGGGCTATTGAGAAGGTGCAACGTTTTGATAGCTTCTCTACATTTTTCTAAAACTTTACAAGGAATATTTCCAATAACTAACAGGTTGGGATCATAAAAGCTTGTTTTCAACTTGCCCTAAGACTTGGGCCAACCCAGAGAGATTCTGTTCATTTTTTCCTTCAAGCAAGAGATGTTCCTTGCCCTGCTCCCCACTAGCATACCACAATCTGAGTTTGAAAGTTCCTTCGGTTCTAAAAGCAGTTTGCCATGTTGGAAAACCCAGATCCCTCTTGGGCAGGCAGAGCTACTTGTCCAGTCCCTGGGGTCCTGCTATTGTTCTTCAATAGTGTGTGGCTACAGTATAAAGCCTTGCAAATCGGCAGAGTTTCCAAGAGAGTACAGTTAGACAATAGCAGGATGTTGCACAAAGGGCAGGATATGCTGGGATAAACCTAAACACAAATACAAATGAGGAGAAGCAGATGGAACCAAAAAAGGGCAGAGTCATACATTAAAAGGCCTGTACAGAACTAGCTATTGTCTTGACAGTTGGCAAACGCACAGTCTCACCCACATGTTGGTAAAGATAACAGGATTACAGGGGTGAACACATGAAGCCACCTTATTTTCAGTTGGACCACTGATCCATCAAGGTCAGCATTGTCTACTCAGACTGGCAGCGGCTCTCCAGGGTCTCAGGCAGAGGGTCTTTCACATCACTTACTACGTGATCCTTTTAACTGGAGATGCCACAGACTGAACCTGGGACCTTCTGCATGTCAAGCACATGCTCTGCCACTGAGCCACGGCCCCTCTGACACATGGGAGGGCAGATTTATGAAGGCTGGTTTATGGGTGGAAGGGCACCCACTGATTCACATCTGTAAATTCACCCCCACAGTTGCCCCCCTCCCCCGGCCATTTCCCTACCAGTCCAACTGACTTGTATTTCATTTTAATATTTATTGACCCCAGATATTAAAAGGAGGTTTCAAGAGTGTTGGAAATAGTGGATGGTAGAATCGAGATAGAGTACTTCCACTAAAATGCTGAGCCTAGTTTATATACATTTATACACATACATATACTGATTATAGCATCAGAGCTATAGCCAGCCTTCTTTGCTTAGAATGCCTACCACATTTCCAGGAAGAACATCCAGAAAAGGATAACTTTTTTTTCATAATCCGCATAAACTTCAATTTCTCTCACTCCTGTAATACTAGAACTCAGAGTTGCCCTATGAAACTTGGCAGTATATTCAAGACAGACAAAAGGATGTACTGCTCGACACACTTGGGTAGTGGCTTATAGAACTCACTGTCACAAGATGGTGGTGATGGCCACTAGCAAAGGAAGTTGGACAGATTGATAATAGTTCCATTGTTGGCCATGACAGCCAACTGGGAGTAGTCAATAGGTGTTTGCTAGGGTTGTCAGGTCTGGGTCGGAAAATACCCGGAGACTTTGAGGGTGGATCCGAGAGAGGGTGAGGTTTGGGGAGGAGAGGGACCTCAGCATGGTACAATGCCATAGAGTCTACTCCTCAAAGCAGCCATTTTTTCCAGGGGAGCTGACCTCTGTCAAATGGAGATCAGCTGTAAAAGCAGGAGATCTCCAGGCCCCACCTGGAGGCTAGGAACCCTAGTGACGGCTATCATCTGTGGGCCTGGTTTACAGCCTTTTCTGTAGCATCTATCCAGTAACTGTTGAAAACTACTGGTTTTCTCCAACATGGTTCCTCTTATGTTCTTTTCTGGTGACCATCAACTTATCTTAGAAAGTGGGCATGGTTAGGTGGGGCTTTTGCCCAGCAAGGCTTCTCATTAGCCACTGGAGTTTGATTGGCTTTGCAGATTTTTTAAAAAAATGTTGTTTTCGCAGCAGCTGCCTCCACAACATAAGGATCTGATCTCCACTGTATGACTGAAGGTAAGCTGTGGCAGCCATTGTATGGCTGGCTCTGCCTCCCGTGGCAGCCATTTTATGGAAGCCATTTTGTGGCTGTGTCAGAATTCCAATGGTGCCCACAGGCTCAAAAAGATTGTGATGCCTGTTTTATAACATTCTCACTAAGCCTGATTGTCTATCTGCCTTTTAGGTCAGAAATGTAAAAACTAAGTAAGAATAGATATTTTTAAGTTCAGACTTTTGTCCCTACTTCCTGAAGCTATAAAAAAAGTTCTTAATTTAGGGTCCGGTCACACTGCCGTTTTGATTGGGATTTGCTGCTGTTCCCTTGCGCATGTCAGTTTCACGTTCATACGCGCCAATCCGCCCCCCACCCCGAAGCAGGCTCACTTCCGCAATGATGCCGGGTTTTCCTGACCCCTGGAAAATCAAGTGTTTTCCTGGCACTTCCGCCTTGAATGTGCGATTTCGCCTATCTGGACAGCCCATCTTTCGCAATGATTGCGATTAGGGCTGTCTGAACGCTCTTTGTGCTTTTTTTTTTTTTTTTAAAGCTTCTGGTTTGAGCGCTTGAGCAAACATGCGCTTAATAAATCCATTTAACATTTAATAATGGATTTATTAAGCACACGTTTAGTCAAGCACTCAACCCGGAAGCTTTAAAAAAAACACACACACACGAAGACGGCCCTGGAGGCGGGAACGAGAGGCGGGGGCTCCGGCAGCCTGGACGAGGCCGGCAAGGAGGATGGCGGAGACAACGGAGCCCGTTTTCGTGGGGAATGGCAGCGGCGGCAGCAGCAGGGGACCCCCCACACACAGTGGCGGCAGGAGCAGCAGCCACCTGAGCCTCCCCATGGCCAGCAGGATCGCCTGGGGGGATGGCGCAGCAGCAGGTAAGCGGGTGCTGGAAAAGAGGGACCGGCTGCATCTAGTCAGCCCAATGCGAAGAAAAATGTTCCCGATTAAATTATAGCGGGAACAAAGTGCAATTACCTTGCCGTTTGACCAGGGCCTTAGACTTGACCCTAGCTTGCTGTTGCTCCCTTTAAGCATCCAGCCCTGCTAATAATTGTATTAGATGAAGGAGGTTTTGTGCTTATTTCTTGCATAAAGACAAGAATTATCTAGAAAAATCTACCATGCCTGAGCTAATTTAGGGTGGAAAAACTGGGCAGGTCAGTGTTATGTATTGAACTATGGACTACATGCTGAACTTCCGTCAGAGGCTCATAGGAACTCTGGTATTTTGAACTGCACGTTCCAATTGGCTGCTCCTGACAGCAGGCCAATCAAAGCATAATAGTATGTTCGGAGGGAATTAATTTCATTGGTCTGTATTGTGTAAATATTATTGGTTCTTACCGTTTGACTGGGCGTGGTTTCCCCAGCCCGGGATGTTTAAAAGGAGCTCTGGCTCCTATGGGTTTTCGTGTTGGATCGTTCTTCTTAAATAAAGTTGAAATCACTTGGTTAAGAGCTGCCTGAGTCTGATTCACTTCAGCCAGGCAGATGGAGTTTGAGGCCCTAGCACTTGGTGGGGTGCAATGACATATTATTTACAAGAAGAGGGACCCGCAATACTCGTGGGGGGGGGGAGAAGCTCCATGGGAGCCGCAGGTGAGCCTTCTCCCCTCCCCCCCTGGCACCACTGGCAAGGCCCGCACCCCGTCAAACTTTCTCCCTCCTCCCCCCAGCACCAGCAGCGAGGCCTGAGCTCAGTCTACCAAGCTTTCTCCCTCCCCCTCCCCTAGTGGCAATGAGGCCTGGCTGGCCTGCCAAGCTTCCCCCTCCCCAGTAGCGACGAGGCCTGGCTGCCCGCCAAGCTTTCTTCCTCCCACCCAGCAGTGGCAGCAGCGGCAATGCCTGGCCGGCCTGCCAAGCTTTCTCCCTCCCACCCCCTCCCCTCCCTGGCAGTGGCGAGGCAGTTCTCAGAGCGTTCCCTGTGCGGGGATTTAAGTATACCCCCTATAGTTTTTTATAGATTTCACGTTTTTCTGCACATCTGGGGATTGCCCCAAATGTGCAGGAAAATATATTTGCCCCCTAGGTGCCCCCGACGTGCAGATTTAGATATCCGCACGCAGGGGACGCTTTGGCTATTAGTATATAGATTTATTGCAGATTTATGCCACGTTTTCTCCAAGAAGCACAGGGTGATGTGCAGGGTTCTCGTGTTCTCTATTCCATTTTCACAACAGGCCTACACAGTGACCCACTAAGTTTTCCAGGTGTGCGGGTATTTGAGCCTGCAGTGTGGTATATGGAGGGCTGAGAGAGGTTGTTTGTAGAACAAGATCTGTCTGCATCTCCCTTTAATGATATGAAAATGCTGGAACATAAAGCACTCCAATGAACACAATATCAGACCCAGACTTTCCCATTTAATGGTTGTTCCCATGATAATGCTTATTGGAACAGATTACATCAGTTCTAGTCATTCCGATTGATGTTTTGAAAAGGTCCCAAACCAAATAATCTATTCCATGTTATTGCTTGTAAAATCCAAAAAATAAAATCAAGCACACTTCCTGGAAAATATTAAAGGGTACCAGCTTTGCATAACTATCAGGAAAAAACAAAGTTGCTTAAACTTGATTAGTGACACTGAAGTACCCAGTTGAGATGTCCTTACCCCCCTCCCAATGGCAGTGCTATTCAAAACAAACAAAACAAGACATGTAGTTCCTTAGGAGGAAGGGTCAGTGTCTCTGCCTACTAACTTGTACCATCAATGAGATAACTTTGAGGTCTGAGACGAAGTTTGGATACAGAGGGAATGAACACAGAGACAGCAATGCTAGAGTAACACACACCTCTTGGTTTCCAGTTTTGTTGGGAAATCCAGCGATCTGCATCTTACCTGCTCATAGGAATGCCAGCTGTGTTAGGAAATACCTGGAGTTTTTGGTTGTGGAACATGAAGAAGGCAGAGTTTGGGGAGAGGAAGGTCTTCAATGGAGTACAATACCATAGTCTATCTTCCAAAGAGGCCATTTTCCCCAGCTGAGGTGATCTCTCTTGCCTGGAGATCAAGAGCCAGTTTGCTGTAGTGGTTAAGAGTGTGGACTCTAATCTGGGGAAACCAGATTTGGTTCCCCACTCCTCCACATACAGCTGCTGGAGTGACCTTGGGTCAGTCATAAATTCTTTCAGAGTTGTTCTCTCAAGGACAGTTCTCAAGACAGCTCTCTCAGCCCCACCTACCTCACAGGGTGTCTGTTGTGGGGAGGGGAAGAGAAAGGAGTTTGTAAGCCACTCTGAGACTCCTTTGGGTAGTGAAGGGCAGGGTATAAATCCAATCTCCTCCTCCTCCTCCTCCTCTTCTTCTTCAAATGTAATGCCACAAGATCTCCAGCCACCACCTGGAGTTTGGCAACTTTACCTGGTGCCCACTGCTCAGGGCTGGTCCTTCTTCACACAATATGGTAGGTGAGGCCAGCCCTGATTGTAGATTTGGATGTTTGGGTAATACTACGTGGTTTCATTTTCTTTGGATGAGAAACTCTGGAAGCCTTGGCTGATATTTTGTAATATTTGCTTTTCTGACCACCTCACCACTGTGGCCTTTCATGGGGCTGCATCTGTAGGCCAGGCCTAAATTGTGGGGGGGTTTCATACCTTTTTTCATATTTCCCCCCAGGGCCTCCTTCCGTGTCCTTTGCCTTCCATCTTATTCTCTTGTAGCACATCCATTTGGAAACTGTTAAGGACTCACAGAGATGCAGTTTCTATATAGGTCTCTTTCTTCCTCATGCACAGGGAAAGAAAATTCACTGCAAACCATGAAATATGTTATTGTTTCAGCCAGTTACACACACATACACACACACAATGAAAGATGTGTGGTTTGGAGGTGCAGTATGTACAAAAAGCCATAAGGTGGCACTTTGGAGTTAGCACAAGAACGCTAGATTCTGCATAGTAGGGTACCCAAAAGACATCCCAGAAAGGTCGCGCCACCTACCTGTGCATCAGCAGATTCAACCTCCCCCAGAGTGACAGCAAAGTCTGAATAATGGAGCAGGAGTCAGATTCAGAACATTGGCATGCCTGCCAGGCATTTTGCACCTTTCCACAGACATCACAATGGTAAAAATAAGCTATGTATAAACTTGATCAATGATACTGGCATATCTTCCTGAAAACAAGACAGGAGTCTTAAATCAAAATATCTCAGTAATCAACCTATGACCTTTGGAACAATGTCATGAAAGCCAACGAAACTACACCAGAGTAAAAACTGGTTTGGACATGAACGTAGGTATGTCGTGGATTTATGTACTTGCAAAATAAACTGCAGTTTAGGGCTTCAGATTATGAGGGAATTTAAAATTTTAAAAATCCTTAAATTGCCATTTTTGGAGTGATGTCAGAGCTTTTTCATGATGGTACTCACAGGTTCTAAGTACCAACACTTTGGGAGGGGTCTCCTGATCCTCATATCCACCCCACACAGCCAGAGAGAGAAGAAGAGAAGAGACTGGATTTATACCCCGCCCTTCACTACCTGAAGGAGTCTCAGAGTGGCTTACAATCTCCTTTCCCTTCCCACAATAGAGACCCTGTGAAGTAGATGGGGCTGAGAGAGCTCTGAGAGAACTGCTTGTGAGAGAACAGCTCTGAATAAATTTATGACTGACCCAAGGTCATACCAGCAACTGCATGTGGAGAAGTGGGGAATCAAACCCGGTTCTCCCAGATTAGAGTCTGTACTCCTAACCACTACACCAAACTGGCTCTCCAGAGAGAGTGGACCCTCAGGAACAGGCTAGTGGGGATCTGAAAAAGGAGAGGGGGATTGGTGGAAATTGGTACAATCATGTTGTTGAAGACTTTCATGGCCGGAGTTCATTAGTTGTAGATTTTCTGTGTTGTATGGCCATGGTCTTGGCATTGTAGGACCTGACGTTTCGCCAGCAGCTGTGACTGGCATCCTCAGAGGTATGACACAGAAAGATGGAGTACTCTCTGTGTCAAAGTGAGAAGAAAAATGGTAGGCAGGTAATTTATATCTACTCAGGAAGGTGGGGTAGGGCTGAGTCTTTATCTTGTAGGAATTCCCCAGGCTGTGACATGCTTAATGGAGGAGCTTTCCTGAGGAGGTTCTTTTGCATATGGATTGGCTGTTGAAATTCTAATCTTATCTGTAGTGCTATTGTAAGATGTAGAGCATTTTGTGTTTTTCAGGACAGGAAACCATGCCCTATTTATTTTTAAACTCTCTTCTTTCCTGTTGAAATTGTGTTTAGGTTTATGAATTTCAATGGCTTCCCTGTGTAATCTGACATGGTAATTGGCGCCTTTTTAAAAAAAGTCGGGTAATACTATGGGGCCTCTTATATGTCACAGTTTAGGGCCTCAGCATGTCTTAATCCAGCCCTGCTGTCCGTGTTGAACTTTGTGAACATGGTGAAATACGCGTATGTTTTCATCCCGTTCCCAGATTATTTTGGTTTTGCAATCCATGTTGCTGCACCACCATGCTGAAAAATAGTATAAATGTCTGCACAAAACAAAGAACACCACAGAACATTCATATAAATCAACTCAACCGACATATTGATATAAACCCAGGATTCTGTAGCAGAAACCCTCAGTCATCTCGGGGCTGTTGTCTGACTTTGCAGGTTCACTCACAGCCTTTCAGTAGATTTTTGAGGAAGCGATTAATTGTTGGATGAAGCACATGGATATTCACTACCATGTGCAGGGGTGGGATTGGAAGGACTGTGCATGCAGAAGACCTATAACTGGTGCATGTTAGGGAGCATGCACAAAAGACCCTCTTAGAAAACAAGGACTAGCCGTGAAGTGGTTGGATGCTGCAAACAGCCCAATGTTGTTCAAGTTAAGCTAGGATAGTTCATCCAACAATCCCTGATGCATAGGAGAGGCCTGTTCCCAGTGGCAGATTAACCATTAAGCAGACTAAGCACGTGCTTAGGGCACCAGGGTTAAAGGGGGCACCACAAAGTTGGGAAAAGGGTGAAAAAAATGTAGAAAAATGCCTTTCAGGTTATGAATATTGGAACTTTGATTCATTTAACTTGTGAAATATTCAAATAGATGTTGTATTGCATTTGTGTAGAACTTTATGTAGCCAAAGCTTGGCTTAGTTTGTACAGTAGATTGTGTTGTCATATGAATAAATTTTTGTATTACTGCAAACTGCATTGTATATCTGGTCAGACAGGTCAACAACTAAAATGGGCTGGGTCAGTGTGGAAAGGAGGGGGGCATCAAGACCGGTCAGTGCTTAGGGCACCAGAGAGCCTTAATCCGCCCCTGCCTGTTCCCCATGTATTAGGTTTGCAAATTAAGACCCATGCACTCTAGGCACAAGGCTCTGTCTTTGTTGTGTCCTGGCACTTGCTTATCTGCAGCCAACTGCTACAAGAAGCAGAAGGCATACACACACACACACAGCCCGCATCAGGGGCATCCAGAATCACATTTCAAGGGCCTGTGCTCTTTTATCCACGTGACATTAACAACCTTCCGTCAGGTTCAGCAGAAGTCAATGGTAAGGCCGTCAGATCTTTCTGTGGGAAGTCAGATGAGTATTCCCGCAAGTCTCTTCCATCCCAGCCTGTGCTTCACAAAGACTGCAATTCTGTATTTGCAATACACAGCAAGCTGGTGTGGCTGGACTGTTGCTCTTGAAAACACGACTTTGCAAATGAGCATCTTCCTTCAGCAAAACATGATGATTTACAAGAACAAAACAGTTATGCCAGATCTTCCCTTTTTCTCTCAGCTCCATCCACAATACTGATCATAAGACAAGGACTTTATGTTTGCAAGTTCATTAACCAGCAGTGGGTTCTTCACCTTTCTCTTCTGCCTTACCATCTTCTAAGTGCATATGGGGTAACTTTTTCAGATTCAGTCTTGAAGAAGTTTGATATCGAAACTGGAAGAGATTTTGAAGATCCACAATTCAATCGCCCATCTTTTTAGATTTTTTTTTTTAACAAATAGCTGTGGGGAGGGAAGGGTTAGAGATGCCAGCCTCCAGGTGAGACCTGGAGAACCCCTGGAATTACAGCTCATCTCCAGACTACAGAGCTCAGTTGCCATGGAGAAAATGGATGGTTTGGGAGGTGGACTCCATGGAACTGCATCTCACTGAGGTCCCTGTCCTCGCCAGGCTTGATTCTTAAATCTCCAGAAGTTTCCCCAACTAGGATCTGGCAAACCTACGCGCCCATCCCCCACCGGTAGCCAAGGGGGACCTGGCAACCGTAGGAAGGACAAACTGGATTGGGACCATAGGTGCAAGGGCAGGGCAGTTTAAGTTCTTTCCCCCATATCATTTTCTCCATGTAAATCCATGTTCTGGATGACTATATGCCTTCTGCAACAGGATAAGTGGCAGTTTGGTGTGGTAATGGAAAAGGGCATGGGAGAAAAGGATAGACCTTGCCCCCCCCAGTATTACACACCTAATCCAATTTATGCCTCCATCCCATGGCTCTTTCTCAAAGAAATCTATAGAGACAGGTGATTCAATCATGGGATTCCAATATCATGTTGCATCCGTCCATTCCAAAACTGCCTCCAGGCACCATGAATTCTGTCACCTGCCTTGAGTCTCAATGGAAAGGTGGACTATAAGTGAAATGACTAAATAAATAATCCCCCCCCCCCCGTATGAGATCCTAATCACAGATCTCCCAGGGCACATCCAGTTGCCTTAACCTTTGCTAGACATAGTTGGGTTTTGAAACTCTGAAAAATGTTTGTACCTGAGATCAAATCATTTTGAGGCACACACTTATCAAAATTCTGATAAACATCACCAAAGAAAGTTAAACCAACCTGTTCCCTGACATTATTGGCTCTGCTTGTTTTAAAGAATTACTAGCATTCTAACAGGTATCATCAAATAACTCATTCACGTTGCCTTTCACTTCTCCAGGATGCACAAAGCATTCTTCTCTGTTTACTAGGGCTGAAATTGCTGATCCATTTAAGTCATGGAGCACGGACTAAACACAGGAGAGATAACTGCATCTTAAACCCAGGGGCATTGCAATATAGAACCTTCTTGACAGCACGTTTGTGTTTCAAATTGGACAGTGTGGCCTCTGCTGAATACAGCCAATCTACAGATTAATCAGACTCTGCACGAATGAGGCAATTACAGACCCTCTATAAGTGATCTGTATGGCCCAGGCTAATCTGGTCACATCAGATCTCTGAAGCTAAGCAGGGTCAGCCTTGGTTAGTATTTGGATGGGAGACCACCAAGAAAGTCCAAGGTTGCTATGCAGAGCTAGACAATGGCAAACCAAGTCTGCTCATCTCTTGCCTGGAAAACCCTACAGAGTTACCGTAAATCAGCGGCAACTTGATGGCACTGTATACACAAGATCACATTTTTATAGCACTTCTATACTTTCCCCCTTCCCTCTACCACGGTACAGGCCAGATCTAGCAGTGGCAGCCTGATAATGGTGTAAAAGGAGGATTATTAACCTCCAGTTGGGGCCTGGAGATCCCCTGGAATTACAACCAGTCTCCAGATGACAGAGATCAGTTCTCTTGAAGAAAATGGCTGTTTTGGAGGGTGGACTCTGTGGCGCATGCCTTCCCCAGGGTCCACCCCCAAATAACCAAGAATTTCCCAACCTGGAGCTGGCAACTCTACATAAAAGTTTGCCTAACTTGCTTCCACTGCAACTAATCAGATTTGAAAACGCTTTGCTTTGATTGAATCATGTCTGTAACATACTGACAATTTCAAGGACATACATGCAGTTTCCACAGGAGTTTTGCAGAAGATGTTTCTTAATGGGACATTTGATTGGTGTGCATATGGTGTTTGCTCTCTGGTGTAGATGGTATGTGCAGGCATGTAGAGTCACTCCGATTACTATTATGTCCATTCATTCAACACATAAACCACAGTTTTCACCATTTAGAACCTGGATTTTTCAGGATTCTAACCCCCTGGTATAAAAATCGAAATGAACATACACTCAGACTTGCACACAAACTGTAAATGTATTAGATACAGTGGTACATGTGTGCAATGTAACATGCAAAACCCCCTTTATTTCTTGCTATTTTCCCTATAGCTACTATGAGATCTCCAGATCTCCACTGCCACTAGCAAGGAAGGACATCAGTTCAAGTGGCAACCCTCCCTGCCCCCAAAGTTTCTACCTGCTATCAAGCGAGCTGTCTATGGAGTATGCCCAAGTGTCTCCACGTACTTTAGTGTTTATGGGTGTCAACAATGTATAAAGCTGATTCAGAACAGATCTTTAAATAGAAGGTTTTTCCACTCAACACGTTCATTAAATAACTTCCTTAGCTTTCAGATGGCCAAAGTAGATGTGACCTGTGGATACCACTGCCATTTTAAAGTCTAATGAGGCAATTTATAAATGCTGCAAGAGCCCAGTTGGGCCTGCAGTGTGCTGAGAAGAAGCCCTCTGGTTTTCCCCTCAGACCATATCAAGTGCCAAAATATCCCCTGACCCCATGGCTGTTTTGGCACTTGAAAAGGCACAGAGGAGGGGAAACGGGACTGTTTCATTCCACTGTGCTGTGGGCTCAATCAGGATCAGGCCCTCATAGCATTTTTAAAATCACCTCATCAGGCTTTAAAACAAGTCTGACTTGCGGACACCATCATGTCTACTTTGGCCCTAAATTATCTCCTTGAAGTATCCTGCAGAGTAGTTCAAGAAGGATTTTTTTAAAAAAACTTCCTAATCTAAAAACAAATCGGTTCAAGGAAACCTGCAATGTCACACCAATGCACACACAAAATGTCCATTTCCCAGAAAGTTCTAACATGGGACAGATAAGTGCTCCAGAATGGCCTCATACCAACCATGGCCCTGGTTAGGAAAGTAATAATACTAATACCACTGTTGTTTCTCATCTGTATTTAATTAATTGCAGAATTTAGCCCTATTCAGTCATTACAATACAGGCACTCACAAGCACACTACCTGTAGTCCTCCCAATACACACATTAGCTATCTTTGGACAGGTACAGGGTTTGATGCAGATCTCTTATTGTTTAGTTTGACCATAAAGCGAATTTTCACAGTAGAAGTTCATTATTAGCTTTAACTGTCTTTTCGGTAGACGTGTGGCGGTTTAGCTTGTTCCACAGGCGTGTAAGCGACACAGAATCAAATGTGGCTCTTAAGTCGATAAAGGCTGCGTATAAAGAGCCGGGTGTGTCTAGCATGTATTTCATATTGATTGTGCATTGCGAAATCTCCCCCGATGTGCCGTTGGATAGTCAAAGTCATAATGCCTGAAGAGGGCTGCATTCTGTCCCTGGCCAAGGCTAAAATGAAGGGCAGTTTGGAACACCAGAGACCAGCAGAGATCCTGGAGCTCAGGCACCCTCTGTGTGAGCAATACCAAGAGCACAAGGCAAAAAACCCGATAAATGACATATTATTTCCATCCTAGAAAAACTAAGATTGTTCTCCCCGATCCCAAAGTCAGACTGTGCAAGGACATAAGAACAACCTTACTGAATCAGACCAATGGTCTCTCTACTCAAATATCCTATTTCCCACAGTGGCCTGCCAGATGTCTACACGCAGGGCATGCCCTCTCCCCATTATAGGTCCCCAGCCTCTACACTGCCTCTGAACATGAGAGTTCCATTTAGTCATCTTGGCTAATAGCCGCTGACTCTCCTCCGTGGGTTTGGCTAAGCCCCTTTTAAGGGCCATCTCTGCTCATGGCTATCACCATCTCCCGTGGAATTCCCTTGAAACCATTTCTGCATCCACTCCCACCAAACAAAAAGTCATGTAAAAGGCAGGGGGGGGGAAGTCATGTAATTCATCCCAGCTGTCATGCCCAGTTCAGTGGCTGGGCATCAGGGTTATTTGCAGAAACAGAAGATGCTAAACAATTCCCCTTTCTTCTAATAATGGAGCTCAGGGACTTACGAGATGGGAATAAATAATGCAAAAAAAAAAAAAAAAATCAGAGCATTTGAAGGTTCAGCCTCAAAATCCGCAGCAAAGGCAGGGAAGAATAAAGAGGCACAACAGTCTGTTCATTGACTTTCAAAGCAGAGCCGTGACCTCTAGGAAATGTGTTCGTGAATAGTGAATGCAAGGGGAGGAGAGGATGGTCCGGGGACAAAAACAAAAATCCACTCCGCATCGCCTAGTCCTCTTTGTTCTGCACATTATGATAATGACACCTTTCCTTTCCCGTTTATTCTGTAGATACGGGTCATTATTTTGGTGTCTGGAAATAGAAAACTTGGCTTGGAGGGAAATTCTATACAGGAAGGCGGATTGCAACATTCATAACCCCTCTCTTGCCTGCAAAGATAAAACAGCTGCTCAGGCATTTTCAGCCATGGCAGAGTCCACATTCGGCTCATTTGCAAGTTGCATGTCGATCATGGGCACCGATCCACCTTCACAAATCCACATGGAAATGGACAGGAGAGGCAGGCAAGGTGTGCTTCCCGCTGGGTAATTTCCTGGTGAATGGTGCTCGGTTTGACTACCAGCTCTCTATTTAGTTCTTTATACCTAGCTTTCTATCACCGATGGGGACCCAAGGCAGGTCGCATCATCCTCTCCTCTACCATTTTATCCTCAAACAACAACCCTATGAGGCAGTCTAGGCTATGAGTGACTGGCTTAAGGCTGCCAGTTTCCATGGCAGAGCAGGGATCTGAATCGGGCTCTGCCAGATCCTTGTCCTTCACTGCAGTGCTGCCTTAGGGCACCGTGTCTTCCACGCTTCTTTTCCTTGAATTGTAAGATCTTTGGGGCGGAGACTGTCTTGAATGAAGCAGGAAAGGCAACGACACCTAAAGTTAGGTTCAGTGTAAACAAAAAATCTTTTGCTCCTCTGGTCATCCTTGGTTACTCTCCCCTACTGCATTTCCTTTACATCCTGCCTTCCACATATGCAGATGAAAAATAAATATTCTGCTTATACTGAGCCTGTTTCACAGCCTTACATGGTGAAGGTGCATCACTCTCTTGCCCTACAGCCTCATTTCCAGCCACCATGGAGAAAGTTACAGCTGCCACTCTTCCCCCTCCCACTGGCACATTTCCTAGGAGGCCCTAAAACCACCACCCCAACTCCTGCCCTTCACACTGAAAATGCGCCACACAAACTCCATCAGGTGTGGATAAGCAAGTTTGGAAAGGCAGTTTTAGAGCCTCGGGATCCGACATAATTTGGAAAAAGGGGTGCTTACCTCTCAGCCTGTGCCTTTGCCTAGGTTGGCGGTAGTGCCGTAGTTGCCGGGTCTGCCTGCTCTGCACCTGCGGGCCCCTCCTTGCTTGCTCGGCCAGGCAGGTGCAGTGGCATTGACATCTCTGAGCCCCCCAAACCCAAGGGAGGGATGCAAAGCTCAGCAGGAGAACTCCGAGTAGCATCCTGCGGAGAGAGCGGTCTCCAAGGGGAGATGCTGGCTCCGAAAACACTAACTTCCCTCCTGTAGCATTCAAGGAATCCAAAGGAAATCTTGTCCAAATGCCCAAGGAGCCTTGGGGGCAGGTTTTGTCCTCCCCCTCTTTCCCCCTCTCTGCCTGCACAGCTCCCTCTTCTGCTTAGCTCAAGCCTTCTGTTTGGGAAATTATTTGGAATTTGTTATTAAGCATGTTTTCCAACTGCTTTTGTATTTTCTCCCCTTCTTTTTAAACTTGGGGAACAATGGGGGAGGAAAGCATCTAGGCCCCATGCTGTGAGCGGTCTGCTTTCTCTGCACCATCTGTGACATCAGAAGGGGGGGGCGCATCTGCACCAGGATCTCTCTCTTCCCCCCCACAATATTGTGAAGAACTAAATTAAATGATCAATGAAGAAAAGGGAAACATTCTTTGTGGCTTCCCTTCTTGAAAGGCAGACATTTCTCATTTTCACCCTCCTCCCCCTCCATCCTTTCTGACTCCTTAAAAAAAAACCCTCTCGCTCACCCCCCCTTGCAAAATGCCCCCACTTTCCCTTTGGGAGCAGGCAAGGAGTTGAGTTCCATCCAGCTATCCTGGTGAGGGAGATTGACTACATAAAAGAATGCTCCCTGCTTTGCCGGGCTGGAAAGAAAAAGAGACTGTTTTCAAACAAAATTGACCATCCCCTGATAGATTTAACCGCTTGTCGGCTCCCTCTTTGTCAACCTGGTTGGAAAACTGCGTGCCTTGAAGGGGGCCCGAAACATTTTCATTTGTCACAAAGACACAATGCGCTTTAAACGGGCACAATTACATTTATTGCGCTGGCGGCCAATTATTTTATCATTTCGCTGCAGAAAATCCGTATGTCTCCATTGTAGCCGCTGCAGCATCTAGATCGCTCTCGTTCCCCCCCCCCTTTCCTTCTTTTACTTGTTTTCTGGGACTTTTTATTGACTCAAACACATTTAACAAACATAATTAGCCCTAAGAAATTTGTTCCCATTTAGCTCACGAAGACACAAGCCATCTATCATTCTTACGCCTTATTAGCAGTGCAGCTCCCCACGCCTCCCTGCCCACCCAGTTTAGCATCTCCCAATTAAGTAAGGCCTTTCTCTCACCCCCAGCCCCAACACAGCTATGAACACAGATACACGCAGGCCACTTAAATGTGTTTTTCAAGGAAGTAGATTGGGGATATTCCTTCAGAGATCTCAGCAAGCTAGAACCAGCCATTCCTCCTGTACCTCTTCTGGTATAGTTCCATTGCGGTCAAAAGGTAAAAGGTTTCCCTTGCTCGAAAGCCAGTCAGATCCAACTCTAGGGGTGCGGTGCTCATCTCCATTTCCAAGCCGAAGAGCCAGAGCTGTCTGAAGACGTTTTTCTGGTCATGTGACTAGACACCAAGGGGCACGGAACGCTGTTACCTTCCCACCAAAGCGGTACCTATTTATCTACTTGAAATTTCTTGCTTTCGAACTGCTAGGTTGGCAGGAGCTGGGACCAGAGACAGGAGCTCACTCCATCATGCAGCTCTTGGGTCTCGAACTGCTGAACTACCGATCTTCCGGTCTGCAGTTCAGCATCTTAACCATTGAGCCACCACAGCCCTATTATGGTCAAAGTGCCAATCAAAACTTTGCATCATAGCAGTCTTAACTTACATACTGCAGTTCATCTGACCCATCACCAAACCATTTCAAGACACTGCAGCAGCTGTCTTGTGGGAAATTCAGACAGAATGTGAAGTACTAGTTTGGTTAAATAAAAAAATCTTTCTTTACAAAACTATCAGGAAAAATCCCGGGATAAATGTAGGGTTGGACCCAGACTAAACTGGCAGTTTCTGCTGATACCACCTTCCTGCAGCAGACCCCTCTCACGTAATTCCTTATGGTCGCCTATTGCACAGGAGTCGTATTTCGTGGACACAGGTGCCACAGGCTTACGGTTGTTGACTCTGGGCTGGGAGATTCCTGGAGATTTGGAGGCAGAGCCTGAGGAGAGCCAACAGCTCACCAGGCATGTGATGCCATAGGTCCAATCTGCATTGGTCTTTCCCACCACTGCGCCAATGATCTCACATCGTCTCACAAATTTCTGTCTGCATTTCATGCCGCATCCACTTTCCTACTGTTTCATCTCAGCATCGGCTGTCTGCAGCATTTTATCGCCATTTAGTGGTGACGCCAAGGTCACTACAGTGTCCTACCATGTTATTTGGATTTGGTTTTGAGGTGGTTTAATTGTTTCTCCCCACCCTTAAATCGCTGTGAGCGATAGGCAGACTACTGGAGCTGAATTCTCCCCCCCCCCATCTTTTCTAAGGAGATACACAAATTGTCACAAAGGAAACTAATTAGTTGAAAATTCAGTTGTCTGTGGGTGTGGTCACATGGCAAGCTTACCGTGATTTGTTCTCGCTGTAGATTTGATCGGGGATATTTTTTAGCAGGTTCAGATGATCACACATCTCTTGCCCAACTGCTTGCATTGTATGACGAGGCTCCAGGTACCATCCAGGCAGCCCAAGTGGTGGTGTGGCAGATTTTTTTTTTTAAACTTTGTTGCACATGTGCGCATATGTGCATGGGCAAAGAATTTTTTAAAAAAAATTGTGCCGCACCAAACAAAATGAACTACCGATATGTAACCGAGCGCTGTTTTATGTCCACTTGAGCATTCGTGCATTTAATATATGCAGCGCAGGATTGGTCGTGTGGACAACGGTGAATGCCGGGGGGAGGGGGGACTACCACAAGAAGGACATACAGATGACCTAATGGCATTCATAGCGAGAGATGGCTGTCCAGATAGGAGAAATTCCATGTTCACAGAGCAAGTAGTAGGAAAGTACTTGATTTTCCCAGTGTTGGAAAATGTGCTAGAAAACCGGGAGGATTGTGGGAGTGAGTCCGCTTCGATACGGGAGACAGAATCGGCTGTCTGATCAGCCCTTTTAAATGCAATAGGGAACAGTTGTGAAACCTGATCAAAACGACCGTATGACCACGACGTGTGTTTAAAAGCAGCCAGAGAACATTTTTCTGCAATCGTATTTGGGGGGGAGGGTTGGAAGCACACCCACCCCTGAACCATTTGTTATTTCTTGGGGGAGTCCCCAGAACCCCCTGCCTGGCAGCCACTGGGCGTTTTGTGTTTTTTACCCAGCTCGTTCCGTCTTTCCTACCCCCCCCACCTCCCCCTCTGCCAGGTCACCCCCTTTACTTTCAGGGGGGCGCAGGTGCCATTTCCTCCCCACAGTGCAGGACAATGCAGCCCCCTGCCGGTGCCCTCAGGAGGCCATTCCTCTCCCCTCTCCCTCTGTCCTGATGCAGACAGCGAGCTTTTTATACTGAGCCAAATGGAAGGCAAAGGAAGCTGGTGCCACAGCGGAATGAAGCAGCTTTACATAGCAAATGCAGATTGGGCCATAGATTCCACCCTCCAAAGCTGCCATTTCCTCTAAGGTAACTGACCTCTGTGGTCTGGAAGTCCAGAAGTCTGGTTGGAAGTCCAGGGGAACTCCAAGCCTGTCCTAGAGACTGGCAGCCCAAGGCAGGAAAGTTCCATTCTGCCACCCGGAAATTTAGCCTGGATCCATCCCGTATACTGGTACAATCATATAACAAAACATTTAATGACATAGGAGGAGGCAGAGCCCAAAGATAAATGGTATGATATAACTCCTCCTGTGTCCTTTAAATTAAAAATAACAGTAACTGGCTACAGCCTGAAAGCCATCTTGCTGGATCCCTGTACATCACAACTGCTGTAAAGCTGCTACCAAAAATACAGCTGGAAAATATGGTAAGATAAACAGCCACTATTCCAGAAAGTTGGTACACCTTACCTTAGTGACAGTCCACCATCACACAAAGTCAGTAAACCTCTCCTCTCTGCAAAGACAGGGACTTTTAATTTCTCCTTGTGTTTCCCAAAAATGGAGGCTTCAATAGTGTCACCCCATCAGGCCCTGGGGGCTCCTGGCAGAAGAAGTTTTGCTTCTTCCACTACAAATGAACAGAAGCACTTTCAGTTCATGCACGAGAAGGAAGGGAGATGGCACTGCAACCTACTCCCATAACAAATTCAATTTATTAGATCAAGTCACCAATTATATGACATTTGTGTCTTGCTATAGAGATAAATCATGATATTCCCCTTCTGTTGTATTGTTCTCCAGATTATTTTAAAAAGCTAGACTTACTCTTACTGCTACATGCAGTACATTTATTGTATATGTTACAATGGAACAGTCTGCTTCTGCCCTCTTATATTTGTGTGAGCTGGTTAGAGTCATGGGGTGAAGTCTCTCCTCAGCTCCATTTGTTAGAATTCTAGACTGCATGAGGTCCCTTGTCCTGAAACCAGTTGCTCCCCATCCTTGTAGCGTCTGGCTAATACATAGATGCTGTTTTGAACACACCCATCTCTGCTGGGTGAACCTAAAACAAGAACCTGAGTGAGTACTGTATTCTTGGGGTTCCCATTTGCTCACTTACAGCATGGAGACCTCTAGGCAACTGCATCCCTTGCCTGCTGATGCTCAGCTGATTTGTGGGCAAAAATTGGGGCAAAGGGGGGGCAATCATCCTGGGAAGGAAAACTAAAAAGAAAAATAAGGCCTTGTATCTTTACTGGAAGTTCTGATCATAGAGTTACTGGAGATTCCTAGATCTACCTAGCAATGACAAAGGTAACTCTAGCAATTGCCTGCAACTCTATGGTAAGATTGCTAGAACTGCGCTGTCCCTCATAACCCTCCTGCCAGTTGTGAGGCACTGCCTGGCAACCCTATCTATTCCTGATTTGCAAGCAAAAGCGAACATCATGTGGTGTCAGAAGTGGTCCTGTTACTTCTTTGGGTCTCCAGCACAGTAAACGAAGATTCCAGATTATACCCTTTATTCAGTAGTGGAGCTTTTCAAGCTTCCATAAGATTTATCCTTTGTGGGGAATTTAGGTAGAACTGGAGACAATGGGAACAGAAATTAAAGGTGTAACTAGAAATCACAAAGGCTGAAGAAGAGTCTGACGGTTATATGCTTTCAGTGTTGCTTCATGCATAGGGAAAAAGCCCTTGAGGTTTATAACAATAGGAAAAGGATGTCTGCAGACTAAGGTTGCCAGGTCCCCCTTGCCCTTGGCAACCAGTGGTGGGTGAGCGGGGGATTTATCTCCAGATGGAAATTGGCATGTGGCAATGTCACTTTCGGCATGCACTGGAAGTGACATCATTGCATCGCTGGCAATGTGGCAATGCTCTGGTATTTGAGCAAGAACTCTATGTTAGATGTCATTTTTACCATAGAATTTTTGCCAAAATACCAAAGCATTGTTGGCATTGTGATGACTTAATTTCTGGTGTGTGCCAGAAATGACGTTGCCACACTGCCAGCAATGCCAGCTTAGGACTCTTTTGCTGCCAGTGATACTGCCGAAGTACAGGGCTAGGCCTCCCCTGCTGGTGATGAGTCCCCCCACCAGCCAGCTGAAAAACCTACTCTCACCCTTGAACAGGATGTGGAAATACGCAAAATGAAAGCTGTTACCCATGCCCAGGCTATGGCTAGAGTCTGCAGAAGCAGTATTGTATGCAATTCAGCAAGAGTAAAACTACCTCCTTTCCCTGCAACAGGGAAGGCAATCTCCCAGCAATATTTCCACTGCAAGCAGCTGCTCCAGCAAGCACAAACAAGATTTGCAATAAATGTGGAACTGCACACAACCCCAGGTAGTATTCAGACTTTGGAGCAATTTGTTATACATGTTCAAGAAAAAAATATTTTTGCAACGGCATGCAGACTGAAGGAAAACAATCTTAAATTAGAAAAAGCCATGAACATACTATTTAGGGGTTCTGTGTCCAATTAACAGCTTTCTAGGGACAATGATAATTTATTGTATGGTACAGTGCAATTGCAGTAGAAGGCCTACCAGTCTCTTTTAAATCAGACAGTGGAGCCGAAGCCAACAGCATCCCAGCTGCAGTAGCCAAAACCCTGATGGGCCAAGGGAGCCATATTCAAATGCAGGTTATGCTGCTTGCTTTGGAAGTACTGGTATCAAACCAAAAGGGGCAGTTTCAGCACATTGCACGCCCTAAAGAATAGCGTTGCCAGGTCCAGATTGGGAAATACTGGGAGATTTTGGGGGTGGAGCCTGAAGGGGGCAGGTTTTAGGGAGGGGAGGGACTTCAATGGAGTAGAATGCCATACAGTCCACCTTCCAAGGTAGCCATTTTCTCCAGGGGAACTGATCTCTGTCACCTGGAGATCTGTTGTAATCCCTGGAGGTCTCCAGCCATTGCCAGAAGGCTGGCTGGCAACCCTACTAAAGAAGCTGAACTGACATTCTATGCCTCAGGTAATACAGAGTGCAGCTGGGCTGTAAAGGAAAGCATTTTTGCAGGAAGAGGCTGTGGTCACACACACTAACTAATCCACTTTCAATCCATTTTCCAGCTGGATTTTTGCTGTGTGAACTGGCAAAATCCAGTTGGAAAGTGCACTGAAAGTGGATTATTTAGTGTGTGTGACCGCAGCCATAGTTTTTTTCCTGGGGGGGAAACTGAGGTAACTGTATGTTTCAAAGACTAATTCTGAGTACCATTTTCAACCTTTAAAGCCCTAAATCAGAGGTGTCAAACATGCGATCCAGGGGCTGGATGAGGCCCCGGAGGGCTTCTGTTAGGCCCCTAGTGGAACTGACTGTCTTCTGCTGCTTCTTCCAGTTCTTTTGCTGCGTTATTGTAGATTTGCAGCTTACAGATACACACTTGAACAGCGTACTCAAGATTGCAACAGCACAGATAATTTGGTGTAATAATTCAGAGCAAGAGTTGTCAGTTATCAGACACTGTTAGATCAACAAAATATTGCAAGAGTGCTAATGTTTTAAGCATGTTTTTATTTTAAGTAAAAATAAAATCTTTGTGTTTGTGTCCTTTATAAAGTTTATATCTCTGCTACCTGGCATTACATTTTATGACACACATGGCCTGGCCCAACAAGGTCTCATTTATGTCACGTCCAGCCCTCCTAACAAATGAGTTCGACACCCCTGGCCTAAATGGTTTCAGACCAGGTGCCTCAAGGACTTCCTTCTCACATATGAACCTGCCCATACACCTGGGCTATCTTGTTAGGCCTTATTCACATTTGTCTGTCATCAGAGATGACGAGAGAAGGGTCATTGGACAGTACAGAGCTTTCTTGGTGAGAGCCCCAAGGTTATGGAATTCTTCTCCCTGCAAGATTCATTTCGCCCATCCCCTTTAGTTTTTAGCAGGGGGAGGTGCTAAAATTCTGTTTTGGAGAGTGTTTAGTTTAAGCTGGAGTCTGGCTTTGCATTGCCAATTCGCTGGTTTGTTTTTCTATCCTGGTTTCCTTTTAAACTTCTTCACTGATCTCTCTCTCTCTCTCTCTCTCTCTCTCTCTCTCTCTCTCTCTCTCTCTCTCTCTCTCTCTCTGCAATCTAGCCTGGGGGTGGTGGTGGATAATTTTTATTTCTCCAGCATGTTTCTAGACCACCTTCCCCATTCCACTGGGGCTCTTCAAGGCAGTTCCCAACAGGTTAAAATACAAACAACATAAAGAGAAAATCAGTATAAAATGTGCATGACATCATCTTTGAATGCACAGAGGAATAATTAATTCAGTAAGCACCATCCAAATCAAAGGCATTTCAGAAAAGAAAGTCTTCAGTTTAGTCTGGAAGGCTTGCAGGACTACCACCAACCATTCTCCCAGGGAGAGGGATCACCACAGTTGGGGCCAGTGGCAGGAAAAGCCCTGCCACAGGTGTTTCCCACCATAAGGTGCTGTGCAATGGCTCATAGAGCACATTCAGGCTTGTACAATAATTTTTTTGCTCATGTTTACTGTGCATTTTAATTACAATTGATCTCCAGACTGCAGGAAAGATTGGATAGAAATGTATTAAAATTAAATAAAAGTATGCTCACCTCTGTCCTTTTGTTTGTAAAGAAACCGGGTGGATGTTCAGCCCAGGGCCTTAAAGCGTCAGCTAAAACAAAAGAAAGGAAAATATCTTCAGTGGCTACACCGCATAGTAAGGAAAGAAGGCAGTGAACAACAGTGGAATGTTCAGCATCTAAACAATTTTTTCAAACATAGAAAACAAAAGGGTTTTAAAATTGACAAAATGCCATCAGCAAAGTGCCTCTGACACTGTCACTGAAGATTGTGAACTTTAAGAGAAGTGAGCTGTTACCAGAGAAACATCACAATTGCAGGACAAACTGGCTTTATGGGAAGAGCCCTAGTGCAGTGCTGCTTTAAAGGCAGGGAGGGCAACCTCAGCTTTTGTGAGGCTCCCCCTTCCAGGTACTGTTTTTGAAGAAGCTACAAGGGAATAAATTGGTGCGGGTGGCATGACAGGGTTGGATCTACAATGAGACAACTTGAGGCAACTGCTTTGGGTGGCAGATTTTCGAAGGCAGCAACCAATCATGCCACCTACCACCTGCCTCTTGCTGCCCGTCTGCCAGCCTGGCAGATCCCTGCTTACTGCCACCCTTACCCGGGAGTCAGAGAAGAGCTGGCATGGTGTATTGGGTAGAGCAGGGTCCCCAATCTTTTGGGGCTGCGGTACCTTTGGAATTCTGACACAGGTCAGTGGGCACAATCACAAAATGGTTGCTGCAAGAGGTGGAGCCAATCACAAAAGGGCTGCCGCAGGAGGTGGAGCCAACCACAAAATGGCTGCCACAGGAGGTGGAGCCAACCACAAAATGTCATGAAATGAGGTTATATATGACTCTAGGAATGAAAAAACAAAACAGTGGTGCTGTGGGAATCGAGATTCCCTCTAAGCTGTAGAGACTTGTGAGCAAAAATTCTACTTTGTGTGCTACTGGCATTAAAGTTGTGAGAGAGTGATGTGGCTACTGCATAAATCAGTTTGCTCTGGAGCCATCCTTCGTGAGCTAAGACAAAAATGTGTGAGTCGGAGGCTAAAAAACTATGAGTTAGGTCACACTAACTCAGCTTAGAGGGGACACTGGTGGGACTACATTGTATTCAGTCTATATATCCTAACATGTTTCGCTCAGTGCTTCCTCAGGGGGATCTGTAGAAATGTTAAAAATAAACAAAGAAACCTAAGATTTATTTCCCAATACTAAAAGGCACGTTAAAAGGTTATATGTGTAAAGACATTTTTATTGTAAATATACTTGTGAAAAACATTACGACAGGGCTTTTGAGCTTGTCCGAAATGCATTATGATGTCTCAAAAAATGTTCCGGTGGGTAGCCATGTTGGTCTGAAGCATCAGAACAATGTTTGAGTCCAGTGGCACCTTTAAGACCAACAAAGTTTCATTCCGAGTATAAGCACACGTAACTTATACCTTGAATAAAATTTTGTTGGTCTTAAAGGTGCCACTGGACTCGACCTTTGCTTCAAAAAATGTTCTCCGCTTAGCAAAGTAATATAAGCATTATAGAGAAAAGAAAAACTATAGGAACAATATGATATCATCATACAAATCATATTTGGTTGAGTACATGGCCAACAGAAAAGTTATCAAAACTAAGTGTCAGTGTTAGTCCAAATCAGACAGCTGTGAACAAAAAACTGCTGTCCTTGTAGGCATTTATCTAAGTCAGGGCAGGCCAAGCAATGCTCTCATTTCAACCCATCTGGTGCTGTAGCTGTCAGCTGAAAGATCCACTCAGCCTCCTTTCTAAGGAGGGACTTATCTTTTTTGCTGTGTGATCTGTAAACTGCCCCAAAGGGAAAATCTGTGGGAGCATGGTTCTGTCCTAAAACACATTGAACCAACTTTTGGGAATAACACTGACACTTCGAAACGATAGAGGTTAGTTTTGATAACTTTTCTGCTTGTCATGGATTACTGTACTCAGTCAAATGTAATTTGTATGATGGCATCATTTTGTTTCGATAGTTTTTCTGCTTTCTATAATATTTATATTACTTCGTTCAGTAATTTTTGAGACATCACAATGCACTTTGTACATGCTCAAGAGCCCTGTCGTTATGTTTTTCATAAATGTATTTACATTAAAAAAAATTCTTTATACATATAACCTTTTAACGTGTCTTTTAGTACTGGGAAATAAACCTTATGGGTTTTTTTGTTTATTTTTAATGTTTCTATAGATCCTCCTGAGGAAGCGCTGAGCAGAATGTGTTGGGGTACATATAGTGAATATTTATTGGTGCGGCCCTTCTAGTACCTCTTTTACCTGACACACTGACGCTCCATTTAACAGGATGCCTTTTAATCTGCTGAGTAAAAGACCTATCTAGCCCCACCAATTTTCTAAAAACACTTGGTGGGCACCAGGAAAGTTATTGGCAAGAGCCATGATTCCCATAGGTACCATGTTGGAGACTCCTGGGGTAGAGTGTCAGTTACCACCCAGGTTCAAATCCCCACTCAGCCATGGAAGTTTGCTGGGTGACTTTAGGCCAGTCTCTTGTGAGGATAAAATGGAGGAGGTGAGAATGATGTTGTATGCTACTTTGGTGCCTCATTGAGGAGAAAAGTGAGGTATAAATATTTGAATAAACAATTTTTATTACTTTCTTGTTCCTCCAGACCTGTTTTAAAATAGCACATCAAACCTCCCTCGCTACCGGTTCCTAAACTCTCCCAAAATTCCTTCCTTTCACAAGAGTTGGCCAGGGTAATCAACATGGTGCCTAAATTTTCACGAGAGGAAATAATCTGACAAGATTTAAAGGAGGAAACCCATAAGGCATGCACAGCTTGCTGTGTCATTTTTAAAGAGGCTGGGGTAGCAAAGAAGGATTATCTCTTCTAGGAACAGCACAGAATGAGGTGGACCGGGCAAGTGCTAGTGAGGCAGGTGTGTGAGTGATGGGGGGACACACACACACGGAGTTTACTTCTGCTGCCTCAGGTGATCTTGAGGTGCCGCGCCACTGTCAAGGGCTGGATTTCAATAGAGGCTCTCATCTCTCTCCCACAGTAATTCAAACATGACCTTATCAAGGGCCAGTTCCGATATTACTTTCTTCCTAAGTGAGAACAGTTCCTCTTGTGTACCTGGGCAAACACTTGTGTGGGAAAATATATGATTCACACCACAGGTTCCCATGATTTTGAAGTCTGAGGGGAAAATGCTTCAACGATCACAAAAATAGCTGTTTGCCTGAATGGCCAGATGGGAGGACGTGCGTCCCCATCCTGAAGGATGCGGGTCAGGACTGCTTTCTCGCAAGCAGAAAAGGCGTACTGTGCTTAAGGCAGCGTTTTCAGATGTATGGCAGACTTCATTACGGCTCTTTTTTGCAGTTTCCTGAAACACGCAAGAGTTCTGTTCCTTCAGCAGATCTGGGGCCTCCCTTCATAATGCACAATGCAGCCATTTTCTGTGGCAAAGAGGGTCAGTCCCCTGAAGGATTTACAGTCTTTGTGAGAGTTTTACTGCTTCCATTCTACTGACAAAAGCATTTACATTTCTTTGGCCTCCATTTTACTACAGAGCAGGTCTTTGGATTTATTTTCCCTTTGCAAACCAAAGGCTCAGTTTTTTGCCATCCTCACCTGCTAAAGCCCTTCACTTTTCCCAGAAGGTGTAAATTCAACAAAGGTATTTTCCCAGCAGCTTTGACTTCCATGCTCTGTTCAGCCATTGACAGAAGTACTCTTCTTTTATGGGGCGTAAGAAAATAAAACGAGCCCTCCTGGATCAGCCGTCTCATTCAGCACCCTTTTTCCCACAACGGCCGGCCAATTGCCCAAACCCACAAGCAGAAACACAGAGGCTAAAGTTTTCCTCTATTGTTACCCCCATCATCTCTCCACTAATTTGTCTAATCCTCTTCTAAAACCATTTAAGCTTGTGGCCACCATTACCACCCTGTGTCAGTGAGGTCCACAAGTTAATTATGCAATGTAATTCTTTCTTTTGTGTGTTCGGAATCTACTGCATCATCAAGGAAGCTTAGCTATCATTTGGCAAGACATCTGAACCAACAAACCAGAATCAGAAGCTGTTATCAAAAGCGGGTTGGCAAACCAGACTTTGGGGCCACAATTTGGTGTGGTGTCTGAACTGAGAAATTATCATTACAGCCGTCACTGCATTTCCCAAGGACACAGTAACAAATGAATGAAGCTGAATCCTAAGAGGACAGAAAATGAAATCTTGACCATGGGTTTCCTGCTCTATATTTGGAAGCTTAAAATGGAATTTGGACTCAAAAAATGGCTTCCTTGAATCTGAACCTTCTGGGGGAAATGAAGGGCAAGTGAAGGTACAAGTGAAGGTTCAATGAACTGAGTCTATGGTTTGCAAAGAGAAGATCAATCAATAAATGTTCAGGAGGGCATTTTTATGAAGGAAATAGTGCTGTGGTATCATGGAATAGTTCAGGAGGATGCTTTTGTAAAGGAAGTTTAATTGCAGTTCCCAGCACTATTCATTTTGTACATAACAACTTGGTTTTGCTGCCTTGTAGGGATGCCAACCTCCAGGTGGGACCTGGGGATGCCTGGAATTACAGCTCATCTCCAGACTTCAGAGATCAGTTGCCCTGGAGAAAATCTATGCCTTGGACTGTATGGGGACTGTATGGCATTTTACCCCACTGAGGTCCCTGTCTTCCCCAGGCTTCATCCCCAAATCTCCAGGAATTTCCCAACCTGGATCTGGCAACCCTACTGTCTTTGCCTACTACCTGTGTAACATATTTCCTGCATCGTTTATGGAAGTCATGGGTTTGTGTGTGCATGTTTGTCTGTATTATTTTCTAATTTTGTAATCCCAGTCCTATTGCATTGGTCAATGGCTGTTCCACGCTGTCTGATTGCATTACTATTCTACTTTGCAATCTGCCTTGAAAAACAGTAGGCTATAAATGAAGTAAACAAATGAACAATCAAACAAATAGAAATAAACTGTGGTTTAGAGAAACCAGAACTTGGCTCAACTGAGCTACTGCGTTCTTGAGAGAAATACTTTGTAGAGGTACTTTCAGGTGGGTGCTCCACCTCAGCTCCCTTGCTGCTGCACTGTTTTCAGGATGGGACATTGCTACGTTTGCCAACCTCCTTGTGGGTACTACGGTTGCCAACTTCCTTGTGGGTCCTGGAGCTCTCCTAGAATTACAGTTGATTTTCAGACTGCCGATATCCATTTCGCCAGGGAAAATGACTGCTTTAGAGGGTGGACTCTGTAGTATTATACCCTGCTGAGTTCCCTCCTCTTCCAAAACCCCACCCTCCCCAGGCCCCACCCCAAATCTTCAGGAATTTCACAACATGGAGTTGGCAACCCAATGACCTCTATTCCTTCTGTTTCTGAGTTTTTCCCTTCTCTGCTGCAAACTTGCCTAAACCTGTTTTGGTACGATAGAAAGAGGAGAGTCCCAGAAAACTATTATCAGCACCTGGGGGGACGGGATGGGATGACACAGTGATCTTTTTGGAAAGATCTTGGTAAAAGAAATTTTGCACGTGGTGCATAGTATTTTGTGGGGACAGTCATTTTTCTGTATCCGTGATCTGCAGAGGCTGTATCCATGATAGCTCCTACAGCCGTTTTCTGCTACCACTCCACTCTTGGGTTGTGCAACTTTTGCTGTGTGCCCAACCTCGTGGCCTCCCCTTTCATGTCACCTGTGAACCCAGCCCAGTGGGGGCTGCGGAGACACACTCCGGCCTAGCAGGCAGGTAGTTCTCCACACAACTGCAAGCAGCGTGGGCCTTTTTACTCCCAAAGTGACCTTTAAATTGGTCCCTAATCATCCCCACAGGAGGACGGAGCTTTTTAAACACCTCCTGAGGAGAGGCCATTTTCCTTCAGCCGTGGAGACCTTTGTCGGGCCTGGTTGGCATTCTGAGAAGCTTCTAAGCCAAACAAAGTGGGAAGTGGAGCACATCAAGGTCTGTAAAAAAAACCGAGAGAGAAAGAAAGAGAAACAACGTCTCTCTGCCCACCCCCCACCTTCTCCCTGCAGGTGAGCAATGTTGGGGAGCTCATGGCTTTCTCCGGGCCGAGCGGACCCTCTTGGCAGCCGGCGCACCATCCCTATGGCAACCGCTTTACCATTCCCTCATGTTTAGCCCCCTCCCATTCCCCCCCCAACTCCATCAACCTCTTGCCTGCCAAGCCTAACCCTCTGAAAAGAAAGATAGAGTCTGTGGATGTTTCCCGGAGTTAGTTAAAGCAGCAAGTACATCTCATTTGCCGGGCTGCCCAATGAAAGCAAAACACGTCAAGGAAAAGAGCAGGCCCTGGGAGTAGGTTTTGTTGTGTTGTGTGTGTGTGTGTGTTTTAAAGGGGGGGGGGGCAGAAGAAAAGAACAGTGGTGAGAGACCAGAGCGGGCTTCTGCTTGACTGCAGCTCAATGGCGGTGGCCCAGGCTACTGAGGAAGAGGCTACGCTTTGTGATCCATTCCCAGCTGGCAGAGAACAAAAGAAGGGCTGCTCAGAATCCCCAGTCTAATACCGATCCAGTCCTGCTTTGTTCCAGTTATTTTCCCACTCTGTGCGGAATGATTTGGGGGGGGGGAGCCGAGAGGGAGGCAAAGCCAAGGGGAGATGGGTTGCTTTTCAGTAAATTCAGTGAAGGGAGCAGGAAGGAACTGGTCTCCAGGCCTGCCCTCTCTAGCAGCTCCTTTGGCAAAGGTGTTGGGATAACAGGAAAGGACCCCAAAGGATCTAGCGTTTTTATTGAGCAAGCCATGAGATGGCAGGACAGCATAGCTTGCCATTGACCCTGGCACCGCTCTTCTTCTGAGTCACATGGGATTCCTCAGCTCGGAACAGGAGCTCTGTGCAGCCCAAAGGATGACTACCTGCTGGTGGAGCTATCCATTCAGGAGGGGCTGTGGCTCAGTGGCGGAGAACTCATTTTGTATGTACGATGTCCCAGTTTCAGCCCTCAGCGTCTCCAGTTAAAAGGACCAGGTAGGAAAGAAGGGATATGGAACATATGGAAACCACCCTCCTAGATCGGAGCAATGGTTCACCTAATTCAGCATCTTGTGTCATGTTCTGGTCAACCAGATGCCCCCAGAAGGCCTACAAGACGGGCATGGAGGCCAAAGCCCCCCACTGCTATTGCCCCACAGAACTGGTATTCACACGCTTAATATTACAGAAGCTCTATTTAGTCATCATAGCTAAAAGTCATTGATGGAAATGCCTTCCATGACTGTGTCTAATGCACTTTTTAAATAATCTAAACTAGTGCTCCTCATTACATTCTATGGCAGTGAGTTCTATAAGTTAATTTCTTGTTAAATGAAAAAAAACGCAGACTTTCTTCTGATTGTCCTTAATCAGCTGCCCATCGGTTTCATCGGATGCCCCCAAGTTCTAGTCCATTCTCTGCCAGAGTCCATGAAGAGTCAGAGGAGATAATATTGGACAGCAGACTAATTGTAATGCATATATAAAGCCTATGCACATTCCGCCTTTTCTGAATGATCAGAAACACTGCTTTTTAAAGGGTATAGCTATATGCTCATAAGCTGTATTCATAGGTTGGGGATAAGTTGAGGGTGGAGTTTGCCACTGTGACCCCACATCAGTCCTATAATATAAAGCTATGCCTCCTCGAAGCCTCAGTTCCACTCAGAGCTGGAAGCCACAGAAATTGCTGAAAGCAAATTTGAAGCAGTTTTAGTCAAAGTCCCCCTTGTTACCCTCTTTCTGCTAGTCCATATTGCTAAATATGTTGGAGTGAGTGACTCAGCATGCCTGGACATTGGGAGGCACTACATCACTCTTAAGTGTGTATAGGTGTTATTTCCTTGAATGAGATGCCTCACTTTGTCATAATCTGGGAGCTGCCCTCTGACCTCTCTCTCCCTTTGTCCTCTCACACTCTGCACATGGCCTTCCATGAAGACACACTTCTCTGCAGGCGTCTCCTGTAGAGACAATGTCCTCATATTCCCATACATACAGGATGCCAAATTATTGGGGTTCTGTGGTGGTGCTGAGGAAACAAATGGGCTCTAAAAGGACCGAAGCAGAAGAGGACCTGCCCCATCTGGCAATGCTCTCTTGTGGAAGCCCATTTCACTGAAGCTTGCTTACTCATGGTGGGCTTGCTGTCATTTTCTTTGTGTTAGCATTTCCCCACGCACGGATCACTAGGGGGCTTTTTCTTCAAGATTTTTTTTTTAAAATCAGTAATTAACATAGCCCTGACCTGGATGCCCCAGGTTTGCTCGATCTCATCAGATCTCAGAAGCGAAGCAGTATTGGCCCTGGTTAGTACTTGGAAGGGAGACTACCAAGGAAGTGCAGGGTTGCCTTGCAGAGGCAGGCAGTCTCTTGCCTTGAAAACCTTATGGGGTCGCCATAAATTGTCTGCAACTTGACGGCACATCCCATCACCAATTGTTCCATTGTTATAGGGCTATGTCGATGACCCATTTTTAAAAAACTCTCAAAAATGGCCACAGTGGTGACTGGGGAAGAGGAAACGTGCCAACATGGGGAGGACCAGGGAAGTCCAGACTTTCCTGTCCACACAACAGCCATCCCGGCTTTGCTACAATCTTTCCCAAAACATCGCAGCAAAGCAGGTTTGGGAAAGATCACGGAAAAGACAAGGGAAACCTGGGCGGTGCACAAAAGCTCCACAATACAGTGAGGAAAGGGGGGAAAGGAGCACTTCCCATTAGCATCCAAGCCAGAGCAAACAACTTGTATATAAGTGGTGCTGGTTATCCTCACCACTGTGCTTTTAAGATTTGCCGTGCATTGGCTAGTCCCATGCAGCCCCCCCTTTTTAAAAAGATCATCATTCCAATCCATTCATTCCATGTGGGCACAAAAGCTCCAAGGTGCACACTATAGAGATTGTTGCAGGAGTTTGGGGCCCGCAGACATACCCCCCCCCCCAGCCAGATCCCAGGGACGGGTGAAGGGATGAGTGTCTTTGAGAAGCGACATGCCTGCCTTATCCCATCACCGTTACCGTTAAATACGATTCTAGAGAAAGTTCCTCTTGGCAGCTTTGGTAAGACCACCCAGCTGCTTCTCGGTTTGCTTTCACCACACAAACCCCAGACACTGCAGGGTCTCCCTGGGGGGAAGCAGCAGGTATATCACTTTAGCATATGGTCTGAGGAAGGCCAAGTCGTCTTGCTACATCCCAGAAATTTCTTACCAATGACAGTTAAATGGCATTGAAAACTCTCGTGGGTGGCCCTGACCTGGATAGCCCAGGCAAGCCCGATCTCGTCAGATCTTGGAAGCTAAGTAGGGCCGACTCTGGGAAGTACTTGGAAGGGAGATCTCCAAGGAATACCAGAGGCAGATCACAGAGGCAGGCAAGCAAAGGCCACCTCTCTGAAAAATAATCAAGCCCCCAGTAGGGGTCGCCAGAAGTCAACCATGGCTGCGGTCAAGCACACTGAATAATTCACTTTCAATCCACTTTCAGTGCACTTTCCAACTGGATTTTACTGTGTGAGCTGGCAAAATCCTGTTGGAAAGTGCGTTGAAAGTGGATTGAAAGTGGATTATTTAGTGTGTGTGACCGCAGCCCATGACTTCCAGGCAAGCACACAAACACACACACTCATTTATAAAAAAGAAAAGAAAATTCTCACAAGTGAAGCGTGAAAGGGTAACCATCTTCAGGTTGCCAGTAGCTGTGCTGGTCCAAAGCAAAATCTGAAGACAAAAGCACAGTAATGCCAGTGGGGACCAACCAAAATAACAAGAACAGCATGCAAGTTCCCGAGGAGGAGGAGGAGAAGAAGAAAAAGAAGAAAGTTGAATTTACCCTGCCCTTCAGTTAGAGTCTCAGAGTGATTTACAATCTCTTCCCTTCCTCTCCTCACAACAGATGCCCTGTGAGGTAGGTGGGGCTCAGAGAGCTCTGAGAGAACTGCTCTTGAGAGAACAGCTCTGAGAGAACTGTGACTGACGGAAGGTCACCCAGCTGGCTGCATGTGCAGGAGTGGGGAATCAAACCCGGTTCTCCAGATTAGAGTCCGCCGCTCTTAACCATTGCATCAAACACTTCATCACCCAGATCTAAAAAAACATTAAAAGGGTGGGATGGAGAGGGGGAAAACAGTAGCCTCAGGCTCTGCTTTTAAGGCTTCATGTTTTCATCTGGTGTAAAATGATGAGAAGATTTTAACAGGCAGACGTTTGGATCCAACCAGACTCAGCTTGCTTCTTTGGCCTCCTGGGAGTAGGGGAGAAATGGCAGCCCCCACTTGCAATTCTAATCAATTTTTTCGTCTAATACCAAATAGAACATGCAGGTCCCTTATAAGGGTGGAAGCAGAGTGGAAAGGCAGTGGTCCTTCTATTAACGGTGCCACAGACTCCTTTTATGTATGTGCCACATACTTTCTTAGAACGTGAGTGAGCCTTTTGATGATATACCTGAAAGTGTTCGGGAGTGTGCAAGGACTCCATGTCTGATGGGGTGGAATTTCTTGACAGGCAGGATCACAATTTGATAGATTCCATGAAGACAGGGTGTTTGAAATTCACTGTGCTGCAGCATGAAACTGGGAATGTGGGACATTCCTGTCCAGATGTGCTGCTGATCACTGAGCATCAGAGACAAAACTGAGATGAAGTGACTTGCCAAAGGCTACTCACTAGTACAGTGTCAGAGAGGAGCCCAGATCCAGTGCCTTATGCACTGGGCCACACTGCCCTCCTAGCGCTAAGAAATTACAGCTATTTTTTTTTCCAGGGGCTTGTAAACACCTCCTTTCTCCTCCATCCCCCCCTTCTCTTTCCCTCCGTCTCTACCTCAAAGCTATACAGGCTGGAACTAATAGGATTGACTCTGTTTCATTAATTCCCTTTTATGTGGTCTGGTTGGATTTCCACCACACGTAGCACCATCTTTCCCAACATTTATCATGGATTAAGGAACGCAATGAGCTAATGTGAACGGCAGTATACTCCTCGGAGCTGAGGCACAGGAAGGGAGGCACTCAACTTTGCAAAGAGGGGTTTTTTTTAATAAGATTAAATACTGCGTCTTTTTTCCAAGGAAAAGACTAAATGCTGCCTCCCCCCTTGCCTCCTCCCTCCACACAATCAACAGCCTTTTTCATAAATCGTTTTCAAATCCCCTTGTTGTCCACACTCTTCGCAGCAAAACATTTTGTAGGGCGGGCAGTAAAATGCTAATGAGACAACACAGCAGGTGAGGTGCCGCTGTCCTCCCTGGGGGACATACAGAAGGCAATGTCAAGGTGTTTTGAGCTTCCCAACCCGATCTCCATCTCCTACCAGCATACAGCAGAACTAAACTTGCTGGCAGTATCTTTCTTTGCAAAGTTTCAGTGCCCGATAGTCACCAGAGATGCTTGGAACACTCAAATATTTGCCAAAAAAAAAAAAGTGACATGCATTTGCCATTTAATAATATCTGATGCCAGCATTCACTGGCACTGCTGCTAGTATTCAACAGATGGTATGGTATTCCGTATTTGACAATATTTAATAACTGCCATTTAATATTTGACTGTGTTAGAAGGATGACATGCAATGGCATTTAGTACCTGACAGATGATGTGCAACAGGATTAGTCTCTGACAGTGTTTGTTCTCATATTTCATGCTGGCCAAATATAAAACAATCAAGAAATACAGAGTTTATCTGAATTTCGACATAAAGCACCCCAGGGTTGTTGTTTTTTAGACAACCATGCATACATTGTGTTCAAATTTCACAGTCTGAGTTTGGATGGCAACATCTTAAATGTTTGACAGATGCCAAATATTTGCAAAGATCCTTGCCAGGTCTTAGGGTCGCCACCCTCCAGGTAGCACCTGGAGATCTCCCACTATAACAATTGATCTCCAGACAATAAAGATCAGTTCCCCTGGAGGAAATGGCTGTGTTGGAGAGTGGACTCTTTAGCATTGTACCCTGCTGAGGCCCCTCCCCTCCCTGAACCCTGCCTTCCCTGGACACCACCCCCAAAATCTCCAGGTATTTCCCAACTCAGAGCTGGCAGCCCTATCAGGTCTATACCCCACAAAATGTTTCTCCAGTAGAAAAAGGAATGAAGATCTGTGACTGTGTTAGGGAGACATTTGTTGGCTGTTATTTATAATAACATAACTGGAGACAGCAAATGTCCTGCCCACAGGTAGAACTGATTCCCAGTTTGGTGTGGTGGTTAGGAGTGTGGACTCTAATCTGGGAGAATTGGGTTTGATTCCCCACTCCTCCACATGCAACTGCTGGGTGACTTTGGGCGAGCCACAGTTCTCTCAGAGCTGTCCTCTCAAGAGCAGTTCTCTCAGAGATCTCTTAGCCCCACCTACCTCACAGGGGGTGTCTGTTGTGGGGAGAGGAAGGGAAGGAGATTCTAAGCTGCTCTGAGACTCCAAGTGAAGGACAGGGTATAAATCCAATCTGTTGTTGTTGTTGTTTATTAATTTGACATATTTATTTATATGCCTGCCTTTCTCCCAAGCCTCTTGGGACCCAAGTTAACAACTGGACTCAGGAGTTTTAACAATTAACCATCTTTTCCTCATTTGCCCTGCAATTTACAGCAAGCAATGGCTCAACATATATTTCATACCTAACAAATAAACAGGACAACGAGGCCATACAGGTAACCATTTTACCATACATGGTGGTTAGGAGAACAAGGCTAGAACTTGACAGATGACTCAGGTATGCACTGGATAGTAGATACCCCACTCTACAGGTTAATGTCAAGGGCCTTAGGGGTTCAACAGTACTGAAAAACCGACAAAGCAAGCAACTCACATGTTTTTAACAAGGCATGATCCCAGTGCCTTGTTCCGCACACAGGGACCCTTGGTCCATCAGAGTCAATATTGTCTACTCAGACTGGCCCCTGCTCTCCAGGGTTTCATGCAGAGGTCTTTCACATCACCTACTCCCTGGTCCTTTTACCTGGAGATGCCAAAGACTGCACCTGGGACCTTGGCATGCAAACACAGGCTCTGCCTCTGAACCGTGGCCCTTCACATGCCAGTCAACAGCACTTTTCAACAGCTTCTGCACCGTGGGCAGGTTTGAGTCGCCCCTAAAACAAGTACCAAATCTGCAATACCTTCTATTAGGGCCAATCAAACTGACACCAAACCAGTGTTCCCTCTAAGCTGAGTTAGTGTGAGCTAGCTCACAGTTTTTTAGCTTCCAGCTCACACATTTTTGTCTTAGCTCAGGAAGGAGGCTCCAGAGCAAGCTAATTTATGCAGCAGCCAAATCTCCTGCTCACAACTTTAATGCCAGTAGCTCACAAAATAGAACTTTTGCTCACAGGGCTCCATAGTTTAGAGGGAACATTGCACCAAACCCTGGCATTCTGTGGCCACTGACTGCTACGCTCAGTAGCGATCTCTTGGCTGCATTGTGTAAAAGCAGAACTGTGAAATATATATATATATATATACATACAGCCTGAAACACCTCGCTTGAAGCATGAGGATCAGAAAAGCGGAAACCATGTTCTTGATTACCACAATTAGAAGCTTATCCTATGCACGTAGACTCCATCCAATTCTTTAGAGGGGCCCATTTTGTTAGAGAAGTGGAATGATGTAATTGTTATGCGCTTTGACTATATCCCACATCGCCATTGCTTACTGCTTCCTATCCTCAGCACGGCGTGTTAAACATTGATTGCAAATCATCTCGATCCCTACTGCACCTTTATGGCTGATAATAAATGTGGTATTGTACCCAGGAAGAATGTTAAGCTTCGAAGAACAGAATGCTCTGGAGAAGGATTTTAAGCCATCCCACGCCACATGCTCCGAAATAGGCCTTCCTCTTATCCCGTCTCCCCAATTCCAACTGCTCCCAATTCTAAAAGGCCGCACAGAGAGAGGTCTCAAGACAGCGACAAAGGCTCCCGGTTCAGTGAGGGCTGTTTCACCATGTTAAGACTTCCTGACCCAAGAATGCTAAGGGTCACAGGCCAGTTTTCATTGCTTGCTAGACCAGCTGCAGGGGTCTCAGGAAATCAATGGCGAATCAGTGGTTTTCTCATGACCAAGAGAAACCTCTCTAACCCTGTGGCAGACCCCAGATGCAAACTGTTTGCATCTGGGGTCTGCGGCCTTTTAGAATTGGGAGCCAAACTATGCCAAAATTCGGAGCAAGACACTAACAAGGAGCCAAGAACAAGAAAGCCTTTTTCGCCTATCTGAAAATATACAGACTTAAAATTTCTGCGAAGCAACATCTAGTGACCGAATTCTGGCTATGGTTCAGGGAATGATCCTGTACAAGTCTGATATTTGAAGAGGCTATGCAACAGCATTGAGGACATGCAGTTCGTGGAAGCATTGAACATTGCTGAGGTCATTTTCTGCTGCAGCCTGGCTGTGGAACAGGATCAGGCTCCTGGCACCCTTCTAGTAGGGATGCCAGCCTCCTGGTGGGGCCTGGGGATCTCCTGGAATTACAGAACAGTGCTTCAGGTCGAGCAGTGTACCCGCTCATCTCACAGTGGCTACGGCTCTGTTCCTTTTGTTGCCGCTTCGGGGCTCAGCAGACTAGAGGAGAATGGAAACAAATGCTCACAGAGCTGTGTGTGCTTTGCACGGACTGAAAATTTTTGAGTGACATTTGGACCTGACCTTCCATGGTTTGCTTCTGCTTCCCAGAATGCAAGTGCTGTAATCTAACACCTACAGCAATTCAGCTGTGAGCCCGGCAGCATGAAACACTTGAGGCTGGCAAGACAGGATCCTGGGATCATCTTGAACTGGAAAAATCTGCTTTTTCTCCTCCTTCACTTTAGATTTTTTTTTTATAACATCCAGCTTGAGGAAGAGTTTTGATGAGCTCAGAAGCTTGCATGCTGTTTTGTGTCATTTTGGTTGGCTCGAATAAAAAATATTACATGGGTTTTATTTCTTGTTCTGATTATCACTAGCTGTTTCTGAAGCTGTGAAAGGGACTCACAGCAAGTGCCTGGCGGGTTCAGTTTGTGCAACATTGCCACCTGCTGTCAAAGTGTAAGAAACCTACTTTTCCCCAGTCCCTTCACTGTCCCTTGAATTCTTAGCAGGTAAGCAAGGAATCCATTACTCCAAAGCAGTGGGGGGAAATGGAAAATTGCTCAGAGGGAGCTGTATTGTGTATCTCACCTGATTTTTTTTTTTTTTTGCAGAAGGACTGCCACAAGGGTTTTGTAAAGGGTGCCACAAGGGTTTTGTAAAGGGTGCCTTGCACAATTCCCAGCTTTCCTTCTCACAGGGTGTTTGATGATGTGGAAATAAAACAGGAGCCGTGATAAAGTTTGAGTCCAGTGGCACCTTTAAGACCGACAAAGTTTTATTCGAGGTACGATATTTTGTGTGCACGCACACCACCTCAGACACATTGAAATGGAAGTTATCAGTCTACACATATAGGGAGAGGGTGAATGGTAAGCTAGCATACAACATAATGAAGATGCTTTAGCAGATGTGAGAACCAAACAGGAATAACAAGCTGAGTTCATATGGTCACCATTTGTTTGGATTCAACTCCCCGGGGGCGGGGGGGACACACAGTGAGGCAAATAAATATGTCAAAATTGAAGACTGATGTGTAATTGTATCCTTCTTAATTGTGGGATGCTAAGCATAATTAACTGAGACCCAGTCGTCACGCTCCATCCTTCCCCTCTCACCATAAGTCTTTGACCTCCAGCTCCAGCAGGTTAATGCTTTTTAGGAGATCCACGCCTCAAAGGCACGTTCTGCCGGCACAGCAATACACCCAAGGTGACCACCAGCTACACAGTCAATAGGCCACTTTCTGAAATGACAACCAATCATATGGAAAACACATTTATTGTGCTATATGCATCATCATGCAATCTGACGCCACAACACATTTGGATAGCTTTTGTTTTTCTTCTGCTGGAGAAGAAATATCGCACTTGTGTGTGAAACAAGTGTTTAGAAGGACATTTTTACAAAGGGATTAGAACAGGAGGTTGCTTCTATGAGGGAGGGTAACGGAGTCTATTGCACTGTTCACTGTACTCATCGCCTCCCTTTTTACTGCAGTGTCCTCTACCTTTGTAATCCCTTGTCTTCACTATAGTCTGTCATGCCTTAGACCAGTTTTCATTTGCACTGTTTTTTCCCACTCGGGTAAACCTAGCCCTACCATATTGCTTGTTGGACATCTTTGCTGTCTGTTTGAATTCTTGAGTTCCGGTGGCCCTTTCTTACATGCCCAGGGAAATGCTGATTGTCACTTTGGGGTCAGGAAGAAATTTTTCTCCAGGCCAGTTTGGCTGGAGATCCTCAAAGATTTTTGTCATCCTCTGGGCATGGAAAAGTGGCCACTGGGGGTGTGGAGGGGGAGATATTTGTGTATCTCCTGCACTGTGCGGGGGGTTGGACTAGATGACCCTGGAGGTCCCTTCCAACTCTGTGATTCTGCGTATTGCTTTTCACATTTTGTAATCCACCTTGAATGGAGTTAATAATAAATAATAAAAGCCAGGGGAGCTTCAACTGGGGAAATAGTGTGTGGGGGGAGTTAAACTCCTCTTTGCAGCACCACGGCCCTGATCAATATGGGCAGCCCTCCAGCAGATTTTTTTAAAGACAAAATTACTGCCAGGACTTCTAATCACAGATCCCCAGTGTCACACATAATCTGACTCTTCCACTTTGGAATCTACCTATGCCGATTGATCTTGCATTCTTTTGACTGGATTCAGTGATCATCTGTGTTTTGCAATACCTTCACTGTCATCTCTTGTTATTAGCTGACTTTTTGGCCTCGCTTTGTAAACATACATTGTTTAAAGACTTTCCTCCCTTTTCTGTTATTCAGAGGGAGATCTGCCAACCCACTTAGATAGGTGTGTCATGCATCTGCCAACGTAGACTCTCTCTGCCGTGTGAAAGCTTGCACTGTACTAAATTGAAGATGCCATAGAACCTTTCTTGCTTCATCTGACATGGCAAATTTTTTATCTCAGCTGTAATTAACCTTGTTGGATATTTTCCTAAGATCCTTTCCTTTTTGCCTTTCTGTTCTGCAAGGTAAAAAAATTCTGCACAATCCATATTTCCTATGCCAAAAAAACACTGCAATCCTAAACACTTAGTTTGCACAGTCTAATATTATTCCCTTTCAATAGTAATAGTAATAGTAATAGTAATAGTAATAGTAATAGTAATAGTAATAGTAATAGTAGTACAGCATTCTGTATAGTATAGCCAGGAGATCCTAGGATTGTCTGGCAGCCACAAGTTCTAGATCTTGGCATTATGTACCACGAAGTAGTGAGCTAGATTTGGTTTTTTTAGGAGCTGAGAGAGCTCTGAAAGAATTGTGACTGGCCCAGGGTCACCCAGCTGGCCTCCTGTGGAGGAGTGGGGAACTGAACCTAGTTCTCCAGATTAGAATCCCTTGCTCTTAACCACTACTCCAAACTGGCTGTCAGGTAGCCCTGTCATGATGGATGTAAGGGAGGGCGGTGGGCTATGAGTGCATGGGAGGGCGGTGGGCTGTTGGCGCCTTGATGGCGTGACAAGCGGGAGGTTGGAATCCGGGGAGTAGCTGATTTACACCTCGGGTGTGAGAATGGAATGTGGCTTTTATTACTTTTATCTCTGGCAGCCTAGACGTTCTGACCTTGGCAAGTCAGGCTGCCTGCTTCTCTATCGCTAGCATAGATGTAGCAGCTGTGGGTAGGAATGGGGCGATGGGAAATTCATTAGTTTAATAAGTTTCGATTTCCCAGGTGCATGTTACTCATGTAATTGGAGAAGGAGGGTCCCCATTCAGCCCCTTCCCTGTATAACCGCTTGCTTTCTGTAACCAAGTCATTCTGAACAAGAGACCTGTTTCAGTGATCTATCTATTGCAGCGATGGGGGGTTGCGGCTTTGCACTGACTATCGGGGCTTGAATGCAGTGTCCAACACCAACGCTTACCCCATGCCCCTCATAAAAGACTTGTTGGCTGCAGTGGCTGGGGGAAAATTTTCTCTAAACTTGACCTCCGGGATGCCTACTTCAGGGTCCGGATTCGGGAGGGGGATGAGTTCAAAACGGCTTTCAACACACCCTTGGCCAGTTTGAATACTTAGTCATGCCGTTCGGACTTCAAGGGCCCCCGGGGTCTTCATGAACTTGATTAACGAAGTGTTACATAAATTCTTGTTCAAGGGGGTCCTTGTTTACCTTGATGACATTCTTTTATACTCCCCCGACCTAAACTCTCATGTGAAACTGGTGAGAGAGGTACTACAAACGTTGCACAAGCATAAACTCTTTGCTAAGTTGTCTAAGTGTGAATTTCACAAAACGGAGATCCCCTTTCTGGGCTACCGCATTTCCCAAAAGGGAATCGAAATGGACCCTGACAAAGTTAAGGACGTGGTGGGGTGGGAGCCCCCAAAACACGGAGGCAACTCCAGGGTTTTCTCGGATTCGCCTCGCTCCCCTTTCAGTGTTAACCTGATACCCTTGATAGCAACATTGTGTTTGTTCAGCAGTTCGTTTCACCCTTTCACAGTATAAAGCTGCCCAAAACAGATTGGACTATGATATCGTAAGATCAGAGCCACAACCGAGATGGGGCCAATGAGTGCAGCACCTCCATCCTACCCGCTTCACACGAAACATTTTTCCTACATTAGCAACGAGCTGCAAAAAAGAAAAAAGAGGTCTCACAGTTACTTTCTTAACTAAGATTTAATGCAATATATAACTTATTTCCATCTGACAAATTCCATAAAGCACATATCAAACTTGGCATTTCATTCAAGTCGACGCCTGCACCCTGGCACTTCCTGCCTGGAGGGGGGGGAAACAGATAAACACGACTCTGTGGTTCATTATTCCAGCCACTGAAAATCCCCAAGACTGATTCCTTGTCTTGCAAGCACAAACTCCTTAGGTAGACATGTGAAGCAGAACCTTGCTATAGATAGGTTTTTGTGAACACAGGAAGCTGCCTTGGCCTGTCAGACTGTGGATATATTTAGCCTAGTACATCCAACTCCGACCAGCAGGTACTCTCTGGCAAGGGCCTTTCCCAGCCCTCCAATCCACAACCCTTTAACAAGGAAAGGCACCAGGGATTGAACCTGGAACCTTATAGATGCACAGCGTGCATTCTACCACCAAGCTATGGCTCTCCCCTGGATTGCACAGAGAAGACCCTCAGCTCTTCTGTCTCAGAACCTGGTATTCAGCTCTTTGAGAACGTGTGCCTCCTCGAGCACACTGTTTGGCCCACAGAGGTATGTACACACATGTTCAAGCATGGAGACAGCCAAACAAATCTTGCTAGGTCCATATTTCTGGGTATACGTTCATTCACAGGTCAGTGTGGGTTACTGCACTTCCAGAAATTGTGGAATTATTGTGATTTCATAGACGTTAGTGTCTGTGGCAAGAAAAGCTAGAGGTGGATCAGGAATACCCGAAATAGGATATATTTTCTTAATCATATCCTGAAACAAGAACCTTCTTAAGGCTTCCAGGGTCAGTAACGGTTATCAGTAACAGCTGCTGGCAGCTCCTAAAGAACAGAAGCATGCAGACCGATTTGGGTTGCTCGAAGCTTACAAAGTAATCTTATGTACATACATAAGCACCATCAGGTAACAATCGATTTATCGAGACCCCAACAATGGGCTTCAAAGGCAAGGGAGAAGCAGAGGTGGTTTTGCCACTGCCTTCCTCTATAGAGCCTTCCTTGGTGATCTCCTACCCCAATAATAGCCCTGCTTAGATTTTGAGATAGGGCTATATACACCATGCCAACTTCCCTCCCAATGAGTAATCTTAACATTACAAAAAGAATTACATGGATATCAGGGCATCCTTGACAACACGGATATCGTTCAAGACGCACGGCCGATGGATACATTCCCAGTGGATCCAGTCTCCCACGCTTTGCTAATACACACAAAATCCCAAAAGCGCTTGGGCAGAAACATCAGATTTTTAAGACAATTAGTTGGGCATCCCCAAAAGCTAAAGCTTTAGTAACACCTGTGTGGTGTTGCTCCATGGGTGTTACAAATAGGAAGTTAGTGCCTTTAAAAAAAAACATATCGAAGCAGGAAGCGTTGAACCTACTGTAAACTTTTTTTTTTTTTAAAGCGGGTCCATCCAGCCAGTGGTACACTGTGATTCACTTATAGCTACAAGCAGAATCCAGGCATCTTCCCTTTAGAGGAAATATGCGTTCTCATGTACACATGCCCAGTGCAAACTCATTGCTGCTATCCCTCCCTCCCCAAAACATTCACAGGCAGAGAGAGGCCTCTCCACCGCACGTGCACTGCTGACTACCCGCAGGCATTGATTTCCACCGAGCTGGCTTCCCCTTGCTGGTCTCGGATGATGTGAACTCCAGCAGTCCGCACCAAGCGTGTGGTGTTTTGGGTGCGCCCCGGCGGGGTGGGAGACCTGGTGGGTGATATGTGTGTTCTGGAGGTGGCTGGAGACCGGGCTGGGGAGCGATGGTATCTGCGAGCAGACCTAACAGGTGGTCCGGGTGATCTTCCAGGAGGAGGTGGGGAGCTGGAGTAACTGGGCGGTGCTGGTTCTGCAGCATTTCTGGAATCGGGAAGGGATTCCTCTTCTGCTTCTGGAGATTCCTTCGGGAAGCGGAAACAAACAAAAACAGAAGACTGTGATCGGAACCTGGCTGTAAAATGTACACAAGATTCACTGCATTCTCTCCAGTCAAGTACTTGGAATCACATCCCGGGTTATCCCACAACTTCCTAAAGGCTTTTCTGCATTCTCATATTCCTCACTTGTGTGTTTCTGTTGCTTTGGGGGGTGTTTCTCTGTTCTGGATGTGTTTTGCTCCCTCTAGTGGTCAATTTGATATTACAATACTTTGTGTCCAGCATGAAAACTTGCAGTTTAAAGCAGAACATGCAGCTGTGTAATATTGAATCAACCACTAGAGGGAGAAAAACACATGCAAAACAGGGGGGGAAACCCTGAAGCTAAAGGAACACACAAAAGAGGAAAATGAGAATGCAGAAGAGCCCTAATACTCGGGTGCTTCATGTCACAGTAAGGCTGCCATTCTACAGTTCTCCTTCACCAAATGTAACACAGACTAGTTACCAACAACCAACCGGTTTGATGCACAATCATTGGGATGAAGGCTGGTGTCTCCTTACTTTTTTCAGTGCATGTAGGGAAGGGCCATGACTCAATGGCAGAGCATCTGCTTTGCGTGCAGAAGGTCCCAGGTTCAATTCCCGGTATCTCCAGTTAAAGATCAGTTAAAGATGTGAAATACCTCCGCCTGAGATCCCGAAGAGCCGCTGCCAATCAGAGTAGACACTACTGACCTTGATGGACTGATGGTTTGATTCAATATAAAGCAGCTTCAGGTGGGTTCAACTAAAGTGGAGATGCTGATTTGTGTTAAAGTTTTTGGCTACAAAAGCATCGGTTGGTAGTTATCTTGGATTCATGAAAAGAGAATAGAAGAGTATATTGATGGCATTGAGACTCTGATGCAGCTACAGAGCTGAATTTGTAGAAGATCCGTTGTTAAAGTCACTGAATCAGTGATCCCATTATACCTGTTAACCATCCCTTTGTATTCACAAACCAGGTGGTGAAAGAGTCCTCTTCCAACACATTCTTAAAAGCAGAACAAAATCCTAAAGAGTCTGTGTTTCTATGTAAGAACCCAAGGCAAAATCATAATTTTTTTGTTGCACATGGTTCCAGAGATACACAGACAGGAAGAAAGGCATGGCTTAAATGTGTTCAGCAAATGCAGAATCATCAATAGTAAACTGACTGGATACAAATCATTCTTAGATGATGGAAAGTGAAATCAAACATGATGGCACAGTAATGAATCTAAACACTTGTGTCAGCAACTGTCTATCTCTGTAAAATGATGGATTGACAACGTTCCTCTGGGAGGAAGGAAGGTCAAAGGGTTCTCTCTGTGTAGCAGGCCGTGATAGGGAGACTCAGAACTTACCCACCTTTGACCTCATTGAATGCAGAGAAAGGGCAATTACCAACAGATCTGGAGTCAGCCAGCTTTTTTTTTTTTTTTTTTGCAGCGTGAGCAACCTTCGCTTCCATCTCTACTGAAATCAACCTGCTCCTAATCTGGATTGCTAGGTATTCTTTCAAAAAAAAAATGTGGCATCTCCGTATATTATAAAAGCTGAATGGTGGTGGCACTTCTCTAGAACATTCTGCACGCTCCAGAATTGGTTGGCGCCCTGGTGTGCCACTCACAGCGCGTCTGTTTCCATTGGCTGCATTGCTGCCTCCATCAGCATGGTCCCGCCCACAGAGGCCACAACCAGTGTTTTGGCCTCACTTCCCTTCGACCCGCCAGATGGACTGGACGCTCCAATGGCCGGGGGCCCTTGCTTGGCCTGCAGGACCCAGACGGGGCCATGGGAGCAGTGCTGCCGAGCTGTGGCAGCCAGGAGTCACTGCTGGCCAAGAGGAGGGCCAGGCCGACATGCGCTGGCTCCACCCAGCTGCCTGGAAAGGGCCTGGAGTTGGCCGAATGGGGAGGCGGCAGCGGCCCGTTCCCTTGCGCCTCCCCCCCGTGGTCTGGGGATGAGGGGAGACAGTGACATGCCATTGGCCCCAAGGCTGGGTGGGGAGTCAGGCCCAGCCTGCCCCGTCGCCCCTCCACTAACCAGGGGGACAAGGTCGCAGGCCTTGGCCTGCCAGGACGCCCGTGGCAGGGGCGGATGAGCCCAGGCGGCTTGGCCCATCGGGTCCTCGACCACATGGGGGGGGGGAACTAGGCTGGGCAGCTTTGCCGAGGTGGGGCGGCAGGGAAGGAGACAGGGGCCCGCAGCTGGCCGCCCCAGCTGGCAGCCATTGTGGGGAGAGGGATGAGCCTGGCTGCCTTCACCAGCTGGGGCCTCAATTGAGCGGGGCTAGGGGGAGGACAAGGCCATGTGCCTTGGTCCGCTGGGGCCTTGACCATGTGGGGGGCAGCTTTGCCAGGGTGGGGGGGCTGGGAAGGAGACGGCAGTCCATGGCCAACCTGGCGGGGTGGCAGGGGGAGGGAGGAGGCCAGGCGGCTTGGCCCACTGGGGCCTCAACTGCACAGGAGGCAGGGATGAGGCTGGCCAGCTTTGCCAGGGCAGGGGGCAGGAAGGAGACGGCGGTTCGCAGACAGCCGGCCAGGCTGGCATCCATTGTGGGGGGAGGGACGAGCCCGGGCAGCTCGATTGGGCGGGGGTGTTGGGGGAAGGACGAGGCCAGGAGCCTTGGCCCACTGGGGCCTCGACCGTGCTGGGGGGGTGGGGATGGAGATGCCGGCCTGCGTCCGGACGGCCAAGCTAGCAGCCGTTGTCTTCAGTCCCACAACGGGCCTTCTTCCTAGTAGTATTATATTTCAGAAGTATTACTGCCCTGGTCAAGGAAAAGCACTCGCAAGCCCAGAGCATTTTCCCACGTAACTATAACAACCCCTTCTAATAAGACAGCTATGATGGCCCTGTCCACTTCCCTCCCTCAGAAGCAAGATTTTCCCTCAGTTTTTTCTTTTCCTTTGGTGACTGAGCACCCCAGTAATGTGTTTTTTTCTTTCCTGAAGAACTCTGGCAGTCCCACCGTCACAGTATAATATTTTGGCTGGTTGCTCAGCCCAGGAACCTGAGGGAAGGAATCAGTCCCCTTTAATCTATATGACTTAAATGGCACTCTAGAAGTTTTTACATTCCAAATCAACAAAATATTTTATTCAACATAGAGGGGAAAGGCCAGGTGAAATCAGGGGTAAAATTCCTGAAGTAACTCAATATAGATTTGAGGTAAAATCAGTACATGATGTGGCAGAACGGGCCTGCTCTGGCCTGCAGGCCCTGTTCCATCCTGCCCTCCAAGGTTCTCCCAACCGCTGGAGAGGCTTTACTCTCTCTCTGGTAACCTGACATCACCACCTGGCCTTTATAAGGAATTGCGGGCTGGGAAGGTCAGGACTCCCAGTTTCCCTTCCAAGATCTGAGGTCTTGTCTCTGTGTCTCCCACTGCCCAGTGCCTGGTCACCATGGGGAGAGTTTACTGCCTTGTGAGCCCTTGAAGGAATATCCACTTCCCAACTGCCTGCCTTCCCCTGGTGCCCCTTTTAAAATAGCATGTTAGAGATGGTGGAGGTCTAAGTCACACAGAGAACCACTGCCAGCATCTTAAGTTATAAGGTATTTATTAAAAAGAAAATGATTACAAGTATACTTTTAGCACAGCCCCAGATTAAGCAAGAGATTCAAAAAGAAATGTGTAAAACGCAATCCCTCTGACCTTCTCTCTATACATGCCCTATCAGGACAGACTCCTAAAGTTTAGGAAGTTAACAGATCTCTACAGAGTTCCCATTACTTTGAAGCTTTTTGTAGCTCTCTGGGGCAGCACATGGTCAAAATGTCTGCCTCCTCAGTTAAGAGTACTGTCTGCTCTCATTGACCCCTACATCAACCAAAAAGACTTTCCTCCTTGCTCCTCTGAGTTTTATCACCTCTCTTTTCCCCACTCACTGACCAGATCAGGTCAGGCCAGGTCACAGAAGCATTTCCTGGAGCTTCTCTAGTCTAAAGTCCTCCAAATCTCTATGCCCTGCTTGGAGAAGAGCTTAACCCACCCATTATCTCTCCTACTAGATCTATTAGCATTTGTATGAAGGTGGGCTGAGGTACGTCTGGAAAGCCATTGACTGACCTCCCCCCTTTGCCTTGCTCTCTGCCCAGAAGAAAAAAACTTTTAAAATTCAAAGTGAAGGTTTTGCTTATTTCAAACCTCCAAAGAAAAAATGCATTTCATCACACATGCAACAACTTTAATGAGAGTTTCAGAAGAAGAAGAAGAAGAAGAAGAAGAAGAAGAAGAAGAAGAAGAAGAAGAAGAAGAAGAAGAAGAAGAAGAAGAAGAAGAAGAAGAAGAAGAAGAAGAAGAAGAAGAAGAAGAAGAAGAAGAAGAAGAAGAAGAGGAGGAGGAGGAGGAGGAGGAGGAGGAGGAGGAGGAGATTGGATTTATACCCCACCCTTCACTACCCAAAGGAGTCTCAGAGCGGCTTACAAACTCCTTTCCCTTCCCCTCCGCACAACAGACACCCTGTGAGGTAGGTGGGGCTGAGAGAATTCTGACAGAAATTGCTCTTTTTCAAGAACAGCTGTGTCAGAACTATGGCTTGCCCAAGGTCATCCAGCAGCTGCAAGTGGAGGCGTGGGGAATCAAACCCGGTTCTCCCGGGTTAAAGTCCATGCACTTAACCGCTACACCAGCTATTCACAGTTACTCAAAATCTTTATGTTGTTCCAGTTTTCCCCCAAACACTCTAGTACACTTTCTTTGAATATTCTCTGACTCTTTTGGTTTCCAGAAGGCTTCTGCTCTCTTTCTAGTAACCAAACCCCTTTTCTTGAAACACCACTATCCGTCTTGAGTTTTTAACTGACTCTTAAAGTCTCTAAAGGTAGTTTTAACCACACCAGACCCAGGATCTCTGTACTCTTCAGAGCTATCTCCCTGTTTAGACTGGGTAGGGAATTTTCTTATCTCTCTCTAGATGATCAATCCCCTTTCCTTGGCCTGAATGAGAGTCTTTGCCCACTTCCCAAATTTCCTTGCCAACTTTCCCTAGTTCTCCTGCCTGTGTTAAATTGCTCTCAGTCAGGGCTGAATTCCAAAACTGTCAGTACTTGACTTTTCTTAGCTAGGGCTGAAATCAGACTCCATTCTCCTCAGTATCCAGTTCAGAAATCTTTCTCTGCTCAGCTGACGCTAACCAATTAGATCTCTTGGAACAGCCTGTCATACAAAGCTCTCTGGCTCTGTGAAGAATTAACCCTTCACAGTCCTTTATTTGTTTGCACAGCACCTCTAAGCTTTTAAAAGTGCAGTCGAACACAACAGCAAATCAGGAGGGTCTTTCTGCATACCTGGTGGAATCCCCAGCTATACAGACAAATATTTACCCCATAAATTTAGAAAAGAAGATGAAAATCCTCACAAACCCCTCCCCCCAAAATGGCCTCATTAGAACTAGGCAGAGCCATTACCCTTAAGGAGCAGTGAAATGCCAGCAGCAGTTGAGCTGCAGAACAAAAAAGAAAGGGGGAAATTGGCCTGATGAAGCCCCTAACAGAACTCTGGAGGGCTGTGAGCCACCACTTCCCTCCCATCTCCCCCCTAAAAGCCCATTCCTACTAAAACAGAAAGAAGATTCCACTTCATTTATAAATATATTTTACTATGTGTATATATAAATAAAATTTATGCTTGCTGTCACAGCTGTCCTGCATAGCAAATTACTATTACTCTCATGCTACAGCTGGGGAATGGGACTTTACAAGGTCCGTTTATAGGCATTGTAGGTCGGTGTTCAGCACAGTGGGCTGCTATACACATTTCTAGCAGCAGATGTTGCTCATGAGTCATGGTAGAAGGGCTGAGGTAACCATTTGGTAAATGGGAATCCAAGACTTGTGTTCTATGGAAATAGATACTCCCCCTCTAGTAAAAGGTGTGTGGCTCAGAACAAAGGAAACTTTGGGGTTTCCAAATGATTCCCTCCCCCCGCATGAAAGAAAAAAGTGTAAAATAGGAATCTATTGAAAGGAAGCCCCCAAAGCACAATACTCAAAACTTACTTTGTCCTTCAAGATGTACAAAGCCACTGGATTCTTCCGCTCATGTTCTCCACTCCGGGGAACAATCTCAACTGCATTAAAAGGACAACAGAAATCGGTGTTTATGTTTTGTTTACATTAAAAGGGGGGGATGAATGGCTTCTACTGCATCCAGATCCCATACTGCAGAGCTTCACTGGAGTAAGAACATAAGAGAAGCCAATGTTGGATCAGGCCAATGGCCCATCCAGTCCAACACTCTGTCACACAGTGGCCAAAAGTACCAGGTGCCATCAGGAGGTCCAGCAGTGGGGCCAGGACACTAGAAGCCCTCCCACTGTTGCCCCCCCCCCCAAGCACCAAGAATACAGAGCATCAATTGCCCCAGACTGAGAGTTCCTATCTATACCTTGTGGCTAACAGCCACTGATGGACCTCTGCTCCATATGTTCATCCAATTCCCTCTTGAAGATGTCCATGCTTATAGCTGCCACCACCTCCTGGGGCAGTGAATTCCATGGGTGAATCACTCTTTAAGTGAAGAAGTACTTCTTTTTATCTGTTCTAACCCGACTGCTCAGCAATTTCATTGAGTGTCCACGAGTTCTTGTATTGTGAGAAAGGGAGAAAATTACTTCTTTCTCAACCTGCTCTATCCCATGCATAATCTTATAAACTTCGATCATGTCACCCTCAGTCATCGTTTTTCCAAGCTAAGGAGCCCCAAGTGCTTTAACCTTTCTTCACAGGGAAAGTGTTCCAACACTTATCATTCTAGTTGCCCCTTTCTGCACTTTTTTCCAATGCCATAATATCCTTTTTGAGGTGTGGTGACTAGAATTGCACACAGTATTCCAAATGAGGTTGCACCATCGATTTATACAAGGGCATTATGATACTGGCTGATTTGTTTTCAGTTCCCTTCCTAATAATCCCCAGCATTTCATTGGCCTTTTTCATTGTAGTCGCACACTGTCTCTACATTTTCAGTGAGTTATCTACTACGACTCCAAGATCTCTCTCTTGGTCAGTCTCCACTAGTTTGGACCCCATCAATGTGTATTTCTGGTTAGGATTTTTGGCCCCAATGTACATCACTTTGCACTTGGCCACATTGAACCCCATTTGCCATGTTGACACTCAGTTGCCCATCCTCGACAGATACCTCTGGAGTGCCTCACAATCCTCTCTGGTTCTTACCAACCCTGAAGAACTTCGTGTCATCCACAAATTTAGCCACTTCACTGCTTACTCCCAACTCCAAATCATTAATGAACAAGTTAAAAAGCATCGGACCCAGTACTGATCCCTGAAGTACTCTACTGCTTACTACTCTCCACTGTGAAAATTGCCCATTTATACTCACTCTCTTTTTCCTATAAATTAGCCAGTTTTTGATCCACAAGAGGACTTTCTCCTTTTATCCCATGACTATTGAGCTTACTTCGGAGTCTTTGATGAGGAACTTTATCAAAAGCTTTCTAGAAGTCAAGGTAAACAACATCTATTGGGTCCCTCTTGTCCACATATTTGTTCACTCCCTCAAAAAACACTAATAGGTTAGTGAGACAGAACCCATGCTGAGTCTGCCTCAATAGTTTTTGTTCATCAATGTGCCTACTAATTCTCTCCTTGATAACAGTTTCCACTCGGGGTCATTTTGTAGAAAAAGAGGTGCAGGGGCTCATTAGCATAACTCATTAGCATAATTTATTTGCATATGCCACACCCCTTGACATCTCCCTTCGCCTCCAAGTGGAGCGAAGGAAAGGGGGGGAGGATCTCAGGCACTTCTGCCTGACAGAAGAGGGCCAGGGAAGATGGAGGGGCTCTCCAGGCCTTCCCCGGCTCACCCACTTCGGCCGGTGGGCCAGGGAAGGCACGGGAAGGCATTTAAAAGCCTGCCCGCTGCTTGAGGGCCTTCCATAGCTCACCCGCCTTGGTGGGCAGGCCAGGGAAGGTTGGGGGGGCTCTCCAGGCCTTCCCTGGCTCGCCTGCTTCGGCGGGCAGGCCAGGGAAGGTATGGGGAGGCATTTAAATGCCTCCCCATTCCCTGCAGGGCCTTCCCCAGCCAGCCCGCCTTGGTGGGCAGGCCGGGGAAGGCGGGGGGGAGCTTCTTACTGCCAGAACTCCATCCTGGATTGTTCCGGTTGCAAATGACCCCTGGTTTCCACCAACTTTCCCGATATTGATGTCAAACTGACTGGCCTATAATTTCCCAGATCTCCTATGGAACCCTTTCTAAAGATGGCAGTGACATTAGCTACCTTCCAGTCTGCAGGAATGGAGGCAGATTTTAATGAAAGATTACATATTTTTGTCAGGAGATCCACAAGTTAACATTTGATTTCTTTTAGAAGTTTCAGATGTAAGCCAACCAGCCCTGGTGATTTATCAGTTTTTAAGTTGTCTTATCTGTCATAGGACCTCCTTTCTCATCACCTCAATCAGACTCAGGTCTTTCAACAGCCCTCCTGAAATCAGAGGTTCTGGAGTAATTCTTAAGAGGATTGCACTGAAAATCTGCTGGCTTTACGGCATCCAAAAACCCAATTCTTGAGTGAGTCACCAAAACTCTGGCCTGACACCCATGAGCCATACTGATGCAAACACTGATCAGCCACTACTCCAAATCCTCTACCAGGATCACTGCTTATGGCACATTTGGAACCAACAACTGGAGGCAGATATACAATATACCCCCTTTCCCTTCATGTCCTGCATAGTCAGTCACTGTGAGGAAATACTGACCTGAGGTAGCCTTAGGACAAATTCACACAGGCCACAAGGCAGCCCTTCTCTAGAAGTTTGTTTTGCACACGGAAAAAAGAGAAAAGCAGTTCTGAATGTACCTGCACCAGGTTTCTGCATCAATCGTTAGCCATGTCTGACTGACAATCATGCATCCACCTTCCTGTGCTTTACAATATGCATCTGATTAGGGTGTAAATGGCAACAGCTGAGACAGGAAATTTAGGCCCAATCTGCATTTGCTACGTAAAGCTGTTTCATTCTGCAGTGGCACCAGCTTCCTTTGCCTTCTTTTTGGCTCAGTGTAAAAAGTTCACCGTCTGCATCAGGACAGATGGCACCTGCAACCTCCCCAGAAAGTAAAGGGGGGGTGACCTGGTGGAGGGGGAGGTGGGAGGCCAGGAAAGACAGAATGAGCTGGGTAAAACACAAAACACATGGCGGTTGCCAGGCAGAGCGTTCTGGGAACTGCCCCAAGAAATAACAAATGGTTCAGGGGTGGGTGTGCTTCCTACCCCCTTCCCAAAAAATTAAAATTGTAAAAATTACAATTGCAGAAAAATGTTCCCTGGCTGTTTTTAAATACAGATGATTGGATTTTCAGCTAACTAGTTTCCTTTGTGACAATTTGTGTATTGTGTATCTCCTTAGAAAAGATTGGGGGTGGAATTCAGCTCCAGTTGTCTGCTTATCACTCACAGCAGCTTGAAGGAGGGGAGGAGCAATTAAACCACCTTAAAACCAAATCCAAATAATACAGTGGAACACTGGCAATAAATGACAATAAAATGATGCTGAGATGAAACAGTAGAGGAGCGGATGCAACATGAAATGCAGAGAGAAATTTGTGAGATGATGTGAGATCATTAGCACAGCTGCAGGAAAGACCAATGCAGATTGGACCCAGGCTCAACACATAACACAGGATTAGTTCCTACAGAAGGCATTAGCCTGTGATTCAGTATTCAGGGGATTCTTGTTTACCTTCATGTTTTAAATGCTCATCATTCTGATCCACATATTCAGAGGAACTTTGCTTCTCCAGTTTGCGTTTGTTCCTGGGGTGCAAAAAAAACACACACCAAGATGGGCAGCAAAATAAGCAAAAATGCACTTACATTGTATAGCTTGCAGCTCAGTCCTACATTTTATCATCTCACTAGAAGGCTTTCCGAAGTGGATTGAATGGGAATGTGGCAAAAGTGGAATTACTGAAACTACCACATGGTTGCTTCATCGCACGGTGGATTGTGCATGCTGAACCCCTTTTCTCAAGCACCAACTTGGACATAAAGGCCAAACACATGGGATCCATATCCTTTCTCTACAGAGGGAAAAACAGCTTGCAGAGGGAGCAAATGTTTAGCTGGAAAAGCCTCTGAGGGGAAAAGGGCTGAGAATTCCCAAGGGCTCAGGATGGCAAACATGGCTACTCCTACCCCATTTATCGTCACATTAAGGGCCAATCTGCATTTAGCATTTGCTCAGTTGTTTTACCAAACCCGCACTGGAACAGAAAAAGATGCAGTTCAAAACCACATTCAACTACCCCGGGCCAACAATGTACTTGCAGAGTCACCCCCGAATGGCCATAAAATGGCCATAAATCTATGCAGACAGCCACCATAAAAGCAGAGATCAAATGAAGTGAAAGCAGCATGCAGTCTGGACACTGCCATAAAATGCAACACTCAATCAAAGTGAAAGTTGCATGCAATGTAGATGGGAATTTCTTTTCCAGTGTGGGTTTGGTAAGACAGTGGAGCAAATACTAGATGCAGATCGGGCCTAACTCTGTGAAGTAGGTTAGAGTGTGAGAGAGATGGGGGAGGGAGTGCAGGCTCAAGGTTATTCATAGCAAAGTTCGACTACACTAGCAATTTGTCCCAACCAAATTCATGAGATCAAGACATGCCTAATGTTTGCATCACCATGCATACAATTCAACTCTTTGATGCAAACTGCATGAAATTGCATAATCTATTAAGATATCCATACAGATATTCATCTGAAACAACACACTATAATCAAGGCCTGGAAAAATTCTTGTCCAATGCAGTTTGTTAGAAATTTACAGGCGGAAAACAAGTTGCAAGGAAGTGAACTATGCTAACCGGACCAAAGCCCAAAGCCAGGGCACCATCTCGGCCCGATGGGGCCTGTTCATACAAGTAACTCAAGACATTCCTTAGCAGGGCTTTTTTTGTAGAAAAAGCCCAGCAGGAACTCATTAGCATAATAGGCCACACCCAACAGCAGAAACTCATTAGCATATTAGGCCATACCCCTGACAGCACAGCTCATTAGCATATTAGGCCACGGCTCCAGAAGTGTGGCCATCCAGCCACACCCACCTTTTGCTTCTTATTCTGTTTACCTTGTTTGTTGTCAAAACCCAGGGCTTTTTTTGGTAGCAGGAACTCCTTTGCATGTTAGGTCACACACCCCTAATGTAGCCAGTCCTAATGAGTTTCTGCTGATGGTGTGGCCTATTATGCTAATGAGTTCCTGCTGGGCGTGGCCAGCTCAGGAGCCTGCCGGAACTCCATTCCTGTGCGTTCCTGCCCCAAAATAGCCCTGCTCCTTAGATAGATAATTGGGGTGGACAGTCCATCCCAGCCCTGTCACCCAAAGGAGGGAAGGTGGGAAGAATAGGCAGCTGGCCTGTCCAGCCAGCAGAGCATCTGTTTCCATGTGCTGTGTGGGGCTGGTCACCGCCTCCCCAGGCTGTGTGGAGCTTTGGTGGGCTGGTCACTGCTTCTCCCATACTGTACAAGGCTTAAGCAGGCTGGGTACAGCCTATCTGCGACATAAGGGCCGATCCATCCCTGCAGGAAATACAGCTACGATGAACTGCATCCCAGCAGGGCTTATTTAGAGCTATCACAAAATCCACCAGGAAAGAGTCCCTCTGCTCCCTGCTCACATCACTCATGCCCAAATCAAACATTCTGTGAAAATAAATCACATGATTTACCTGATGTGAGCTGCTGGAATTTTGCCCCCCCCCCAATCCTCCACCAACCCTCTTGGCAATCATGCACCTCATAGCCCCTTGCAATGGTGCCAAAGATGTTAGTGCCCCTCTGTGCCCTCACATGGAATTCTGGGACACTCTTTGTGTGCGGGGCAGGGGGAAATACTGGCCAACTTGAGTGTGCACAACATGGATTATTGAAGTTGACATTTCCCAACTACATGTTTTATTCAAGGTATGTGGACATATATAAAGTTCATACTTCTTGGATGGTTTCCAACAGGCACAGACGGTCACTAAAGTAACTAGAAGAAAAATCCCCCCAGTGGAGAGAATTATATAGAGGGAGCTCCTTCCTACAGAAAGAGAAAAGAGGAGTTAGAAATCCAAGCCACAAATCAGTAGAGTTCACACAAGCAATACTTGAACTCAAGACCTGAGGTTTTAGCCCCCTTCTCAGGAACTCCAGGAGGAAATTCCAGGTTGAGGAGCCAGGACCAAGGACCAGGATGTTTTCTCCTTGACTTAATGAGAGTATCTGATATGTGGTCTGCTACAATATCCATCAAGCTGCATCCCTTAGGCACAAAATATAGCCGGGTTCTGTCCCTGACCTGCCAAGCAGCATCCTCTGGCTCCACTAGGCCACACGTCTACCCCAACAGGAACCGCACTTCTCTCCCAGGTGTTCTTGAGAGGGATGGAGAACTATTAACTTCGGTTCATAGCGACAGCTCAACAAAGGTATGACAAACTTTTTGCTCTGGTAGCACATGCTGGAGCCATAGGTATAAGTTCCCTGAAGGCATCCATGCAAGATATTTTCCTCTGCAGGATGGTATGCTTGAACCGGTTTGGGAATGATTTCATAGCAAACTATGGCCAAGGAATGCCTGTGTGAATACTTGATCAAGTATTCTTAAAAATAGCAGCTTTCTAAACTGTTTGTGGTTGCTGGAAAGCTCAGTCTGGATAGTTTTGCTTAGTGGTCGGTCACATCTTAACCACTAAAACCAATTAAAAACCCATATCATTAAAATAATTAAAACCGGAGCTAAGATGAATACAAAAATATAAAAACTAAAACTAAAACATTGGACAGGAAGGCAGGATCACTGAAGGTTACAGAGACTCCCCCTCCCAAGCTTGCATAATTCTTTCTGATCACAAAACTGGATTTTTAGACTCTGCACCATTGATGAAATTTCCCACATGGCTACATTCTTCTGCAGCGTATTAACTTCTGAAAACTTGAACTTTGCTTAACATTTTGGCAGATTGCAGTCATGGAGGAAACACAGAAACACAGAGCTGGAAGGGACCTGAGGTGTCATCTAGCCCAACCCCTTACACAGTGCAGGAAATTCTCAGCTATCCCCACCCCCACCCCTGAGCCCTGCTCTATTCCCAGAGGAAGGCAAAAAACCTCCAGGATCCCTGGGCCAATCTGACCTGAAGCAAAATTCCTCCCTGATCCCAAAGAGGAGAACCGGTTAACTATGAACAAACTGTCACTCTGGTTATGTGATCCTCAAGCTACTTAAGCCAGAGAATGTAGACTCAGCATAAGTAAAACCCTGCTTAACTCGAGATGAAACTGCACGGGATGTCAAATCCTAACCCCCTTAGCCCAATTAGTTGAGGGGAACAGTCAACAAAATGTGTTTCCTTCAGGAGACAGAACTGCTCTTTGCGTGAGAATCCAGAGAAGGAAATACTGGAGCGCTCAGCAGCCGGCGCCACCTGGACACAGTCTGCACAGATCCAGTCCCGCCCTTGATTTATCTCTGTAGCCTGAGTTTTGTAGGCAATATTTCACAGCCACGGTCTTTAAAGGATGCCATGGAGACCCTGCTTCCTTCTCTGGCATTGTCTCATCGCTGCCAGCTGGAAGTGATGGAACTTCTAAGTTGCTGACCCATTTTGCAGGATTCCGCCCAGAAGGCTTGTCCTTGGGTCAGCTTTGCACCGACGAAGGAAAGGAGCAAGAAAGCCACCTTTTGTGTAGGTGGGCTGGGTACAAGAACAAAGGAGAAGGGAGTGAGGGCTGAGTTGATGGGCCAATGGCAGAGGGGGCACTAAATCTGCCTCGGAGGCAGTCATGCCAGCATGTCCTAAATCCCATGTTGGCAATCCTACCCCAAGCCCTGCTTCTCTGGAGCACATTTACTGTTGCTGTTGTATGTAACAGAACCGTTTGGAAGGAGCCAGTGAAGGAAATAAAGGGAGGGCTGAGTTGATGGGCAAAAAACAGACAGAAGAGCAATTCAGCCATAGAGGCAGCTGGGCCAGAATTCCCTAAATCGCATATTGACAATCCTACCCACCCCCTTCTTCAGTGAAACATATTAACTGTTGCTGCTATAGCAGAACCATGCATTTGGAAGGTGCCGATTCTTCCAAAAGAGATTTCATCTGCTTGTTTCCAAAAATGGAGAGTACAAACAGGACCATATAACATGACGTAAGAGGACAGCATATCCCTCCCAGCCCAAGCACTGATCCCTTTATGATGACTCACTTAGACCAATTTCCCACAAGCCCTGCTCTGCGCTCACTCTTCCCTTTTGCCCCAATGGTACATGTCAATTTCACACAAGCTGCTGTGTGGCTGCATTTTGCCCCGCAGCTTCACGCAATTTTCCCTGCTATCTATTCAATCCTCAAAAAACAGGATTGAGTAGACACGGACCAATTTCACACAAGAGCTGCGCCGCCTTCACGCCTCTCTTTGCTCCGATTCTATTGGTCAATTTCCCACTGAAAGCCATGAGGCTGCATTTTGACCCACGGCTTCGCCCAATTTTCCCCACGGTTTCATGATCCCCAAAAAACAGGATCACGAAACCGTGGGGGAAATCAAGCAAAGCCGTGGGTCAAAATGCAGCCATGCAGCTTCCAGTGGGAAATTGACCAATAGAAATGGGGCAAAGAGAGGCGTGAGAGTGGCGCAGCTCTTGTGTGAAATCGGTCATGGGGGAAATCGCGCACAAAGCTGCGAGGCAAAATGCGGCCATGCAGCGACTTGTGTGAAATTGACACGTACCGTCGGGGCAAAAGGGAAGAGCAAGCACAGAGCAGCGCTTGTGGGAAATCAGCCTTGCACTATTTGAAAGTCTTAAATGTTCAGAAAAGTTCTTTCAACAAGACCAGCCAGTTTCCTCTCTTGTTTTCCAAGCCTGAGACATTTTGACACTGCATGAACCTTCCTGCTCCTCCATTTCCCTCACCTTCTCCCTTATGCATCTCTCTGATTTGGATGTACTTACTGTACACGGTCAGTTTTATGGGGACGCTACGCCCACTGCTGATGGGGTTCTCTACCAGGCAGCTGTACGTGTCGTCATCGGACATTAGGACTCTGGTGATGGTGAGCACCTTCTGATCGTGGGAGAGGATCAGGCGGGAGTCGTTGCTGAGCGGCTTGCCATCCTTCAGCCACGTGTAGGCAGGCTTGGTGCCGTTCTCGTGAGAACAGTTCAACGTGAAATGCTCACTTAGCTCCAGTACAGTGGAGGAAGCCAAAACAACATGAGGCTTTGAAATGGGAACTGAAGGGTGGGAGGAAGGGAGGCAGGGAGGAAGGGAGGAAGGAACCTCATTAATTCTTGGCAAGGAGAACATGAAAAAATAAACAACCACAACTTTAATGACCTCTCCCCAGCAATTATAGCCTCTTCCTGTTTCTGTTTCATATCCATAGATGGGATTTCATAGATCAGAAAAAAGCGGGTTATCTGAGAAACTAAAAATACTGTATTTTTTTTAAGGAGCTACCTGTACTCAGAACTTGCTTGCTTTTCAGAATGTGTTCCTGGGAATCTGGGGCTTTATGGGAGCTTGGCAGGGGGGCTCTTCAAAAGGAAAATTACTAATGGTGGAAGAAAACTTGACCACTGCTACCTTGAAATTCATCTGCACTGCCCAGCTGCCTTGGAGTGTGAATGCATTCTTGTGGATACTTTTGGTTCAAGGAGGGCAACCCAACAAGATCTGACCTCTGTGCAAACTGTCCGTGAACTCTAGAGTATACCCCAGAATGTTCTTCAATGCATAGGGGGTTCTACTAGGGTTGCCAGCCTCCAGCCTTCAGGTGGTGGCCTCCAGGTGGTGGCTGAAGACCACGTGGGATTACAACTGGTCTCCAGGCAATAGAGATCTGTTCACCTGCAGAAAATGGCTTCTTTGGACAGTGGGCCCTACGGCATTATAATTTATACCCCGATGAAGTACCCCTCCCCTCCCCAAACCCCATGCTCCTCAGGCTGCATCTCAAAATCTCCAGGTATTTCCCAAGCTGGAGTTGGCAACCCTAGATTATATGGCCGACACAATAGCGTTCCTCCACAGACAGGTCTGACACAGCCAATTTGGAGCTCTACTGGGGAGATCTAGCTTCAGATTCCCAAATCACCCTCTTTCAGCCTAATCCATATCGCAGCATTGAGGTGAAAGGAAAACATGGGAAGGCTGAATCCATTTATGCCACCCTGAATGTCTTGGAGGAAGGGTGACATATGAACTGAATGACAGATACAGTGGGCAGGATCCAGACTGAACTGGGAGTATCCTCCAATTCTCCCTTCCCATTGCAGATTCCGCCCCCCTTTACACTCACACACCCTGGTCATTCTTTAGTGTTCCTGTCCCCCAGGGCTCAGCAGTATTTTGTGTAGATCAGTGAGCTGCAGTGGGAGGGGGAGGCAGAGAAGTCTCATCTGGATCCAACCCAGTATGAAGGTAGAACATTTGTATAACATTGCTTTAATAATCCTAGGGTTCAGAGTCTTGGTTTCTGGCCCCGTCCTATGCAGAGTTACTCTGAACTTTTCAGAGAAAATGGAACAAAGTTTGAGTCCAGTGGCATTTATTCAAGGCATAAGCTTTTGTGTGCAAGGACACTTCTTCAGTGTACAGTTACTAGCAGTGTTCCCTCTAAGCTAAGTTAGTGTGAGTCAGCTCACAGGTTTTTAGCCTCCAGCTCACACATTTTTGTCTTGGCTCAGGAAGGATGGTTCCAGAGCAAACTAACTTATGCAGTAGCCAAATCACTTGCTCACAACTGTAATGCCAGTAGTTCACAAAGCAGAATTTTTGCTCACGAGTCTCCACAGCTTAGAGGGAACACTGATTACTAGACTAACTCTGCACAGGATTTGCACTGCTAATCCACATTGATAGCACCTGACTGATCTTATTTGTACATAGATCTTATATTTTAATTTTACTTGTATCTATGTTATATTCTATTGTTCTATTCACAGTTTTACTATGACTGTGAAGCATTCCGGCTTATCTTTTCTTCTTACATAAAGATCGTCCTTCTGTCAAAATATGCTGAGTATTGATACCTAGTAAAAAATACTTGTACTGATATTAATATTAGTTGCTTTACTTTTTTGGGTGGTGGCTATTGGGGAGAAATGGAAATATATGCAATATTTACTTTCCTTTCAAACACCAACATATTTTTTTCTGTTTTAACAACATAAACTTTACAAATTTGTAACTTAAAGGTAATGGTTTTCCTTGCTCGAAAGCCAATCAAACCTGACTCTAGGGGGCAGTGCTCATCTCTGTTTCCAAGCCAAAGAAGCCAGCGCTGTCCGTTGACTTCTCTGTAGTCATGTGGCCAGCATGACTGAATGCCGAGGCACACGGAACACTGTTACCTTCCCACTAAAGTGGTACCTATTTATCTACTTGCAATTTCTTGCTTTCAAACAGCTAGGTTGGCAGGATATACTGTTATAGTATTCAGCTTATTTATAGAATTAAAATTATAAATGCCTTTTCTAAAATTATAAATGCCTTTTCTATTAACAAAACTGTAAATATAATCAGCATTTGAGACAGTACTACAAATTGCTACACCGTATACTACTTTGTCACATTTATCTTAATTTTTGCCATTTGAGAGGTAGTGGGAAAAATTAAAAACTTGGGAGTAAAAAGAAAGTGTCCAAACAGGACAGAAACAGCGTCATGCAGTCACAGTAGGACTGGCAGCATATTTGGATTTCAAATTAAACTTTATAACATTGAAAGTGCTGAATTTATTCATAATCTATTCTAAATCACACAGCATATTAATTGTTGCCCAAATTATTCACTTTTAGTCAATAAATATATCCATGAAAATATATAGTACATGTCTGCACTGAAGTATACACAGGAATTGTCTAAGACACAGGTACAATGTTTCACATTAGACATTTTGGGTGAGTAAAAGCTTGCCTCATTCCAAAAGAGCAAATATTTCATGGGATATTTTTCAGTGCTCCCCAAAATCCCAATGCATGAACAACTGGTTGTGTTGCTATAGACTGGTAGGAACAAATACAGCGAAACAACCTTTCCAGGCAACAACAAATGGATCAAGGAACAGACAAACAGTCCATCAAAAAATTGGCTTCCTGCAAACAACAGGATGTGAGCCAAACCAACTGGTGTGTTTGAGCATCCCTATTTGAAACTATTTTGCCACAACAAGAGTGTCACTACTAGCAGAAAGCAAGGGAGAGGAACCCTCACGAAGAGAAGTGAAAATAACTATCAGAAACCCCAGCCATACAAAGGCTTGCAGATGGTAACCATGGTCACCTATCTCAATTTATTTCAATTTTTTTGGTATTTTGTTTGTATGTGTATTTGCCTGGAAGTCATGGTTGACTTCTGGCAGCCCCTAGTGGGACTTGGACATTCTGGAGAGGTGGCTTGCTATTGCCTGCCTCTGCATCCCAGCCCTGGTATTCCTTGGAGGTCTCCCTTCCAAGTACTCACCAAGGTCAACCCTGCTTAGCTTCCGAGATCTGACGAGATTGGGCTTGCCTGGGCTATCCAGGTCAGGGCACCCATCTCTATTTAATTCAATTGGATAAATATTATTAAGCTCAGGCAATTACACTATTACTAGAACTTTTTATTGACCCTCTTCAATCACTGAAGGCCCTCCCCCATTCCCACCACTAAAGGAACAAAAACACTGAAATGCCCTCATGCCAGCCGTTCTGTGGGGGCATTTACTACCCTTTCCAGAAACTCCCCAAATGCCTGCAAACGCCACAGAACTGGGGACCCCTGCCATAGGTCATACGAAAGAGACCTGTTGGTCTGTTTACCTCCTACTCTGACTGGCAGGTAGACTCCAGGGCCTCCGACTGGGAAACACCTTTCCCTGCAACCTGAGATCCTTGGAAATGCTAGAAACAGAACCTAGGATCTGTGGCACCTCCCAACACATAATTAATCTTTCCATAAAAGAGCGGGAAGATCGTAGCAATTTCTCCACGTCCCTCAAACTCACATACTCATTAAGAATGTGCTGATCAGGTATTGATTTCACTTGTACTCCACCTGTTCCTAACAGCTTCTTCCACATTCTTGATGGTTTCTCCAGCATCCAGAAGATGTTCAGAGCCAGAATTTCTTAGCTTCCTCAACAGAACTGTTGTTATGTCCTAAGATCGGGAACTAGAGATAGCCAAAAGATGCCAAGCTCCATTCCTGAGAACAATAGGGACTGGGCTCCTGAACTCAGAGGAGGGAGCTAATGGGAACATTGGCGGGAGATTCAAACCTACCAATGGGGTTTTGGGGCGTTCCCCCCCCCACTGTATATAGTCGGCCTCTGGCCGTTGCTGTGTGTCTTTGTGTGTGTGAAGTACGAATAAACGTGTCTTCTTGTATGTCGTCATCCAAGTCATGAGGTACCGAACCCAGTACTTTACAACTGTAACCCGTGCTTTCTTCCAGCTGTTCTCCTACAAATCATCATTTTTATCTTTAATTAGAAATTGCTTTTTTAAAACTAAACTTTAATAATATATTCCTCCCAAGAAAAAATACAGCATTTACATGTCAGAGAAAAGATGAAAAAGGAGAGTCTTACTTATATCTCTCTAAACTCCAGAAATATTTTTAAAAGATCTGGACAACAATTAAAAAAATATGGGTAACTTTAGACAGAGATTTTGAGGCGTGCAACATCAATTTGAATAATTTCATACCACAATCTATATGCATTTTAAAACTGCAGGCACAAAACATTACAACTTTTAATTAGGAACTGGAAGAATTTTGGAATTTGAAAACAGAGGTTGAAACCTGTTCTCATCAGCACAAAAGCAAGGTGCAACATTAAAAGGTCAGAAACATTATGTCTGCACAGATTCCTTTACGCTCCCATGATATATATGATAAAATTGTACCTCCTGGAAAAAGAACACTGCTTTTCCAAGATCACACTTACCATCCACTGTAAGGTTAATATTCATCTCCCCTGTGAAGATGTCGTCCGTAATGGAGACCTCCACCTCGTATGTGCCCTCATCAGACAACTGCAGTTCATTGATCAGCAAGGAGCCATTTTCATAGATTTTAATCCGATCCCTGTAGTCCGCACGCAGGTTTCCGATAATCCCCGTGCCAATAGACTGTACCACAGTAACAGGCTTGTCCCGCTTCACTTGCCACTTGATCACAGGTTTATCACTGCTGGTGCTGGTGTATTTCACGGAGAGGAGGGCAGGTTTACCAACAGTACCATGAATTAAAAGCACTGGGCTGGTGATATTGACTCCTTCTAATAGATCTAGTGAAAAGAGGCCAAAAACACACACACACCCTTGTTAGCATGAGATTATAACTGTGGTGCTTTTCCTTCCTCTTGCATTTGGGAATTTTCTATCCTCCACCTGGATAGGCTGAATAGTCTGTCCAAGGAAAGGGAATAACATAAGAAGGCAAGGAGAGGCCTGTTGGTTTAGGGGACAGGTCCCATCCACCACAATATCCTGTTTCCAATAATGATAGCAAGATGCCCCACAAGAAATACTGAAGCAGTACACAAAGACAATAGCACTCTTTGCCTTTTGACCCATAGCAATTTGTATTTAGTGGTAGAGATTCTGTTAAGCTGTCATGACAGATAGCAATTGGTAGTCCTAAGTAACTTTCCTGAATGTAACTTTTTCTTTAAAGTCACCTGGGATGATGGCCTTTTATAAATCCTGTGGTAGCGAATTCCTCTAGTTAATTATGTACTGAGGGAAGTACCCCCCCTTTTTTTGTCTGTCCTAGTTCTACTGCCTCCGTCAATTTCATTGGTGTCCCCAACCTTTTATATTCTGTGCTCTATTTGCATTTCTTTGCAAGGATCATTTTATAAGGATCATTTTACATTTCTTTGCAAGGATCATTTTATAAGTCTCTATCATCACCTCATTTTTCCTAAAATGAAACGTGGTTGCCTAACAATGGCTGAATGTGCTCCCCCTAACCATTTATTCTTTTATATTTATCTAAGGATTAAATTGGCGGGAAGGCAGCATGGTATAACCCAATCTCATCAGATCTTGAAAGCTAAGAAGCTTTGAGGTGATTTTGAGGTGCTAAAAAGCTAAGAAGGATCATTACTTGGCTTGGAGACCACCAAGGAAGGCTCTGCAGAGGAAGGCAGTGGCAAACCACCTCTGCTTCCCAGTTGCCTAGAAACCCCTTTGTTGAGGTTGCTATAGGTCAATTGCAACATGACAGCACGCACACACATGTAAGACATGACATAACCCAGTCTTGTCAGATCTTGGAAGCTAAGCAGGGTCAGTATTTGGATGGGAGACCACCAAGGAAGACTCTGCAGAGGAAGGCAATGGAAAACCACTTCTGCTTCTCACTTGCCTTGAAAGCCACTTGATGGGGTTGCTATAAGTCAGTTGTTGTGACTAGACGACACATGCCTACTAAGGATTAAATCAGTCACTTTGCAACTCAAATAAATTCTTGGTGTAGAGAACCCCACTGCCATGCACTTAAAGAGCCCAAGGAAAAATTAAAAGAACAAAAGCAAATCCACAGCACTATTTGAACAGCCAACAGTTCAAACAATTACAAACCCAATTAAACTCCATCACACTGGGAACAGAAAAGCCTGTTTAAAAAAAGACCCAGAACATCTAAGCAGATCCAGGAGCATTTCTCAGCTATGCGCATACTCCTCCAGAGAGATGCTTGATTCCCAGCCCCCAGGGCAGACAATTTTCTGGTTCCTTTAACTTAACAACCACCCACCCACCCACCACCAATGGCAAATGGAGGCATCTCACTGTACCCAGTCAGAGTCTTTGCAGAATCAGCACTGTGGACCCATGCTTCTCCAGTCCACTGGTTTATCACCACAGTTGCTACCTGTACACATCGAGGTTTGACAAAAGAACGAGAGCTTGCACAAGAAATAAAGTCCATCCCCTCCCCAGCCCCAGAATTATTTCCTGTGTTTAAACCAAAGCACTGTATTTAAACTGTGAATACTGTTATGTACTCGGACCGCCACTGGGGGTCCGCAGTTACTGTAAGGAGCTTGGTTCCCATAAACAAAGGGAACCCTGGATCCTAGTCCACCTAGTGTCCACCAATGGTACCTTGGCGGGAAATTCAAACCCTCCAATGGGAACGTGGGTATGCCAGGTGGCATGTATATAGTTGGCCTTGCAGGGCTGTTTAGTTAGTTCTTGTGTGAAGTACAATAAACACCTCTGAACGCATGTCATAGTCCGAGTCCTCCATGCGGCGAACCCAGTACTTTACAAATATTCTCTTCCTAACATCCGCAACTCATGCAACCAAAGTGCAGCTTCCTCAAGCAAGGTTCAGTTATAACTAGGTGTGCCACTCAGTTACAGAAAGCTTAGGCAATTAGTTACATAAGTCATAACCGATCAATTAAATCTGCATGCGAATCAAACAATTTAACTGCATTAAAACATACCACCTTGAGTCCCTGTGAGAGGGGTGGACTATAAATAACATTAAAAAACATAAATAAATATCTGCTTCTTGCTGTTTTTTAGCAGGTGCATACACTTGCAGGCACTGTCTCAAAAGAGGTATTCCCTCTGGCGTGAGAGGAATAATTCTCATCCAAGAAGAGGTATTCCTCCATTTCTCACACACAGGACAGGTATGCTGTCTCCTGATAGGTCATCCATGGATTTGCAATGACTGACATTCAAAATAATTAAGAACCTAAAAATAAATCTGTTATCTGATTTGTCAGGATTGCTTTTTAAAACCAATCTAAACATTTAAATCCAAAAAAACTAATTGGTTAATGGACTAAACATTGCAGCCTAATTATAACTTTTATCTGTTTCTATAGAAGCTATATCTATATAGACAGATCAGATGCATTTCAAGAATTATTTGGATTTAGAGGAGTGCTCAAGGCACATAATGCAGCAGAGTCTATCCAGTTTGTGTATGCTAACAAGAAACAAAGTTACACTGGAGCCTCTTTATCTTTGCAAAAAGCTAATATGAGCTCTTTATTGTAAGGAACTCCATTCTAGACAGGATAGAGATAGGATTGTAATCTAGTCTAACTAGCTAGGATGGATAGAGATACAGAAAGCATGTCCTGCTCTCATGATGCCAAGATGGAGAAGGCTATAAGGGAGAAGGTGTCAGGCCAGAAGGAAGGAAGATTCCCTGAGTCCATTTCCGCATCAGTGAAATTCACTGTATTGACATTTTAAAAACTGTGTGTTATATGAAATTTTCCGCAGTAGATTTTTCCTCTCCAGATGCAAAACCGAAGTTTTCTACTTCTAATCCTGCATTTTCGGAACTTGCTGAAACTGGAGACTCCAAAAACATGGGGTAAGGAAGAGAAAACTTCAGGTTTGCACCTGGTGAGGAAAAATCTACTGCAGATAATTTCACATAACACTCAGTTTTTAAAATGTCAATGTGGGAAATTTCACCACTGCGGAAATAGTCAGAAATCTACATATCAAAGGGATAGTATCACGGCAGTAGGATGATCAGGGTACTGGCCTACCAATCTCTCTGACTCTCTATAGTCCCCTTCTGAAATCTGAGGCTAAGAGGCAGTGCAAAGTCCTTCACTTCCAACAACAGTTAAGAAAGAAAGCTCTCACAACATTTCATATTGGTGCAGTAAAATATTGGCAGGTGCTGCTTGTCTGCTGCTGCTCTAGGGCTGTAGAAGAAAGAATTCCCTGTTTCACAGAACAAAAGAAGCAATGGAGTTCTGTCCTCTGATGCAGTGATGGAAAAGGGAAACCTGGCGTCTTAAGTGCAGGGTCTCTGACATTTCGACAGCTACAAAAAGCTGGTTTTAAAAATACTCTCTTTTCCTTGCCTATGATGCCTTCTCAAATTCATACTGCAAAACATCTGGATTTAACAGAAACGTGGAGTATTGATTTCAGCCACTAACTTCACTGGTCTGTGCTTCTTGGTGCTAAAGAAAAATCAACAATTTTCACCCTGAAAAGACACCTGTATTACCATGGGAAAGTAAACTGAAAAGACAACCATGGGAAAGTAGACTGTTTTTAAATTCTTCTGTGCATTGGAGGTCATAACAGGCCCCAAAAGAATTCTTAAAAAGAAAGAAAACTTTTTACCTTTAACCACACTGTATGCTATGTATTTACCATAGGGTTAGAACCCAATGGAAATTTCTGCTAACAGTCCCAAAGTCCCTCTCCCACTGCAGAGCAGACCAACTTCTCCCACATGCAGTTCCTGAGAATTCCCTCTCCCCCAAGAGTAGCATGGGGGGGGGGGTAATTTTGGGCCACAATGGAAGGGAGGAGGTGAGGAAGTCCAGTTCTGCAGCCAAAAATCCCTTCTGTTAGTAGAGATTTACCACAAGATCTGAGCTGTTGTCAAGCACATTTCATTTTTGGCCCTATTAGCAGATTTAAAAGGTCCTTTTTAAAACAAGAATTGAGGGATTGGGGGGGGGTTCTGTCAACGGGAGGAGAAAACCAGAATATCTTTGCATCCCAGTCCTTGAGCCTGTTGCTGGTTGTCAGCTGCACTGATGCCCCTTCTCCAGTTCTTCAATCAACAAATTCACTTTAGTGGGCACTGAAAGGTTTAATTAATGGTTACAAGGCTCCAGTGGCTGACACTTAGCAGCCATCATTTCAAGTGACACAAGGCAGTGCTGAAGATGAACAAGGCCTCACCATGGTGATCCCTCAGAAAATCTCCAATGACTTCCCAGCTTTTAGAAAAGGCAAGGGAAAGGCAGAAATGGGCAGTATGGCTCACCTGACCTTTTCCTTCTTTTTTATTTATAAAGGTTATTTTATAAAGATAAACAACATAAACAAACATACATACATAAATTGTGGGGTTTCCATACATCCTTAAATTATCTATTCAGGAACCTCATACATTTTGTAATTACTTATCTTCTATGTTCCAGACCTTTTCCTTCCTTAGCATCCAACAGAGCAGAAAATGTGAAGGGCTGACATAGTATCATGCTTTCCTTTTACTCTACAATTTGTGCCTGGGCAAAGGAATGAGCTCATCCACATCTGAAGTGATGCTGGGACAATGATGCACAGACCAATGAGTTTGCAACACCACCAATGATGCACAGATCAATGAATTTGCAACACCAAGTTTTTCAGCTCACCTCTCCCCCTCCAATAAAATAACTCAAAATCTTTCAACTGATTACTTTCTCCAAATGGATGAAACCTCAATTTTTGATCTATTAGAAAAAGACTATTCAAACTAGAATTACCTAATTTTCGTCCTTCACATCTGCATATTTATTCACAAGCTCATCTTAACCTCTCAACCCAATATGGCCAAATGGCCCATTATTTACACAATCTCACCCTTCCTTTCCATCATAGAGCCTTTACGTTAGCTCGGCTAAACATCTTTCCCTCAAACATGTTGTGGGGTCAATTTAACATCACCACAGGAAAGACTCTGCAAATGTTCCAGCGTGGCCCCAGATTCAATCTTCCATATTATTCTGGACGGCCAGCTGCACACATCTTCACATATGAAACTTTTACCCCTTCGGCCATGCTTATCTTTCCTTACATAAAGTAGTCAGGCGGCACTTTCTGAACATTCCACATGCTCCTAAATCAGTTGGCTCCATGATGTGTCACTCAGAAGCTGTCCCTATCCACTGGCTGTGTTGCCTGAGTCCTGCACACATTGGCCGTTTCCAGCTCTCCCATTGGCTGTGCAATGCGCTTCATCAGTCATTGGCCCGTCAACCGCCACTCAAGAGTACTCACGTGCCATTGGCCAGGTGCTGGGTTTGCTCCTCTTCCACACCCACTCCCCCTTCAGCCAATGTTCCCTGTCAGAAGCACTGGCAAACAGCTGTGTCTCCCAACAAAGACACTTCTCCTGTTTGGCTCTTCTGTGGGACTAAGTTTTCCCTCAGTGGCTGTAGGTAGGCAACCAAGCTTGGTGCTGTCAGTAAAAGGAAAAAAGAAGGAAACCTTTTCCAGCCTTTGGGGCCGGTCCTGACTAGAGTTGCCAAAGCCAACATTTGAGGAGGGGAGTTGCCTCAGCTGAATAGAATGCCATAGAGGCTACCCTCTAAAGCAGTTATTTTCTCAGGGGAGGGGAGATCTGTTGTCTGCAGTTCAGTTGTGATACCAGGTGATATCAGATGACAGAGATCAGTTCCCCTGGAGAAAATGGCTGCTTTGGAGGGTAGACCTTGTGGCATTATACCCTGCTGTGTCCTTCCGCCCCCCGCAACAATGCCCTCCACGGTCTCTGCCCCCCAAAGCTCCAGGTATTTCCCTACTCAAAGCTGGCAACCCTACTTTCCTTTCAGTGCCTGTTGCTAGGCAACCAAGCTTGGTTCTGTCAGTAAAAGGCCTTTGGGAGAAAACTCATTGAGGCCAGTCTTGACTAGGGGAGAGGCCTCAGCTGAACAGAATGCCATAGAGGCCACCCTCCAAAGCACTTATTTTCTCCAGGGGGAAAAGATCTGTTGTCTGGAATTCAGTCGTGATACCCGGCGATCTTCAGGCTTTACCTGGAGGTTGGCTACCCTAGGCGTAGCAGTCAGTGCTTCAGAGCAGGGTCTGCTAGACCCAGGTTCTTGCTGAGTGGGTGGTTTTGGGCCAGTCACAGACTTTCAGCCTAACCGACCTCACAGGGTTGTTGTGCAAGTCAAAAGGGGGAGAGGAGAATGATGTAAGGTGCTTCAGTCCCCATTGCAGAGAAAGACTACTTTTCCTCCTAGGGAACCATTGTTGCCAATCTCCAGGTGAGGACTGGAGATCACTCAGAATTACAACTGTTCTCCAGATGGCAGAGATCAGTTCCCCTGGAGAAAATGGTGGACTCTGTGTCCCTATGCCCTGCTAAGATGGCTCCCTATGACAGCCAATGTGGCATAGCAGTCAGGGCTTCAGAGCACAGTAGAGGTGAGTGGGGGGAGAAGGAAAGCTGAAGAGTGAGGGGGAAATAAAGGTAGGTTGATATTGGCTGGGAAGGAGATAAGGTGGGAAATTTCTGGAGATTTGAGGGATGGAGCCTGGAAAGGGTGAGGTTTCAGGAAGGGTGGGACCTTAGACAGGTACAATGTCATAGACTTCACCCTCCAAACCAGCCATTCGCTCCTGGGGAACCATTGTTGCCAATCTCTAGGTGAGGGCTGGAGATCACTCAGAATTACAACTGTTTTCTAGGAAGGAGGGGGGAGGAGATGGAAAGTTGAAATCAGAGGGGCAGATAACAGCAGGTTGATGCTTGGCTGGGAAGGACATAGGGTTGCCAACTCCAGGTTGGGAAATTCATGGAGATTTGAGGGGTGGAGCCTGGAGAGGGTGAGGTTTGAGGAGGGTGGGACCTCAGACAGGTACAATGCCATAGACTTCACCCTCCAAACCAGCCATTTCCTCCTGTGGAACCATTGTTGCCAACCTCCAGATGAGGGCTGGAGATCACTCAGAATTACAACTGCTCTTCGGATGGCAGAGATCATTTCCCCTGGAGAAAATGGAGGACTCTGTGTCATTATACCCTGCTGAGGTAGCCACAGCAAATTGACGCTGAGTACCCAAGGGCATTTGGTTGAAGCAGCAGATGTCCCCCCTCAACCCCCCCAGCTTTTTCGGTGGCCTGGTCCTGATTGGACATCGGATAAGATATCGGACTGATTTAACATCCAATCTCTCTGTTTACATGGTATTTTATGATATTATGTGCAGATTGTTATTTTAACATTGTTTTAATTGTATATTTTAATTGTTGCACACTGCCCTGAGCCCATTCGGGGAGGGTCGTATATAAATCTAATAAAATAAATAATAAGGCTGGGGCACCCACCCAGAGCCTCTTTCTAGAGCTCATTGTATTTATTTCCACAACGGGCCTTATTCCTAGTAAATAAAAAAAAGCTAATAGAATTCTGATTTTCATGTTAACTTGTCTACTACATTTTCCATATTTTATATCTGGAAACACAGTTACCTAATCTCTCCTTATGATAACAGCAGCTATGTCATCATGAGCTGAGAGACGTGTTAAGGGAGTTCACCGCAGAGAACAACACAGGCAAAGACAGCTTTAAAAAGGAATTGATAGATTCATGAAGGATAGGTGGATCAGTGGCTAGTAGCCATGGTGACTAAAGGGAACCTCTGCATTCAGAGGCAGTAAGCCTCTGAATCCCAGAGCCAGGAGGCAACATGAAGAAGAAGAGATTGGATTTATACCCCGCACTTAAATACCCTAAGGTGTCTCAGAGCGGCTTACAAACTCCTTTTCCTTCCCCTCCCCACAACAGACACCCTGTGAGGTAGGTGGGACTGAGAGAGCTCTTGACAGAAACTGCTCTTTTTCAAGAACAGTTCTTATCAGAACTATGGCTTGCCCAAGGTCATCCAGCCAGGTGCAAGTGGAGGAGTGGGGAATCAAACCCGGTTCTCCCAGATTAGAGTCCATGCACTTAACCACTATACCAAACTGGCTCTCTGGGGCATCAGGGGAAGGCCTCAACCTCTAGGCCCTGGTGTTGGCTGTTCAGAGGAACTGGTTGGCCATTGTGTGAGACAGGATGCTGGACTAGATGGACCTCTGGTATGATCCAGCAAGGCTCTTCTTGTATTCTTAGCATGAGCACATCAGGAAAAATTGTCAGTTGTTCACTGCACTCAGGTGGGGTTGCCAGCACTGTCATGCTGGAAGATTCTGAGAGCAGTCCCTGTGAATGACATGACCTCTAGAGATGTGCATTTGGATATTTCTGGTCCAAATACATTTCCATAAAATGCCTTATCAATATTTTCCAGACATATTTAGATATCCATAATGATATTCAGGTTTTCTGAAATACTGATACACTAGAAATGCAATTTAAGTATGCAACTTAACACGATTTGATTTCAGCAAAGTGATTCAGCTTTATTATAACAGCAAATTTCAACTCAGGAACACACCACAAAACAGTGGAGCGCAGCTCCCTTTTTAAATCGTCCAGGCTGTCAAAGCCACACCCATAAATAAGTTAACATCCAATCATGAACTCAGGATAAAGGCCAATGAGGTCTGTTCCCTCCAAAATACATATTTACATTGTGATTGGTTATTTACATAGGTTCTAGCCAATAGCAATGCAACAGATTACAATCCTCTTTGATGCCTGAAGCTTAACATGCAAAAGAATAGGATGGATTCAGCTTCAGGACATAACAGATACCAGTTTGGCTAGCTCCGTCTCCCGCTGCCAGATCCGAGCAGATGGCATTTCTCTTTGGTTACGCTCCACGATCTGCAGTCTGGAGCACAGGTTATGTGAACACTGCCAAGCTAAGAAGGGGCAAAAGAGGACACGTGCCTTTGGCCACGCTGCTGGAAGGGAACAAACACTCACTATCAGATGAGCCGCCTCCAAAAGAGCCTGGGTCTGCTGCTTGGCTGCGGAAATCAAAACAAAACTAGTATTGATACACAGCAGAGGGGAACATGAATCATCTGGCTGACAATTAAGTGTTAGATTAGGAGCTGTGCACAGGAACACAAGAAAGGGCTTCAACAAGGCTCAAAGTCATGAGACCTATTAGTATGCAAGCCTTCATTCAATGTCCCTGCCTTTGCCTGATGCAAAAAGCAAGGGTAAAGTTACAATAGAGAATGCTGCAGTTTTTTAGAAAGCCACAAGGAAAAGAGACCCAGAACTCTACAGGTATCGTGGTTCTAATCATATGTCTCCCCTGTATGTATCTTCTTGGCCTGACCTTTATGGCCCAAGCTAGCCTGGTCTCATCAGAAACTGGAAGCTAAGCAGGATCAGCCCTGGTTAGTATTTGGATGGGAGACTTCAAAGTTGCCACACAGGCAATGGCAAACCAACTCTGAAGCCTCTTGCCTTAAAAACCCTACATGCTTGCTCTAAGTCAGCAAAGACTTGATGCTACTTTCTGCCACCGTATTGATGCTCCAGGAACCTATATGGAAAAATAAACTGTAACACCAGAAAGAAAGCCAGATGAGTGTGCTACACAGGAACTCTTGGGCATCAGGATATTCTGTAAAGACCTCTCAAGAAATTCCTGAGAAGTAGCCCCTGTGCGATTCAGTATTCTGCAGTGCAGTTTGTTTCTGCTGGCACTGGAGAGTCAGACCATTAACAGGCAAAGCCAGGCAGATTCAGCCAGCCATACATGGTGGAGTCATATGCCATTGTACTATAAACCATCAAAATCAAAACATATTTTGTTATTTATTTAAAAGATCAACATCACATCCCCCCCCTTCAGATCGCCTTGGTCTGATACGACAGGATGCCAAAGGCAAGTTGCTATTGTTTTGGCATTATCGTCTTCATGGAGGACTAGGCAACTTTGAGAGCAATATTAGTAGGTCTACTTGGTACCCTACTCATATCTATTCAATGGGGTTTACTCTCAGGAAAGTGTTCTTTGCATTGCACTGTTTGTCCACTTCCTATTCCCCATCACCTGACTTTGGGAGGTGCCCTCTGCTTTAGTGAGCTGGTCTTGTGGATTCCTCCACTTCCGGCTCAACCAATTCTTAAAAGATCGGCTGTCATGTTCAGTTGTGATCCAAGATGGCATTATCACTAAAGCACCGGGTTTGGACTGGGTAGACCCCAGTTCATATCTCTTATTCAGCCATGAAGCTGTTTGGGTGATTTTGGCCCAGTCTCTTGACATAGCTTACGCGGCTACGCCCAATAAAATTTGGGAAGTCTGAGAGTAGAACGACCCAAAAATATACATAGCAAAAACCGGAGATGTTCCTGAGCATGTGGTTCTGAGGGTAAGCATTTGTGGGGGGTGGAGCTGCAGAAAACTAATGATGTGCAGAAAACTAATGATGTGCAGAGAATTAAATTCTGCCTTTCTTCTCTGCTCCAACCTGTCTTCTTCCAGACCTGCTCCAACCTGTCTTCTTCCAGACCTGCTTTTCATTATTTATGAACAGCGCAGTGCAACAGTTAGGCGTGGACATCAGCCTACCAGTTCCAAACCCCCGCTCTGCCACTGGGAGCACATTGGGCTACCTTGGGCCAGCTTAACTTATCTGACAGAGCTGATGATAAAATCTATCTGATGATAAAATTGAGGAGAGGAGAAGGAGGTACACCATCCTGAACTCCTTTGGAGGAAGGGAGAAAATAAAAAAAAATGTACCAGATAAACATATAACAATAATATAGCTCAATCTGCACTCCCCATGGCAGGCAAGAACAAAGTAATAAATCAGTTCACTAACTAACATTTCCACAGTCAACAGGATATATACATAGAGGCATGTTAAATCATAACAAAACACAATGCTCAAAATAACTGATGGACAGCCCTGACCTGGATCGCCCAGGCAAGCCCAGTCTCATCAGATCTCGGAAGCTAAGCAGAGTTGATTCTGGCAAGTACTTGGATGGGAGACCTCCAAGGAATATCAGGGTCAGGAGGCAGAGGTAGGCTGCAAGCCACCTCTCTGAACGTCCTTGCCTCCCAGCCCCACTAGGGGTTGCCAGAATTCAGCCATGACTTCCAGGCACGTGCACACATACACACACACACACACACACACATGCAAAAAAAAGCATATGAACCTGATTTATTTCAGATGGAAAAGTATTCCATAGGTGGGGAGAGATTGCCACTGAAAAAATTCTGTTAGCTATAAATTTCAATTTTACCTGTGATACTGGCGGACCTGCAGGAAGGTCTCATTAACAGACCTCAAGGTCCTAGGAGGTCCATAATAGATGTGGCCACAGGGAGTTTGCTAATGCCTAATTGGGAGGAATAAGTAGTTCTGCCTTCAGTCGATCTGTTCGGATATGACCCATTCCCATTCGTTTCACCCGGGCCTGACTGGATAATTAAGGTTCTCTGAGGCGAATTAGACTTCCACTGCAGAATGTTGCTAGTTACACTTCAAACAACTTTCTACAAAGTGGTAGCTGATATCTGTATATGGGTGGAGCTGTTTAGGTTTGCCAACCTCCAGGTGGGGCCTGGAGATCTGCCAGAATTACAACTGATCTCCAGACTACAGAAATTGGTTCCCCTGCAGAAAATGGGCGCTTTGGAAGGTAGACTCTATGGCCTTATACCTGCTGAGGACCCTCCCCTCCCCAAACTGCTCCCCCCAAACTCCAGACATTTCCCAATCCAGAGTTGGCAAGCACTATATTGGAGAGAGGAGGGCAAAGAATGGGCATTCCTCCCTCACAGCAGGTGGGCTAGACCAGATGTTCTTTTGGACTCTTCCACTTCTAGGACTCGATGGACAGAATCAGATTTATTCTTCAAGAGGAGGAAGGGTGTATGGAAAAAGTTAAGTGCTGGCATCAGTTCAGGCTGGCTTCTTTCAGTACATTTTGTATCCTAAGAAGTAACTCCCTCCAGGAAAAGGGAGGGGGGATTGGTCTCCTAGGCACCAGCTCCAGCTTTTGGGGGGCAGCAAAAGAGACCGCCAGGAGCAGAGGACAAAGCTCTCAGTTGTTGGTCTTAGTTCCTTTCTGGCCCAAGTTTAAAAGGCTGCACTGTAAAGGAACATCAGCATTTCTGATTCACCAGGCTACATCAAGGACCTGGCAAATGGAATAATCAGCCACGGGGACAAAGGCAGCAGAGACAGCTGGGCCCTTCCAGCCTTGACAGTGGCGCTTCTGGTTTGGCACAGCCCAAGTACAACTCAGCAGAGACCTTTAGGATGGCTCTCTCCTTAGAGACGCACCTGGATACGCCTCTCAGTCCTTGCCACTTCTGAAAGAATGTAGCTAAAGGCCCCCTAACCCTCTGAACCCAGTTCAACCACTTCAAGAAATGTGTACAAATTCACCGTAGTCCTTAAATGTAGATATTTGGATTGAGGATTGTTTCAAAACACAGGCTGCCTGGGGGCTTTAAGTTGACACAATCTTCCCCACACCAAGGATGCCAACTCCGTCTGGTAAACTGCTGGAGATCTGAGGGTGGTGCTTGGAAAGGGAGCTCAGTAGGGATGTGACGTCACTCTAGGATTTTCATTTCTCCCAGACTCTGTACTGCAGAGTAGGGTTGCCAGGCCTGCACTGGCAAATATCGAGAGAAGGGGGGATGCCTAGGGAAACAGGGTGTTTCAGGGGTGTGACCTCACAGCCTCAGTGACAGTCTAGGAATTTCCCTATATTTATGATAAAGACCTTAGAGACTGGGGAAATTCCTAGAGCATCACAGAGGCTGTGATGTCACAGCCAGGTACAGGCTTGAAGACTGTGATGTCACTTCCAGATGATGCTATAGGAATCCCTACGATCTCTATGGTCTACCTCAGAGACTAGGAAAGTTTCTAGAGCATCACTATTAATGCTATTTCCTCCTTTTTTTCTCTAGTTCCTTAAAACAAGAGAGGAGTGGGGTCAAGGGCATGGAGTCACCCATTGTGGGCAGGCAAATGGCAAGCCTACCACAAAGTCTGCCCTTCAAAGCTGCTGTTTATTCCAGAGAAACAGATATCTGTGGTCTGGAGATCAATTGTACCTCCAGGAGAACTCCAGGCTCCACCTTGAGGTTGGTAACCCTGCCATGTATTGTAAAATCCCAACTTCAAGTATAGCCTAATGGGAACTGAACTTGCTGAGACTGAGAGGGGAAAAGATTTGGGGGTCATAGTCCATAGCTCAATGAAGGTGTCAGCCCAGTGTGCTGCAGCAGTGAAAAAGGCAAACTCTGTGTTAGGGACTATTAGGAAAGGGTTTGAGAATAAAACGGATGATATTGTAATGCCCTGGTATGGACTATGGTGTACAGTTCTGGTCACCATATCTCAAAAAGGACATTCCAGAGCTGGAAAAAGTAAAGAAGAAGGGCAACCGAGATAATTAGGGGTTGGAGCACCTTCCCTTAAGAGGTAAGGCTGAAGAGTCTGGGACTTTTCAGTTTACAAAAGAGACAACTAAGGGGGGACATGATAGAGGTTTACAAAATCATGCATGGGGTGGAGTTGATAAAAAGAACTTTTTCTCCTTCTCTCAGAATACTAGAACTCGCATGCATCCAATGAAGCTGATGGGCAGTAGGTTAAGGACAGACAAAAGAAAATATTTCTTTACACAGAGAGTGATTAAATGTCACTTTGTTGGGCCGCACCATGTGTGCCATAAAATATAACATCAGGTACCAGAGATATAAACTTTATAAAGGACACAAGCAAACCCAATTAACAATATTATTTTTTACTCAAAATACAAACAAAGGCAACTGATTCCTAGCAGTAAGAGCAATTGATTTACTGGGGAAAGAGGCTCTGGGAGGCTCACTGAAAAATTCTGGGAAGTATGTAGTAATGTGAGAAGTGGCCATGAATATAGCCCATTGCTCAGTAATCTCTCATAAATAATTCTCTTTTGGTTTCGCAAGATTCCATGCACTCCCATTGGCTGTAAAATGCCCTCCCTTAGCCATTGGCCCATCAGCCGCCACTCAAGAGTACTCGCGTGCCATTGGCCGGGTGCTGGGTCTGCTCCTCTTCCCCACCCACTCCCCCTGGCAGACAGCTCTCCCTCCTGAGGAAGACATTTCTCTTGACTCCTGTGAGGGACTGTCTCCTCAGTGGCTGTTGGTAGGCAACCAAGCTTGGTCCTGTGAGTAAAAAAAAAAGGACTTTCAGCATAACCCCCTCCCCAATGGCCACTTTCCTGTCAGAATAAACGGAAAAAGGCTCTTTCTCTTGCTTAGCTTCAGCATGGCTGGCTGGCTAATGAGGTGGGCCAGCGACCATCAGACCAGCAGCTGACTTTCCCCTAGGGCTGCCAATCTCCAGGTGGGACCTGGAGATCTCCCACTGTTACAATTGACCTCTAGATGACAGAGATCAGTTCCCCGGGAGGAAATGGTTGCTTTGGAGGGTAGACTCTACGGCATTATACCCTGCTGAGTCCTTCCACACACACCCCAAATGCTGCCCTCCACAGGATCCACCCCCCCCAAATCTCCAGGTATTTCCCTAATCAAAGTTGGCACCTGTACTTTCTCCTCTGTCAGTAAAAGGCCCTTTCCACACCTATGTTGGCCTTTGGGAGAAAACTCATTGGGCCCAGTCCTGATCAGGTTGCCAACTCCAGGTGGGCAATTCCTGGAGATTTGAGGGATGGAGCCTGGGGAGAGTGAGGATTGAGGAGGGGTGGCACCTCAGACAGGTATGATGCCATAGACTCCACCCTCCAATCCAGCCATTCCCTGATGGGGAACCATTGTTGCCAATCTCCAGGTGGGGGCTGGAGATCACTCCAAATTACAACTGCTCTCTAGGAGGGATGGGGGAGGAGATGGAAAACTAAAGGTAGGTTGATGGTTGGCTGGGAGGGAGATAGGGTTGTCAACTCCAGGTTGGGGAATTCCTGGAGATTTGAGGGGTCGAACCTGGAGAGGGTGAGTGTTGAGGAGAGGTGGGACCTCAGACAGGTACAATGCCATAGACTCCACCCTCCAAACCAGCCACTCCCTCTCCTGGAGAACCACTGTTACCAATCTTGGGGGTGGGCTGGAGATCACTCAAAATTACTACTGCTCTTCAGGTAGCAAAGATCAGTTCCTCTGGAGAAAATGGTGGACTCTGTCATTATACCCTGCTGAGATTGCCACAGCAAATTGTCACTGAGTGCCCAAAGCCGGGGCACTCTCCCAGAGCCTCTTTCTAGAGCCCGTTGTATTTATTTCCACAACGGGCCTTATTCCTAGTAGTATATATTTATAAATACTCAGGGCTCTTTTTGTAGCAGGAACTCCTTTGCATATTGGGCGACACACCCCTAATGTATCCAATCCTCCAAGAGCTTACAGAGCTCTTCTTACAGGGGCTACTGCAAGCTCTTGGAGGATTGGTTACATTAGGGGTGTGTCACCTAATATGCAAAGGAGTTCCTGCTACAAAAAGAGCCCTGTAATACTTAACATAAGAACCTAAGAAGAGCCTTGCTGGATCAGACCAGTGGTGCATCTAGTCCAGAATCCCGTCTCACATATTGGTCAACCAGTTCCTCTAGAAGTCCAACAACAGGGCGTACAGGTCTACACCTTCCCCTGATGTTGCCTCCTGGCACCAGGTATTCTGAGGTTTACTGCCTCTGAATGTGGATGTTCTGTTTAGTCACCATGGCTAGTAGCAACTGATAGACCTGTCCTCCACGAATCTGTCTAATCCCCTTTTAAAGCTGTCTGTGCCTGTGGCCATCACTACATCCTCTGGCAGTTAATTCCACATTTTAGTCATTTTGTTGTGTAAAGAAGGATTTCCTTTTGTCCATCTAAAATCTACTGCATGAAAAGATATTTATAATAAAATAAAATATTCTTTTTCAGTGTCAATTAGTGAGATTCCTGCATGTTACATCAGGGCGGGAACAGTTTGCAGGTGGTTCCCCAGAAGTACTGTAAGTTTACAAGCAAGTCCCACTTCCAGAAGTTTGGGAACCCCTGCCCTAGTCTATTCTTGCTTAAGTCCTATTTTGCTTTAACAATCGGGGTCTGGTCATATTTAGGACTGAGGAGCAAGGACTGGCTGGCTACTGTGGGGCCTCTTTACATTGCCACACTGTCTATAGCAAAACCTACTTCCTTAAACCTTCCTGCTGTGCTACAGTCAATGTGTTCCATTACCTGCAAGCTCTCTCAACAATGTATATGGGCTTAACTGCCGTTGCTCTCTGCTTACAGTGCACTGTCGACAGCAGGAGATAACACATGGGAAGGGTCGCCAGCCCTGGGTAGGGAAATTACCTGGCCCGCATCTGGGCCAATAGCCCCCCCAGCTGTTTCAGCTTTGGAAAACAGCGTGGGAGGAAAGGCTGAAGCTTGCACCATGTTCACAAGCCAAATCCGGCCCCACAGCTCTTGAGATTGTTACTTCCCTGATGTTACAAGTGACAGGCATCAAGCTGGATTCTGGAAGAAAGAATGGAAGTGATCTGGGAGCTAGCTGAAGGCAAAGCATCTTGCAATGTGGGATCCCTGTGTCTCTCTCTGGAGATCTGAAGTCGCAAGAGATCTGCTGCAGTTGTAGGAGTGACCCTTTGCCTCCACTCACTTAATATTTCATATTAACACTTATGCTGTGCTCCCGTTCTTTCTCGTGGTTTCCAATCTTCTAATATCCGAATGCATTCGTTATTCAATATCCCATTTTGTTGACTGTACTGTCCCACTATGTGTAATCCGCCTAGAGTGCATGTGAGAAAGACAACTATAAATAATATAAGTAAATAATAAAATAAAATACTCTACCTCTATTCTTGTAAATAAATCAAATTTTACAATTGGTTTTCATATGATGTTTGGATTGGGTCTGGTTGGTAAGAAGGGAGCCCAGAAGGAATCTGTCTTGGGCTCACAGCGGCTATCAGCAGTCCTTTTTTACAAAGGCATCACAAGCCTTCAGCACTATAGGAACCAAACCTGGCAATTCTATGCCTGGATCTTCTCACTGCTCAGGGAACTGGAGAGAGTGTGACAATAAATAAACCTGTATATCCATGATAACTGCCTTTATTCAACCTCTACCTGCTTATCCTACACATTCTCTGAAGAGCTCAGGGTGGCAAATGCTGTTCTCCTCCTCTTGTCACAACAACCATGGGGCATGTTAGGCACTGTTAAATGACTGGCCCAAGGTCACTTGGTAAGTTCAGCATTGGAACTCAGGTCTCTGGAACATGGTTCAGAATTCTATCTATGAGGCCACACTGGCTCTTCTGACTGGTTATGCTCCATGATCCATATTTAGTTTGTTGCAAAAGAGTGGATATGAAACCAAAGGGCCCTGGTTCCTTCTCAATCTGACCATTATAGGAGGCTGCAAAGCTGTCTCCCAAGACAAAGCCTCTGCTCTCCCATCTTGAAATTTAAATGCTTGAAACAACGTGTTCTCATGCAAGATTTTCCTTCTCATACGCTGAAGCTCTTTTCCATCTGCTAAAACTTACTTTCTGTTTCTGAAAAATACTGAGGTCTGAGACTCAGCATGGTGAAATCAGTTCACGTTTATTAGGTTACATCAGAATGGAAGATAAAACAGCCGGTACAAGGCCGGCTTATATGCGTGTGCTGTGTGCACGTTCACTCCCAATTCCCGTGATAGGCTCTCTATACATGGCCCAGGTAACTATAGGCTCCTTTCAGGATCCTAGTGCTCCCATTGGTCTGCGCTAGGATCCGCGGTGGCTATTGTTCTAGGACCGAAGGTCTGTGGGTCTGTTAGACTGCATGGCCAGGCCCACGCAGTTGCAGCCTTCTTAATTCATAACAGTTTCGCCATCATTGCAGCTGACTTATGGCAACCCCATGGCGTTTTCAAGGCAAGAGACAAGAGGTGTTGAGAGTTGGCCTACCTCTGGATAGCCAACTTAGACTGCCTTGGTGGCCTCCCATCCAAGTACTAACCGGACTGACCTGGCATAGCTTCCAAAATCTGATGAGATCAGGCTAGTTTGAACCTAGAGTTGAGTTTTTGAGGTTATGAGACAGAGGACAGAGATTCAAGTGTGAATTTTTTCTTCACTTTTAAATCCTTTGGAAGTTCAGAATCATAAGGCAGTGAATCTGTTAAAGAAAATGAGTGGGCTCAGCATCAGAAGCATGCTTCTAGTCTAACCTGTTTCCTACACAGCCACAGAATGGCTTTTCAAAGTTTTGCAAATTGCCAAAACTAATAAGGTTTGCGGGAAGAGACGGCATATTTGTCTCAATAAACAAAGGGGGAAAGGATTTAAATTTGAAATTTAATCCTGACAAGACAGAGATTTTCTGGGTTAGAAGAAAGGCAGACCAGAAAACTTCAGATCTCTCCTATCTTGTATGGAGTTATATCCCCCTTGAAAAGCCAGGTTTGTAGCTTGGGAGTGCTATTTGACACAGCTGCCACCTTAGAAAAACATGGTGGCTGCAGTGGCCTGGAGTGCTTTTGCCCACCTTTGACTGGTGTGTCAGCTGTGTCTGTTCTTGGATCAGTCAGGTCTAGTCACAGTAATCTATGCCTTAGTTATATCTAGACTGGACTACTGCAATGCACTCTACTTGGAGCTACCCTTGAAGAATGTTCAGAGTGGGCAGCTAGTGCAAAACACTGAGGATAGACTACTGGTTGGGGCCAGCTTTCGGGAACATGTGACCTACCAATTCACTCCCATGCCCAATTCAAACTGTTGGCTTTGACCTTTAAAGCCCTACATGGCTTGGAACTAGTAAAGACTGTCTTCTTCCATATGTTGCCCTGGAATTAAGATCACAGGGACAGGCCATCCTGACTGTCCCATCAATCAAAGAAGCTCCCTTTTCAGTGGCAGCCACACAATTCTCGAACATCCTCCCCAGGGAGGTGTGCCTGGACCCCCCCACTTTCAGTCTTTAGGAAGCAGTTGATGATGGCTTTATTTAGGACCGCATTTGATTAAAGCAGTCCTACATTGTGATTTTAAATTTTAGTTTTATATAATTTTATGTGATCCAGGGCTTTTTTGGTATAAAAAGCCCAAAAGGAACTCATCAGCATAATAGGCCACACCCAACAGCAGAAACTCATTAGCTTATTGCGCCACACCCCGGGACAGTGCAGCTCATTAGCATATTAGGTCACACCCTATGCTTTCCATTGGCTTGCCCGGGTGCCCTGCGGCTGCGGAGAGCCTGGGCAAGCCAGCCCTTGGACAGGCCAGGGAAGGCATGGGGAGGCTTTTAAACGTCTCCCCGATTGTTCCAGGTGGCCCCTGGCCCACCCACCTCAGAGTTGCTGGGATGGTGGTGTCACTCTCTAGGCCTTCCCTCTGTAGCCACACATGGAGAGGTTTTGGCTGTAGTGGGCGTGGCCAACTCTGAAGCCAGCTGGAACTCCATTCCTGTGCGTTCCTGCCCAAAAACAGCCCTGATGTGATCTATTTTATGGTATTTTATTTATATTCTAAGCCACTTTGAACACCATAAGGAAGAAAGGCAACTAACAAATGCTTTAAATAAATAAAATAAAGCACTGGAACATGTATTTGAAGCATACAGTCTTGGGGGAAAACTGTTTTCAAAAGTGTATCTTTGAAATTAAAAAAAAAGCCCCAGCCAGCACAAAGGTTCCCAATTTGCTGACTGCAGGCACTGTGATGCCACCGACTGTTTCTTCAATAACAACTCAATTTCCTGGGCAGAATGTAAAAAGAACCAGGCTGGATCAAACCAAGTAGGGTTGCCAACTTCCATACAGGGGATTCAGAATTCTTGGAATCACAGTTGATCTCCAGACTACGGAGGACCAGTTTCCCTGGAGAAAATGACTGCTTGGGAGGGTGGACTCTATAGCATTATACCCCACGGAGGTCCCTCCTGCCCCCAAACCCCAGCCTCCACCCCCCAAATTTCCTGCCCTGGAATCGGCAGCCCTAAAACCAGAGTCTGATTCGCATCCTGTTTCACACACTGGCCAGTCCTGCCTGAAGGCATCACTGGGTGCGTTCAGACGGATCTTTGATCCGCCATAGGAACGACTCCTGTGGATCAAATGCACGACCAGACAGAAACATCTGGGAAATATTCCGGTCCTGTAGGCATCCCGTTCTGCTGCGCCTCCAATCCTGATTTAAAAAGAAGCAGTTTCAATGTAGGGTTTTCGCTTACCCGCGTGACAACTGCAGACTTTCTTCTGTCTGGTCACTCCATTAGCGCGCGATGCTCCCGTCGGCTCAGTCTGACGTCAGACCGAGCCGATGGGGGTGCGATTTTTAAAAATTGAAACCCTATGTGCGCTTTAACGAGGAAACGCATTCAGCGATAAGCGCTACGAGGAATGTAATATTCATGCTTATTTATTTTAGGGACAAGATGTTACCGCGATGGGAGATGGAGGGGGAAGGACTGTTCTAACTTGCAAAATAGTCCCTCCATTGATCATGATGGCAATGGCAAGGGGAGGACCGGGACTTATTCTTTCCATCCCTGCAAGCGCGGGTCAAAACAGAAACTGAAGTATGCAGAATCTCCTGCATGGAATCCAAGGAGGCGCAGCCTTGCCTATGCGCATGTACAAAACTTAATAAAAAAAAATCCTCGGTGGATGCCGTGTAGACAAATCACGGCGGGAACAATGCGCAGTGAGGCTATTTCACGGGGGGGGGGGCGTCTGGTCATGCTAGGCTGGATTTAAAAAATCGGGATAAAATTTTAGGAGGGCTCATGGCGGGATTGACTGGCCGTCTGAATGCAGCCACAGTTTCCCCTTTGCCCACCCCGCTACAACTGGTAAAAAAATAAACTGTCTGAATTTGGAGCATCTATTTAGCCATCATGGCTAACATCCATTAATGAACCAATTCACTATGAATTAATATAATCCCCTTTTAAAGCTATCTAAATCAGTGGTTTAGGATGCCAGCCTCCAGGTGGGACCTGGGGATCCCCTGGAATGACAGCTCCTCTCCAGACTACAGAGATCAGTTCCCCTGTAGAAAATGTATGTTTTGGAGGGTGGACTCTATGGCTTTGTACCCCACTGAGGTCCCTGTCCTCCCCAGGCTCTGCCCCCAAATCTCCAGGGCTTTCCCCAGCAACCTTACCCCCCATCTCCCCCTAGTGGCCATGGGGGACCCAGCAACCCTGAGTTAATATGTGTCTTGTGAAGAAGTACTTTTTCTTTCCTGAATCAGCCCATCAACCACATTGGACGCCTTGAATTCTAATGTTACTGGAGGGGAGAAAACACTCTTTCTCCATTTCTTCTACCCCGCATAACATTAAGAGCTGAATCAAAGCTCTACAAGTCTTCCTTCTCAGTGCCACAGAAACCAGAATTCCATCTTGCGCTTCCCAAATGCTCTAAATAAATATTCCATGCACAAGGAGTAGGATGACACTTGTCTGTTTCCCAAATCCGAGCACAATAGAGGGCCATCCCAAAAGATGAATGGCCCCATTCACAAAGAAGACATTTCTTTGCATATGCCTTTGCTTGCCGGCTCCAACAGTTCCTAATATTGAGTGACAACCATAACGTACAGGCATACCTATTCATGATGACTTCATGGGAACAAAAGAACAAGGCTGGTACCTTGAATCACACCAGTCGCAAATTGCTGGGCATTCCCCAGGCAACAGTCAGCCCTGGAAGGCAGGACGTGTCATAAACTGGAAGCCAGTATGTGTCACAGCAGCACAATGGTAAAATGTGAAGTGAGGGGGTCCTGCCTATACAGCCCTCAGTATTTTTGTTCTGGTGAACTAATTTGGGGGGAGGGCTTGATGGAATTGAAATCTGAAATGCATTTGTGAATCTGCAAAGAAATGAGAAAGAAAAGGTTGTATTTCGAAAGCTGCTAGGTCAGGGTTTGGCCTGCACTGCCTGTTTCACCATAAGTGGGTTCCTACTATGTAATTTTTGCATTGTTTAATACATCGTATAAATACTTATTCTTTGCTTGAGTTCTGTTTTCAGATTTCTCGTTGATTTCAAATTCCTACAAAACAAATCCTATTGCTTTGTTTATTGAACGTCAGATGGTGTTGGAGGAGAATTTTATATGGATATTGCGGACTGCCAAAAAGACAAATATGGGTTCTACATCAAATCAAGCCTGAACTCTCCCTAGAAGTTAAAATGACTAAACTGAGGCTATCGTACTTTGGTCCCCTTGTGAGAAGACGAGGGTTGCTGGAAAAGACAATAATGTTAAGAAAAATTGAAGACAGCAGGAAAAGAGGAAGACCCAACAGGAGACAGATTGGTTCAATCAAGGAAGCCACAAGGGCCCTCAGTTTGCAAGACCTGCACAAGACTGTTAATGACAGGACGTTTGGGAGGTTAATTCATAGGGTTGCCGTAAGTTGGAAGTAACTTGACAGCACTTAACGTGCACACACACAACGTCATGTTGACTGGAGAGGAGACGACTGAGAGGTGATACTTGAAGGGCTGTCATATAGAGGATGCTGCAGAGTTGTTTCCTGTTGCCCCAGAAGATTGGACCAGAACCAACGGGTTGAAATTAAATCAAAAGAGTTTTCGGCTGAACATTAGGAAGAACTTCCTGGCAGTTAGAGCAGTTCCTCAGTGGAACAGGCTTCCTCGGGAGGTGGTGGGCTCTCCTTGTTTGGAGGTTTTGTAAACAGTGGCCAGATGGCCATCTGATAGCAATGCCGATTCGGTGAACTTAGGCAGATCATGAGAAGGAAGAGCAGGAAGGGTTGCCTCAGTGCTTAGTTCTCATGGCCCTTTCTTGCACACCCAGGGAAATGCTGATCACCACTTTGGGGTCTGGAAGCAACTTTTCTCCAGGCCAGTTTGGCCAGGGATCCTGAAGATTTTTTTGTCATCTTCTGGGCATGGAACAGAGGTCACCGGGGGTGTGGGTCATGAGAGGGAGGGCAGGAAGGGTTACATCAGTGCTTAATTCTCGTGGCCCTTTCTTGCACACCCAGGGAAATGCTGATCACCACTTTGGGGTCTGGAAGCAACTTTTCTCCAGGCCAGTTTGGCCAGGGATCCTGAAGATTTTTTTGTCATCTTCTGGGCATGGAACAGAGGTCACCGGGGGTGTGGGTCATGAGAGGGAGGGCAGGAAGGGTTACATCAGTGCTTAATTCTCGTGGCCCTTTCTTGCACACCCAGGGAAATGCTGATCGCCACTTTGGGGTCAGGAAGCAGTTTTTCCCCAGGCCAATTTGGCCAGGGATCCTGGAGGTTTTTTGTCATCTTCTGGGCATGGGTGTTTGTGGGGGGAAGGTATTTGTGAATTTCCTGGACTATGCAGGGGATTGGATTAGATGACCCTGGAGGTCCCTTTCGACTCTACGATTCTGATTGTGTTGACTTACTCTCTGTAATCCACCTTGAATCTCTGTGAGAAAAGCAGACTATAAATAACATAAAAATAAATTTATGGATAAATTCACAGATTTAGTTCAAATTTATGAACAGCAGTTCTGGACCCTTCTCTACCCTGTTCTGCTTATCTGGTATACAGTGCTTTTAATTAGCAAAGCACTTTGTGATTTGTATCATCTTTTATCCTTGCAATATTCATAGGATGAGATTGCTGTTATTACTATAGTACTATCAAACAATTAGGCTTCAAGGCATGATATAACCTATAAAATGAGCCCATGTTAGATGTTGCATTTGAACCCAGCTCTCATAGTTTCAAGCCCACCTTGCTGGTGTGTAGATAAGGAAAGGTCATATCAGATACTATGTTCAAATCAGATTTATTCTCTCCAGTGTAGTGTTGTTTGGTGGGTGTGGGGCACAGAGCACATGCTGCATGCCTCTCTGGATCATCCTGTGCATTGCAATGAGTTTCTAGTACATTGCAATGAAATGCCAGCACTGCTTTTCAGGTTAAAAAACCTTCACACCTCTAGAACACTTCCAACATAAAAACTGTATGCAAGATACCTTATGATTGCAATATATGCACACTAAGCCCCAACAGACTGCAGGCTGCTAGCACAGGCAAACAGCACACAAGACTCACTTGTATCCCAATCTTCTTGCAAGATCTCTCACGAATTCCAACAACAGAAGCACCATCCATGTAGGAATTTGGTAAAGTATTAAGTGGACCTCAGTGCTAGTTATAGAGTTCACAATACAAGAAGGCACAAAAAGGAGAGGGGGATGTCCTGCCTGTTCTGGGAAGAGAAATACTTCTTCATTTGGCTTTGTGCAGCTGAAAAGCCAGGGACGCAGTGTTCCAGGCACACTCCCTACACAACAGAGAGAAATTCTGGGACCATCATCACCACTGTACACCCTTAAGGAGCTAGAAAGAAAGATTAGTATTAGCAAAACATAGTGCCAAGAAAGGCCCCTCAATTAAATGAGAGCAGGGGGAAGCCAATGCAGCTAAACCCATCCTGGCCTCTCCGTGTTGGTTCTCACAAGGCCGTTTTTAAAAAAGGTATAACCCATCAATTAATCTAATGGCTACTGGAACAATGTATGGTAGGATTACACGGTAAAGTTATTCTCTATAACTGGAGTAGACAAGTGCTCAAATTATCAGAGGACAATCAGGGAGCCTTTAATAAAATCCACAGATCCCCCCCCTTTCCCAAGCCCTTCCTTGAGTAGAGCTAGGCCAGTTAAATCGCCCCGTAGCTTTCTCAAAAAAGAAGCCAAGTGGGGGGATCACAGAAGAGGGGAAGGCTTCTCTCCTTGTACTTCAAGCAAGGGATAGAGAACAAATAATATGGAAATGATCACTTTTATAAAGTTTGTTAACTGGGGAGCTACACTGACCTATGAAAACCTTAAAAGGCAAAATGGGTGTTGCCTTCCCTCTTAATTATAATAATTGCATACCAACAAGCTGCAACTGACTCATGGCAGCCCTAGGACCGTGTGGTGTTGTAGGCAAGAGATGAGCAGAGTTTGTTAACCGTTGCTCTCCTCTTCCTTGGGGCCTCACATCCAAGTACTAACCATAGCCAGCCCTGCTTACCTTCCATACTCTGACGAGGCTGGGCTAAAGTGGACCACCAGGCAGGACCTTCTCTTTTAGAAGACATATTTTTATGTTTAAGACATCACAGATCTGCTGACTTCTTCCCAGTGTCAATGTGTCGCACCCAAATTTTATAATTTCCGTCACTTCAGAACTCCTTTAAATCCACAGCTAAGTCAAGTTAGTAACTGTGAAAACCTGTTTCTTGCTTTCAGTGGGATGTGGATTCCCAAAACAACTTTGCTGCTCTATTAAGTTTAACATGATAGAAATGTATAACCCTTTTATGATTCTCACAGCAGCCCTACAAGGCAGGATGGTATTATTATCCATATATTGCAGAGGGGAGAGGAGGGTCAGAGAATAGCTTGCCTAAAGTTCAGAATAGCAGTACGATCCAAGATCAGCATACATATCAGCAATTGTGTAAACATATATATTTGTTACATATCTGAACATGTTGATTAGTAGTGTAAGCATACATTGCTATATATCTGAATAAGTTAATTAGGAGAACAACAGTATGATTTGAACTGGGGACTTCGATTCATCACAGTCTTTCTGCCACTACAACACAACTGCACCACAGATAATTTCCTGAAGGAACTGGATTTATTTAAAATGCACATGCACACAAAACAAAGGACAGAACTTCTATGGAAAGTTCTTTGCTTTCAGATCCTTCTGAACGTATTTCTTGAGTTTTAAACCCCGATGCCAAAATTTAAGGTGGGCAATCAAAACGTGAGTTCTGACATAACATTTTGTATATATCTGCAGCTGACCATCATCAAATAGCAGGTCTCTTGGGCAATTCATCTTTGCATAAACATGCCTAAATCTACCTGCTTCATTTTGAAAATTTGTTCAGACTCTGCATGATGCTCCAAATGTTCATTCAGCCCCTCCATCCGCAATTTCGGAGGCACAGATCAATCATCTGCTCCAAAAAGAGTTCCTTGATTAATTCCTTCTCAGTATCCCAAACCGCAAGGAATCCAGAGCCTCCCTGCCTGAAGGGGAACGGCAGGTGTTCAGAGAGCTGCCGCTTGAAGGATCTTCACCCCTTTGCCTAGGAGCCGAGCAGCACATGCCTGCAGGCTTTCAGCATCTGAACCGAACCTCATTCCTTCTCACAAGAGTTTCTACCAAAGCTTGCCACCCTTCCCAAAAGCTTTATAAAGAGTGCCATTTTCCTACCTGTGTAGATTATAAAAAGGCAAGCTAACTGCACGAAACCCGGAGCACTGAGAACTCTGGACAAGACTTGCCTTCCCCTCTTCATTTTGGGTTTGGTTTTCAGTCCCTCTCGGACACAATTAGCATGATTTGTCCACTCCGGGCACGTCCCTTAGTACCGCTTGGAGTTGTTCTGCCACCGCTGAACCCTGCCAAGTCCTTTTTCAATAGACAGAGCTCTGTGTGTTGTTGTGAGATTTTGTTTTTCTCTTCTCTTTTAGTCAGACCTGATGTTTTCTGGATTCATGAGCCCCTCATTCTCTGTTTTGCAGGATTGGCTAACTCTCCTTCAAAGGGAAAAAATAATTTTAAAAAATTTAAAAACCCATAATATTCCCAAAGTTTTCAACAACTTTGTATCAAAGGCCTGATTTAAGCTTCTCGGAGCAAAAATTCCAGATCACTTTTCTGTAGCCTCTCCCACAGTTTCTAGGGAGGTTTTTGACATATGCCACACACACTACCCATAGCCCTCTCAAATGAATGTCTCAGCAGGCGGGCGAAGCGAATTATGGGAGCCATTTGCATTTCCTGGCCTTGAAAAGAGTTGGGGCCGTTTGTCTTTTGCAAACCTTCCTGGGCTTTTTCTAGTTTCTAGCTTATGGCAAAATTGTTCCAGGCAAGTAGCCATAACAACTTGAGAACGGATTTCTGCACAGGATGTGGCATTTGCAGGCAGATCAGGCAGCAGTTGTCTAAAAATATGGATTACACTCCTACCGAAAGGCTTTTTAGACCAACAACATATAAGGCTTACATCTAGGGTTGCCAGCCTCCAGGTGGGGCCTGGAGATCTCCCAGAATTACAACTGATCTCCAAAGTACAGGGATCAGTTCCTCTGGAGACAACTGCTGCTTTGGAGCGTGGACTCTATGGCTTATACACTGCTGAAGTTCTCTCATATCGAAACCCTCTTCAAGCTCCACCCACAAATCACTAGGAATTTTCCAGCCCAGAGTTGGCACCTCTCATTTTCTTGCACTCTGGAACTAGTTAGCAACTATGAAAGTACATTTTATCCTGCCGTTGCTTTGAAGAGCTCAGGATGGTCTATGTTATTCTTCCCTCCCTCCATTTTGATTTCCCAACAGCCACCTAGTGAACATGATTAGGCTGTGAGAGTGACTGCCCAAGATGAACCCACAAGCTTCCATGGCACAGGAGGGATGTGAACTTGGGTCTCCCAGATCCTAGTTCAACACTTTAAACCACAAGATGCCAATCCAGCAGGGCCTGACTTTCAAATCAGGTGTGAAAGGGTCATGACAACATTAAGTTTCCCCATAGCAAATGGGATAGATCTAAGAACAGTCCACCACATCTTACCTGGTCCTCTTCCTAGGACAGACGTTGTGGTGGTGTGGATATAAGGATTAAAATCTCTACAAATACCAAGAAAATTCCAAACAAGGGAAGCAAAGAAATCACTAAGATGCTTTTGACTCACAGAAAAGCCTAGGCTGAAAATTAAATCTGGCAGGAAGCCTAGTGATGCAAGAACCTTAAAGGAGTGGCAAAGCATATTCCATTGGGTTAAAAGGCAGTAAAAAGTTATTTTTCAAAAGCCTCTCTTCTGTTTTCTCCATTCTATAGAGGGGGGAAACTTCATCTGTCAACTGCCTAGGGATAGTGGTATAGAATTGGTTTATGCCGAGTGGAAAGCTGGCTGGCTGGCAGTCCTAGAACTGACCCAGAAATATTCTTTAATGCCAAGGCAACAGAACCCTGTGAAACAAATTAGAGACCAAAAAACAAAAAAAACCCCAAACATTAATTTGAATTGATTTGGATTGTCCATTGTACTACAAAGAAACCAGTGTAATATACCAGTCAGAGAGGGACTATGATTGAGGGGACACAGATCCAAAGTTCCATTCAAGTTTGTTGGGTGACTTGACAGTGTTTCTTGCCTCACCTTACATTGTTGTTATCAGGATAAAATAGGCATAGGGAAGCAACCCTTAGTTCCTTGAAGGAAGGGCAGGATCAAACACTGTGATAGATACATTGTACATAATTGCATATAATTTTCATCATAGGTTATAGACTTGGTTTTAGAAGACAAAGGTCTAGGATTACCAGCCTCCAGATGGTGGCTGGAGATCTTCCAAAATTACTCCTGGTCTCCAGGTTACAGAGATCATTTCCCCTGGAGAAAATGGCTGCTTTGGAAGGTGGACTCTATTGCATTATACCCCACTGATGTCCCTCCCTCTCTAGACCCAGCCCTCCCTAGACTCCACCCTCCCCCCAAATCTCCAGGAATTTCCCAACCCAGAACTGGCAACCATATAAAAGGTTCCAGGGCACTGTTTACATCAGCTACTCAGAAAGACAGGTACATTAGCATAAGAGACTGCACTATACCACATCAATCCATGCTCTTTAATTCATAGGAAAAGTGTCTTGAATGCTTCACATACACAAAACTTTAAAAGCAGTAAAAATGTACACAAACAGCAGCCAAATAAACACTGCCCTAGCAACAACCATCTCAGAGAAGTTATTAGAAATCACAAAACATTTTGCTAGCTTGCCAGCTCCAGATTTAAGATCTTGGTAGTGCCGATCAGTCAGGAAACTGTATCATAAACTGACGTCTTTTCCCTGTGTCTGTTTCTCAAGCCTTTGGGTTTTTTGTTGCTTTTAATTTCAGCCTTAGTCATACCGGCCATCCTACAGCCTAACTAGGCCAGCATTCCAGCCCCCGATGTGCCAATTAGTCTCCTTTGTGCTGTCCCAAATCTTTTGAACAGGACACGGTTAGCAAACTCAGCCAATTTCCTAACTGAATGCTTTTACGGTTCCAACTCTGTTGTACTTAATCAAACCCAATATTTACTATCAAACAGCTGTTCTAAAATGGTTGATTAAAGGTGTGGGTGGGGGATGGCTTGGTGGGTTTCCCAAATGCTCATTTGGTGAGAATCGCTCTGTTGATTACTTCTAGCTTCCAAATCTCATCGAGAAAACCTCTTCTTGGGGGGCAATTGGCTGTTGAGCTCCTTTCAAAGTGTTCCGATACACCCCTGTAAAGGATTTTTTTTTCCCCAGAGAGAAAATTTTCCCAGGGCTTTTAATTTTTGGTTTTAGACAAAAACAACTGATCTTCACTCCCTCTTTCTCTGTCTCTCTGCCACTGGAGTCCTTGGTCTTGCGTTCACACAGTGGGGGAGAAAAATCACAAACAAAAGCTTTGTTTTCTGCAACAAGTCAGCATCTTTCTGAATCCTGCAGCCCTTAATTCCAATTGGCTCAGCCATCCTTCCTATGACGTGTTGATATAATCAGATAAGCCCCCAAGACACCCAGATGCTATCAGATAGGAAGAGAAAAGTATAGTGACAAGGACAGAAATGTTATAAACATATAGTCACACAGGGAGTAACAACATTCCATCCTACAGAGGAAGGATGAAGAGAATGGGATTATCCCTGCCAAGGGTGCTTTAATAAAAATACCCACAGTTCTGAATACAATTAAAGTGGCTGATTTGGGCCCTAAATACCACAGAAATGACCTCTTCATAACTGCAGTGGGTAGCATTTTGAGTATACCAGTTATGCACCAGTTCTGAACAGCAAAAACAAACACATTTGCAACAGATAGCCGCAGCTTTGGAACACTTTTAGCTCAAACGCAGCACTCATAGTTCCTTGGAAATCTATAAAACTCAAACTTAGGTTTTTATTTTTCACTGCTATTACCCAGCCCAAAACCTACTGAAAAACAGGAAGGATAGCCCAGGAACTATACATACAGAGAAACAAACCAAAATATAGTCCCCATTTCCTCTGTTCTTCCTATGCTCTGCTTTTAGATTATGCATTTCTTAGAGGCAGGGACCTATATTCACCTATGAAACTGTTTTGTTGCTGTTCAGTCGCACAGCCGAGTCCGACTCTTTGAGAACCCCTGGACTACATCACACCAGGCCCTCCTGTCTTCCGTCGTAACTGTTAAGATACTATATGTTGTTGAAGGCTTTCACAGCCAGAGTTCATTGGTTGTTGCAGATTTTCCAGGCCATACAGACCATGGCTATACAGTCTGGAAAATCTGCAACCAGTTAAGATTCTATATTTGCTAGTACTGTAATTATCACTATATAAATGTTGTTGGGTGCCCGTTCTGGAATATAAGTGAAAGCAAGAGAGATATAGAATGGCAGATTTCAAACACTCAGATTTTTGCAAAACAGATGTACAGAATTTACAAGTCTCCCCTCAAAGTAGAGCTTCTGTTGCAAAAAACGTATCCCCCCCACTTTCTATAAAGCAATTTTTAGAATAACACATCTGATCATAGGTACACAGCAATTATTTTTAAAGTCCAATTGATGCCCAGGCTGGGGGTGCTGATTACAGCTGGGCCTTCCAATTATAAACCAAGCACTAACAGCCAGGACTAAATGTCAACCATGGCTTTACGCCAAAACTTGTGGTTTTCAGTACCTTCTGTCCCAAATATTACATGAATAACCCAAACAAGTGAACCTGCTTTACACTGATTCAAACTTTTAGCCTATCAAGGTCAGTCTTGCCTATTTTGACTAGAATTGGCTCTCCAAGACCTGTTAGATATCTTTGCGTCACTCACTACTTGGCTTTTCCAACTGAATTTAAGTGACTCTACACTTTAAGACTCATGAACAAAGTTTGAAGCCAGTGGTGCCTCTAAGACGGTTTTATTCAAGGTATGAGCTTTCGTGTGCACACACACTTCCTCAGATACACTGAAATGGAAATTAACAGTCCATACATACAGGCAGAGGGTGAACAGCAAAGTAGCATACAGCATAGTGAAGACGTTTTAACAGATGCAAAGACCAAACCGGAATAATAAGCAAAGTTTGTATGGTCACCATCTGTTCAGATTTAATTACACTCCAACAGGATCTCAATTACTCATAGCCAGGGGTAGCCAAACTTGCTCCAGCGTAAAAGCCACATAGAATAAATGTCAGATGTCTGAGAGCTGCAAGACATGAACATATATTACAAACATGTTTTTATTTAAAATATGCAAATTTGCTTTTTATTAACATTAAAAAGACTGCCAAAAATAAAAGCAAAAGGGGTAAAAACAGTTATTGATAATGATATTTATTTGTCCAATGATATTTATTTGACTGAGAAAGGTGTAAAGAAAGAAGAGGTGGAACCAGAGAAAGAGAGAGAAACAAAGAAAGCAAATGGAAGGAAGGAAATGCATGGCTCCCCTTCGCTTCTAGTTGCCCTGCCAGGAGCTACACAATATGTGTGAAAGAGCCGCATGTGGCTCCAGAGCCACAGTTTGGCCACCCCTGCTCTTAACATTCCACAATTAATACATATCAGTCTCCAATTTTGACATATTTATTTGCTTCACTATGTTTTCCCCCTGTATTTAAATCCAAACCAATGGTGACCACATAAACTTTGCTTGTTATTCCTGTTGGGTTGAAGCGCATATTGAATTAAAGGTTGTTAACTACCTCTGGATTTTTATTTTTTAATTGGAGACCGAACTTGGAACCATCCTGCATACAAATTAAATTATCTATTACAAAGCCATGACCCAGCCCCTAAAATGTCTCTAAGTATGTACAGATTAATACTTATAAAACAACCCCCGCCGGCTTTCGTCCTTTCCCAAACAAACGCCCAAGCAACCCAACAAAATATACATCATTCCCCTAATCCCAAACACCTCCCATTTATACATTCGGTGGGCGTGACTATAATACAACGGGCGTGGCTAACCCTTTAGCGTCTCACGCAAGAAAGTTGAGCGCCGGCCGACCTCAGCTCAGCTAGCGTTTTATGTTACCGTCATCGCGGTTTCTTCCGCCGGATTGGTGGCTAAGCAAAAGGAGGGTGTGGTCTGAGCGCTCCCTTGCGGAAGTGTGTTCTGCTAGGCGCGTGATTTCAAAAGCGACAGTTGGGGGGGGGGGTAGTTGGATTTCCCGTCTTCCTGTAATGATTGGGTGAGGCTGCGCGTGGCGGGTGCCTGGCGGGGGTGGTTGCTGTGGCAACCGCTGCCGCTGGTGTTAGGCAGGGTAGCTCTAGGTGCTGGCGGTTGCCATGGCGGCGGTTACTGAGGCCTGTTGGGGAGTACGAGAAGAAAAGCCTGGTTCTTTAGTGGGAAGGAGTGACTTTCTGGAAGCTGCCTTGCTAGTAGGTGTACAAGTAAGGGCCCAAAGCGCCCTCCCAGGGGAAGGAGTCAATGTCTTTGCAGGTGAGATAGAAGCTCCTTGGGGGCCAGCTGGGTGAAGGTCAAGTGGGTGTTGAGAGCCAGAGTGGTGTAGCGTTTGGACTGGGGCTCCGGTGACTTGGATGCAAATCCCACCTGCCTTGAAGCTTGGTGAAGGACTCTTAAACATGCCAGCTCTTTCGTAGGGTTGTGAGGGTGAAATGGAGAAGGAAGGACCCATGAATGCTGCCCTAAACTCCCCAGGGCAATTGGTAAATTTCAACCAGAGTTGTTTTCTGCATGGTAAGCTTTTGTTAAAGATGCTGAGTAGCATTCTGAGTAGATGTGTTTAGGATTGCACTGTCAGCAGTGGTGTGTTACTCTGTCTATATCAATGCCCTCCTGAACCTGCTCTTGTATTTTGTACAGAGGCTGTATCTAAGAGTTCTGACTTTGCAAGTGCCCTGCGCCTGGGATGTTACCCCCCAAGAAACAGCAGTTGCAGCATTTTTGCTGGAGGACAACCAGAGAGTTGCCTGTTTGTGGAAATACGAGGTCTCTGTCAGCAGCAGCAAAGTGGAAGGTGTTAGCAGAGAGGAACCAGCCTGTGGCACCTGTTGGGGCTTGGGTGGAGAGTGCCCCAGAAGATGCAGAGCAAGAGGAAAGCCTAGCTTTTGTGAGTATTAAGAAAAGATGTTCTGTTTTTACTGCAGTATTCAGAGCATTGGCTTATCTGAACACACACAGCTATGGAGCCACTTTTTACAGCCTCATCCCATTGGTCATTCTCACCCACTACTGGCTGCTGTATCTGGTAACAGCTCTCTAGCGGCTTGGCCACAGAGAAATATTTCTTAGCTCTCTAACAATAACTGGATATTCTGGGAATTAAACTCACAACATTAACTGTGCAAATTAGCTGAATGTTGATATCTAGAATTATTAGCAGTTCCTCATATGTATGAGCTGAGCGATTCTTTAAATTCCATGTTTTATGTAACCTTGGGGGGGGGCTTTCCCTGAAATTTAGCTTCCAGCTGTGGTTTTACTTCCATAATATACTAGTAACTAAATCTGCAAAGCCGGTATGCTTACTGAGAATCTCTTAATAGTTGAAGCCCAGCTAATTTGTTTAAAGTTGTTCTAAGGTGCACTGGCTTTAAAAAGTATCTTGTTGGATCAAACCAAGGTCTGTCTAGTCCAGCACTCTTTGTGGAAGTTCCTGCAGCCCACTGGGTGGTCCATCCGAAATCTCCCTGTGGCCCACTGTTGGGTTGTGGTCTATTTTCTGTTCATTCCTGCTATAATCAAATCTCCAAGAGAAGTTTGGGATGAATGAGGGTCAGTAAACTGAAACTCAATCCAGACAAGACTGAGGTGCTGCTAGTCAGTGACAAAGCTGCTCAAGAACTGAGGAGTCATCCTGTCCTGGAGGAATGGGTTCATGGCTCAAGGGCACTGCTGGATCCTAGCCTACAATTAGAGGCCCAGATCTCTTCTGTGGCACATAGTGCCTTTTATGAGCTTTAGCTAATATGACAGCGATGGATGTTCCTCAGAAAATGTGATCTGGCTATGGTGATCCATGCTCTGATTACATTCAGGTTATATTACTGTAATGCAGTTTACATGGGGCCGTCTTTGAAAACAGTGTAGAAACTTCAGCTCATCTAAAATGCCAGCAGCTCAGCTATTGTCAGGGGCAAAATATATCACCTCAGTACTGGAAGATCTACATAGTTTGGAGACTTTCCCCTGTAGTCCAGCCTGCCAGTTCAGATCTGCCTCACAAGCCGCTTCTCTGTGCCCCTGCCTTCAGAGGTGAAGCAGGTGGCAACCAGAGACAGGGTTTTTCAGTAGTAGCACTTTGCTTGTGAAATGCTCTTTTCCGTGAGGCTCACCTCAATGCTATTTAAACCCTATTTTAGTCTAGAAAAAGTTATTTTAAGCTGTCCACTGTCTGTTTTTATGGTCTATGTCTTTTATACTGGGCTTTAGACTTTCTGTGGAGCTGGGGTGGCTCAAGTGGTTAAGATGCTGAACTGCAGGCTGTGGAAGGTCAGTAGTTCAGCAGTTCAAGACCCGAGAGTGCCGCATGACGGAGTGAGCTCCCGTCTCTAGTTCCAGCTCCTGCCAACCTAGCAGTTTGAAAGCAAGAAATTGCAAGTAGATAAATAGGTACCACTTTGGTGGGAAGGTAACAGTATTCCGTGCACCTTGGTGTTTAGTCATGCCGGCCACATGACCACGGAAACGTCTTCAGACAGCGCTGGCTCTTCGGCTTTGAAATGGAGATGAGCACCGCAACCCTAGAGTCAGATTCGACTGGCTTTTGAGCAAGGGAACCTTACCTTTAGACTTTCTTAATGCTGGATTTTAATTAACATCTTTTAAGATTTTGTTTTTATTGTGTGTAAGCTGCCTCAAGCAGGTTCCTGGAGAGGCAGCATAAAAATTTTCTAAGTAAAGTCTTTTTTTCTTTTAAGGCTTCAGCAGCTGTAATTGAAGAGGAATACAAAGAGCAACAAAAGGAAAAAGAGAGGGCTTTGAAACGCTTTCAAGAAGAGGTCAAGCAAAGAGTGAACCAGCGTGTTAAGCAGAGAAAAAAGCAGCAGCTTCAAAAATCATATGAAGCAGTAAGCCAAGATTTCCTAATTTCCAGATCCACTACTCTTTACTGCACATGTATGACCTTTCCTTGAAAGGCCGCCTAGTCAAATGTAGAGTCATAGTGGAAAAACTGACAATTGATGTGCTTGGATCTCCACCTCTTCCAATGCTCTTTTTTTTTCTCCCTGCAGGCTCTAAAAGAAGGCTCTGTTGTGATAGGATTTTCTGATTCGGCACTACAGCTGACCCCAAAGAAAAGCACATGTTTATACAGACGGAACACAAATTCTGCCATTTGCAGTTCTACCGGTGTGCAGCAACTCAGTAACATGCAACAGGGGGGAGAAGAAATGCAAGAGGCACAGTTCTTAGAACAATCCCAAAGTGTGAGTGTCTGCCTTCAGTGAAGGTGGTGAGAACTTTGTCTGCGATCTCAGTAACACCGTACTGCTGTCTTCCAGTTCACAACACATGAGAAATAATTGGCAAATGTGTTTTCTCCCATAAAAGTATGTTTCATGTGCATGCTCTGTAGTTATCACATGTTGTTTCCTGTAAGATGTTTTTCAGAGAGGTTCTTTTTAAAAAAAATGTTGTGAGCCATCCAAAGCCCTTCCTCTCCCTTTTTTGGAAAGGTGAGATACAAACATTTATATAAATAAATTGAACATCTCACTTTGGTAGGTGAGAAAAACAGTGCAGCAGGTCCGTCTCAGACTGGCTTCCTGCAAGACTGTGTCAGAAGGAGAACCTTCATCAGAACTGCCAGGAGGTTCCTGGGGCAACCATCCGAGTATGCAGGTGAGTTCTGGAGAAAAGGTTCAGTTATTTTACTGTGTGCTGCCAGTGTTCCTTTACTAGTTCTCTCTTCAGAACCATATTAGGTTGTCTCCATGGTTAAGAAACAAAACAATAAAGGAAGTAAACCACAACACTAATAGAATTATTGGAAAATCTGTAACAATGAGTAATAAGCAACTGAGAATATAATTTCAATTAGAAAAGAAAAAAGTAGTTAAGGGCCAGGTAAAACACCATCTCCAGATGTTTGAGAAAATAAAAAATGTTTCCACGTGTTGCCAAAACTCATGCAGTTGCTGCCAGGCAAATGAATGCAGGAATGGAATTCCACAGGCAAGGTGCCAGCCATAGGAAATGTTCTGTTTCTTGTGGCGAACAATTTTGCTTTTGAAGAAGGGGACACATAGTATGGCCGCTAACAGTAATCTTAATAACCAGGCCAACTTAGAGGCAAGTCTTTACTTGCTTGCCCAGTTGTAAAGCATGATCTAGGATGCAGTTGTAAGAATACTGACAAGGAAACAGTCCCATTGAACCCACTGAGGCTTCCTTCCTGAGACTTCCTTCCAAAGTAAACATTTTTCACATCAGTCAGTTTGAACAAAATGAGTTTTTAGTGTTGGGTCAAAATGTGTCTTGCTGTTACTGCTTACACAGCTTCACAGTATTCTTTAATAGCTATCATGTCAGATTCTACGTTGCACTCTTGTTTTTGTAGGGTACTCTTCCTTAGCTTTTTGTCAGATCAATAAACAGAAGATTGTTTACAGTGTTGCAAAAGCATGTTGAAGCAGATATTTCATGAGAAACTCTGCTTGGGCAAATGGGAGTTGACTAATCTGACACACAGCCAGGAGAAAAACTGTCTTGCTTGCCTGACTGATCACATCCTTAAATGAATGCATAAGGGTCCTGTTGCTATCCAGCTGAGCTTTAAAAAAAATACCGCCACGGTCTTCTAGAAAAAAATAGAGCTGATTAATAACATTATGACAACAGGGAAAATACGAAACGCATGGAACAATGCTTTAATAATTTTAATACATAAACCAGATACAGAAGAAAACGATATTAAAAACGTTAGACCCATTTCTCTCTTAAACGCAGATTATAAGATATTTGCGACCATTATAGCCAACAGGTTTAAAAAGGTGATGGCCCAAATCATACATAGAGATCAATCAGGTTTTCTCCCAAAAAGACAAATAAAAAAACAACATAAGAACCATAGTAAATATTTTAGAAAATTATGAACAACATCCGGGAAAACAATTGGCATTGGTCTTCCTGGACACCGAGAAAGCCTTCGATAACTTAAATTGAGACTACTTAAAATATAAATTAGAGTTATGGGAATGTGGTGAAAAATTTATGAAATCAATATCAGCTATATATAAAGAGCAATGGGCAAAAATAATAATAAATGGAGAATTAACACAAAATATTCCTATACAAAAAGAGACTAGGCAGGGATGTCCACTCTCGCCTTTACTTTTTATTTTTGGGTTAGAAACTTTAACTGATATTGTAAGAGAAAACACAAAAATAACAGGAACGAAAATAAAAAGGGAACAATTTAAATTGCGGGCATTTGCCAATGATTTGGTATTCATATTGGAAGACCCAATAGCATCGATGCCGTTACCTGTTCCAAGAAATACAAAAGTATGGTAATATCGCAGGTCTAAAAATTAAGTTAAAAAACTAAGATTCTGACAAAAAACTGCACTAAGGAAGAGATAAATAAAATACAAACAATTTCAAATATTGAAGTAGTAAATAAAGTTAAATATTTAGGCATTATAATTGCTAATAATAATAAAAATTTATTTTAAAACAACTATTTAGCCCTACTAGAAGAAATTAAGAAAGATCTACAAAAATGGCATGACCTCCATACATCATTCATGGGCAGAATTGCCACAATAAAAATGAATATCCTCCCACGATTTTTAATTATCGCCCAATGCGTACCTATACTAAAAAACATTAAATTCTTTGAAGATCTAGATCGGTGTACAAGAAAATTCATCTGGCAATCGAAAAAACCTCGAATTAAAAGAAAATTGCTTATTGACAAAAAAGAAAGAGAGGGACTAGGAATGTCTGCTTGGTATCTTTATTATCAGGCAGCAGCTATGGGTTGGATAAGAGATTGGATAACGTTGGAGGATAAAAGAATATTACAATTAAAAGGGCACGATTTACATATGGGCTGGCATGCCTATATATGGTATCACACAGATAAGCTGCAACAAACCTTCCAAAACCATATAATTAGAGGAGCGTTAATAAGGTATGGAAAAAAATCAAAGACAGGTACTATCTTTTTAAATACCTAGATGGGTCTCCCCACTAGAGGCTTTTATAATGCCGACATTATTAGAAGACAATAAAAGGGTAACATATGAAATGTTATTAAATAAAAACAGTGAACTAAGAACCTTCGAACAATTACAAGCAATGAACATAAATCTCACTAGTTGGGAAAAGATACAACTGCAATCTAGATTTGCTAAAGATAAATCAATAAACTTTATTAAAACAAAATCAGAACTAGATAAAATATGGCTTTCGTCCTCGGATAAGCTTATACAAAGAGTATATAATTTTCTCCTATTAGATGAAACACAAGAAGAAACAGTAAAACCATGTATGATAAGGTGGATGCAAGATATGGGATACAATCTAACTTTAAATGACTGGTCAAAATCCTGGAAATCCACAACATTATTAAGAGCCATATCATTTAAGGAAAACATATGTAAAATGTTTTATAGGTGGCATTGGACGCCGGACAAATTGTCAAAATATTATAAGGATGTCTCAGGGACTTGTTGGAGATGCAAGAATAATGTGGGAACATTTTACCACATATGGTGGCGCTGTGAAAAGTTCGTTAAATTTTGGAAAAGTATTAAAAAAGTAGTAGAAGAAATATTAAACATAGGATTATAACTAAAGCCAGAGATCTATCTACTCAATATTATACCAGAAGGGATTAAGTACCACGATTCATGCATTATTTTGTATATACTTACCATGTCAAGAATCCTCGTAGCTAAATGTTGGAAAACGGATACAATACCAAGTAGAGAAGGATTAATTATGTAAATAGCTGAGATAGCAGAAATGGACAAATTAAATATGATTCTTTCAGGAAAAGACGAGAAAATGTTTCAGAAAAGATGGCAAAAAGTGTATTAATGGATTGAAAAAATGACCAAATGAACTCCCATATGTACTTCTGATAGCATTGTTTTATCTTTTTCTGTATTTATTCTCTTTGTAATGGAAAACTGATAAATAAATCTATTTAAAAAATAGAAAAAAATGGAGCTTATTTATAAGCTCCTCCCTCGTGCCTACTGATGCAAGAGCATCTCTCCTTTTGCTCTACAGCAATTGCAGTAGACTGGTTTGTGGGATTAGAGAAACTGTAATTTCATTCTCTCACTGGTGCTGAACTGTTCAAATGTAGAGGTGTCATCTCTTGAGTTTCAGCCCATCATATTTACTGTCGGCTTTGCTGTTGTGCTTCAAGACATTCTGTTGTGTTCTTCTGTGATCTTGAGCTAGATAGTCTGCAGTGCATTTCAGCAACAGAAGAATAGAATGGGTCCTACCCTTTCTGTAACTTAAGTAATTAAGAGCCTGGATTAATATTTTGAAAGTCCTAACAATCAACTTGCTGATGAAAATAAGAGCTATTAAAAATATCTTTGTCTTAAGTAGTGATGCTGGCTGAGAGTACAAGGCATGTGCTTCACTATAGATTCTACGAATTTCAAAATTTCAGTTTTAACTAGATGCGCATTGCACTCCTAAGAATATTTCCTGGAAGTGAGACCTGAGCAGACCTGTTTAGAATTGCTGTCAAGTCCACACAGGGCTGCGGTCACACGAACAGTTTGCTGTGATATATTAGCATTACCTTTGCCGATTTAAAGGACACGATTAGATAGCAACATCTGCCTTCCATGCTCCAGTCACTGGTAGCCCGTGTTGCCCTGCTTTGAAAGGGGAGTAATCAGGCACCAGGGAAAGTCCGGTGTTTACAGATGCCAGCGCTCCCACTCTGCTTTCCCGGACATCTGAACGCTGCTGCCGTGAAAGGAACCCGGAAGGGAAGTCTGAACCAACAGATCTGTTTCTGCCACTTTTTTTTAGTTGCTGCCTATATGCGCATGCACCTGCCTGTATGAAAACAAAAACAACTGGGCAGCACGGTGGTTAAGGCGCTGCATTAATGTGAACACCTGACCACCAGACGAGTGCATGGGGAAGCCGACCCAGGGTGTGCTGTCTGGTCTGCCCCACAACACACTAAACTGGTGCGATTAGAGGCGTGCTCAGATCATGGCAAGCCTCCAGTGTGACTGCAGTCATAGTCCACTTTAACGATGCCAGATTTGTTGGCCTTATCTTCCCCATTACATAATTGCCTGTGGTGATAAGGGACCAATATCTTACAATGGATGATTTGGTTTACAACATTAAGTAATCAGGTGAAAAGCTGCAACTGTTATGTGGTAACTGTAGTTGATGAACTTGCCCTTTAGAAGATAAAGCCTTCTCATTCTGAAAATGTAGGCAGGTGCAATTCAATTTTCAATTTGACCATGGCACAACACAACCCAGGTAAAGCCTGTGGGTTGGGGGACTGGGGACTTAAAGTATAGCGTAGGTGAGAATAGGAGAGCTGTATGGTTTCTTCCAATGCTCACTTCCCTTCCCCGCAAACAGCTTTTAAAAAATGGCTGTTCTTAACTGGGGAGGGCTAGCGGGGATTACCTTTGATCTTGGAACCCTGCTGAGACTCTAAGACTTACAAACAAAATAACTTTTTGAAAAGAGGAGACAGCGTGGTTCGGCTGTCCTCACACCCCCATGTTTTGCTGCAAAAAATTCCTTCCTCTTACTTCTCAGGGATTTGGTAGGAACCTGATTTTCCACACAGAAGCAGTGGGTGTTTGTGTATGTGGCATAGGGAGCCCCCCAGTTGGTTCTTTGTTTTGCAGTCCTGTCTTGCTCTCCAACAACCTTCATTGCTGTTCTGTTCACCTGAACCGCTTGTTTTGAAATATTTCTTATATTGTTCTTTTTTCTTTAGAAGGCAAAATCCAACACAACTGCAGTAAAGACAGGCGAGGGTCATCCCAGGGAGTTTCCTCTGGTGGGATACCACGATCTGCCAGCAGAACTGCAAGAGCAGGAAATTCAGAAGCAAGAGGAAGGCTACTATACAATACAGCTTGGAAAAGTAAGCCTTCTCTGCCACCACACTTGTTCTTATTTAAGGTTAATGCTTTGGGAGAATACTTGGTTTCTTTAGATCTGACGTGACAGGAATGGAAAGTGGGCTTTTCTTTGTTTTGCAGTTTCTATCTTGGCTAAATGTTAAGCTGCTTTCTCCACTTTCAGTTCACGTGGAAGCTGGGAGTAGAAATTGGTGTATGGTGGAATCACCCACATGCTTTTTTTTGCCTTTTAAGAGAGGCAAGGCAGAATTGCATTTTCTCCCCCCCCATCTATAACAAATCCTGCCATATATCAACCCATCCCCTGAGATAAAGACTTGGAGCCCTTTTATGCATCTCCTTGCCACCAGACATTTGACAGGTTGAGACTCATGACAGGGCCTTTTTGACTGTGGCACCTGATGGTTATAAAGCACTCTTAAAGGAAATCTACTTGTCATTGTCTTGGCTCACTTTTCAATGGACAACAAAACCTGGCTTTTTAGGGTGCCTTTGACTCTTCCTTGTGCTGACATAATTTTATCTCTTTCACTCCAAGCTTTACTATTCTGGTGATTATTGTCAACTGCTGTGGTTTAGTTCAGTTGTTGTTTTGTAAGTTTAATCAGCTATTTGATTTTATGTTGTTAGCTGTCTTGGTAATCTCTGGTTAAAATAAATGATGGTGATTAGTCTAAACTATGGATGCCTAATGATTACAAATATACATACAGTGTATTACAGTCATTGTGTGCCATATGTTTTGTGTAATGTTTTAGTAACTTACTAATAAAAAGAAGCAGGGGTCATTTCGTAGAAAAAGAGCTGCAGGAGCTCATTAGCATACCAACCTATTAGCATATGTCATGCTCCTGACGTCATCAGAACTGATGTCAGAAGCGGAAGCAAAAGGGGGGGGGGAGGCATCTTCAAAAGCCTCCCCTTCCCTTCTGAAGCCAGCCTGCCAGCCAAGGCAGGCTGAGGGGGGAAGCAAAGAGAGAAGAGGTTTAAAGTTTAAATCCCTTCTCTCGAGAGTCATCATTCCATTATATTCTATGAGGTCATAGAATACAATGGAAAGGTGCGACTCTAGAAAGAAGGGGTTTAAACTTTAAACCCCTTCACTCTTCGCTCCTCACCCAGCCGGCCTGCTTCTAGAGCCCCCCCTGCCCTTTCCTGGCTCGCCTATCTCAGTGCATTAGCCAGGAAGGCCGGGGGGGAGAGTGGGGAGGCATTTAAATGCCTCCACGAGATGAGGAAGGCTTCTAGAGCCCCCCCCCCAGGCTCGCATGCCTCGGCGCGCGAGCCAGGAAGGGCCGGGGAGGCCTTTGGAGCGTGGGGGTGGGCCTGCCAGAGCAGTGCTCTGGCACGCTCCAGCCTCAAATGACCCCTGAAAAGAACTATAAAGCAGTTTTTCTTTGTGAAGTACCTTCATCTTTTTTTGATCACAATTTATGGAGTAAATTTCAAATATTGCACGCCATATGGGCCTCAATCAAGTCCCATTGATGAATTCAGTCTTTCCACCGTCATCTATGACACTTATCTTTGGCTTGCTTGTGCCCATGGTAGCTGTGAAAAATACACGATTTGTTTCTTTATGCTGGCTCACCATATAGAGCATCAGGTAAAATTTAAGAAAAAAGCAAGGTACTGTAAGTGGGTTTGAGGGAGAGGCTCGAAACTCACAGGATAGCTGATGGAGCCTCTCCCCAAGATACCCACCAAGTTTCAAGAACATTGGACCAGGGGTCCAATTCTATGGCCCCCTAAACAGGTTGCCCCTATTCCCTCCATTGTTCTCTATAGTGGGAAAAAAATAACTTATTTTCCCACCATAGAGAACAATGGAGGAAATGGGGCAACCTGTTTGGGGGCCCATAGAATTGGACCCCCTGGTCCAATGTTCTTGAAATTTGGTGGGTATCTTGGGGAGAGGCTCCATCAGCTATCCTGTGATCTTGGAGCCTCTCCCTCAAACCCTCCCTCCAGCCCCAGAATATACCCTATGTTTTCACCATTGACTTCAATGGCCCATAAGGTATAATAGGGCTGAATTGCCACTGAATTTCTTTCATTCTCTCCTTTCCTTCTTTCTTTTTCCTCTTTCCCTCATTCTTCTCTTCTCTTCTCTTTCTCTTCTCTTCTCTTTCTCTTCTCTTCTCTTCTCTTCTCTCTCTCTTAACCTTCATTGCAAGCTTCTTAATATTATACTTCAAAGGTGCTGGTATTTGTTACTTCCTCTGTTTCCTTCTTGCAGATCAGTAGTGACATAATGACAGGTTCCTGTTCAGCTGCCACTTCAGCAGTTGGTGCTGAAACCCAAGCTACTCTGGTCCTGTGGCCTGGAATAGAGAAAGAAGAATCAAAGAAGGAGGTATAGACTCCTAGATGGAGGCACATACATTGCAAATGGGTTTCTAGGGGGGAAGGATGCGAGACTGTGGTGACTGCTGCCATGATTCTTTGGCTTGGTTCAGTAACCTAACATTATAGTGCAGTTTCTCATTTTGACAGCAAGCTTGAAAGGAGCCTCAGGATCCCTCTTCCCTCTTCTCTTGTGAACTGATCATCAACTCCCTGGTGCTATTACATCTGAACTGATAAATCGTATTTGTGCTTATACCACCAAGTTGGAACAAACCATGGTTTTCCAGTTGTGATGAAAGGCAAACTGTGTTTTGCCACAGACCAGGATTTGCTTATTAGCTTGCTGTGGGTGATTGAAGGAAGAATTGCATGATCAATCACATCATGGTAAACTATGGTTTAGCATTTAGATCTAGCTCAGTTCAGACCATCTCGCTCCTTCCTTTGAAAGGGATACTGAACTTGTAAGGCTAAAAGGTGTGGGGTTGAGGGGACAAAGAATGCACCACATGCATAAAGTTATGGCAGCCACCAGTTGTGGCTTAAGCAGCAGAGGGCAAGTCTCTCAAAAAGTGCTGAGGAAGTATAGCTAAAGAGATGTTAGGAGGGGCAGCCTGCAAGTTGACTGCTCACTGATGGCAGGATTCTCAGTTAAGCAGGCAAGTGCCAGATTACCCAGGTATGATTAATCCCAGATTCCTAAAGGAATGCTACATGTCTACCTTGGCTGCATTTTTAGAAAGACAGTTTGTGTGATTGGTCTCAAAAAATATCTCCGGTCCATCGAATAAATTAGCATTGTGAAATAAAAGCACAATGACGCATTTCTGGTTCTGCACTTAAGATGGGTGTGACTATTTAGTACAGGTTTTTGATTCTTTAATCGCAAGAGTAGAATTGAGAGGAAACCGGACCTTTGAAATGTGCATCTTGCCTAAATGGGAATAAAAGCAAAGCGATGGGCAGCAGAGGGAAGTGTCTTCTGCTGGAGGCTCATGTCCCCTCCATTTTAACTGCTGCAGTAAACGATAATGACATAACTGTAACTGTAGCATGTAACCTGTTTAAGCTCTTAAAATATACTTTTGGTGATGGAACATGGCAAGTATCAAGCACTAGCAAGATCATATTAGATCATAAAAGGGTAGTATAGTGGTTCGTATATAGGGTGTATATGAAACTGCAGTTAGAGAAGCAAAAATCCCTAGAAAACTTACACAACATTTTCCTAGAATTTGGATTGATTAAACCAAAAGAGTGACATAAATTCTTACTTTCTTGGCTCCCCACTTCTCTGCGCACCATCCAGAGGGTGATGTTTTTCAATATCAGTTCCAAGGTTTGCCCAGTATTGCTCTGAGATTGTCCTCTTTCCCATAGCGTCAAAACCAGTACCTGAGATACAGGCGCCTCTTCATGGATATTGAAAGAGAACAAGTCAAGGAGCAGCAAAGGCAGAAGGAGTGGCAGAAGAAAATGGACAAGTACTTTGTTTCTTTAAAATATTTATACGCTGCTTCCTAACCTGTAGCTTTTGAGGCAGTCCAATATATTGCTGTCCTTTTTTGTCAGTTTGTTTAGGATTGGGTTTACTGAATCCAAGGGTATGGCACCAGTGTAAAATGTTTGTGAGAACTGAGCACTGTAGGGGAGGGAGTGCATTTTTTGCTGTTGATATATAGGGTAGTGATACTCTAGTAGTAAATCACAAGAGTCAATTTAATAGGCTTCTCTGCAGAATAGCATTATCGTATCTTTTCAATCGGTCCTACAAGCCATTTTAACCGCCTTATTCACGCCTTCAATAGTTTCTTCTAATAAAAATCATGTCATTAGACTGCCCCTATGAATTTTTTTTAAAAAGAGCAGATCTCCTCTTCAAATGAATGTAATGACTTATATTTCTTATCAAAGAATAAGGGGTTGAAGAATCTTAAGTTGCAGGTACTACCGAAGGAGCATGCACCAAGATGTAGCTGTACTTTAAAGGTGTGCCGTCCTAACAGATGTATGCTATGGGCAACTGGCTGTCAAATCTTCCTTCTCTGTGGGAGTGAGCTTGTTTATACTCTATGTGGTGTAAAGTTAACCTGGCATTGTTCCTATAGTTTTTTTAAATAGGAGGAAGTGCCACAAAGATATAGTAAAGTCTATTATAAATACTTCTACAGAAAAACTACGAAAGGGAAAGGTGGATTGAAAAGGCACAGTCTTTGCTGCTAAGCAAACATGTTTCCTTTAAATTCTAGTACTTTTCCTTACAGTATACGAATAGCTTTTATTACAACAGCAATCTGCATTTCTTTAAAGTGCGGTCTGACAAGCGGCTTTCTTGCCAATTCCAGTAAATTGTGCTTGGCGTGTATACAGTGCTGTTCCTGAGGATTCAGCAGCATGACTGCAGGAGTTTTTATACCACCCTTATAATGTAGGCCATTGTTCGTATCCTCATGTTGCACATTGGGAGCCAAAGCCAAGAGACGGTGACTCACTTGAAATCACCCAGTGAGTTTGTGAGTTTCGTGATAGAATGGCTGAATATAAATGTAACAAAGGTGAGGTTTGAGCTTGCAGCTTCCTCTTGTGCACCTCATCACACATCATCGGACAGTTTCTTTTTGTCCTGAAAAAGATCTAGTGAACACCAAGTGAAGGGAGATGTGTCCTGAAAAGTACGATATAATATTTATTTTTAAAATGTGTATCCTGCTTTATTCTGCTTTTCTCTCCAAATCAGCTATGTTTTTAAAAAACACCCTATACACTAACATTTGAATTTAAAAACAAAAAAAAATCTCAACAATCATGGCAGAAATCAGAACGAAACATGCAGATAGGTCAGAGACAACTAGAATGAAGAGCTCCGAAATGCCTGCTCGAAGGGGGTGACTTGAATTATATGAATAAGATTAGAAGCAAGAGAGCTGGGTAGAGAGAGCGCTGCCACTATGAAAGTTTTATCCCAGGTACTGATTCCCCTCTCATACCTCTGATAGAGTCATTACATAGAACAAGAGAAATGACCTAAATTCACAGGCTGGTACACTTTCTGCACAGGAAAAAAAACCCTTAAATGATGTGCAAGATGGTGCTTTCAAAGGACTGCCACATTTCCCAGCCCCTGACAATGCTGAGACAGGAAGAATTATAATCCCCTTTTAACAAGCATTTATCATTTTTCATTTCTTTTTCATGAAAATTTCTCAGTAAAATTGAATACAGTTGTGCCCTTCTAATTTGTAGGCTTATGTGGTATTTTGAAAAACTGAATTAAATTCCACTTTTGTCCCCAGAATTAAGAAAGAAAAGGAGCATCAGCGCCTTGCAGAGGAACAGAGAATGCAGGAGGCCACCTCCCATGAAGTTCCTAACTCTACTGAGAAAGTTTGTGAAAAATTGGAACAGCTTAAGATAGAGGATGGAAAAGAAAAGAAAAAGATATCAAAACGACAGAGACACAAAGAATATGCAAGGTGAGCTGCAATGTCTGAGCAGGGCTTTCTTTGCTTACCTAAGATGCAGGATCCAGAAGCCCACTTTGCTTGTGGGACCCAGCACTAGCAGTTTGCTGACCACCACCAGACCCCGGGTAAACCTGGGATTAAGAACATAAGATCTCTGCTGGATCAGACCAGTGCTCCATCATCTAGCCTAGCATCTTGTGTCATAGTGGCCGACCAGTTCCTCTGGAGGTCCAGCAACATGGCATAGAGGCAAAGGCCTTTCCCTGATCTCCTGGCAGTGGGATTCAGAGGCTGACTGCCTCTGAATGTGAAAGTTCCCTTTAGTCACCATGGCTAGTAGCCACTGGTAGACCTGTCCTGCATTCATCTATCCAGTCCCCTTTTAAAGCTGTCTATGCCTGTGTTGTCCTCCACATTGAACTCCCTTAACTTATCTCTCATGCCTGTGGCATCACTACATCCTCCAGCAGCAAAGTCTGCATTGCTGGGTGAAGAAATGTTTCTTTTTGTCCATCCTGAATCTGCAGCCTATCAACTTCATTGGATGCCCTTGAATTCTAGTATTTTGGGAAGGGGAGAAAAAGATCTCTATCCACTTTGTCTACCCTGTGCATCTCTCATTATATATAATTGAGTAGTGGGGTGGCACTTTCTGAACACTCCACACACGTAAATCAGTTGGCTCCATGATCTGTCACTCAGAAGCTGTCCCTATCCACTGCCTACATTGCCTGAGTCCCACCAATAGAAGTGGCGCCCGCCAAAACATTGCTCAGAAGACGGTTGTTTTGCTTCTGTGAACACAGCTACTGTCTTCACTCTTGTGATGATGGCTCCATCCTATCCCAGAAACCAGCTGGACTGGAGCCTCCCCCCCCCTCTGCTGGGCCCCGATCCGGACACCAGAATGGCCGTGGGGGTGGGACACCAGCCAACCGATAGACAGCTCCCCCCCAGAGCAGCGAGCCTGCAGCAAGCCTCGACCCTTGGGGGGTGAACTGCAATCCAGTCCTCAGGGGAGAGTTTGGCACAGGATGCTCCGGGCACCTTGGACAGGCCTCGGGAGCCCTGCTATTCCGCCCGCTCCCACTGTAAGACCCGCCATGATCTCGGTGGCCCAGCCTGCTCCCGATGCCGGTGGGCCATCCAGGCCAAAGCAGCGCCACAACTCCCCAGCACCTCGCTCTTCTCTGTGGGTGTTGCGCAGCTGCTTCACCTAGATTGACAAGCAGTGTGGAGGAAGAGGCCCCGGCGGGCTTGACCCCCAAAGCTGCACACAAGGTCCAGGCTCAAACCCAGAGGCGCAGCACGGAGAGGTCCTGCCGCCGTTGTGGGAGGGCAGAGGCCCTGCCTGGGACACACTGTCCTGGCTGCAGTTCAGCAGGGTCGGTTCTGGCCGGGAGACGATCTCCCAGGAACCCAGAGTTGCTACACAGGCAGGTGTGGGGTAAGCACTTCTGCACCTCTCTGGCCTTGGAAAGCCTCCGGGGTTGCTACCAGGAGGCAGTTGCGATGACAGTAACTGATCAAGGAAGGGCGCTGCTTGGATCGCCCAGGCTGCCCTCCCCCCCGGCCGAGCTCGGGCGCAAAGCAGGATTGGCCCCGCTTAGTACATGGCCGGGAGACCACCCAGTTGTAAAGGCAGGCGACGGTGAACTGCCTCTGGGAGTCTCTGCTGTCAGTCAGTCCACTGCAATGGGATGGCAAAAAGAAAGACATTAGGAAACACATCAAGCAGATACGTCTTTATAAGGAAATTGTGTGACCTTGGACCCACATTGTGTGTCCTTGGACACCAGCTATTGTGTAACATAAGGCATGTAAGACTTTACTTCCACATTTGTGCCTTTCCATTACATACTGCTAATATGTATTTAACCTGCTCCCAACCAATGCATTCCTTACACATGACATCTTTCTAGAGCCGTTGTATTGCTTTTACAATGGGCTTTTCTGCTAGTAATTCTATAAACTCCTATCACTTCCCCCCTTAGTTGTCTCTTTTATACACTAAGAAGTCCCAGACTCTTAATTGTTTCCTTGTAGGAAAGGTCCTCCAACCCCTGACTCAGATCTTTATAGGGACATAATATTCACTGTTTTATTTTCAGTCAGTTTCCTAATAATCCCCACCATAGGCAAAGGTTTCCCTTGCTTGAAAGCCAGTCGAATCCGACTCTAGGGTTGCGGTGCTCATTTCCATTTCAAAGCTGAAGAGTCAGCACTGTCCAAAGACGTTTCTATGGTCATGTGGCCAGCATGACTAGATGCTGAGGTGCATGGAACGCTGTTACCTTCTCAATGAAGCAGTACCTATTTATCTACTTACAGTTTCTTGCTTTCAAACTGCTAGGTTGGCAGGACCTGGAGCCAGAGACGGGAGCTCACTCCATCATGCGGCACTTGGGTCTCGAACGGCTGAACTACCGACCTTCCAGCCTGCAGTTCAGCATCTTAACCACTGAGCCATAGAGTTTGTTTTTTCACTGCTGTGGCACACTGGGTTGACATTTTTATTAAGCTATCCAGTACATCCCCAAAGACTCTTTCCCTCTCAGTGTCAGCAAGTTCGGACCTGTTAGCATACACTTGAAGTAGGGATTTTTTGTTCCAGCTTGCATCACCTTACACTTACTTACACTGAACTTCATTTGCCACATTGTTGCCCATTCACGAATTTGTGAAGATCTTCCTGGAGCTCTTCACAGTCATCCTTGGTTTTTATCATCCTGAATGATTTTGTGTCATTTGCAGACTTGTCCGCTGCACTGCTCAGTTCCAAATCATTTATGATCAAATTAAATAAGACCAGCCCCAAGGTCGATCCTTGTTGGACCCCACTCTTCTCTTCTCTCCATTATGAGAACTGTCCGTTTGTTCCTACTCCTTGTCTCCTGTCATTTAACCAATTTTTAATCCACGAGAAGACCCATCCTCTGTCCCATGGCTGCTAAGCTTGCTCAGGAGTCTTTGGTGGGGTACCTTGTGAAAACCCTATTGAAAGTCCAAGTGTCTGCTGCGTCACTGTTATTTACAAGGTTGTCCACTTTTTCAAAGAAGCCATACTGATTTTTCCTTCTCAGGCTTTGTTCCTCTATGTACCTAACAATTCTTACTTTGAAGATTACAAAAGATGCAGTATCTCTACAGTAGCCACCAGCATCCCTGTGACTGCTTGGAGCACAAAGTTACTGTATCTACTCCAGCCAGTCACTGCCAAATTGGAGGTGGTTGCAAGCCTGTTTGGCCATGAGAATTAACTCAGAACTGTTATACAGCAAGTCCATTTTGGTACTGAGCCATTAAATTGTTCCTCTCACAGAGAAACAATAACATTTTGTATTCCCCCCCAGATACGTAGAAGCATTACGGGCCCAGATGGAGAAGAAAATCAAAATGTACGATATCAGCTTGCCTTCCTTGTGCTTCTGTGGGTCAGATTTCTGGGACTGTCATCCTGATAGCTGTGCCAATAATTGTGTGTTTTATAAAAATCACAAAGGTATATATGTTCCAAGCATATTCTGCATACTTGGTGTGGATTAACTTACTGGTATCCCTTGAAATGACCTGTCATAATAGTTTGCAGCCCGTTAAAAAATAGTTTATATGTCTTCACTCCAAAGCAGCTAACAGCAATTATACACAATATAAATATCTATTTACATGCTAATGTAAAAAGCTGCTTAGGGAAGGTTTTTGGGAAGATATTTCTTTGGTTCTGGCATGATGGAAAGATGCCTGCCAATTTTATCTTCTCCATTTGATGGCCTCACTAATACAGTACATACTCATATCCCACTTTGCTTCCCCATTGGGACCCAAGCAGCTTTCATCGTTTCCCCTTTTTCTCTTGTATCCTCACAACAACAATCCTGTGAAGGCTAGGCTGTGAGTTTCCTTGTCAGGTGTAGGTCTGAACATGGGTCTCCCAGATCCCAGTTCACTATGCCATGCTGGATTGCATGACAGCAGCTGGTAGCTTGAAGGACAGAAGTTCTCAGAAAACTATCTATTCATAATGAATCTTCTTGAGAGATTGATAGATGCTAATCAGTTTTTATTCTAAATGCCGACTCTTTAAGGCTCAGTTTGAATATCCATATCCATGTTGTTATGGTAGACCACTCTTCCTTCCAACATACACAATATTTTGAATATTTTTCCTTTATACTCTGGAGAACAAACTCCTGGCATAGCCACTAGAGGTGTGTGCACAAAAAAAATCAGGATTCCTGGAAAAAATCCAATGGTGGGGAAAAACAGCAAAAAACAAACAAACAAGGACTGATGTCAAACCCTCTATATCCAGCTGGAAAAAATAGCCAATAAATACCAATAAGGTATTTTCCGGCTATTTTTCCAGCCTGGATAGAGGTAAATGCACTAATAACTACTGAGTTATTATTTTGGTTCCTGCATGGTAGTTACTCAAAGTATAAAATTGGCACTATATCCCATTTTTCAACACTCAAGTGTTGTAGAGCTAAACTTATTTAAAAATGTAGCATGTTTCTTAGACTCCGGAGCTACAGGGTGAACAGGGAGCAGCTTCTAATGGGTAGGTTAAGAGATTTTCTTTCTCTCTGTAGTATCCAGATTTTTGTGGGGCATCGGGGCTAATTCCTTCCCTGTTAATTTATGCAGCATCTTAGGTTGGTTATCAGAGGGGCTTTGAACATACAGTCTCTAGTTTGTATAGGCAAACATGGTACACTGCTCTTCTATTGGCATGCTACTTAAAAATGTGGTTGAGCAAATGCAATGTTAAAAACAAAGGTTCTTGTACTAAGCCAAGTATATACTATCCTATACATGCTTTTCTTCAATCTGAAATGTAGAAGCAGATAAGGGCATACTGTATTTGACACAGCCTTTAACCCTCATTCTTTGCCTCTCCCAGGCAATGTTGTCTACTAAGTAACTGCACCCTCTGCCTGGTTATGCTAAAAGCCTTTCTGCTGCTCAATTAAACTATATCAGAACCCACATTATAGTTCACTGACCTTGAATCTTATGGATGTTCTCTCCATTTGAAAAAAAAATGCCTTTGGAAAAAAACTGGAGCTACATTCATTGTTTTGTTACTGTCTTGACAAGCAAAACCCAGATGTAGAATAATGATTCTTCAGGGAGCTTACTCCAGCATGTATCTAGGTTACATAATGCTATTCTTTTCTTTTTCTTTTCAGCATATGCTCAAGCCTTGAGATCTGTGATCTCGTCTTGTAATGTTTTCGATGGCGGTTCAGACACAAGACTCACAGTTCATACGTTTGCTACTGTACATGCCCGTTCTGACAAGAATTCTTAAAAGACAATGGTGCTCCCCTTTCTCCCTCTGACTCTCCAAATACCTGTTTCTGTAACAACAAGCATGCCCAACTTCCTCTGGGTTTTGACCTAAGTCCCACTAAAACCAGAAAGGAGGCTTCTTTTACATACCACACAAGGAATTAGCCTTGGAAGAAGCCATGGATTGATCAAAGGCTGGGCAAACCTGCCCATCTCTGCAGGGACAGTCAATCAAACGTGGTGGCTTGTACTATAAGATTTTGCTTTTTGCTTTTTTAGGACTAAGCAGCAGTAACGTCTCCTTTCTGCTCATCTCATTTTACATAGAAATGTCCTTGCCTTAATTCAAGACCACTGTTTTCTGCCTCTAGACTGTAAAAATGCAACTGAGGTCATGTGATTGCTCCAGAAGGACAGCTGACATCACCAATGATGATGCTCATAAGGCCGTGTGCTGATGAATGATTCGTATGTGAAGAAATTCAGCCAAATATTTCAACCCGCATATTCCAAGAATAATAATAAACAGTTTACCTACCTTATATGACTGAAATCCTGAACTATGGTAGTAGCAATGTGACTGAGAGTCTGTTCATGACTTCTTTAGTTCATGGTTTGGACATGGGAAGAGGGCAGGGAAGGCTGTTGAAACGGTACGATTTCCTTTTGTTATAACGACCCTGTATCTGGGGCCAGAAAATTTCTGAACAAATTATTTTTTCTAATTTTTATAAATAAATATTTTAAACCAAACTTCTTGGCTCAAATAATAGAGTTATGAGATGCTGTGTTCTTCTAATCCATGCCAGCTGCAAGAAAACATGGTGCTTCAGGTTCTATGCACAGTGATAGTTCTCTCACTACCCCATTCTGATAAAATGTTTTGAACTTTTTTGATCTTGGTACATACTGTGGACTGTTATTGTGTGGTTTACGTAGATTTACAGCAGCCATCTCTAGATTCTTCTTGTGATGCTTTGTAAGCAGTCTAGACAACAGACTTTTGTCACACTTTTTTATAAATAGTAATAAATGTTTTTTATTATATGAAGGGATACATTCATATAGTGTACAGGTCACTTATTTTTAATCAAAGTTGTAGGTTTCTGGAATGTGTGACTAGGAATACATTTTGCATTTGTACTGCTATAAATGGGATACTGCTGTGTTTAACTGTTGATATGTACACCTAAGTTTGTCTTTAAAATGTATCTTGCCATTCCTCCTTAAACGTTTAAAAATACACATAACAAAGGATAAACTAAAATAATTAAAGTGACAGTATAAAATAATGCTTTAAAAATCTCCAAAAAGCTGTAAGAACAGTAAAAATAGCATGTGCGTACATCCACACAGTCAGAAAGAATGGCACTTCCTTATGGTATTAGCCTTTCAGTTCAGGGAAGATGCTCAGTTGTTTCCATAACAACCTTGTAAGCTCTATTGCTGTAACCTTTGGCGGAAACAGATTTCAGCTAAAAGTTTAAGTACATGAATGCTAAAACGCAGTTACTGCTTACAAAAATGCAGTAGTGATACCATGCACCATAGTGGTGTGACAAAAGGGCTTTGTGAATAAGAAATCCCTATGAACCTTTCAATTTTTCTGAGAGTTGCTTCCTTGGTTACAATTTTGTTATTGCCTTCCACTTGGAACTCTTTTAGACATGCAGTCTAAGTCTGTTAGCATCATTGGGCCTAGAAGGGTGAAACTCCACTTATTATGACCCTACTGCTGGGCCATAGCCGGTGGTGGGGCTTATGGGGTGGCGTCCCTTTAAATTCTGCAGCGCCCCAGCACCGGCTGACATACCTTCCAGGCCCTGGGATGCACGTCTGAAGGTGCTATTGCAATCTGAGTTCCCCCAGCCACTGCACTCCTGAGCGCCACTGCTGTTCTCTCCTATCTTCCCGCAGGCGAAGGGCAGAGTGAAGCGCTGGCTGGTGCTGGAGTCTACAGCGTGCAGGCCAGGCCAGGTGGAGGGAACATGAAACAGGCACTGGAGAAGAGGTTTTGAGAGATCTGGGCCATGCCTTGTGTTTCTTTTTCGCCTTACTGGTGGTTGGCATATTTTTTCCCTTCCTCTTCCCTAACTTCTGCCTTCTGAACACAAATTACAGATTGGTATTTTGCTTTGGTTTAAAATACCTTGAATGTTGATCACGTTGAAGGGGCAGGGGCAGGCAGGTTCAGGCCTCGGAGAATGTTAAATGGCAAGAGGAAGGCAGGTGTGATCTCTCTCTCTTTCACCATTTTCCACATTGGATCTACGGGAGCCCGAGCACTCCACCAAAGTCAGCCCCGCTTTGACTTCTGAATTAAATTAATTTAATTAGCACCCCCGCCCCCTGGAAAAAATCCCTGGCTATGGGGCTGCCCAAACCACAGTAGACTAGGTTTGTTTAGGTTTAACTGCATTGTTTGGGCTCAGAAGAGAATATTGAGTGTGCTTTGTATTGTCTCCTGTGATTGGTTTGGCCAGGCCTGGTAGAAGGCCTTCTGAATGTCCTTGGTCAGCAAAGCAATGTGTTCAGGATTCTGCATTTAAGGCTCTAGCACTCAGCTTAAACCATTGACCTCTGGGACCCTGAGCTGGAGAGCGCACCCTTGAGGTCTGAATTTGGGTACAGTTACCACCCCCAGCCCTAATTGGGTGCTGTCAGTATGATTATGTGCTTAGATTGTGCTTGCATATTTCAGGTATTCTCAGAATGACTGGTGTAGAAAACAAAGCTGCCCAGGTCTCCTGGGAGGTGATGGGGCCTGCAGAAGTTAAATAAGGTTAAGTCTGTATCACAAAACATGTTTAAAGACTTGGCACAAGGCCAAATGATATCTTGTTGACTAAAGCACCTGTGAAGTATAATGAATAACACGGCTGCATAAAAGTTTAGGACTGAAGTATATGGAAAGTTTGTGCTTGTAGACTGGGATTTATTGCATGAGAATGCTGTTTTTTTCTCTGAGGAACTCCCCTCTCCTTTGGCTCAGCTAACCTGAAATAACTTCTGAGTGGTGCCCAGGCCGGCCATTGTTCTTCCCCATTTGTGTAGATGGCCATTTGACTGGCATGCAGTGATACTGGTAACAGTGAGACCTTTATCCTCTAATAAGAGTTCTGTATATATAGAAGCATGTGATTGGAAGAGACTCAGTCTCCCTTGCCCCTTTAAAGGATGTTGCCTAAGCCTTATAGCTTTCCTAAACATATCCAGGCTGCTTCCATAAATGGTCCGGGGAATTGTTCACTGGCTTAAGGTGATCATTGTAATAAAAGTTAAAGGTAAAGGTTTCCCTTGCTCGAAAGCCAGTCGAATCCAACTCTTGAGGGCAGTGTTCATCTCCGTTTCCAAGCCGAAGAGCCAACGCTGTCTGAAGACATTTCCGTGGTCATGTGGCCAGCATCACTAAACACCAAAGTGCACAGAACACTGTTACCTTCCCACCTAAGCGGTACCTATTTATCTACTTGCAATTTCTTGCTTTCGAACTGCTAGGTTGGCAGGAGCTGGGACCAGAGATAGGAGCTCACTCCATCATGCAGCACGCGAGTCTTGAATTGCCAAGCTACTGACCTTCTGGTCTGCAGCTAAGCGTCTTAACCACTGAGCCACCACAGCCCCTGATCATTGTGAAGGAGAGACCAAAAACAGTGTATATCTGCTCTGGTTGGTCTAATGCAGGAGTCCCTAAAGCGGTGCCCATGGCAAGTGCTTTTAGAAAGTGGGAGGAGCTGGGTGGGGCAATCAGCAGGACTTCTGATTGGCTCTGCAAACTAAAAGGCATCCTGCTAAACAGAGCTCCTGCCTGAAGTGTGGAATGATTGCTGTTAGAATTACATATAACTTCACTCCTTGACATTCCATGGTCTTGCAGCAGCCATTTTGCAATTGTGCCCACCATTGCTATGTCAGAATTCCAAAGGTACCCCCAGGCTCAGAGGTTGGGGACCCCTGGTCTAATGAAGGTATGCCTAACACACTTTGGGCAAATTACAAGGTGGTTTTCTTCTACAAATATATATGCCACCTTTCTGCCCTTTGGAGCACTGAAGCAGTGCCATTAGAACAACACTGATCAAACCCCTTTAATGAATGACCACAAGCCCCCAAAAGGGGATATCAAGCATGCAGGAATTCCTGTTTGTGATCAGATAAGGAATGACAGTTCTGTTGTCTGCATTTGACAGTTTTGGCTTTCCAGCTATTTGCAATTAGGGTTGAACACTTTCACTAAAGGCAGTCCACTTGTCTGATTGCATTTAGCCATTTTTTCCCTGGAAAGATAGGCAGTCATTTTTTCTGTAAATCACTATTCAGTATGCTGAAATTCCATACCTGGAATCTGGCTAATCTTCAGTCTGGATCTGCTGAGTTTGGAATGGACTCCATAATATGGGAAGATAGGCTCAGAACAAAAGGGAGTGAACTGTATATGTAGTAGCTTATGGATAATAAAAGTGTTCAAGATACATTTTCAGAGCTTCCAGTTCAGAGTATTCACAGGTAGTCATTTCTAATGTTAAATCTCCAGACCTGTTTCCCTCAGCCAAGCCACTGGTTGTCTGTAACATATTTCGAGTCTCCGCTACAAACATCTAAAGAGAAGATTCTCAAAACAGTTGATCAGTAGAAAAACCTAGACTTCCAAAAGCAGATTACTGGAAAGAGAACACAATAAACAGGGTTCATATTCAGAAGACACTAGTACCTCTGTTTTGGGACTGATCTGTCCACCACTGCTTATCTCCCCAGGGAGATTTATCTGTCTCCCTCTATCAATGTCTGCCAATGGGTGAAGGCTTTTTATTTTTGGAAGTTAAGGACATAAGAGAATGTTGCATCAGGCCAATGGCCCATCCAGTCCAACATTCTGTGTCACACAGTGGCCAAAAATACCAGGTGTCATTAGGACATCCAGCAGTGCATCCAGCAGTGCGGCCAGGACACTGCCCCCCCTGCCAAGCACCAAGAATACAGTGCATCACTTGCCCCAGACTGAGAGTTCCTATCTATTCATGGCTAATAGCCACTGATGGACCTCTGCTCCATATATTTATCTAATTCCCTCTTGAAGCCGTCCATGCTTGTAGCTGCCGCCATCTCCTGTGGCAGTGAATTCCATGTGTTAATCACTCTTTGGGTGAAGAAGTACTTCCTTTTATCTGTTCTAACCCAACTGCTCAGCAATTTCATTGAGTGCCCACAAATTCTTGTATTGTGAGAAAGGGAGAAAAGTACTTCTTTCTCAACCTGCTCTATCCCATGCATAATCTTATAAACCTCAGTCATATCACCCCTTAGCTGTTGTTTCTCCAAGCTAAAGAGTCCCAAGCGTTTTAATCTTTCTTCATAGGAATGTGTTCCAATCCTTTTATCATTCTAGTTGCCCTTTTCTGCACTTTTCCCAGTGCTATAATATGCTTTTTGAGGTATGGTGACCAGAGCCAGTTTGGTGTAGTGGTTAAATGCACGGACTCTTATCTGGGAGAACCGGGTTTGATTCCCCACTCCTCCACTTGCACCTGCTGATGTGACCTTGGGTCAGTCACAAGCTATGGCACAGCTGTTCTCTCAAGGACAGTTTGTGTTAGAGTTCTCTCAGCCCCATCTACCTCACAGAGTGTCTGTTGTGGGGAGGGGAAGGGAAAGGAGTTGTAAGCCGCTCTGAGATGCCTTTGGGCAGTGAAGGGCAGGCTATAAATCCAATCTCTTCTTCTTCTTCTTCAGAACTGTACACAGTACTCCAAATGAGGTTGCACCACTGATTTATACAGGGGCATTATGATACTGGCTGATTTGTTTTCAATTCCCTTCCTAATAATCCCCAGCATAGCATTAGCCTTTTTACTAGCAGTTGCACCTGGCTCGACATTTTCGGTGAGTTATCTACTACGACTCCAATATCTCTCTCTTGGTCAGTCTCTGCCAGTTCAGACCCCATCAACATGTATTTATAGTTAGGATTTTGGGTTCCAATGTGCACCACTTTGCACTTGGCCACGCTGAACCCCATTTGCCACGTTGACGCCCAATCGTCCATCTTCAGCAGATCCCTTTGGAGTGCCTCACAATCCTCCCTGGTTCTCACCACCCTGAACAATTTCGTTCCTCTGCAAATTTAGCCACTTCACTGCTTACTCCCAACTCCAAATCATTAATAAGCAAGTTAAAGGTCACAAACAGAGCAGGAATGTGGAGACTGTGCTCTGGATTTTTGGTGTCACCAGCAAGTTCTATTGAGTTAACGTCTCTAGGCACAAAGAGTCCATTGGGTTACCATAACCAGCGGCCACTGATAGGTTTCTCTTCCAACTGGTCTGGTCTTTGTTTATACATCTTATATAATTACAAGTGGTACCTAATATTTTCATCCCAGTAAATGTTTTTTAATATCTTTTAAGCTTCAACAAACTTAAATTTATGTATCTGGTTTTTGTAATAAAGTTTGTTAATCCTTCAACGTATTAAGCATCCTGTAACATTCAACATTTGTAAGGGAGCAATCCCTGTAAACATATGAATTAGGCAAATTCCTGTCATGAACTAAAGGAAGGAATGCCATTCCAAAAATTACTTTTCATTCTTGTGGTTGAGAGAAACTGTATTTTTAGAATCTGTCAATTATGCTGTGACACTGAACATCATTGGAGAGAATGTTAAGTCAGACACCACCATGACAAGCCTCTGACTGTGATGCACACCAATGCAGTTCACTGGCATGCTTCTTCCCACCCACTTCTCTTCACCTGCATAGCACAATTGAAGGGTTCCTCACCTGGGAAACGTTCAAACTCCTGATTTGCTGTAAGGTTTGGATGTGGGTGGAGTTTGCTAGCCACAAAGCAGGATTCAAACCACAATATAATCCTGTGGTGTTCCATCTCCTGAACTACGCATATACATATGAAGCCTGTCTGCAGGGAGGGCAGTATACAAATCAAATAAATAAATAAATAAGCTGTCTTATACTGAATCAGACTATTGACCCATCACAATCAATGTTCGTCTACTCAGACCGACAGCAGCTCACCAAGGTCTCAGGCAGAGGTCTTTCATACCACCCTTTACCTGATCCTTTTAAGTGGAGATCCTGGTAATTTCATCTGGGACCTTCTACATGCAAAGCAGAGGCTCTTCCTCACCATGGAGACTGGTGTCACCCTATGTCCCCTGGCACAAAAAGTTGAAGCAGTGTATAGGTTCAACGTCTGAGGCTATGAACGGCCACAAGTGCAGGCAAAGCTAATGTGGTCTCTTACTAGGAAGCTCGAATTATTTTGCAAGCAGCTGCCTATAAAAATCTAATGAACCAGATAGGATTTCACAGCTGTGTCACTATAGAGACCAACACAGCTACTCTTCTGGAATCTGTAGTTATGCTGTTACGTATATGAAGCTATGCACTGGTTTTATGCTGAACTTACCATCTCTCCCTTCCCCAACTACCATCTCTAAGTCTCCATTCTGCTTTGAAGCAGAGAAGCTCAGTGGCTGAAAATATGACACAAATGGACTGAGGTTCAGTTAGGTAAAGGTTTCCCTTGCTTGAAAGCCAGTCGAATCCGACTCTAGGGGACGGTGTTCTTCTCTGTTTCCAAGCTGAAGAGCCAGCACTGTCTGAAGATGTTTCTGTGGTCATGTGGCCAGCATGACTAAATGCCAAGGCAGATGGAACACTGTTACCTTCCCACCAAAGCTGTACCTATTTATCTACTTGCAATTTCTTGCATTCGAACTGCTAGATTGGCAGGAGCGGGGGCCAGAGATGGGAGCTCTCGAACTGCTGAACTACTGTGGATTCCATGGTGAAATCGCTAGCGTTTGTGAAAACATACACACATTGACATGTAGTGCCACTATTCTTTAGGCTTTTTTTAATAATCCAGTGCAGCTACTGAGGTTATAGCTTGAAGCAGAAGACCAGCAGGAGACTGAGGTCTGAGGAATCCTTAAGCCATTGTTCTCATGTTGTATGTGTGTTTTGTCTGAAAAGACACTCTTCCTCTCCCATCTGCTGACAGATAATAGATAGAGACCCCTGACTGGCTGGTGGGCTGCCAGCCTCCAGGTGGTGGCTGGAGATCTCCTGGGATTACAATTGTTCTCCAGACAACAAAGATCAATTCACCTGGATAAAATGGCCACTTTGGAAGATGGACTCTCTAGCATTATATCCCATTGAAGTCTAGGGTTGCCAAGTACTTACTGTAATTCAGCGGGGGGGGGGACACAGTCCCTGGCCGGAACATTCCTCCTTGGAACACCCACGCCGCACGATGCCGTCGCCAGGAAGTGATGCCAGGTGACGCTCTGGCAATGGGGCTGGAAATTTGATGGTACCAGTGAGTTTCCAGCCCCACTGCCAGAGCATCATTCGGCGGCACTTCCTGGCGATGGCATCGTGTGCCACGTTCCCGTCCCCCCCTGGGAATGGTCCTGCCAAGAAGTATGCGTCCGCTGCTGAATTACAGTAAGTTCTTGGGAAGCCTGTTGAAGTCCCTCCCTTCCTCAGGCTCCACCCCCATAATGTCTAGGTATTTTCCAACACAGAATTGGCAGTCCTTCCTGGATACCCCAGGCTAACCTGATCTCATCTGATCTCAGAAGCTAAGCAGGGTAGGCCCTGGTTAGTTTTTGGATAGGAGACTGTCAAGAAAACCCAGAATTGCTATGCAGGGGCAGGCAAAGACAAACCACCCCTGTTAAGTCTCTGGCCATGAAAACCTTATGGGGTTGCCATAAGTCAGCTATGAATTTATGGCACTTTACACACACACACCAGTTGGATAATAGGTAATTTTGGCAGAACAACCTCCTGATTATCTCCAAATCTAGGTATCTGAAGATGTGAGCAACGACTCACAAAAGCTGCCACATATTTTGTTAGTCTTTAAGGTGCTACTGGAGTCTTGCTCTTTTCTACTGCTGCAGACAGATGAGCACGACTATCCATCTCGATCTGATTCTTCTATATTTCCACCCTTTCTCTAAGGAGATCGAGGAGGCTGAGATACGATCACTTCCTTAAAACAACCCCATAGTCTTGTGAGGGTAGATTTAAGCTGAGAAATGGTGGCTTCCCAAAGGCCACATCGCGGTGTTTGTGGCAGAGCAGAAATGGAAAGCCTGGGTTTTCTCACATGCCGTCTCTCATAACTCAGTTTAAGTGCCTCGCCATAAAGATTCTAATCACCCTCTAAAGGAAACAGTTAAATTGTGAGGCTTTTAAGCAACATGTTGACATATAATCAGTTACTAAGTAACATTTATATTACTGTTTTGGACACATTTTGGAAGCCTTTTTTCTATTTTACTTCACTTATACCCCAATGGAGACTCAAAAGTGGCGTACAGCATTCTCCCTATCTCCATTTTATTCTCATAATAAAACTGGCCCAAGGTCACCCATCGGACTTCCAAGGCAGAACGGGATTTGAAGCTGGGTCTCCCAAACCCTAACCCAACACTGCAGCCACTACACCAAGCGCTGGATAATTTACAATTTGTACAACCAACATTGCCACTTGTTGGGTTGATTTCTAAATGCTTTCCCCCCCCATCTGTCGGGGACACTCGTTTACAAAATATTCCCCATTAAAATGGCCTAGCTCCAAAATGGTTCGAGAAACGCAAATACCCTTAATTCCCTACCCCACTGATTAAAATATTGTCTGATTAAGCAATTAAAACTTTCTGCAAGCTTTTGCAGCCCTCTCCTTAGTTAAAATTTCTATTTATTTTTTTTTAGTCATTCAGGTAACTTTTTACCCAGATAGGGACCCAGCACAGGCACACAATTACTGTAAAGTCGCAATTGACTTACAGCAACTCCAGCAAGGGGCTTGCAAGGCAAGAGCTGTTCAAAGGTGTCTTGCCATCGCCTTCCACTGCAGAGTCTTCCCTGGCGGTCTCCCATCCAAGTAGAAGGACCTTAAAGTGGCTTACAAAATCACCTATTTTAAGTAAGTAGTCAAGCAAAATACAAACCACCCCCCCACCAAACTACATCCTGTGCAGGCTCTGAATGCAGTGGTCAGCTCACTTGATATTTCTTTGTCCTTCTGCTTTACCATTTAGGCTGGCCTGGGACATTGAGATGGGGCAGAATATCAGCCAATATGTTTTGTTTTTTTAAATGATGTGTTTGCTTTTCTCCTGAGGCACAAGAATGGGGGCTGTGATGGGGAGCACGTACAGTAGGTGAGAGTGCCAACGTTAAAGGATCTGCTCGGTTCCCACCCACAGCCTCTTTCAGACAATAATTTCAAAGTTTCAGCCAAGCGGTGAGAAGCAGGAGAATTGACTCAGCAGGATCCAACCAGTTTTTATAAGTATTGTTGAAACTGCATTGGTCTGTGAAGTTGTCGGCTGCCTTGTTGTTTCCATCGGGCAAGAAAAGTGGGGTGGGAAGTGGATAAACACACTAGCTGCTGCAGCAAAGGGGCAGATATGATCCTTAGACAAACCAGGAGATATGTGATTAGGAATGCGATTAAAATGTGGAATTCACTGCCAGAGGACGTAGTGATGGCCACAGGGATAAACAGCTTTAAAAGGAGGATTAGATAGATTCATGGAAGATAAGTTTATCAATGGCTCCTAGCCATGGTGACTGAGGGGAATCTCCACATTCAGAGGCGCTAAGCCTCTGAATCCCACAGCCAGGAGGCAACATCAGGGGAAGGCCTCCGCCTCAATGCCCTGTTGTTGTTGGCTGACCAGAGGAGCAAGTTGGCCACTGTGTGAGACCAGGTGCTGGACTAGATGGACTATTGAGCTGCTCCAGCAAGACTCTTCTTATGTTCTTACGATCTCCCCAGATTTTCAGATGCAGCCATAGGGCTAGGTCAGTTGACATCTCAGCCCAAGTGCTGCCGAAGATGGGTTTAACTCTTCTCCCGAACTTCTTCCCTACTCTCCATCTCTCCTACTGCAGCTGACACCTGCCCTACCACAGAAACCATTCCGGTATCATGCAATTACCTCTTACCTGGATGGATTTGGGTTTGTTGTTTTTCACCCTGTGGGACAAATAGCAGCTGGGGAGTGGGCATCTGAATATGGCAAAGCAGCAGGGGTAGAAAATTGTAACTCCCTCCCCCAAATGCTACATCCCTGGTCTGAATGTTTTTTTTTTTAAGGTATATCTGGTTTTTGTCCTTTCAAGAAATACAGAAGATTCCGGTTTTCTACTTTCTGGATCATGTCTAGTTTGGCCATTCCTAATTTCTAATCTAAACACTCCCTTCTGTGAATCTTTTTGTTGTAAGTATGAAACAGTTAACCCTGGCAGATATCATTATTATTTGTTTTTTGCCTCTGTGGGGAAAATTACTTCCGTTCTTAAGCAATCACATCCAGAAGACATTTTCAAATTGCCACCATTAGGGTCCAGAGGTAGGTATGGATTTTTTAACTCATCAAAATGCAATTTTCCCCCTTCTTGGGTTTCCCTTCCTTTCATCCTGCTCTTGTTTCTCACCTGGCCACTAACCAAAGAATCATTTATCTTTTTAATAGGGTAGTGTAGTGCCATTTATTAGCCAATAATTTGTGGGCGATTTGCGTCAGTCGGAACAGCAAACTGCTAATCAAGCATTTAATGCTTGCCGAGACGATATGTTTTACGCAGGAAGCTGCAAGTACTAGACATAGCTCCGTGCAGATCACATACATTTTTCTCGAACAGCAACAACCTGCAGATAACAGAGGAATGGACTTTAGCGCAGGTCTGCAACATGGGGTCAAATTGGAGAGAAGAATGACAGCAAACTCTTTTGTGCAATAATAGCTAGAAATTGCTTGTTTAGGATGAATTTGGAACAAACTGTTGTCACTGTTTTTTTTAACAACATCAGGTTTTAAAAACTCTTCAATAATTTTGCTCACACAGATTACATCACAAAAATACAGTTAGGTGAGGGCCATTGAGCAAATAACTGTTCTGGAATTGGTATCTACATGGAAAAGTGAGTTTTCAAACTGTTCATCTAGTGGCCACCAGGAGGCATCATTTACCAAGAGCCACATCCTGGAAGAATCATCGGCTATTCTTGCAAAAGGTTAATAGTTCTGCAGTAAGCTAGAGCTACAGTGAGTCTGGAACTAATGCTTCAGTGGAAAAACACAGCAGAGGTGCTGTTCTTGACTGTTACAATCTACATGGATAAAATTTCTGGAACTACTGAAGACAAGGAGGGGTGGTGAACTTCTTTGGAAGAAAATGAAGGTTTGGGGAAGAACTGGAATATAGGCAACCTTTTCCTATTGAAACAAAACCTATTATATTGCTAAATAACAAGAAAAACACAACATCTATCATTTAGATAGCATGTAAAATTGTATCGATTGCGATACTTGTGGAATATTTAAAAACATCAGTGCTGCAGTTTTCTAGGCAAAACGGTCAGGGGTCATTTCATAGAAAAAGAGGTGCAGGAGCTCATTAGCATATCTGCTATTAGCATAATCATTAGCATATGCCACGCCCCCTGACATCACCAGAAGTGTGTCAGAAGGGGAAGCAAAAGGGGGGGGGCATCTTCAAAAGACTCCCCTTCCCTTCCCTTCCCTTCCTTTCCCTTCCCTTCCCCAGCCAGCCTTCCTTCTAGAGTCATGCCGCAGGGGCGGCAGGATCTTTCCATTGTATTCTATGGCCCCATAGAATACAATGGAAAGATTGTGCCGCTGCTGCTGCACGACTCTAGAGGGAAGCGGTTTAAACTTTAACCCTCCTCTCACTTTGCTCCCCCCCAGCCCGCCTTGGCAGGAAGCCATGCATTTAAATCCCCCCCTCCCCTGAGTCCCTCCACTTTTGCAGAGAGGCTCAGGGGGAAAGGAGGGCATGTCTGCCCCGGTGCCCGTTCCTGTCTCCAGTCAGCCTGGGCAGCTGGGCAGACATGCCTGGCTTCCCTGTGTGATCTTCTCCGAGTGCCCCACAGGTGCAGAGCACTCAGAGAACATTGCGCAGGGAAGCCATGCATTTAAATCCCCCCACCCGAGGCATTTAATTCTCCCCTCTTGGGAGGGGGCAGGGCCTGGGCTCGTTATTGCCGGAGCGCCGCTCTGGGGTGCTCCAGCAGGAAATGACCCCTAAGTATGCCTGATCTGAAAGCAAGATAGCAAACTGCTGCACCCGATGCTATTTTAGCACATTTCACTCATTCTGAAAAAGGAAAAACATATATTTCATAGGAGTGTTTCTTTCAGTCCTCCCCAGTTTTTCCATTAAAAAAAATGAAAGGGGGAGAATTGCTTTTCCCTGGGCCTTCACAGCTCTAATTCTAGCCGAAGCTTAGCACCACCACTGATAGCAGGTAGCACAGCTGAGCTTTGGTGGCTCCTATTAAGACCTATGGCTCACTGTCTGTCTTCCTAGCCTAGGAAACAGATAGAGTTGCCAGCTCTGGGTTGGAAAATACCTGGAGATTTTGGGAATGAAGCCTGGAGACGGTGGGGTTTCGGAAAGGGAGGGGCTTCTGTGGTATAATGCCATAGAAGTCCAACATCAAAATCAGGGGGACTGATCTCTGTAACCTGGAGGCCAGCTGTAATTCTAGGAAATCTCCAGCCATCACCTGGAGACTGGCAACCCTAGAAATAGTAGCAGACCAGACAGACGGGTGAAGGCTCCCCACCCCCAGTGTGTAAAATGCCTCTTCCCCAGCAGGCTGCTGGCCTGCTTCTTACAGGATTCATCAGCATCACAGACACACACTGTTAAAATAAAATAATAATAATACTGGATACACACAATCCCCTTCAATGGTATTTGCTGCAACAGATCCCCTTTTAACAGGTGCAACAAACATCCCCCCACACACACCTTCTAGCTGTTGGTTGATAAAAGCTGCCTTACGCGATTGCTCACATGTGTGGAACATCTGTCAATATAGGTAAGGGGGGGAGGAAGGCATTCGGCCAAATCTTGAGACCCAATAAAAAGGTGCTCATAAAAAGCCTCCCAAACAACCCTCCACTACAGAATGGGAATACGGTTTCCACTGGGCTGGTGGGGACACTGCAAAGTGGATTTCCACGGGGGTTACTCAGCAGGATTTTTACGAGCCTGGTTTTATTTGGTCTCTGAGATGCTGGAGAAGCAAAACAGTCACGTTACAAGACTTTTTGCCACCATGGGAGCTAGCAATATTCTAAAGACAGCATTTATTTTGTTTTTATTTTCTAAAACAAAAACTTTGTTACCACGGGATGTTTTATGGGATTCACAAGCTCATTAAATCTAGATCTCTGTTCCAGAAGACACCTTTCATCATCAGATAAATATCACAAGGCGTCTTTAATGGCTTTTCTTGGTTCTAAACCCCACTTTTAAAAGCCAGTGACCAAAAGCACACATGCTGTGTAAAACAGTGGGATGTGATTGCAAATCATCATGGCCATTGATGGATTCAGAAATGCACTACAGGCATATTTTAAAATGGCTGTTCTGTTTCTTACACAAGCATACCAGCTGTAAATGGACTGAAAATCACTTTAAGTGAGGCATAGCAATTTGGCCAGCGTCTTGTCTTTTGTGCTTCTCCATCATAACCTTCCTTTCCCATCATTCTGCAACAGCTCTTTTTCTCCAAACTCCCCCTTCCTGGGGTTCAGAGTGTCATTCACCCAGGATGCTTGCTGGGTAACTTAACTGCTACCTCACTGTACTGGCTTTCCCTACATTGTAATTGTGAATCTTAAGAAGAAGAAACTGCCAGGTTGCAACTGACTCATGGCAACCCTGTCCACAGGGTGTTCCAGGGAAGAGACAAGCAGAGGTGCTTGCCTTCCTCTGCGTATCAACAAGTTTTCTTTAGTGGTGTCTCATCCAAGTACTGACCCAGCTTAGATTGCAACTTCTGACAAGTAGGAATGGGCACAAACTAGGAAAACGTAGATAGGTTTGTGGTTCGTGGAGTGCCCAGTTTGCAAACTATGAACCATCATGAACTTTGGGGGCCTAAATGAACTGGTTTGGTTTGTGAGGTTCATGACATTGTATACCCCCCCGCACACATGCTAGAGACACCAAACTCACTGGAGCTCTCCTGCTGACTCTCCTCTACCTGCCCTCCAAGTCTGGTGAGGATTGGATTTATGAGGTCTGAGTTACAGCCCCCCAAAGAAGGTGCCCCATCCTCTATTATTTCCAGTGGGGGGGGGACAGCAAAAAAGCAAGGGTGATAGAAGCCCAGCAGAACAGTATTAAAGTCCCAGAGAATCTCTGCAGTAGAAACTGAAGGTGGGGGGCATTTTTGCAAGCCCAGCAGAACCAGTGCCACTGTGGCCATGCAAACCCAACAGGACTAAAGTCAAGCCAGAGAATCTCTGCAGTAGAAACTGAAGGTAGTGGTGGGGGACATTTTTGCAAGCCCAGCAACACCAGTGCAATCAAAGAGTGCCCAGCAGAATCCACTACCATTGTGGCAATGTCAGTTCAACAGGACTGATGTCTAGCCCAGAATCGCACTCCAAGTTGGGGGGGGGTTGTAAGCCCAGCAAAAGCAGTTCAATGTACTAGTGCCCAGCAGAACCCAGTGCCACCGTAGCAATACAAGTAAAAGAGGACTAATGTCAAACCAGAGAATCCCTGCAGTACAAACTAAAGGGGAGGGACATTTTTTCAAGCCCAGTAGAACCAATTCACAGTACAACCACTGTGGCACTGCAAGCTTAAAAGGACTGATCTCAAAGCACAATGTCACAAGAAATCCATGGGGGGGGTTGCAAGCCCAGCACAACCAGTTACAATGTGCGGAATGCCCAGCAGAACCCAGTGCCACTGGCATTGTAAGCCTATGACTGCTCTCAAAGCACAGAATCACAACAAATCCAAGAAATAGGGGTGAATTTTGTAAGCTCTGTGCAAGGAAATGGGGACAGAACACAAAGGAATGCAGCAAAGGTGGGGGGACCCTCTTGAAACTGACAAGACTAGTTTGAAACCAACAAATGCATCCCCCAAGCTGGAGAACTCCACCCCCTGTTGCTTTGAAGTTTTGTTTGAGGGGAGACAGTGTGTCAGGAAATGTATCCATTCACGAACTGCCATAAACCTCCACGAACAGCTTGAAAGTCTGTGGAAAGTTCATGCCAGTTGACTTGCCATGAACTTTAGTTTGTGAGCTACAAACCAGCCAAAATTCATCACAAACTTTAGTTTATGAGCTGGTTCATGCTCATCCCTACTAACAAACTAAGCTAAGCTGGGCTTTAATTTACAGGAATAATTTCCCAGTGAGCCACTGCTATAGGCAAACTGGGGCAAACCTACACCTTTTGTCATATCGCCGTGGTCTCGGTCTTAGCTAAGCAGCCCTTGTGGTACTGCCAACAACATAGGCCACTTGGCTTGGCCCGCACCAGAACTGTTTTAGTGTTTTAACCTGCCCACGAGAAGCTAACATAGGATAAGCATTGCCATCCTGAGAAACAGAGGCAAAAGTGATTTTAATAAGTCCATAGTGACATGTATATGGATTTGAATTAATGAATAATGAACATGATAGTTACTCTCCAAGAAGATAAGAGAGGCTATGTTACAATGCAATCCTAAACAGAACTGCACTCTTCTAGACCTGGATTTATAAGGTTATAACCCTGTTTAGAATTCTCATTATTCCATAAGGATTCAGGCTTTATGGATGTACCAGTATAATATCCTAACACACAGGATAAGCATTGTTGAGATGTTATGGTGGCTTCTCATGGGGATATATTGTCAGAATGGTGGGGTCGCCCAGCAAGTGTCTCATCACACCCTGTGTTCTAGCCTGGCAAATGACCCTTTCACCATTGATAAGAACACCTTTAATGCCAGATTATATGTTTGATTTGGTTTTATAAAAAAAAAAACCAACATGGCCATATAATTTTATTGGAGCTTATCAAAGGTGTCTGAATGTTCTCAGCAGCTTGAGATATGGAATGAAAATTACTTTCTACATAAACATGAAGCTGCCTTGTTCTTGCTGCTGCTTCCTTGGGAATGCTGAGGCTAGTGTTATCTTCATGAAGTATTGTTATCTTCACAGTTCTATAGAAGGTACCCCTTCAGCAAGGATGAGCCTAATTTGACACAAGAGCCCCTGGACATACAAGACGCTTGCTAGAGAAGCAGGCTCTCTCCCCGTGCACTCTTGCTTTCAAGGACTCATTTGCTGGAACTTGCCTGCGGTCGTACTAAACAATGACCCTCTGAAGAGAGCAGGTGGAATTTTCATACAGGAATTTTGTTTGGGCCAAAATATCCCCCTAGGAGAAAACGGATGGTTTATTTTGCCTCTTCCTAGTTACTCAGGGTGCCTTGGGCTTCTCTGCTGGGCTTGCAGGCAGCTCGGAATCTTCTCAACTCTGCCCCATATGGTGTTTTTGGAGGTGCCGCATGAGCCACAGAAGTGTCACATCTCACTAGGACATCCTCAGTAGGAGTTGGCTCGGCAAAGCGAAGCTCTGGGCTGAGCAGCAAAACTTTCCTGCAGTTCTAAAGCCTCAGACAGTTCTTTTATCTATTGACCAGTTGTGCATGGTTACCAAGAGTAAAGACCTCTGGAACGGGCAAGGATTTCTTGAGTTGCCCTGAGGGGTCTCTAAGGACTTCCTGTGCCCCTTCTCTGACTTCCCCCAAAATGGCAGTTAGCCAACAACTCCTCTCAAGAATTCCTCTGATGCAGATCTTAAACACCTCTCTTCCATGTCACGTATATTTCTCCGGGTAACTGACAGGGCAATCCTAAGAATCCTTTCTTCAGAGTAAGCCTCGATGAATAGACTTGAATAAAATTCCAAATAGGCCTGCTTAGGGTGGTATGGGAACTGTGCCATGGTTGCCATACATAGGCTGTGATGACAGCACTTTCCACCATTGTGGGAACTGTGGTGGTGGAAAGTGCTGTCAAATCACAGCCTATGTATGGCAACCATGTAGAGTTTTCAAAGCAAGAGACTAACAGAGGTGGTTTGCCATTGCTTGCCTCCTGATTAACTTGATAGTCTCCCATACAAATACTAACCAGTGGTGGCCTTGCTTGGCTTCCAAGATCAGATGAGATCAGGCTACCCTGGGCTATCCAGGTCAGGGCTTGGTAAAAGATAGCACATGAGAATAAGGAATGCTGCAGTGACCTAAGGGTTAGCCTACCAGCTGCGTAGAAAATTCATGGAAACAGCTTTAGGGTGTGTTTGTGTGCTCACTCATGTGCGTGCACACATTGGATCAGGACTACAGTGTTTTCTCTGCACCATCTTTTGGGGTTTAAATGTATTTATTTATTTTATTAGATTTATACCCCGTTCTCCTCGCCAAGGCAGGCTCAGGGTGACTTGCATTAAAAGCTAAAAACAGATTAAAACAGGTCAAAATTACAAGACATTTATAAGATACAGGTATTCAATGGCTGTAAAACTACTGACCAGGCCCCATAGTATATTGAATACAGGTGTGGCACACATGGCCATGATGGATTCCAGGGGAAAGCTCTTGAATCTACGTTACATTATTAACTGCGGCTCCTCAGTCAAATGCCTGGTGGAAGAGCTCTGTCTTGCAGGCCCTGCGGAATTGTAAATTGTTCACCAGGGTTGATGTCTGTTTTGTGAGGGCCAAATTTGTCCCAATCCAACCCACTTGACTGCTTTTTTTAAAAAAAAAAATCACAAGAGATCCTGATCATGGATTTCCTTATATCATGTTGTTGCAGGAAAAAAAAAATTACCTGGAGTAGCAGCTTCACTTAGTCACTGGGCTGGATGCGATTGTGGCAGGAAGTCTTGGTAGGAAAGAGAAGAGGACACAAGCCTGCAGTACAATCCATTTATTTGAACCTTACCGTAATATAAAAGAGCTCAGAGCATTCACCAAAAACGGCAGTGCACACAATTAACAAAGAGGCGTCTCCTGACCACCACCTGAAGGCCCCAAAAGGGCATTCGGGAGGTGGTGCTGAACAACGGAACCTTGACAATATTTATTCCCTTTTGCAAGATAATAAAAGACATACATTAAATGTCCTGTGGTAATGTCATGAGCACACCAGTAGCCAGACCCTTTCCCTTGATGGCACCATAAAACCATAAACTTTTCCTCCCTAAGGGCTATCAGTTAGGTCAAAGCCTCTGGCCCAAGCAGGTGAGATACAGACAAAAATCTCTAGATATTCAGCCTTGGGGCTAAGTGCATTTTGGCTAATAGAATGTGAGGTATGTGTGGGAAATAGTTTGTTCACAGCTGAGCACCAGAAAGCAGGCACTGGACATACTGCAGTGCTTCGTGGGAAGAAACCAAAGTCTACTTTTGCTACATCTGTTCAATATACCTTATACATAGATGGCCAAGTCTCCCTTAATTTAAAATTCTGCCACACATGATACTGTCAGGCTCCTTAGTCAGGTCACACAACGCAGGGATTCAGTAGAAGAATCTGTTTATTGGTGAATCATAACTAAAGACAGGGGTGCAGCGTGTGTCAGGAATGCCCGGGAACAGCAGGGCTCCCTAAATTATAGTGGAATCAAACACCCCCCTAAATGAGCTGAAGCCAATGAGTATAGTTCGCGCGTGCGGGCAAAGCAAGCGGGCAAAGCTTGCAAAACAATCTAAAAGCCATTGATTCCCAGCAGAGGAGTTCTGCAGCTGGAGACACTACAAAGTCAGGACGATGATAACATACAGACAGTAGAATAGTAATGGTCAGAGGCTGGTAGACTGAGATTACTCCCCTCGCATTCTAACTCCATGACAGGGCTACCTGACAGATACTTGAACTTACGCTATACTTTGCACATGGGTCAAAATTTTGCTGGAGACACGGAGGTACAGAAAGCTGTCTTGGAACAATGCATCTAGCCTGGGAAATGTATAGAGAGTGAGGCCTCTAGAATAGCTTTGCTCAACTCTGACCCATTGTGGGCTATCTCTGAATGTCCAGCCCAAGGCTCAAGGTCCTTCCTTTGTCTCTAGTCCAGAAGTTCCAGTGATGGACAGGCATGGTAGATTGACAGAGATCCAAGACTCTTAAAGGTTTGTGTGTCAGAAGTTATCCTGCAAGTTTAGCTGTGGTCTGGATTCAGAGATGCATAGAAGGATGATCACGCTCTGTTGGTAGTTCCCAGACAGGATCATGATCAATGCTTCCTCTAAGCTGTAGAGTCTTGTGAGCAAAAATTATACTTTGTGAGCTACTAGCATTAAGTTGCGAGCGAGCGATTTGGCTACTGCATAAATTAGTTTGCCCTGGAGCAATCCTTCCAGAGCTAAGACAAAAATGTGTGAGCCAGAGGCTAAAAAACTGTGAGCTAGCTCACACTAACTCAGCTCAGAGGGAACACTGATTATGATAGATCTCCGAAGGGTCCTGGCACAGAAGCCACAAGGAGTTCTCAGTCATTCACAGCCAGGCATCATTTTCCTACTATGAAGCAGGCATTGGACATACTGCAGTGCTTCATGGGAAGAAACCTGGCTTAAATGTAGCTCTCAGGATGAGCTTTTTGAGGAAATTCTCATTCTTATGAGGGCTGGCTCCTATTGTTTTGGCAACCAGGCTAGCTGACAGCATGACAGCCAGCCACTCCTGTCTAGAGAAGTCATAAATAAGTTTCTCTTCAAAATGAAAATAAGGACTAGCTGCTTCTTTCTGTACCTCAATAAAATGTTCCTCCAAAATGGTTGTGGAATTGATCTTCATATAGCACTGTTAGAAACCAGTGTTGGAATCCATAATGTTCAGTAAATCGGATGTGAATCTGTACTTACAAGGCGGTGGCCACCACAGAATATACTTCATGTGGTGCAGCAGATCATTACAACTTATTCTGGAGGAGCCATTTTGCAACCAGCTCCACCCTAAATGTGTCACTTTGCAAATCACGCCAAAGGGTGGTTTTCACAGGTGTAGCAACCCCTCACAATCAGCACAAAAACAGATGCCTCAAGCATGACATCCGCTGAAGAAGAAGAAGCAGAAGAGGCACCAGCATTGTTTTTATACCCCACCAGTCACTACCTGAAGGAGTCTCAGAGCAGCTTACAATCGCCTTCCCTTCCTCTCCCCACAACAGACACCCTGTGAGGCAGATGGGGCTGAGAGAGCTGTGACCGACCCAAGGTCAGCTAGCCGGCTTCATGTGGAGGACGAGTCGGGAATCAAACCTGGTTCTCCAGATTAGAGTTCCGACACTCTTAACCAAGAGTCTAGTGGCATTATTTCTTTTGACGTCTATAAATTCCTTACTATAAGAGTTCTCAAAAATCTAAGCTGGCTTGAAGTTTTGTGTAAGTAAGATGAGTGGGCTGGGCTGGGTGGCTGGGGAATGTATCCTTCTCTATAAAGATAGTTTTCCTATTCTAACAGTTCTCTGAAGCATTCTGGGTTTGGGGCAGGTGCTGCTGCCAATCCCCAGAGAGAAAGGGTATAACTACACGGGATACCTGACCCTCCCATCAGGTCATAGGTATGCAACCAGACTCAAAGTCAGATGTAGTTTGAGGGAACTCACCTTAAAAAAATCCCACGGCTTGTTCACTTGGTGCTGCGAGCGAGCCCTGCAAAGGAGGACAAGGAGCTTTTGTTTCCCTCCCAAGCTGTTTTTGCCAGTGGAAAGGGTGCTGGAGGGGCTGAAGGAGACACGAAACCAAAGAAAAAAGGTGTGAAGCGTCATCCCGCTGCAGCACCAAGCTAATGAGCACTTTATAAGGTAAGTTCTCCAGATGTACATCTGACTGAGAATTCCAGTTGTCCGCCTGTGACCCGACATGTGTTTAAGGTAGGGGAACTCATTTTAAAAAAGTGTTTGTTCACTCAGTGCTGTGAGAGAACACTACACAGGAGGAGGAGGAGCTTTCGGTTTCCCTCGCAGCCCACTTTTGCCAGTGGGAAGGGTGCTGAAGGAGACAAAAGACAAAGGGTGTCAAGCTTTGCCCTGCTGCAGCACCAAGCAAATAAGCACTTTTTAAGGTGAGTTCTCCAAAAGTACATCTGCCTGAGAGCCCAGTTGTTCACCTGTGACCTGATATGTGTTGGGTGCAGTGTTCCCTCTAAGATGAGTTGGTGTGAGCTAGCTCACAGTTTTTTAGCCTCCAGCTCACACATTTTTGTCTTAGCTTAGGAAGGATGGCTCCAGAGCAAACTAATCTTTGCAGTAGCCAAATTGCTCGCTCACAACCTTAACGCCAGTAGCTCGCAAAGCAGAATTTTTGCTCACAAGACTCCACAGCTTAGGGGGAACATTGGTTGGGTGTATCACATAGTTTGGCCCTAAGGGCTAGAGCAGCTATCCTGCATTTCCAAGCAGAAGGATCAGCGGATATATACGATGCTCAGGAGAGACCAAGAGAAAGCTTGCTCAGACCAGATCTTCCTGTACTGGAAGTGCAAAAGCATGAAAGTAGTAACTTCAGTTGAGAACACAAATTTAATTTCTTAATTTTTAAAAAAGTATATGTGAGTTTTCTGCACATGTTCAAAGCAGCTTCCAGAAACAGCAGGAAAAATAATAATAAAGAAATAGCACTGAAGCTGCTTACAGGACAACGGTACAGTATTGTTTGTGCTCTTTTCTCTCCCCTTCTTTTCTAAATTTCTTCCCATCCCTGATAGATCTAATGCAACTCACCTGCAGAAGAACTTGCCACCCAGGGCTGAGCTGGGTATAGTGGTTTTGTGTCGCCAGTTTGGTGTAGTGGTTAAGTGCGTGGACTCTAATCTGGGAGAACCGGGTTTGATTCCCCACGCCTCCACCTGCAGCTGCTGGATGACCTTAGGTCAATCATAAGTTTTCTCAGAGCTGTTCTCTCAAGGGCAGTCCTCCAAAGAGCTCTCTCAGCCCCACCTCCCTCACAGGGTGTCTATTGTGGGGAGGGGAAGGGAAAGGAGTTTGTAAGCTGCTCTGAGACTCCAAGTGAAGGGCGGGGTATAAATCCAGTCTCTTGATGGAGCACTGCAGGAATGACAATAATGTGGATCAACGCAACACCTCTCTAATCATAAGGATGATTGTTGTGTGACATAAGAAATCTGCATTATAAAAATTATAAAAAGTACAACCAAGTGTGTTAAAGTCATAGAACAGTGGTTTTCTTCGGTGAGCTGGTTTTATTTTCACCACTGATTCAGTATAAAGCAGCATTATATTTCATGTGTCATGTGATTTGAGCTTGGATGTCCAGTGAGTAATACATACAAATGATGATGCTACTTTATACTGGTTCAAACACTGGTCCTATAAGCTCAGCAGGTTGCTTTCCTTTTCCAGCACTTGCTACCGAAGATCTTTTACCTGCAGATGCCGAGGACTGAAGCTATGGCCATGTATGCACCAACCATGTGCTCTGACAAAGACAGGCTGAGGGATTACCTAAGGAAACAAGTAATTAGTACATCTAATTTCAAAGATAAGACTGAGCATGTGATCAGGAAAGATTGAGCAGCATGATAGCGATAAGGAAGCCAAACAGACAAATCTTCCTTTTTTCCTAAGTGCGATATTAGTCAATGTGTTTAGAATATTGCATCTCACAAGGTCAGTCACTCAAAGAGGCTGAAATTCACCATGCAGCAAGCGGCAAAGATCAAGGCCTGGATAGTGTGCAGGACAGATTTGGTTACAGGTGACACCTTTCCTTCTGGCACAGAGATAAGCTTGAATTCAGTACAAACATTTTTTTTTTTAAGGAAACTGCTGTTCCCCCATAAATATTTTTATTATGTACTTCTACTAGCCAGTTTTGTGTAGTGGTTAGGAGCGCGGACTCTAATCTGGGAAAAGCAGGTTTGATTTCCCACTCCCTCCCCCCCCACATGCAGCTGCTGGTGTGACCTTGGGTCAGTCACAGTTCTCTCACAAGCAGTTCTCTCAGAGCTCTCTCAGCCCCTCACAGGGTGTCTGTTGTGGGAACAGGATGGGGAAGGAGATTGTAAATCCAATCTCTTCTTCTTTCTTCTCTTCTTCTACTATGGCTAGCATTTCTTACTTAGATCAGGGGTCCCCAGCGTGGTGCCTGGGGTACCTTGGTGCCCACTGACAATTTCCTGATGCCCACCAAGTGTTTTTAGAAAGTGGGCTGGCCCACGTGGGCCTTTTGCCCTGCAAGGCTTCTGATTGGCTGCGCGGGTTTTTTAAAACGTTGTTTCTGCAGCAACTGCAACCACAGTACAAGGATCATCACTCTGTGAGTGAAGGCAAGCCGCAGCCGCCATTTTGTGGCTGGCTCCACCTCCTGCTTCAGCCATTTTGTGGCAGCTATTCTGTGGCTGTGCCCACCTCGCTGAGTCACAATTCCAAGAGTGCCTGCAGGCTCAAAAAGGTTGGGGACCTCCGACTTAGATAGTGCAAGAGGGTGCTAAATGTGTTACAGAACAAGAGCAGTGCATGAGGGGGCAACAGGTGAACCCACATCCATAGCTGGCACTCCTGGTCAGGTCTGAGTTGAACAGCCCCTGTCACATTTACGGAGCTACTGGAGCTTGGCTCTGCTTGATCCTGGCCCACCAGGAATGGTCTCTGTAAGTTAAATGGCCAGTCTGCCCCTGGTTAGGAATGTGACTGATAAAGTGTGAGGTATTCAGCTTTTGGGGGATGGGGGTTGTACTCTCACCACTGCCTGAAGTTGAAGATCCACAGCACAGGAGTGTTCTTCGATCCAGAGCTGCATCTGGTCACCCCCATGGCAACTGTTGCCAGGAATACTTGCTGCCAGCTGCATTTGGTTTACTGATTGCCCTGTTCCTTTGGCAAGAAGGATCTGGCTACATTTACTGGTGACACCCAGAGGTGATTATGTGCTTTATATGGGACTAGCTTTGGTAAGCATCTAGAAACTGCGGCTGGTTTGAAATGTTGGAAGCCAGCATTTTGGAGAGATGCCTGTTGAAGATCCTGCACCTGATCCTTTCTCACAGGTGGTACTAAGCTGAAGCAGGTATAGCTTTGGCCGCTGCTATCCTCCCTTGAGCTGCTTCAAGCTAAGTGGAGCAAATATCCCTTCTGTGAATGTAGAAGGCAACAAAGATGTGCAGCTGTTCATCATCACATTTCAGGTAAAAGCAAACTAATGGGAAGACTCCCCCAAAGAACTAAATCTGAGTCCAATGGCACCTTAGAGACCAACAACATTTTTGGGGTGTAAGCTTTTGAGAATCAAAGCTCCCTTCATCTGATACCCTGAAATTATTGCAAAAAATTAACAAAAAAAAATGGGCTTCAGCACATTAATCAGGTGCAGCAGTTTGTGCGTGTGAGGGGAAGAGTCGATTTAGATAAGGAACTTTCATGCCCTTGTTTTGCATTGCCAGGGATATCCATCTGACAGCTGTTAGACAACGCAGAATGCTGGATGATGTGGGCTTTGCTTGGGTCCAAATTCATATGTCCCTAACATGTCGAGAGAGATGATTTCAGGGGAGGAAGAGCAAGTTGAGCTGAAAAATGAGGTCTAAATAATACACTAAATAAAACAGAATCTTCAGCAACCGCCGCAGTATGTACATAAAGGACTGGTTTGTATGTTTCACCCTTGTACACCTTAAAGATGCACAGACAGAGACTAAAAAATAGCCCAAGGAAACACGTGTCATCCTCATGTCAGCTCAGGTGTGAGCTTGACAAGGGCTTCTTGGGGATCTGCTACAGGTAGCTCTTACATCACGGTTGCATAACAATCATTTGCTCTGCAATTGAACTCTGCCCTTTGCCCTGTCGATACTTAACTCCCTGAATCATCTTTTATGAGCACCCTTATCAAAAGCTTTTTGGAAACTCAAGCGAACTAGGGGCAGTAGCTCACCTTTGGCTACTTTGGTGGGATTTCAAAAATAAAGTCCCAGTGAGGGGGAAAGTCTATTGCTGGACAATTACTGGGAGGAAAAACATGATTTAGGGGCTACGGTTCAGTGGTAGAGCCTCTGCTTGACATGCAGAAAGTTCCATGTTCAATCTCCAGTTAAAAGGATCAAATGGGATATGATATGAGAGACCCCCTGCCCAAGACACTGAGTTGGCAACTCTGGACTGTAAAATTCCTGGAGATTTGGGGGTGGAGCCTGGGGAGGATAGGTTTGGTGAGGGGATGGACTTCATTGGCATATAATGTCATAGAGCCCCCCCTCTGTAGCTGCCATTTTCTCCAGGGGAACTGATCTCTGTAGTCTGGAGATAAGCCATAATTCTGGAGTATCTCCAGGCCCCACTTGGAGGTTGGACACCTTAAGAGCATGGCTGCCAGTCTGAGTAAAGAATATTGACCTTGATGGACCAGTTATCTTATTCAGCTTCCTTTGTGAAATAAGACAGCTTTGTGTGTGAAATTAATTATATCCCTGCTATTCTCTCCAATGGGGACCCAAAAAGGCTCACATTGTTCTCCACTCCTCCATTTTATCCTCACAACAACCCTGTGAGGTAGGTAGGTTAGGCTATGAGAGAGTGGCCAAAGGAGAGCTTCCATGGCAAATTCAAACCTGGGCCTCCTAATCTGACGCTGAAACCACCACACTACTTTGGTTGTCCAGAAGAGAACTATTATTGCTGAATGAGGGCCTCAAAACTGTAGGCTCCAGGCCTCTCTTAGGCCTTGTGAAGGGAAGGATCTCAGCAGGGTATAATTCTATAGACTCCATAATTCTATAGACTTCTATAATTCTATAGAAAATGACTTCAAGGCAGTCATTTTCTCCAGGAGGACTGATCTCTGTTGCCTGGAGATCAGCTCTAATTCTGGGAGCTCTCCAGGCCCACCTGGAGGATGGCAACCCTAGGACTAGGGGGGATGCCCGAAACTTCACTTACTTCTACATCAGGTACTTTTTAACACAGAGACCAACCAAGATGGCACAACCTAGTGAATTCAGTTTAATATTCCTCTGCTGCTTTGAGTTTGACAGATTCCAACCTCCAGGTTTCTCAACTTTCGCCCCGTCTCATTCTATTTTAGCAACATCATGTGCTGGGGTCCATAGTGTGTCCATGCCTGAGGACATGTTGAGGCATAACAAACAGGCCAAGACAGTATCACACCTGCAAGGTCCACACATTTTTGTTTTCAATGAGTTATCCACACCTTCTCTTCTGACTCTGACCTTCTGACAAGGGATTTCAGCCTTTCTCCTGTGTCCTGGACCTCACTTACCTCTACATCGGGCACTTTTTAACACAGAGACAGAGATGGCACTACCTAGTGAATTCAGAATTTTAAAATTTCTCTGCTGGTTTAAGCTTGCCAAATCCAACCCCGCCCTCAGGGCCAGGCTTCTCAGCCCCCCCCCCCCCAATCTCATTTTTATTTCAGCAACATCATGTGCTGGCGTCCATAGTGTGCCCATAACAAACAGGCCAAGACAGAACTGCACCTGCAAGGTTTGTACGTTTCTGTTTTCATTGAATCACACGTGCCTTCTCTTCTGACTCTGACCTTCTGAGAAGGGGCTTCAGCCTTTCCCCGTGCTATTTCCCAGCCTGCAATGGTCTAATGGGCATTGTTTGGCTCTTTGAGAAAACCATGATGTTTCCCAATGGGCCAGATTACATACTTTCAGATCGAAAAAATAGTTGGGGGATGGCGTAAGCCCCTTCTGTACACGCACAACAGACCCAGTATGAATTCAGCATTGCATACGTGGAAATTGAAGAGAACCATAACTCATGTCTGACACAGAGTAGAGACAGCAGACCTATGTTCTCCATACAACACACAAATTGGCCCTCAAGCTTTTACACCTCTCTCGCCAAACCCAAGTGTCTGTTCACTGTAGTGTCTTTAAATTGCTACAATCATCAACAAGCATTTTATTTTTTAAGTTCAGATGCTTCTGCTGACTTATAAGGACATTCCTTGAATTAATAGTAACTTTGCTAAGTTACTCTAATTTGCTATATTCACAGAACAGCTAACACGTTTTTTAAGAAGAGTAAAGGTGACAGTGGTCCCTTTCAGACAGCCTTTGTAATCCGTTTTAGTAGCAGGTTGCTAATGGATTTTTTGTGTCAGTTCAGATATACCAATGCGAATGGATTTTATTTACCTGTTCATACAAAGTCACTTGCATCTTGTTGGCAAAGCAGGGCTGAAACATTTTTGAGGGAAATGGCTTTCTTTCCATTTTACCTCTTCATTGGGCTTCTGAATCCCTGTGGTGTGCTGTTTAAAATATCTGTAGCACTTCCTACAATGCCACTTTCCCCCCGCCCTTTTTCACCGCACAATCTTCCTCGCCCTTTTCTTTGAACATTCTAAGTTTAGCGCTAAACCAATATAGCACTTCAGTGTTACAGCAGCACCATTAAGATGCCTTGACTCCATTGAAAGACTATGGTTTAGTGCTATAGCACTCAACTTAGAATGTTTGGGGGGAGGAAGGGTGAAGAAGATTGCATGGCGAAAGGGGGGCACAGTTTGAAACGGGCACAGCACTTCAGAGACGGCTCATTACTGCGATGAAGTTTGCTGTATGAAACCCCTGTCCTTGTATCACTTTACTCGGAACCAGGCCAACAAGGGATAACATCCAATTTAGAACAGTAATGTGAAAGGGGCCAGTGTGTTTGACAAGCCCACCAAGAAGGATCTTGGGTGGGCAAAGCCACAAGAATCAGATGAATGACGTTTGATGCCTCAATACTTTGAAAGGGGGAAACCTGTTGTTGTTTTTTTTATTAGAAACTTTCCTGCTCTGACAAGAAGCTCTCAATTTTCAAAAAGAAATGTTACTGTTATCGACAGGCGGCCGTCTGGACAGGAAAATGGACAAACTCACTCAGCTATTTTGACACCTGAGTCTATGGGAGTGCTGCTCCAGGATCCAGTCTCCTTCCGGAGTGGTGCTGAGGGCTGCCTGAGGGAGTGCGCAGACTGAAAAAGAAGGAATTGTCTCAGGAAGGGAGCAGACAATTTTGTGGGTAGCTCTGCTTGGCAGTGGGGTAGAGTGGTTTAAATCTACCTCTCAGGAAGGACAGAGGTGAGAGGCCTGTCTCGGGTGACAAGTAGACTTGGTAATGACAAGCTTTAAAGAGAATTCGCCACATAAATAAATCTTATTTGTTGTTTTGTTAGACCTCCTGCTTCAGCAATTTCAGTCCTCTTCATGCTTAATACAAAACTTACCTCACAGCAGTGACCCAAAGCCTTTACACTTGCTACCTTAAGAACATCTTATAACTGAGGGGAAGGTTTAGATCTCAAAACCAACCAGGTCCCCTGAATTCATCAGAGAGGCAGTGTTGATCTCTCCTCTGTCACAGTCACCAATTCAAAAAACTTTGAAAAAATCCTAGGTTGACCCACTGACCCCAGCCTTGCTTCGACCCTGCTGGGGTTTCAAAGACCAGCCTTTAATAGCTCTTACATAACATTACTTGGGACGCTTCCTTCCAACCCAACCTCTTTGTTTAATCACTACCAACACGTTTTCATCCCACTAATTTACGTATTGCTTATGTTGTTAAGAGTACTTGAGGGAGCACTGATAAAGAGTACAACCATTTCCGCTGGCCCCTAGCCAGATTTTGTCCCAAAGCACTTAGAGCCAGTGTTCCCTCTAAGCTGACTTAGTGAGAGCTAGCTCACGGTTTTTTAGCCTCCGGCTCACACACTTTTGTCTTTAGCTCAGGAAGGATGGCTCCAGAGTCAAGTTAATTTATGCAGTAGCCAAATCGCTCACTCACAACTTTTCATGCCAGTAGCGTGCAAAGTAGAATTTTTGCTCACAAGACTTCACAGCTTAGAGGGAGCATTGCTTAGAACACCTTCACAAGTGAGTTTTAAGTCAGTCTATAATGCAAAATAAGAGCCTGAGAATGTAATGTAATTTGGAATGGGGGATTGGAATGTATTTCTCTGGTCTGGGGACAGGGGAGATAACTCTACACAGCCAGTTGCCTCGCTTCAAAGAAGAAGATGCCATAAGGTTGCCTCCATGCTTGAGAGGAGATGGATGGAGAATAATGGCAGGGTCTCAGTTAATTACTCTCAACACTCCACAGTTAACGATATATCTGCCCAACAATCTCCAATTCTGACACATTTATTTCTTGCACTATGTTTCCACCCAGAATTAAACCCAAACAAATGGTAACCATATAACCTAAGCATGTTATTCCTGTTTGGTCATTTAATCTTTTAAACATCTTCCATTATGCCGTATGCTAATTTACTGCTCTCACCCTCTACCTGTATGTATGGACTGGTATTTCCCATTTCATTGTATCTGAAGAAGTGCGCATGCACATGAAAGCTTATACCTTGAATAAAACTTTGTTGGTTTTAAAAGGTGCCGCCGGATGCAAACTTTGTTCTACTGCTTCAGACTGACATGGCTACCCCACCTGAATATAATCAGAGAATTAGTCATCTGCTTTATATCAGTTTTTAAAATCAATAATTGCTTTTTAACTACTGGGTGTAGATGGCTTGAGTGGTGAGCATCCTGCAAATCTACACTTGCCATCCAGATTAGGATGGACATACAAACATGCCATGGGGCCGAGCAACAGTTCCCCAGCACTACCTTTGGGGATCAGCTGTTCAAGCAACAGGGGCACCCTCAAAGCACAGTGCCCCCTCCCAACCAGTGTTCCCTCTAAACTGAGTTAGTGTCAGCTAGCTCACAATTTTTTAGCCTGTAGCTCACACATTTTTGTCCTCGCTCAGGAAGGATGGCTCCAGAGCAAACTAATTAATGCAGTAGCCAAATCACTCGCTCATGACTTTAATGCCAGTAGCTCACAGAGTTGAATTTTTGCTCACAAGAATTCACAGCTTAGAGGGAGCATTGCTCCCCCAATGTTCCCTCTAAGCTGTGGAGTCCTGTGAGCAAAAATTCTACTTTGTGAGCTACTGGCATTAAAGTTGTGAGCAAGCAATTTGGCTGCTGCATCAGTTAGTTTGCTCTGGAGCCATCCCTTCCTGAGCGAAGACAAAAATGTGTGAGTCAGAGGCTAAAAAACTGTGAGCTAGCTCACACTAACTCAGCTTAGAGGGAACACTGCTCCCAACCCAACCAGCCTTTCCAGGAAGACACCATGATTGATAGTACTGAAAGCCACTGAGAGGTTTAAAAGAATCAGCAGGGACACATTCTCCCTATCACTCTCCCAGGCCCATCTCCTAGCCCAAAGCAAGGGCTAAACCCAGCTTGAAATAGGTCTAGATAACTTGTCTCCTCCAAGACCACCTTAAGCTGTGAAGCCACCTGCCACACAAGCACCTTGCCCCAAAGTAGAATATTAGCCTCTGGGCAGTAGATATTTGCATCAGCAGAGTCCACGTCTTTCAAAGCAGTTGTAACAACTTCCTCCAGCAGAGAGGCATTTATTACCTCCTGGAACCCAGTCAGGAGGTATTTATTTAATGGCTAAATATGGATAAATATGTCTGAGAAACAAGTTTAAACAAACCTCAAACCCTGCCTGAAGCACAGGGGAGAAGGGTGAAAACCCACACTGAAGTGAGAGCCAGATATATCCTTTTCTGTGAGGAGGTTTCCTACAGCTGCGGTGACATTCAACAAACCAGCCAGCAGGGGCCAAATGGATGCCTTTTTCATGGAACAGGCTCTTTCCCAGTAGTGTGTGATTCTGAGGTCAGGGCAGCCACAGCTGTCCACTACTCACATGGCTGGGTCATAAAGAAGAACAGATTGGATTTATACCCTGCCCTTCACTCGGAGCCTCAGAGCCGCTTACAAACTCCTTTGCCTTCCCCTCCCCACAGCAAACACCTTGTCAGGTAGGCGGGGCTGAGAGAGCCCTTTCCAGACCTGCCCTTTCAAGGACAGCTCTGACAGAACTATGGCTTGCCCAAGGTCATCCAGCAGCTGCAAGTGGAGGAGTGGGGATTCAAACCCGGTTCTCCCAGATTAGAGTCCGCATACTTAACCACTACACCAAACCAGCGGTTAGAAGTTTGAGGGTCAGCACTGCCTGTTTTTGAGACAACTGAAGGGGACTGGTGCTTTTCTAAGACATTTCCAATGAGGCAGAAGATCCCCCAGAATACATCCTGAGCATACCATCAAGGCTGGGTCACTATTCCACCTAATACCTACTAGAATCTCTCTGCCTTTTTTACTAGCTCTTTGCAGATGTTCTAAAAGATACAATGAGCACGTTGGGAGGAACAACTTCTAGCTTCATCTCCTGCCTTCAGTGCACACAAAACCATGCATATGGTTTTTACCATGTGGTCAGAACATTTTATTTCCCTGCATTTTATTACATTTCATTAGTTTTCATGAGGTTAGGAAGGAATTTGGGATTTTATTGTTATTGGCACCGTAAGCCACCTTGAACCATGGAGAAAGGCAGGATATAAATGTCCTAACAAGTAGATGACTAAAACCTTGCCTTTTTAAAAGCTCCAGCTTGTGCAAGAGAAAGCTCCAAGATGTATGTACTTGCATATCTGTCAGCTCTGCACATTTATATATCTAATTCCCATCTGAGCCCCCTATGTGCAGATATCTAAATCTGCAGATAGGGGGCACACTCTCCCCCAACAGGTTTTTCTACAGACTAAGGGGATTCTCTGGGTGTACAGAAAAATCTGAAAATTAGAAAAAACAACAACACTGGGGGATTTAAATCTCGCCAAAAATAAAATAGTGTTCTCTGTGCATGTGCAGAGAACACTCCTACCTCTTCTGTTGGATGTGTCTTATTGGATGTTTATGAAAGCCTATGAGATGTCAGTCAAAGCTGCAAAGAAGGTTTTCTATGTGGCGGAGATTGAGTCCGCTAGCTCTCGCCCAGCCCAATTGTTTAGGATGATTTGGTCACTAACAGCTCTGCCACAGGGCAGACCAAATGCTAGGGAACTGGACACTGGCTGTGAGGCTTTTGCGAGCTATTTTGCAGATAAAGTCCTGGCGCTCCGCCACGATCTCCCCGCCACAGTTGAAACAGTGAGTGAGCTTGAGGCCCATTGCACCTCTTCGATTCCAATCCTGGATCGCTTCAGCCCTCTCAGCCTGGAGGAAGTTGACAATTTACTTGCAGCTGTGCACCCAACTTCATACAGCCTTGATCCTGGCTGCATGAAGCTTCCTGGCTTATTAAATCTGGCCATAAGGGGTTCCGAGGTGCCCTAAGGGAGATTATCAACAAGTCCCTCATTAAGGGGTAGTTCCCTGGGGCACTCAAGGAAGTGATGGTCCGCCCTCTCTTGAAAAAACCATCCTTAGATCCACCAAATTGGCCAACTACAGGCCGGTCTCCAATTTGCCATGCTACAGGGTTTTCTGGATGACGCTTCTGTGCTAGATCCCTTCCAGTCTGGCTTCCGTCCGGGTCATGGGACGGAGACAGCGCTAGTCGCTCTGACTGACAACTGGAGACATCTGGATCGAGGCGGAATGGCGGTATTGCTGTTGTTAGATCTGTCAGCCACATTTGACACAGTCGACCATCAACTGTTAGTCCACCACCTCGCCAACGCAGGAATTTGGGGGCTCGCCTTGCAGTGGCTTGCCTCCTTTCTCCAAGGTCGGGAACCAAGGGTGGCATTAGGGGATCAGCAGTCCACGAGGCACCCACTCGAGTGTGGTGTGCCTCAGGGGGCTGTGCTGTCCCCGATGTTATTTAACATCTATATGCACTCCCTTGCCCAGATTGTCTGGTGGTATGGGCTGGGGTGTCACCAGTACACTGATGACACCCAGCTCTATCTGATGTTAGGCGGCCAGTCAGATTCCGGACCAGAAGACCTAGACCAGGCATTGCTGGCCATGGCTGGTTGGCTTAGACTGAGTTGGCTGAAGCTGAATCCAGCGAAGACGGAGGTGCTGTGCCTGGGTCAGGGCAGTTCGGGGTCCCAGCGCCAGAGGTTCAGAGTTTGGGAGTGCTCCTGGGTCCCTCCCTTACCATGGAGGCCCAGGTAGCAGCCACTGCCAAGTCAGCTTTTTACCATCTCAGGCTGATTAGGCAGGTGGTTCCTTTCCTCGACTGTGCCGACCTGGCTACAGTGATCCACGAGATGGTCACCTTGAGACTAGACTACTGTAGTGTAACGCTCTCTACACGGGGCTGCCTTTGTCGTGGATTCGGAGGCTTCAGCTAGTGCAGAACGCCGCGGCCAGGCTGCTGATGGGTCTCCCTAGATGGGAGCACATCCAGCCTGTGCTAAGGTCACTGCACTGGTTGCTAATAGCATACCGAGTCCGCTTCAAGGTGCTGGTTCTTACCTTTAAAGCCCTACATGGCCAGGGTCCAACATACCTATGGGATCGGCTTTCCCCGTATATACCCCAGAGAGCACTACGGTCTAGGTCTCAAAACCGTCTGGCCCTCCCTGGCCTGAGGGAGGCCAGGCTAGCTGCTACAAGGGCCAGGGCCTTTTTGGTGGCGGCCCCTACCTGGTGGAACGACCTCCTGGAGGAGAACAGGGACCTGCGGGACCTTTCTCAGTTCCGCAGGGCCTGAAAGACAGAGCTTTTCTGCCAGGCATTTAATTAGAGGCCACCGCTGCTGTAGTGCCCAGCCTGTAACTTTACCATCAAGCAGCTGCCATGAGAGCTGACGAGTAGAAGAACATCTAGAAATCTAGTGCTTACCATCAAGCAGTTGTCATATGAGTCAACGAGCAGAAGATCATCTAGCTTTTGTGGAAACCATCTGAAGCACCCTATTTAATTGAATTTAATTGCTGCCAGCACTTTGTATTGTATTATTTTAATTGCTGTGTTTTAACTATGTATGTTTTACTTTGTAGTTTATGCTATCTGGAAGCTGCCCTGAGCCTGCCTTGCAGGGAGGGCGGGGTATAAATTTGACAATAAACAAACAAACAAATAAATAAATACATGGGATGATTGTCAGAGAAGGGGAAGGGGGAGAAATAGAGAGGGGGAAGGGAAAAGGAAAAGAGAGAAGTTTGTTAAAGAAGGGAGGAGGAAGCAAAGGAAGGGGAACGGATGCATCCTCCCCACAAGTGTTTTACCGGTTCCCACTTGTATATTCCAATTAATGAGCAGTTCCTGTCCCCTCCCCGCCCCAAGCATACACATTCTATCCCCTTAAAATGCCTTAAGTTCTTTGGCAGAGAAGTGTTTTGAACAAACAACTGAAAAAGGGTTCCCAAGGGGTAGCCATGTAAGTTTATTATAGCAAAACAAAGCAGAAGTCCTGTGACACCTAAAAGACTAACAACACTGTTAGTCTTTAAGGTGCCAGTGGACTGTTTTGAAAAGGGGCTGCATCTCTTCCAAAAGTGCCAATAGCTATTTCTTTCTCTCAGCCACACACACATCCATCCCATTCATCTGGAATTTTTTTCTCCAGGTTGTTAGCAAGCCCTTTGGCAACCCTACCAATGACTCAAAAGGTTGTGGCCTACCTACCCTGCTTGTGGGCTTCCGTGGAGAAATCCAGTTGGCCACCATCTGCATTAGATGGGCCTTTAGTCTGATCCAGCCGTGCTTTCCACCTGTTCTTATGTAAAGCAGTCCAAAAGTTTAAACGATGCTCTATATTATTGGCCTAGATACAGCCACACAGTTAAGAAAAGTGCCCTTGTGTATTTTTTTTAAAGAGGAGGTAGCAGTTTCAGTTGATTCCCCCTCCCCACTGCACGCACTAAGTCCCTGCAGTGGGAAGACGAATTGTGGAAATCACTACTATTTATTTATTTGATTTGTATACCACCCTCCCCATAGATGGGCTCAGGGCAGTTCACAGCAATCTCACACTCAATCTTGAGTATGCTATAACAAGAGTAGGCGTGATTGGACTAGGAGTGATATGCAGAGGGATACCAGGCATGGAGGTATCAGCTGATCACGCCTGCTATTGTCATTCAGCCCACTAATGTAATTTGGATTCAGTGTGATATGCAGAGGGATACCAGGCACAGAGGTATCAGCTGATCATGCCTGCTATTGTCATTCAGCCCACTAAGGTCATTTGCATCTGAAATCACTCCACTTTCCAATAGATAGGACAGCTGTATCTGAAGAGGTGAGCAGGGACTCACAAAAGCTCAGACTCCTGTCTGTTTATCCCATCTGAACTTGGTAACAGACTAAAAAGTTTTGGCAAATAAGTCTTAAAAGTTCATGACTGGGAAACCAAAGAGTAAACTGGGCTGCGGTCACACACACTAAATAATACTCTTTTAATCCACTTTCAGTGCACTTTCCAACTGGATTTTACTGTGTGAACTGGCAAAATCCAGTTGGAAAGTGCATCAAAAGTGAATTGAAAGTAGATTATTAGTGTGTCTGACCACAGCCCTGGATTGGTTGGATAAGCAAGTCAACCAGAGGTGCTTGTGAGGTCATAAAAAGCAAGTACAAACTGAAGTAGCAAATTTCTTGGGTTCTGGTCACATTTCAGTACATATCCCTACTGCTGATACAGAAGTGACACTGTGCGTGCTCAGCGTGAACAGCTGAAGCCCTGGGCTCTTTTACAGCCCAAATTTAGAATCTGTTTTTCAGACTTCATAGAAAATGTGGAAAAAATGCTCTAATACTCAAACAACAAATAACAACTTGTAAAAAGGGAAATTATCCAGTATTTTCTGTTTTGAAAAATGCTTCAGTGATGCAAAACAGCTGGCAGTAAGAGAGCATGCTCTATTTCGTGGCAGTCAGTGCTCTTACCTTGCCTATACTTACTGTTCAAAAAGGAATATCTTAACTGAACAGCATGGAGTTAAGTGCTTACACTTCAAAGAAAAAAAATACTGGTGCTTGTAATAACATTGTGGGGAAGTGAATCTAGACCTCATTCAACATCTTGCTTTAAAACAGCATGCTCTGTAACTCAAAATCCTCCAACCTGTCTAAAAACGGCACAAGTATTTGTAAGATATCAAGATCTGATGGAGAGCATTCACTTTTTCTGCAGATTGGGGTGGGGGGGTGAAGCATGTTCTAGCAGTGGATATGGAATTCACTGCCACAGGAGGCGGCATGGACGGCTTCAAGACGGAATTAGATAAACATATGGAGCAGAGGTCCATCAATGGCTATTAGTCACAAGGTATGGATAGGGACTCTGGGGCAAGTGAGGCTCTGTATTCTTGGTGCTTGGGGCAGTCAACAGTGGGAGAGCTTCTAGTGTTGTGGCCCCACTGGTGGACCTCCTGATGGCACCTGGTATTTTTGGCCATTGTGTGACAGAGTGTTGGACTGTATGGGCCATTGGCCTGATCCAACATTGGCTTCTCTTATGTTCTTAGAAGGTCCCAGGCAGCATCTTTGCCATCTCCCGGATTCCAGGAAGCAGGTGTTGAGAAAGACCTTTTCTCTGCCAGAGATCCTAAATAGCTGCTGCCAGAGGGAGTAAACAGCATTCATGTAGATGGCCTGGCTTGGTCTAAGACAGTGTCAGATGTTCATATACTGTTTGGGGGCAGCCCTATATGGTTTGGGACTTGCATATCTGCAGGACTACTTCCTACGTGCAAACTGTCCTGGAATACAGGCAGAGTAAGGCCACAGAGCCAGATCAGAGTCAAGAGTCCAGTCCAGGGGTCAAATATCAGCTTAGCAGCAGTCAGAGTTCATGGCTTGTTCAGGAAAGCAGAGTCAAGGGTCAGTCCAAAGGTCACAGGAGGCAGGCAAAGTCCAGAGCTGTGGCCACAAAGTTCACAATCTACAGTTCTCCAGGTGAATTCCTTAACAAGCCTGATTTACAGCCATCTGCTGGAGGTGCTCCTGCACTTAACTCAGAACTACTATCACTGAGCAACTGGCACCGAGCCAAGAGGCGAGCACTCTGCCTGGGTGTTTTAAAATTTTGTTGGAGTTTTCCCCTTTGCTGTTCAGTTTACAGGGGAGCCTGGTGGGCTACTTTCCTGCAGCTGTGCTTTGTCAGCTACTTCAGAGCTGTGAGTGGGTGAGTCAAGGACAGCTGCTGGCAATGAATCTTGAGACTCCTGTATATCTAATTCACCAACGTTGGCTGGTTCAGAGCTGGCTGCGTGTGGCTCCTTGACTCAGGCTGGTCAAGCCGGCCTACGACACAAACCTACTTGACTTCCATAGTAATCTTCTGAGGCCCTGCTTCAGCTGCCTTCTGGAAGGTTAGATGGGTAAGCAACTCCAGACGGGGCCTTCTTGGTCATGGCACAAAAATTATGGAACTCCCTCCCCAGGGATAGCTGTCTGTCCCCTTCTATCACTTTCTTCCAGCAGCAGGTGAAAACTTTTTTGTTTTGCTTGGCATTCCCTCAGTGAGCCCTCATTTCCCAAACATTTTAAGGCTGTCTCTTTCGGGAGAGGGTGTTGTTTTTGTGCCATCCAGTTGCAGGCAAGGTATGGCAACCCCACAGGGTTTTTAAAGCAGGAGATGGTCAGAGGTGGTTTGCCGTTGCCTTTCTGGAATTCCTTGGTGGTCTCCCATCCAAGTACCTGAGCCTTCGGGGAGGGTGGGATACAAATCCAAATAAGTAAAAATAAATAAAATAAATACCAAGCAGGGCTAATCATTCTTAGCTTCTGAGATCTGATGGGATTGGGGTAGCCAGCAGGCTTGCCAAGAATTTACCGCGTGCCGACAGGGGATGAATACGTCCTCGCAGGACCATCCCCAGGGGAAGGACAGGCGCAGAGCACCATGCCGTTGCCAGGAAGGGATGCTAGGCGACGCTCTGGCAATGAGGCTGAAAACTCAATGGTACCATCGAGTTTCCAGCCACATTGCCAAAGCGTTGCCTAGTGTCACTTCCTGGTGACAGCATGGTGCGTTACCAGGAGGACTGGTCCAGCCGGGAAGCATGTCTCCCCCGCTCCCACGCAGTAAGTACTTGGGAACCCTAGTAGCCAGGGCTATCCAGGTAAGGGCACCTCTGTTTGGTTTTACACGTGTGTTATAGTTTTGGTTTTAATTGGGTTTTACAATGTTTTGTTTTAATTGTTAGCTGTCCCGGCAGCCCTGATAGGGCAGAAAGGCAAGATACAAATGTTGTAAATAAATACATTACCAAATATACAGTATACTTCATAAGGAAACAGAGTATCCCCTTCACCAGCAGATACTTTTTCAAGATCTAAATTGAATGTTTATTAGTAAAGCTGATAAGATGTTAAGTCACTGAAACAAATAATGGGGGGAAATAATTACAAATATAAATAAAGGAGAGGGATTAGGATATTTTGTGTGATTTACAAAAAGAATGGTTCAGGATGGGGGTTATAAATAATCCCAGTGTCAGCACATAAAAAAACTGGATGAAATGTCTTGAATCTTTCTGAAACAACAAAAAATGCTGCAATATCCAAGGCTGACACATAGTGATAATAATCTAATGATATTTTTATTATGTACCTCAGATAACAGTAACCATAAAACTATGTCTGGAATCTCCCCAATAAAGCAACAAATTTCATACGTAGATGCCTTCAAATCACAACCGACTTCTGGAGAGACCAGCAGGGGGCCATCAAGGCAAGTGAGAAGCAGAGGTGATTTGCATGTAGCCTTCCTCTGCTGAGTCTCCCTTGGTGGTCTCCCATCTAAGTACTGACCCTGTTTAGCTTCTGAGTTCTGACAAGATTGGGCTGTATTATGCTGCCTTCTCTCCCAATGCAGCATATTACAAGAGTGAAAATAAGAAAAGGGTTCTCACGGCATAGGCTGAAGTGATGGGTACTTTTAAAATCAGGATCGATATGCTCAAATAAAGGGGGTTGGACCTCCCCTTTATTTCATTTGCATTGGAATCAACCATTTTGTGTTGGAATGCTACCAAGGAAAGGTAGATACCAGATTTTAAACAACTGACAGTACTTGGTTAGATCCTACCAGTTTTTGTGAGCTTAACAGGGATGAAGGGTCCATTTTGATAGTTATCTGCTTGCATCTTCAGCCAAGAGATTCTGCCGGGTATGATCCAGATTCCAGAGAGTGGCTGGGCTGCATCTGTTAACAGCCAAAACAAAAAAGGATTACTGGAGCACCTTAAAGATGAACATTTTAATGAGTGCACAGGGATCATGTGGCACCTTGAAGATTAACAAAACGATTTTTTTAAAAAACGGTATAAACTTTTGGAGGCTGGGTCCCACTTTTTCAAATACTTCAGGGCTTTACTGTGGTGTAGAGGTCAGAAGCCTTCCTTTCATCAGATCTGTTCTCCTCAGCTCCCCCTGGGGTTGCCATCTCTGGCTTGGGAAACACCAGGAGACTTTGGGGGTGGAGCCTAGGGAAGGCAGGGTTTGAGGAGAGACCTCAGTGGGGTATATTGCCATACAGAATAACTTCAAAAGCAGCCATTTTCTCCAGGGAGACTGATGGCTCAGTGGCAAGGCATCTGCTTGGCACGCAGAAGGTCCCAGGTTCAATCCCCAGCATCTCCAGTTAAAAGGCCCCAGCAGTAGGTGATGTGAAAGACCTCAGCCTGAGATGCTGGAGAGCTGCTGCCAGTCTGAGTAGACAATACTGACACTGATGAATCAAGGGTATGATTCAGTATAAGGCAACTTCATGTGAATGTCTTACCAGTTGTAATTACGGATGTCCACCAAGCAACTGGAGACTGGCAACCTAAGTCCCACCCCCATTCTCATGTATTACTGTTAGTAAAACCGAAACAGACTCTTGTAACGCAGACAGACAAGATTTGTTATGGCCCTATACTTTCATGGATGACAGCCACTGCGGTGTAGTTGGTTGGACCAACTGGGCAAACAGCACCTCTCCCAGGTCAGTTTAGGTTGGGGGAACAGCACAGGAGGGAAGACCATTCTCCACCTGCAGATCCCAAGACAAATTGTGGACTGTGCACCTGAGAATTGAGTTCCCAGCAGGGAACTTGCATTTACCTGTACACCAGGGCCTGGTGGCAGTGTAATGCATAGTTAAGTCCTTGGCCTAACCGACCTTGCAGGGTTGTTGTGAAGATACAAGATTCCACTCAAATAAATCTATGTTATATCTTCAGTCGCTTTATCTGAGGCAAAACAGCCCAAAGGCCAGGGAACAGAACGATCGGTGACATCACTCTGCAAAGTAGATAAGGAACAGAGACCCATTGGCGACAATGATAATCTTATCTCCCCAGCATTGACCGCCTAATTTAATCACCTGTAGTTGGTAAGAGGAAATCTGGATTTCGACGGAGTGAGGCCTCTTTGGGTTCCTGACGGTTCCCCAGAGGGGGGGTTCCCCAGAGGGGGGGGGGTCCTATTGGGCACCTGGTCTGCAAAGCCCGGATCCCAGCCACGACCCCGTTTCTGCAGCTCAGCCCAGCCACGCGCGGGGAGGGGAGGCAAGTTCAGTGTCCCAGACAGCCCGCCTCGCCTCGCCTGGGAAACTGCAGAGCCCCCCGCCGCGCCACGCGGGCTCCGCGCCCGCCGACTCCGCGCACGTGACTCGTCCCCCGGGGGCCAATGCTGCTGTTGCGGCTGGGAGGAGCTGCCCCGGGCGGGCGGGTGAGTAGGCGGGCACTCCCCTCTCTGCCCAGCCCAGCCTGATTGCGCCTGGGCGGGGAGCCGGCTCGAATCACCGGCATGTGCCCGACAGCCAGGCTCCAGGGGCGCATTTAAATGCCGGCCGGGGCCGAGTCCGGAGCAGCGCCAGCTCTCCACCACCGCGGGAACAAAGCAGAGCCCGGCGGCCGGATCGCCCCCGCCTTGCCTCCCCGATCCCCCCGCCCGCTTTCTTTCACCGCCACCAGCCGCCGCCGCTGCCTCCTTGCTTAGTCTCTGCTCGGCGCTGCTCCTGCCCAAGGCCGACCTGGCACCATGAGATCCATCCCCGCTCCCGGGATCCGCTTCATCCGCTCTTTCCCCAGGGACAGCTGGTAAGCAGGGGAGGCGGTCGGGGCCGCGGCGTCGCCGACCGGCTGCGTTGCTCAGACGAACGGTGCGCCCGGGGCTGGCTTGGTTTGCCAGGCTGGATCCTTTGGCGCTGCCGAGCCTTAACCGGCGCGCCGTGCTTGGATCGGCCCTGTTGGCGGCGGCGGGGATGGCCGGGGACCGGAGGCGTTGGGGAGTTCAGGGAGGGGCGCCCCCAAGGGTAAAGAGGGGGTGGGAGAGGAGAGAAAGGCGGAGGTCAGGACTGGAATAGGCATGGGGGCGCCAGTTGGGGGCAGGATCTGATTGGGACGGCGCCCCTGTAGGTTGGGCTGCCACGCTGGCTGGGCTTGCCTCCCGCCGCGCGAGAATCCGGCATCCCAATCTTTTTGTTTGGTATGGTTTCGCTGTAACAAAGAGGCACGCTGACCTCGGGCAAACAAAGCGCCCTTCTCGAGAGAGATGATGCAGAGATGCTTCCCAGCCAGAACCGATTCTGACACAATGCTCTGGAAAGTGGTTTCCCCCCCCTCCCTTTGGGTGAGGGAGACGGCTGGATGGGGGAATGTATGCAAAAACCACTGAGATTCCTGTAGGGCTCTTTACATCACCCATCCCGCAGAAGGGCTATACGCCCTCTTTGTTTTATTTCTTATTTGGAATAATAGATTAGAATAGTAGAATGTAATGTAATTTGGAATGGGGGATTGGAATCTATTTCTCTGGTCTGGGGATAGAGGAGATAACTCTACACAGCCGTTCAAAGAAGCAGATGCTGTAAGGTTGTCTCCATGCTGGAGAGGAGACGGATGAAGCATAATGGCAAGGTCTCAGTTAATTACTCTCAGCATTCCACAATTAATGGTACATCTGCCCGTCAGTCTCCATATTTATTTCCTTCACTACGTTTCCACCCAGAATTAAACCCAAACAAATGGTAACTGTATAAAATAAGCATGTTATTCCTGTTTGGTCCTTGAATCTGTTAAACATCTTTATTATGCTGTATGCTAATTTACCACTCTTACCCTCTACCTATATGTATGGACTGGTAGTTCCCATTTTATTGTCTCTGAAGAAGTGTGCGTACACACAAGCTCAAACCTTGAATAAAACTTTGTTGGTCCTAAATGTGCCACTGGACCCAAACTTTGTTCTGCTGCTTCAGACCAACATGACAACCCACCTGAATCTACCCTCTTGAAGCTGTCTATGCTTGTAGCTGCCACCACTTCCTGCAGCAGTGAATTCCACATGTTAATTACTCCTTGGGTGAAGAAGTACTTCCTTTTATCTGTTCTAAGCCTATTGCTCACTAATTTCATTGAGCACCTACAAGTTCTTGTATTGTGAGAAAGGGAGAAAAGTACTTCTTCTACCTTCTCCCATGCATGATTCTGTAAACCTCGATCATGTCACCCCTCAGTCGTCGTTTCTCCAAGCTAAAGAGCGCCATCCTCTTTAACCTTTCTTCATAGGGAAGGTGTTCCATCCTCTTAATAATTTCAGCTGCCCTTTTCTGTACCTTCTCCAATGCTATAATATCTTTTTTGAGGTTTGGTGACCAGAACTGTACATAGTATTCCAAATGAGGCCACACCACTATGATGCAGGCCGAATTGTTTTCTGTCCCTTTCCCAATAATCCCTTGCATAGCATTTGCCTTTTTAAATTGTAGTCGCACACTGAGTCAACATCTCCAGTGTTCTCTACCATGACTCTGGTCTCTGACTCTAAGATCTCTCTCCTCCTCAGGGTTTGCATTCACACATACAAGCTGTACACACATGGGAAATACATTTGTTGGCTCTCTTCACACAACATGGTGACTGTGTGTTTTGGGAGGATCACAGTTGAGAGGTGTGTGCTTCTTTTATGCATGGGGGTGGTGGGTGTCCATTGGGTGTGATTCTGATGTCTGAAAAGGGCTTCACAGGTGGTGAATTCCAGACCCAAAGGAGTTCTTGGCATCACTGGGACAATCTTCAAAGATGTGATATGCCAACGTAACTTTGTGAAGGCATTCATCTGCAGAGGGGAAATAGACTTAGCCTGGAGCCCTCATCTCCTAACAAAGACCAGGGGTTAAGTGGACCAGGAGGTGGAGAGGGAGATCATGTTCAGCATGCTGTCCAGCAACTGTGCAGTCTGCTGTCCAGCACCTTCCAAGGGGAACAGTCAACTTAGACAGGGAGAGAGGAGGTTTCATTTATACAAGATAGACAAAGAGCTCTTTTCATGTTCTTATAGATAGACCTAGCCTCCATGCATCTATCTACCAGTGGCTACTAGCCATGGTAACTAAAGGGAATTTCCATGTTCAGAGGCAGTTCACCCCTGAATCCCAGTGCCAGGAGGCAACATCAGGGGAAAGCCTTGGCCTCTGCGCCATGTTGTTGGCCCTCCGGAGGAACTGGTTAGCCACTGTGTGAGACAGGATGCTGGGCTAGACTGAACACTAGTCTGATCCAGTAGAGATCTTCTTATGTTCTCTTGCTTGCTCATGTAAGAATCTGCTGGCTTATGATCCTTCTTTTCAAAGCATTCATAGTACTTGCATTGGCACCTTCATGTGCAGCACTCCCATACCCCTTGGAGAAGAAACCAAGGCGTGGCATGCATTAAAAATCTTGTGAATGGGATTTACGTCTTTCATGTGTTCTTATCTGGTAGGTCAACGTGTATGAGATGCAGGGCACGGAAGAAACTGATATCTCAGCAGGGTTTCCTGCATCTCATATAAAAGATTCCTAGTATATGTGCCAGTCTGTTTCAATACAGCTTCTACATACCAGTCCTCTCCATAGGCCACTGATTTTCTGATGTGCACATGAAGAATCACATGAAGACATCCAAGAGAACATGCGTAATTTAATGCCAGTTCCCCCTTCCACTCATTAAATTTTCACAGAACCCTTCTCTTGTCACTTTAAGAGCTGCTTGCAGTATATTTTTTTGTTCACAGAAGAACTTTGATATGATTTCTATGGTGCTGTATATATTACAATAGATTTTATAGCAAAGGTTTTAGATCAGGGCACTGGATTTCTCTATGCTTTTCCAATGAGACTTTTTCTGTCTACATACTGCTCTGTAGGAATAATTCCAAAGCACTCCCATGGATGTGAACTGGTGTAGAGCTAGAAGCAAGTGACAGTTTGGGAAACTAGAAGCCCTAGTTTATAATCCTTAACCTGATGAAGAGAGAGCGATCCAGTTTGGGGACCTGGTAGCAAAGCAAGCAAAAGTCCTGGTATTCCATTAATGTGTATGTTAATTGTCACGAACATCTACTATTCTAGAATTGCAATTTGACATATCTGCTATACTAGCTCACAGAAATTTACGAGCCTAGTAGCCTTTTCCTACTAGGTTCTGTCAAGGGCCTGTGTAATGTTTTTTGATGCAGCTGGGTCAGCTATGTTTCATCTCACCTGTTCAAGTGGCACAAGAAAATTACATTTCCGGCTGGAGTATCTTGGACTAGGAAAAGGCGACTGTATTTATCAAGTTTGGCTTTTGTAACAACCCGGAAAAGACATTGCATCTTCCTTAGGAAGATATCTAATCTCAGTTTAATTGCTCCTGACCTCAATAATTAACATGCTTTCTGTAGTAAGCAATTGCAGTGAGTCTTGGTAGAAATCGCATCTAGTTTCAGAGACTGACTATCCAGAAAGTTGACTATTCAACAGAGTTCCCTCCCTATGTTTCTGAATGCCATAGTACAGTGATCTGATCATCTCTCCAGAATGCTATTTATATAAAAGATTAAGCTGCTCATATATAGATACAGACAGAGCATTTAGTAAGTAGCAGATCTTGCAAGAAAGCAGTTCACGGCTGGTTCACATCTACACTTTCATCCCCGCAAGAGTGCGGAATCCATCAGAGCTTAAGTAGACAGAACTTGCATATTAACTCAAGCACCATGGCATGCAGGGGAATCAGTTCATAATACATCTGCAAGTCATCAAATTGCCCTTGTTCCACACACCAAACCTTTGGACTGTCCTTCTGCAGACACTGATTCTTGTCCTCCGAGTCAGCTCCTGCTTATTTATATCAGGAAGCTAACAGTGCCTGTTTCCCTGAGAGAAGGGGAACTTGGCTGAGAATATTTGATTTTTTTTAAAAAAATGAATGCTTGTTTGTTTTTAAAATCCCCCCTTTCCTCTAGGGAGCACAGAGTTATGTATATGGCTCCGTACTTCAGTTCTATCCTCACAAGATCTCTGCAAGGTAAATCAAGCTGGAAAAGTGAGGGGGGAACTGGATGCAGGGCTATCCAGTGAGCTTCCTAGCAGAGTGGAGATTTGAACCCAGCTTTCTGTAGTCCGAGTTCAACACTCTGCCATGCTGATGCAGAACAAAATGCAAGGAATGGCAAGGAATCAAGTTAGTAAATGGCTGGATGCCTACAAGTAGAGAGCCAGTTTAGGGTAGTGGTTAGGAGCGCAGACTCTAATCTGGGAGAAGAGGGTTTGTTTCCCCACTCCTCCACATGCAGCTGCTGTTGTGACCTTGGGTCAATTACAAGGTCTTTCAGAGCTGTTCTCTCACAAGCAGTTCTCTCAGAGCTCTCTCAGCCCCTCCTACCTCACAGGGCGTTTGTGGGGAGGGGAAGGGAAAGGAGATTGTAAGCCGCTCTGAGACTTTTTCGGATAGTGAAGGGCAGGGTATAAATTCAATCTCTTCTTCTTTAACAAACATTTATTCAGGGCTGATTCATTCTCAGTACCTTATTTTTAAAACTAGCCATTTGGTGTGATCTTCCATGTGGGCGGTAGTTAAAAATAAAATTATGCGCAGCTATATATGTATGCCTGTCTCTGCTTCCCGTGTTAATCCTCACAAATTCTCATTGGCCACATTTCCCCTACACTCTGACAGCAAGTTCCATATATGTTTCTTACAGCAGAAATAAGTCTTGTAGAAGTTGAAGGGGTCTGTTATTGGCCTCTGGCAGATCGGAAAGGACCCACTGAACGGAATAACCTTCTCGCGTACCCGTCACATTTAGGGGAAGGCTCCTGGCTCAGTGGTAGAACATCTGCTTTGCATGCCCCAGAAGGCCTCAGGTTCAGTCCCCAGTTAATAAAGGTCAGGTAGCAGGCAATGTGAAAAACGCTGGAGAGCTGCTGATAATACTGCCCTTGACAGAGGGAGAGCAAGGCGTGAGTGTGGGAGAGGGAGGGAGAGCAAGGCGTGAGTGTGGCATTTCTGCCTCCTGCCTTCACACTGGAAGAATTGCCTGCGCATACACCCTCCCCACGATCAGCGAAGTTGGTTCTGTAACATTGCTGATCATGGGGAGGGAGGTTGTGGGCACTTCCTCCATGCTTTCGCCCCATGCATACCACTCACCAATCGTGTGGAGGCAGGGACTGGGACCAGCACACTCATTCCCTGTCTCCTTCCCTGTGCTGTGAGTGCCCACGCGAGATGTCTGCATTGGGCAAGGCAGCGTCACGTGTGTAGGACTATTCAGAAGGGAGGCATTCAGGGAACAAAGAGTTGTCAGCCGCAGTTCATGGCAAAATGGGGACTTGAACAAGGGTCTCCCAGATTCTTGCCTGACGTACTACACCACACTGGCTCTCTCTCGAACAGGTTATCTGCTGTGACCTGCATTTTCTTTGCCAAGCGGCATTCTCCGAGACAGCCTCCCTTCCTGTCCTCTGCATTCTTGTTCTGCACATCCAGCTCCCTCGGGGCATGTGACTGGGAAGCTCATGCTTGGGCAATCAGTGCTTGCCGTCTTCCTTATTCACCACACCTCCCAATTTTGAATCCTTGGAAGGCATTGGAAGCATTGCTTTGGGTTCTGGTATCTTGATTATTCCTGCGGTTTTGTGCTGCTCCATTGGGGCAAATTGGCTTTGCAACAGTGTTCTATTTCTGCCACATCTAAAATTAAGCCTGATTCTGTGTAGAATTTCCAAGGCTCATCTTGCCTGATATTCCTCTGACATTGTGGCTCAGCCAGACCATGGGAGACCATCACCAAGCGAGTATTTTACAATCTGGGACTAGGGTTGCGAGCTCTGGGTACTGGCCGCAGGGTTGGCTTTCTGGTTTCAAGACAGCTCTATGTGGCACGGAATTGTTTTTATAATTCCTTTTGTGCCCATAGAGCCTATAGTGCCCATCCAGCTGAGCAGGATGTTTTTCTCCAGACAGAGGACTGGGGGAAAGCTGGGGTAGCCTCAGGAATAAATGATGAGGTCACTTCTTCCTGGACAAACAATATTTCCTCGGAGGGTCGCCAACTCCAGGTTGGGAAAGTCCTTGAGATTTGGGGGTAGAGCCTGAAGAGGGTGGGGTTTGGGAAGGGGCATGAACAGTAAGCTGTGATGCCACACAGTCCACTCTCCAAGGCAGCTGTTTTCTTCAGGGAAACTGATCCCTGTCATCTGGGCGACCCTATTTTACTTTAGAAACAGCCCAGCAAAAAGCCATTTTCCAGGAAGGCCGATTTTCTTACCTGCTGAGAAGGAGCTGGGATGGGATGGGCCGTCATGTTGCAGACAATTTATGGTGACCTCTGAGGGTTTTCAAGACAAGAGACAGACAGAAATGGTTAGCCATTGTGTGACTCTGTGCAGGGACCCTGGACTTCCCTTAGTGGTCTCCCATCCAAGTATTAACCAGGGCTGACCCTGCTTAGTTTCCAAGATCTGAGGCGATCGGGTTACCCTGGGCCATCCAGTTCAGGGTGCTGTGTACCGAGAGTGTGATAAATAGTGAATGAACTTAGAAGTACACAAACAAAGTTCAACATGTCGCTCCTGCATTTATGACATCAGTCTCAGCTTGTCAGAGCCTCTCCACCGGGAACCTTCCCTTCGCACTGAGTGACTCTTGGCTCTTCGTCCATTTTCTCATTCGGGGCCAAGAGCAGGTCTTATTCTTCCGTTTCCAGGCTCTCTTTGTCTTCTTAAATTATCCCCAGCCGTGCATGTGGCAGAATCACCCCCAATTTTTGCTAATTAACCCACTGATTAACGTAAATGAAGGAAAGCCTAATTATAATAATTCACGTACACCTCATTATGAATCTGTTTATAGAGTGAGCTGCTTAAAGGAGGATGGGGGCTCGTGCAGTTTTTAATAGGTGAGGGGAGTGGGAGAAATATGTTGGACAGGTCCACCCTAGTATAGTGCTTTCTGGTTTAGGAGCTCAGGGTTGGGAAATACCTGGAGATTTTGGGGGTGGAGCCTGGGGAGGGTGGGGTTTGGAGAAGGGAGGGACATCCTCAGGGTACAATGCCATAGAGTCCACACTCCAAAGCAGCCGTTTTCTCCAGGGGAGGACTGATCTTGGTCATCTAGTGATCAACTGTAATAGTGGGAGATCTCCAGGTGCCAACTAAAGGTTGGCAATCCTATCTGGGACTCACTTTAAAGTAACTTCCCACTACTTTCTCTTCTCCAGCATCCAGTGGAGGAATCTTATATCAGTTAACACTGAACAAGTTTCGGGTTTTTAATTTTTTTTTATATGTAGTATTTCTAACTAGATAGTATTTCTGACCAACATGGCCATTTAGCACCCCATGCAGAGGCAAGCCCAAATTTACCATGGAGCCTCCCAGAACTTCTCCCAACTCAATCCGTTCCTCATTTTCACTCCTGGCTTCATGACTTGCCCATGAGAGAATGGCAACTCATTCTTTGGTCCCACATATAGGTAATTGATTCCTTTGATGAACTGTTCTTTTCATTACAAAGTTTCCCCTAGTGTTTAGCTGCAATCACCCCTCCTGTAATTAGATCCCATCTTTCTCCTCTGACTCACTGGAGGAGAACAGGTCCTTGTCTTTGTTCTCTGTGACAGCCTTTCTGGTATTTGAAGAGTGTGATTACATCTCCTATCCGTCTTCTCTTTGCCACTCTAAACATCAGTTCCTTTCTCCCTTTCCTCATAGAACTTTGTTTTCCAGACCACTGAATTAGCCAGTATCATAATGCCCCTGTATAAATCTATGGTGCAGCCTCATTTGGAATACAGTGTACAGTTCTGGCCACTTCACCTCAAAAAAGATGCTATAGCATTGGAAGAGGTGCAGAAAAGGGCAACTAAAATGATTAAGGGGATGGAACACCTTCCCTGTGAAGAAAGATGAAGGAGGTTAGGGATTCTTGGCTTGGAGAAAGGATGATCGAGGGCTGACATGACAGAGGTTTACAAAATTATGCATGGGATAGAGAAGGTCGAGAAAGAAGTACTTTTCTCCCTTTCTCACAATACAAAAACTCATAGGCACTCGATGAAATTAATGAGCAGTAGGCGTAGAACAGATAAGAGGAAGTACTTCACTGCTGCAGGAAGTGGTGGCAGCTACAAACATAGACAGCTTCAAGAGGGGATTGGATAAACATGGAGTGGAGGTCCATCAGTGGCTATTAGCCACAAGGTATAGATGGAACGCTATGTGTGGGACAGTGATGCTCTGTATTCTTGGTGCTCGGGGGGGCAACAGTGGGTGAGCTTCTGGAGTTCTGGCCCTTCTGGTGGACCTCCTAATGACACCTGGGTTTTGGCCACTGTGTGACACAGAGTGTTGACCTGATTTAGCACGGCTTCTCTTATGTTCCTACCAACCATCTCTCTTGTCCTGTTCTGATCTGATTTGTCCATTCCAAATTACGGCACCCAGAACTGCATGCGGTACTCCAGATGAGGTCTGGCTAGCACAGAATGGAGTGGAACTGCTGCTTCTTGAGAATGCTTCTGTATTACTGACCTTTACCTAACACTGTCTGTGACCCTTTGGTTATGCATTCACCCACTTATCACGCTCCCTTAATCCCAAGTTATCGATAGCCTCTTGGGTGTAGCTAGCTCATTTCCAAGGCAGCTTCCAGCAGATCACTCTCTGTCTGTCTCTTTCTCTCTTTCTCTGCCCCTTCATATTGCTCATGTCTGTTATGAAAAGTGAGCTAACACATTAACAGAAAAACAAATGCCATGTAAGAACTACTGTAGATGTGTGGGAATGGGGAGAGTACAAGCCAGGTGACGAGGCTGGGCCAGAATATCTCTTAAAGCAGGCCTTCTGTTGGACAAAAGGAAGACCCGTTCAGATGAGAGAAGGCAAAACACCACTTCTCACAACTTGTGCTCTGGATGAGGTTGGTGCCCTGATCAGGGAAGTGAGAGGATGAAGACTTTTCACAAGCCCAATTTCAGCCAGAACTCTGCTTCTTGCTTCTAATGCCTCTGAAAAGATAGGCACCCTGCTGCCAGGGCTACGTAACTAGAGATGCCATGTGCATAAGGGCCCCGCCCCCTTATTAATGAACTACCATTGAAACACAGCCAGTGAGGTAAAAGGAGAGACAGAGGCCAAGAGACCAGCACAGGGATGCTCCAGGACTGACTTTCTTGTCTGTATGGTCAGTCATTTTATTTATTTATTTATTTATTTAATAAATTTTTATCCCGCCTTCCCGGCTGAGGCCAGCTGAGGGTGGCTTACAAACAGATAAAATACCCATAATACAGTCATGATAAAATCACATTAATAAATACAACATTAAAATTCAAACAAAATAAAGTGCTAGCAACATTCCTCATATTCCAGTTGGCTCTTCGGCCTTCTGCAGCTATCTCAGGTCATTGGCACGGGCTGTGTTCGAGGGACCTATGAGCCAGGGCTCTGCCAAAGTAGATATTAACTATTGGTGCTGGAGGTGTTAGTGGTGGCGGCTCCAAAGTCCTGATGGAAGAGCTCCATTTTACAGGCCCTGCGGAACTGTGAAAGATCCCTCAGGGCCCTAGTCTCTTCCGGGAGCTCATTTCACCAGGGTGGAGCCACTACCAAAAAAGCCCTGGCCCTGGTTGCCACGAGTCTGGCCTCCTTGAAGCTTGGGGGAGCGGAGCTAGCCAGTTCTGGGTCCCCGATTGCAGTGTCCTTTGGGGTACATATGGGGAAAGGTGGTCCCTTAAGTATGCAGGACCATGGCCATAAAGGGCATTAAAGGTCAAAAAGAGCACCTTGAAGCAGACCTGGTAAGCTATAGGCAGCTAGTGCAACGTCTTTAGCACAGATTGGATGTGCTCCCGAATCGGGATTCCCATCAACAACCTGGCCGCAGCGTTTTGCACCAGCTGCAGCTTCTGGATTTGCAACAAGGGCAGCCCCATGTAGACGGCATTACAGTAATCCAATCTCGAGGTGACCATTGCATGGATCACTGTTGCCAAGTCATTGTGTTCCAGGAAGGGAACCAACTGCCTAATCAGCCGAAGATGGTAGAAGGCCAGCTTGGCAGTAGCTGCTACCTGGGCCTCCATTGTTAAGGAGGCATCCAGGAGCACTTCCAAACTCCTAATCTCCAGCGTTGGCACGAGTAGCTCCCCATCGAAGGTCGGGAGTGGGATCCCCACCTTTGGACTGCTCTGACTCAGGCACAGGACCTCCGTCTTCGTCGGATTCAATTTCATCCGGCTCAGCCTAAGCTGACCAGCCATGGCTTGTAGCACTGGACCTAGGTCTTCCGGTTTGGATTCAGACTGGCCGTCCAACAGCAGATAGAGCTGGGTGTCATCCGCATATTGGTGACAACCCAGCCCATGCTTCCAGGCCATCTGGGCAAGAGGGCGCATATAGATGTTAAAAAGCATCGGGGACAGCACTGCCCCTCGGGGCACTCCACATTCCAGTGGGTGCCTTTGGGATAGCTGATCCCCCAGTGCTACTCTCTGTCCCCGATCTTGGAGAAAGGAGACAAGCCACTGCAAGGCTAGTCCCTGAACTCCAATGTCGGTGAGGCAGTGGGTCAGTAGCTGATGATTGACCGTATCGAATGCGGCTGACAGATCTAACAGCAGCACTGCCAATCCATCTCGATCCAGGTGCCGCTGGAGGTCATCTGTGAGGGCGACCAGTGCTGTCTCTGTCCCGTGGCCCAGGTGGAAGCTGGACTGGAAGGGATCTAAAACGGAAGTGTCATCCAAAAAGCCCTGTAGCTGCATCACCACTGCTCTCTCTATTATCTTGCCCAAATAGGGCAAGTTGGAAACCGGATGATAGTTGGCCAATTTGGCTGGATCCAGAGATGGCTTTTTCAAGAGAGGGCGCACCACTGCCTCCTTAAGTGCCTCAGGGAACAGCCCCTCAGAGAGGGACTTGTTGATAATCTCCCTCAAGGCACTCTAGAACCCCTCGTGGCCAGCTTTAATTAGCCACGACGGGCACAGGTCAAGGAGGCATGTGGTGGGGCATACAGTTAGGAGCAATTTGTCGATTTCCTCTAGACTTAGTGGGTTGAAATAATCCATGATGTGACAAGAAGATGTACTTGGAGCCTTGAGTTCTTTTACTGTATGAACTGTAGCAGGGAGATCGCAGCAGAGCAACAAGACTTTATCTGCAAAATAGCTCACAAAGGCCTCACAGCCAATATACAATTCCCTACCATTTCACCTGTCTTGAGGCAGAGCCGTAGTAGACCAAATCGTTCTAAAAAAATGTGCTGGGCATGAGCTTGTGGACACAATCATGGCCGCATAATGTTGTCTCTTAGCGGCCTTGACTGCCATCTGATAGGATCTCATAGTCCTATAGGATGCTCTTGTAGCTTTGTTGCGGACGCGCCGCCACTGCCTCTCTAGCGGTCTTAAACTCCATTTCATCAGCTGCAACTCCTGGGTAAACCATGGAGCGAGCTTAGAGCGGGGGTGCAGAGGGCTCCGGGGAGCGATCTCGTTGATGGCTGTCGAAAGTCGGCTATGCCAGTCCTCAACAAGCTCATTCAGAGAGCCGCCAGGTGGCTTCGGATCCCGGAGGGCCATCTGAAGCCGTATAGGGTCCTTCAGGCTCCGCGGGCGAGCCCAAGGCAAACAGGGTCGGAACAGCGTGTTCAGGAGAGCCTTCAAGGCAAAGTGGTCCAATCATGGCACTGCCGAAGCAGTGATCCGGTCCACTGTAATCCCTGCCACGAAGATCAGATCAAGCGTGTGCCCAGCCCGGTGAGTGGGAGTCATTACCAATTGGAAGAGCCTTAGTGCCGCCATGGACGACACCAGGTCATTATTTATTTATTTAGATTTATATCCCACCCTCCCAGCCAAGGCCGGCTCAGGGTGGCTTACAAACAGAATAAAACATACACATAAATTTAAATAGTCCTGAAATCAGATAAAACAACATTTAAAAGTGCCAGCAACTAAAAACACTAATCGATTATTAAATGATGGCAGTCGGCCTTCAGTCTTACATCGTAGTGGTCAGCCCATTGATCTAATCTTTGTGCAGCCGGCTCAGGCTGTTCTTATGGCTTCAGGGGACAGGGTTCCCTATTGGGGCGGCTCCTAATTAAAGGCCTGGTGGAAGAGCTCCGTCTTGCAGGCCCTGTGGAACTGTGTAAGGTCCCGCAGGGCCCTGATCTCCTCTGGGAGCTCATTCCACCAGGTAGGAGCCGCCACTGAAAAGGCCCTGGCCCTGGTAATAGCCAGCCTGGCATCCTTGGGACCGGGAAGGCCCAATCAATGTTGTGACCCTGAACGCAGTGCTCTCTGGGGAACATATGGGGAAAGGTGGTCCTTCAGGTATGTAGAGCATGCAGGTGGTTCCGCTGCTTACCCCAGATCTGGAGAGGGTCATCCATATTTTATTAATTTATCTAAAACAGGGGTCCCCAGCATAGTGCCAGTGGGTGCCATGACACTTGCTGGCATCTTTCCTGTTGCCCGCCAAGTATTGTTGGAAAGTGGGCAAGGCCAGATAGGGCTTTTGCCCAGCAATACTTATGACTGAGCCCTGGAGATTGGATCAGCTGTGCAGATTTTTAAATATGTTGCTTTGGCAACAGCTGCCGCCACAGCACAAGGACCTTCACCATGCAGTTAAAGGTAAGCAGCAGTAGCCATTTTCTAGCTGGCTATACCTATTGCTCCTGCCATTTTTGTGGCTATGCCCACCACAGTGTATCAGACTTGCAAAGGTGCCCACAGGCTCCAAAAGGCTGGGGACTCCTCACATGTAGTTAAAAATGTGTTGTTGTTTTTCTTTCTCTGTCTAGGATTTTTGTGCTCTAGGATTCATATTTGGCTTGAAAGCAGAAGTGAAATGAACTGATAATGAAAAACAGAAACTGCCTAGTTTCCTGAAAAATATGCCACTCTAGTCTAACGCCGTAGCAAAGCACGCTGCAGTCCAGCAATCTGGTGTCTGCAAGCATAAAGAGCCTTTGTTCGTACTTTGCTGTTTTGAATCACGTGGTATAATGGCTGTATGCATTGTGTCTAAAGTGCCATCCAGTTACAGCTGACTTATGGCGACCTTGTAGAGTTTTCAAGGCAAGAGAGATTCAGAGGTGGTTTGCCATGGCCTGCCTCTGCCTAGTGGCCCTGGACTTCCTTGATGGTCTCCTATCCAAATACTAACCAGAGCCAACCCTGCTTAGCTTCCAAGATCTGACAGGATCGGGCTAGCCGGGGCCACTGTATAAATTAGGGGCAGCCAAAATTTAAGGGAAGCATCTAAAAATCTTCATCTGATTTAGAGAGGTGGTTCCTAGATGTGTTCCTTGGGAGTTTGTTATTGTTACTCATTGAGAAGACATTGGTGGCAGATAGAGGTGGCGGGACGGGAATGTTCCCACTACCTCCAGTCTTCACCTAGAAGGCACAATTTCAGAGGAGTGTCGGGTGTGCTGTACAGTACTTCCTCCATTCACACGAGCAATGGGAAGACCCAGTGGAACGTCCCTGCTCTGAATGGTATACCTTAGACCACTTCCCAGAATCCTTTGCAACACATAGGGGTTCTGTGGTGGACAGTCTAGCGTTCCCTGGCAAATAAATCCTTGCTCCACTCAGATGGGGCTGACAACCAGGCAGACATATCGTGAAGGGAAAACTACAGGATCAAGGGGCTCCAGGGGTTAGCAGTCAGGAGCGTTTGTTTAACAGATGCTTGGTGCAGTCTCCTAATGCCACTCATCCTCATCTTTGACAGGGACCCATAATGGAATTGTTTCTAGGATAGGCCTTGAATAGTATAATGGATGGGAATTTGACAGTTACAAGTGTGAGTCCACATAGGGTTGCCAGCCCCCAGGTCTCGGCCGGGGTTCCCCTGCTTTTTGGGGCTCCAATCCACGGCTGGCCACCCGGCCAGTGGAGGAAGCCCCGCCCCAAGCCCTGTCCCCAACGGCAGCCACCCGCCCGGCCACCCCTCTCCCTCCCCTCCTGCCAGATTTAAAGGGCTTCAGCTGACTGGTGGGGACCATGTGGCCCGCTGGTCAGCTAGAGGGGCCTTTAAATCTATCAGCAGGGAGGGAGAGGGGTGGTTGCTGGCCACATGCTGGGCTTGAAAAAGAGCCTTTAAAGGGTCTTTTTGCACGTGGGGTGGGGCCCACGGCTGGGAAATCAGCTGTGATCGCTGCTGGGAAATCAGCCCCATGTGCCGTGGCCCCATGTGCCATGGCCCCCACCTCACTCGCAAAAAGACCCTTTAAAGGCTCTTGTTGCAAGCCCAGCATATGGCTCCCTACTGCTAGATTTAAAGGCCCCTCCAGCTGACCAGCCAGCCACGTGGTCCCTGCCGATCAGCTGAAGCCCTTTAAATCTGGCAGGAGGGGAGGGAGAGGGGTGGCCAGATGGGTGGTTGCTCTTGGGGGCAGGGCTTGAAGGCATCCCTACCCACCCCGGAATGCCTCTCAAATCCCCCCATCAGAGTGATGAGGCGACCTGGCAAACCTAGGCCTGCAAGGGCTTATGGAGGCATTTCATTTCCCCCTCCACCACTATTTCCTCTTTCTCTTCCTTGAAAGACCTCATAGCCTTTCCACTTTTCCTGCTTCTCTCCTTCCCATTCATCACCCAACCTACTCTTTTCTGCCCCACTGTCTTCATTGTTCACTCTGTCCCTCCCTTTGGCAGTCTCTACCCAGGAAAATTAGGGCGAAGTTGCACAATATCTGCCACTGGACCCATTTGTACATTGCTGGCAGCTGGGCTCAGTTGCACAGTGGAGTATCTACAAGGACTTGTGTAAGAGACCTCATTTTCTCCTTTAACTCCTCCTCACACTGTTTACTCTTTCCCTCCTCCTGGCAAAATTTCTTTCCCCTCCTTCCCCTGCTTCCTTCTCTCCTTCCCACCCATCAACAAACCTACTTTTTATCTACCCCCTATCTTCCGCTATATTTATTTACTTTATATCTTTCTTTCTCCACAATGGGGAGCCAAAGCAGCTTACATCATTTGCCTCTCCTCCATTTTTATCTAAAAAAACCCCCTGTGATGTAAGTTAGGCTGAGAGTGTGTTATTGGCCCAGGGTCACCCAGTGAACTTCCATGGCAGGGTAAGAATTTCAACCTGAGTCCTCCAGCTAATAGTCTGAAATTCTAACCTCTACACTGCACTGGCTTTTGTGGGGTGGCTGCTGTTGAATAGTAGCAAGCAGCTAGTCCTGGGTGAGTCATGCAATCATGTGTTATCAAGGTACCTGTGGTTGCTGCCAGGCCTAGCCCAATGTGTCCTCCCTCAAAGGTGAAAAGAACCCTGGAAAGGTCCCTGGCCCTTTCCTTTGCCTTTTACTGGCAGAAACCAATGCTTGAAGGCTGACAGTATTGTTGTGGTTTCCTAGCAACAGCCACTGAGGGCATTTGTTTCTTAAAGCTACAGGCACTGCTTCTGTCATTTTAGGGGGGTTAACCCCTAATGTGTTTTTTGTTTTTAAGATTTCAGATTTTTCTGCAAGCTTGGGGCTTACAAAACCCCACCTAAACAAATCCGGTGAAGGAAAGAAATATTGCCCTTGCACCAAGCACACACATGGATTTTTGCATGTCTTTGGGTAACCTGCCCAAGTATAGCCTTTGAAGACTGCAGCGCCTCCTTTATAACATTGGAAAAACTAGGTCTTGCAAGGTGGCAGGATCTCTGTTTTCTTGAAGGATGGAATGAGTGACTCTGTTGCATCTACTGTGCACAGCAGGCTGAGGAAAGCCATGCTCATGTGTTTTAATTTCCCCTTGTGATGCTGGAAACATGCTGATTCATAACATGGCTCATTTTGCTTGGACTGATGGAAAGATGCTGATGCTCTTTCCAGCAGACCCAGAATTTCCCAAACCAAAGAGGAACCAGAAACTAGCTGCAGACTTCTTGGTGACACAACTTCTCTTAGGTCCAAAGCTAAAATCTGTAATCTTCTCATTGACTTTACATTTAGCTATTTAGTTGGCTAGTTTATACCATTTCCTAAAGGCTTGGGGATGAGGGGAAAAAACAAAACAGTTCACATTAAAACAAAATCCAGTTTTAAAAAAGTCTTAGCCATTTTCCTATTTTTCATTTGCCCAGAAAGACTATTGTGGAAACCAGGATTCTGGACTAGAAGGATTTCTGGATGACAATGATCCATCTTACATTCTTATGTTCTCAACAAGTGGAACTCAAGCATTGGCTATCTATAAAAGCTCTGAATAGATACCAGGAAGCCCCAAAAGAGATCTGGCTTGGCTAAGGTCTTAGAAACTTTGATATGATGAATTCACAGGTTGTAATGAGATGACTGCCCACATCTCTCCATCCTGGGATATAACAGTGGAAGTATGCTTGGCCTTTCCAGTGTATTGATGCTTCAGCTCTGGTGCCTGTCCAGAGATGACGGCCTTGTGTAGCTGAGTCATAACATGATTCATTTGCTGGAACTGATGGAAAGACACTGATGCCCCCTTCCAGCAGACCCCAGAGTTTCCAGAACCAAAGAAGAACCCAAAACAAGGCACAGATTTGTCAATTACATGACTCAACTTATGTCCAAAAGTAAAATCTTTCTGTTTTTCCTTTTGACAAAAAATAGTGTTATTTTGGGCTCCATATGTATCAATTGTCCTATGAAGTTACCTATAGCCTCAGGTACAAGTTATAAGTTCAGCAACTGCAGAAAGTTTTAGTAATTGAACACAATCACCACATGTGCATGAAGGGTCCTGCTTTTATGACATCCTTTCTCACAGTTGTTAAAACATCTGTGTGCTTTTGTGGGGACAAGATGTCACCCGGTTAGAACTTTAAATGTTAGTTCTGGGTTAAAAAAAAAAAGTTAGTTCTGGCATAAACCAGATTCATGGGAACTCAGTACAATCTCCCATTGACATTCCTCTAGTTCACAACCAAAGTCAGTTTCCCAACCAGACTGTGTAACTTCATGATTGCTAGCGATCACACTTTCTATATCAGCAAGAGTGTGCCCTTAACGTCTTGCAGTGTAGGCACAGATGCATAACACCAGTTGCCCAGTATGTGACCTGAATTAAAAGGTGAGGACTGTTTGCCAGTTGCTGAACTTGCAACAGAACTAAATTAACTTCCTTGCAGTTTGTTCTTTCTGCTGGAGAGAAATATGGTGCTTAAATGAGACAGATTTTAAAAAGATTTTAAAAGTTCACTCCCTTTTCTTTTCCTATCTGTTTTATTTTATTTATTTTACTTTATTTATATCTCACCTTTGTCCCCAAGGGGAATCCAAAGTGGCTTACATTGTTCTCCTCTCCTTCACTTTATTCTCACAACAACCCTGGGAGGTAGGTTAGGCTGAGAATGTGTGACTGGCCGAAGGTCGCCCAGAGAACTTCCATGACACAGGTGGGAATTTGAACCTGAGTTTCCCAGATCCTAGTCCAGCATTCTAACCACTACAACATGCTGACTCTCCTTTCTAAGAAACTGGAATTTACTTAAATTCATATAATTCAGAGTGGTCAATGCAGGACGGGAAGTGGAGGTATTAAATGTTTAGCTCACTGTTCCTATAAATACGTTGTAAGGCATTAGTGGTTCGGAAACCTGAAAAAAATGTTAGTAATAAACTGAATTATGTTGATTCTAAACAAAACCAACAACACCCTGTTAGTTCTCGAGTTTTCTATTTCTAGTAGTGAAAGTGGGAGATCTAGGCCAGATAGGTCATTTGATAAAGTTGTTATGCATCGTAGCACAAGTTGAAAGTCCAGACTCTGTAAAATTCAAACCCACGGCCTTCAGAGAGATCGTTCGGTGCTCAGTGTTTCCCACCTATATTGTGCCATCGTGTTCCTCAGGTGTGCTCTGTCCTTCCTTTTTCCAGGTATCGAGGATTAATTCTCGCGTTGACGTTCCTGTGCTATACTAGCTACCATCTCTCACGGAAACCGATCAGCATAGTAAAGGTATATAGCATAAGACGGGGGAAAGGCTGGTGTCAAGGGGTAGCAATGGTGGGGGCCTGGGGCTTGTTGGAGGGTCTTCTGCTTGCCTTAGTCCGTCCACTTACATGAGGTTGAGGGAGAAGTTCAGCTCCACTGCCGACCACATGCCGTGCTTTGCATCCTCCATCACAACCCCCTACTTTGCAGGGATTCGATACCAGCCTAGGATGAGTCCAGGAAGCAAACGGGGAGTGTTCCCTCTGAAAAACCTCCCTCCCTTAAGCTGCTCCACCTGCTCCTGAACGCAGCTCTCTTTTTCTCTCCTCTTTTGCCAGAGTCAGCTGCATTACAACTGCTCTTTGCGAGGAGCCAACCCGCACAACGACTCAAACAGTACCACGTGGTGCGATTGGAAGCCTTTTGGTGAGCCTCTTTTCTCTCCCTGCACTCTCCTCCAAGGTGTGCTGCAGACCATTCTTTGGATGGAGGGGTGGATTAGCTATTTAACCTTACCAGGAAAAGGTCCTGGGCGGCTGCTGTCCTGGAGAGCTGCAGATATCCAGGAACCAGCAGAGCCAAGGCCAGCGCTGCAGGAGTCGCTTGGCTCAAGATCTTCAGCAACAACAATGATTGTTGTCAGCTCAGCGGTCGCCTCCACCCACATCACCACAGGAGGCGATGGGTGAGCCGATGTCCATTGTTGGTGGAGGCTGGATCTGAGCCAAGTGGCCTCTGCCGTGTTGGCTCAGATCACCGCTGGAACCACTCGGCTTGGATTGTTCCGTGGGCTATTTGAACTTGTTTGGATGCTTGCTGCAATTTAATTGGTGCGAGATGCTGCACTGGAAAGCCATGGCCATTTCTCTTTCCGCAGCCCTGCCTGTCCCGAGTTCTTCTTGTTGTTTTTAATTAATGAGTTGGATCCAGACCAGACGTTTCTGTGGGCACAAGGATTTCTGCACAATTTTTCTGCCTCCCCACTCCCACAACCAGTCGGTATTTCTGTGCTCTGACTGGCAGCAGCTCTCCAGGATCCCAGGCAGAGGTCTTTCTGGGATTGGACCAAGGACCTTCTGTATGCTAAAACAGATGCTCTTTCACTGAGTCACAGACCATCCCCAGAGCAGGCACCTGTCTGACCACTAGTCTATCAAGGCCAGTGTTGCTTACTCTGATTAGCAGCAGTTCTCCAGGGCCTCAGGAAGAGGACTTTCACATCACCTGTCGCCTGATCCTTTGAACTGGAGATGCCCAGGTGTGAACCTGGAACCTTTATGTGAAGTAGATGCTCTGCCACTGAACCACAGTGATCAGGGCAGGTGGTGAGTTGGTTGCAAGTCACCAGCATGTTCTTCTTCCATCTGCTATTGCTGTCATGTGAAAGGTTGCAGAGGTGCTGCTTTAACTTTCCCACTTTCCAGGAACTAGAAGCTGCAGGCCTCTTCCTAGAAGTTGTTAATAAGGTCTTTGGTCTCAGTTAATTCATATTTAATAAGAAAACTCAAATGCCTTGCGGGTCAAGAGTTTATTCTGACATGATTAACAGCCTTACTTTATCATGCCCTTGGATGTTTGCGTTGTGGCTGTGAGCCTCATTAGCAGATTGGCCAACGGTTTGCTCCCACTTGCGCTGATTGGAAGCCATTAAGCATGACTATTTATCATTCATACGGCACTTTATTGGCGTTCAGATGTGCCCTGCGGACTTTGGATTGGCTAAATAGAAGGGGGGGGTTGTTTTTGCCGATTTCCCCTCTGCTGCTGCATATCTCCAGTCCCCCTTTGGGCTGTTTGGGGGGCCTCTCCTCCCCCAGGAACAGCATTTTGGAGAGCATTTTGGACCTCAGCAAGGAGGTGATCTAAGCTTGCCGGGTCTCACCTCGATGCCGGCGGGGGGCTCCGTGACGTCATCATGCTGGGCACATCATTTGGGGGACGCTCTAGCATTCAGGTAAAAACTCTTTACCCTCATGCTAGAGCATCCCTTGCACAACATGCCCGGCATGATGACATCACCTCCTGGTGACATCATCGTGCCGGGCAAGTTAGGCATGCCAGGACGCTTTGGGGGGTGGGGCTCCCCCTGCTGGCCAGCTGGTTGGTAGTGGATTGTGGGCCCTGAAATTGGGGAAAACCCTGCCCCCATGGGGGGAGGAGTAGGCAAGCCTAATGTGATCCCTCCACCAGTGGTAGTTTTTGTTGGGATCCAAGCCACAGTATTGATCTTCATCACAATCACCCTGTCAGATAGGTCCTGGTAATATGTATTTTTTGAAAGCGAAACATTAAGAATGGAAATATTCTTTTAAAATACCCGCCCAAGGCCGCTGCCCCCCCATTAGGGTGGCACCGCTTTGGAATGGAGGGGGAGAGCGATGTGCAGAAGCTCCTCAGGGGTCAGGTTGTTGTGGAAACGATTTCCTTTAGAGAATGAGAAAAACACTGAAATAAAAAAGTGCAACAGCAGATACCAGAACTGGCACTGGCTGTGACTAACGAGCTGTCAGGGTCTGTTCCCAAGATGTGTTCTTCTTAGGGGACAGGCTGTGGCTTAGTAGTAGAGCACCTGCTTGGCATGCAGAAGGTCCCAGATTTAATCTCCCGCATCTCCGGTTAAAAACATCAGGTAGGAGGTGCTTTGAAAGACCTCTGCCTGAGAACCTGGAGAGCGGCTGCCAGTTGGAATAGACAATATTGACTGTGCTTGAATGGTCTGACTTAGTGTAAAACAGCTTCATATGTTCATATGAAAAGCCACTTGCTTTAATACACATGCTGGCAAGAATATAATATTCCTGCTGTTCCATGGCATGCTTCCCATACCCTGAGTATCACCTGTACTGTTCTTTTTTCACTCCCAGATCAGGACAACTATAAGGAACTCTTTGGAGCCCTGGATAATGCCTTCCTGGTCGCCTATGCTATTGGAATGTATATCAGGTATGCATTTAAAATGCAGGAAGGGGAAGTACATCAGTCTGTCTCCTATTGGGCTTCTGTTGTAGTTCTGTACGGCTGACTCTGTATCAGGCAGCCTTCTCTGTTCTCTATGCTGAGTAAAGTGGGGTTCTGAGGACAAAAGATGTTTGCCTTTGGTTCCCTGGGCTCACTTGTGATTTGCTGGAGAGGGTCAATGCTCTCTTCATTGTTAAACACATGGGCCTAGGGTGGGCATTGATAACTGCAGCACACGTTAAGGTGCTGGTATCTAATTCACTTCTGCATCCCATAGTGATGGTGAGGCCTCGCACCTGAGCTCCTCTCACTTCTCGAGATGGAATTAGAAAATAACGCAGCAAAAAAACAGTACAGTAACACAGCAAACAGTGCAATAAAAACTGGGCTACAAAGAACAGTGAAATAAAAAATAAAAATACAAAATTAAATGAAAACAGTATAGTAGTTCAGTATACAGAAACCTGCCGAAGACCTTTCATAGGCATTGAAGCTACAAACCAATCACTTTATGATAAGTGCCCTTCTAAACAATGTGGTTTTACACATTCTACGGAATGATAAAACTGGGAATAAAAGAGTGGGAGAGAGGTGAGCTACGATGTTTTAAAAGGGGCCTCCATGTTTAGAGGCTGTGAACAGACAACATTGAGAGGCCCTTGATGATCATGTTTGGCCTGTAAGCTTTTGGGGACCTCTTCCTGGCCTCCTTAAGAGTCAGAAGGCTGAGCCAAGACAGACAGCAGTGAGATGGAGCCAGGGGCTTCTAACGTTCCAAATTGTACTATCTCTTTCCATGATGTTCACCATTTGACTTGGTTTCCCTTTGCTCATCATCTCAAGCATGATTGACCTGTTTGTCATGGAGCATCTTGGTGCTTGGCGGACCATAGTGAGCTTCAGGGCCCCACAGAAGAGTCTGCCCACCCCAACAATTAGAAAACCCTCCAAAAGCTTTCCACAGGGCTTGAAAGGCAGGGATGTTCTGCCAGACTTTTGGTTGAGGACAACGATGGCATAATTCTGTGATCTGGCACCCTCATACCCCTCTTAACCCCTGTGTTTTCCCCTCCCATCTTTTACAAGTCTATCTATCTATTTATTTATTTATTTATTTCATTAGATTTATAGTCCGCCCTCCCCGCGAACGGGCTCAAGGCGGCTAACAAACTGGGCACGTATGCCAATTATTAGAACAATTAAGAACAGAATAAAACAGGCAATTACAGCCATAAAACAATACAAGTGTTCTTGTTGTCTCAGAAAGGCTCTACAATGACAGGATGGCATCCTGGTGGTTGTAGTCCGTAGTCGATGGTATCAGTTCCAGACGGCACTGTCGTTCATTTGTCACCGGGCCATCTCACCCCCAGATGTTACCCAACCTAGTTGTTTTTTTTAAAATACAATTTATTATTGGATATATCACATGTTCATACAATTTAAACAAACCAATACATATCCATTTTTCTTTCTCCCTCTCCCCCCCAAACAAGACTTCCCGCACTGCTCCAACCCCCTTGATATTTCTCTTGTACAATTACATTTACTACTAAACATATTTCTTTTACTAATGGTAACAATTCAAAGATCTAAGTCTCTTTCCACTTTCCACTTCTCCTCAATAACTGTCAAAACAAATCAAACCACGTTTTACGTCCCAATTCTTCAACAAGTATTCTTGAAAGTCTTTCCAGTCTCCGAAAAAGGTTTCGTCTTCTTTGTTGTTTAATTTTCTTGTTAATTTGTCCATTTCTGCCATAAACAACGTCTTTTTAATCCATTCCCATGTTTCAGGTACTTTATCTTGTTTCCAACATTGAGCAAAAGTCAATCTAGCTGCTGTAATCAAGTACCATAATAGTGTTCTCTTGGCTACATTTATTTCTTCCATTTTAAGACCTAACAATAACATCTGTGGGTCTTTCTTAAAAGTACATTTCAAAATTTTTTGTATCTCATTGTGGATCTCAGTCCAATACTTTACTGCTTTATCACATGTCCACCACATATGGTAAAAAGACCCTTCGTGTTTCTTACATTTCCAACATTTGTTAGACATACTTCCGGTCGGAGAAAATGGCGAATTGACACACTTTGCGAGTTGTGCAGAGTGTACTGCGGCATCTGACGACAGTCTGGGCTCTATTTGGCCCAGCGCAGCACTCTCCAGGCGGGGAGTGGCAAGCAAGCAGCGAAGCCTGAGGGGGGTTGAGATCGGTGTGGATAAGCTTCGGAGGAAGCTTGTTTACACTTTGATCTCCCTCCGTGAAGAGGGCAGTTGCAAATCAACTCTACAGATGCCAGCCGGGCTGAGAATTCAGCATAAATTCGCCATCTACCGATCTCTTTATCATCTGATTAACATCGTTTACAGAAGAAGCACCGCGAAACCCCGAGACTACAAGCAAGGTAACAAATAAACGATTAAGCGCTTACCTGTTTAAAGGAGACTGTGATATTGAAACGTACGGATAAGCGTTGAAACCTTTAAGGAATTACTTCGCTTGAATTAAAAGTAAAAAGAAAGCTTTCCGTTAGAGAAAAAGGCTGAAAAGAGACTTTGTTTTGCATTCCTGTGGTCAGCCAAGTCTAAACGTTACGTAGTAGAAACGAAACTAACTGTGACTCTGTGATACAGGAAGTGGGCTAGAGTGGAGGTTTTTAGAGGCTGCTGTGTTTGAAGCGGATGGACATTTTATTGTGTGACACCACCTTTACCGGAAGTTGGATTACAGAGACGGACAGGTGAACAGGAAGTTTGAAAGGAGCCTACTCTAGCCGAAAAACCATAGAGAAATTGCGCCCGACATTTTGGGGAGGACTAAAATTTAAAATGTTATTTTCAAGCCGAAAAAGCGCTTAAACAAGTTCTAAAGGTGGCGATTTGGCTTGAAGATTGCTAATATAAAGTCTGATTAACATTGAAGTGGCCTCCAAGACGGATTTGAGAACAAGACCCAGAGCTGCTTCATCACCCAGTCCAAGAATGACTGCAAAGGAAAAAAAGAGTGGCAAGCAGCTATGGAAGCGATGGAGAAACGGATGACGGAGAATCTTGGAAAACAAATAGAATCACAGTTGCAACAACAATTGGAGCAAATAGAGCAAGTGCAAATCCAAGTGCAGAAAAAAATATGGAAGAATTGAAAGAACTGGTACTTGCAGAAGTGTCAGGGATTAAAAAAGATACAGAAGAACTTAAAAAGGAAGTCAAAAGTCTGGTGACAAAATCTGAAGATATGGAACAAAAGGTTAAAAAAACCTTGTCAGAAAATGCAAGGTTGGAGACCATGATGGATTACAGGGCTACTCAGAATCACTTGAGATTGAGAGGGATAGAAGAGGAGGAAGATCAAGATTTACGGGCCCTAGTAATTAAGACATTGACAACTTATATAGGGGAAGATGAAGGAGATTTGGATGCAGACTTTGACTTGATTTACAGAGTAAATTCAGCTTATGCCAAAAGAAAGCAATTACCCAGAGATGTAATTGTTCAATTTGTGACAACAAAGATGAAGGAAGACGTTTTCAAGAAACAATTTACACAACCGTTGGAAATTAATGGAAAGAAAATAATAATCTTGAGAGAAATTCCGAGATCGATTTTACAAGATAGAAAGAAATTCAAGAAATTGACAGACAGGCTAAAAGAAATGAATATTAGGTTCAGATGGGAGATTCCATATGGACTTACATTCATGTACAACTCGGTGAGATCAACTCTCAAATCTGAAGGAGACTTATATAGATTTAAAGCGAACAATCTGGACGATTTTAAAGATATTTAATTTAACACCATTATGGATTACAAATTTTTATCTTGGAACGTAAATGGATTAAATTCACCAGGTAAAAGAAGACTGGTGAATCATTGGCTGGAAAAACAAAAATGTAATATAATTTGTTTACAAGAAACACACATAAGAAAACAAGACGACAAATATCTGACTAATAAAAAATTGGGAGAAGAATTTCATTCTTCAGCAGTTAACAAGAAAAAAGGAACAGTGATTTATATTTCAAAAGATTTGGATCCTAAACAAATTTTTTCCGACAAAGAAGGAAGGTATGTTGGCGTGGAAATCTGTATGGATAGAAAAAAGACATTGCTTGTTAATATATATGCACCCAATGGTGCAAAAGAGACCTTTTTCAATGATTTGACTAAAGAGTTGGAATGTTTAAATTATGACCAAATTGTTCTTGCGGGAGACTTTAATGGTACAGTGAACAACACATTGGATAGAAAGTCCAAAGCAAGTGGAGAGACAGTTGGAAAGTTACCAAAAAATTTCTTTCAATTGATGAAGCAAGAAAAATTAGAAGATGTTTGGAGGAAGTGGAATCCTAAGACTAAGGACTACACGTTTTATTCGAATAGACATAATTCCTTTTCTCGAATTGACATGATTTGGATGTCAGAGGAGATGGCGCAAAAAACTTATAAAATACAAATTCTACCGAAAACTAACTCTGATCATAATCCCCTACTTTGGATATCTAAAGCAAAACCTAAACAGCTATTTTGGAGAATTAATGAAGATTTACTGGATCAAAAACAAATTAATGAAATCTTAAAAAAGGAAACGAAAAGTTTTTTTGAACTGAATTTGAATAAAGGCACGGACATACAAGTTGTATGGGATACATACAAAGCAGTAATCAGAGGCATGCTTATCTCTCTGAACTCCAAAGATAAAAAGCAAAAGATTCAGCAACAGAAAGACCTTCATGAAAAAATTCGACAAAAAGAAAAGGAACTAAAAAAAAGACCAGGGAAGAAGAAAATTATTAAAGAGATCCACTTCCTGCAAGATCAGCTGAATGTTCTTTTAAACAGAGAATTATATTGGAATTTAAAAAAATTACAGCAAAAAGCATTTGAGGGTGCAAATAAACCAGGAAAGTTTTTGGCATGGCAACTGAAAAATAGAAAAGATAGGAACTTTATATCTAAGATTGTTGAAGATGGAAAGGAGGTGATGAGCCTGAATGGTATAAAAAGAGCTTTTTTTAAATACTACGCCAAACTATTCCAAAAGAAAGGAATTGACCAACAGAGAATCAAGAAATATTTGGAGACGATTGAAGTTCCAGAGCTGGGAAAACAAATTAAAGAACTATTAAATGGTTTAGTAACGAAAGAAGAAGTGACAATGGCGATAGAAGACGCAAAGTTGGGCAAAGCTCCAGGACCAGATGGCTTTACAGCAAAATTTTATAAGAAATTTAAAGAGGAGCTAACCCCTATTTTAGTACTTCTGTCAAATGAGATAAGACAGACCAAGCGGATCCCAGATTCATGGAAGGAAGCAAATATTTCATTGATACCTAAAGAAGGTTTGGATTTGACTCAAGTAAAGAACTATAGACCAATATCGCTATTAAATAATGACTACAAATTATTTGCAAAAATAATTTCAGAGAGATTGAAAAAATATTTGAAAGATATGATAGCGGAAGAACAAGCGGGATTTTTACCAAATAGACAAATTAGAGATAATCTAAGAGTGGTGATAGATGCAATTGAATATTATGACAAGCATCCTGAAAAAGAAGTTGGATTCCTCTTCTTAGATGCGGAAAAAGCTTTTGATAATTTAAATTGGGAGTTTATGCTGCAAGTTATTGAAAAAATGAATATTGGACAGTCCTTTTTAAACATGATTGTGGCAATATATTCAGAACAAAAAGCGGCTTTGAATATAAACAAAGAAAAGACGGACTTCTTCCGAGTCCAAAAGGGAACACGTCAAGGCTGCCCGTTATCCCCGTTGTTGTTTATTTGGATATTGGAAATATTATTGACAGCGATAAGAAAAGATAACAGCATTGAAGGACTTACAGTGAAAGGTTTCGCCTATAAATATAGGGCATTTGCAGATGATGTAATGTTTATGATTCAAGACCCAATTGAGAAAATACCACAATTGATGGAAAAAATTGAAGAATTTGGTTCAGTTGCGGGATTTTATGTTAATAAAAATAAAACTAAAGTGATGTGCAAAAATATGACGAAACAAAGACAAACAGAACTTCAAGAGAAAATACAATGTGAAGTAGTCACAAAGACTAAATATCTTGGAATTGATTTAACCATGAAAAATATTGACTTGTTTAAAAATAATTATGAAAAGGTGTGGCATAAGATTCAGCAAGATATGAAGAAATGGGATACTTTGAATTTATCATTGATGGGAAGAATCGCGACTGTAAAAATGAATATCTTGCCGCGTTTGATGTTTTTGTTTCAGACTATTCCAATACTAAAACAAAGGAAAATACTGGATTCGTGGCAGAAAGAATTATCCAAATTTGTATGGGCAGGAAGAAAGCCAAGGATTAAAATGAAAATTTTATGTGACGCAAGAGAGAGAGGAGGCTTACAACTACCAAACTTAAGACTGTATTATGATGCCGTCTGTTTAACATGGTTGCAACAGTGGATTAATTTGGAGAATAAGAAGTTATTGGCCCTTGAAGGACATGATAATAAATTCGGATGGCATGCATATTTATGGTATGGAAAAGTAAAAATGGATAAATTTTTTAAACACCACTTTGTAAGACAATCACTGTTCGAGACATGGACGAGATATAGAAAATTCTTCTCGGAAGAAAGACCACTTTGGATTGTACCAGCGGAAGTAATTAATCCGTATTCAAGAAATCAAGGGTTAGATTGGCTACCCTATAAAAGTCTTTTAAAATTTGAAGGGAAAAATTTTGTGTTAAAAGATAGATTTGATGTTGAATTTGAATATGATTGGTTGAAGTATAGACAGATTTATGATCTATTTAAGACCGATAAAAGAGAACATGGCTTTAGAGAAAAGAATATTGAAATTGAAACTGTATGGCTTGAGAAAGATAAAAAAATGATTTCTAAACTGTATAAGGTGTTATTGAAATGGTATACTGAGGATGAGGTTGTAAAGGAGCAAATGATAAAATGGGCAGTAAATGTTAATAATGAGATATTAATGTCATCTTGGGAATACTTGTGGAAAAAATCAATGAAAATTTCAACGTGTGTAAATGTTAAAGAGAATTGTTATAAAATGATGTATAGATGGTATATGACGCCTAAAAAAATTGCTATTATAAATTATAAATGAAACCCAACCTAGTTGTTGTTGGTGGTGCAGTGGCAGCGGGTCCTACTCAAAAGCCTGCCAGAAGAGCTCCATTTTACAAGCCCTGCGGAACTGAGCAAGGTCCCGCAGGGTCTGGATCTCCTCCTGGAGCTCATTCCACCAGGTAGAAGCTGCCACTGAAAAAGCCCTGGCCCTGGCCGCTGCAAGTCTGGCATCTTTGGGGCCTGGAGTTACCAGGAGATGTTGTGTCCCCGACCGTAGTGCCTGTGGGAGAACATATGGGGAAAGGTGGTCCCTTAGGTATGTCAGACCCTGGCCATATAGGGCTTTAAAGGTGAGAACCAGCACTTTGAAATGAATCTGGTACACTATTGGCAGCCAGTGCAGCACTTTCAGCACAGGCCGGATGTGCTCTCGCCTAAAGAGACCCATCAACAGCCTGGCTGCAGCATTCTGCACTAGCTGCAGCTTCCAGATTTGTGACAAAGGCAACCCCGTGTAGAGAGAGTTTCAGTAGTCTAACCTCAAGGTGACCATCGCATGGATCACTGTGGCCAGGTCATCGTGGTCAAGGAAGGGAACCAACTGCCGGGCCAGCTGAAGATGATAGAAGGCTGACTTGGCAGTGGCTGCCCCCTGGGCCTCCATCATTAAAGAGGAGTCCAGGAGCATTCCCAAGCTCCTAACCTCTGACACCAGCACCAGAGGCACCCCATCGAAGGCCGGGAGAGGGAACCCCAACCCCAAACCGGCCCGACTCAGGCCCAGGACCTCCGTCTTTGCCAGGTTTTGCTTCTTCTGAGAGGTCTACAGTTTGCCATACCAGGAATTCTGACGGTTAGCCACCTTGGAATCGTTAAATTTTTGTTAAGAACTGTGGTTTTTCTTGTTGGTTTTAAAATATCTTAACTTATATATTTATTGAACATCCCTGTTGTAAGCTGCCCTGAACCCTGCCCACAGGGGAGGGCAACCTAGAAATCTAATAAATAAATAATAAATAAAATAAAATAAAAACATAAAATAACTCCAGAGGTGCTCTTAGAACAAATCTATCAGGTTTGATTACCTTGACATATTGTACCAGGAGGCAGCCCCACTGGAAAGCAATCAAGTAGCTTATAAATCATTCAGAGAACAATGCAAAGGTACCCCCCCAACCCCCCAACCCACCATAACTGCATTTACATAACAGCAGTTGGATAAGAAATCTAGTAATGTAGGGCTTGAGATGTCAACAAGGTTGTTGCTTAAATGATGGATTCTGTTTGCTAAGGCTAAAGGAAGCCCATATCGGGTTCTTTTCTCACCTAAATGGTTATTAATGATCCCCACTGGGTTATTTCCAAGGCAGCGTGTATGCAGGAACACAAAGAAGTAAAGACTTAAGAGTTTAGCAGAGACTTCAGCCTCTGAAAATCTCAGTTTGGGAACAGCAAGTGTCTAGCGCTCATGACTGTAAAGATATTTGGGAGGGGGAATAAGTGGCGAATTATGTCGTGAAATCTCAGATGCTAGAGAGGTGGCTGGATGAGATTTCTGGATAGAGAGCTTCAGGGCCCCACAGAACAGTTTGCCCATCCCAACAATTAGAAAACCCTCAGAATCTGTTATGTAAAACTTGCCAGATCCATTATGCAAAATAAGTTTTTGGTAGTGAGTTCAGGGCAGGCAGAACGAACTCCGTCTCCATGCTATGGTTGGTTAACCGGATGGTGAGGCCCCTCCCCTCCCCAAACCCCACCCTCCCAGGCCCCACCCCCAAATTCTCAGCAATTTCCTAGCCCAGATCTGGCAGCCCTGAATGACACTGGAACCATCGTTGCCTGTTGCATTTGTTCTGTTTGGAAGGCAACCTTCAAAAACAAGCTGTTGAGTTTAATGCTGTTTCTCCCCCCCCTCTTGCAGCGGGATTTTTGGTGAACGCCTCCCCTTGCGCTACTACCTCTCTGGAGGAATGCTGCTGAGTGGGTTATTCACTGCCTTATTCGGACTGGGATACTACTGGCAAATCCATTATCTTTGGTACTTTGTGATCATACAGGTATGGAAATTCATTGTGCATGACGATTCATGCACACAAGGAGAATTCACGTGAGAATCATCTTGTGAACCTCATAGTTCATTAGTTAGGGAGGGAATGGTTACTGGACACTTCTAGGTCTTTCAGCTCTTAAAATAATATAAATTGGAGCTCAAGCCTGCCGTTTGGACTCCAGTATAAGACTGTTACACGAGTCATGTCCCTAACTTTGTACCTCAGTTTCCTCATCCATACAATGGCCAGGGCAAGGACTTGTTTAATTTGACTTATGGTGTTCTGTAAAGAGCTGTGTACAGTGATTATGCAGTTGATAGGTTATGAATGTGTGCGCCACCAAGTCTCAATAAGGAACTTTTAAGGCAAGTGAATAAGTTGTGCCATCAAGGCAAGTGTGCTATCAAGGCAAGTGAGTGCCATCAAATCTCAGGAAGGGGCTTTCAAGGCAAGTGAGAAGCAGAGGTGGTTTGCCAATGCCTTCCTCTGCACGGTCTTCCTTAGTGGTCTCCCATCCAAGTGCCAACCCTGAATAGCTTCCAAGATCTTTATAGCTTCCAAGGTCGGGCTATACCATACCATTCCAAATTCCATGTCAATAGAATACCATCTTCCTAATACAAAGGTGCTTGAATCTAGCCTGTAGTTTCTGAACAGCCTTTGTCTGAGTACCGGATACCAAGTTCCCCTCCTCTGACCTTCCTTTGTCATTGATTTGTGCTGTTATCTTGTGAGGCAGGGCATATGGATGTTGTTTTCCTGAGCCATTTGCCTCCTGATGGGAAAACCCATTTCTGATGTTAGCAGTCACATGCATGGTGAGGCTGGGCAAACAGAAGGCAGATATAATTAGCCACTGGAATAGAGAAGGACGCAGTAAACGTTTCCAGCCCAGCTGTGTCAGTCTAAATGAGACACCTCAGTCCAACGAGAGTTTATTGCGTCTGAGGCAGGGGCTATTGGATAGGAGGCTTCTGTTTTTGGTCCGAATGCCACAGTCACAAGTTTATAACCATCTATGATTCAGGGAGACTCTGCCTACGTACTGTGCTGTTTTTGAATAAGCAGATGGCTTCTGTTTGAACTAGGCCTTTTCCCATTTGGGTGTTCTCTCCTTTTTTATTTAAAAGGTTATATCCCGCTTCTCGAGGCTCATTGAATTTGCAACATTTCAAAGTATAATTTTAACATTTTAAATACGTGCACATGCAACTATTTATAGTATTTTAGCTCTAGCTGTAGGGTAAGCCCTTTCCAATATCTCCTAGCCTGTCCTTTCCCCATTGTTCTGTGACCAGCATCGCCTTGTCTGGATTTCCCCTTAGCCTCCAAGTAACAACCTACAACAGAGACAGCTGCTTCTGGGAGCTTAGTTAATGAAATACAGACCTGGCAGAGCAATCCCATGCAAAACTTCTCCAGATTAAATCTACCAACGGACTCCAGTCTGACTAACTCTGCATTGAGATGGATTGATTCAATAAAGGAAGCCATGACACTCAGCTTGCAAAACCTGAGCAAGGTAGTTAACGATAGGATGTTTTGGAGGTCATTAATTCATAGGGGGAGGGCAAGGTGGCATGGTATAGTCTGATTTTGTCAGGTCTCAGAAGCTAAGCAGGATCAGTACCTGGAAGGGAGACCACGAAGGCAGGCTGTGCAGGGAAAGGCCATGGCAAACCGCCTCTGCTTCTCACTTGCCTTGAAAGCCCCTTGCTGGGGTCACTATAAGTCAGCTGCGAGTTGATGGTTCTTTACACACATGCGCGACTCTGCATAGGATTGCAGTGTTGGTCAATTAATTGATTAAAACTCACATGTTATTCAGTTTAGAAAGCAGTTCTAAGCTCTCTAAGCATCCTTACTCGGAAGTAAGTCCTATTTTATTTAATGAGACTGCTACAAAAAGGGAAGTGTCTTTAGGATTGCCCTGTTAGGTTTCTTCTTTAATTGGTGGCTGTTGTTTTTTAACTCCTTTCAGAGCTACACACCAAAAGGGCTTCAAAATGTGAACAAATCCTTTTGTTTACACCTCCCCAATTAAAATTTGTCCCCATGGATTAATTCATTAAGGATTTTCCTGATTATCCAGCCAATAATACTGGTTAAAACATGCAACCTTGCAAATAATCTCTTCAGTCCTGTGACAAATGCTTGTATTTTCACCAAGCTCTTGCTACGACCTGCGTCCTTGGATAACTCCAATGAGTCATCCCATAATGAGCTCTGCAGTTTTATATTGTTTTGTCGCAAAGGCGTAGGCTCGGCCTTGCTGCCTCTGAACATGAAACCTGCAGCAGATCCTTATCAGGAAGTGTGGCTGATACAATCCTTGCTTTTGAAAATCCCCAGGAATCCCAAAGTCTTCTGAGGTTGGGATTAAAATGCCCGGGGGAGGTGGGCTCTTTTGTCTTCACTGACAGATAGCTGGACTGTGACCAACAAATAACCATTCTAGGGCTGCACCCACATATCTTTGGGTATCGCACTATCCTTGCATTAGAGTAGTCATTTGCAAATGGTTTGTTTAGTCTGTACAGGAAAATCCAGTTGTGAATGATTTCTGCAGAGCAACAATAGCACAATATCCAGCCAAATGTGGATGGGTCCAGGAGAACATTGTCCTTGGGCATTCTTCCTGTATCTCATCCCCTCGATCTATTGCAAGGCCAATATGTTCTCACTGACATCATGGAACTCACAACAGTTGTACGTGGGGTTTCTAGGAACTTCACCAAAGTTGCCGCATGACATACCTCCAGGGCAGCACAAGTAGCTGTGGTTAGTCACTACCCTCTGCACCGGCCCTGAACAGAGAGAGATCTCTCTGGGTTTCCTCCAATTCTAGGGTTTCTTCTCTGCTTCACTCGCTTCAGGTCACGAGTCTTCCCATCACAGCCACTATGCTGTGTAACGACACTGCTATTTTTGTCGCTAGTTGGGTAAAGAGCCTCCTTGTTTGTCCGGTCTGCTTTCCCCAGCTGAAACTACTTCGGTGGAAAGTCATGTGTATCTTCCCTCCCACACTTTCATGGATCTGGTTTCCAAACTGGCCTCGGGAAGTAGGGCAGGTTCATTAACCCAAATTTTCCTCAAGGGGAAATTTGGAGCAGGATGAATGACGCAGAATCCCTTGTGTCATGCAAGTAGGCTATATTGGTGCAGGAAGCGGGTGCCTTTGGCTCTCCTGATTGGTTAGTAAACAGTGAGTAATGGGAAGACTTTGTGTGCACTTATGTGGATTTGTTTGGGATGTTTGTGGCCTGTAAGCAAGGGCCACTTAGAATGGGATTCCAGAAAGCCATGCAAGAGGTGGAGCTGCAGGTGCCCATTCTGTACTCAATGTGATACAGCGGCTGGGCATCCACTCCATCTTGGCCCCAGGTGGCACAGGATGGTGCCAACAGTGAGGCTTTGTAGTCAGAAGATGAAGCCGGTCACCTGTTAGGCAGACCTGGAGAATCTGGCTGTGGTCTCACACACTAAATAATCCACTTTCAATCTACTTTCAATGCAGTTTCTAATTGGATTTTGCCAGTTCACACAGTAAAATCCAGTTGGAAAGTGCGCTGAAAGTGGATTGAGAGTGGATTATTTAGTGTGTGTGACCAAAGCCTCTGTGTCAGGCTCTGAAGCTTACATATATTAGGACCACCTTCTCCTGTATCAATCTACCTGTACGTGTAGCTTATTGTCAGTGGTTCTGCTTCATGTTCCCCCACCATCAGAGGGCATTCCTGGTGGCAATGCCAAGATTCTGGAATTCCCGTCCTAGAGAGGTTCACTCTCCTCCATCTTGCTTGGCTTTTGGGCAGCTGGCCAAAACAGTGCTTTTCCAGAAAGTAAAACTGATTTTCAGTTTTGATGATATGCTTCGTGGCTAGTCTTTTTTTTACTATTTGTTTGAGAGAATTTGTTTTAAAAAGTCTGCCTTTCTACCACATATGCCCATCAAGGCATAAATGGGACATGTTAGCAAAACACACACACACACACAGAGCTGGTAGGCAGAAGTTTCAGTGTCATCTGCACAGTGCTGAAGGTCTTCCTTCCACTGCCATTCTAGCTGTTCTTTCTTTCTCCTTTGGGGTGTGGCTAAAAATGCCACCCCCTGCAGAAATAGGTTGCCAAGATGATTCTCAGCAACTAGATATTGTTCATCTCTGCAGAAAGGGGTTTCTTCCTTCAGGGAGGCACAATGGAGGGGTACCTGGCTGTTTCCTTCCCTCCCTCAGATGGCCTCAAAAGTGAAAGTAGAAAGGGGTGTCCCCCCCTTTCCGTTAGGCCTCTTGGTTGCTGTTGGTGTGTTATTGTGTTCATTCAAATGATTTGTTGTTATGCTTTTCTTGGGGGCTTCCTTGGCCGAAAAGCCAAATGAAATGCTTCTAAGCAATAACGAAATAGATGTCTACCCAAGTCATTTCAAACACAGCTAAACTTTGATGGCTCCCCCACAAGGCCTCCTGGGAACCTCAATAGGTTGAAAGCGAGACTGGGACCCAGAAGGGGAGACCAAAGTTCCATACCCTGCTTAGCCCTGGGTGATCGTGGGCTAATCCTGGTCTCACATCCCAGCTTACCTCATAGGGTTGTCACCATGGCCACGTACAATGTCCTGAACTCTTTGCAGGCAGAGTGGGAGAAAACTGTATTGAATGGAAAATTAAAAAAATGAGTCATCCTGGGAAGGGGGAGGAATTTCTGCAATAGAATTCTCAGAGTTCTAAATAGAAATTCTCGGTGAGAGTCTGTTTTGAAACTGATTCTACTCTGTGTAGCCTGGATGTGGTTTAGAGCTCTTTGCTGTTCTTTCTTTGCGGAGGGGAAGGGAGGGGATAACAATCGGCAGTCTGTTAGTGAAAGGAATTGGGGGGAAGAGAGCTGGCCCTGGGAACGTGCCACCAAAATAAAACAGGTCTGCAAGGCAGCGTGACGTCATGTCGCGCTGCAGCCTCACCACTGGTCGTCTTTTCTTGTTCTCCCTCTCTGCTAGGTCTGCAACGGTCTGGTGCAAACCACCGGCTGGCCATCCGTTGTGACGTGTGTCGGCAACTGGTTCGGAAAGGGGAAGTGAGTCTGTTTTGCTTGTCTGGCCGACTGTGTTTCTCAAGCATCAGTTGCTTCATCCTCATCTCTGGAGGAAGAGCCTGATGGATTTCCTTGCTGAGACAGGAAGCCTAGCCATAGGCGGAAGTGGGCCCATGGTCTGATTCTTTATAAGGCACCACCAGATCTATAGCTAGAAATTTGAGGACTGGAGGGAGGTGGGGGGGGGAGATGAAAGGTACATCAGCAGGGGTGGTGGTGGGGAAATCAATGCCTATCAAGCGTTTGCTGCATTTATACCCTGCTTCTCTTCCCAATGTAAACTCAAAGTGGCTTATATCATCCTCCTCTCCTCACAACAGTCCTGTGAGGCAGTATAGGCTTAGAGTGTGACTGGCCCAAGGCCACCCAGCAAGCTTCCATAGCAGAGTGGGGACACAAACCTGGTTCTCCCAGATCCTAGCCCGGTACTTTAACCACTACTGCATGCTGGCTGAACATTCGGGGAGAATTCTGCTGGCAGGCTTCCCCTTCAGTCTCCACAAGTAAAAGGTCTAAAGATCTTACTTTACCAAAAAATGAAAACTGAAAATTCAGAGAAGGGGATTGGATCATTCCTGAGGGGGCCAGACATCCACAAAGCCCCCTCTGGCAGCAGCTCATAAGGTACTCTCTTGCATTTAAATAGCATGGCAGAGATAAAAGTCCTACAATTAGTTTGATCTAATATGGAGAGCAAGTGTGGTGTAGCGTTTGAGCTAGGCCTGGGGAGACCCAAGTTTATATCCCTGTTTGTTGTGAATACTCATGGGATGATGCCAGGACAATCATTCTGTGCCAGCCTGACCTACTTCAGGTTGTTTTGTTGATAACACAGATGAAAAGAGAGCCACTATGTATGCCATCCTGGGCTCCATGGAGGAAGGGTGGGCTGAAAATGTATTTGGTAAATAAATAAAATTACATAACCACTTACTGTATTTGATATGGATTGTAGGTGTAATAACAGTCCTACCCAGTATGGATGTCCTCTGTACCAAAAGATTATTGCTTGTAAAACATATTTTGTTTAACTTGTACTGGAATGATTCTGCAAAGAGCTTATGGACAAATAAATCACAGCATAGATATATTTCACTTGGTGCCGTCTGCTCTGACTGGCAGCAGCTCTCTGTGTTCCCAGGCAAAGTTCTCTCCCCGTGCTGGCTGGCCAAGACCTTTTGACCTGGAGATGCTCCGTGTTGAACTTGTGCCCTTCATCACACAAACACCTGAGCTCTGCTTATGCAGCAATAAGCTCTCCCATATTTAAGCAGCAATGGGCAGGACCTCACCTGCTGACCTTCAGCCTTTGAAATGCATCACATACCTTGAGACCGTTTTCTGGGTCTACTTGTAAAATCCTCATTTAGGTATGCAAACTCAGCAGGAGACAGGTGACAAGTAAGGATGTGCATTCTGATCTTCCTGAGCCGAAAGTATGCTCAAGAAATACCTTGTTGGTATTTTTTGGGTATATTTCAGCATCCCAAAACTATCTGGAGCTTTTTTGGGAAAACCAGGAGGGACTCCCCTCCAAAAATCCCGGATGTTTTCAGGAACCAAGAAGACTGGGAAAACAGCTGTGAGATGGGGAAAGTACTACCCACCCTGCCCCGCTTCTTATGTAGTTCTTTAAACCAGCCTGGTTTTAAGGGACTGCAGAAAAAATCTGGGGAAACAGCTGAGAGCTGACAGCTTCTTCCTTTCAGCTTCAGCAGGAATCAGAAACTGAAAGACTCCTGCTTTGATGTCCGTGCTTCCTGCAGTCTCGCTCTTCTCCCAGGGAAGGGAGCATGCAGCCTTAAGCTTCTCCCTGTGCACAGCTCCACCTGGTGTGACTGAGTGATTGACAGCATAAGAGGAAGGGGAGAGATGATGGAGGACAGGTCTATCAGTGGCTACTGGCCATGACCTCTAAAAGGAACCTCCACATTCAGAGGCAGTCAGCCTCTGAATCCCAGTGCCAGGAGACAACATCAGGGGAAGGCCTCAACCTCTAGTCCCTGTTGTTGGACCTCCAGAGGAACCGGTTGGCCAGTGTGTGAGACAGAATGCCAAACAAGATGGGCCACTGGGCTGATCCAGCAGGGAGGTTCATCTCATGCGCTTGTGTTCTTAGTCACTGCAAAAGACGGAGCTCATTCTAAGCTTCCCATCATACACAAAGTCACCACTATCAACCCCTGGGCTGGGCCCCAGATCCACAAACACACAGATCAGATTTTATTTTTATAACAGGAAGGAAATAAAAAAATGGCAAAACAGGAAGGAGGGATGAAGAAAGTAAGGGGAGGAAAGGGTACAGAAATCTAGTTCCCACTGCACAGATTTTTTCCTCCCCCCTTCACTGCCCCAAATGTGCTCAACTTCATATTAGGAGAATTAGGCTTGCCAGTCAGGTTGCTGACAACTAATGTAAACCATTCTCACTGCTTCAGTAGCTCTTTTCTCTCCAGCCTGGACCATTTTATGTCTCATATTGTGTGCTGTGGTTGTATCCTACCTGTCCTCCAAGAAGCTCAGGGTGTGACTCGTTTCATCAGCGTCATCGTTGTTGTTGCTGTTATTAATATTCACTTCCTATATTTATTTACTTATTATTTCATTTCTACCCCGCCCTCCCCACAAGCGGGCTCAGGGCGGCTTACAAACAAGGGCACCAAGTGCCGGATATAAAACATTAAAAACATATAAAGCACACAATTATTAGAATAAAGTGCTCAAAGATGGTAAACATACAATCAGATCAAGATGGTGGCCTGTAGATATTGCTCAAGTCCATTTCGACAGAACTGATCCACCGGAACACTGTGGCATGGTCTTTGTAATGGGCCATCCCACTCACCCTGTTGTTCCCGTGAGGTAGTTGTTGGTGGTGGTAGTGGCGGCTCCTAATTAAAAGCCTGGCGGAAGAGCTCCATCTTGCAGGCCCTGCAGAACTGTGAGAGGTCCCGCAGGGCCCTGATCTCCTCCGGGAGCTCATTCCACCTGGTTGCAACAAGCCTGGCCTACCTGGGGCCTGGGATCACTAATCGGTGTTGAGCCCCCGACTGTAGTGCTCTCTGGGGTATGTATGGGGAAAGGCGGTCCCTCAGGTATGTCGGACCCTGACCATATAGGGCTCTACCATGTATATATATATATATATATATGACCATATATATACTCTGCCTTTCTTCCCACTGGAACCCAAAGCATCTTGCATCATTCTCTTCTCCTCCCATTTTATCCTTACAGCAACCCGGTGATGTAGGTTGAGTTGAGATTGTGTGACTGGCCCAAGGTCATCCAGCAAGAGCCAGTTTGGTGTAGTGGTTAAGTGCGTGGACTCTAATCTAGGAGAACTGGGTTTGATTCCCAACTCCTCCACTTGCAGCTGCTGGATGACCTTGGGCAAGCCATAGTTCTGTCAGAGCAGTTCTTGAAAGAGCTTTCTCAGCCCCACCAACCTCACAGCGTGTCTGTTGTGGAAAGGGGAAGGGAAAGGGATTGTAAGCCACTCTGAGACTCCTTCGGGTAGTGAAGGGCGGGGTATAAATCCAACCTCTTCTTCTTCTTCAAGATGCCACGCCAAAATGGACTGGCTTACCATGGTTTGTGTTGACATGGTTTGATTTCATGTTGGAACTGATAAACGGTGGCAGCAATTGCCCTGCCTCCGGAGGCTACAGCTTGGAGCCAGGAGTGAACTTACCAGACTGTGTGCTAAGAAAATGGAAAATAAAACCAGACAATCAGCTCTTCATCATGGTTCGTCTGTTGTAGAGTCTGATGCACAAACCACGGTTGGGGCTGTAAACTAAGGGTTATGCAGACTATGGGTTAGAATGATGCCTGATGTGACCCTTACCTGGTTCAGATTTCCATTCTTTGCAACAGCAACAGCCCAACTGGATGCTTTCTGTCTTTTCTCTTGCCAGGCGGGGTTTCATCATGGGCATCTGGAATTCGCACACATCTGTAGGAAACATCCTGGGGTCCCTGATAGCAGGTGCTTTTGTTTCACAGGCATGGGGCCTGTCATTCATTGTCCCCGGGATCATCATCGCCACGATGGGAGTCGTCTGCTTCTTGTTCCTCGTTGAATGTGAGTGTTGCCACTCATGAGCCTGGGTACTCTGGCTGCCGTCCTAGACATACTTTGGAAATAAATCCCACTGGGATCTGTGGACGTTGCTTCTGATCCGAAGCATTTCAGAAAACTGCTATCTATGGGGGCGTAGTCAAGATCATTTAATGCAGGGAAAGTTGTCTTTATAGGTACTATAACAGTGTTTTCCGTATTCCTAACTGGGACGGCTGGAAAATATTTAAAGTGTTCCCCATTGCAAGTTTATACGTGAAGTGGAAGAGCCTAAGCTACATTTATGGGCAAAGGGGTCATCCAGGGAGTAAGACCTCTTGAGGACTGATAAATCCCAAACACAAGGCTGGGGGCCAGGGGGTAGAGTGACCTTCTTCATTCACTTTTCCCAATTGCCCATCACTTCAGAAATAACACCAGTGTTTTGGATATTGGCGGAATCATTGCTGTCCTAATGCAGTAGAAAAGATCAAGAGTCCAGTAGCATACCCTGCCAGAAATTTTGTTAGTCTTTAAGGGGCTACTGGACTGTTGCTCTTTTCTACTGCTACAGACAGATTAACGTGGCTACCCACCTTGTGCTGTCCTAATGATCTAGATTGTGGGGACCAAGCATTACTTGAGTTCTTGTAAAGTTCCAGTTTGCGGAACAAGAAGGACCCAACCCCCACCCCCCGCCCCAGACATCTCTATAGATCGGTAACAGTTCATATTCCGTTGTCGAAGGCTTTGAGCAACTAAAGTTCATATTTCGACAAAGAGATGTGGCCATCTAGTGAGAGAAAGTGGTATTGCTCCTATTTTGGCCTGACTTGATTTGTGAGTGGTGCGACTCATGCATTGATTCAATTTTTGTCTATTGAAAACATCTCTGCTCAGCGTGTCCGCAGAGGACTCAAGGCAGACGAGATAGGAAGTCTTCTTCACAGCTGCTGAAGAGGGAATTTTGTAGGGTTCCTCTTTTCTAATCTCTGGAGTATGGTATCATAACAGGCGGCAATAATGTGCCTCCAATATGGAGGTTAAATACCCTTCTTCCGTCCCGTCTGTATTTTCCTCCTCCACGACTCCTTTTTGCAGCTAAACTAAATGTTGGTACACCTGATGACAGATTCATCAGCATCTGGCATCATTAGAAAAGCTGGGAAGACTGTTATCACAAATTGGCATGGATATGACTGGTCACTGTGCTACTCTTGTACCTTTGCATAGAAATGTCACACTCTGCACCTCTTTATTTTGGCAGATGTTTGGCTCTGTTGTTTTCAGTTTCTTTGTTTATGCTCATACACGTATAGTTGCCAAGTGATACCATACCTATGCATCTAATGAAGTGGGCTCCATTCCACAGAAAACTTAAGCTGCAATGAATCTGTTAGACTTTAGAGTGTCAGAAATCACCTTTTTGCTAAAGGATGTGGACACTTCCCCCCTCCTTTTCCCCTCTCAGTGCATGGCACCCATGTGCAATCAATGCTTTGGAGCAGGATTCTGGTCTTGCCCCCAGAAATGCTGATGGAAGTCTTCTCAATTGGCCCCTGTTCACAAAATATTTTCAGTCACACAGTGAAGATCCTTATGATGAAATGGCAACTTCTGCCAAAGCAGTATTTTTAAAAATTTGCACAGCCAATCAAATCTCCAGTGGCCAATCAGAAACCTTGCTGGGCAAAAGCCCCACTTGGTCCCACCCACTTTCTAAAACACTTGGCGGGCACCAGGGAAGGTGTCAGCAGGTGGCACAGTGCCCATAGGCACCGCATTGGGGACCCCCAGGTACTAGTGTTCATGATTCCTGAGTTGCAGACTGAAAAACATTCAAGCTGGCTGTTTGATATCTTTTCCCAAGAGTATGGCCTGCTTCTGTAACACTGTTTCCCTCTCTTTCAGATCCAGAAGATGTTGAGTGCAGCCCTCCTCTTCACCATGTAAGTCTCACATCTCTGTTTTTCCTTAACACCAACTAGAGGTTTCTTCTTCCTTACTTGGTGGAGGGAAGTGACCCTCTTCAGAAGAGAGAGAATCAAGCTCCCCACCCAGTAGTTTATGTCTTGAAATCTTGCACCTTCCCAGTTCCAGTTCTGTAAGGGGTTTTCCCTGACGCATTCAGTTACCAGGATCCATCCCACCTCACTTGTTTATCATCTGTGCTTTCCCCCTTTCCTGCCCCCCACCCCTGTGTTGACCCAAAGCCAGAACTGTACTGGACAAGGAGAGATGAGAGATGGCACTCTCATACCCTCCTACTCGCCCTCCACACCAACATTCCCTCTAAGTTGTGGAGTCTTGTGAGCAAAAATTCTGCTTTGTGGCATTAAAGTTGTGAGTGAGTGATTTGGCCACTGCATAAATTAGTTTGCTCTGGAGCCATCCTTCCTGAGCAAAGACAAAAATGTGTGAGCCGGACGCTAAAAAACTGTGAGCTAGCTCACACTAACTCACCTTGAAGGGAACTCTGCTTCACACCCCCTTTACCCAGGGGGCTGGTGGGAACAGAAATTTCTGGTCATCTTAGACAACGTACAATATTGCTTAATATATTGTTTTTAGTAGTTTTTAACATTATTTAATGGATTATTATTGTGTTGGTCTTGACAGAAGCTGCCCTGAGCCCTGCTTGCAGGGAAGGGCAGCCTAACAAGTTGAAATAAATAAATAAATAAGGGAAGAACAGAAGTGGAGGCACATGTTTTGTGCTATATGCCACTTTGAAGTTTCTGATAAAGCAGGATATAAGTTTAGCAATGATGAGTGTGAGAGAGAAGTCATGACTGAGAAAGGATGGTCAGAATCATAAATGGTTGCAGTAGAACCACTGGGTGCCTTCCAGAGTTCTGCAAGAGTGGAAGTGGGTCTATTTCTCAAGGTGCCTGAATCCAGACTTCTGAGACGTTTGGTTCTCTTACAGGCCAGTTCAGAGGAGAAAGGCCTGGAGGCAGAACATTCCATCAGTGACGGGAGCCTGAACGCATCCAACCACAGCAGAGAAAACATCATGGTCGCAGTAGAAAGTACAAAAGAATCAACAGAGGGACCGGAAGCCATCAGTTTCTTTGGTGCTCTCCGGATACCTGTAAGTACAGCCCCATAGTGGCCTTGCCTCTGTGTTCCAGAGAGCCAGCGTGGCGTAGTGGTTAAGAGCAGCAGACTCTAATCTGGAGAACTGGGTTTGATTCCCCACTGCTTCACGTGAAACCTGTTGGGTGACCTTGGGCCAGTCACACTTCTTAACCCTCTCAGCCCCACGTTCCTCACCAGGTGACTGTTGGAATGTGATTGTAAGCCGCCTTGAGACTCCTTAAGGTAGAGAAAAGCAGGGTATAAAAACATACTCTTCTTCTTCCATGTCTCCATTCCTTTTTTCTTTCTTCTTTTAAGCAGCCTTGGAAACTCAGATTGAGAGTGGACCACTAGGGGAGGGGGGATGGAGAAGGGCTGTTCAACCCCATCACCTCCTGCCGTATCTTTTTTCCTGTTTGGAGAAAAGCAGCTGGGGGGGCTTTTTTAAAGGTAAACAGAGAAACAGTTAAACAACCCCTTCTACCCATTGCTGTTCTGCTGCCAATCACAGCCTTTCCAAGCCTTGTTTCTCATTCATAAAGATCCATTGTGGAAAGGAACTGGTGTTCCATGTGTCACATCTAGCTTTACCCTCAGTCAGGGCTCTTTTTGTAGCAGGAACTCCTTTGCATATTAGGCGACACACCCCTAATGGAGCCAATCCTCCAAGAGCTTGCAGTAGCCCCTGTAAGAAGAGCTCTGTAAGCTCTCGGAGGATTGGTTACATTAGGGGTGTGTTGCCTGATATGCAAAGGAGTTCCTGCTACAAAAAGAGCCCTGCCCTCAGTAGTCTCTTTCTTCCCATTGGGCTGTTGCCGGCAGGCTCTGTGCCAGTTTATTCAGATTCTAGCTACACATTGTGTTCCATAATTGGAACTTCGGCAGCCTCCTTTGGTCCTAAAAACAGTGACGGGAAGGCCTAATACGGATCAGAATGTGGTGCTGGGAGGGGTCAATTTCCCCCTTTGCTGTTTCCTACTCGAAAATGGGCCTCCCCCCTCCACATAGGGAAGAAAGACAAACAATTCTGAGGGGCAGTTTTGTTTGAAGAAAGAGCACACAGGAGAGGAACTAAGCCCTCCTGCCCCAGCAGCTCATCCTGTTCCAAATTTTAACACACACACCCCCCACCACACACAGAGATTTTTTAGGTTGAAAAAGACACGAGAGTTCCAAACATGGAATTCTGGCATCGTGAGCAATTTAATCCTCAGAAGTCAGTCCCACTGTGCCTCATGGGGGTTCCTTCTTGGCAAGGGTGTGTAGGATTTCAGCCTTAGCCTCCCAAATCACAGTTTTGCTTTACATGCCGTCTATTTTGTCATACAGTAGAATAGTTTATTCCACATAAATTGTGAGGCTGAGGCTACTGGAATCCCCCCTTTTCACCTGAAATCATTTATGCTACTTTTCAATAAAGAGGCACGGTGTATGATGACCTGGATTCTATGTATATGCAATGAATCACCTGGAACAGGAAATTCTGACAGGGCCAACCTATATGAAACGCTGCAGATCCATGATGGGATCTCTCATCTCCTTCAACTTCTTTTATTGGCAGTCATGAGGTCAAATCAGATTGGGTCCATCAGTGCTGGGGAGGGGTAGCCCTGAACCCCTCCCCGTATTTTCCTAATTTAAGTCATCTTCCTCCAAGATGCTGTTTTTCCCTAACAGATACACATTCATCTATGCCATTTCACTGATCCATTGCCCCCATCTCATGCCTATTAGCCTGATGGGGGGGGGGGGGGGGCCATGCTAGTGCTTCAGTGGAAACGGGATTGTAGATTAGGAGAACAATGGTGGGAAAAAATTATCCCTTCCCCGTGTTGTTTCCCAAGAAAATCGGTGACCACAAGCGGCCACATTTTAGTAAAAGAAAATACAGTGCAAGACCCAGCATCTCACTTGTGGTTTGTCTCTTATGCTTTTCAAATTGCCCTGTGTAGCTGCTGGTGACGCTGAGAGCCAGTTTGGTGTAGTAGTTAGGAGCATGGACCCTAATCTGGGAGAACTGGGTTTGATTCCCCACTCCTCCACATGCAGCTGTTGGTGTGACCTTGGGTCAGTCACAAGTTCTTTCAGAGCTGTTCTCTCAAGGGCAGTTCTCGAGAGAGCTCTCTCAGCCCCACCTACCTCACAAGGTGTCTGTTGTGGGAAGGGGAAAGGAAAAGGATTGTAAGCTGCTCTGAGACTCCTTCGGGTAGTGAAGGGCGGGGTATAAATCTGATCTCTTCTTCTTCTTTCTTTCCCCATCTCTTTCTCTCATCTTGCCTTTGCAGGGAGTGGTGGAGTTCTCCTTTTGCCTTCTGTTTGCGAAGCTGGTCAGCTACACTTTCCTCTACTGGCTTCCTCTTTACATCGTGAATGTTGGTGAGTCGCTTGAGCACGTCAAGATCCCGATTTGTGATTTCAGGAGGCTTTTCTTCACCAACCCAGACGGTCACCTCAGTCTCTGTGCTTCCCTGAAGGCCAGATCCCAACTCCAGCTGCTGCGTAGATCCCTGCTCCCAAGGAGTCTGTCGTCAGCCTCAAGCCCCAAGAGCAGGCCAGTTGGCAACCCTAGGCTCACAGAAGCATCTACTGAAATTAAATTTCCAAGAGCAATCTCAGTATTTGAGGAAAAGCAGTCACATCACTTACCTCCATTGGCTGAGGCTTACTCACGCATCTGAGAGATTTCCTGATTTTTTGACAGGATCTGCTTAGCCTTCTCTCTTCCAGTTTGGTGTTGGGCCAGTCACAGTTCTCTCAGAACTCCCTCAGCCCCACGTACCTCACAGAGTGCCTGTTCTGGGGAGAGGAAGGGAAGGAGATTGTAAGCCACTTTGAAACTTCTCAGGGTGGTGAAGAGCGGGGTATAAAACCAATTCTTCTTCTTCCTTTGTAGCTCATTTCAGTGCAAAGAAGGCTGGAGACATGTCCACCCTCTTCGACGTCGGTGGCATCATCGGTATGTCGCATTGATTTTCACTCACCCTCTTCCCATGTTTCTGTATCAGTGACAGCGCTCTTATAGCTCCAGAGGCTGTTGAGGGACTTTTTGAATTGAACTCTGGAGGCAAGGACAATCTCCTTGGGCTGGGTTCAAACCCAAAACACAGCCAACCCCTTTCCCCTGATTCCAGTCTTGTGAGTCATTAAAAAAACCCAAAACCTTCCATTATGCATGGAAGGAAAATATGGTTCTGCTCCTCTGCCTTCTGCATGTGGAAGTCTTCCTGTGCTCTGACTGTGCATAGGAATCCATCATGAATCTATGGAGTCCAGATATGGGATTAAAGAAGGGCCAAGCATCATTTCTCTGTGCCCGACTCCACAAACCTTGTAACACACACAAACATATGTGTGCTGATCCTGTCTCTTGTATACAGCCTCACAAGTCATGAATGTCCATTTCATTTTTTGAATATACCATATCATGGTAATGGGCTTGCAAGTGCACCCACTATCATTACCACGCCTGGGCTCTGCGTCTACCAATTTCAGCGTCACAAGTGGGCCCCCACACAGCACTATAGTGGATGAATACCAGAGGACAGGTTATGTTGGGTGAGGAAAGGAAAGGAAGCCCTTCTTAAGAACATAAGAGAAGCCGATGTTGGATCTGGCCAATGGCCCATCCAACACTCTGTCACACAGTAGCCAAAAATACCAGGTGCCATCAAGAGGTCCACCAGTGTGGCCAGGACACTAGAAGCCCTCCCACTGTTGCCCTCCCCAAGCACCAAGAATACAGAGCATCACTTGCTCCAGAGTTCCTATCTATACCTTGTGGCTAATAGCCAATGATGGATCTCTGCTCCATATGTTTATCTAATTCCCTCTTGAAGCCATCCATGCTTGTAGCCACCGCCACCTCCTGTGGCAGTGAATTCCATGTGTTATTCACTCTGTGTTGTATTTATGCCGGCTTGAAATGTAGTGCAGGATGTCCTTTTGCTGGGAGTTTCAGAACCGAATTACTGCCTCCAGGACCACAACATCACAGTGGAATGGAGAAAAGAATTAAATTCACGATTAGCAGAAATGTCAGGGCTAGCAAAAGGAAGGCATAACTAACAGCTGGGATTCACTGAAGCTGGGGAGACGGCTGCTTAGCTGAGATGTCACTGAAAATGGATTATTCAAATGGAAGATAGATCCGTCATTGTTAGTTAAATGGAACCTCCATGTTCATAAGCAGTCTACCTTTGCTACTTCTGGTTGTTCCTTACAGTGGGCGAGAAACAACAAATGGCTATCTCCATTGGGTTGGCTTGCAAACTACCTGGAGGATCTGACTGTCCACTGCTGGAAACAGATTGCTAGGTTCCACTGAGCTTGGCCTGCTCCCCCAAGGCAGATGTTAGGTTCTCAACTCTTCCCAGGCTTTGGAATGTGAATTATGCTTTTTCCATGCAGGTGGCATCCTTGCGGGTCTTATCTCTGACTACACTGGCGGTAGGGCCACCACATGCTGTGTGATGCTCATTTTGGCAGCACCCATGGTGAGTATCCTCATAAGTTCACAAGACATAGACTCTTTTATTTCCTCTTTGTATTCTAACAGCTCCTATTTGTGATCAATTAAATGTGCATGAATTAGCACTGGAGGGGGGGCAAGCCAAGAATAATAAAGGGGAAAAGATACCTCTTTTCGTTTCAGTGATGCACAGAAAGGCTCCAGCAGTCATCTTCTTAAAAAAAAATCCCTTAGAAGAGGCATTCCTTCACAAAGAAGGTAATGGCTCTTCTATGGTTTTTTTTAACAAATATTTGCATTCAAAATAATTATTTAAAAATTTCTGCCCAATTGACTACTTAGTTAAGAGTGTAGATGCCACAAGCTGAGTTGATTTCACAGACCTCAGAGCCCCTTTAAGCTAGACTTGAAGAAACAGCCACTTGTTTAATTGCCTTTGGCGAGTGAGAATTGCGTCTAGATGACCGAGCAAGGAAATATCTGTGTAATGGAAGTGTGTGTGTCCTATTCCCCACGATCACCCAAAGGTGACGTTATTGCGCTAGGCACGTTGTGGGGAAGACACTCTATCATTTGAGGGGAAACTCTAGCTGCTAGTGCCTCTCAAACAAACAACAACAACACACCCTCCCAAGTTTCAAAAAGATTGGACCAGGGGATCCAATTCTATGGGCCCCAGAAGAAGGTGCCCCCCATCCTCCATTGTTTCCAGTGGAGGAGAAAAATGCCTTCTCAGTTCACTTGTGGGCTGAAGCTAAAATCCCTGCACCGCTGGCTAAAATTTTGTGTGCCAGCACCCCCTAGTGCAGCTTAGGGGTAACTTTGATTGCAACTGGTCTCCGGGTTACAGAGATCAGTCCTCCTGGTAGAAAATGGCTATTTTGGAAAGTGGACTCTCCAGGAATTTTCTTACCCAGAGCTGGCAACCCTCCTTCCAGTGTTCATATGCGACTCTGAGCTATCTGGTGGGGCTAGGCAGTTCCTGGCAGCTTTAACATAAGCATGATCCATAGTGCCCTCTTACCCTGCCCTGAGCCAAAAATGAACGGTCTGGGAATTTTTCACAGTTCCCAGCTATGTATTGTTCCTTTAGGGCAGTCAATGAACTTTACAGAGTACAAAAGAGACAAGCCAGTGCTCCAACCAGCTTATGAATCCAAGAAAGACATTTCTGTCTAAACCAAGACAGAGTTGCCAATAAAATCAGAAGTCTTTTCAGTTCCATTGGCAACCTGGTGGATAAGAGCCAGCTGTATTGTGCTGATGATCTCTTTGGTCTTTTCCAAGACTCAAATATTTGGATGCTGTTTTTCTTCTCTAAAAAACCAAGCCTAGCTCACAGTTGCTAGGAATGGAGGGATCAGAATCAGGCTCAAATGCCAACAGCTGAGGCCTTAGAAAGGGCAAAAACCCCTAACGCAGCTGGATTGCAACTCAGTCTCTCTTCCTGTTCGTCTTCTCCCCCTGTCTTCTTCCATGGGAGTATACCGTACTTGGTCCTGGGAAAATACTTTCCCCAGCAAGATCGGAGCATCCCAATTGTGTGGGAGATGGTGAACTGAGTAGACACAAAGCAGGAAAATGCCAACTTTCCTAGCAAAATTCTGTATTCTTCTCTGTTTACTCCTATCCCTGCGCAGATATGGCAGCCAGACTTTAAAAAGGACAGCATATTAAGGATTCCTTCTGCCCTGGAAGAGATGATCAGTTACATGTTTGTTTGGCTTTTTACCATTAAAAAAACATCAGCAATTTCCTACTGTGGCAAGATGAACACTCTAATGTTGGACAGAATAGCTCTACCTACAGAGGCTGTCATGCTGCAATGAAGCCAGGCATTGAAGAGGGCTGTATTTTGACTAGCTGTTTAGCCTTGCCAAATATGTGTGTGTGTGTGTGTGTGTGTGTGTGTGTGTATAAAACCTGACCTGAATGGAACGTTCTACTTTCCCTGCATTTCTCAGCCTCTGCACTCCACCCTAGTCTTGCTGTATGCATACTTTTCCTAGAAAGTTTTCATCCCTCACTGCTAGGCAAAGCAATAGCTTTAAATTATATGCAGAGACATTCTGGCCTCTTCTGGTTAGCAGTGCAGCAATGAAACAGCCACAATGATGTAAATTCGGGCTTTGGATGGCCTCTCTTGTGATCTGATTGGAATGTACTTTGGCAAGATGTTTCACACGTCCCTTGGAGAGCTAGAGCCCGCGCGGGTTCTCTGTCTCTGAGAGATGCTTGCAAATATCTCCCCCAGACTGATAAAATAGGCATGTTTTTTCCCTTTGAAATGCCAAACAAACTGCATGGCCCACTACCCAGCTTACAGCTTCCGCTCCATCCAGTGCTGATTGCCATTTCTGGTGCTAAATTGAATGCACTTGGCCACTCTCCTTGCCAGTGCCTGGAGCAGTTGGGCTGGGTCCGTAAAGCTCTGCATGTGAGGGGAGCAACACCGCTCTCTCTTTCCACAGAGAGCCATAGCCAATGGCCGCTTTCGTTTCAGGATCAGAGACTGAAGCTCTGTGTAGCTGTAGTCTTTTATTTACCTCTGTGGTTTAAAAGAGAGTTCCCCTAGATTACTAAGAGATTGGGCTGTGATTCAGAAGGACGTTAGTTCGGATCTCATCTGAGCTGCAGGCTCATGAGGCAAGCCAGTCTCCTGTACAATATGTGGATAAAATAGTGACCGTGCGTACAGGGCTGCTGTAAGGATTACACTGAGATAACGGATGTGAGGCGCTTTGTGTTCTGAAAGCCCTGAATAAGCACTAGGTGTTCTTCCCAGGGGGAAAAGGCCAGCCCTGCATATCTGCCTCTTTTAGGGACACTTCCCACGCCTCCTGCTAGGGCTGCCAGATCCCCCCCGGCCACCGATGGGGGGCATAGGGTTACCAGCTCCTGGTTAGGAAAGTCCAGGAGATTTGGGAGTGGATTCTGGGGACTACAGGAACCTCAGTGGGTAAAATGCCATCGAGTCCAATCCTTCAAAGCAGCCATTTTCACCAGGGGGACTGATTTCTGTAGTCTGGAGATGAGCTGTAATTCTAGGGGATCCGCAGGCCCCACTTGGAGGCTGGCATCCATATCCTGCCATAGACCAGGAAGCTGCTGTGTGGATATCTCCTGAGACCTCCTAATACTAGGGAAGGATCCTTTTTGTGTAATAGGGGCTGGGAAGGGATCCTCTGGTCCAGAAGGAGGGTAAGCCAGTGGGACAGTTCCCCTGAATTCCAGCAGCATTGGTATAGAATGGTAAAGATTCAAGTACCATGAAGTGCAGGAAGAGGGAGAATGGAATTATTCAGATTGGAAATTCTTACCCAGCTTTCTCTTCCAGTTATTTCTGTACAACTACATTGGCCAAAATGGACTTGCTACATCAGTAGGTAAGGCTGCATCATTTTCCAGAGTTTTCTACCATCCGGCCATGCATGTTGACTTCCCTGGAGCATTTTTGTTTCTTTCTGCCTTTGGTTTTGTGGGTGAACATGTGGGTTGAATGTTCCCTCAGAGGAACCTAGAGCCAGTGGGTTTGAGCAACTTCTCCCAAATATTTACATATCTTAATTTTTAGCACTTTCCCCCCCTGTAACACATTACTCAAAGTGGCTTTTAACTCACAGACAATAAGAATATAATCAGAATCCTAATACATCAAAAGAGCTTACACCCTTATTGTTATGAAGCTAAAAAATGGGGGAAATACTATGCCAGCAAAAAAATCTACAAAAAATTTAAAGGTGTGGATTGGCAGGCTAAGGAAGTACTAATGAAACAAACAATACACTTATCTCACAAATTTGGCAAGGTGAAATCACCTTGCGGCTGCCTTATAAATGTAAGGCCCCAAAACTTAGTAACTGGCACATGAGGAGAAGGGTTCAAAATGGCAACCTGGGCAGTCACTAAAACTCTACGCTCCATCAGCTGCTGGGGCTTCTAAAATAATATTTTCACTCCTACAGCCCGTACCAGCACGCACAATGTACACTGAACCCCACCTCAACTTCGGGTGTGGCCTGTGAGGTAAAGTGCCTTGTCTTTCAAGTGTGGTTGAGGAGGAGAAAACCGGCACACACAATGTACACTGAACCCCAGCTCAGCTTTGTGCGTGGCCTGTGAGGCAGAGTGCCTTGTCTTTCAGGTTTGGATGAGGAGAAAACCGGCACACACAATGTACACTGAACCCCATGTGGCCTATGAGGCAGAGTGCCTTGTCTTTCAGGTTTGGATGAGGAGAAAACCGGCACACACAATGTATACTGAACCCCAGCTCAGCTTTGTGTGTGGCCTGTGAGGCAGAGTGCCTTGTCTTTCAGGTCTGGATGAGGAGAAAACCGGCACACACAATGTACACTGAACCCCATGTGGCCTATGAGGCAGAGTGCCTTGTCTTTCGGATTTCAATGAGGAGAAAACCGGCACACACAATGTACACTGAACCCCATGTGGCCTGTGAGGCAGAGTGCCTTGTCTTTCGGGTTTGGATGAGGAGAAAACCGGCACACACAATGTACACTGAACCCCATGTGGCCTATGAGGCAGAGTGCCTTGTCTTTCAGGTTTGGATGAGGAGAAAACCAGCATACACAATGTACACTGAACCCCAGCTCAGCTTTGTGTGTGGCCTGTGAGGCAGAGTGCCTTATCTTTCAGGTTTGGATGAGGAGAAAACCGGCACACACAATGTACACTGAACCCCAGCTCAGCTTTGTGTGTGGCCTATGAGGCAGAATGCCTTGTCTTACAGATTTGGATGAGGAGAAAACCAGCACACACAATGTACACTGAACCCAGCTCAGCTTTGTGTGTGGCCTATGAGACAGAGTGCCTTGTCTTTCAGGTTTGGATGAGGAGAAAACCGGCACACACAATGTACACTGAACCCCATGTGGCCTATGAGGCAGAGTGCCTTGTCTTACAGATTTAGATGAGGAGAAAACCAGCACACACAATGTACACTGAACCCCAGCTCAGCTTTGTTTGTGGCCTATGAGGCAGAGTGCCTTGTCTTTCAGGTTTTCTCCTCATCCAAACTTCACTTTCTTCACTTGGGCCTCAGCACACATGCACCTGGATCCTCCTCCTCTGTCTTCTCATGTCTCCACTGCTTTGGTGACTTAAAGGGGCATGAGGGAGTCTCCCTTGGCCTTTGAGATCTAACTACTTTCCCACTAGTGTTTCCATTTGCCCAGTGGGGGATCCCCCAATTTTGCAGGCTCCTGCCCGCTGCCGGCCAGCTGGCTGGCAAGTGGGAATCCCTCCCCAAACAGTGATGTTGCATGTGACCTGCCTGCGTCACCTGGAAGTGAAGTTGGCATGTGGGGGGGAGGTGTGTGTGACACTCTGGCTTTTGGACAAAACTCTGTGGTTTGATGTGGATTTTACCATAGAGTTTTGATCAAAATCCAGAGCATCGCCCCGAGGTCACTAACATGCCAACGTCACTTCCAGGTAACACAGGAATGTTGCATGCAATGTCACTGTTTCAGGGAGAATGGGGGCGATGTCACTTCCCACTCCCAGAATGTCCCCCATTCCCCTGCCGGTGGGTGAAAGGGGCCTGGCAACCCTACTTCCTGCAGATGTCACAGTGCGCATTCTCTCCTCCTTCCTCTCTCATAAGGCACGTGGCTCCCTTTAGCCAAGAGAGGCACCCTTGTGCCTTGGCAGTGTGGCTGCAACTCTCACTGTCCTTTCTTGGCAGTTCTAACATCAGCTTCCCTGTTGCTGTGGTATTAGCAGCAGCCATCTTGGTACCTTTGTGTGGGACCACTTCTCAAACCCTGGTAGCCAACTCTGCTTAGCAGCAGGGACTCACAGTTTGTGCTCAACAGCTAAAAAGATCCTTCACCTTTATGCTGTTAATCAAATAGTGGGAAGACAAGACTAGGATCGCCAGTGTTCTGAACCACAATCTCATATTGGAGGATGTGATCCTTGCACTGTATCACTGATGTTTGCTCTTTTTCTTTGCAGTGATGTTAATTATCTGTGGAGGCCTGGTCAATGGCCCTTATGCTCTCATTACGACAGCAGTGTCAGCTGACTTGGTAAGACTCTCACCGTGCCCTCCAATTCCCCCCCCCATCATGTATTGAGAAACGTTAATTTTTGAGGTTTCGTGCTTGCCACCTGACTCGACAACATTCAATATCAGTAGTGGTTTGACCCAGTATATGGGGCTGCCTCCTACATTCACAGATTCGCGTACTAAGTGCACTTCTCCTGCAACTTGGACCACTTTGTAACCGTCTTTCCTGAACTTGACCTAATTCCTAGAGCAGGATTGCACACAGCATAGTGGCTTGCTTCTTTGGGCAAGGGTAGGAAATTCTTTCCACAGAACGTAAACATGACACCTTGGCTGAGAGATCCTCAGAAGGAAGAGAACTCTTGGCTGGAGCTTGGCATTCCAAACTCTGAAAGGCTTTCAAGTAGCCTGGCACAAAGCAGTTATACATCCACCAGGTATTCTGGAATGGTTTTCTGGCTGAAAAATTCTCCCTGAGGCAAATCCTCTTTCGTGGCAACTGTTTATGTACAAAAATCTTTAGTCAGGAGGACTAGGCCAAAGTGGAAAAGTTTCTGGCTTGGGACTTTTGTGTGTCAAGCAATGCAAATGTCACTAGGGCCTCTTCAAGGGGAATTTTTTCCCTCTGTAGCCTTTATGCCTGTTGCATTATGTGGGGATAGACTGTGGCTCAGTGGAAGACCACATGCCATAAAAGGGGTTATTTGTCTGGACAACAAGCACTTGTGACTGTGCCTCTTTGTCGACTGGATCAGTTGCCAGCCCTGGTGCAACTGGTACGAGGCTATCCTGTGAGGCTCAACATCAGACAGGGCCTCTTTGGTGGCAGCACCAAGATTACAGAATGCCCTCCCCCATGAAGCACAATTGGCTCATTAACCCTTGACTTTCAGGAAGGTGGTTAAAAAACTATTTGTTCCACCAAGCTTTGACTTAACTCATTGATTGATTGATTGAACTTTTAGACTGCCCACCACTGTATACACAAGGCTCAGGGCAGTGAACGACAATAAAATACATTCATAAATTAATAAAAACAGTTCAGAAAAGTAAATAATACACATTTCCAGAAGGTGCTAAAAACTTCTAAAATTGTACCATTGCCTTGTGTGGAATTGAAAACTGGGACGGGATGCCAGATGAGGTGGAGCCCGTTGCTGTCCTCAACCAAAAACTTAAGAATGATTCTTTGCCTTTTTAAAGCTATTCTCAGCTGATGAGGTATATTCTGCTCTGTATCATAACTGGTGATTTTTCTATTTCTGTGTGCCACCTTGGGGACTCTGGGCATTGATAGAAATGGGATTGAAATGTCTTAAGTGTTCTGCATGATGAAGGCCTGAGGTTCAGTCTTTGACATCTCCAGTTCAAGTATCTCAAGTAGCCAATGTTAGGAAACACCTTTCAAAGATGAGACCCCAGAGAGCTGCTGCCAGTCAGAACCAAGGCTCCCTCTAAGCTGTGGGGTCTTGTGAGCAAAAATTCTGCTTTGTGAGCTACTGGCATTAAAGTTGTCAGCAAGCGATTTGGCTACTGCAAAAATCAGTTTGCTCTGGAGCCATCCTTCCTGAGCTGAGACAAAAATGTGTGAGCCGGAGGCTAGAAAACTGTGTGCTAGCTCACACTAACTCAGCTTAGAGGGAACACTGGTCAGAACTGAGTTAGATGGACCAGTGGTCTGACTTGGTATATGTGAGGGGAGGATTTGGAGCTCACGCCTTTCCTTGTTATCACTCCTCCGCCTGTATAGAGTAAAACATAAGGCTTAGTTAGTTGAGCACAGAATCTCTTGCTCTCAGCATCCTGGGACAATGCAGTAGGGGTGGGGGAGAAGGGGGGGGGAAATTGGACCGGAATTTATCAGTATAATCCTGCAACTGGGTAGATAACAGAACTTGTCGATCAGGAGTTTGGGGGGGCAAGTACTTATTGTTAGGCAAAATCTTTCCTGATTGGCCGTAGTTATGATTCCCCACCCTGATTGGCCTCCATATATACAGACACAGAGTAGTCAATGTTAATCCCAGTTCACTGATTGTTGCTCTCTCTGATAAGCCTGCCCTTCACTTTTATATGCATGCTGCAGTTCTGATCCTGGTGTTTGGATTAGAAATACTGAAATGCTGCTCTGGAGTGTCAACATAACAGGTTAAAAACTTGCTCTGCAGGAAGAACTGGGTCTTGAAAGATGGGACTGTTTTTTTGTTGTTGTTTTTAACCATATCAGTATGACCACACCATATTTGCCCTACTCTTTTTGGAAAGGTAACACCCCAGAACTCAAGATGTGCATTTTCTCTGAAATAACTTGTTTTGTTTCTTTCCTCCATCACAGGGCACTCATGAATGTCTCCAAGGAAATGCAAAGGCCCTCTCCACCGTTACAGCCATCATCGATGGGACAGGATCTGTAGGTTGGTAGTTGGAGTTCATAGGAGATGGTTTAAGCCTAATCCACATGTACTTTGAGACATGTGAGAACTTCCTGTCCCCCCTTTATCAGGGGGACATGATGAGAACTGGCCCATAAACATATACCTGGGAACCACTTCTATCAGTAGCTAGTGTTAACACTGTCAGTGGCTGTAGGAACAGAATGTCTTTGCTCAGAGATGCTGGGGGACAGGCAAGGGCATAGCTATCAGCGGTGCATATTGCACAGGAGCTTCCTCTGGACTTCTCTCCATCCACTATTAGCCATAGAAGAGTATCCCATATGTATCTTCATCCGACACCCCCTGAACATAGGGTATGTCCTCCGCCTGTGCACTGGGTACAGATGGACGGAGCCTGGCATCCAAACCGTCTTGATCTGACTTCAGTCTTGGCTACTCTCTCTGCAGGTGCTGCTCTCGGACCCCTGCTGGCAGGGCTGATCTCTCAATCAGGCTGGGACAACGTTTTCTACATGTTGATAACGGCCGACATACTGGCTTGTCTGGTGAGTTCCTTTTCCAGACTCTGTGTCAATTTCTCGTTTCTCCAGGTGACTGAAAATTGCAGTCCTAAGCAAAGTTACACCCTTCTAGGTTGCTCCAATGTTGGCATTTAGTCCTCACAACAAGCTCCATTTAAACCCATGCCAACTGGATATCAACACGGTTGGTTGCTCATACGCATCCCTCGCTCTGTCCTCTTCCCTCCTTTAAGACATGGAAAACTTTGCAGATTGAGTAAGGGTTAGTTCCCCACGATGGCTGAATATGGGCTCCTTGATGAACCAGAGTTTATTTGTTGCACACAAACTGGGATTCTGAGCTGCAGTTTAGTCCCAGTTTAGATTCTTAGTTTGTATGGAGTGAATAAACTCCAGTTCGCTGACGGATCTGTTTTCAGATGTTGTGGCAAATCAAAGCATGATGAAGCTAGGGAGTTCTCCAGATATGAAGAAGGAAGGAAGTGGGAGGAGCAAGGGGCATGTACAAGCACAACAGCAAATCGAGGTTCACACACCCAATCTGAGTTTGTGTGGAGTTTCAGAGGAGCTTGTCATGATGTCTGTGTGCAGCCTCTGTAAACTAAGGGACAATCCAGTTTATTTCAATTTAAACGGTGGAGCTTTGAGAGGGGCTGAACTCAACACCTACCCTGCCCCAAGTCTAGAAAGATTACCTTGATGCTTCTTCGACTTTTATTGACTTTATCACTGAGCTGTTGTAGCCAAAAATAGTTTTGCTACTTAGAAAGACGTATTGGGTCAACTGTAATCCAAAATATTTTATACACACACACACACACACAGACTCAACAAAAAAGCTATCTCAAAAGCAAATTTTGAGTATGTCTTCCCTTTCCAGCTCCTTTGCCGCGTGGTGTACAAAGAAATACGAGGATGGTGTGGATGCTACGCAAGAAAGAGAGGGTAGGTATTTACAGAACCCAGAGGGCTTTGAAAGTACTGCTGTGGGAGCTGTTTGTAATGGTTTGTTGGTGTTTTAAAAGCCCCAAATTGTTTCACATTCCAAGTCTGACAGCTCAGCTGTCAATGATTCCATGCCAGATTCCCTTGACATGGGCACTGCCTGAGTATATGTGTAAAGAAAATACGTTGTGTGCCACCGTCCTGGATTTACTTGCTAAGTATGGCCCAGAAATTCCTGAATGACCACGTCAGGTGGGACTTTTGTTCTTGGTTGATCACATAAACCAGGAATTCAAGAGGCTTAAACGGAAGCCAGTGTCAAAAATTTCCCGACTGTTTTGTACCATCTGTGGTTAAACAAAATTTGTCGTATTTCTGAGTAACATTCATTTATTCAGAGCTTTCCTCGGAGTTATTCCAACAGTGATTCCCATGAGCCAGCTATTTTTTTAGACTCCTTGGAGTCAGGAATTAAAAATTAGTTTGTCTAGGAGACCAGGGATAAAGTCCTAAAAATGCATGTAAGGTGTGGCGTTCCAGACTTGCTAGATGTATTGTATCTCCAGCCCTATCAGGAAACAGGAAACAGTATATGTCCACCTCAAGGCAAATTCAGAGTGATACTGAGCAGCCAGTGTACCGAAGAGCCGTGTACAACTTTGGCCATGGTATAACAAACTCGGATGTCATCCTTTGAACCCCCCTGTAATAGCTCCTTAACCAGTACTAACAATAATCTTCTTCTCAATATGCCTTTGTAGTTTTTGTATGAAACTAACTCACCCAGTAACGTTGGATACAAAATAGTTTGCGCTGTGAGTATGTGCATTATGTCTCCCTTCCCACGGAAATGAGGAAGTCTGCAAATTCAGTGTGTGTGATTTTCCTCCTGATCTCTCTTCCCTGTGGCATCTGTCAGGTTATCATGCACCATGAGACCCAAAGCGTGGCAGCCAAACACACAATTTTTGTGTGTGAAGGAAAACCATTCCCATTCACCATTCCTAGTGAAAAGGGAATGGATATATCAAAACCTATTCAGATGTGTCTGGCTTATTGCACTGGTGTTCTTCGGGCCCTAGAGCTAGGGAATTATGTGTTCTGTAGCCCATCCATCTGCCAAAAACTATCCCAGTTCCAGTGGATTGGACAGCTGATTCTTACTGGATGAATTGGACCACGGCTGACTCCCCTAAGGATTTGAATCCACAGATACATTCTCTAACAATTTAATCTCACCCCTTATGGGTGGATTGACCAGGTGTTAATTTCCTTCTACTCTCCAACTTGAACTAGGATATATTCTGTACTGCCAGAGAACCACATTTCAGAAGAGAAGCACTAATTTGTCCAAGACCCTTTCCTGAAATGTGTATTGGAACTAGATCTGAGACCAAGCCAGTAGCTTTGTTTTGCTTTAGCTTTCTTGAGTGCCAAACCTTTTTTTTTTTTTTTGGCAATATTCGGCACTGGTGAATGCATTTGTGTAACTTCTGACTTGTTTTTCTTTGTGCTGTCATCTTTTTTCTTTTTTGTCCTCATAGCCCTTTGCACCATTTGCTGTTGGCCATATTGACCCTAGAGATTTTGTTAGGGAGCGTCTCAGGTATGTTGGATGGAGTGCCATGACATCACTGACAAAATCTTGATGGTCACCATTGCCAGTGGAGTTAGACAGCCACGGGGCCAGTGATGGTGAGGGCAACAAAGAGGTTCTGAGCAGCACTGCAACAATACGAATGTTCAGCAACCCAAACATGTTTTCTGATCATTTCTCTGGCTCTATAAAATGTACAGTATCCAAAGTAGATGTTAAAACTGGACAATATTCAGCACGACCTTGATCTCAGAAGATCCCCAGCACAATCATGCTTGAGGCATAGCCTCCCAAGATGCCGTCTTACCTTTCCTAATGCTCCTGGATAATTACTTCCAGATCTGCTACTAATCAAAACACTTTCCAATGAAGAAATGACATGCCAATCATCACTGTGCAGAGAAATCATTGTTGTGGAAGAAACTGTCTTTGCCCTCAGTCTTTACCTGGGTATCAGTGGTTCTGTATCAATAATCATTCCTACCAGTGTGTGGGTTAACAAATCGGCAACCAAGAGTTGTGATTTTTGTAAGCAAACTGAATGAAGACATTTATTTTAAAACAGCAGTTCTCCAAATGGGATTTCCGAGAAACAGATAGAGCCAGTTGTCATGGGAGACCAGAGCTCCCACATGGTCCCTCCCAACAAAAGCTCTGATTGGATCAGGAGTTAGAATGGCCACTTCCCTCCCAATCAGAAAGAGGGGAGATAATCTGCTTCATCCCTGTTTTCTGTTAGCTCTGCTTTTCCCCTTAGCCAATTGGCCAGTCTTTCTTCCTTTTGGCAATCATGTACAGAGAGGCTCCGACAGTTACCTCAACTCGGGAGAGCTCTCCATGTCAACGCTTTTGAAATGTCAACTAAACACTTCAGGGGATGCAAGTCCCCCAAGCATCCCCCCCAAAAAAAAATGTTTAGTGAAAGAAATACATGTGAGATTACCAGCATTAGCATTTTCCTGTCCCTAACACACAGCAGATTGGAGCAGGAAAAAATTGCATTTGATGATGGGATGAAATTCCTGAGAGGCATGTGACATCTACTTAAGGTCTGAGAACTGCTGTTTTAAAAAGCAGAGCTCTGCCGAACAGTGAAAACCACTGTCCCCCGATTACTTAGACTCTCCCCGCCCCACCCCAGAGACCCTGGTACACTGTATGTTGATTGTATTTACAGGTCACTAAACTTCACTTTTTGAATAGACATGTTCTGGGGCCAGGAGTCACGGTAAGTTCACATCTCTGCCTCAAGGCCCTGGTGCCACTTGATAGGTCTCCTGCTATGTGGTGTCCTTGGTACTAGTGGTAAAAGGCCTAATACCCCATTCTTGGACTTCTGCAAGCTCCAGTGAGAGCTCCAAGATCTTTGGTGGTGGAGTTTGAGGACATATAAGGTGTCAAAAGAATGTTACAGCTACATCTTCTTGGACTTTCGTGCTGTTCTCTTATTTGCCCTTCTGCAGTTCTGTGGTCTGATAAGGGGATGTGAACATCCAAACTTTGACATACTTTTCTTCCTGTCTTCACACTTGAATGCCAGCCTTGGAATGCAGGGGTGATTTGGTGGTGGTGTACAGCTTTGGTCAGGATCCCAAGGGCAGGACCCCACGTTTGCCAGGGAGATCTCTTGCATAGTACCCGTTGAAATAAAGGAAATCAGTGCAGGAGTATTGCTGGTATTCCCTCTGACTCCCAGATTGCAAACTTGAAAATGACATAGCACAGAAGTCGAGAAACAGGAAATTAAAATAGTGGCTGAAATATCATGGCTTCTGGTATCTTGTGCGTTCTGATCAGGTCATCTGTTTCTGAAAACATGACGTTCCAATATCTGATTAAGAAAAGCCATCCCTTAGGGTCTTCAGCCCATAATTCAGGGCCCTCAGGAGGGTCTCGTCAGCTGGGTTATGAGCCCCTAGAGATTGACTGTCGTTGTTACCTTTTGGAAGGGCCTTGAATTGGACCCAAAAACTAATCATCAGCCAGCGAAGGGCCCTCAGAATAACTGTAAACACCTTCACAAAATTGTTGCAGTTTTCTGGGTGGGAAAGCATAGGAAGAGAGATCATGAAATATCCAAGGTTCCTGCTGTAGCCAAGTTTAGCCCCAGAACTCCTCATCCCAACTACCACAGCTACTCAAAAGGAAGATGACCCAAATTTAAGAGGATTCCCCCCCCCTATGTTCTACACACACACGATTATTGGTGGTAGAAAGTGCTGTCAAGCCTCAGCTGACGTACCATAGGGTTTTCAAGGCAAGAGATGAACAGAGGTGGGTTGCCATTTGCCTGCCTCTGCATAGCAATCCTGGACCCCTCAGTGATCCATGTATGAAAGAGGGCCGACCCCGCTTAGCTTCTGGGACTGGACATGAGCAGTCTAGCCCGGGCCATTCACTTCAAGGCCAATTTTTTTTTCTGGAATTATTTGCCAATGTTACATTTATTTAAAACACTTCTATGCCGCCTCTCTACCCAATAGGGTTATCAAGGCAGCAAACATCAAACCATTAAAACACGTCAACTTTAAAACAGCATTTAAAATAAAGTATATATAAAATAATTCAGTAAAGGCATATAAATACACAGTACCAAAACCAGGGAGGAAGGCCAGTAACAGTTATTGGGGGGGTATGTCAAACAAAACAAAAGTCTTTACCTACTGGCAGAAGGCAAAGATAGAGGGAGAAAGAGAAGTCTCCTTGGGGAGGGAATTCCAGTGCTTTGGCACCACAACTAAGAAGGCCCTTTCTTGAGTTGCCACCCTTTTAGCCTCAGATGGTGGGGCACCTGAAACAGCCTTCCCGAGGATGACTGGAGTGGACAGATACATTCTTAAAGTATACTGGCCCTAAGCCGTAGAAGGCTTTAAAGGTCAATAGCAGCACCTTGAATTAAGCCCAGAAGCAACTTGGGAGCCAATGTAGATGGAACAAGAATGAAGTAATACAGTCCCTGTGACCCACTTATTTGACACTCTGGCTGCAGTGTTCTGTACAAACAGTAGCTTCAGAACAGTCTACAAGGGCAGCCTCATGTTGAGTGATTTGTGGTGATCTAACCGAGGTGTTACGAGAGCATGTGTCAAAGCGGCAAGATCATTCACCCCCAAGAAGGGCCGCAACTGGCTCACCAGTCAAAGCTGGTGGAAGGCACCCCTGGCCACTACTGCCACCTGCTTATCCAACAGAAGACCTGGGTCAACAGAAGGCCCCATCTACAGAGCTTCTCTTTTAGGGGGAGAGCAAACCCAACCCAAACAGGATATATCCCATTTTCTGGGTTAACCCCACCCCCAATCCAGTACTACCTCTGTTTTGTTGGGAATAAGTTTCAGTCTTTTAGCCTTCAGCCCAGGCCCATAGCCAGGATTTTTTAATTGGGGGGGGCTTTAAATAAATTGGGGGGCACCCCACACATACACAAACCCAAGGAAGTGCCACAAATAAAATTAAAAAATGGAAGTCGGGGGGCCTTGGCAGTAAGTCAGAGGGCCAGGCCCCGAGATGCCCCATTGTAGCTATGGGCCTGCTTCAGCCATTCCAAAACTGTCTCCAGGCATCTGTCCACAGTTTCCATAGCCTTCCTAGGATCTGTTGGAAGCATGAGATAGAGCATAACTGTAACTTGTATGCTAATGTAAGAACCCCCTCTTTTATTGTTGGCCTATCTGGGGAACAAAAACCTTAGTCTTACACAGGGCTCTTTTTGTAGAAAAAGCCCAGCAGGAACTCATTAGCATAATAGGCCACACCCAACAGCAGAAACATATTAGCATGTTAGGCCACACCCCCATGTTATGATAAGTGTTGTCATCCAGCCACACCCACCTTTTGCTTCTTATTGTGCTTACCGTGTTGGTTGTCAAAACCCAGGGCTTTTTTTGGAGCAGGAACTCCTTTGAATGTTAGGCCACACAGCCCTCATGTAGCCAGTCCTAATGAGTTTCTGCTGGGCGTGGCCGATTATGCTAATGAGTCCTAATGAGTTCCTGCTGGGTGTGGCCGATTATGCTAATGAGTTCCTGCTGGGCGTGGCCAACTCGGGAGCCAGCCGGAACTCCGTTCCTGTGCGTTCCTGCCCAAAAATAGCCCTGGTCTTACATTTGATTAAATACAGTATAACATTCCACCCAGGACATCATAAATAGCTCTTTTACATGATTGACCTGACAAATTCAAAGGGAGTCTACAGCATCATTTGGGAAAGTGCCCAAAGATGTTATATGAATTACACAAGGAGCTGTAGCTGCCACCTCAACTTAGATGTATTCCAGATCTCTCTGTTTCTCTCTCTTTCTTGCTGGCTCTCAGCTAAAACCATGATTGTATGTGGTTAAATGTGATCACTGAAAAGGCAGCAGACCTTGCTTGCAATCCGATGCACTTTCTGACGATGCTCTCTTTGGTCCTGCAGCTTTAAGGAATTCTGACGTGACTCCTGAAGCCAGAGGAGCCTGAAGACACAACGGGGGCGAGCTTTGCAGGGAGGGTCAGGTTTTGTCGGCCCTCGTAACTCCACAGTGGGAGAAATGAACAAAGCTGAAACGGAGCGGATGCCCGAAACAAACAGGACTCTCTTGGAAACACCAGCCGAGCCCGTCACCAGCTGCACTTGTTTTTAAACTGATGGAAGGGAACATAACCGAATGTCTACACAATCAAAGGCAAAAGGGAATGGATGTTTGGGGGATCCATGCTGCATCTTGAGGCCTCTGTTTTGTAGCAACTGCAGGTTGCACTTCTTTTTGTTATTTTTGTATTATTATTAAACTTGGTGCTGAGCCAGTGAAGCTTGGGTACTTCTTTTCCATCAGCCGTGTGGGAGCAACGAAGCAGAGCGTCCCCACGGCAGGAGCCTTTCATCTTATAAGCACTGGACCGCAGGCACTGGGGTCTGGAGTTGGGGGGGCGCTTAGTGCTACAGAAGCAGCAGCCGTTTCCAAAAGCTTCAGGCCCCCCCAGTCTGGTTATCCCATGGTGGCTTTCAGGGACCTTAATCTCAAGCCTGGCATTTTGAGTTCAGGGTTCATTGATGTAGGCAGGTGGGGAAAAAATTATGGAAATAGGGGGTTGGTTTTGTTTGGAAAGAAACTAACTGGCCCCAGTTCGGCATTACTGAGCTTATTGCGATCCAGGCTAAAATCCTTCCTTGAATTACATCTCATAAATTAGCATGGCCCCATTCCAAGGCCCCACTCCCTTCCCTTTCCCCAAGCTTACCTTCCAGAAGCAGCAGGAGGAAGTATGCATAGCTGGATTTATGCACAAACGGAGTAAGCGATCGTTCAGGGCCTCAGATTGGGTGTGGGGGGCTCCTAATACATAAACGTTACTAAATCAACTCTTTGTAATGCTCTGGGGCTCTTCGAACTTGACATGGGTTAGGGCCAGGGTCCGCAACACGGTGCCCAAGGGCATCACAGTGCCCGTCAAGTGTTTAGAAAGTGGGTGGGACCAGATGGGGCTTTTGCCCATCAGGGCTTCTGATTGGCCACTGTAGGTCTGATTGGCTGTGCAGCTTTCTGAAAATTGTTTTAACAGCAGCTGCCATCACAGCACAAGGATCTTCACTGTGTGACTGTAGGCGTGCTGTGTATATATGCACGAAAATATTTTGAAACAACATGTTTACATTAAAAGGCATCCAGCTAAACTGAACTTCTGCCTGAGAAGACTTACTATGGGAATTATGCATCATCTCACTCTCCGACGTTTTGTGGTTGGCTCCCTCAACTGTGACAGCTATTTTGTGGCTGTTCCCACCATCCTGGGTCAGAATCCCCCAAAAGTTGGGGACCTCAGCTTCAGGTCTCAGCATGTCCTGAAAGTCTGGGGGTTCAAAGGGGAAGCTGGAATTTCAATAGATTCTACAGCCTCACAAACAGGAACTTCCCAGCACAGATACCCCTGGAAACGGCAGTTTGCCATGATTTCTGAGACTTTCCTAAGGATCTGGGGGAAGCTTCCGATTATGGTGATCCAGGCCCAGTCCAAATTTGGCTATCTCAGGAGAGCTCCTTCCAAACTGAGACAAGGGAATGCTTCCCACCACAAATATTTTTCAGAGACTTTTTTTTGTGTACAGTTTGATTCATCCTAAATTGATGTAGTTTTTTGTGTGCTTGACCACTGTCCAGGAAAAAAAGCAAACAGATGTTTTACCGATATTGCGTGGGAAAGTATTAAAGCATCAATTCTAAGGCATTCTCTTAAAAGGGACAGATTGATTAGGGAAAGTTGTTAACAGAGCATTTGGGGGGAGGGGGTTTGCATCCCCAAAAGGAGGTATCTGAAATGCATTAGTCTTGCATGCCTCTGTGTCCAGTATGTCCTTTGAAACGTCTCCCACTGAAGGGGTGTGTGCGTTCTGGGAGAAATGGAGCCCAGTGTGGGGCCAACTCTACTATTTCCTTCGGGTGAAGAGCCTAGGAGGCTAATGAAAAAGGCACATGAAAGGGCCGGTCTCACCTGTTTGCAATTACAGCTCCAGTAAAGAGCTCTTTGTCCATTAGGGCCTAATTCAGGCAGCAAAAGAGCGAAAGCCACCCACCTTCAAAGCCCCAGCCCCGGCCCGTGTATTTAATCTGCTTTCTTCACAGCTCACAAAAACGAGGAACAGAACAGAGCTGCTTCTCAGCCCATACAAGAAGCCCAACTAATATTTCTCTTCACCTCCTGCTCTCTAGCAAACGCCATATAAACAGCGTTTTCACGGTGGGAGGGAGGTGGGACTGTCAGATAAGCTACTCCCTGTGATAACTTTTTTTTTTTAAAGTTAAAATATTTACATGCTGCTTTTCATAGAATTATGCCCAAAGTGGCTCACTGCACAACCCTGCTTCACCATAGGTAAAGGTAAAGGTTCCCTTGCTCGAAAGCCAGTCGAATCCAACTCTAGGGTTGCGGTGCTCATCTCTGTTTCAAAGCCGAAGAGCCAGCTCTGTCCGAAGACGTTTCCGTGGTCATGTGGCCGGCATGACTAAACACCAAGGTGCACAGAACGCTGTTACCTTCCCACCGAAGTGGTACCTATTTACTTGCAATTTCTTGCTTTTGAACTGCTAGGTTGGCAAGAGCTGGAACTAGAGACAGGAGCTCACCCCGTCATGCGGCACTCTCGGGTCTTGAACTGCTGAACTACTGACCTTCCACAGCCTGCAGTTCAGCGTCTTAATCACTTGAGCCACCACAGCTCCTGCTTCACCATAGAGGCACTAATAAATATGAATTTTAAAAGATCAAGTAGAAAAGAGCCAGAGTCCAGGAGCACCTTCAAGACTCACAAAATCTGTGGCAGGGGAGGAGCTTTCAGGAGTCACCGCTCGCTTCTTCCGAGACAGTGAGAACGGGAGTCCGTCTGCCTGCCTGCTGGAAAGTGGAATGATTTCAGATGCCAAATGACATTAGCAGGCAAATGACAATTAAAAAAAAATAGGGACAGGGATAAATATGACAGTTCAAAGCCCTTTTGAAATCAAAGGTTGCGGTCACATGTGCCAGAAAAAAGGGGGGGGCTGCATGATCACACGCTGCGGGTGCAGTCCATCAGTGTGTGGTCAGACGCAACTGTGGGTGAGTTGGGTTTTTTTTGGTGTGCCATATGTTTCCCAGGTGCTTAAACGAGGAATCAATGAATCGCACCTCCGCACTGAGGGCCCCCTATCAAGTTTGCGATGATGCGCATACTGCGAAGGGGGGGGGAAGCAACGGCACGGAGCCGGGATGGCCTGATCAGATCATCCTGATGCCATGAGAGTGCGCTGGAGCGATCAGACATGGGAAAGTCTGTCTGTGGCCCATCACAACCCATTTACTACTGGGTTTCCCCCAGTGTCTTTTAACTCTGCTTCTGCGGCGGAGCAGAACGGGTTGCCCACAGCTGCAGGGCACTTCCCAGACGTTGTTGTCTGATTGCGCCCTTTAAATCCGTCCGGCATTCACACCTATGACGGGTCTAATTGTGCATATGATTGCAGCCCATAGTGATAGGGCTAAAGTTTAAAACCACTGAGAGGGTCTTTCTATGAGTCTCATCAAAAGTACCACAGAGAGAGTGGGCTCTTACAGCAGTAATTCTTCAGATACCAAAATACTACCAGATACATAGAGCTGTGGTGGACTTTCATGTACTTAGGGCCCAAACCACATACAGCAATATAAAATGGAAAACAGGTCTTTGTATGAGGCCTGGAGATATCCTGGCAGTCACTGGTCAAGGTGAGTCCTAGCCAATGGCCAGCAGAGGCTGCTGCCCTGGCCCCTGTGCTTGCGGAGCCACAACTACCCACACCCTAGTGTGGCCAGGCCTGGCAACCAACAGGAGCCCTGATGGGGCAGGGACCTGAGGGTGGATCAGCAATGGCATGAAGTAATATAAGCCCTCCATGGTTTCTGGCAATCTCTAGAGAGGCGTGACATCATTTCTGGGTTTTCCTGGAAGTGATGTCACTCCATCGCCAACAGCAATTTAAAAAAATCTTTTTTCCTGCTAGCTGCTGGAATGCTGGTGAACAAGTCCCCCAGTGGAAGCAGGAAAAGAAGGAAAAGGGCAAGTTCTGTGGCTACTGCTTGTACCTGTCCTATTCAGAGCGGAGGATGCCTGCTCACAACAATGGCCACTCACACCCACCGTATTTGGGGCTCAGGAAGCTGGCTTGGCAGCAGCCCCTTGTGCCTGCTCTGTCCAGGCTTCAGGCAGCAGGCTTCCAGCCACAGCTCCCACCTGCCTCGCAGGGGGTGAAGGCTGCCCCTTGCCTGGCCCCAGCAGGGGGACCAGGTGAGGGGTAGCAGTGATTCTGTGGTCCCATTCTGGACTTCAGCTCAAAGGCCCAGAATCACTGTACACGGTACATGTTCATCGTAGCAAGTCCCTGTTCTGCTCACGCCATTCTGAGCCAGCTGAAGTTTCCAGACAGTCTTCAAAGGCAATCCCATGCACAGTCCATTACAGTAGTCTAGTCTGGACAATACCAAGGCACATGTGGGTTGGTTGAGAGGGATGTGCCACTTTAGCCAATAAATATAGTTTTTAATAATGGTAATAATGGGGGAGGGAAGGCTAGAAATCAATCAAACAAACAAACAAACAAACAAACAAACAAACAAACAAACAAAATGCTGAGTCCTGTCCTCATTGAGATGCTTCCTGGGGCAACTTCATTGAATCCCAGGCTTCTGCTGAAATAGGTTAGCTGCAAAAACAACAGAGGACAATGGAGTAAGAGAGCTGCTGTAACCAAATATGTTAAACTCCAAAAATAGGCTGCATTTCAGAGACTCCCAAATCTCAGAGACTCTGAATATAAAATTTCCACCAGTAAGAATTCACAAATATTACTCTATTGAAAACAATACAACACTGTAGTCAAATACAACATCAGTACCAATGAATTCACAGGTGCACCCACAGGCCTGGTTCTGTGGTACATATGTGGCTTTTGCATGGCTTTCTCCAGCTCTGGTCCTGCTGCCATGCTTTGTCTGGTGTGTAGTGGTCTTTCACATCATCACTCCCTGCTCCTTGCTGTGGATTGGTTCTTATGTTGTTTGGTGTTGTGGTTTCTTCTTTCCCATCACTTACCAAGGTTCTGGCATTGAAAACAGCTGCTTCCTTCCCACGTTTCCCCCTTGAATATATAATATAGCATAGGAAGCAACTATGCAGCAGTAGCTATGCTCCTAAAGTAATAACAGAACTAAACCTGTGGAGGCTGTTGCCAGAGCATAAGCAGTAGTTTCGCAGGTGCACTCATGTCTGCGTACTATTTTCTTCTTGCAGTAGTTCATGGGATAAACAGGCATCTCAGGTATCTAATAGGAAACTTGCTGACCGCATTGTGGATTATAAAAGCAGCACAGCAGGACTGTCTACAAATGAGGTAAGAGTCTCTATCTGCTTGGGGGACTCCCCAGGCATGAGGAGTAGCATGATTAACCAAAGGGGGGGGATCACAAAATGGCCTGAATGTTTCAGAAGGCACATAGTGTTGAGTGCAGCAGAAGGACAAAGTAGGAGAGGAGGATACAATCCTGCTCAAGACCCTGAGAGACTGTAGAATCCTAGAAGGGGAGATTTGGAGGAGGGATTTCCAGATTGTTCCCCACACTGCAGGTTCCCAAAGGGCCCTCAATTTGTAGTACAGCTCTTTCAGTATGTATACTGTATGTTCTAGAAAGCTTTTAACTCTTGCGGCATCACCTGCTTTGTACGATACGGCTGCGGTCACACACACTAAATAATCCACTTTCAATCTACTCTCAGTGCACTTTCCAACTGTGTGAACTGGCAAAATCCAGTTGGAAAGTAGATTGAAAGTGGATTCTTTAGTGTGTGGGTCCAGTCACACTGCCGTTTTGATCGGGATTCACTGCTGTTTCCTTGCACATGTCAGTTTCACGTTCACACGCGCCAATCCGCCTCCCGCCCCAAAGCAGGCTCACTCGCGCAATGATGCCGGGTGTTCCTGACCCCTGGAAAATCAAGTGTTTTCCTGGCACTTCCGCTTTGAATGCGCGATTTTGCCTATCCGGACAGCCCATCTTTCGCAATGATTGCGATTAGGGCCGTCTGAACGCTCTTTGTGCTTTTTTTAAAAAAAGCTTCCGGTTTGAGCGCTTGAGCAAACATGTGCTTAATAAATCCATTTAACATTTAATAATGGATTTATTAAGTGCATGTTTAGTCAAGCGCTCAAACCGGAAGCTTTAAAAAAAAAACGCACAAAAGATGGCCCTGGAGGCGGGAATGAGAGGCAGGGGCTCCGGCAGCCTGGATGGGGCTGGCAAGGAGGATGGCGGACACGGCGGACATGGCGGAGCCTGTTTTCATGGGGCAATGGCGGCAGCGGCGGTGGTGGCACCCCCCTCCCAAAGTGTCGGCAGAAGCAGCAGCCGCCTGAGCCTCCCCCGTGGCCAGCAGGATCGCCTGGAGGGACAGCGCAGCAGCAGGCAAGCGGGTGCTGTAAGAGAGGGGCTGGCTGCATCTAGTCAGCCCAATGCGAAGTAAAATGTTCCCGATTTAAACAAAGCAGGAACAAAGCGCAATTACCTTTGCAGTGTGACCAGAGTCTGAATGACCACGATTGGCTCTGTGCAGCAACCTTTCCCCACGCAATGGATCGCCACACATGTTGGGCAATTTCCCTGCTATCCCTCCAGAAACCTCAGGGCAACAATCCCTTCTCTGCATTTTATTCCTATGACAATCCTGTTGAGGTAGCATAGACTGAGAGAGACTGACTGACCCAAGGAGCAACAAGCTTCATGACAGAATGGGGATTTGAAGCTGGGCCTCCCGAGTCCGAGTCTAATCATCATACCACACCTGTGAAATGGATGAGCCATGGGTTGAGACGCTGCAGTGCAGCAGCATCTATGGCATGTCAGAACATCCAAAGAAAAGGCCACAAAGCCAGAAGCAGTTGTCCAATGGCAGCCTTGGCACATCATCCTGAATCCCTTGCCAGATTGGAAATTTCCTAGGAAGCTGAAGAGCGGATGATGAAGTGTGGAAAACAGACTGAAGTTTCTCCATGTCAGTGCTGGGCCTTAGACAGCAAACAAACAAACAAACAAGCAGAAAAACCACAGTAAATGCTGTTGCTTCCTGGTTTATTTATTTGAATATTTCTATCCCATCTTTCCTGATGACCCTGGTGGCGCCACATGGCTTTCAAAGGCCTGCTCAGATGGCAGTGCAACAATTAGAACCATAAATGTAGATAACCAGGATAAATAAACCGCACCCCACAACACAATTGCACATAATTAAACAAGCAAACAATACAGTCGGCTGCAGTCACACACACTAAATAATCCACTTTCAACCCATTTTTAATGCACTTTCCAACTGGATTTTACCAGTTCACACAGTAAAATCCAGTTGGAAAATGCACTTAAAGTGGATTATTTAGTGTGTGTGACGGCAGCCTGTATGTCTCTTTTTTGAAAGCAAACTAATATAGGAGCCCTTGTCATAGGGAAGATGTTCCAAAGAGCCATAGGTACTTTATCGTCCTCCCAGATCAGAGAGAGCCAATGGCTGGGCTGCATGGGTGGGGCCACTCTGGAGCATGAGAAGAATGTACAGCCCAGAGCCCCCTCTGCCCTGCGACACTTATGGCTCACCACCTAGGCAACAGCATACAGTGGGGTACCACATCTCACCCACAGAGCTCCTCAGACTGCACAGCATGTTGAGTGCTGTCTGCCAGCTGGTTCTCAGCACTGGCATTACCCCAAGAATTGACACCTGTCATATTCTTAAGAACCACTCTGTTCTACAGATATTGGTCTGGGTGTCCAAAGTGTACAGCACTCGGGTGGTCAGCCACAATGATAAAATTGGCTTCACAGTTGTGGAATCGATGTGCTCAGGCATAGTTGAGCCATTACACAGAAACCCCAAAGAGAAAAGAACAGTCTGGAATATCTTTTCCTTATGAGCAAAACTGTGTGCGGACTCTGTGGCACAGCTTGATAAAAGTTTGGTGCCAGATAAAATTACTTTGGGGGCTACATCTGGCCTGCCAGCTGGCTATTATTCCTGATCATAAGTGTTGGCTGTCCCCACCCGGCGTTCTTCCTCCTTGAGTCCTGGAATCTTAGCCCCTTTATACACCTACCTGTAAAATACTCTCAACAAGTGTTGAAGAGTTTCCTTGGAACCTTATATACATTTTATACTGGACAGTTTTGTACACAAAGAGTGCAATCCTGCTGGTACAGCTAGAGGGCTTCACATTTGCAGTGCTGCAAATGTAAACGTGATCTCTAAGAAAAGGTTATGAGTGTAATGCAGGACTCCAGCTGCCCAGCCACCTAGCCACGCAGATAGCCTCCTGTTCTGTTAAACCTGAAGCCCAATTAAGCCCAGCTTCCCAATAGGCTACAGTAGAGGTTTTGATGCAGAACAGCATTACATATCTAGGCACCCACAAGTCCAGAGCCATGGCTCTTAATTAGAAGGTACATTGTAACCAGATGTGCAATAACCAACCTGGTCTCCAGATGTGAGCGGCAGCTTTTTGTGCGAAAAGTGTAAAGGCTGGAAATAAATTAATCTTTTTTTAAAGGGGTTCTGGTGCTGAAGGCAGCCCAGTCTTTTCTCCACGAAGGGAAATATATATATATATGCCAAGGTGGCAGTCGGACTAATTATCCAACCAATCATTCCATTGGTATTATTAAGCGCGTCAGTGCCAAGTGCCGTGTTTATGTACAGTATAAACTCAAAGTCTAATTGACTTCACCTCCTTGGAACTTAAACACACTGAGTAACATCTGTGCCTGATGTTGTTTTATGAAGTGCTGACTCCGTCAGGAAAGATGGGGGAAAGGCAAGGCAGGCCCGTCGCAATCTGCACGGCTTGATTCTGGGGGCTGCTGGCAAGAACTGACTCCAGGCCAAATTAAACCAAGAGATGCAGGAATCGATTTCCCATTTTTATTATTAAATTGTTATCAGTAAATAGTAGCACAGGGAGGGAGGGAATTCAGATTGGGGCAAATAACCTAGAAAAGTGGGAGTTAACCCTTGCTGTCCATACCATTTTTCTCAACCTCAAATCCGCTCCCTTCACCGAGCTATCAGCTGCCCCTATTGCCTATACCTAAGACCGCCCCGATTCTTCCCCTTTCCTTAAGCAGCACAAGGGCCTGCATTCTACTGCTCAGCTCTGCAAAGACTGAAGCCTTCTCCTAGCCTAAGGAGTGTTCCTTTATTTTGCCAACAAATCAAGCTGACTTCTGGCGACCCCTAGTGGGGCTTGAAGGCAAAGGGCATTCAGAGGTGGCTTGCCATCATCTGCCTCAGCATCATGACTCTGGTATTCCTTGCAGGTCTTCCATCCAAATATTAGCCAGGGCAGGCCCTGCTGAGCTTCCGAGATCTGATGAGATCAGGCTTGCCTGGGCTATCCAGGTCAGGACCCGTGTTCCCTCTAAGCTGAGTTAGTGTGAGCTAGTTCACAGTTTTTTTAACCTCCAGTTCACACATTTTTGTCTTAGCTTAGGAAGGATGGCTCCAGAGCAAACTAATTCATGCAGTAGCCAAATCATTCTCTTACAACTTTAATGCCAGTAGCTCACAAAATAGAATTTTTGTTCACAAGACTCCACAGCTTAGAGGGAGTGTTCCTTTGATGGGTGGGGCCACATGTTGGAGGAAGGTTCCTTAAGCTGGAGAAAGTCTTCCATCTTCACTGAGTAGAGCTGTCCAATGCAGGCCAAGAGCTGGTACGAGGAGCTGGTTCACATATTCATTTCTTGATATTTGATGGTTCTCAGTTTGAACATTTGAATGGCCAACATCAAACAGCATTATATTTGATGAAATAAGAAGCGGATGCACTGTACTGAAGAAATGACTTTTAACTTCTATCCCATTTCTACAGGTACAGTAAAAAGAGTAGGGAAGGACAAACTATACCTACAGACAGGAACAGATTTTCAAAAACCCTTTTGTTACTGAGATGGCACTAGATGGCACTGTTGCTATATGAAACGTCCTTTTTGTAATTTGCGTACCGCCTCCAGCATCAAGCGAAAAATACTTTCCAAATTACTGACATTAATGAAAGATGGGACTTTGCAAGTTTTCAACCAGGATGGTGCAATTTGGCATTCATATTCTTGCATATCCACTAGGAGGGAGAAGCGAATCAGGAGAGCATTGTTAACTGGATGGATCCATGTCTGCTAGAGACAAGCACACCAATTTTCGAGTTTAGGAAAAATTTCCACTTTCTCCAGATCAATTTAATTCTTTTCTAAAAGGATCCATCATCTCAAAACAAAACCCTCATTCCTCTTTTCAAATATCTCTGCATTTGTAATTCCACGGCACACCCTCAACCACTTGAAATTACATCTTGTATGGATGCATTCTGTTTACTTTTAACACAAAAAAATTACTTCCCCCCATAAAAAGCTAGAAGAAATTGTGCTCTCTATTGGGGGGGGTGTGTCTGAATCTGGGTTGTATCACTTCAGTATGTGGAGGACTAACAATATTGAATGCTCCTCCATACCAAAAATAATTCCTTCACAGAGAAAACTGGCACATTAGGGAGAAGAGATGAAGCTAACTCTTGTCCCTTGGATGATAGCTTTCTGGGTGAGGAGAATCTCTTTGTACACAGAGAAGCATTCCACAGAAAGAGCCCCACCTGCAATTTGACATGGTACACTCCAGTGCTGCTAAAGCTTTAAAACATTGCAAAGTTTTCTTTGCCTGGCTCTTCTGGATGCTCATTAGACAGTGTGCCTTCCTTTCTGTCTTCTCCATACGCTACAAAGAAGTGGTTATTTATATAGAAAATCAGTGCAACTCTCAATTAATTTCTGCCTACAACTCCCATCATCATCGTCATCGTCATCGTCATCGTCATCGTCATCGTCATCATCGTCATCATCACAGATTTCTGGAAACTGTTTGTTCTCAGATGTAGAGAGATAAGTAGTTTCCAGGATCTGGTTTGATTATGCTCCATTTGTACCTTTGTACTTTGGCCACCAAATGAGAAGGAAGCCCTCACTGGAGAAGACCATGATGCTGGGAAAGACTGAAGGTAAAAGAAGAAGGGGATGACAAAGGATGAGATGGTTAGACAGAGCTATTGAAGCAACGGACATAAAATTAAGCAAACTCCAGAGGACAGTGGAGGACAGGAGGGCCTGGCATGATGTGGTCCATGGGGTCACGAAGAGTCGGACTCGACTATGCAACTGAAGCGGATGTTGGATCAGGCCAATGACCCATCCAGTCCAACACTCTGTCACACAGTGGCCAAAAATACCAGGTGCCATCAGGAGGTCCAGCAGTGGGGCCGGGATACTAGAAGCCCTCCCACTGTTTCCCCGCCCCCCAAGAACCAAGAATCGAGTGCATCACTTGCCCCAGACTGAGAGTTCCTATGGCTTGTGGCTAATAGCCACTGATGGACCTCTACTCCATATATTTTATCCAATTCCCCCTTGAAGCCAACCATGCTTGTAGCCACCACCTCCTGTGGCAGTGAATTCTTTGTGTTAATCACTCTTTGGGTGAAGAAGTACTTCCTTTTATCCATTCTAACCCGACTGCTCAGCAATTTCCTTGAGTGCTCACGAGTTCTTGTACTGTGAGAAAGGGAGAAAAGTACTTCTTTCTCTACCTGCTCTATCCCATACATAATCTTGTAAACCTCGATCATGTTGTTTCTCCAAGCTAAAGAGCTCCAAGTGCTTTAACCTTTTTCGCAGGAAAAGTGTTCTAACTCTTTTATCATTCCAGTTGCGCTTTTCTGCACTATTTCCAGTGCTATAATATCCGTTTTGAGGTGTGGTGACCAGAACTGTACACAGTTCTCCAAATGAGGTCGCACCATCGATTTATACAGGGGCATTATGATACTGGCTGATTTGTTTTCACTTCCCTTACTAATAATCCCCAGCATAGTGCTGGCCTTTTTAATCTCAGTCACACACAGTCTCAACATTTTCAGTGAGTTATCTACTACGACTCCAAGATCTCTCTCTTGGTCAGTCTCTGCCAGTTCGGATCCCATCAATGCGTATTTATAGTTAGGATTTTTTGCCCCAATGTGCATCACTTTGCACTTGGCACATTGAACCCCATCTGCCATGTTGACGCCCACTCGCCCATCCTTGACAGATCCCTTTGGAGTGCCTCACAATCCTCCCCGGTTCTCACCACCCTGAACAATTTCTTGTCATCTGCAAATTTAGCCGCTTCACTGCTTGCTCCCAACTCCAACACAACAACAACAACAGAACGTTTATCTTCAGTTAATGCAAATGTGCATTCACGGGGGAAGGTTCATCAGAGGCTTGTAATTTAACAGCAGGATGGGGAAAGACTGACAGGATAAAGCATTGGCATTCCTTCTGGTTCCCCATCTAGAACCAGGGCTGTGAAACCACCAACACCTGCTCTTTGTTTCATGTATTGGGCTACGCAGCAATAATCAGTGCTATAAAAACCAGTCTTTGTCATCACTGGTCTTTACGTGATGGAGGCCTTCTAAAAGCCAAACATTAAATTCTGCATATGAAAAATAGTAACATATCCATGTTCAAAGTGCCAGGGTTGAGCAGCTAACCATTGAGGGAATACCAGGAGGCAGAAATCAGACTCCTGCAAGTTAAGAGTAAAAAAGAAGTTAAAAGCCAGAGATAAGAACCTAAGAGAAGCCAATGGTGAATCAGGCCAATGGCCCATCTAGTCCAACACTCTGTCACACAGCGGCCAATATATACCAGTTGCCATCAAGAGGTCCAGTAGCTAGAGATTTAGCCAAGGGTCACACCAAAAACCAGAGGCAGAGGGCCAGTACCAGGAAGGAATGTGGTTGGCCAAAGAAAATCCAAGCCTGAATGGGAAACCTTTATAGTCCTTCCTTGTGAGGGCTGGGAGGGCCAGTGGCCAGGAACCCCCTCTGCCCAGTGGATACAGCTGTCACTTAGAGCCGCAACACAAAGATTTGTGAGTTCATGATTTTAATCCAGGCAGGTCCCAACAAAGGGCACTTGTGTGGCAGAAATTAATCTCAATTCTGAACAAGCATGAGTGAATGCCAGCAATCAGTTTTACTTATGTGCCACGTGACTTTTTGATAAGCTAGTTTTCCGCACAGTTGTGTCAAGTTGTAAGGGAATCTCACCATTCCCTGGCTGCCCTGCTGGATTTCTGTGGTTTATGATTAGGGTCACTCCTGGCCAGGAAAGATAACCAGTTTGCATGCGATAAAAACTTGTCCTCTGATTCCAAAAGGAGTTGGAATAGTCCCAGCAAGAATTTCCTGATGGAGGCCTTTGTATTTTCTACACTTCATTTGCAAAATGCTACATAAGCCTTATCCTATTAATGCCACTGTAACCAAAGGATGCTATATAACACTGGAATACCAGGAAGGCATTTTGTCATGATGCTATAGCAAAAAATGCCCCATTGCCAAAGCATATGAAGACAAAAAATCGACTTCTTCTAAACTATGAATAGTGGCATTTGTTTATGAAATTATACATCCTCTTACACTGTCCTCTCAGGAAAGAGGTCTCCCGCCATGGGCAAATTTATTTTTAAGTTGCATGGATTGGTTAAGAAGATTTAGTTAAAAACCAGATGGCTAACGAACACAAAATAGTGAATTGGTCAACAGCCTTAACTTCAATGAACATATCAGGGTCTCTGTCTTCAAGAGGGGCTCTAGCATCTGACTGCAATGCCTGGAGATGCTGATACATTTCACCTGGTGACTAATCTTAAAGGCAACACCAGTCAGAGGAGCCGGCTGAGGTTTCGATTACCCACATGGCTCTGGGAAAAAAACTTTTAATTTAGTTGAGTAACCTCTACGGTCCCGCAAACAGCATGGAGCCAGCTCCAGCTTCCACTTTCTTTCCTCGTTTTCTAACAGATGTTGCAAATATGCCTAAAAACCTCTGGAATTGCTTTGAATTCAATTGCTGCAGCACTGAAGCCTGAGTTTTTAGCTCTTGGGCTATTCTTTATTCTTTGGACACAGAACCCCCACTGGGGATTTCTGCTCACTTTTGCATTGCTTCCCCTTGAGGAGAGATATCACCATTCTCATCCGTTTTTAGTGACATAAACCACAGACAAGTCTTAAGGTTTCGTTTGTTTGTTTACTTTAGATATTTATACCCTGTGGTGGCTCAAGTGGTTAAGACGCTAAACTGCAGGCTGTGGAAGGTCAGTAGTTCAGCAGTTTGAGACCCAAGAGTACTGCAAGATGGAGTGAGCTCCCGTCTCTAGTTCCAGCTCCTGCCAACCTAGCAGTTCGAAAGCAAGAAATTGCAAGTAGATAAATAGGTACCGCTTCGGTGGGAAGGTAACAGCATTCCGTGCGCCTTGGTGTTTAGTCATGCCGACCACATGACCACGGAAATGTCTTCGGACAGTGCTGGCTCTTCAGCTTTGAAACGGAGATGAGTACCACAACCCTAGAGTCGGATTCAACTGGCTTTTGAGCAAGGGAACCTTTACCTTTATTCTCCCCCTTGGGGACCCAGAGCGTCTTACAACATCCTTCTTCCATCCTTCTTGTTATCCTCACACCAAAAAACTTGTGAGGCTTTCATTTGGCTAGAAAAATACTACCTCAACATGCCCTTGTGCTTTGAACAGTAGCTAGATGTGCAGAAATACAAGGAGCTTAAAACAGCCCTGGAAAAAACTGAGCTCAGTGGCCCCTTTGGAAGTCCACAGTGTTGTAGATTTTGCTCATCTCAGACACAGGCTGTGGCAACAATGATGATGGATGACCCAAAGTCTGCAGGGTTCAGTCTCCAGGACAGAAAAATGTACCTGTGTTTGAAGGGCAACAGCATTACCTAACCACCTCCTGTTAAAATGTTTGTGCTTTTACTCATAGTTGCCCCAGGAAAACTAAACCAAACAACGTGAAGCTGCCTTGCAGAGAGCCAGGCCGTTAGTGTTATGTACTGAATGTGAATCGCTCCTATCTATTCACATGTTAAGCTTGAGTCTGAATGTGGCTCTTCAGATGTCGCATTGCTATTGGTCAGTTTCTGCGAAACCTGTGTGATTACCCAATCACTGAGTGATATTGTTGCAAAGAGGGAACGGTCCTGATTGGCCTTTATCCCTGTATTCTGATTGGTCTTTAACTTGTTGTGGGTGTGGCTTTGACAGCCCAGGAGAGTTTAAAAGAAGGAGCTGTGCTCCCCTTGTTGTTGTGTGTTCCTGACTTACAGTTGCTGTTTAATAAAGCTGAAATCACTTGAAGCTGAATCCTTTGTTGAGTCTCATACTTAACAGTTAGTCTATCAAGGTCAGTATTGTCTGCTCTGACTGGCAGCCGCTCTCCAAGGTCTCAGGGACAGAGCGATCTTTCACATTACCTATTATCTGATCCTTTCATCTAGAGATATCAGGGACTGGACCTGGGTCTTCCTGCATGCCAAGTAGATGTTCTACCACTGAGCCACAACTATAAAGTGCTTTTACAGTCCTTGTTTCCTTCCAGAAATTGATCAGCATCTATGCAGTCTAAGCAGAATGGATTAAGCAGAAATGCACAACATAACTTGGAAACACTTCTAGACATAGAATAAAGGTGTTTGTGTTTGATTTGGGCTTTTAATGCTGTTCTCTTATGGCTAGTGTCATCTGTAAAATAGGATTGATACTATTTACTGATGTGAGAATGACTAAGATCAGGGATAGGGGGAAAATCATTTTGCCCTGAAAATACTAAATGCTAAATGCTGTTAAATTAGATAAAGCTCTCCTCTTTGCTGAACACTCGTTCCAATTATCCACAGTATTCTGTTTTGGCTGTACCATGTTAGACAACTGTAGTTCTGAAAACTGTTCTGTTCAAACATTCCTTGAACACAGAAAACAAGATGCTGCAGAGAAGACTAGGGTGGAACTGTTTGTCCCTAGCTTGTTCGTTTTCTATGTGCGGAGAGCTTGTTTTGTTTTTTAGCGGAGTAACATTCTGTCATCTGAACCCTGTTTGCAGTCTGAAGTGCAATCCAATTTGCCATCTCCGTGAAAAACAGCACCTTGAAAAGGAAGGAATTATTGGGACATTTGGTTAATATAGCAGAGTTTTGCCCAGTCATAGAAGCATGATACTGAGTGCAGTAAATAAACCTCCCAAGAAGTATATCGCAAAAAAAGGTAAACTTACATTTATTCAGGTAGATCCAGTTCACATTCAGGCTGCAGTCAGAAGAAGAGAGAGAAGCCTAATCTAAAGAGTCCTTTCCCTATCACAAATGGCCAGCTTGTCTGGCATCACGTGTGTGGAAGTATGAGAGCATTGTATCCACAGGAGAGACCTCCATGGAAGGCCATGTGCAGTGAGTGAGAGGACAACGACAGAGAAAAAGGGGGCAGGGCTGGCCCCAGCTTTTTGCACACTAGGTGAGGATACCTTCTGGCACGTGCCCCCCCACCCCCAGTGCGCCCAGAATGAAAAACATAAAATTTGAAATTGCTAATTTCTTTTTTTAATTGTGAGAAAAAGTAATACAATCTCTGATTTTCTCTCTCAAAAAAGAAAAACACAAATCACAAAGCATTAATTGTGATGTCTATCCATCTAGCATGTACAAGCATGTTATATTTACATAAACACAATAAATAAATTTAAGCATACAGTGCATGGTTACCTAATAGTACATAAACCTGGCTGGGTTCCTCTATTTCGGCATTCACCAGCGTGTAGTTCTGTTGCTAAATACACTTACAATCTCAGATCTTGATCTCTTGAGTATATAATAAAGAATGCCTCTGCGAGTGGCTAAAAGGGGTATATTTTCAGACAGGTAGACAGCACCAGGTGAGGACCTCGGCCCTAAATAAGTTTTAAGTGTGGTCCATTACCAATGGTGGGATGTTGGACTTACGTTTGGATGCAATCCAGCTATCTCTGGATAGCACAACCCCCCTCCCTCAGTCTTATAGGTACCGCAAGATGCCTCTCGGTTGCTACAATTACAGGCACACATCTCTCAACCTGAGAAGGCCCCCGCGTCTTCCACCCTGGCAAAGCAGGCACTGCAAGTTTGTGGAGACCAGCAGCGAGCCAGTCTCCTCTTCTCCCAGCCCTCACCCCTTGTGAGTGAGTGAGGGATCCGAGAGGCCTTCTGCTTGTAGCCCAAAGCTACCTGCTTAGCTTGGTTCTGGCTGGGCCTTTCTCTCGGGGCGCGTAAAGACGCTGCTGCCTGGGAGACACAGATCCGGGGGTGAGGGAGGGGGGGTTGGCTGCAGTCCAGCTGCTGAGCGCGTGCCACACACACACACACAGAGGGATGGGGGGAGGCCTGCTGGCTGCTCCAGCAGGGGAGGCTCCGCACCTTTCCCCCTCGATCGTGGCAAAAGTTAGGCGCTCTCGGAGCCCAGCAACCTCTCCCCGGCCCGCTTGACCAGGCTGCAAAGGTGCTGAGAGAACCACGCATGCCACGGGGGAGATGAACAAGGCATGCCCAGCTGCCTGGGCGGGGGGAGCCAAATGAGGTGGGTGCTCTGGGTGTTGTGGCTGCGCCACTCCCCAGCCCCCGCCCCACCACCAGCTTGCCTGTGGCCTTCTGGCCAGCCGCTGCTGGAAGCTGGAGGGAGGGAGGGCGGTTGGGGGGTGGGTCTGGCAGGCTGTGGGTGGCACTGGCAGGAGGTTGAGGTGATCAGGATGAAGACGGCCTGGGGAGAGACAGAAGCAGCTGTGGAGACTGGGGTCAGGGTGATGCAGGGCTTTTGGTGGGGGGCACAGTTCGGCGCCCTCATGATCGGTCCACCCTAGGCGAAAGTCTGGTTTGCCTAGTGGGTGGGCCAGCCCTGGCAGGGGGACAGAGGGCATCTCTTAGGTTAAGACAAAGAGAGGCATTCCATTCAAGAAGATAACACCTATACACACTTATAGCATCCCCCAATGTCCAGGCATGCTTATTCCAAAAGGAATGTGATGCTGTGAGAACACGGGTAGTTTTTCTAGGTCTCACAAAGATGCTTTCTTGGTTCTGTATTGTTTAGGGGGGAGGTCGTTTGCTGTGTACAGCTTTTTTAAAAGATGGATGTTTTTATTTTCATTATTCATTGTGTTGTTTTAAAACTGTTGGTTATAATGTAGAAGATGCCTCAGAAGCCTTTGGCTGCAACAGGGTACATTTTTAAAAAGACAGATAAATAATAAATGTACAAAATGAGACTATTTGATCCTCTGAAGATTCATTACCTGAACATATCAGAGGCCAGAATAAATTCAAGAAAAGTGAACTTCCACGTTCATATGCAGTATACCTCTAAATGCCAATTGCTGGGGAGTGAGCAACAATAGAGGAAAGATTTTGGTCTCTCTTGCCTCTGCTTCTGGACCTTCTGGGGAATCCAGTTGCCCACTGTGAGAAATAGCAGGCCTGATTCAACAGGACTTTATAAACTAATCCCCACCACCACCACCAGACACTGGAATGAATAAACCAAGTCTTTTTTAAAAAGCAGCAGGCAGATTTATGTTCACTTGTAGCAACACTGCGCCTTGACCATTCCAGCCTGCCATTGGCTAGCCTGGTCTCATCAGCTCATGGAAGCGAAGTGTTGGAAATGAAGGTGCTCTCCCCTGTCTCAGACCTCCAGAAGCAAGTGACAAGAGAGACTAGATGGATAGAAAGGCACACTGACCTTTCCTTCCTGTGTTTACTCTTCTGCCACTGTCCTCTTTGAAATGTGGACTGCATTCTGAGGGACAATTTCCTTCCTTCCGTTCACTCTCTCAGATGATGATGAAGCTCCCCCTTCTCCCTACACGCACCAAGAGGGATGACATGCTGTCCTTTCTTGGCACTGTGAGGCAGACGGCCCTTTTGCCATCTGCTTCCATCCTTAGCTCGTAAGTTAGTACTCTATCCTGTCCCTACTCTTTTCTATCCAAAAGTGTACCTCTCAAATAAAGATAGAAGTAGTTCTCTTCTAAACTTGCAACGTGGCTCTGTGTAGCTTTGTAAGCTGAGTAACCTGGTAAAGGAGCGCTGCTGCATTTGTAGCTTTTTTAAAAGCACTTTGCTAACTAGTGGGAACTGGACTAACCACACATCAGTTAACCCCGGTAAGCAGGGTCAGCGCTGGATAGCATTTGGATGGGAGACCACCAAGGAATTCTAGGGTCACTATGCAGAAGATGGTAACACCAAAACCACCTCTGAATGTCTCTTGCCTTGAAAACTCTACAGGGTTGCCATAAGCCAGCACTTTATTCTCTCTCTCTCTCTCTCTCTCTCTCTCTCTCTCTCTCTCTCTCTCTCTCTCTCTCTCTCTCTCTCTCTCTCACACACACACACACACACACACACACACACACACACAGACAGAGAGAGCAATGCAGTATTTAAATATGAGACAGAATGCACAACAGAGTTGGTGATTCTGTGGCACGACTTGTATGATCCAGAGTGTGCCTTGAGATGGTTTTAAACAACCACAAAGAGCAGCCCAATTGTCCATTACAATTGGCCACCACCAAACTACCAGGTTTAAAAAAAAAATTCAGAGTCCACCGCAGAACCACCGTCTGTAATTCCATCACTCCCTTCTCGCCAATGAAAAACCAAAACTGTGACCATGTGTATTGGCCCATGCTAGACCTCCCACATCCCTCTAGCCTTTTCTGTTTGCCAACCCACCATGTCTTCGGAGCTGTGTCTCTTAATTGAATCCGTACTTTTATTTCAGCACCTATAAATGTTAATGGAGTTCTTTAGGGCTCCCTTGCCAGAGATCTCATTGTGTGTGGTAACGGGGGCAATCACATTTTATTGGCTTGGCCCTTCTGGTGGTATCCATGAAATTTCAACAAACAGTGGAACTCTGAGGCTGGCATCCGAGATAAGGGGGCAGCGGTGGAATAAAACATATTGTGGATCCAGTTCTATAAATATATACCCTAAACTCCAAAGAGCAATTCAACTCAGTACGTGTGAGTTCGCACCAACAAAATGTAACAAGATGTACTTTGACATTTTCCTGACCACTAATTTGAGGGTGGGGGGCACAAGCGCTTCAGTCACTGAAATCACACCCCTTTATTATGGATTAATTGGTTAGCGAACTTGTGTTTTGCTAATAACAAACTAGGTTAGCAAGAGCTGTGGCTGGCAGAAGTGTCCTCCCCACTGAATATACTGGATTTGGCCATCTGTTTACAGTGGCGCTGCTGGACACATGGAACGGGTTAAGGAAAGTGGAATAACTCTTTCACATCTTCTGAATATTCCTTGGAAGGGCTTTTTAAAAACCATAATGAACTTATGTATCCTTGGGTATCTTGCAGAAGCTACACTGCAGAGGATTTATGCAGTAGGCTAAGCAAAATGTGGAGCTGATTTGTGGAGCTGCAGTGGCTCAAGTGGTTAAGACGCTGAACTGCAGGCTGTGGAAGGTCAGTAGTTCAGCAGTTCAAGACCCGAGTGCCGCATGACAGGGTGAGCTCTCGTCTCTAGTTCCAGCTCCTGTCAACCTAGCAGTTCGAAAGCAAGAAATTGCAAGTAGATAAATAGGTACCACTTCGGTGGGAAGGTAACAGCATTCCGTGCACCTCGGTGTTTAGTCATGCCGGCCACATGACCACGGAAACGTCTTTGGACAGCGCTGGCTCTTCGGCTTTGAAACGGAGATGAGCACCGCAACCCTAGAGTCGGATTCGACTGGCTTTCGAGCAAGGGAACCTTTACCTAAGCAAAATGACAGACCTGAAACCTTGAAATGGGAGACTTTATCCATGTTTCATGACACTGCTGGTTTTCTGTTTTTGTTCTTAAAGACACAGAGAGAAGATCCTTTAAATGATCCAAGATATTGCGGGTTATGAGCTTGCGCATGATCCATTAGTTGTTTTACTAATCGATCCAAAACTGAAGTACATGGTGGAATCTGTGACTGTTATATCCCTTTGCAACGTTTAGCAGTGGTCGGCAACGTGGGTCAGGCAAACCACACGCTTCCTTCAGGTGTTTTGCTTCAGACCAACACGGCTACTCACCTGAATCCTTCTCTCAGCTGTGTTAATGAAACGTTTGGCTTTTGTTCGACCATTTTACTGTGGACCCTCACGAGTGCTGATGTCTTTTGACTGCTTTCAGCAACAGCCATTTGAGCAGGACGCTCCCATTCTCACTCCCAGCAGGGAGAAATGGCAGCCCTCCAAGGCAGCTGTTTTCTCCAGGGGAGCTGATTTCTGTCATCTGGAGATCCGTTGTAATTCTGGGAAATCTCCGTGCCCCACCTGGAGGCTGGCAACCCTACTTGATAGGCAGAAGTCTTGGGATGCTGTTCAGAAGCTTCTTGGTCTGTCGAGTCGTTCTAGCGGCTTGTGATTTACAGTCCTTTCTGAGGAGTCTTTACACTCTGAGGCAAATGAAATGGGCGGATCCTCAAGGGGCCTGGATTTACTGGCTAACAAGAGTGGAGCCATGTGTTAGAGGTATCAAGGGGGTCTCTTCTGTCTGTTGTCCTTTATGGGCAGCTTTATGTCAGCTTCTGTACAATCCATTATGTTGTTATCCGCCTTCTGAAGCACTTTTGCACAGGAGCTTTTCTGGCCTATTTGTTTCTTCCTCTGGGCTGTTTGCTGGGCTCATCGCACTGGAGAGGTGCTTCCTTAGGGGTTCCCCAAAGTGGATTTTCAGCCCTGTTGACAGCTGCTAACCTTGCTCCCGTTCAAATTTCTGAGCAACTGGGCACTGAACTCCACACAATCAGCTTCCCTGCATCACATGCTGTTTTCCATGATCTCATCGGTTCGGAATGGAGCCCAAGAGGCCGGGGCAATTCCGAAACCATGAAAAATGGCAGCAAATCCATTGGAATGATGGTTCTTTCCTGAAGCTGCAGATAGAAAGAGGAGGCACCCACCAAGACCCACTGCTTATGGTGATATATATTTAGTTAGAATATTTCTCAATATTTATTTTAATCTTAAAATTAAGACCAAAACTTTAGCATCATCTTAAAGCAACACAAAATACAATAAATGCATGAAACAATACAAAAGTAATCTCTTAACACTGATTGATCTACTATTATTTTACTATCACTATTATTACTATTACTATTACTATTATTATTATTATTATTACTCTGTTGATACCTGGGGGAAATCATAACTTTGGAAAGAATCATATAATATAATTATTAAAACAATAAAATATCTGGGAAAAGAAATACATTTTAACCTGCTGCCATAAATCTAGACGTCCCAGTGCAAAGCAGATGGCATTCTTTAACCAACAGAGCAATCCTAGGCAGAGTTACACAGTGCCAAGCCCACTGATTTCAAGTCCAAACCCCTCATTTGATATACATTTTAGTTTTAGCGTCCTATTACAAACACATGTGAAGTTTATCCAATAACCGTATTATTCTGATCATTTTACAGATTATTGGGATGTGCAGCCAAAAGGGAAAGGAATGTCTGGAAACCTGTCCAGGGCTTCTCAGTTAGTCCCAAACTAAGGTAAAAATTTGGCCAAGTAATCTGAAGTCTAGCCCTTAGGTCCTCAGTTTGCCACATACCAATAAGGGATGCCAGCCTCCAGGTGGGACCTGGGGATCACCTGGAATTACAGCTTATCTCCAGACTACAGAAATAAATCCCCCTGGACTCTACAGCGTTGTACCCCACGGAGGTCCCTGTCCTCTCCAGGCTCCACTCCCAAATGAGGGACAAAAAGGGGGGACGGACGTAACCATGAAACCTGGGGTCCAGAACCTAAACAGAATAGAGGGCCGACAATAAAAACTTAATTGATATGGTATGAAACATGTATTTATTAAAAAAGAATTAAAAAGCATATAAGGGCCAAATCACACCTCATGTAAAAATGCCAAAATTTAGCACACAAGGGCTGATGGACTTGACCTGACTCGTTTCAGCCTGGATAGGCCTTCTTCAGAGGTCAAACATAATGAGGAGCATATTGGCTTACATCATAGTATAATTTGTTGTTCAGTCGCACAGTCGAGTCCGACTCTTTGTGACCCCATGGACCAGATTACGCCAGGCCCTCCTGTCTTCCGCTGTCCGCTGAAGTTTGCTCAATTTCATGTTCGTTGCATCGATGACATTGTCTGACCATCTCATCTTTTGCCGTCCCCTTCTTCTTTGACCTTCAATCTTTCCCAGCATCAGGGTCTTCTCCAGTGAATGCTCCCTTCTCATTTGGTGGCTTCGAGCTTCAGCTTCAGGATCTGGCCTTCCAGGGAACAGTCAGAGTTGATTTCTTTTAGGATTGACTGATTCGATCTCCTTGCAGTCCAAGGGACTCTCAAGAGTCTTCTCCAGCACCATAGTTCAAAAGAATCTATTCTTCGGTGCTCGGCCTTCCTTATAGTCCAACTCTCGCAGCCATACATTACTACGGGGAATACCATTGCTTTAACCATGCGGACTTTTGTTGGCAAGGTGATGTCTCTGCTTTTTATCATGCTGTTTATAGTATAATACAATCATACAATTATGTAACATAGATACAAGATGGACCAGAAAAGAATTGTTCCCAAGTGAAACCACTAAGCACAGAATAAAAGTATAAATGAGGCCTCCAAAGAAGCAATCACATGCCAAATGATGTTTCACTGATAATAATTTCTGGTCCAGAAAGTGCCTTCCAAAGATTGCTTAGCCAAAGCGTCCTCAGTAAAATTGCCCTTAAGCAAAGAGCAGGCTCCAGCCCCAAATAGCCAGGAGTTTCCCAGCCTGGATCTGGCAACCCTAACCTCTCATCCCCTGCTGGTGGTCGGGGGTGGGGGGAAGCCTGGCATCCCTAAGCCTGAGAGCTGGGTAGTGTCCATGGTAGTGAGTGAGCAGAGGAAGAAGATGGCAGAAACTGGAAAGTTCTGCTTCAGCTGTAGACAGTGTTCCCTCTAAGTTGAGTCAATGTGAGGTAGCTCACAGTTTTTTAGCCTCCGGCTCAAACGTTTTTTGTCTTAGCTCAGGAAGGATGGCTCCAGGGCAATGTTCCCTTTGAGCTGTAGAGTCTTGTGAGCAAATATTCCGCTCTGTGAGCTACTGGCATTAAAGTTGTGAGCAAGCAATTTGGCTGATGCATGAATTCGTTTGCTCTGGAGCCATCCTGCCTGAGCTAAGACAAAAAAGTGTGAGCCGGAGGCTAAAAAAAGTGTGAGCAAGCTCACACTAACTCAGCTTGGAGGGAACACTGCTCCAGAGCAAACTAATTCCTGCAGCAGCAAAATCGCTCGCTCACGACTTTAATGCCAATAGCTCACAAAGTAGAATTTTTGCAAACAAGACTCCACAGCTTAGAGGGAACACCGGTTGTGGAACCATTTTTAGCTTCTTCCTCGAACGGTCCCTTCAGAAGCCAGATCCTCCCTCAGTTAGGATATAGGCTGCTGGCTGCAGTCCCCTTGACAGCCTCCTAAAAAACAACAACCCCAAACCCACAAGTTCTTCTTTGAATGTCTGTTTCCCACCCACTCACCACCCACGCCCTTTTTATTGTTTTGTTGTATTGGTTTCCATTTTTAGCAAAGTCACTTCCCCTTGTGTGTCTGTGTGTCTAAAGCTTTAAATCCTTCCCCCACTTTTGGAAGGAGAAAAAAACAGGAAGAAAAGAAAGCTGAATTTTCCATCTAATCACTTTGTCCCCAGCAGCGAGGGCTTAAAAATACCATCGAATATCAGGAGACTTGTGATAAAATCGTTAATGTTGGCTGCGTTGAGGAGGGAAGGACCCTCCAGGCTTCCTCCTCTCCGGAGCTCTGCATCCCTCTTCAAAGCGAGGGGAAGGGAAGCTTCCATACTGTCATTTGCATAAAACCAATTTCTTAAAATCTTTAATTAAAATCTTTGCAGATTAAGTTTGCCAGGTAAATGGAAGAGCACTGCTCTCAGCTGCTGGCGGCGGCGGCACACAGCGCTTGGAATGGGCAACTCCCTCCCAACCTCTCTTGACTTTGGCTTCCTCATTCCTTCTTTTCCTGTCCAGTTGGCATTCGGAGGTTTGTTTTCATCCCGGCTTGCTTTCTTTGGGCTCTTATCAGATCCCGCATCCATGTTCTATCAGACAGAATTTCCTGGAGAGGCAGGAATCCGGAGTTACAGCTCAGACGGCAGGGACTCTTTTCAGTTCTTGTCTCTATCTTTCTGATTCCAGTTAAGAACATATGAAGATCCGGACTGGATCAGACCAAAGTCCAGTATCCTGTTTCCCACAGTGGCCAGCCAGAGGTGGAGAGGGCGACTGCTGTTTACAGAAAAAGTCAACAATCTCACTGAACCAAAGGAAGAAGTCCTAAAAGAAGCCTAAAGTAGGAGTGATCTTTGCATTCCAATGTAATTTATAAACAAAGAGCATCCTGGTAACTTTAAACAATCAATTAAGAGAAAAACAAAACACATCCATAGTTCATATTGTTCCTGCCTTACTGCATATGAAACAGTTCCTACATAGAAATCCAAAGAATCAACAGTACAGTACAACCCTAAGAGGTTTGTATACAAAGATATTCTACAGACTTCTCATAATAACACATTCTCACAAATCTCAAGTCCCAGTTCCAGTAAAATTTTGATTATGATCTCGTTTTGAAGAATAATGCCAAGCAAACTTTGACTTTACAAGGGCCCAGCATATCTTTTTTAATTAACCAGAAAGTTACAGGTTCCTCCCAAGTGTTTCCAGGTGTCGTGTTTGGTTTTCCCCTCCAAGTGATTAATAGGATGTTATTTACCAGGTGATGTGATTTACCTTACCTCCATACTATTAAAAGTTTCAAATGCCCTTTCCCATGCATTAAGCCTTGTTAGGACAGGACATTTTTCTGTGGGCTGTCCTATAACCAAGGGGGCTGAATGTCTCTTGTATTTCCATCTCTATGCTCATTCACAGACTCTGCATCCAAATCCCAAAACTGTTCCTCATTGGTGGTAGCCAGAGACCCAGCGTGAGGTAGTGGTTCAAGAGTCAAACTAGAATCTGGGACACCCAGGTTCCAAAAACTGTCTTCCTGCAGAAGCTGGCTGGGTAACATTGGCCTAGTCACACTCTCTCAGCTGATCTACTTCACTGGGTGCTTGCTGTGAGGATAAAATGGAGGAGAAGTGAATGTTGTTCTAACCTGCCTTGAGTGCCCTTTGCAGAGAACAGGTGGGTACAAGTATCTAAAATAAATACTAGCATGGGCTCTGGCACTCCTCTTTGTTGGAAGAAGAAAAGGCTCTGTCCCTTGCCTCAGTCTCCAGAGTTAGGACAGATAGCTTGATAAACACTGAGCTTTTTTCCTGTTTACTCTTCTGTCATTGTCTCTTTGAGATGTAGACTGATAGATCTCAGGGAAAACAACTTCCTTCCTTCTGCTCTGCTCTCTCTCACTCACCAGTCGCCACTCTCTCTCTTGCATGCACACACCAAAGAGGGGGCACGTTTTCTCCATCTTCAGCACGATGGATGCAGGATGCCCCTCAGCATCCACGTCCATCCAAGGTAGTTAGATTAGTCCCTGTCTCCATCTCCAAACTTTACTATCTAGATTGTAGTTCCTAAATAAAACAACTGTTGTTAGTCTTAAACTGACAAGTGGCTCTGTGTGACATTGTAACTCCGCCAGCACACTGAGAACAAAGAGCTTCTGTTGCATGTAGCCAAGGTGCACTCTGCTAAATTGTGACGGAATACTGAATTAACTATACCAGTTACTCCCAACTCTCTTAAGGAACAGCTTTTCCTTCCTCCCTCCCTTCCTTTTATTCAATTTATATTCCACCCTCCTCACAAGCGGGTTCAGTAGGGTCACAGTAGGATTCTAAAACACATAAAATAGAATTTTACAGAATAATTAAAAATACTTTAAGAATAGCATAGATTTTTTTAAAAAAACACACACAAAACAAGTCACACTATTTCACTATAGACATTATTTTCAAGCTGGTGCCATTGGGTCTCTGAGATCTTATTGATCCAGGCTGAATTGAATCGCAGAATCATAGAATCATAGAATGTTAGAGCTGGAAGGGACTTTGCAGGTCATCTAGTCCAACCCCCTGCACTCCGCAGGAGCATAGCCAAAAGATAGCCCTAGAAGAGGAGAGAAGAGATTGGATTTATACCCTGCCCTTCACTACCCAAGGGAGTCTCAGAGCGGCTTACAAACTCTTTCCCTTCCCCTCCCCACAACAAACACCCTGTGAGGTAGGTGGGGCTGAGACAGCTCTGACAGAAACCACTCTTTTTCAATAACAGCTGTGCCAGAACTACAGCTTGCCCAAGGTCATCCAGCAGGTGCAAGTGGAGGAATGGGGAATCAAACCTGGTTCTCCCAGATTAGAGTCCGCACACTTAACCACTACACCAAACTGGCTGCAACATACCTGAAAGATGGTTGTCCAGCCTCCGTCTGAAAATGTCCAGCGAAGGAGCATCCACCACCTCCCGAAGTAGTCTGTTCCACTGCTCAACCACTCTTACAGTTAGGAAGTTTCTCCTAATATTTAGCTGGTAATGACTCCCTTGTAATTTCCACCCATTAGATCTAGTCTTGCAATCCGGAGCAAGAGAGAATAGAGAGAATTGAGGTGGTAGAGAGAAGAAGAGAGAATTGAGGTGGTAGGCTTCAATTTCAGCAGGAGAGGCCAAGCTTTTTATTGGATGCCCACTGCCTAAGCCAAAGGCCTGGCAGAATAGCTCTGTTTTACAGGCCCCGTGGACTGGTAGTAAATCCCACAAGGCACTGATCTCAGACAGGAGCATGTTCCACCAAGCTGGGGCCAGGGCAGAAAAAGCTCTGGCCCTGATCAAGGCTAAGCAGATGTCCCTTGGGCCAAGGACAACCAGCAGATCTTGACAAGCAGAGCGGAAGGCTCTCCTTCCTTCCTTCCTTCCTTCCTTCCTTCCTTCCTTCCTTCCTTCCTTCCTTCCTTCCTTCCTTCCTTCCTTCCTTCCTTCCTTCCTTCCTTCCTTCCCCCCAATGCAGCAGAAAATTTCCTGGATACCACCACCTTAAGCAGTCACTCTATGCCCATGATACTAACAGAAAACGATAGAAAATGCTTTCTCCTGTCTACACATAGCACAGGAACATTATTAGTGCCATCCTAAGCAGAATTCTAAGCATTGAAGTCAATGGTCCTAGTTGGGTGCCACTCTGCTTAGGACGTTGCGGCAAATTAACCAAACTTTGGGTCTTGATGTATTATACAGGTGAGTTGCTTTGAACACATCCTATCCACAGAGACCCTGAAACAACAGTAGCAGGAAACGGATGCAGCTTGCTTGGTGAATTATTTTATTTAGTCAAGAAATAGCAAGCTCAGCTTTTGCTGGATTTTGATCTGATTGATCTCAATAACTGTGAAATGGCAGAAAAGGGCTGGATGCCAGGACGAATGAGCAAGGGTTGCCCTGCATTGGATTAGAGGGAGATACAGAGCCGCTTGCAAGGTTAGGTCAATATCTCCATTTCCTCTGCTGGCCGGATTGGCAGGCTCTGCATCCCCCTGGCATCGTTGCCAGCTGTTATTTGCAGCGCCTCACTGGGCATGGTTCCTTTCGGAGGCCGGAATGAGGATAGGCGAGTTAGGCCTGCCCTGTAGCCATGTTGGATGGAAGGAAAGCGCCTGAGCAGATTAACACCTTGTATGGCATTAGTAAGACCTGGCTGACTTTCGCACTAATGACTTCAGGTGCTTTGCGCGGGCAATGCTAATCTTCAGCTGGCATGAGCGCAACGTTTTCCGCCAGGGTTTCCTGCACATGTTAATCCCCTTTGCACACAAAGCTGGAGTTTATACTGAAAATAGAAGGGCCCAGTCTTCGAAGCAGAGAGGGACACCGTGACGCCTGCCGGTGAAATGTCTGGCTCTGCGGGCGTGTCTGTGCCAGCCACTGAAAGGGACTCCTTTCCCACCATAAGCAACAGAACTGGGCACTCTTCTCTCTGGGGGAGATGAGAAAATCTAAGCAGGATTGTTTCTTTTTGTTTATCAGGCTACTGTGCCTTGTGATGGTTGCCCGCCAGGCAAGCAACTCAACTGGAGAAGTTTCTCCTCTCACGGGAGCATGGGGCAGGGGTGGAGGCGAGAAACGTGTTCACCCACTAAAAATTCTGTCTGTCGTGCAGCTGATAAAGGCACAGTGGCACTATGGAGGGAGAGGTGATGGCAACCCCATTGTCGAAAAGGAAGCTTGGGAATGCTAGAAAAAGGATTAGTCCAAATCAATGGAAGAAAGGGTTAAAGAGAAGGGTGGGGTTACAAGTCAGGAAGCCTTGAAGGAGGGAGAGGGATGAGTCAAAAGGAGCAGCTGGATGGGATGTTTTGTATTTTCAGTTAGGAAACTGCAGTGGTTGATACACAAGGCAGAGAGGTCAATAGGAGGGGAGAGTGGTTTTAAAAATCCAGAAGGGGTTGCAAAGGCAAAGCACAGTTAGGAAAGAGGAGAAGTTCACACCCTTGTTGCAGATTCAGGTCTGGGTCAAACCGGAGTGAACCCAGGAGTCAGGACCCAGGCCGATTCTGCATCTAGCCTTCGCTCCACATTTTCTCAACTGGGAGGGAAAAGTGCAGCTCAAAACCACATTCAAATGCCTCAGGGCAGCGCCAACACTGACTGCAAAGTCATGCCTGAACAACCATAAAATGGCCATAAATCTATGCAGAAGGTACCATAAAATCTGATGAACAAAAGAAGCGAAAGAGGCATGGAGTATGGAGGCTACCATAAAATCCAATGAGCAGCATGCAATGCGGAGGGGGATTTCTGTTCCAACGTGGGCTTCGTAAAACAAAGGAGGGAAAAGCCAATGCAGAATCAGCTCCAGTTCACACATGGCACTTAGAGTAGTTTTCAGCCACTCTCCTAGTATTGGCATGCATGTGTGAAAATAGAAAGGCAGTTCTAAAGGTGTTTATGGTTTCTAGAAACACAGATGGCTGTACGGGAAGGTTGATAAGCTTAGCAGCATCCTGAGCTAGCTAGCAATGCTCCTGTGCTCCTGCTGTTCCCCCAGAAGTGAAGACTCAGTTTGGATATGAGTCACTAAAAGTGTTCCTATAGTTTTACCATAGAGTTTCTGGTGACTCCTAGAGCTACCCCATATAACTTCCTGGTTTGCTAGTTTCCTCACTTGTGTAAAGAAGAAATATCCCAAAGTGTACAAAGGTCTCTTCTAAATTAATGTGAAAACAGAAATCCTCCCCACAATTATAACCTATTTATTCTTTTATTATCCTTGGGTGTTCCTCTTGCATGGTTCTGAGCTGGGATGGTTAATCCATCAATTTTTATTACGCAGCAAAAATTGACTTTGCATTCTCTCTGAGAGCCAGTTTGGTGCAGTGGTTAAGTCCGTGGACTCTAATCCGGGAGAAGCAGGTTTGATTCCCCACTCCTCCACTTGCAGCTGCTGGATGACCTTGGGCAAGCCATAGTTCTGTCAGAGCTGTTCCCTCAAGGACAGTTCTGGAAAGAGCTCTCTCAGCCCCATCTACCTCACAGGGTGTCTGTTATGGGGAGGGGAAGGGAAAGGAGTTTGTAAGCTGCTCTGAGACTCCAAGTGAAGGGTGGGGCATAAATCCAATCTTTTCTCTTCTTCTCTCTTCTGTATTCACCATAAAGTTTAGCCTGGCCTTCAAAGTATAAGAGGTGTGGTACAGATGGCACAGCAGCGGGTGTACTGAGCTGCAGCTCCCTGCCTGCTGGAACTATTTAATTAATTTAGCGGTTTATTCAGTGCAACCTGAACCTTTACCTCTGGGGGGATTCTTATCCTACAAGAAGATGTCTTTTAAGATATACCAACAATGATCGGCTGTGCCCGGAGATTGATGGGACGAGACGCTGAACTTAGGGAGATGCTGAGAAGATACCATTTATTAGTGCTGTTGAAATCCTTAACATCAAGCCCTCAACATCAAGGAGCTAGATATCATACTGCCACCTACTTGATCAACCCGCAGAGTAAACCACTCACCTGTTGTTCAGGAGACCAGCAAGTGAACTCTGCTGAGGCCTGGGCCTTCCCCAGATTCTCTGGTGTGAGTGGTGTGGGCTCGTGTAGTGGGGCGGCAGACAACAAGCTGCAGATCCGACTGAAGACTTGTGCAGGTACCGGTTAGAATTATTGCGGTGGTCATCTGGTTGCTGTACTTGCCCTGGCCCTGGGGACGGCACCTGGAAGGTGACCTACGACTGGCTGGCGGGCCACTCTGATGTGGGGCTCCAGTCCCCCAGGGACTCGTGACAAAGTACATGATGACACATTTAGTGCGCTTCATAATTATTGAAAAACACTGTTATGAATTGGCATTAGGGTTCAACGTAGTTGGTTCCCCACAATACATCCAATATTGGCCGCAGAGCCCCTTTTCAAAGGAAGCGTGTGACACACGGGGAAGGTCAGATCTGAATTCAAACCCCCCCTCCCACATAAATGCCCTTTTTTGGAAGGGGTGCTGCAAAGTCGGAGCATCAGCTGAGAATTCAGTTTGCCGGGAAGCAGCGGCAACAGTGAGGTGCGTAAAAGGTCTCAGATTCCTGTCTTTTAGAGAGAACCAGCAAAATACACAGCGTTGTGCATTTCTTCCACTTGGATTTGTCACTAGATGGAGCCAGAGTAGGGACAAACATACAGAAATCACCTTCTATTCTGCTGTTCTCTCTTCCTGCAGAATTACCAGTTGTTTATATTTTTGCTTCCCTCCTTTTAAAAAAAAACCATGAAAGAAAATTTGGCTTCGGCGTGGAAAAAAACAGGAACGTGGGAACGTTCAGAACACTCGGGGGGGGTCAGGTGCTGGCAGCTGAATCTGCCCCACAGAGGGCTGCTTCTCTGCCCTTCCTGGCTTCCCAAACTTCTTGGGAGTGTTCAGTGGGGTTGCAGGACCTAGATACAAGGAAGTGGGTGGTTGAACAGAATGTTTTCCCCTCTTACTTGTCTTGCAGGGTTTTTCCCCTTCTCTTCTTGGAAAGAAGAGAAAACAGCTCGGGTAAAGCAAGAGGCAAAGAAGATCCTTTTTGTCTGCATTCTGTGGTTCGTCTTTGCTCCCCTGCACTCCGTCCTCAAAGGGGAGATGGCTCCTAGGGCGGCCTCTGATGCCTCTGGCCCAGCCTGTCCTTCACGACAAAGAGAACAACCCTGCACCGTAACAATGGTACAATACCCCTTTACGGCTTGTTCAAGGGCACACTGGAGATAATTCTGCCCCACCAGCTGAAAGGAGGAGGAAGGTACATGTGTGTGTGAAAAGCAAAGAGCAACTGTGGGGTAGTAGTCAACAGCTGCGGTCAGTGGCTGCCAGATAATGCAGGGGGGTGGGGAAGTGAGGCTATTTGCTCTGTAGCAATTTGACCCGCATTTGCGTGATCACACACTCCCAGTTCCCTAGCGAGTTTTCCAACACCGGGGAAATCAAGTACTTTCCAGGTATTTGTGCTCTGAATCCACGATTTTGCCTATCTGGACAGCCACCTCTCACATAAGAACATAAGAGAAGCCAATGTTGAATCAGGCCAATGGCCCATCTAGTCCAACACTCTGTCACACAGCGGCCAAAATATACCAGGTGCCATCAGGAGGTCCAGCAGTGGGGCCAGGACACTAGAAGGCCTCCCACTGCTGCCCCCCCCCCAGCACCAAGAATAGAGTGCATTACCTGCCCCAGACTGAGAGTTCCCATCTATACCCTGTGGCTAATAGCCACTGATGGACTTCTGCTCCATATGTTTATCGAATTCCCTCTTGAAACTGTCCATGCTTGTAGCTGCCACCACCTCCTGTGGCAGTGAATTCCATGTGTTAATCACTCTTTGGGTGAAGAAGTACTTCCTTTTATCTGTTCTAACCCGACTGCTCAGCAATTTCATGGAGTGCCCACAAGTTCTTGTATTGTGAGAAAGGGAGAAAAGTACTTCTTTCTCAACCTGCTCAGTCCCATTATAAACCTCGATCATGTCACCCCTCAGCCGTCGTTTCTCCAAGCTAAAGAGCTAAAGAGTGATCAGGTCATCTGGACGTCCTTCTTCCCGTAGGTTTGTTTTTGCGACTTTCACCATTGTGTGCATGCATATGCTTGCCCATATGCAGATATGCACCTATGCACACGTGCAAATAATTTTTTTTTTTAAATGTGCTGCACTACCACTTGGGCAGCACGGCTGTCTGCGATCACACAAGCAACCCGTTTGATAGTGGACTTTCCCCAGTGTCTTTTAACTCTGCTCTTGTGGCGGAGTGAAACGGGCTGCCGACGGGTGTGGAACGCTGGCCAGATGTTCATGTCTGATTGCGCCCGTTAAATCCGCCCAGAATCCGTCCCTCTAGTGCGGCTAATTGTGCGTGTGATTGGAGCCATTGTCAGACTAGGATTGAGGGGGACACACACCCAGATTTGAATCCCCACTGTGCCAGGGAAGCTAGCTGGGGGACCTTGGGCCAGTCACACACCCTCAACCTAACCTCCCTCAGTGGGTTGCTGTGAGGATAGAGAGTAGGAGAGGATGCTGTAAGCCACTTTAGGTCCCCACTGGGGAGGAAGGTGGAATACAAATGAAGCAAATAAATAGCTAAAAGAAAGGAAGGGGAGATTCTGGCAGGGCCTGAGGATCTGGCCACCATTGCTGCAAGTTGGCGGAATGAATCACCTTGAGGATCTCTCTCTGGCTGCGATCACACACACTAAATAGTCTACTTTCAATGTGCTTTTTAATTGGATTTTGACAGTTCACACAGGCTGATTCTGCACTGGCTTTTCCCTTCGTTGTTTTATGAAACCCACGGTGGAAAAGAAATTCCCCTCTGCATTGCATTCTGGTTTAACTTCCTTTGATTATCGGGTTTTATGGTAGCTTCCACACTCCATGCCACTTTCAAGTTCTTTGATCCTCGGATTTTATTGCACCTTCTGCATAGATTTATGGCCATTTTATGGCCGTTCAGGGGTGCCTTTGCAGTCAGTACGGTGTTGCCCTGAGGTATTTGAATGTGGTTTTGAGCTGCACTTTTTCCTCCCAGTTCAGAAAATGTGGAGCAAATGCTAGATGCAGAATCGCCCACCGTAAAATCCAGTTGGTAAGCACATTGAAAGTGGACTGAAAGTGGATTATTTAGTGTGTGTGATCTCAGTCTCTTGGAATCTGATGTGGGATAGTGGATGTGCTGTTGCATAGCAGCATGTCTTTGCATCCACCTGTGCTCTGCCTGGATGTTTCTAAATAAAGAACATACTACAGAAATGCTGTAAGTTGCCAGTGTGCTCTCTTCCAAAGGGAACCAACGCTGGGAAGCGCTACCTCTGGAAAAAGTGGGGCATGCGTAACTCTAATCGGCACATTCCTCTCCCCTCCTCTTCCCCTCCTAGAAGGAAGGCACCTGCCATCTCCCTCATTCAGCACAGCCCACCAGTAAAACTGATTGCCAAGTATGACAATATAGAGTTTGGAACTGTGCAAACTTCCTCTTTTTCACTGCACCGTTAGAAACCTAAAAGCCTCATAGCCCCTGGCAGAGATGTAAATCAAGAAACCGCTCCCTATTGCAGCATGACTGGACCGAATAATATCTACCATACTATTAAGAGCTTGTTCACCAGGATGCCTGAGAATATTGTGTTACGCCATCACTTGCCAGGAAGGTCCAATGATTCTTTATAGGGGCCAAGTGGACCAGCACTTAAGGAAGAAAATAAAGGGAAACTAAGTGGAGGTTCAGATGGAAACGCACCAAAATCAAGCAGTGAAGCGTTTCCGTCTCCCTGAAGGCTCCGTCTCTGACCTTAGGGTTGTGAAACTTAAACAGAGCGACTTGACAAATTACAGCAGGAGGCTGCAGAATTAACACATTTAATTAAGTCTCTCAGGGCTTCAGCAAGAATTATAGGCGGTTCTCACACTTGCGCCCGCAGTGTAAGGGGAAAGGAAGAAAGCTGACATTTGGGATGGAAATAGGCCACAAATTTATTAAAGATCCAAGCAGTTACACAAGTAGGAGGCCTCAGTGAACGTCAGCGCCATTGCGAAGCACATATAATGGCAGTGTGCCCAGGCATTTCTCATGCCAGCGAGGCAGACCCCGGCATTCTCAGCTCCTTTCCCCATCTCGTTCCACCCTGCCAGGTGCATCCTGACCTCCCCACTTAAGCAGTGATTGCAAACAAAAATATAGTCGTTTGGATATTCTTTGATCGGCGTACAACCTGCTTCTCCTGTCCTTAATTTATTCACTGATTCCCCAGTATTGTTCAACATATACGTATGTACCATCTTTTCAACCAGCTATGTACACAACTGGTGTTGTTGTTGTTCAGTCGCACAGTCGAGTCCGACTCTTCGCGACCCCATGGACCAGATCACGCCAGGCCCTCCTGTCTTCCGCTGTCCTCTGAAGTTTGCTCAATTTCATGTTCATTGCATCGATGACGCTGTCTAACCATCTCATCCTTTGCCGTCCCCTTCTTCTTTGACCTTCAATCTTTCCCAGCATCAGGGCCTTCTCCAGTGAGTGCTCCCTTCTCATTTGGTGGCCAATGTATTTGAGCTTCAACTTCAGTATCTGGCCTTCCAGGGAGCAGTCAGGGTTGATTTCTTTTAGGATTGACTGATTTGATCTCCTTGCAGTCCAAGAGACTCTCAAGAGTCTTCTCCAGCACCATAGTTCAAAAGAATCTATTCTTCGGCGCTTGGCCTTCCTTATAGTCCAATTCTTGCAGCCATTCTAAGACTGTGCCCATCACCAGAAGTGGAGGCAAAAATGGCCCTAGAAAGCCCCCGTCCCCGTGGAGGAGAGAAAAAGAGGACAAGCGATAGGTGCTCCAGCACAGTTCAGGCCAGCTGCTTGTTTGCCACGGTGGCAACCAGAGCTGCTTATGCTCACAGGGGGTGAGATTCACTCCTTGCTTGGGGCTGGGATGACCCTGGCAGGTGAATCCCACCCCCACACCCCCCGTGGCCATCAACCTACCATGACTTTTCCTGGTGGCCTTAATGGCCAGTCCACCCCTGCCCATCACCCCATAGGGATGCCAGCCTCCAAGTGGGGCCTAGGGATCCCCCAGAATTACAGCTCATCTCTAGACTACAGAGATCAGTTTCCATGGAGAAGAAGAAGAGTTAGATTTATACCCCACCCTTCACTTAGAGTCTCAGAGCGGCTTACAATCTCCTTTCCCTTCCTCTCCCCACAACAGACACCCTGTGAGGTAGGTGGGGCTGAGAGAGCTCTGAGAGAACAACTCTGAGAGAACTGTGGCTGACCCAAGGTCACTCAGCTGGCTGCACGTGGAGGAGTAGGGAAACAAACCCGGTTCTCCGGAGTAGACTCTGCGGCTCCTAACCCCTACAACAAACTGGCTCTGGAGAAAATGGATGCTTTGGAGGGTGGGCTCTATGACATTGGACCCCACTGCGGTCCCTCTCCTCCCCAGGTTCCAGCCCCAAATCTCCAGAAGTTTCCCAACTAGGCCCGTAGCCACAGGGGGGCATTTGGGGGCAATGCCCCCCCACAGATGAGCACTGCCCCATGTCGGCATTTTTTTTGAAGAAAAGATTAAAAGTGAGATGTGCATGGAGTTTCCAAAATGACCCTGGGCACAGTCAGGGAAGTTTGAGCCTCATTTTCTTTTTCCAGGCTGAAAAATAGTTTGGGGGTTCTTTTAAATGCAAATAACATAAAATTGCAAAAGATGAAAAAGAAAATTTCAAAATGCAAGAGAGAGATTCGGAGATCCCACCCTGGCTTACCCAGAAAAGCAGCCCGGAATCAAGTCTCTCCCATCGAGAGGATTAGAGGAGAAGTAGAGGTTGCAGTGGAGCCAGAGCTGCCACTTCTGTTGCTGCAAGAGGAACAGCAGGCACGGCCAGGGCACCCGCCGGTTTTCCCCATGCCCCACCAACCAAAATTTTCTGGGTACATCCCTGTTCCCAACCTGGACCTCATGACCCTACCCCCACACATACCAGTGGCCAGGAGGGCCCTGGCAGCCCTATCACCACATCATGTGGCAGTGAATTCCAAAAACTGGCAATATGCTGCGCGAAATAGCACCTTTTTTTGCTGATCAGTCTGGTTGGGCGATAGTGGCCCATAGCTGAGGCCTCCCTCCAACGTTCTCATTTTAAAAATTTCATTTACTGCATTTATATCCCACTTTCCTCCCCAAGGGGGAACCCGAAGCAGCTTACAGCATTCTCCATTTTAGTCTCACTGCAATCCTGTGAGAGGGTGGGCTACCCAAGGTGACCCCAGCAAGCTTCTGTGGGAGACTAAAGATTCAAACCTGGGTCTCCCAATCCTTTCCCAGCACTCTATCCACCACTTCATGCTGGACCTCAGGTGGTCACAGCCCTCAGCTTAAGTGACTCTTCTTCCAACAGAATTCTCCTTGGCTGGACGAACTCCCTCTAGCCTGTGGTAGGATGCCCTTCACTGATTTTCAGTAATATAATAAGAAAAAATGAAAACAAAAAACCCTTCACTCTTGCCACTCCATTCACCCTAAATTTTATGACTGTCTTTCATGTCATCCCATAAATATCTGGAGTTCAACTGGCATCACACTCATATTACAAAGCCTTATAAACCTTAACGTGTGCTGTTATTTGCACAGACATACAAAGCACCTTGCTGGATTGTAGCCAATGGCCAAGATCCTACTGAATTAAACATGCAATGGGAGCAGTCCTAAGTAGGGCTACTCAGAAGTAAGTGCTATTTTATGCCATGAGGCTTACTCCCAGGAAAGTGTCCTTAGGATTGTGGCCTAAGAGCCTAGCTAGGGCTGTGGTCACACATGCCAGATAATGCGGGGGGGGAGGGGAAGCAAGGCTATTTGCGCCATAGCAATTTGACCTGCGTTTGCGTGAACACACGGTCCGTGGGAGCTGCGGGGGCAGCCTGCCACTGCGTGATCAGATGCACAATGCGGGTGAATCTGTTTTTGTTTTGTTTTTTTGCCGGGTGTTTCCAATGCGCTTAAACGGGGGATCAATTAATCGCATCTCCACACTGAGGGCTCCCTATGGCAGTCTGCGATGATGCACATATTGGGAGGGGCGGGGGAACCAGCACAGAGTCGGGATGGCCTGATCAGACTGTCCTGATGCCATGAGAGCATGCTGGTGTGATCACACAGGAGAAAGTCCGTCCGTGGCCCATAGAAACTGTTTGATAGTGGACTTTCCCTAATGTCTTTTAACTCCGCTCTTTCGGTGGAGCACAACAGGTTGCCAACGGGTGCAGGACGCTGGCCAGATGTTCACGTCTGATCATGCCCATGAAATCTGTACAGCATTCGCACCTATGGCGTGGCTAATTGTGCATGTGATCGCAGCCTAAATATCACAATACTGCACCAAAATCTCCATGGTGACTTGCAGCTATAAGGTATCCGCTACTTTCCAGCAGAAATTTATGTGTAACCAAGTAGCAGGGCTCGGTTTGGATCAGGACTGCTGCACAGGAGGAGGAGGAGGAATTTCTACCTTCTCCCCTGTTCTGAAACAGCCCAGGGGCTGGAGATGGGAGCCTAATTTTCTCTGTGGGGAGCCAGCCCATGCAAGCATTCAGTGCAGATGCTGGCTCCCAACACAGCAAATCACTTTCCCCTGCAGCACCCTCTGGGTTGTTTCAGCTGCTGAAAACAGCACAGGGGAGAAGGCAGGATTTTCTCCTCCTCCTGTGCAGCAGGCCTGATCCAAACTGGACCCTATTGTGCCTTTACTCACAAGTTGCCTCCAGGAACTAGCAGCCACAATATAACTGCAGGTCCCCATACTGAACTCACGTAATCTGTAACATCTAGTTAGGCTCTAAGGATGCAGTCCTATATGCCTACCTACTTGGTCGTAAGGGCCATAGAGTGTAGTGAACTTACTTTTGAGTAAACACACATATGATCGCATTGTTCAACCTATTGATTTTAGTGTTGTTTCAAGTTTCCCAAACTTGATAGTAATGTGTTTTTATTTAAATATATTATGAACCATCTTTTTCATTTCTGAGCTGAACTCATGCTTTCCCACTTTTCCTCTGGGGGGGAAAAAATCACAGTCTGACTACTTCATGGCCATGAGCATCATGATTTCAATCTATAAGTATCTTTCAGAAATGAAATCAGAGATCCAACAATTCTATATTCCATAATTTCTTGCCACCTCCCCAAGTTTTTACAGCTTTCCAAATGACTGTTGCCAATTAATATGTGATATGGAAACACTGACAATCTATTTCAGGAAGTTCTCCCTGCTATTTTATAGGTTTTTAGTATTCCTTAGCTAGCCAATTACTTTCCTACTTATTCCTCTTGTTAAAAAAGAGGTTCCGCTATTTTAGAATTATTCTATAGGGTTTTTTATTCACTCTCGGGGCAAGTACTTTTAATGAAGTTAGAAAATGTATCTACAATCTCGTTAGAAAGAACCCTTTGCCACCTTACACAGTTCTTCTGGGGGGGGGAAGAAAGGGGCTGTTTCAAGTTTAATTTTATAGGCCAAATTAAAATGATTCTGCAGTGAATGCCAGCAAAGTTTCAATCCAGGAGAGAAATTGGAATAGCTAATAGATAAGCAAGAACTAAGATGTTAAGTCAAAGCTAGATTTAATATCCAGAAGTTATGGAGCTGGTAACCCCAAAAACCTAGGACTGGAATAAAGATCTGCTTTGTGGTCACTCTGTTCTAAAAATATACTTAGTGGTGATGGCACACAGAAAAGCATACATTAGCAATACCACTGTGGCACCCTGTGCAAGTCAATTTGGATATTTCTAATCTGTTTTGTCTGGTTTCAATATCATGTCATTGTTAGGCCTATGTCCATTCCACCCTTTTGAAATTGCACCATGCAGATGTAGAATTTGATATGGGATAAGCAATTTAGGTCCACTGTTTTAAAAAGCAAGTTCATAGAACTTACAGCTATGACGATGACCTTGAAAGTGTAAGCTGTGCCTGGTAAATATCCCAGTTCTATGCAGTGGATTTCTAACAGCTCTGACTGGGCTTATGCATGCCTAACTTTACATGGTCAGGTAGACAGACTTTAGCAGCTCCCCCCGTTCCTTATTGTTCATCCGGGGCCATCAGAAGGAATAATCAATTCTGCATCACTTTTCTTATTTTACATAATGTATTCAGCACTGGCCATTGATTCAGCAAAGCAGATCTTTTCAAACACTCCGCTGAATGAGGGAACTAACATTTAGGAGTAGGGAGAATTGATCCGCCAAATGTGTTTGAGCGTGCACATATTTATTAAAAGTATTTCCATCCTGCTTTCCTACATACAATTCACTCTAAGCAGTACCGCAACCAAGACGACTCTATTCCTGCTCATTGCTCTCTTCGCTCCCAGGGGCAGAGATACCCAGAGGCGGGCCTCTGAGACCAAACAATGAAGGGGCCTGTTCATAAGGGAGGCAGGTCACCCTTCGGAACCCACAGGCCCAGGGCTGTTCAGGGCTGAGCAAGTCAAAAGCAAAGAACTGTGCCTGGAATAACTGGAACTGTCGTTCTTGCAGCACAGAGGTGTAATAACACGTTCGCTGCATCATGTTCCTGTGTCGGCATGACAAGCAGCGCTTTTCAAGGCATCGCTGTGTAGAGGGTACTAGACTAATCTTATCCTGATACAGTTCAGGCGTCTCACTTATGAGGAAGAATTACAATCCGAGCCGTGAATGGGGAAAGTCGTTACCTGCAAACTGGCAATTTATTGATCTCATCCAATCAGTGAGCTGTGAAATCCAGAGCGGAACTTGGGAACTACAGACAGATGGACACTTATCTGTGTGCACCTGAAGGAGAGGCAGAGAGAGAGCACATCCAAGAGAGAGAGGGTGTCTGTGCGCATACACAGACTGCACAGGTGAGATCCGTGTCTTACCCTTTCAGACATTACATCTTTCCCATATGCGCTGAGGTGTACGTGACTCCCTGATCGGTGCAAATGCAACGTGAGATTCAGCCCTGAGAGAAAAATCTAAACAGACATGGGCTGCTGTCTAGTGGGCAAAGATCACCTGCTGACTCAGAGAAATGATCTCTGGTTCTATTTTGTCCTCCTGGAACAATTCCACCAAGTGACTACTCAGAGGGACTCATTAGCATCTCTCACCTGTGTCAGGAAGGAGAGGGAGACGATAAATAAGCCCTCGGGGATCCATTAAATTAAGTCCACTAAATACGGAAGGTGCTACAAAGAAATACACAGACGGAGTTTCTCGGTACTGAGTGGAGAAGAAAAGCGAAACTGGTTAGAATTGAAACCAGCAGTTATTGTTATTTATAGAGCACTGTCAATGTGCATGGGGCTTCATATGGTACAAGACAGTAGGTCCCTGCCCCCCAAGGAGCTGACAATATAAATTTTACCATAAGGGAGACAACAAGGGGAGATGAAAGAAGGAATGACCAAGAAAAGGGTGTGTATTTAGTTCAGCTGAAGGTAGAAGAGGAGGAGGAGATTGGATTTATACCCCACCCTTCCCTCAGAGTCTCAGGGCGGCTTACAATCTCCTTCCCTTCCTCTCCCCACAACAGACACCCTGTGAGGTAGGTGGGGCTGAGAGGGCTCTTTTGAGGACTGCTCTTTAGACAACAGCTCTGAGAGAACTTTGACTGACCCAAGGTCACCCAGCAGCCACATGTGGAGGAGTGGGAAATCAAACCCTGTTCTCCAGATTAGAGTCTGCTGCTCTTAACCACTACACCAAACTGGTACTTTAGTTTCAGAGGAGAGGGGAACTTAGGAGGTTTGTGCCCAGGGCTTCACAGAACAGGTTGTTGGAGGTGTTCATGGAGGCATTTATGGGCACAAGGAGCATCAAGAGGCAAAATCATTTGGGGGTGTAGTGGCCCTTCAGACGGCTGGGGATGGTGATGCTGAAGGAGAGAAGGGCATGGGTGTCTCAGGATCTGATTTTAGAGCGGGGGGGGCAAGGCCATGGAAGGCTTTTTTCCCTATTAATTTTTTCATTTTTCCAGAAATATTAAAGATACAGAAAAGAAAATGCACACAAAAAATGGACATTACATTTTTAAAGAATAACAAGAACTTTCGGTGATATCACAATAAAGGCTGTGCAGTATACACATAACATTTATAAAAACAAGAGAAAAAAGGAAACAATATCACATAGAATATCAAGTAATATAATATCAACTAAAATACAAAGTACTTTTGGGGCGGTTTTTGGGTCTCCTAAATTTTCCATCTTAAATTCTAATCACTACGATGACAACAATATTTAGTAAAAAGCCAAACAGTTCTATAAAACTTAATACTATAGTAATAGCTTAAAGATATATAAAACACTAATTAGGCCACGGAAGGCTCTGAAGGCAGGGGAGAGGTGTTTGAGCTGGACCTGAGAGCAGACACATTCAAGACGAAAAATCTTCCATTTATTAAGTAAAAACTACCCTAACTCAAGGCCAGCCACGGATCAAGCTTTGCCCTTGCAACTGCAGGCCAGGAAGATGCCAGACTCAGGCCTGTCACTACAGTAGGGCATCTCAGGGTCAGATCCCTTGACTTACCATCCAGGCCTCCTGACTCCCCATCCAGCCAGTTTTATTTCATTTTTCTTGTGCACCATGGCCATGCCATGCCATGCCAAGCCATCACCCTGCCCTGCCTGCTGGCAGTGTACCTCTGGGCTGGCTGCAGGTGAGGCACACCATAGGGCACATCTACTCCCTACTCCAGCCCTCTCTCTCTCGTCACTTTTTAAAAACTTTTACTCTCTCGTCGCTCTTGACACAGTGCCCCCCGACTTATTTAAATGCCCCCTGAAGTCAAAAATCCTGGCTACGGCCCTGTATCAGATGGGTCCAGAGCATCGCCTTTAAAGAGCTACACCTAACACCTGCACTTCCTATTAGCTGGGCAGAAGACCTGGAAGATGGCCAGGGGTGTCCTGGCTGGGGAACTGGCCACATCCCTGTCTGGACTCTCATGAGGTTCACTAGAATTCCCCCCCCCCATACACACACTTGGGCTGTTCTAGCAGAGTCATCAGGGAGGATGGGCTCCGGCTGTCTGCTGTGAAGAAGCCTGAGGAGGAGGATCCAAGGAGAAGCTTAACCCCTCCTCTCTGTTCTGAGGTCAGGGGACCCTGCAGGGCAGGACCCTGGAGCACTCACTGGCCCAGGAACCTGACCCATTATGTTCAGGTGCTGACACTGTGGCAACAATAAGATTTAACACCTGCACAGGACATTCAGCTGTCCAGAATGTGTGACATAACTTACCTTGTTGATACTGTTACAACAGCCCTGCACAGAGGACTAGTGTTGTTATCCTCCCAACGCAGACGGAGGGCTAAGGAGAAGACAGAGGGTAGTTTGCCCACGGCCCCCCATTAGTTGGTGGCAGAAGTGAGATCTGAACCAAGGGCTTCCTGATTGATAGCTCAGTTGCTTTAGGGGCCTTTGGCACACCAGCTTTCAACAGTGCAGATGACGAGGCACCAGAATCAATACCCTCTGCTGATAATGTTCTGCAAAAACGCCTTCCTATCAATGTCTTTTCAGAGATGAAGGGAAAATCTCAGCGTGAAAAAGCAGCCTTGAAACTCACCCACAGTACACTTAATTGTACGCATTACGTTGAATTTGCAACCCACCCTTCCTTTCCTGAAAACGCTGGGCAGATAACAGCGTGACATAAAAAGTGAAAATATCTTTTTTATTTATAAAACCAACAATATTAACAGTATTTGATTTGTAAGCTATTTAATCTTCTATATAATTTACAATGCAATTCTAAACAGTGCTATCCTTTTTATAAGTCCATTTGGCTTCAATAGGCTTAGGAGGGCATGACTCTTGCTTAGGACTTTCCTGTTCCAGTCTCCTCCGGGCCAGGGCAACATGGCAGAATGGCTTGCCCATCCTCTTACGAGCTGGAACGCATTGGTTTGGCATACACTGGTTGCATGATATGGTGAACCAAAACCAAGAACAAAGAGCCCAGGAAAATCACACTTAAAATGGAGAGCAGGACATAACGGCCGACGTAGAAGGTGTCCACGATCTGAGAAGGAAAGATAGTTCGTGTGTTACTGTCAGGTGATCTGAGAAGGAAAGACAGTTCATGTGTTACAGTGGGGCAGAAAAATCTGGAGTGCCAGCCTTAAATAAACAAACTACACTTCAAGACATAATAGTGTGAGGAAGTGGGCGTGCACATGAATGCTCGCACCTTGAATAGTACTTTGTGGGTCTTAAAGGTGCCCCTGGACCTGAACTTTGTTCAGACCAACAGGGCTACCCCACTTGAACATAATCTCAGAGTGACCTGACCTAGTGACCACAGTCACATATTTGGGATGGGCCATCTTTATGGGTTGCCAGTTTCTTTCCAGGCCCAATTCGAAGTGCTGATTCTCAGTTCAAAGCCCTCAGTCATCAGGGATCTGTATGCCATAAGGATTTCCTCCTCCCATACGGATGTACCCTTGCACTCATGAACACGAACGAAGCTGCCTTAAGCTGTGCCAGAGAACCAGTCTATCAAAATCAGTACTGCCTATTCTGATGGGAAGTACTCCAAAGCTGTCAGACTGAGGTCTTTCACATTACCTACTACCAGATGCCTTTAATTTGAGGAGCTACAGATTGAACCTAGGGCCCCCTGCAGGCAAAACACGTGCTCTAGCGCTGAGCCACAGCCCACTCAGATCAACATCAGCAACTATGCTCTGTGAACAGAATGCCGGACTACGTGGGCCCTTGGTCTTCTTATGTTCTTCTTATGTGTTTTCCGCCATCTGATGTGCAACAATGTCTTGAATAGCTCCCAGTCTGTCCCAGTATGCTCTGAACTGGATAGCCCTGGCTAGCCCAATCCCGTCAGATCTCGGAAGCTAAGCAGGGCGAGCCCTGGCTACTATTTGGATGGGAGACTTCCAAGGAATACGAGGGTCATGACACAGAGGCAGGCTATAGCAAAACACCTCTGATGCATCTCTTGTGTTAAAAAAAAAGACTAGCTTGCCACCTGGGGTGTATAACACTAAAAGAGCCAGAACTTCTGGCTGCTAGACAATCTTAGGATCTCCTGGCTGTTCTACACATGCCATAGGAAAAATGTTATTTCTTCCAGTCACCCACATCTTGCCAGAATCCCCTCCCTCTCTTCTGTCTTACTAGTCTTCAGAACTGACTAAAAGCAAATACATTTTAAAAAAATCTTTGTTAAGGTTGTGAGTGACCTGCTTAACCAATCAATTAATTAAATCTGCATGAATGTTCACAGGAGAAAATCATTCTAAGGAAAAACTAATTCAGATGACGACAGGACACATGTTGCAGCAGGCCTAGTTTTGGAAGAGGGAGTCCCAGCTCTCACACACAAGAGGGAATGCCTCTTCTGAGATATTTGTTTATATTCCACCTGTCTCTCAGAGACTTATGGTGAACAGTGCTGGACACCCACAGTTTTTGTAAGCTTTTACACTGAAAGTAAAGGTTACCCTTGCTCAAAAGCCAGTCGAATCCAACTCTAGGGGTACGGTGCTCATCTTTGTTTCCAAGCTGAAGAGCCAGCACTGTCCGAAGACGTTTCCGTGGTCATGTGGCCAGCATGACTAGATGCCAAAGCATTGAAAAGCACCTTTTAAATCAGTCAGTTAAAAGTCAATTAATTTGCATATGCTAACTGGGGAGGAACCAGCATGCTTTCTTGGCTTTTACATAATATATGGACATTCCACAGGAGATACCTCCTCAGAATAGGCTTTCTGTCCTATGTGACAGAGGAAGAGGAACAATTCTTTTAAGATAGATCCCACCATAGTTTTTGTAAGAACTTGTATTAAAAATAGTTAAGATTTTTAAAAAATTGCTTCCTGATAAAATAGGGCACAACCCAAAATGGTTTGAGAGATTAATGCTTACCTATTAATCGACTATGTTTTGCCATTCTAATTCTTAAGGGCCCTCTTGGTAACCATTCAGCTCTAGATTCAGCTCTAGATTCCAGAGGGAAGCCACGTTAATAGGTTGAAACAAAACTCACTGAGAGTCCTGTGGCATCTTAAAAGATCAGTAGCTCATTGTGGCCGAAGGTCCCCTGAGCCACAGCCCACTTCATCGGAGGCCTGAAGAGTTACTCTCCCTTAGCAGCTCTGGCAAGATCATTAGTCTCCACTCGTACAACCCACCGAAGCCAGTCAGCAGTAGCCCGTACAAAGCTCGCCCCCACCCAAGAGGGTTTCCAGTTCTTGTTTATAGTAGAGACTTCTGTAATTAATAAATGTACAATTAACTTTTAAAGTTTCCATTCACGCTCATTAGTGCTTGAATTATTTGCAAAAAGCAGCAAGTCTGGTTTGCATATCCAATGCTTTGCACTCCAGCTGCCCTCGAGACACACCCCTCCCCTTAGAGTTAATGCTGCTGTTATGGTCAGAAGAAGAGCCCTGCTGGATCGCACCAACAGCCCATCTTGTCCAGCCTCCTGTCTCACACAGGGGCCAACCAGTTCCTCTGGACGGCCATCCGGCTGCCCTGCAGGTATAAACAGGGGTGCGTGCTGGGACACTGGAGAGGAGTGGGCTTATAACTGCCATGCAGTTACAGGAAAAGAAGCTCTGAATAACCAGTTAGGAAAAAAAGAAGAGTTTGATAGCATGAGAACCTCCCCCCCCTCCAAATAAGACATGGATTCCAAAACCGTCTTCCCAGCTCCCAGGACTGTTCGACACTCTGCTTACAGCAAAGGTGAGTTTCATGAAACAGCATTAACACAAGCTTGACCTCGGCTCTGCTACGGAACAAGTCTCCCGAGGGCGACATGTTTGCTCGTTCAACACGCTTCACTTTTTAATTAGCCAATTAGCAGACTTTGGGTGCTGAAAGCTCAGGGCATGTATTATTGATACCGGATTATGCTGGGCGGCAGGTGCAGATGGGGCTAGAGAGCCTCGGAAAGGAACTTATTTTTGTTGCATGGGCCTGCCTCAAGCATGCACAATGCCTCCACCTTGCGTCGCCCTGCTTTGATACTGCAATATTGAGCAAAACAGGAAGGTAGATGTAAAGAGAGGGCCGAAGAAAGAGGAGAGGGGTGAAATCTGAATTGTGGAAATACGAGGACTTGAACCCTGGCCTGTTGGCTGATTGGAGTTAAGTTTCCACAATGCAGAACTATTTTGCATGACTCCACCTTGAAGCAAGACGATTGGCTCTTGCTGACCTCAGCTGAGTCAGCGATGCTTCTCTGACAGCCTGCAGTCCATTCCCGGATCCTCCGGTCCTGTACCTTTTCCCCCCTGGACCTGTTACTTTACTGCCACTCTTTGAACCAGCCCAGGTCATTAATTTGTGCCTGCATTCTATGCTTTGCAAGTCTGATGTCCTCAACTCTGATCCAGACCAAATTTCTTGTGAGTAACACAAGGCAACCAAGGTGATTAAGGGGCTGGTCAACCTTTCCTATAAAGAAAGGCTAAGGAGTCTAGAGTCCCGATCAGACGGATCTTTACATCTGTCCCAGGCACGGATGCCTGGCAGATTTAAAGGGAACGATCAGACAGTAACATCTGGGAAAGGTGCTGCTTCCATGATCAGCCTGTTTAGCCCCGCCAGGGAGATGTACTTAAAAGATACCGGTGAAAATCTGGTACTTTTGACTGCCGACGGGCCAATGGTGGACTTTCCTCTGTCTGGTTGTTCCAGCGCACAATCAATCCATTGGGATGGTCTGCTCCAGACCATCCTGAATAGCCGCTATTTTAAAAAATTCTTAGCAATATGCGCATAAACGCGTCAATGCACAATAGCCACAGAGCTGTTCAAATGTTCGGGACAATTTCATGTTTCTGAATGGCCCATGAAATTTATGAACTGTGTTAAATGAAATGGTACCTAGAGGGAGGCACTACTGGCGGTGCTTTACCCATTCAATTCCGCGCATGCACAGGAAAACAAGTACATGTTGAGGCGCAGAAGCACATTCACAAACAGATTTTTTTAAAACAAACAAACGATCGCGTGGCTCCTTCAGGTGGATGCCGTCTAGACAATCCACCGTGGAGTACATGTGCAGTAAGGGGAGCTGTCTGGTCATGCAAGGCTGGATAAAAAAGATCTAGATCAAATTAGAGCCGGGCCAATGGCAGGATTAGCTGCCTGTCTGAACGCACCCTAGGACTTTTAGTTTAGAATAAAAGATGAAAGGGTGGGAGGGACACGATAAGAGGTATATAAAATTGTTCATGGAATGGAGAGAGCTTTTTCTCCCCTTCCCACAGTACTACAATTGAGGACATGGACAGATCACTTCTTGCAGGAGTTTAGGCTTGTAGGAATACCAAGACTCTGCAGTGGTGGGGGCTTGATTAAGATGATCCACTGCCACAACCAGATAGAGCCAAGTAGTTAACTGATGGTTTTAGGAGATTTTTCTTGTTGACATGGTTGGCGCTCCTGTTGATGCCCTGACTGATCTCTGGTTTGAAGAAATGACCTGAGCTGTTGACACAATTGTTCCTTGGGGCCCTCTCTTGGGTCTTAGGGCTCAGGTAGCCCCGGTGTTTACTGAGAGACTGTGGGCTATGAAAAGATAAAGGAAATGGCTAGAGTGACAGCGGAGAAAGACTTGTGATGAATCCAACAAGACACAGGCTGGAGCCCATTTTAAAGCCTCCTCTGTAGTGGTGATGGTAGTAAAAGAATCAATCCTTCTCCACCACCCATGTTCTCCACAGTGCAGGCCTGTGGTACTTCTCCATGTGGTCAGAGGCCCACTGCGATCTGGCCTGTGGGAAGAGGTGGATGGCTTGGTGGCCCACTGTGACCAGTCTGACCAACACTTTGCGGGTAAAATCTCTCACAATTTGGACTCTACTCTAGCAGTGATAAGGTCAGATGGTGCCAGATTGTCCAGTTGTGTGGCATACTTTTCAGTTTATTTGTTATGAGGATGTGGGTAGGGTCCTTAGACCTCTGAGACCTACCACCTGCTTGTATGACTACTTGTCCCTCCTGGTTCCTCAGATCTTCTAGGCAGGGACTGGTTGACTTGGTCCAGTAGACAATAAATGCCCTCCTGAGAGAGAGAGAGGTAGGTCACCTCAGCCTTGAAACAGATGGGTGGAGGGAAGGCAACACTGTTGATCCTTCTGGACCTTTCAATGACTTTTGATCCCATCAACCATGGTCTCCTTCTGGACCTCATTTCAGGTTTGGGACTGGGAGGCACCATTTTGGAGCAATTTCAGCCCTCCCCGGAAAATAGCTTTTAGAAGGTGGTGCTGGGGGCATGCTGTTGCTTGGCCCCTTGGGCTCTTCCCCCCCCCATGCCTTTTTAATATTTAATATAAGATCATCTGCAGCTAGGTCATCACCAATATGTTGATAATACTCTGCTATATCTTGCAATTTCAGCAGATCCCAGGAAGGCTATGGAAACCTTGAAAAAAGTGTCTGGAGGCAGTTTTGGAATGGAGGAGAGCTAATAAACTGCAGGTGCATTCTCTGGTAACATTTAGAGGAATTACTGCAATGTACTTTATGTGCACTCTGCAGCAAGAACACTGACTGGCACGTGTCATAGAGACCATGTCACTCCAATCTACACCAGCTCCAGTTTATTTCTGGGTCCAATTCGAGGTGTAGGTATTGACTTTCAAAGCCCTGTATGGCCTGGAACCAGCATACCTTAGGGACCATCATCTCCCATCTGAACTTGCCCCATTCTGCATCTGCAACACAGGTGAATACAGAGTGGATAATTGTCACCATCTGGAAGCAGTCCAAATTGTCCTAAGTCTAGGGCCAGGACTCTTCCAGCTGGAACTGGAACACTGGGGTTATATGGAAGAAGGAAGACAGGAAGGCGCCTCAAGCTGAGGGGGCTTGAAACATTTGCAGTCCCAGAGGTGAGGAGAGCAAAACCTGGGGGAAGGTGACAGATTTTGGAAGGCATGCCAAGTTTAAATAATTACAACTGGGGAAACCTCTGGGAAGAAAGAGATTTTCCTCTGAACCTGACTTATAAGGGAGCCAAACTGCTGGTAATGGAAATTTAGAAAGTTTTGGAGGGTTAATCTAGCAGCAGGGGAAAGCCTTGCGGGGGAACCTTTCATTATCAGTGAAATCTGCTGGAGGCAGCAGCTGTGCGAGTGAAACTGTCCTTTCTGGACCAGAGAAGGCGTACCCTTGCCCCTGGAGAAAGGGCGTGGGAGTGGGGGGAGCATCCTAACAAGGGGATAGCAGCCAAGCGTCAGTACCAAGAGAAATAAAAACAAGTTCCCCTGGATCACAGAAGATGTGATCTCTGCAATTAAAATTTATCTCTTTATTGCCAGCCATTTAATGACGCTCTTAATGGACTGATGTGTTACTGCCTCAAAAAAAGATTTTAATCTGAGGCAACGAAAACCTAAACAGCGTGGAGGGTTGGGTTTCTTAAAAGAAATAACAAGGAGGCCAAAGTAGGGGAAAGAAGCTGCCGGTTTAAGGCGGCTTTCTAAAGAGGAAAGTGGGGAAGAACCCAGGAACCGCTGCCATCGAAGAGGAGGGCTTTCTGCACGTATTATGGCAGAGGATAGACTTGGGCACCCCACCGCACAAGAACGTAAGAGAAGCCAATGTTGAATCAGGCCAATGGCCCATCTAGTCCAACACTCTGTCACACAGTGCCATCAGGAGGTCCAGCAGTGGGGCCAGGCTGTTGTGGGGGGTGAGGGCAGACAGGTGGGATGCGATGCTCCCTCTAAGTTGTGAAGGCTTGTGAGCAAAACTTCTACTGGCATTAAAGTTGTGAGCGAGCGATTTGGCTACTGCAGAAATTAGTTTGCTCTGGAGCCATCCTTCCTGAGAGAAGACAAAAACGTGTGAGCCAGAGGCGAACAAACTGTGAGCTAGCTCACACCAACTCAGCTTACAGGGAACCCTGGATGCAAACAGATCGTGGCAAAACCCAGCAGGCAGGAGAGAGGATCAAAATGGAAGTGCTGGGGAATGTGGCAAGAGACATGGACTATGACCACTCAACAAATGTACTGTTATTAATTATCCATCAGGGAACACAGCAACATGCATAAGAATTCCTGGACCGATTTCCCACAAGCCGCTGCTCCGCGCTTGATCTTACCTTTGCCCTGATCGTACATGTCAATTTCACACTATGCGCTGCACAGCTGCATTTTGCCCCATAACTTCGCCTGATTTCTCCCGTGTCTACTCAATCCTGTTTTTTGAGGACTGAGTAGACACGGGGGAAATCAGGCAAAGCTGCAGGGCAAAATGCAGCCCTGCAACACATAGTGTGAAATTGACATGTACGATCCAGGCAAAGGGAAAAGTGAGCGCGGAGCAGCAGCTTGTGGGAAATCGGTTCTGGTCTCCCTCTGGGTCCTGACAAAACCCAGAGCCGCTTAGCTTTGGAAAGAAGGGTGGTCATACATTCACACACACACCTGTCCCCAGGACTGGATCTTGGAGGTGCAAAAAAAATGCCAGCTGAATTTCCAACTGACTCATGGTCTTTGGCCAGTTAGGGCCAAATTACGTGGTATGATTTTAAAGAGTCACTTTCCCCATAGCTAAATGGTAGCTCTGGGAATCTTTCTTCCCCAAGCACCACGGAGCCCGATTTCGATCACATCCATGGGGCTGGGGGAAGTGGTCCTCTGCCTTCATATCCGCACCATTTTCTCCAGCTGAAATGGCCCCAGGAAAGCAAACTGTGTCAAAGGAATCATAACTTGACTCACTAAAAACTGTGTTCCATTATTTGGTCTCTAGTACAGATAAGAAACTGATTGCTATCAATGAGCAATGCGGCTCACAACCAACGACTTTTTAAAACATTTGGGAGGCAGGGAAGAAGCGGCGCTAACTGACAGACTTTTCCCATTTAGGAGAAGCAGAGAAAAGAGGGTTTAAAAAAAATAGCCAGACCACATCTAACATAGAGAGGCAGATGAGGAAAAAACATGGAGAGATCCTCTGGACTGGAAGGTTATCAAGAGTCCCAGTTATATTCCCCTAGGACAGGCTGGCTTTGCGTCGGAAGCATACAAGACAAGGAGGTAAACATTTTAAAGTGCCACTGGACTTTAGTAAAACAATCTATCCAGTAAATTCCTATTGCACCCTTTCTCCAAGGCACTTAGGGCAGCATACACAGTTCTTCCTTCCCCATTTTCTCCTCACAGAAACCCTGTGAGGTCAGCTGGGCCTAGTATGTGTGCAGAAAGCTTCACGAGAGAGCGGGGATTTGAATGTAGGTTTCCCAGAACTTAGTCCAGTGCGAAACCACACTGGCTGTTATCCAAGACTTGTATGCAGCTAAGTCTTCAACTATAAACACAAAGGACTCCAACTTGACATGGAATGTACAGAGAAAGGGATCAGGAAAACTGTGTGAATTCAGATCTAAGCCTGCTGAGGCTACAGCTGGACCTGGACTTCACAAACGTGAGAGCGCTAAAAGAGGAATGAGATGCAGTTATAGTCTGGAAGATATTTAACAAGTGGTTTCTCAACCCAAGTTTCTTGCTAAAATGTGATAAACTCCCAAATCCCCAGCTGGATTGCGCATACATCAGTGAACACAAGCCAGGCACCTCCTGTCTTCCAAAAGACCAAAATATTTCCCTTACAAACAACCCAACATGGAAGGAGAATCACTTTTCAAACAAACCTCAGTGTAAAAGCATTTCCCCTCAAAGACTCTTACAAGGTGCCTTAATACAGTGACTTTTATGGGTAGTTTAAAAATTCCTTTCAACCCTCTTCTTTTCAGCTCAGATACTTATTTTTTAACATCTTTTTTGCTCCCTTGCCTCTCTGGAGAGGCAACTAACTTTTACTCAACCTTTTAAAAATACTTCGAAGTTGGCCTATCTGCACCCTTCCCCACTCCCCAACACAAGGCAGCTTGTTTGGAATTAGCTGCAAGCATGATTTTTCCAATACTGAAGAGATTATAATTTAGGTACCAAATGCTACCTGAAGATTTCGCTGCAGAAAAAGAAATCCAGCAGGGTGAAAAGGAAGCAAAGTATAGACCAGAATGGGAAAGAAAAAAAATTGGAAGAGAATGAACATCGGGGTAATAGGGAGCTGACAGGTTTGGATGATTAATCTTAGCCAAACAGCTACAGAGTGATTTTCCCTGCTGTGTATTATTATGTTACACGTTTTACTGTTGCATCATGAGAAGCATCAACACTGTGGCTCTACTTTCTACAAAATATTATTGGAACGTATTTTATGATCTTTAATTTATCTCCATTACGCATAATGGTAATTATAACCCTTAAAAGGTTACTGTAATCTTGCTCACTCCTCGGTTGTTTCCTCACAGAAGTTGTGTTCTTACGAGGGCGATGCAGATCTTGACAGGGGCCGGTTCATGCAATTCTTGGGGGCTACAGAATCTATACAAGGTGATGAACTGAGGCAACTCTCGAACACACAACCGAGGACACATGTTGACCCTCTCTGCATGATCCACCCATACCGTTCTTGTGCCAGACAGACTGCATGTTCTGAATGTATGCACCTGCTGCAAGCTTTCCTGTCCAGATGCCATGTTAACTTGCTTTGACCGTGTTTTTCCCAGAAACATAATAGTAAAGCATGTCTGAGAAGAAGTGTACTGAGGATGGGGAAAACCTGGTAACTGGACAGTAAGAGAATGAGGGCATGCAGATGCTCCCGAAAACAGTGTTTATTGATTTATTTCTCAGATTTCTACCCCGCCCTCCCAGCCAAGATCGGCTCAGGGCGGCTTACATAAAATCAGCATATATTTACAGTAAAACAATTAAGACATTTAAAACAGTGCTAAAACCTATTAACAATAACCTAACAGGTGCTAGTATTGTTGTTATTGAATAAACAGTGTTCCTGTTTATAAGGAAAGGAAGAGAAAAAGGTCTGAATGTAAGCAGTCGAGGTCCCTTCAAGCTACAGCCCCTGTCAGTTTGTTCTGTGGTTTAACAAAACACAAATGAATCTCAGTGACAAAGATGAAAGGGAATATACATATTACAATATATCCCACTGAATTTCAGCAAAAATGTTCAGGGGTAATCTAAGGGGCCATGGTGGCTCAGAGGTTAAGACGCTGAGCTGCAGACTAGAGGGTCGGTAGTTCAGTAGTTCGAGACCCTAGTGCTGCGTGGCAGAGCGAGCTACCATCTCTGGACCCAGCTCCTGCCAACCTAGCAGTTTGAAAGCAAGAAATTGCAAGTAGATAAACAGGTACCACTTTGGTGGGAAGGTAACAGCGTTCTGTGTGCCTCGGTGTTTAGTCATGCCGGCCACATGACCACAGGTAGCACTGGCTCTTCGGCATGGAAACGAAGATGAGCACTGCCCCCTAAAGTCGGATTCGACTAGCTTTCGAGCAAGGGAAACCTGTAACTTTTTAAATCTAAGTAGGGCCAGGCTGAAAAACTCCCTCACCGTCTCCTCTCCATGCAACCTGCTAGTTCCATCTCACTCTCAGGATTCCCCCCTCCCCCCCCAAGAGTTGCGGTCAGTTCACACCTGGGTTGTTTGCAGTAGCACTTGTGACCCATGGAACTGCTTTATGATTTTTCTTGTTTTAAAAATGCTGCAGGCTAAGATCATCTACCTTACTATTGTGGGCTGCTTTGAGCCCTCCTTTTCTGGGAGGAAAGCAGGATATAAATATTTTTAATAAAATAAACAGAACTTCATTACCTGCTTGTAAAAATCTACTGGAGAAAAGAGGAGTCCTCACCTACCCCAGAAACTAAAACTGGAAATGGTTGCCCAACAGACAGATTCCACCAATCAAAAATTTATTACAGTCATGGACCAGCAGAATAAAACATAGAGATGGTTATAAGAATATATATACAACCTTCTATTAAGAGACATAAAAGAAGCAAATGTGTGCCACTAAATATATATGCTGCTACCCACCCTGAGCCCACAAATGTGGGAAGGGTAGGCTAAAAGTCTAACGATTTTTTAAAAAATGAAATAAATCAACCCTGAGCCCCTCAGTAGACTCTGACCGCTGCACAGAATCTGGGAACTCTGATGTTTTATATTCAAGGTGTGCAAGAAGAAAGGAGGTATACCATTCCTCCAATCTTCCTGGGATTTTGGGGAGCATGGATGTGCTAAGTATATATCTAAGATCATCATAGAAGAGCAGTGCATCAGCGCATGGCCAGATGTTTCAATTTCCCCAGAAGTGCATGAATGTTCATGAAGTGGCACACTGTAGTATCGCCCTTCTAAGACAGCAGATGGAAGAATATTGAGACAGGCCAGAGTGAAGGCTATCCTGTGTTTGGGAATCAATAAATTAGATAAATAGCTTGTCAACACCAATTTCTCGTTCCCAAAGTTATGGCATTTTGCAGCAGAACTTAAATGGTGTTGAAGTTCAGCATCCCAAATCCTTTTGATTGATTTTAGATTTAGCTTTGGAATAACCCGAGGCTATTAAACTGCTAGAATATCTGATGGATCGTAATTTCTCTGAAAGGGATTTCTTGCATTGTGATTGAAAATTGTCCAACAGACAGATTAGATACTGGCTCTCCTCTCCCTGAGCCATCAGGGTTGCTGGCTGGAGGCAGGACTAGTGGTTCCAACTAAGAATCTGCCCATGAGCCTCTTGGCCAGGGAAATCACGTGATGTTGGAGAGCCAACCAATGCTCCTAAGGGATATAAAGACTCACACACCTATACATTTCTTTCAGTTTGGGCAACTCATTGCTGGGGGAGGCTACTTGATTCTCCCTCTGCACTGCTACAGCTTCCTGCTTGTTTTGCTACCTCCTGCCTTACAGAGAAACAGCTAAACAGACAGCCTGCCTTCAGCCCACCCGTCTCCAAGGTACAAGTGAGCGGCCCATTGCCAAATGATTCTGGACTTCTAACAGCATCTGGTGGCAGCCTCTAACTCCTTGCCTTTTAACTGTAACTTTCTTGCTGAAGCACACACTTGTTTTCTCTTGGGAACTGACTTCCAATGATATATTTCACTAAGAGTATATTAGTGTCTACTAGTGTGGTGTGTACCTGATTAAATTTGGAACACAGCAATATGAAACGCATGGAAACAAACTCTTGTTTCCTTTACCTTCACTTCTGCAGCGGGTTCAGGGAACTCACCAGCACGTGGAAAAAGCAGTAGAACCAATGTGACGATCACAGCAGCCAAGAAAACCAGAATAACAGAAAACCTGGAAAAAATAACAGGAACAATAACTAATGCTGCAGTCCTATGCACACTTAGATGGGTGCAAATGCTATTAAACGCCAGCATGAACTTCTGACTAAACATGCGTAGGATTGTGCTGTATGACTCCTCTCTGCTTTCGTGGGGGAATTTTTAAGTAAGTGGCGAGAGGAGCAGATTTCCTTGGTTCTGTTTCACTTGTTCTGTTCATGAATAATCTAGACTTGCATTTCACCTTCTTTTCCAATTTAACATTGAGAATTCCTAATAACAACTCTGGAACTAGTGGAGTTTTCATTTCCTTCCATTTGTTCTCATATTCTTTTTCCATTCTACCTTACTGATGTATATGCCCGTCACTGATAAAGCACAGCACATGTGGTCACATGCACAACCAACAGCTAAACTCACAGACATATCCAGATTCCTTTTTTGAGCTGTGCTTTATCGATGACCAAAAGAGCTTGCAAAGAAAGGTGAGAATTAATGGGAGGACATTTTAAGCTGTGGCAAACTGCACATGTGCAGCAGGCTCTCTCAAGTCCAGAAATCAAAGCAGAAGTATCATTGATTCTCAGGGCACTGGTTCTGCTCTGCAAACCAAGACCAAACAATTTGGAAATCCTAAATCCTTGAGGATCCCTCATTGACTTCAAAGAGGATGCTCTGTAATGAACGCAGTATTTCAGGGCTGCAACTTTAGGATGCAATATACAGAAGTTAAAGCAATTCCATCAGTGAAAAATTATGTATCCTTGCAGTGGTGTACTCATTACTATGGCAGGAAAGAGGCTTCAAGGGAAGTGACAATTTCTAGAACAGTGCATTCTGCAGTCCGCATTCCTTGGATGCCAGTTCTCCGCCCCCAAAATAATATTGCTTAATAATGGCAAAAATATGCACTGTGTTGAGAAGCCAAAGAATGCACTTAAAAGTTCTTCTCAGATTAAATGTTGGATATCCGACTGCCAATTTTCATTTGATAGTTTATTATTCACAGTCTTTTCCAAACAGAAAAGTACATTAAATAAAGGAGGGGGGGAGCCCTTCTGACTATATTGTCTATTGCAAAAATTAAACTATAAAGACAATTTGACTGTTTTTAAAAACTTCAGAAAAAATGTCAAAATGTTCTGTGGGACTGGACGCAACGATACTCTTCCCACTCATGGAGGGGCACCTTTGGATCCAACTTGGATTACTGCAACAGGCTCTACAGAGAGGTGCCTTTGAAAAGTGTTCTGCAAGTGCAACAAGACCACTATGTGAGTGCCAGAAAGCCAGTAGGGGATGACTGCCTGGTGCATATTTCATATTGATTGCACTAACTTCAGGTTAGTTTAAGGGCCTATTCAAAGTGCTGTGGTTGGGGGGGAGGGTTGGTTGGTATTTTTTTGTTATTGTGTGTGCATGTGTGTGCACACATGTGCCTGCACCTGGAAGTCACATTGACCTCTGGTGATTGACCCCTACTGGGAGCCTGGAGGATATTCAGAGAGGTGGCTGAATAAAGCCTGCCTCTGTCCTCCAGAATTGGTATTCCAAGGAAGTCTCCCATCCAAGTACTTGCCAGAGTCAACCCTGCTTAGCTTCTGAGTTCTGACAAGATCGGGCTTGCATGGCCTATCCTGGTCAAGGCAAAGTGCTGTTTTTGATATTTAAAGCTCTCAACAAATTGGGACTGGGGGTGTGCCAGTAGATGGGAGTGATGGTCACGAGGACAGAAAGTTTTAAAAGGGAGTGCGATTCATGGGGTAGAAGGCCATCAGTGGTAACTGGCCACAGTGACTAAAGAAAACCTCCATTTACAGAACTAGCAAACCTCTGAAACCCAGTGCTAGCCAGTAGCATCTGGTGAAGGCCTTGATCTCTTTGCCCTGTTTGTTGGTTCTTCAGGGTCACTGGTTGGCTGCTATGTGAAAAAGGTGGCTGCACTAGATGGACCACAGGTCTCATCCAACAAACTCTACTTATCTTCTTAGCCTCTAATATCTTGTCTACACTTCCGTCACCATTGGAGGCCCTCAACAGTCCAAAATGCTTTAGACAAGAAAGGGCATTTTCTGTTGCGATGTTTCTGTTTACAGAATGCCCTGCTAAGAAATGTTTGTGCTGAAAGAAAAAAACCCCATCAGTATTCCTTTGTAAAGTTTAGACAGGGCTTTTGGGAAGGGTATTTGGGGCTTGAACGTCCTGCTGTTGTATAATATCATATTCATTGTGGTCTGTTCTTTTGTGATTCATGGTTGTTTACCTGCTTGCTGCCTCCTGCTTTTGTGTTTGTTTATTGTACTGGCTTTCAAGTTTGAAATTAGTATCCACGTAACTTCACATTCCATATTTTTCACTGCTAGATTTTAAAAAAGCATTCTTATTCCCTGTCCCCCCAACCTTTCAGTGTAGTTGTGCTACAACAAAGGATGCAATACTCAGAACACACTGGAAGGCAGAGCCTATGCACTCTTTTGAACGTCCAACCAAAATCAAATGTGGGAGTCTCCTGGGACAAGGCATTAAAACTGCCACCGAGCTCTTTAGAAGAAGGGGTGGGCAGAAATGACACAAACAAATGTACAATAATATATGAACTTTAAAATGCAGCCGGCCTGCCTGCCTGGTGAGGCAAGAATTGCTGAAATATCTGCCTGAGATGCCCATGATTGAGGCAAGTCTGCAGCTTCTCCTCCAATTAATTTCCCAGCGGGAGAGATCACTTTACCTAGCAAGTCCAGACGCTCTGGATAACAACATGCAGAGCAACAAGGCCAATACCCAGAGCAGTGCTAAGATGAATACTCCTGGCCCCACTCCAAGCACTGTGCCGGGCATCCTGGGAATAAAGAAGAAGCATCAATAAACTTGGAGCACTGGAGCATTTGACTCATCTATATGTGGCATTTTGGTGTCTGTGGAGCTCAGGCCTATGCCGTCACAACTGAACCATCACGATGTTCCTTGGGATTAAGAGGTGCTGGAACATTTCATCCAGCATGCTAGTCTAATGCTTTTCATTTATTATTTATTTAAAGCATTTATTAGCCACCTTTCTACCTTACAGGAACTCAAGGCAGCTTACAATAGAATACAATAAAATACACAAAAACCACTTGTGAAAATCAACAATTTAAAACTGCCAGTAGGCAGAAGAACTGATCAAATGCCATCATGCATTAAACTGTCTTCAGCTGCCTCCTACAGATCAAGAGTTGGGGGGGGGGGCAGCGGCACCTCCGTGGGGCTGCAACTAAAAAGGCCTTTTGTTTGGTTCTTTCAATGACAGGACAGTCAAGAGGACCTCTTTCTGCGATCTTAATTCCCAGGCAGGGATGTCTGGGACGCCCTAGAGAAGCCCACAGGGAAAGCATTACGGCAACACCCTTTCCCTGCTCTTTCCCCTCAGTGGAATTCAGTGGCATGGTGAATACAGAGGTTTCATTTAACCATCACGGATAACAGCGGTTAATAGATTGGCGTACCCTGAATTTGTCCAATTCTCTTTTAAAGCTATGTGACCCACTGACGATTGCCCTTACTGTGATAGTGAATTCATTATGCATTGTGTGAAGGTACTTTGTTTTGTCAGTCTTTTTTTCTTTCTTGGGGGAAAAAAAAGGACCCTAGATATGAATAAGAAATAGATGGTGGTTGAGAATCTATTGGCTTGTACCGGTTGCCCATGGATCAATTACACACACACACCCCAACGTAACTCCTTAAATCTTGGTTTCTAATCAGATATCAGCCCTGGCCTGGACGGCCCAAGGTAGCCCCATCTTGTCAGATCTCCAAAGTTAAGCAGGATCAGCCCTGGTTAATACTTGGATGGGAGACCACCAAGGAAGTCCTGGGTTGCTATGCAGAGAAAGGCAATGGCAAACCACCTCTGAACATCTCTTGCCCTGAAAATGCTACAGTGTTGTCATAAGGAGGCTGCAACTTGATGGCACTTTGAGAGCCCCATTTGGTGTAGTGGTTAAGTGCACGGATTCTAATCTGGGAGAACCGGGTTTGATTCCCCACTCCTCTGCTTGCAGCTGCTGGATGACCTTGGGCAAGCCATAGTTCTGTCACAGGTGTTCTCTCAAGGGCAGTTCTGGAAAGAGCTTTCTCAGCCCCACCTATCTCGCAAGGTGTCTGTTGTGGGGAAGGGAAGGGAAAGGAGATTGTAAACTGCTCTGAGACTTTAAGTGAAAGGCGGGGTATAAATCCAATCTCCTCCTCCTCCTCTTCTTACCACCAATCAGATATCAAAACCACACACATGAAACAAGATGCATGAAAAGGTTGGAATTTTCTGAAATAAGAATCAAATTCCAGTGCAGAATTTTATGGGGAGGAGGGAGACTGAGCACATTCCAATTTCATATTCGAGTGCCTTTACCGTTACATTTTTTTAGCTTTAACGTAATTTCTCCCATTGTTTTTCCTAACAACCTATGTGAAGTACATCATTAGTACTCCCTTTTTCCAGAAGCTCAGAAATAGCAGTTTTACCTCTTAAAGCCTCTTAGCTTTTAGGCACACAAGGAGATGTTTTAAAGCTACAGCAAAAACACTGAGTTAAAACACTACACCATTTTGCATCATGGCTCCCCCATTTAACTATATATAGATTCCGCAGCCAACCCTATGGGCAATCTGCAATTAAAAGGCTAGCGTTACCCTTGAGAGTTCACAGTACAGTATAGTCAATAGAAACTTAGAATTCAATCAGGGAGACGTGGATTCCAGTCCCAAAGCTGCTATCAGTTCACTTTCTGACTTGAACATCTACCTCAAAACTGGAAACAGGGTAGAAAAATGCAGCCCAAATGACCTCAACTGCTTGGAATATCTTCCCTCTGAGGAAAGGATTTGGGGCCTTAAGATGAGTGGGAAAGGGGATGAACACACGAAACTGCCTTATACAGAATCAGACCCTTCGTCCATCAAAGTCAGTATTGTCTACTCAGACTGGCAGCGGCTCAGGCAGAGATCTTTCACATCACCTACTGCCAGATCTTTTAACTACAGATACCGGGGACTGAACCTGGGACTTTCCGTATGCCAAGCAGATGCTCTGCCACTGAGCCACATCCCCTCTCTAACAGGTACATGTGACAGGTATATATAAAATTATTAGTAGAGAAAATATAAACTGAGTTGAGCAGCAAAGGCAGCATAGAAATCAACTAAATAAATAATGGGTGAATGTATTTTTGCTTCCCCTATAACACTAGGACTCAAGTTCAACCAGCCAAATTGATAGCAGCAGATCCACGGCAGACCAAAGACTTCTTCCTAGAATGAAAAACATTAATAACTTATGGAACTTGCTACCACCAGATGATAAACCCCTGGTTTATATACCCTTAAAAGGAGTATTTGACAAATTCCTGGAGAAGAGGTCTTGGGCCCCAGTGGCTATGAGAGCTAATGGATCCTCCATGTTTAGAGACAGTATACCAATCAAGGGGGAAGTAAACATCAGTGCATTTCTCAGAAGCATTTTGCTGGTCACTGTAGAAAACAGGGTGCCAAGTATGTGCAACTTTGGTTTGATTCTGCAGACCAGTGTTCCCTCTAAGCTGAGTTAGTGTGAGCTAGCTCACAGTTTTTTAGCCTTCGGCTCACACATTTCTGTCTCAGCTCAGGAAGGATGGCTCCAGAGCAAACTAATTTATGCAGTAGCTGAATTGCTGGCTCACAACTTTAATGCCAGTAGTAGCACAACGTAGAATTTCTGTTCACAAGACTCCACAGCTTAGAGGGAGTACTGCTGCAGACCTCTGCTTGTGTCAAAATTTATTTATTTACTTCATTTATACTTCACATTTCTCCCGAGTGGAGACGAAAAGCAGCTTACATTGGTCACCTCTTCTCCATTTTATCCTTACAACAAGGCTGTGAGGTAAGTTAGACAGAGAGTATGTGACTGGCCCAAAGTCACCCAGCAAGCATTCATGGCTGGGGATTTGAACCTGGATCTCCCAGACCTTAGTCCCCACTCTAACCACCATACCAATGTTGGTTCTAAATAGAAATCACTATGGCTTGCTTCTCAGCAGTTTTCTGGCAGGGTCCCTGTACCTTCAAGAGCAGCGTGTCAGGCAGAAATTCAGCAGGTTTCCATTTTTACAAAAGGATTTTATTATTGAATCAAATGTTATTGTTCATTTTATATATTGTCTGGTATGCTACTTCACTGTGCGCACTGGTTCTTGAACAGAAAGGCACAGAGGAAGAGCTAAATTGATAAAAAGAAGTTTTGTTTGCCTGCCCTATGCACTGCATAATTGTTCTAACGAGGGATGCTTTTTTTCTTTTTTGGAAACAGGTGCTGGAACTCTCAAGAGGGAAATGAAGTTTCCTTTTAAAAAGAATTTTGTCAACGAAGTTTCAGAACTCTGTTCCAGCACATTCCCCCATTTAAAAAGCCCTGGTTCTAGCAGGGAAAGCAATTGTCCATAGGGTTGCCAACTTTGAGTTGGGCAATACCTGGAGATTTTGAGGGTGAAGCCTGGGGAGAGTGGGGTTTGGGGAAGGAAGGGATCTCCGCGGGGTATAATGCCATAAAGCCCAGCCTCCAAAGCAGCCACTTTCTCCAGGGGAGCTGATCTCTATTGCCTGAAGGTCAGTTGTAATTCCAGGAGATCTCCGGGTCCCACTTTGAAGCCAGTAACCTTACTCCGGTATTCTGACCCTATTGCACAGCAACATACGAAGGAGACAAGTAAAGTCACACAGGCAACTTCTCTAAACCGAGATGCTGCAATTGTGGAAGAAGTGGCAAGGTTCTGGATACTATTTGTAGTTGTAAACGCTTTAGGTATTTTTTTTTAAAAAAAATGAAAATCAAAGCTCGCATGTTGAATTCCTCCCTTCCACACAGTTCTTAAAGACACGTGAGGAGTCCTACCAGGAATCCCGGACGGGGGGGGGGAATGAAGGTGACAACCGAACCTCACAGTGTTGTTCTGCGTGACTGCGAACACAATACAAACTGAATGGAAAGCACTTTGTAAACAAAAGTGAAATCTGCAATGAATAGTAAAGCCTCCGCCCCCCGTGTGAAACCCAAAACGATTCAATGAGCCGTTCCTTACCTTGTACCTGAACCCAGGAAGGCCCAGCCAGGCTACAAAAGCCTGTCCCCCGGCAAGAAGTTTTCAATCTTTGCCCCATTGCCCCTGTCATCGTAGCCAATCACAGCAAAGCTTTAGTTAAGCGTTCCCTGGCGTCGCCAATCAGCGCTAACGTTCCATCGCCTTTCCTCCTTTTCATTGGCGGTTGCTGTGGGCAACCCAAAGCCTACAAGTGGCCGAAATGGACTTCGGGGGAATGTACCCAAGTGATTGGCTCGGAAAGCTGCCATCCAATCACTGTCGGCCATTCTGCATTTATTATTATCAACCTGCCTTCTCCACCAGCCGAGGTTGCTCGGTGTTACAGATCTCCGGCCCGGCTCGTCTGAATGTTAACACCTCCTGGGTACCAGCGGGTGGTGTTTCCATTTCTTTATCAGAGCAATGATCTCGAATCAGGCCACTTGCCCTTCCCTGTTTAGTGTTTTTTGCCACCACCTGCGAGGAAGGAGGGTGAAAGTGTATGCTAATTTATTTAAATATATGCAAACTTTAAATTGCCAATTGCCAGCAGTGGGGTTGAGTTAAAAATAAACAGATCGATGGGAAAAAAGGAAAACAAAGAAGCAAGCCTCCAGCAGCAGAAAGCATCGGCCATCTCCCTATACCCTGGAAGCTCAAGTTGGTACCCCTGGAAAAATAGACTGCTGAATGTTCCCTCCATCATGACACACACTTCATTTAATATAGATTTAAAGCAGATTGCAACACAAGACAAAGCTTTGCTGGACAAAAGAAGCCACCTTAATGAAAGGGGGAAATGCCTCATATTTTACTGAATTAATATGTCTAATAAACAGTCATAAATGATAATCAGGGATGTGCATTTTTAAGATGAACCTTTCTAATATGTTTGGATCGTTCTAGAATAATCTCTTCCCCCTCCCCTTTATCTAAACAGTCATTTTTCATTAGAGGAAAACCTTCCCATGGTTGTTATGCTTTCAGCATTTAAAACTTTAAGGAAAGATCTAAAATAGAAACACTTGTAATATCAACGTGCAAGAAATTACCATCTGTCCATTTTCCTTTTCTTCAGATTGGCTAATGAGGGACTTTGATTTCATATGTTTTTAACATCCAGCATTGCTAAGGAAAGAAGGTATTCTCTAAATTCAGTCTAGTAGGGCCCCCTCCCCCCCATGTTGAACAACCAAAGCATGTCATACTTTACAATATGGGGAGTTTTAAAATAAGCTTCTCTAAAATAATTCAGACACAGAGGGAACACGGCTTCAAAGGGGGCAGACATCCAGCGGTCCATAACACAGAGTTTCCCAAAACAGGGAAATAAGGTTTTCAGATTCAAAATAGGCATTCAGAAGAGGTGGAAGGTGAGCAACAGTGGGTGAGGGAAAAGAAATGGAGAAGGAGGTTAGGGCAAATTACAGCTCCCTAACCTTTCTGAAACACCCATAACTTGATGATAGTGTACAGATGAGAAAGGTCATGATAATCTAGAGATGGAAGGAGGGAATGTGAATAATAGAATCAGACCCTCCCCTTCCATAAATCAGTGTATGCTATCCAAATCACGCTGTGCCAGCAGGTGTACCACAGCGAGGGAGGTCTACAGATTCCATTCTCCAGTACAAGAGGCAATGTAGCAGGGGAGGAACCCTGCCTTAAAACGACCTCTCCGTGACCCAAATGTCTTTTTAAAAAAATCTGAAACATTTGACCTCTCAACCAAATGACAATAAAAGCTGAAGAAAGGCATCTTAGAAATCTGTGGGAGCATCTCACCCTTGACCCATAAATAATCACAAACTCAAGATTTGTAAGTTTCTTCCTGACTGATCACTTAGAAGTGGCAGAATTCCATGGAGCACCTTTCCCCCAAATGGACCTTCCTTTAAGAATAGTCTGTTTCCATGGCCAGAATGATTGATTCCTTCAAGGACTGCCTACTGGTAGACCCTACCATGTCTCTGTTTTCTCTTGCTTGAAACTGTGCTTAGAATGGAAAGCTAAACTATATATTAAACTTGCTTTGTCCTTTAATTGCTCACAGATGTTCTTAAACAAATCATCAATATATACGTAAGCCACTTCCATCATGTACTCTAGCACCTCACCAAGAAACAAATTATACAGTGGGTGATAGGCAGATAGGGTAGCTTGGTTGTCAATGGCTTCCACATAGTTCGTTCTCTCTTTTTTGTCATTTAAATTTGTTCACACACATGCAGGAGCACCCAAAGAGGGAGGAATCTGGACAGAACTGCCTGAAGTATGAACAGATCTTGGACTATTACTGGAAGAGTCATGACTTTGTGTTAGAACACATCTTGGACGTACAGAAGGTCCCATGTTCAATCCTTGGTGTCTCCAGTTATAGAAGGGCTTTCTGTCCCTGTTCAGAGTATCAGCTGTTCAGAATATACAGTTTTAGTGAGGTGGGTACATGGTTTGACTCAGTTTGACTCGGAAAAAAGAAGCTTCATACCACACTGATATTTAGAAAGAAACTACAGTGGGCCCTTTAAATATGCAGATTCACAAACTTTGTGGAATACAGTACTCCTGTTAGAATATATTGTGTGGGCTGATCAGGTACAAAATATTTATTTTGCATAGGGTTGCCAGCTCCAGATTGGGAAATTCCTGGAGATTTGGGGGTCTGGAGCCTGGGAAGAGCAGATTTTGGGACAGAGCAGGACCTGATCCAAAGCAAATATAACAGAACAAAGCATTTGGCTTTCTGTTATTGTGAACAGAATAATTGTGAACTGGGAATAAGCACCACCCTGAGTTAAGTGAGACATCGGACTCTCTCAAACAGTATTAAACTACAAAAAGACTTTTAAAATATCTCTATTAACATGAAGAAAGCAGACTCACAGGATCATTAATGAGGGAAGGAAAATTGGGGAGCTGTGAAAAGCATTGGAAGTACCAGATGTGATGTCCCAGAATCTCAGCCTCCAGAAGACAAGTGACCACAGAGAGTTGCAGGCAGATTGGAAAACACTAAGCATCTTCCTGTTTACTGTCACTGATTCCCTTTTTTGAAATATAGATCAACACCGCGTTAAAAAAGTACCAGGTGAAAGTGGTAGCAAATCCTGGAGAGTGCATTGATCCCACTGCATGTGCATGCTAAAAGCTGCGCGAACAAGCCGCATTGATAATTGCTGCTGCGCCTGTGCACCCATGCGCATAGGCGCATGTCGCCGGAGTGAAAAAAAATGCTGCTAACAGCCACGCCTCCGCCAAGGGCAGGCCAACAGTGCGAATGCTCCCTTGCACCTCCTCCCCGATATGCTCCCGCATCAGTAGGTGCAGTGCAACTGGGAATCCCGGGTCTTTTTGCCCCGCCTCCCTCGCGCTTCATACTGCCAGTCTGTCCTCAGCCTCTGTGTGTGTGTGTGTGTGTGTGTGTGTGTGTGTGTGTGTGTGTGTGTGTGTAGGGAGAAAATATTAACTTGACACAGAGGTTTTCTGTTACTATTAAGTATGTTTTAACCCCCAGCCAGGGTAGGGATGAAAAGGAATGAGGCTGGAAAGGGGTGGGGTGGGAACAAACACAGAAGAATGGGGGGAAGAGAGAAATGAAGGCATACCAGGCAGGTTGCTGAGTTTAGGAACAATTTGTGATAGGGAAATGGTTTCCTCAGCCTTGTCCCTTAAAAAGTTTGCAAGCATGGAGAACATCCTAAAATAAAAACCGCTTGTAAAAAACAGCAGCAAACAGCACCAGAGCTTCTTTCTGTTTGCACTGCTCTGTCTTGCCTGCCCCCCTAGTGACTGCAGGACAGAATTCTGCTAAAAGCAAAGAAAACCCCAAAACCCTGAAGGGCATTGGTTGAGTGCAGCATGATTCTGGCTTCATGGCCCCTCAAGCTGACTTGGGACCTGGAAATTTTATACCCCTGTCCAATTCTCCCTCTAAGCTGTGGAGTCTTGTGAGCAAAAATTCTACTTTGTGAGCTATTGGCATTAAGGTTGTGAACTAGCAATTTCGCTGCTGCATAAATTAGGTTGCTCCAGAGCCATCTTTACTGAGCTAAGACAAGAATCTGTGAGCTGAAGGCTAAAAAACTGTGAGCTAGCTCACATTAACTCAGCTTAGAGGGAACACTGCCCCTGTCCCCTACTCTTGGTGGCCCTGCCTCAAGCATGATATAACAAAGCAGCCATTTTATCCAAGGGAACTGATCTCTGTTGTTTGAGGATCAGTTGCAATCCCAAGAGACTGCCGGGAAGCACCTTGAGGTTGGCAGCCTACTGCCCTGGAGTTAAGGTGATGAATATAGGGTTCCTCAACTGTCTCTTACCCGGGCACTGACTAATTCCAGACCTACTTAACTTCATTAAGGTTAGAGCATCATGCGCCTTGCCCTGGATTCTGCCTCATTGCAATGGGGTTGGAACAGGCCACCCCAGGCAACCTTCCAGCCCTATGAAATTCATTTCATCTAAAGCTGCCAAACATCCATTATCTGGGAACAATTTATAGCTCCTACTGGGTGGATCTGCCAGAACTTCATAAGAAATGCCCTGAGGTAACCAGTTCCCGGTAAATGCTAATGTTACGACAGCTTCCAGAATAAGGTTTTACTTTGTGGAAATGAAAGATTATTTTGACCTTTTTCAAGTTTATACAGGCAGTGAATTTACCTGTCAGGCAGACTGTCTTCCTCACTGTTCTTTTTGTTTAATGCATGTTCCCAAAATTAAGCATCTCTGGTTGCCTAATTGGTCCCGTTTTCTGGAGTTTTCTGAGGCCCTGAACCTCATAGCCACTGAAATGACATCTCATTTATCCCTTCTGAACAGTGAGTAAAAGTTTCCCATCATCTTTTTCACAAAATCTTCTCTGCCAAGCTATTCAATAATTTGCCTAAATGTTGATGGTTCTTAAAGGGTTTTTTTAAAAATAGTTATTTTCATCTGTTATTCTATATTGTGGGTACAAAACGTCAAAGTCACATGGGAAGTTGTTGATCTGCAATAAGCAATGTAAACTCACTCCTACATTAGGGCGAGATCCTTGTGTATCTACTTATCTTGCAGTCACAATCAAGCGATGGAACTGTGAGGTACATCAGAGCACTTGTATATATTAAAGAGTATAAAATTAAGCATCTTTCCCAGAAATAACAGCAGCTGATGTTGCATCTAGTTAAAAGCATTGTGTCGACAGAAAATAGAAAACCAGTTCTAACAAAACAAATATACCATTCCCTCAATACGCATACTTAAAATGGCATTCCACAGCTCGTACTCCATTCTGTCAAGCAGAATGCTCTAGTCCACTGAGATTGTTTATACGTGAGAACCTCATCAAAATATTCAGAAGCAGAGCACCTTCAACCATGCACAAGCCACAGTGGCACCATCAGAGGCTGGGATGTCTTCGTGGCAGGCGGAAAAAAATTATGTATACATATATTTAACTTTGCTTTCCAGTCTATGCCACCTGTCACACCTAAAGATCTATTACATTATATTTGTTTATTTCACAGTTTTATCCCACCTATCCACTCAATTCAGACTCTTAGGTGAACAGTTAAAAAGACATTAAAAATCAACTTTACGTTTTCACATGTTGTTGTTTATATAATATATTATATAATATCTGTGTGTGTATTTTTAAACAGGCAAAAGGGTCAGTAAGGGAATGGCAAAAAACAAACAAAAAGGTCTTCACTCACTATCTACTATTATTTGACCAAAAAAACCCACATCCCCCTAGACCCCACACCAAGACCTTTTCTGGCACCAGCCAAGTGTTTTAAGAAACTGGGCAGGGCCAAGGAGGGCTTTTGCCCAGAAGGACTTCTGATTGGTCACTGAAGATCTGATTGCCTGAGATTTTTTAAAAGTTGCTTTGGCAAAAGGTGCCACCGCAGCACAAGGATCTGCACTGAAGGTAAGCTGTCTGTATGCAAGAAAATACTTTGAAAGAACATATTTAGTATGAAAGGCATCCTTTTAAGCAGAGCTTCTGCCTGAAATGTTGAGGAGTTACCAGGGCTATTTTTGGGCAGGAACGCACAGGAACGGAGTTCTGGCTGGCTCCCAAGTTGGCCATGCCCAGCAGGAACTCATTAGCATAACAGGCCACACCCAACAGCAGAAACTCATTAGGATTGGCCGCATTAGGGGTGTGTGGCCTAACACGCAAAGGAGAACCTCAGCAAGGTAAGATGCCATAGAGTCCACCATCCAGAGCAGCTGTTTTCTCCAGTGGAACTGATCTTGGTCATCTGAAGATCAACTGTAATAGCAGGACAAGCCTAACTAGAAGAAAAGCATACGGCTTGCCACAGAACCACTGCCTTTACTTGCTGGGGAAGGTAGGAGGCCACCACGTGCAAAGGGATCAGTGGAAGAACATGGTGGGTGTCGCAACACCTTCCACCGCTGTGGAACTATTAAAGAGATAAATATGGGTTGCAACCTGGCAACCATGCTGTTAGGGGGCAGAGGATGCTAAGAAAGGGAGAACATTGAGCTGCCTTCCACATCCAAACCACACAAGGAGGAATTATTTTACCTTCCCACATATCGAAGGCTAGCAGAAGGTCTTGGGATGCTGATTTACAAGGCTGGGGGAGCTCTAAGGTGCTGAGTCTCGAACACCCACCTGCCTCCATTTTGTTTCTGCCTACAGATCTGCCATGGCATGCAAACATGTAATCACAATCAGCGCAAGGTGATCAGAGCGCTGGTTTGACACTAGGCGAAGGATGCTTTAATTAACAAGAATTGTATAGAAAGAAAGTGGGTTGGACAAAAATAGCAGATTGCATTGTTACTGTCTGAGCAGCCTGCATTCAGGAGAGCGGCTTCTCATGCCCAACAGGAAGGTGGGGGGGGGGAATGCCATTGTGCGAGGCTGGAAGACTCCGGTCTTGCTACTTTCCACTTAATAGATGTTTTCCCATAGTCAGGATTTTTGTCCGTGATGTGGGGCTGACAAAATGAGGCAGGACGGCCGGAAATCAAACCTTCGAGCCTTCCCCTGGCCCTTATTGAGCTTTTATGAAAGCAGGCCTGCCTCCACAAGCTTAATATATTCGTATATATTTTAATTTTGGAGGAGGGGGTTCATTTTGATAGTTCAAAGTCTAGCCAAAAAAGTATGTTGCCATTTCTTAGACACTCGATTCCTTTTCTTTAACAAGGAGGAAACATTAACCATTGATCATAGAAGGAAAAAATAATATGGGTGATCGGTTCATTTTTTTTCCCAGAGAGGCAGGAGATTTTGCTACTCACGCCATTCCTCCCCATCAGTTACCAATTCCAGGTTAGGAAATTTCTGGAGATTTGAGGGCGGAGCCTGGGGAGGGAGGGGTTTGGGGAGGGAGGGGTTCGGGACCTCTGAAGCGGCTATTTTCTCCAATGGAACTTGCCTGTGTAGTCCTGGAGATCAGTTGTAATTCTGGGAGATCTCTAGGCCCCACCAGGATGTTGACAATGATAACAGGCACCTATATTTATTTATTCCGAAAATGTACTTGCCTCCTCTCCAGAGACATGCTAAAGGTGGCTCACAAATAAAATCAATACGATAAGCCATAAAAACAACAATATAATACTTATCAGTAATATTTTGTTTATCCCCCCCCCCCCAAACCACCTTTGGGAAGAGGAGCAGTTTTGATCTGGGAAACAGCACAGGGAGAAGAGTCTTTCCCAGTCATATCCCAGTCCATTAGCCCCCCCCACCCCCCGATCCATATTGGATCCTTCTGTGATGGCATTTCATAGCTAAATTACACATTTGGAGGTCCAACGACAGATCCCTAAGATAATGTATATTTTGGTCCTTAGTGAATAATACATTATTGTACCTTAAGCTCTTCATGTTCCACATTTTTCAGTTGCAGATTTTATATATCATGAAATAATTCAGCGAAATAATTAAGAGAAGACAAAATAATCATTTTATTTTTTTTTAGCTGCATTAGTTCACAGCCTATGAAATAGCCCTTGCATCTAACAAAGCAGGCTCTCTAAATATAATATTGGCTGCTACCCAATAAAAAGCATGGGAGAAAACCCACGAATACCTCCAACAAATTTAACCCTCAAGATGCAGTAGGATGTTTACTTAATTGTATCAGTGCTGTGGATAGCTACAGTCAGTCTCTGTGTATCTGCTTGTTCCTTTTAGGATATGTCCTGGGCTCATCTCCCGGACTTCTTTTGTTTTCCGTGGTCAGTGATAGAGCACAGGCTTCCAGGAGGTTCCAACATTCAATACTTACTTAGCAGCGCCAGTTTGTTTGTTGTTAAATACCAATATTTTAAAATGATTTTTAACATATGGCAATCAACAAGAGACTAACAGTGAAATCCCAAGGACACTTTTCTGGAAATAAACCCAACTTAATAACATGGGACTTGCTTCTGTGTAGACCTGCTTAGAATTGTTCCCTAGACCGGAGAAAACAAAAAAAATCTAACAGATCAGTTGGAGGGAAGAGGAGGAAAAGTGAGCATCTGCAGCATAGATTAAACATAAAGTGGCTGAGGAAGCGGATCAAACCTCATTATTTTTGAGAAGCACTAAGGGTCATCAGAAACTGCAAGAAAAAATTCCATGTGGCAATGCATTTATGGATATGTGTCAACTCACTAGTTAATTAGTTGCTAAATATCAAAAGATCTGTAACCTTGTCCCTGATATTTGGTGGCATGCAACTTTTCGAAGTTTCCTTAAGCAAATTCTGTGGACAAGCAGCATAGAAATTTTCTAAATAAGCCATTTAACATATGGTAGGGTTAGGTTGCTTCCTTGTTTTACTTCTGTCTAGAAGACATAGACAATGTTGCCATTCAGGCCCAGGAAGCTCTTGGCTGTCTGTACTTCTAGCAATGATTGCTCGTTTATTATTTATTTTTTGAAAATGATCTCTATCTTAGTTTTTGAAAAACTCACCAGGAAGCTCACAGCAACAAATGAAATAAGCCACACCATGAAAGCCTGATAAGGTAGGATCCACAGGGTTCAACTGCTGCGCTGGCTGCTACCCAGTAAAAAGGTCCATGTTCTCTCTCCTGCCCTTTCTGGAGGGTGGCTGACCATTGATGGAGGCTGGTTGGGAAGGGCCAGCTGGCCAGGAAACCCAACAGAAGGACTCTCCATCTTCAGGAACCACCAGTGAAAAATATCCTGGGTAAATAGGGCTGAGCAATACCTTTCTCTTCATTAGACTCTGGAGAGCTTTGGCCAGTCAGAATATATACACAATTCATTTATACTAAAAGCTGCAAATAACAGAAAGGTGATGTCACAAAGAGGGGGGGGACATAGTGTAGTGGTTAGTGTGTTGGGCTAAGAACTGGAATACCCAGGTTTGGATCCTGCCATGAAAGCTCACTAAGTGGCCTTGGGCAAACCACTTTGCGTCAGCCTACCATACCTCACAAGGTCGTGAAGATAAAATGGAGGAGAGGAGAACGATGTTGGAAGCTGCTTTGAGCCAAGTTAGGTACAGATATAACAGTAATAGTACCAAATGTGTATCTGGTGAAATGAGCTCTTTGACTCACAAATGCTCATGCTGGAATCTATTTTTTGTTAGTGCTTAAGGTATCCCTGAATTTCTGTTTTATTTTGCTACATATTAAATGTTTGAACAGTGATGCAGAGAGAAGCTGCAGGCAACCAGATCTCACACCCTTTGAAAGGGTCCACCTAGGTTAAACTGTTATGCCCTGAAACACAGCATTATCATGGACCTGTAAAGAGATGTTTTTGCAGACATAACCTAATTCCTTCCCTTAGAATGAGGCTATACTTCTGAATGATGATTTGTATCATGTACCAACAGAAAGCTTCTGATTTCTTGTTAATTTACAGTGGAGGAAAAAAATTAAATTTAAACATATTCACACGCACCATTCTCTCACACAGGCAGGCAATTTATGCCATACATCCACAGGGATCTTTTCCTTGTGAAATGGTTGTGGGGGGGAGACTATTACAAGATCACTCCTTGCACAGAGTTTTGCAATGTTCTTTGAAAAGGCGACTGGTAAATCTTGCTCTGAGCTTGGCTTGGAAACATGGCAAAGAAAAGGCACGTGCAGAATTCTTTCACAGGAGCGGATTGCACATAGCAGGTTGCTAGAAGGTGACTGTTTGGAAATAATCTTATGGTCTGAAGATGATGGGGTAAATCAGCCCCTAATGCAGGACTAAGAATGAACCCAGGAGCTTGAGCCCAGAGAATCTAATTTCAGCAGCAGATCTAAGTACAATAGCAATGAAGAGAGTCTGAAGCGCATGTGTGGTTTGTCAACACCATCATGCCCTGAAACATTTCACTGATGGAAACAGGAAAATGCGTTCATACTTGTAACACCCTTGTAGTCATATCTGTAGTCATACTTGTAACCCCCTTGTAACGCCTTGTAGGATCATTGCCTGAACCATTATGAAAGCCATCGTGGTACAGCAGATGTTAGACTAAGACCTGGAAGATCTGGGTTCAAATCTTCGCTCTGTTGTAAAGTTCACTGGGTCCCTTTGCACTGTTTGTTCTCTTGCAACCCTCACAGGGTTGTTGTGAAGACAAAATAGGGGATGAAGAATCATATTTGCAGTTAGGATTGCCACTCTCCAGGGGGCACCTGGAGTTCTTTGGCTATTACAATTGATCTCCAGATGACCAAGATCAGTTCCCTGGAGAATATGGCTGCTTTGGAGGGTGGACTCTGTGCCATTATACCCTGCTGAGGTCCTGTCCCTCTCCAAACCCCACCTTCCCAGGCTCCACCCCCAAATATCCAAGTATTTCCCAACCCAGAGCTGGCAGCCCTATATACAGCCCTGAACTCCTTGGAGAAAGGGTGGGATAAAAATTTATAGAGAAACCTTGGTGTTTTTGCTCACATGGGGACATGCGTGTGTCATTTCCCTATTACTGCTATGGCTGCAGATACAGTGTAGTTGCAACGGGGCTTCCACAAGGCAGGTTTTCCTCCATTTGCCCTGCCCCAGGCAGCATCCATTACCCCAGAGGATTTCCCAGGATTTTTTTTAAAAATCAACAAATGAATAGAGAAAAAGTAGTCTCTTTCGCAATGTAGATAAGGAAGAAGGTTTATGTGGTGTATCTCTGCAACAAAGGTGGATGGAAGCACCATACTGCTGTGGAGAAGCAATTAAAATAATCCACTTCCCAATAGCATCAAAGTTGGGGCAGAAAACCCAGGTGTAAGTGACTCTCCTCGCCTCCCCAAAGATTGCAGGGGGTTCTTCAGCTCTTATCTGTAATAGGTGGGCTGTATTAGTCAGATGACCGGGACAGTTTCCAATCCCCCAGGCCCCACACTTAAGCTTATTTATAGAACGGCAGCAACTTAAACTTGTTCAACAGCACTGACAAGCAGTTACAAGGTTGTAGAATGGAGGGGAAGCTGTGAATGCAAGCTAGAGTTGCCAACTGAAAGCTGGGATATTCCAGGAGATTTGGTGATAGAGTTGGGGGGGCTCATCTGGGTATAATGCCATAGACTCCACCCTCCAAAGCAACCGTTTCTCCAGTGGAACTGACCTCTGAAGCAACTACACAGGCACCTCCCTTCATGCAAATGAGGCTCTCTGTGTGAACGGACAACAGGGCAGAGATTCAGTTCATTAGATTCTCTCCCCTTGAAAAGTGCCCTTCTAGCAAACAGGGTATTTGCACAGTCAGCCATTTGTATGGAGAGATCCATGCACATAAGGCAGTATTTGTGCAATGAAAAAGGAAGGCTTCCCATTGCTCCTTCGACTCGTTACTTCAGGGTTGCTATCGCTAAGGATGCAATCCTAAAACCACTTTCGTGGGATTAAGCCCCATTGAATAAAATGGGACTTAGTTCCAAGAAGATCTGTTTAGGGTTGCTCTCTAAAAGTACAAAACTGGGCTTGGGATTTTAACTTTGAGAACTTAGGGAGGGAGTTTGAAGGATGGCAAACTCATGTCTGCACACTAACAACCACTTGAGTGCAGAGTTGCACTCTTAATGAGACAACCTCCAAAAGATAAACTAGAAACAGTGATTTACAGGGAGGGGTACCAGAAAAATACTGTCTGTTGAAATAGTGATAACTTGGGGGCACATGTGCTCACAAAACACCGTCACATCTTAGAAACGAGAAGGAAACAAGCACTCCCAGGTATGTATTTTGGAAGCCAAAACTCTGTGCTGTACCTACAGTGTGGAAAAGAAGTACACGACAGGTGTGGGAATCAATCCTTAACTTTTTACACAGAAATATAACCTAGAGATTTACAGATTTAGCCGAGCAGTTTTGGCTTGATTATCAAATATTAGAAGTAGAAGAAACAAGCACTGATGCAAATGAAAAAAATACATTCTGCTGCCGATTTAAGGACTAGCGAATTGCTAAATATTTTTATTAGCTGCTTGCTGGAACTAATTTCACGCCCTGTAGATATGGTGCGGAAGTGAGAAGTGGCGTTAAATTATTCTCTTGTAAAAGGCAGGCAAAAGCTTGGAGGCCACAAGACACCACTAGGTGGCAGGGACCTCTCCAAAAGAGAGAGCTGAAGACATCTTTCTGCATATGCCATCTGTCTGGGAAGCTCAGAGTTGAAGGGAAAGGCTCTGGTACATTCAGAGAGGAAGGAAGAAGGATTCCCATTTCCTGCAAGTGAAGCCTTTAATCTTTTACAAATTCCAGCCCTCTCTATTTTTCCTGCATATTCAGGGACAAGTTCCTTCGGTCTTTTCCTTTCCAAAATTCATCTGCCAGTTCCCACATTGTCAAATTTCCAAAAGATTGTTGTGCTAGTCTTACAGCAAACGTTAAAAGGCATTTTGAGACTCCTTACAAAGTAATAGATCCAGAGGACTCACCCGTGTTATTGTGTTGCTGCAAAATAGCAAAAAGCCCAGTAGCACCTTTAAGACTAACAAACTTTATTGTAGCATAAGCTTTTGGGAAATACAGCTCTCTTCTGCATCTGACAAAGAGAGCTGTGTTTCTCGAAAGCTTATCTTACAAAGTAACAGATCTACAGAGCCATCAGAGGCAGAGTTGAGGGTTTTTTTGCTATCAAGTCACAGGTGATTTATGGTGACCCCAAAGGGTTTTTGAGGCAAGAGGCATTCAGAGGTGGTTTGCCATCTCCTGCCTCTGCGATCCTGCAATACTTACCAGAACTGAACCTGCTTAGCTTCTGAGATTTGATGAGATTCTTTAATTTGTAATTGGCTGTTCCAACAGTAATCTGTGTTCTTCTTTGATACACTTAAGGTGGTGTATTGCTTTAAAATAAGAATCAATTGAGTTTCTTCTTGGGTTTGTGGACTGGTAAAGATTTTCATAATATTTCTTCAATATTTGTATAATGGAATTTGTCTTTAAGATACTCTTTGGCTGAGTTCAGACTGGCAGTTTGCCCCACTATAGCCGTGTGTGAGCAATGTTTCACAAGTGGATTAATGGGGCCGTTCACACGGGCACATCTGTCTGGCATTCCCCACCCATAGTCAGCCCGTCGTGTACCGCTTCACTTCTGTCTTTAAAAGATACCTGGTGAAAGTGGTAGCAAATCCCAGAGAGCACCTTTATCCCGCTTCATTCCACTTCAGGAAAGTGTGAACGTTAAACTGAAAAGCCGGGAACAACCCGTGGTAATAATGTCTGCCAGGTGTTTCCACGCATAAGGTGCACTTGATTGCCCTGGAGAGACAGCAGCAATATGATTGGATGTGCTTCGCTCTACCACCCAATGCAGTGCCGGCACAACAGGATCCTTCCCAAATCACCCTGATGCGCTTATGCGTAGTTTCTCCAGAACTGAAATATTTTCTAGAATTTTTTATCTTATGTGATTTTTCTATTTCTGAAGAAAAGAAGATTTGGAAATCAGGAATACTCTCAAAACAGCCTTTAAGGCATTCCAAACATAATCTGGGGAAGAGTTCTCTGTGTTGTTTGTTTTAAGTAGTTTGAGATCTGAGTTTCTATATCTTTGAATAATAATTCATTAAATAAAGGTGATTTGTTGAAGAACCAATCATGTCTGGTATGTTTTAATTCATTTAATGTGAGCACACATTCTACCCAAGAATGATCTGACCACAGTTTAGGACCTGTGGTTGATTAAAGTCACTTGTTGACTGAAGTTCAAGAAATCAGTAGAATTCTATTCTACTGTAAGAGTCATGGCTTGAAGAATAGAGGGTATAGTCTGTCTCCTTGGGATGAAGGGGACGCCAAGCATCATATAGATTAAAGAAGTTAATTAATGCAGATAGCCCTGTAGCAGAATAAGATTTTGCTTTAGTGTGATTGGACTGGCGTGATCTGTCAAGATTGTTATCTGTCATTAGATTTAGGGCCCCTCCTAAAAAGATCTCACCCTCTTGAAAATTAGAAAGTTTAGTCAGACTTTCACTGAAAAAATGATAATTGATCGGATTCTGGAGAATATAATGAAGCCAGAGTGATTTTTTGATCCTCTAACCAACCCTTCAAAAAAACATACAATCCCATAGAATCAAATTTAGTGTTTTCTATATAAAAGTTAATGTTTCTGGGTAGTAATGTGGCTACTCCTCTGGACTTTGATGTACCAAGAGCTAATATTTGTTGCTGAAACTATTTAAATTTAGACAATAGGTGAAAATTAGAATTCAAATGAGTTTCTTGGAGAAAAAATGCATCGGATTTGAGTTTAATTAAACCCATAATTACCCGTTTCAATTTAATGAGAATATTTAGACCTCTAACATTAAGAGTTAAAAATCTGATTGAGTTTGATGTGTCTGGCATCATAAATTGGAACTAAATGTGTGGAAAATATATCGCTTGTTCTTCTAGCAAATCACTCTCTATGTCTTAACAAAACAGTTAATTAAACTTGATAAAATAATTTGGATAGTCAGTTAAAGAAGCTAAAAAGTTAAGTTTTAACCAGTACAACTTTGTAACACTCAAGTATTAAGCAAGTCTAACCTTTACCAGAAATCCTTTATCACTAACAAAAGAAAGAACACTTATTACTATATGCAAATCACTATTTTCAAGTATTTTGAATATCTTACCCACCCTATTACAACCCCAAAATTAATTAGCCTAAAAACCTCTACACTATATTTTTACAATAAATTTAACTTATATATTCCTTTTCAATTTTTAAAAGCCCCCTCCCTCCTAGAATTGCTCTAAAATCCCCCTAACTCCTCTAACAGGGAGAAAAAGTCTACCCTGAACTTTAAAACTTTAAGACCAAGTTATTCATCTCTCTACAGGGAATCGTGAAATACTGTCTAAAAGCTAGAACAAACTAGATAATCCCCATCTCCACACCCTCCTCTTAGAGATAAATAATAAAAATGTTTCAAAGTTCCAAAGGCCCAATGCAGAAACTGGTAAATAAGAACTAGAGATATAGAGTTCAGTCTCAAGATGATTGCTTTTCATGAAATCGTACATATGGGGATCTTATTCCATTTGGGCTGTGTGTTTTGCGAAGCAGGTTTTCTTTTCTGGGTATGTCTCTGTTGATCTTCCATGGGTTGATCTTCAATTTGATGGATATTTAAGGTGCAGAGCAAGGCAATACCACTGTCACCATCTGAAGCATACAGAGATTTTCCATTATATGACACTAGAATTTTACATGGAGCAATCCACTTGTATTTTATGGTGGCAGCAATTAGGCTTCTCGTTGTTGATTTTAGTTCTTTATGAATTGCCAGGGCTTCTTAGGGAAGATCTGGGAATACTGAAATCCAGTCCCCTTGATAAAGTAAGAAACTGCGGGTCCAAGCCTCTTCTAACATTAATTTGTATGATCTACGAACGTTGATTATAATGTCTCTTGGACTCAAGCCAGGAGTTTTTCTAATGGGACCTCTCCGATAGCCACCACTGGCGCCACCCCCTCCTCCAGAGTAATCACAGATGCTAACCAGCTAGATATATATGAAGACAATAAGGTAGACTCCTCAGATTTCTCTTTAATGCCTCTAAGTTTAAGAGTCAGTTAACGGGCTGCCATCTCAAGGTTTAAAATCTACAGTGTGCTGATTTCATTTTGGTTAGTAATGCCTATTTCCATAGCACCTTCTGCTGTTTTATCAACTAGCTGTAAGGCTAGTTGGATCTCATTAAGTCTATCATTCAGGGGATGGAGAAAGATATACTTTCTAGTATTTCCAATTTTTGAGTTGCAAGGGAGTGAGTTATGGTATTCATAGTGACTGGTGACTCTTCTGACAGACTGGAAGCTATTTTGGGGTTATTTGTGAGGACCGACTCTCCCACCTTTTTCTGTTTTCTGTTTCTGTTCTGAAGCAAGTAGCACATTGATTGATTTAGAGTTGGGCTGAGAAGGCTTATATTTGATTACTCCTATCTTACCCATGCCAGGGAACGTGGAGTTGATTCTTATAGAAGTATTTCTGAGATAAGTCGGAGGTTGGTGTGGCAGAGCTCAGTCCTCAGATGTCCTCTATAACAGTCCAAAAGCAATAATGATTACCATTATTTTTAAGCCACTCTAGTTTGTCCTGGAAGATAATTTTGTCCACTTCTTTGCGCTGTTCTTACTCCATTGAGCAGCCATGCTTCTTGTGAATGGAGGCACCTTAGAACAGGGGTCCCTAACATTGTGCCCGTGGGTGCCATGGCAACCACTGAAATGTTTCCTGGAGCCCAGCAAGTGCTTGTAGAAAGTGGCTGGGGCCAGGTGAGACTCTGATTGGCCATTGGAAATCTGATTGGATATGCAGATGTTTCTCCGATAGCTGCTCCAACGGTGTTAGTTTTATTCTCTCTCACTCCTCATTCTCAGTGTGTTTTTAAAAAATTACTCCTTGTCCTCTGCACTTGGGGGTTCCTCTGTGTTTGTGTGGATCTGCCCCCTGTGGCTGCCAATTTGTGGTTGCACCCACCACCCTGTGCCAGAATCCCAAAGGTGCCCATGGCTCAAAAAGGTTGGGGACGCCTGTCTTACAACATCATAGTTCCAGCGAACATAAAAGATAAGACAGGTCACCTCAGTTCCGTTGCTGCTGAAAGAGACATGGTACCATTCCATAACGGTCTTTGTATTTTAAAATGGCAAATGATACAATAACCCATCACTATCTAATGCTCAAACCTGAAAGGTAAACAGAGTTAATCTTCCATTCATAGTTCCCTTTAAGCTGAGTTAGTGTGAGCTACCTCACAGTTTTTTAGCCTCCAGCTCACATATTTTTGTCTTAGCTCAGGAAGGATGGCTCCAGAGCTAACTAATTTGTGTAGTAGCCAAATGGCTTGCTCACAACTTTAATGCCAGTAGCTCACCAATTAGAATCTTTGCTCACAAGACTCCACAGCTTAGAGGGAGCATTGATTCCATTACTCTTTATGACAAACCAAGGAGTCTATCATATTTATTTTTTGCAATGAAATGGCTGGTGTGAATGTGTTAGGATCCAACCTAATGGCTATCAATAAAAGCCCGTTTGTGCCAGAAAGTATTAAAGAAAATCCAAACTATTCTATGAAGCCATAACTAGTTTAAATTAATGTGCCTCAGTCAGGTTTCTCGTTTGCCTACTGTTAAGTATGAGACTTAAGGCAGCAGCTCATAACAAGTGATTCAACTTTATTTGCAAGGTAGGACGAACACAGAACATGAGAGCAACAGGCTCTCTTTTAAACTATCTGGGCTTGGTAGGCCACGCCTTTAGTTGAGATAAGAACCAATCAAAATATGAACATAACAACCAATTAAATCATTTCCCTCCTGCACCTTTCTTGTATCCTGATTGGACTGCTGCGCAGAGTATCCAATCAGCTTGCAGGAGTTACGATACCAGTCGTAATTGGAGATAGAATTCAAGCTCAGGCATTATGTATACCAATACATAACACCTACCTAGAGACCTGTGCTGCTTATCTGTTTCTTGAAAACAACTCATAAATAAATAAATAAATCTTCTTTGTTGTTAATATGCAATTCCTGCTTTGGTGATCTCTATATTCTATTTGCTCACCACTAAACTAACCTCAGGACATCAAACTCAAAGCCTATACCTTTAGAATGACTAGTAACTAAGGGGAAGGTTTGTCATTTAAAATAAACCTGGTTCCCCCAAAATCATAGGAGGCTGTGTGGGTCCCCTCAGTTGACAGAAACAGCCTGTCACAGGCACAGCTAAGTGTTCTCCAGGTTTATTGAGAGACATGTTTGTTCTATAAGCAGCCAAAGAATAAGTTGCCCTTTTCTGAGGAAAACAACACAGAAAAGAAAGTTCAAGTAAAATAAGGGGTTTTGATGACTCCTTTGGGGATAAAGTTTTTTTTCACCCCTTTGCAGGAACCCATTCTGCATTATCTTTCTCTTGCTCATGGCGGAAATCAATTTTAATAGAACTGACAGGAAATGAGGATGTAAAACTTCAAACAGAACAAATCCTGCAAGGTTCAGAAATAATAAAATGAGATATGAAGTCATTTTTAAAAGTTAAAAAAAAAAAAAAATCTGATATTTTCTAGAAAGAGCAGAATGCCGCTGCAATAGCAACCTCTCAAATGGTTTAGTGGATTTGATATCCTCCTACAAAGCAGAGCTTTAAAAAATGTGAATTGTTGAAGTTTAAGGGCATAAATAACATTGGAAGCATCTTTATATCCCATAGGCAATAATTCTCCATTGCGGGGAAATATGTAAGAGGTAGTACAACTGGATCCATTATTCTCTTTTTTGAGTCACGGACTTAACAGCAGAATCCCAGGCAGAAGCGGTCCAGTGGAATCTTTAAGACCAAAGGAGTTTTATTCATGGTATAAGCTTTTGTGGGCAAGCACACTTCCTCACACAAAAGCGTATACTGTGAATAGAACTTTGTTGGTCTTCGGGTTCCTCTGGACTCAGACTTTGTTCTGCTGCTTCGGACCAGCACGGCTACCCCACCTGAATCCATCCCAGGCACAGTTACTCCAGTCTAAACCCATCATGTTGCAGCAGACTTATGGCGACCCTGTAAGGTTTTCAGGGCAAGCGATGTTCAGAGGTGGTTTGCCATTGCCCGCCTCTGCGTGGTGACCCTGGTAGTACTTGGTTGGTCTCCCTTCCAGATACTGATCAGGGCCAGCCCTGGTTAACCAGCCTGGGCTATATTTACAAGGTTATATTCTCCCATAGGAGCTGCGGTGGCTCAAGTGGTTAAGACGCTGAACTGCAGGCTTGTGGAAGGTCAGTAGTTCAGCAGTTCAAGACCTGTGAGTGCCGCATGATGGGGTGAGCTCCTGTCTCTAGTTCCAGCTCCTGCCAGCCTAGCAGTTCGAAAGCAAGAAATTGCAAGTAGATAAATTTCTTGGGGTTCTTTAGCTTGGAGAAACGACGGCTGAGAGGTGACATGATCGAGGTTTATAAGATTATGAATGGGATTGAGCAGGTTGAGAAAGAAGTACTTTTCTCCCTTTTTCACAATACAAGAACTCGTGGGCACTCTATGAAATTGCTGAGCAGTCGGGTTAGAACAGATAAAAGGAAATACTTCTTCACCCAAAGAGTGATTAACATATGGAATTCACTGCCACAGGAGGTCGTGGCAGCTGCAAGCATGGACAGTTTCAAGAGGAAATTAGATAAACATATGGAGCAGAAGTCCACCAGTGGCTATTAGCCACAGGGTATAGATGGGAACTATCAGTCTGGGGCAGGTGATGCACTCTATTCTTGGTGCTGGAGGGGGCAGCAGTGGGAGGGCTTCTGGTGCCCTGGCCCCACTGCTGGACCTCCTGATGGCACCTGGTATATTTTGGCCGCTGTGTGACAGAGTGTTGGACTAGATGGGCCATTGGCCTGATTCAACATTGGCTTCTCTTATGTTCTTATGTTCTTATGTTCTTAAATAGGTACCACTTCAGTGGGAAGGTAACAGCGTTCCGTGCGCCTTGGTGTTTAGTCATGCCGGCCACATGACCACGGAAATGTCTTTGGACAGTGCTGGCTCTTCGGCTTTGAAACGGAGATGAGCACCGCAACCCTAGAGTCGGATTCGACTGGCTTTCGAGCAAGGGAACCTTTACCTATTCTCCCATAATGGAGGGGGGCGGGACTGAAGATTGTGGCTTTGGTGCTCAAACTGAACATAAGGCAAGATCACGCTACCCACATTCCTCCCGATACGCACAATTACCGTTTTGTGTGAAGAGGGCAATATATGTCTTTTCAAGCCTTGGCACATGCAGGCCTGTACCTACAAGCAGCACTCAATGTAGCCCTATGACTGCCCACCAGCTCTGGAATTCACCAGCTGCCACTTCTGGAGTCTTGACTGAGTGATGGCGATGAGAAAAATAAATCTGCTGGTTAGTGTAGTAACTCTATACACAAAACTCTTTTAAGTGCATTTTTTTTCCACCTGGAAGAGGCAGCTTTAATAGAGGAACCTATGTGAATGCACAGCTGTAATTTTTTTAAATGCATAGCAGTGCATATCTGGTGAAAGGTGCAAATTTCAGCTTACCAATGGATATCCAATTATAATCTAGCTAGGTGGACTATCTGCCCTGAACTGAATAGCCAAGACTAGCCAGGTCTTGTCAGAGCTAGGATGCTAAGCAGGGTCAGCTCTAGTTAGTTCTTGGATGAGAGGCCGCCAAGGAAGTCCAGGGTTGCTACACAGAGGTAGGCAAGTGACCTCTGAAAGTCCTTTACCTTGAAAACCCTATGGAGTTGCCATATATCGACTATGACATGACCTCCCCCACAAAAAGTGGACTACTGCTCTTATTTAGTGTAAGTTTCTTCATCTAAGCAATTGTTCCCTTTGCTAGTTCTAGACACTGAACAGCTTTTGTGACAAATAAGCTGGGTTATTATCCAGCTCTAGACACTCTGGATTTGGTTTCCCCATGGCCACTGTTTACACTGGCTTCCAAGCCAGTCTTGGAGGCACCCCCAACCTCATTGATGTCTGGGCCACTCCTGCCTGCCCCAGCAGCCAATGGAATGGGAAGAGCCCTCAGGCTGACCCAGCTAATGGAGAGGGCACAGCAGACGCCCCCTGGATGGCCAGCAGGTGGGAAACAAGGTCCTCATACAGCCATTGGATGGCTGCTATCATAATGGGGAGCCTGGGCAAATCTTGCTGACCAGCTGGCAGCAAAGAGGTAGAATGGAGTAGCAGGAAAGCCTCCTGTATGGCCCTGAGAAGTGGGGACAAACATGGAGGAGGAGAAGGCTGAGCCCAGGAGTGGGAAGGGCCGGCACAAATCCTCGGAAGACCCCACTGGCCAGATGGCCTCTGGACCACCCATGGAGGGTGCATGGGCAGAAAGGGAAGGGATAAAGGGGGGGGCTGACATCTGGACTAGGGATGAAGGAGTTCAGATGTCTCTAGGTTGCCAAGAGGTGCCAGCCTGGAAGAGAAGGAACCAGATAAAGCACCCCCTTTCATCCAAGTTCTGAGTTTCCCTGATGGAGGAAAGCAGGTGTACTGAAGATGACCTGGAGGGTCTTCACATGTATGTACTACTGCATCAACTACATACACAGCTGATCAGAGTTGCTGTTTTCCAGCATTTATAAATACATGTTTAACAGTTAAATACTCCGTTGTTGTTTTTTTTTCAGTCTGGCAGAGCTCAATCAGCTTCAACACAGCTGGACTGCAAATGTTCTTTCTCTTGGTCATAAAGGCTGTGATAAAGGAAATACATATTCCAACGAGCAACTGAATAAATAGCAATGTTGTCGTGCCCCCCACACACATAGCAAATGTTGTCAGATCCACACTGAGTTCCAAGAGAAACCACCCAGTCATTGATAATGAAACTCTCGTACTTAACTGTAAAGTGGGTAATCATCATTAGTTCCTTTGGTATTCCTCATAATGATATTAATCATGGCATACTCATTAGATTTTAATAGGCCTGTAATATGTTAATCCATAGTAATTCTATTGCAGTTCAGCGGTAGCTAATGCCCACTTATTGGAAAGTGTTCGCAATGTTTCATAAGTCCATTTTTATAATAAAGCTTATGAATCAGATCCAGGTAAAGATAGGGGGGGAAATCATGTTTCCCCAAATGTTAGGGCCTAGGAGATGGGTATTTATAGCCCAATCCTACAGGTAGGCCTTCATAAATGAGTACATAGGATCAGAACTGAGGTATTTTGATACAATTTGGGGCAATGCATCACCATTTCAAGGCACCCCATAATGTTGCAATGGTATCGGAACACAGAACATAGTAACATAAAGCTGGAAGGGACCCCAAGGGTCATCTAGCCCAACCGCTTGCACAGTGTAGGAAATTCAACCCCCCACTCCTCCAGGGGCCCCTGCTCTATGCTCAGAGGAAGGCAAAAACTTTTCAGGACCCCCGGACCAATGTAGCCTGGAGGAAAATTCCTTCCTAACCCCATACTGGCAATCAGCATTACTCTGGGCATATAGAAAGAGCCAGAAGAGCTGAGCACTGGCTCATCCCTTCCTGCTCTCCCTCTCATGATCTGCTGAAATTCATAGTGAGTCGTAGAATCAGCATTGCTGTCAGATGGCCATCTAGCTTCTGTTTAAAAACCTCCACAGAAGGAGAGCCCACCACCTCCCGAGGAAGCTGGTTCCTTGAGGAACTGCTCTAACACACTAAGTTATTACCTCTTTGGATCTTTTCTGCAAAGAAAAGAAAAACTGGAAATGGACTATCATAATAAATCCTTGCAGATAATCACACAAACTCCTGCAGATTCTAATGCAAAGGCACACAGTAACACCAGAGGCTACCTCTTTTAAAAAAAGTCAGGATTCAATCAAATAAAAACTTGCATAGATATAATTTAAGCAGGGATAAAAAATTTTTTTACGCTAACCTAGTAACTAAAGCTACTAAAAATGCAAAGTTTATAGTCCATCTGTCTCTTTGCTTCAGGGAGCCTGTATTAAATTTATTGCTAAATAAAACAAATAAGCCTAGCAAAAGTCAGCGCCGAAATCTGCATACTCATAAGAGAATTAACAGAACTCTCTTGTTATGATGGCTGATTCTCAATTTGCATCTTTAAAGAGTTGTGACCATGTCTGGGGGTTTTTGCCTTCCTTGTTGTAACGGAAACAGGATGGTCTCGCGGCTTTGAAGTCCTGCATGGTTACCTTTGGAACAGGTGATGTGTGTGAGCAGGATTCTGCAAGAAGGCCCGCGGGTGACAATGGAAAATGAGAATCAATTGGTATAAAATATTGTTTCAACCAACGCTGAATGTCATTTTAGCTCTGGAGAAAGAATCAGGTTTGTGTTTGCTATACGTATTTGCCAGAAGCCTGAATCAGAAAGCGCTGGCAGGTGAGTTCAGTGGAAGATCTCGCCCATTATATTTTAGTCTGCCCGCCTGTTGTATGTGGGACCCAGGAATAAATTCCTTAATCAAATTTTAGCTAACACGCAGCTTACCTCTGATTCTGACAAACTAGCTTTCTTGCTTTCAGATGCTGACCCTTTCATCTCTTACAGGATGGCTCTGTATGCTTTTGCCGTGAGGAAAATTAGAGTCAATGTTAACACCAAGAAAGCTATTGAATACGTATAGTATATAATGTGATCGACAGAGAGTTGTAATTTTAGAATTTTAAATTCGGATGGCATGTACATATTTGCTAAAGCCAAGGGCCACACAATAAACTATGACCGACTGATATGTTTTATCTCCTCCCCATCCCAAGCCACTGCCTCAGATTTTTAAAGCTGTCACTTTCACTTCTGGGTGAGGCAGCGGACATCAAATATCATCTGCCCTCTTCTGTTACCACTGATAGCCACCTTAGTCTATCCAAGGTAAGGTATCCATATCTTGAATTTCTTTTTGGATCTAGCCCTTCTGTTTTTATTGTCTAACACCAGGGCACCACTGAAATAGCTGTGACGTAGTTTGATCAGCATCGTCTTTCCCTTTGAAGAAAGGTTAAAGCGCATGGGGCTCTTTAGCTTGGAGAAATGACGGCTGAGGGGTGATGCGATTGAGGTTGATAAGATTATGCATGGGACAGAGCAGGTAGAGAAAGAGGTACTTTTCTCCCTTTCTCACAATACAAGAACTCGTGGGCACTCCATGAAATTGCTGAGCAGTCGGGTTAGAATGGATAAAAGGAAGTACTTCTTCACCCAAAGAGTGATTAACACATAGAATTGACTGCCACAGGAGGTGGTGGCGGCTACAAGCATGGACGGCTTCAAGAGGGAATTCGATAAACATATGGAGCAGAGGTTCATCAGTGGCTATTAGCCATAAGGTATAGATAGGGACTCTGGGGCAAGTGATGCTCTGTATTCTTGGTTCTGGGGGGGCAACAGTGGGAGGGCTCCTAGTGTCCTGGCCCCACTGCTGGACCTCCTGATGGCACCTGGTATTTTTGGCCACTGTGTGACAGAGTGTTGGACTGGATGGGCCATTAGCCTGATTCAACATTGGCTTCTCTTATGTTCTTATGTCTAAGGGTTAAGTTTATAGTTTTGTCTTGATTTTATTGTTTTATGTTAATGTTGTGGGAAGGGCGGGATAGAAATTGAATCAGATAAATAAATAACAACATCCAGAGAGCCAGCATGGTGCAGTGGTTAGGGTGTCAGACTAGGATCTGGGAAATACAAGTTCGAATTGCCATGTGAATCGCCATGAAGCTCACTGTTGCTAGGCACGCTCTCTTTCCCTTGGCCTAACCTTCCTCACTGGGTTGTTGTAGGGATAATGTGGAGGAGGTGAGACTGATGTTAAGCACCCTGAGTTCTTTCGGGGTAAAAATGAACTAAATATATAATCCTGCCACAGAGCATGGATGCATTTGGTAGGAACAGCTGCTAAGTAAGCTCAAGACTGTCTCCCCTTGTCTAATCCAGTAGGGTTTCCTAAGGGTATCAATGTCGAATCGACATTTGTGCTGGGTGCAGTGAGGTTTCCAAGGCATTCCTTTCAGTTGCATTTGTTTCAACACATTTTGGGGGAGGACTACAGTTCAGAAACTCCTGATGAATGGGCAAGGGGATCCTAGAGAAGGAAGCAAAGGAGATGGCAACTGGACTTCTCCAGCGCACCACCTAACCAAGGTGTTGATCACACATACACATCTTTAATAAAAAGTCAGTTTGGTCTAGTGGACAATTAGAGAGGATGCTTTTGTTGTAGTAGTAGTAGTAGTAGTAGTAGTAGTAATCATCATCATCATCATCATCATCATCATCATCATCATCATCATCATCATCATCATCATCATCATCATCATTATTATTATTATTATTATTATTATTATTATTATTATTATTATTATTTGACTGGTAGATGGTGTTCTGCAATTCAAGATCCAGCCAAATTCTTGGGAACTGCAGATGTATCTTAGCAGGATTCTTGCTGTTCCAAGCAACACTGTCTTCTGGAGCTGAGCTGGTGTTTGCTCAGTGCCCAGAATGTCCCAGGCTGCGTTCAGACGGCCAGTCAATCGCGCCATGAGCCCTCCTAAAATTTTATCCCGATTTTTTTAATCCAGCCTAGCACGACCAGACGCCCCCCCATGAAATAGCCTCACCGCGCGTTGTTCCCACCGTGATTTGTCTACACGGCATCCACCGAGGATTTTTTAAAAAAAAGTTTTGTACGTTCGCATAGGCAAGGCTGCGCCTCCTTGGAGAACTGAGGCGATCGCGGAGGGTTTTCAGCAAAGTCCCGGTCCTCCCCTTGCCATTGCCATCATGATCAATGGAGGGACTATTTTGCAAGTTAGAACAGTCCTTCCCCCTCCATCTCCCATCGCGGTAACATCTTGTCCCTAAAAGAAATAAGCATGAATATTACATTCCTCGTAGCGCCTTATCGCTGAATGCGTTTCCTCGTTAAAGCACACATGGGGTTTCAATTTTTTAACAATCGCGCCTCCGTCGGCTCGGTCTGACGTCAGACCGAGCCGACGGGAGCATCGCGCGCTAATGGAGTGACCAGACGGAAGAAAGTCTGCAGTTGTTGCGCGGGTAAGCGAAAACCCTACATTGAAACTGCTACTTTTTAAATCAGGATTGGAGGCGCAGCAGAACGGGATGCCTATGGGACCGGAATATTTCCCAGATGTTTCTGTCTGGTCGTGCATTTTTGATCCGCAAGGGAGTCGTTCCTATGGCAGATCAAAAGATCCGTCTGAACACACCCCCAGTGTTTCTTGAGACTTCTAGGCACTTCTCCAAGGGTTCCAATGATAACTGGCACAATAGTAACTTTCTTCTCCCAGAGACACTCTAACTTTGTCGGTCTTGGTATTTTGTGATCTTCTCCTGTTCTTTCTTTTCCATTCTGCCATCTCCTGGGATTGCAGTGTCAATCATCCAAGCCCTATTTCTCATTTTTTTTCTACAACTGTGATATCGGGGGTGTTATGTTCCAAGTGTTTATCTGTTTGTAATTAGAAGTCTCAAAGAATCTTTGTTTCATCATTCTCCATGATCTTGTCTGATTTGTACTCCCATGAATTTCTGGCTGATGGTAAGCCATACTTCTCTCAAAGATACCAACGCAACAAAGTTGCAACTCTGTTGTGATATTCTTCCTATACTTAATTTTGTATGTCTTCTTTCAACCGAAACAGTTTTATCTTTTTAAAATAAAATTTTATTAAGAAACAGGACAAATACAAAACATAAAACTACACATCTCTACAATAGCTAATAACAAAATCTATCAAGTTATAATCAATTAACTGGACTATTAAATACAAATATACAACAAGTAAATGTAATTGAGGGATTTCACATTACCTTTTTAAACTGCATGGTTTCCATTATTGGCCTGTCATGGAGGAAACTGGTACAGGGATCCCAGTTGTTTCACACAGCATTTCCCTTCCGATAAGCAGCCATCTCTGAAGCGCTGTGGCCATTTCAAACTGCCATTTCCCCCCACGTGCATGATCTCCCTGAGAGGTTTTTTTTTAATGTTCTATTGGGAACGCTATGGCACTAATTTGACGTCGTGTTTCAGCATCATAGCACTCCCAATAGAACATTAAAAAAAAGAGGAGAGATCATGCACTGGGGGAAAAAGGGTGTGAAAAACCCATCACTGAAGGAAGCGCTATGGAGCATTTTACACAGCCCACTGTAGAGATTCAGATCTGGAAGAAGGGACTGAAGACCTGAGGAATGCAGTTTTCTTCAACAACGCCTCAGGTGGGCTTCCCAAATGGGAGCATTGTATGAACAGGTAAATATTTTTCATTAACAGCCAGTTACTAAAATGGGTCTGTCTGAAATGACAGAAAAAAACTGTTTGTAACCAGTTCCTGAAACGGAATAGATAGGCTGTCTGAAATCCTTAAGCGGTTATAACTAGTCGTATATAAACTGCTACCCTTTTTGATGACGTATAAACTGTTTAAACTAATAATATTCCATCTGATTCAGATATCATAAGGACACTTCAAGACTAGAAGAAGGCAGAAGAGAGGTAAGTAAAGAGGAATATATTTTAAAACTGAAGCTGTTTTAATGATGTCAGTTGCTTTCAGTTTTACATTGCGGGAGATTTGCACTGCAGGGTATAGGTAAAGGTAAAGGTTTCCCTTGCTCTAAAGCTAGTCGAATCCAACTCTAGGGGGCAGTGCTCATCTCTGTGTCCAAGCTGAAGAGCCAGAGCCATCCGAAGACGTTTCTGTGGTCATGTGGCCGGCATGACTAGACGCCAAAGTGCACGGAACGCTGTTACCTTCCTACCAAAGCGGTACCTATTTATCTACTTGCAATTTCTTGGCTTTGAACTGCTAGGTTGACAGGAGCTGGGGCCAGAGACGGGAGCTCACTCCGTCACGCGGCACTGGGTTCTCAAACTGCTGAGCTACAGACCTTCCTGTCTGCAGGTTCAGCGTCTTAACCTCTGAGCCACCGCGGCCCCTTATTGCAGGGTATACACATTTTAAATAAATAAATATAAGGTCAACGTCCAAGAATTTTGAGATCGCTTTCATTGCCTTGCACAAACACCTATATTAAACTGTTTCTGCTGTATTGATCTGCAGTTCTACAGTCCAGTTCTGTGGCAGTGTTTGTGTGTTCTCCTGTTGCATTGTATGTATCATGCTGTTTTTACGTCCATGTGCTCTAATCTTGTAATCCAGTTTTATTCACTGCTGGTTACAGTTCTTGTTGCCTTGTAGGGAGGCCAGTGGCAAAGGAAGGGCTATAACTTTTCCTTGAGTGTGGGCTTTCTGAGGCCATGTTGGACTAGATGAACAATTAGTCTGTTCCAACATGGTTCTTTTTATGTTCTTGTACTAATTCTGAATATCGGTTGGGGGGTTTACACATTGAGGATTGTTACAGATAAAGGGTATATGTTGTTTCTGGAGATGGAAACTCAAAGTCTATTCTGGTGGCAGGATTTGCCATGCTGAAGTCCCAATGAGTTGGCATGTCTGGTGGAATTGCACACACAGAATGTCTCTTATAAATTGTGGCCACCAGAGGTGGTCCCAGTAGTCCTTCCTATAATTACATTTTTATGACAAGAATGCTGCTGTTTTAAGAGTTTGTTATTAGGGAACATCCTTAACTCTGTCTATCTGCTTATTAATTTTCACGCTTTTAGTGAGGAAACTCCGTTTGTTGCCAGAGGAAGAATTAAATATTTTGATTCTTTCTCTTGAGTGACAGATAGAAATAAAACTGTCTCACATAAACGGTTGCAGGCACAGCTCGTATTAGCTCTCCATGAATGTTGCTTTCAAGGGTGTCCTCCGTCAAACTGTTTTCCTAGCTGGAGAACTGCGGCACTAATGAGAATTTTAAAGCATTTCTCTTTGCTTTCATTTTGAAAGAGCCGCTTTCTTATTAGAGGCAGGGGGATGGTCGGAAAATGGGCAAATGGGGTTGAAAATGCAGTGGGATGCTCTAACCTGGGCAGCCCAGGCAAGCCTGATCTTGTCAGATCTCGGAAGCTAAGCAGGGTCAACACTGGCAAGTACTTGGATGGGAGACCTTCTTGGAATACCAGCAGTCAGGAGGTGAGGGGAGGCTTTATTCAGCCACCTCTCTGACTATCCTCCAGGCCCCAGTAGGGGTCAGTCACCAGAAGTCACTATGACTTCCTGGTGCACACACAGTCATTCACCAGAGGTCACCATGACTTCCAGGTGCATACACACACACGATAAATACACACACACCCTTAAAAGAGAAAGAAAATGCAGCGGTATAATCTTTGTCATGTTTGCTTTTACTTATAGATCAGTTTAGGGGACTCATCCAGGTTCTTGCTCTCTGCAGCAGAGATGGCAGATGAATTCTCACCAGAGAGAATTTGCTGCCAGAGGATGTAGTGACTGACACAGGAATAAGCAGCTTTAAAAGTGGATTAGACAGATTCATGGCGAATCTGTCTACTAGCTATGGTGGCTGAGGGGAGCCTCCACAGTCAAAGGCACTAAATCTCTAGATGGACCACTGGTCTGATCGAGCAGGGCTCTTTTTTACGTTCTTGTGGTGGGTGAGCTCAAAGCGACGTCTCTTTATTAACAAGGAGAGACTGAGCTGCAAGCAACTGCTTGCAGAGCACGGGAGCTCATGCCTTCAGAACAAGGGAGTCTATATTTCTCACTACTGAACAAAACTAACTAAGAAAGGAACTCACCCCATGAGACTATACCAACTCATAAAAATGGCAGACCATTCCATTGTCATGTACACAATAAACATTACCACAGTCATTTAGCTCCTGTGGTGATTCAGGCCTTCACACATGGATATAAGAGCAAACTATGCTGAATGTAATGCCTTTCAAATGATAGAATCACACGTACTGAAAGCCTGCTAACCAAATATAATCAGAGCACACCTACTACAATCTTCCCAACGCATGTGATCACCATGTCATGTGAACACAGAGAGTACTGTCATTTTCACAAGTTCTGAGGCTGTATATGCATAGTAAAGAAACACGTTGCCCTTGTTCACACAACATGATGACCACACACCTCAGAAGAATTATTGGTACAGCACACTCCCATTATATGTGGTTGGTGGGCTTGCCAGATATGTGACTGTAACAAGTGAAAAATATTTTTGTTTAAGAAACTCAGGGGCTTACAATTGAGATGTTCTGGACAATCTATGGGTGCATTCAGACGCGCCAATTGAACCACTTTCGGCATGCCTCAGGAATGGATTTTATGTGTGCGTTCATACGCCCAACATCTGCGCACCGTCCCCAGCCGTGGCTTTCTGGAGCAAACCCTCTTTAAACTGGAGTATTTTGATACCACTTACCAAGTGGTGTTTTCCTGATTCTCGCACTTTCCTGACGTCTGATTGCTCCATCAAGCCACTTCTGGGTGCTTCAACCCCCCTCCCCTCTGGGAAGCTGCCTCAGGCTTCCGCTTTTCATCTGCCATTTTTTTTATGTCTTGGCGGTGTGTGCTTCGGTGGAGCTCCGCTGCTAAGTTTAAATGGTGCCTTAGACAAGTCCGGGATCTCAGGGAGGCTAGTTTTGAGGTAAAAATTTAAAGGGAAGTGTTAATTTAAAGTTTAAGGGGACGTGTGGAAATCGCTGTTCTGCGCATGCGTGAAAATTTTAGCTCTAGAGAGGGCTGCCTGTGCGCATGCTCAAACTGAGAGGAAAAGAACTCCACCTGCGTGTGGACAGTGGGGAACCCGGAACAAGGAGGTCAGTGTGATCGCAATTCTCCAGGTTAAAAAAAACAACGCATCGGACCGGAGCAATTTAAACTGCTCCAGCACGCTGTCTGAACAAATTGAAATAGTTTTCAAGAGATAGTTCCTTTCAGCCATGGAACTGTGGCAGTTAGGGTATTCCAATGGGTCTGAGGACCTATAAAACAGAATTCACAAAAACTGGCTGTTCCCAAAGCAGACAAAGGTTGCAGGTATGGGGGGGGGGAATTCCAAAAAGTTGCATAGAAAAATTCCCCAAACAATTGAGGAGATTCCAAAGAAAACAGTGCTGGAGAGGCAACTGATTAACTGCTGGTGGTTACAGACTTCCGAGATGACATTCTGGTGTATGGCAAAGATCTGTCTGAACGTGATGCTGTTCTTAAAAGAGTTCTAGAAAAGCAGGCAACATGGACTTACCATCAGAAAAGATAGCCAATTTCTGACAGATTCCGTGATTTATCGAGGACATCTGTGTCTCAGAAGGAAACACTGTCAAAATCAGACCTAATAAAAGCCTTTTGGAAAGCACAAGAATCAGACAATAACGACAGACTTAAATCTTTCCTTGGATTGTGTATCACTGAAAGTCTGTACAATGATTTGCCACAAAGGAGGTTCCTTTGTGACATCTTCTAAAAAAAGAAGATGTGACATTTGAGTGGGATGCAGAGTGTGAAAACAGTTTTAACGAAATCAAGCATGCTATTTCCACCAGCCAGACTCCAAGGGCTCAGGCTAGATGTTACAAATTTCACTTGTTAATCACCTGAGCTCTGGGCCCTCACATCTTTAATCTGAAGCAGGCAGGCTAGGCCCTCCCACTGCTTACCTCTGTTGCCTGCTGGCACTTTCCAGGCCAGAAGGAGAAAAATGGAGGGAAATAAAGAGGACACACAAGCGTTGCATCATCAGGCAAATCCCAAGGTCACTTCCAGCAAAAAACAGAAGCGACTTCATTACATAGGGGTGGGGCAGTGATCTAGAGGTTGGCCAAAACTATATGGTTTAACCCTGTTCCTGCCACCCCCAATTACTCCCAGGGGATTGGCAGCCACCTTGTCTGAAGAAGAAGAAAGAAAGATGGGACCAGGCCAGAGTACAGAAAATTACACAACTGATTTGTTTATTTAACAAAATTATTTTTATCCTGAATTTCCCATTGCCAGTTTGCTCAAAGGTGCTAATGGCAATTAAAAACATATCAATAAAAACACCACCGACAAGTACAATTAATGTGAAAAGACTTCACCCCCAACAATCAGCAGCAGCTGAAACCAACAGACCACGATCACAAACAAAACCCAAGGGACCAGCTGCTAGCCAGACTGGAAAGAAGGACCTAATAATCAGTCATGCAGTGGAAAAGGTTTTCAGCAGAGTATTTGAGAGGCCCTATCAGGAATGGTGGAAGAACTTTGAGGCGGTCCTTTAAGACATTTCTTAAGTGACTAACTTCATATGGGAACAGCGGCCCTTCGGATAACTCCAGGCTGTAACATTTTAAGGCTTTAGAGATCAAAACTGGCCCTTCAAGCTGCACCCAGAAACCAACTGAAAGGCAATGCAGTTCTTGCCTCATATGTCCCTCGCTGGAGGGGCGCTGGCTCAATGAAGAACATCCCAGGGCCACTCCATAGCTTCTCCAGATGGAAAGATCAGGTAGTGACATGATGAAAGAGCTCTACCTGAGATCCTGGAGAGCTGCTACCAGTCAGAGTAGGCAATACTGACCGTGATAGATGAAGGCTCTGACTTGGAGTTGCCAGCTCCCAGTTGGGAAATACCTGGAGATTTTGGGGATGGAGCCTGAGGAGGGTGGAGCCTGAGGAGGAAGGGAGGGACTTCAGTGGGGCACAATGCCATAGAGTCAACCTTCCAAAGCAGCCATTTTCTCCAGGTGGACGATCTCTGTTGCCCAGAGATCAGTAACACCAGGAGATCTCCAGCCCCCACCTGGAGGTTGGCAATCTTAGCTGGCTCACTATGAGACAGCTTCATGTATTCTCTGTGGCCTGTCCCTGTTAGCAATCTTGCTGCAGCCTTTTGAACCAATTGAAGTTTCTAAGAGGTCTACACATCTTGGGAGCAAAAAAAAATCAACATTTCTCTCTGCCCTTAGGGCGAGTTTTGTGCTGGTTTCTGTGCCAATGAATCTGACGCTGTTTCTTAACAAGATAAGAAATCCGCTTGGGAGTTATGATGAATAAGAACTTTGTTCATTATAAGTAGCTAGGCCCTTCCCAGCCTAACAAAAAGCAGAATATTCCTCTCTCACTGCCCAACAAAACTTTATTTCCATTTTCACATAATCATGCAATACTAAATTACTTGCTGTTTAAAAATAATAATAATGTGGTTTACAGTTGACCTCCCAATAAGTTAATTCAGTACGGAGACCGTGAGTCTTAAATACTCATGCTCTAGAGTAGCTGCATAGACTTCTGCACAATCCTGTAATGGAGCCTTTTATAAATATAAACTATTATCCCTATTAGAAGTACAAAATTCAGCCTCTTCTCATCTGAAGAGCGACAGTGGGCACCTCTGTAATAAAAATGGTGCTGCTTTGGATGTATATTGTTGAATAATTTACCTCACTTCAATCTTATGTATATTTAACAAGATTTTTTTCTCTTTGCGCACACATAAACCTGTAAGCATTAATTTCCCACTGCAGCCTGACGTAGTTCTCTTAGAGAAATTGCATACCAGCAATAATATAATCTTGTAAACAGAATTTAATTATTTATGTAAAAGTAGTGAAATGGCTTTACAATCAAACTCAATGGATTTTATGTAATTTGTTTTCTCCCCTAAGCCTGTTATGTAAAAGTGTAAATATTACAAATTATACATGCCACTTCGCTTGTAGAGTGTTTAATATTTTAGTAAACTTATGGAGAATTTTTTTCATGTTGCCACAATAACAGTTATTAAACTGTTCCTTGTATAACTAATTCTTAGCACATAGTAATTATACTTTCACTAGAAAGTCTTTTAATATTGTGAGCTAGAGTCACAAGTGTTTTGAGAGTACTACCTGCCCTAGCTGAAGAGTTTTGTGGAGCTGAGGAGGAGGAGGAGGAGGAGGAGGAGGAGTTGGTTTTATACCACACCCTTCACTACCCAAAGGAGTCTCTGGACAGCTTACAATCACCTTCCTCTCCTCTCCCCACAACAGACAGCCTGTGAGGTAGGTGGGGCTGAGACAGCTCTGAGAGAGCTGTGACTGACCCAAGGTCAGCTAGCTAGCTTTATGTGGCATGGGCCTTTGGAAGGTTGTCAATGCTGAGTAAGGAAATTCTTGGAGACTTGAAGGTGGAGCCTCAAGAGGGTGGTGTATGAGTAGGAGATTGACCTCAGCTGGGTATAATGCCATACAGTCCACCCTTCAAAGTTGCCATTGTCTCAGGGGAACTGATCTCTGGAATTGGGAGATCCACTGTATTGCCGAGACATCTCCGGGTAAGTTTGCTAACCTCCAGGTGATGGCTGGTGATTTCCTGGGATTACAGCTGATCTCCCAATGACAGAAATCAGTCCACCAGGAGAAAATGGCTGCTTTGGAAGGTGGACTATATGGTATTATACCCTATTGAAGCCTCTCCCCTCCTCAAAACATGCACTCCCCAGGCTCCATCCCCAAAACCTCCAGGTATTTCCCAACCTGGAGCTGGTGACCCTATCTCCTGGCCCCACCTGGAGATTGGCAACCCTAGCCATCAGAAGAGTATGACCAGAGACAATGCCTCTGCAAAGGCAATTTGTATGTCTGCTAAATCGAACAGTGTCCAGTGGCACTTTCTAACTCAATTTATTCCAACACAAGCTTTCACAAGTCAGAGCTGACTTCATCAGATGCATGAACTGTACGTCCTTTTAGGCCTATGAAGCTGATGCCACCAGGGTCAGTCAGCAAGCCAGAGTACCTCCTGAAAATAGTTTTCCCACCAAGCAAGACCTCTTGCTTGAGGCTGGCTGGATCTGACCAATTCACATATGGAACTTCGTGCAAGCAGGGCCTTCCTCATCACCTCCAATGTAAAACCAACAGCCATTCCATCTGGCCACTTCAGAGGTGAGACAGCATGGCTATCGCCAGCATCTTGCCCAGGGGGAACACTCCTCCCCTCCCAGAACTGTCTCCCAAAACAACCATTCCATCCAGACATTACAGAGCAGATACGAGTTCTGTACAAGTCAGTATCTGAATTTGTTTCCCTTCTCCCTTCCTGTTCCCTGAACATTTGGGGCTGTGTGTCTCATAGTGTAGGCACTTATTTTTAATTGCAAATCCCCTTAAATACAACTCCAGTAAAGCACTATACAAGTGTACCAAATAAATGAATTTTTAAGGATACTAGCAGATCTGGGTTTTTTTCTGATATTGCGTAGCCATAGAATGACTCTCTGTGGAGCCCACATGTTCAATACAACCAAAGGTGGTTCGAACGTGTATCAGAATATTAATAGTATTTATTGAACAGCTCTGACGACAGTAACTGAACTGAGGCCATTCATTATTGTATCCTTGTGAGGTCAGTAACACATGCATACTGTTTTATGGACCAACAATACAGAATTAGAATTAACACGTTAAGCAGTAACTTAAAAATGATCTACCCCATTTTTACTCTACCGTTAATCCAGGAACTCAGGGACAGCAAACGTGGTTCTCCCCTTCTCTGTTTTATTTTTACATCACCCCTGTAAGCTGGGTTTTACCCCTTAATTACATAGCTCAAAATTTAAATCAAAAGTCTTTTCTACCCAGTAGTGCTCAAAGATCGACAGAGAGGGTCCTCTTGAGTTTACTACCCAAGCTCCCCATGTGGAAAACAAGGAACACATGGAGAGGCATTTTCAGAAGCTGACCTTTATCTGTGGAATTCCCTTTCTCTCCAGAGCAGCCCAAGCAAGCCATCTTCCAGAAGTGGTCCAAAATCTGTTTATGCAGACCAAATGGGGAAAAACCGGTTGTCATCCGGTCAAAATTGTTTCATCCATTTTGGAATGCTCCCCTACTTTAAAAACTTTCCACACATTAAAAAGAATGCATGCAGGAAGCATCTCAGGTGGATGTCGAGTGAGTCCTATTAGCTGTTTGGCCAGCTACCTGCTCCTTGGATCCCTGTCCTTCCTGGTTGGTGAAAGCCTCCAGAGAAGTGGTAGGAGGCGCCTTGAGAGACATTATAAATCACTCTCTCAGGGCTCTTTTCCAAGCTCCCTCAGGGAGGCAGTGGTGACACTCCCTTGTTAAATGCAATGCTCCCTCTAAGCTGTGGTGCCTAGTGAGCAAAAATTCTACTTGGTGAACTACTAGCGTTAAAGTTGTGAGCGAGTGGTTTGGCTGCTGCGTAAATTAGTTTGCTCTGGAGCCATCCTTTCTGAGCTAAAACAAAAATGTGTGAGCCGGATGCTAAAAACCCGTGAGCTAGTTCACACTAACTCAGCTTAGAGGGAACACATTGCCTCTCTTAGAGGGAACACCAGTATTGAACCTTCCATTTCTAGGAAAGGTGATTGAGCAAACAGTGGCTGAACAACTCCAGGAATTCCTGGATGAGGCATCTGCCCTAGGTTCCTTCCAGCCCAGCTTCCAGCCGGGAGTTGGGACCAAGACAGCTCTGGTTGCTCTGGTTGATGATCTCCGGTTAGACCTCGACACAGGCAGGATGGGGCTACTGATTGTGTTGGATCTGTCAGCTGCCTTTGACACAGTAGACCATTTGGTCCTGGTCAGCCACCTAGCCTCTCTGGATGTGAGGGGTACAGCCTTGAGATGGTTCTCCTCATTCCTCCAGGGTCAGTCCCAGAGGGTAATCGTGGGTAGAGACAGGTTGTCACTGTGGGCCCTAATCTGTGGAATTCTTCAGGGGTTGATTCTGTCCCCAATATTATTTAACATCTATATGTGCTCTCTGGCAGAGACTGTCAGGAGGTTTGGAGTGGGGTGCCATCAATATGTAGAGGACACCCAGCTCTACCTCTTATTTAAGGAGCATCCAGCAGCTGGAATTCCTGTCTTGGTCTCCTGCCTGGATGCAGTGGTGGAACGGCTAGGTGAGAATTGGTTGGAACTAAATCCGTCTGTGGCAGAAATTATGTGGCTGGGGAAGCCTGAATCACTGGGGTGGCCACTTCTACCAACCTTTGATGGGGTCCGACTTTCTATGGTTGACTCTATCAGGAGTTTGAGGGTATGGTTCGGGGTATGGCTCAGTTCTTTGCTCTCCATGGGCAAACATGTCCTCAGTGATAAAGACTGCGTTTTACCATCTGCACTGGGCCCGCCAACTGGCTCCATATCTGTCTTGAGAGGGCCTTGCAACAGTGATTTATTCAATGGTCACCTTGAGACTGGACTACTGTAATGCGCTCTATGCAGGGCTACCTTTGAAGATGCTTTGGAAACTGCAAGTGGTCCAGTACACAGCTGCCAGATTGCTGAAAAGAGTGTCCTGGTCAGCGCATATAACACCTATCCTGCAGTGGCTGCACTAGCTCCCAATTAGTTCAAAGTGTTGGTACTTTAAATCTCTGAATGGCCTGGGACCCTCATACATTTGGCACCACCTCCTTTGGCATGATCCTCCCCGTCTTCTCCGATCTCAGTCTTGGCATTTATTGAGGGATCCTGGTCCATGAATCCGCCTTGTGTTAAAAAGGGACCAGGGCTTTCTCAGTAGTGGCCCCCGTACTGTGGAATCAGCTGCCTGGAGCGTGCTTTTGCAGGACCTCCCTAGATTCCACAGGGCGTGCAAGGTGCTCTTTTTCAGGCAGCTTTTGGGTGACTGTGATCCACCAGGCAGGGCCTTGCCACAGTGTGTGTCTTCACCATCCGTGCATCCTACCCTGCTTGACAGTGGGTAGATTTTAATGGGGATAGATTTTTTTAATCATTATATATTTTAAAAGTTCATTTATTGTATCTCTTGTATCATTTTTATCGGATGTATTTTATATGCTGTTAGCTGCCCCAAGTCCTGTTCGGCGGAGAGGGAGTGGGATATAAATCTGATAAAATAGATACATAAATAGAATCTTTATGTACTTATAAATTTACTTATAAATACATAAGTAGGATCTTTCTTCTATCTATTTGCCAAGAGTTTAGTTATGCAAACAGGGATCCAAAGCTGGGATCCACCACTTGTGGTATGAATAGGGATGCCAACCTCCAGGTGATGGCTGGAGACCTCCCACAATTACCACATCTCCAGGTGACAGATATCAGTTCACCTGGAGAAAATGACCACCTTGGAAGCTGCAGTCTATGGCATTGTACCCCACTGAAGTCCCTCCCCTCCCCAAACCCCACCCTTCTCAGGGTCTACCTCCCCAAATCTCCAGGTATTTCCCAGCCCATACCTGGCAACTCTAGGTGTGAAGCAGTGCAATCCAACCCCAGCCTTTGTGTAATCACATTCTGCTGCACGTGTGACCTGGGGATTTAGTCACCTGGGGACTAGATCGGGGCCGTCATTCCATGCCACCAGCCAGACCACAGCATGAGTCTGCATTCAGGACTACAACTGGTTTCCAGCCCCCACTAATGGGGCCGCCTTGTCATTTTGGACCTGCGTGAAATTAAATTATTTCATTGGTTTGGTTTCTTCCTTTCTCCTCTCATTCCATCCCCATCAAAGAAAATGAGATGCAAACTCTCGTTACACCTTGGATATCAAGACGGAAGTTTTATGCTCGCCCTTACTTATCTATCCTATTCCAATTATACAGTCTCCAAAGACCTAATTTTTCCCCCTTCTTCTTCGTCGTCTTCTTTTGCCTGACACCAGAACTGGATGAAACAACTTAGCACCGGAGACAGTTTTATAGCTCCTTGTCTTCTGTGGTTCTCGTGGAATAATAATGAGTGTGCCAGGACCATCCTGGCTTCTGATTTACAAGTCGCTCAGAGGTCTCTACTGTATTCCCAGCCTCAAACTTGTAAGAAATGATGATAAATCAATGCTCCCCAAAAAATCTCCAAAGGCACCCTGACAAGGGAGGGAGAAAAGGAGCCGCTCCAAGTGATTCCGTGAATGATGTTTGTCACGCTGACATGCTGTACTGATAGCAATCTGGCTGCGTGTGTCTTGCGAAGGAATCTTCTCCATCTGTCTCATTGGCTGAATAATATCCTTTTGATTTACAGCCGGCAGCCGTGGTGCAGTATCAAGGAGGCTGTGTCAAAGCTCGACAATTGCAGTGTCAGGACTCAGTGATCTGTTTCTTCACCGCTCTCGGGAGCCAACGAGGCCTCGTTAGTTAGGGAGCATCTGCCCACCAGCTTGTCTTCATCCAGCTCTGTATACAGCCCTACCTTGCCCGCCAAATTCTTCATCCCTTCAGGAGAAATGTTGTACCTCCACGAGCAAACCCCCCCCCATATGCATGTGCCACACATATGGAATGCCCTCTAAATTTAGCTGTGGACAGATGTAAGCTGCAGAGCTAGCCAGAGCTGCATACTTGATGGATGCTGCAGTAGGGTCTTGGTTCTGGAAAGGGAGGGAGCTGATTTTTGGAACTGCCACCTGACTCACAAGGTCGTAAATCCAAATGGCCAGACATCTTGCGTACCTCTGAGATGCAATTATTTTCATAAGTGACATGCTGGATTCTAAGGAAATCTACAGAGCTGATGATGCGTGCCTGGGAATTAATTTGGTAATAAAATGGCGATAAGTGAATTTAAAAATTTAAGCCATAACAGCTAGTCTTCTGATCTGGCTCAGGTGGATCTTCTGTATGAATGCTGATTGGATGACTTGTAGGGGCTTTGCCACTTTACTCCCCTGTTATATCATGTCTGGAGCTGCATGTACCACCTCAATACCTTGAGATCTGAGTAGGTGTTCAAGGGGAGGGCCACGACTCAGTGATAGAACACTCGCTGTCCATGCAGAAGATTCCAGGTTCAGTTAAAAGCATCAGATAGTAGGTGATGTGAAAGACCTCCACCTGAGACCCTGGGGAGGTGCTGCTGCCAGTCAGAGTTGGCAGTACTGGCACTGATAAACCATTGGTCTGACTCAGTATAAGGCAGCAACATCTGTTAAATATGAAAAACAAAGGCATTACCTATCTGAACTAGAGCTACATATATATGATGCCATCAGACTGCTAGTCCATTTAGTTAAGTGTTATCTGTTCAGACTGGCAGCAGCTCTTCCACAAAGGAAGGTTCAGTACTTGTACCTCAAAAACTTTAACTGAAACTTCAAGGGACTGAACTTACGATCTTGCACAGGAAGAGCATGTGTAACCTCAGCTTGTGGGTTCTGTGGGGCAGAACTTGGAATGAATCTTGCAATCACAACCTACAAACAGTATTCAGACCCACCAGAAAAATACAACAGATGCTACGATCGGCAAAAGACAGAAGAGACCCCCTCACATCTGCAGGAGTATATTGCATATCATGCAGTTGTGGACAAGTTTACATCAGGATCACACAGCATAGCATTCAGGCAAGAATAAAAGAACATGAAAGACACTGAAGACTTAGCCAACCTGAAAAATCAGCAGAGGCTGAACATGGCCTAACTCACAGTATTTTGTTTCAAGACACTGAAAGGCTGGACAACACTTCCAATTACCATGTCAGATTACACAGGGAAGCCATTGAAATTCATAAACATAAATACAAATTCAACAGGAAAGAAGAGAGTTTAAAAATAAATAGGGCATGGTTTCCTGTCCTGAAAAACAATAGCACTACAGATAAGATTAGAATTTCAACAACCAATCCACATACCAAAGAACCTCCTCAGGAAACAGGAAACCTCCTCAGGAAACAATCCATAGACAAAAGAACCTCCTCAGGAAAGCTCCTTCATTAGCATGTTCATAGCCAGAGGAACTCCTACAAGACAATGATTCAGCCCTACCCCACCTTCCTGAGTACATATAAATTACCTGCCTACCATTTTTCTTCTCACCTTGACACAGAGAGTACTCCATCTTTCTGTGTTATACCCCTGAGGATGCCAGTCACAGCTACTGGCAAAACCTCAGGTCCTACAATGCCAAGACCATGGCCAGAAAACCCGGAAAATCTACAGCCACTAATGAACTTCGGCCGTGAAAGCCTTTGACAACATATTAATCTTGCAGTCATTCCGGGAGAATAAAACATTTTTTTTAACTTTTCAATAAACATCATACAACAAAAACATAGAACTTAGCTATAGGGATCTTTTAAAGTCCAAACATTAACTTCTCCCTCCTTCACAGCCTGCCACCCCCAAAGTCCCTCCTTTTCCTCTTGTTGGTGGGTCAAAACCTCCAGCTGAACACTCTGTGCACTAGCTTCCAAAATGAAGGTCCCAGTTGAACTCCCCACTAGATGACACAACCCTGAAACTATAATTCTAAAATTTACAATTTAGAACAAGAGTCTCCCTCCCTTACCAATGTCCATCCATAAATCATAGTTACTTTAAATAAGGTGTTAAGAGCCTATGATTAAGGTTCAAACTCCCCACCAGGGCAGTCTTGCTTCTCCCCTTTGCTTTCCACACCATTTGCACCCTTCTGCCGCTAGAGGCTCCACCCCTTCCTGGCTCATTCCATTCCTAGCTAGGGGTTATACATGCGCTTGATTACCACTCAACCAAAGACAACGATGAAGGCCAGCCCTCCTCAAGGATGTTCCATGATCCTTTTCTGAATGTTCCGCCTTCCATTTTTGAGAAAGTAAATCCCTATCCCTTTTATTCATGAAGATTATACACTGCAACACATGAAAATCTGAAAGGAGATTTAATATTAAAACATGGAATATCTCTTTTCTGGAAAACTTATTTAAAAATTCCTTATATTGTGAAAATGTACCAAGCAAACTTTTTTTAAAAAAAAAACAACAGCCTTGATTCAAATACGGCACAGCCCAATTCAGCCTTCCTTTGGCCACCCTGTTTCTAAGGTCAAATCTGGGCTTGTAGTTAAAGAACATCTATAGGCCGAATTGGGTTCCTTGAGCTAGGCTGCTTTAAAATCCTCTGCAACTCTGAATGTGGCGGCCATTCTTTTCTCACAAGCCAGGAGATCAATGGCCGTGTTCCCAATTGGAGGGAAATTTAGAACATTGTAGCCTGGCCAGCATCAAGAAAGGAACACTGCCTGTACCGTAGAAGATGTCTTTATGGCAGTATGGGAATGTTGGCAGATGAGAAAACAGAGCTTTTGGAGCTCAGAAACAAGAGGGTGGACACAGCTAGCGAATGTCACTCAACCTTGAGCCTGCACAGTTAGGAAGGTTGTTTCACAAGATGTCACAACTGTAACCGGGCTCTTTTTGTAGCAGGAACTCCTTTGCATATTAGGCGATGCACCCCTAATTTAGCCAATCCTCCAAGAGCTTACAGTAGCCCCTGTAAGAAAAGCTCTGTAAGCTCTTGGAGGATTGGCTACAGTAGGGGTGTGTCGCCTAATATGCAAAGGAGTTCCTGCTACAAAAAGAGCCCTGACTGTAGCTACTTCTCATAGTCCTGGCCTAGATCATGGCCTGTGTGGTGGCAAACCTGTTTCCGGGGCAACACTGTTTGAATTTTCCCATGGGTGCACATGTGCTTGAGGGTGAAAAAAACTTCCCCACAGGGCCACCTAGGTTTTTCTAGATCTTCTGAATGTGATTCTCACTACATAGGTAGTATGCTAGAAATGACCGAGGCTAGCCTGACCGTGGAAGTCTAACCAGGATCAGCCCTGGCTAGTATTTGGATGGGAGACCACCAAGGAAGTCCAGGGTCACAATGCAAAAGCAGGCCATGGCAAACCACCTCTGAATGTTTTCTGCCTTGGAAATCCTGTAGGGTCACCATAAGTCAGCTGCAACCTCACAGCACTTCCCACCATCAGCTAGTATGCACGGAATTTGGAGATGTGGAATATTATAACACTTGAGGGAGTAATATTATGATTCACAAATGTGCACTGATGGCATTTCAACATATCCTTCATTTTATTTATTAAGCACATTTTTATCCCACCCTTCAGGGCAGCATATATAGTTCTCCACACCTCCATTTTATCTTTGCAGTAACCCTGAGATACATTAGGCAGAGAGAGACTGTCAAAAGGTCCCTCAATAAGGTATATGTCAAGAGTGGAAAATCTGAACCTGATTCTTCCTCTCACCACTATATATGAGGCCAAGGACCATATTTTCTAACATTTCTGAGATGGGGGACATGGCTTAATTCTCCTATTTTCCTACCAAAGATCAACGCCTAATGCCCACCCTGATTCTGTTGGATTTTGTAATTCTGCATGCAAGAGGATCTGGGAGGGAAAGGGGGAAGAGAACTCTCTCACTCAGATACACTCGGCAGTTGGCCCCACCCTCTCATTGGTTGGCCCTTTTTTGCTGTCTCTTTCGTCTTATATAGGACCTCTCTTCTTCTGTCTCTTACCTGGGCTTGGAGCTGTAGCAAGTTAACCTTTTTGAAGTTAATCTGTTCACAATAAGTTAAGTGTATCTACATGAATATGTCATGTAAGAAGTGCTTCTGTTTTTGTGAGTAGAATTTCTTTCTCTTGTTACCTTTGGAGTCAGATCATCTTTGTAATTTGTTTGAACAGCATTTTCCCCTTAACGTGGGAAACGTGGAGAATTCGGGATACTGTGAAAAGCTTCTGTGCTTCCAAGGCAACCCAATAGTTTCATTCTGTATTGGTGAAGGCACTACTCTGTCCTGTTGGATCAGGTCAATGGCACTTGAAAAGGTGAATTTAAACCCCCCCCATTTTATTATTTATATAAAACATTTAAATCCTGCATTATATCCCCAAGCTCAAGGTAGCTAATAATGCAATACCAGAATCGTGGTGGTGGAAAGTGCAATTGTCAAGTCACAGCTGACTTTTGGTAACCCCTCATGGGATTTTCAAGGCTAAGAGACGTTCAGAGGTGGTTTGCCCTTGCCTGCCTCTGTGTGGTGACCCTGGACTTCCTTGGGGATCTCCCATCCAAATACTAGCCAGGGCCAACCCTGCTTAGCTTCCGAGATCTGACAAGATCGGGCTTGCCTGGGCGATCCAGTTTGCAAGGACACAAAAGACAACAGTCCAATTACCATTATTTTTACAGGTTCCAGATTAAAACATGCAAAATTTTAAAATGCTCAGATTACAAACTTAGAAGCACACAGAATTACAAAACACACACAATTAAAACCACACCATTGAAACAGAACTTAAGATGCTCAAAATTAAAAACACCCAAATATTTAAAAACACAGAGAGTTAACAGGAAAGCAGCCAGCCAAATGCAGCTAAACCCAATGTTGTTTTTTTCCCCTCCTCGAAATTATTCCCTCCAGACTCGAATTACTCCCCAGCCAGGAAAGAAGACAAGCGAAGACTGAAAGCCTATCTCATTTGATCGGAATGCCAGGTGTACGATTTAGCCTTGCAGAGTCTTGGAGGGGGCAGAGGTGCAAGCTGGAGGGCAAGAGTCAAAGGGCTCTTGGCTCCTTGCCTGTGGCTTCTGAGGTAAGACTTGGCAGGAGCTGGGACCACATCAGCATGATGTGTGTGCATTCTTTGCGGAAGGCTGCTTGTGGTTAAATTGCATTAATGAAGTTGTTTATACAATTGTTGTTGTATACTAAGGATGAGTCAACCCTAAACTAGCCCCGGGGTCGGGTTGAGCTTGCGTCCACAAAACAATCATTGGCCGGGATCCTAGAATGGACCAATAGAGAAACAATGTAATGTAAATAGCCTATCGCTGGGAGTGGGAGTGTTTGGGGTGTGGTTTTTTGCATGCTTAGAAGCCAGGCTTCTGCCTGGGATTTTGACTTCCTTCCCCTTGCTGAAATCACTAATAAAGTAGAGCTGATCACTGTACTTGGGGTCTGTTCATCCATGGAACCCACTATTTAACAATTGTGTTTTGGGTTGGTGGTGGGTTTTTTTTCGGGGGGGGGGTAAGCCACGTGAAGCCCTCTTTGGTGAGACAAGCAGCATAGAAAAAGGGCAAAGCTGGTTTAAGTCCCAGGAGGAAAAAGCCCGACAGACCTGCCTTTTTTCCCTATCGAGAATTAAAGCTACCAAGGGCAGAGGGCGGGGACACATTTCCAATCAAGGAAATGGGTGGTGGGGAGCAGGGGAGACTTAACTCCCTCTTAACCAGCACTGCCATCCAGAGGCAGATCTACTTTTTTTTATGAGTGAATTTTTCCACAAAAGTGATGGAGTTGTTTTTAAGTGTTTGCTATTAAGATAAGGCTATTTTAGTGACAGAATCATAAGCGAGTGTATTGAAGTACTTAATATTGACCTTAGAATATGCTCTAACCCATTTCATATGGCCATGTTGGATGTTGCCCTATTATTGCTGGTTGAGAAGGGGCCCCCATAGCCTTTCAGGCTTCAGAGTCCCAAAAATGTAGGTCCACCACTGCTGCCACCCTGATCCAGATTGCCCCCCTCCTGACCTGAGCAGCTGCTTTTTTTGCGGGGGGGGGGATGTCATTCCAATCACAGACATGCAAGGTTAGATGCAGTATGGCTCTTAGAGTTCATGCACAACTACGATCACATCCATTTCAGATAAACTGCATACACACACGCGTGCATACTCTGAAATGTAACTTCTAAGAGACCTTGGAGAAGGAGCAGAACCCTGAAGAATTAAAACTCTGGATGTGAGTTGTTTCAGGACTGGGAGCCTGTAGGAATGAACAGTGTTCACACACATTCCACACCCCTGCACTGCTTGCTGCTGCTGCTGACATCCTACCACTTTTTCCTCCATCAAAGTCCAGACACAATTGTCGTATTGCCAGCTCCCACTGGCCTGGATTCCCCCCCCTTCTCTTCACTGTCCCTTTCCTTAACAAGTTGTGCAGTTCAGCTTAGATGGAAAGGAGAGGAAAGTCCTTTAAAGGACCAAGGGGCAGGGAATGGAAAAGTTCATGGCAGCAAGTTGCTACTTCATATGGAGCACCCCCTTTCCTGTAGGTCGTGTGGATGGAGAATCCAGATCAATCCTTTATTCACAGCCACCCTGCAGTCCCCCCTTTAAACTGGATCAAAGAAGAGGGGAGAGGGTTAAAGGGGAAAGCCATGAAAATAGGGATGCCAGCCTTCAGGTGGGACCTGGGGATCCCCCAGAATTACAGCTTATCTCCAGACTACAGAGATCAGTTCCCCTGGAGAAAAATGGATGCTTTGGAGGGTGGGCTGTATGGCATTGTACCCCACTGAGGTCCCTGTCCTCCCCAGGCTGCACCCCCAAAATCCCTGGGAGTTTCCTAACCTGGAGCTGGCAACTCTGCTCTTCCCTCCTCCCACTAGTGGCCAGGGGGGACCTGGCAACCCTACCTGGGAAGCCCACAAGTTGCACTCAGAATGAGCGCAATGTCATGTGGGTGTTGATTCAGGGGTTTCCAGTGCTGAAAGACCCCCATGCGGAAGCTGCAGCCAGTGTCTGCGATTGCAGAATCTGCTGGCTTTGTGTAGCTCTTGGTATTCAGTTCAGCCAGTGGCACCTGAAGGATGATGTTAGCTTGGAGTGGGAATTCTGCCTCTCTCACAGAACAGACCACATTATTAATGTTCTGATCTGGTGAACAACCACACACACACAAAAGAAGTCTCTGTTGTTTGATGGTTAGCGTGCTGCTAAACCTGTGATATCCTTTTATTTGACCGCTTCCAACTGAGACGCACTCTATTATTGTCAGTAATTCACCAAACTTGCCTGATGCCCAAAGGCACAGCCTCCCAAGTTTAAAAAAGATTGGTCGATATCTTTATTGCAGCTGCCCAGAAAAATGTCATGACACTTCAGAGCAATCTTTGACAGTGGGCTCCCATAAAGTTGATTTAGGATTCAGTCCTTCAAGCAACACCAGTTTTGAGAAAGAAAAAAAATCCTTCAGTTGAAGTGCAGGTTCAGTTTCCCCTCCCAGCACATGCACACAGTGAAAAGTTCAGCTGTATTGCAGTCGCTTCCTTGAATGGAACTCTCTGAATGACACAGATCTGTGTAAACAGCAGCAGAGATATGGGGGGCAAGCCATGGCTCAGTGGAAGAGCATCTGCTTGGCATGTGGAAGGTTCCCAGCACCTCCAGTTTAAAAGGACCAGGCAGTAGGTGATGGGGAAGACCTCTGCCTGAGACCCTGGAGAGACACTGCCAGTCTGAGTAGACAATATTGACTTTGATAGACCAATGATCTGATTCAGTATTCATGTGTTCATACCCTGTAGTGGGTGACAAGGAAGGATTTCTAGTTTCCACTTTCTCTGGGGGCTCAGAGATATCCTTAGATTCCCAGAGTCAAGATTCTGTTTGCATGCAGGAGAAAGAGTCAGAGGTAAGTGTCGGATCCTTCCTGCTCAGTCTTATCCAATCCCTTCCATACTACCGACCCCGTCCAAACAATAGGTTTTGTACATGCAGGTCCCGCAATGCTCAACATACTCGTTTTGAGAGGTGCCTTCTTCCGTTCTCACCAGCAGAAGAGCTGGATGGATCCTGCCCAGAAATGGGAAGTTCTTGTGTACTGAATGGAAAACATTAAACGAAACCCAGCTGAAGATCCAGGATGGACTTACACTTTGAGCCAGAGTGGTAAAGTGTCTGTAGGCTGCACCATTTAAGGATATAAACAGAGCCTGGATGGACCAGACCACCCCAAATGGGCCTTTGAGGAAGATCTTACATGACAGGCTAGCTTGTAAGGGAGGAGGAAAGTATTCTTCAAAGATTCTTGAAACAAGCCGTATAGGGCAGCCGTGTCTTGGCAGATGATCCCGGTGGGGACTTCTCAGATCAGAGGTTGCTGCCACCATAGACTGGAAGATGTCATGAGCACGGGGTTGGTGAACGACCATCACCCACTCATTCTTGCCTGCAAGAAATTCTGCCAGAACTCCTGGAAATAGCCAAAATAGAAGCATCCTCTGGTATGCGTTGCCCACAAACGGCCATTTGTCCTCACTCCCCCGCTCCTGCTGTTGCATTTTTCTTCCTTCCTCTTCTTTCTGTGTCTCATAATAAATCTTTTTAAAAAATCTTATATTGGGCCATATGGTGCTATTACGTTTTAAACAGAACTTTCTTTTGAATTCCTTTAGGGAAATCTGTTTTAAAACCCGTGGCAAGACATGACCCTGACCCATTAACATGAATTAGTATTAATTGCATTAAATATACACATGTACACATGTCACCTTCTTATACACCCAGATATATTTTGTGGGATATTGCATCGGAGAGGAAGAATTTTACATTTTTCTCCTACAGATTTTGTAACAAGCAAAAGAATGTCATTTGACTATGCAAAGATACGGTTGTTAGTGTTTAAGAATAATAACCTAGCATTTTTGCCTCATGGTTGTGGACTGTTTTCATAGACTTATAGAGTAGGAAGGGACCTCCAGGGTCTTTATCAGTCTTGCTCCTGTGCTTTTAAACAGGAGTGCCAAATGATTTTACTGGGCCTGCACCTATCCTTTTTATAGCAGCTGGGCAAAGAGAGGAATTCTAAGCAGAGTTACTCCCTTCTAACCCCACTAAATTCAGTGGGTTTAGATCAGTATAACTCTGTTTAGGATTGCACAGGTAATTTCCTCCCACAGTCGGGGCAGTCTTAATGATCATGAGACCCTGGGCAAAATCCAGAATGGGGTCCCAAAGATAACCCCCCCTGGCAGCTGCCCCAGGGCCAGGCGAGGGGCAGCCTCCTACAAGGCCTGTGGGAGCTACTGCCAGAAGCCCAAGCCTACGATGGAGTGGGTAGAAGAAGCGGCCACTGCTGAGCCCTGGACAGAAGGGGTATGAGTGGCAATGATGGGAACCTGCTGTTTTTCTTCTTTCCTCCCTGCAGTTCTCAAAAGAGCTCTCTCAGCCCCACCTACCTCCCAGGGTGTCTGTTGCAGGGAGGGGAAGGGAAGGCGATTGTAAACTGCTCTGAGGGTGATTCTGCACTAGACTTTAAATCCTGGTTCAGCCCTGTCCCCGAACTTACATTCTACACTACATTTGAGTTCACTCCTGTAATTATCTCAAGGTATTCTTTGTTTCCACATTATACTGAGGCCACCATGGTTTTGCCCCACACCTGTCCTGGGATAAACGGTTGCTGTTATAACCAGGGATAAATGCAAGGTATTGCGTCACGAGTTGAACTCTGATAAAACCGGGAATGAGATCCAAATGCAGAAAGGACGACTCCTTCGGGTAGTGAAGGGCAGGGTATAAATCCAATCTCTTCTCTTCTCCACAGCATGGGACCCTGGGCAGCTACCCCTGTTGACCAGTGGCTAAGACCTCCCTGTCCATAACTTATCCCCATTCGGGAAACATTTCACTTGCTATCGCTCAGCCAAGAGAAGAAGTGGCAGCCATGCACCCTTCCATCATGCTTGGACCTAAATATCACTGAGAACCTTTTTGATTAAAACACAATAAACAAACACTGTTATTCAAATCATGCTGCTGTTAATTTAACAGAAAACGTGTCATAAGAAATAAAAATGGCAATCCTGCTCTGCAGGCTTGTTTCAGTGAGGATATCCGTTTCGCCCCATGAAACAAAATACCATTTTTCTGGGATGTGGACACTGTATTGTGAGGAGAGGTGCCAGTATCGAAAAGGGCCTAGCTTGTCTTTCAGGAAGGCCTGAGCTCTTATTTCAGAAAAGAGAGAGGGCTGTCACCCAAGTTAACAGACTCTTAATTGATCAACTATTTACGTTTCCAGCCATTAAATCTGCATATATCTGCATTAAATCTGCATATATTTACATATTAATAAAAACATGGTTTGGAAACAGAGAGGATACTTCCTTGGCTTTGTAGATGGTCTACCTAATATATTGAGGCAGACACTATTTTAGAGGAGGCATCCCTCCCTGGGTATATGGAGAGGAAATGCCTCTTCTATGATGCTTGCTGTCTATAGTTTTTGTGCTTGCATTGAAAATAATTCACATATTTTTTTTAAACGTGTTATGTTGCTTAGTTATATATCAGGGGCACCTTCCTGACCAAGTTAAGGTTTTTAGTTGATTCATCTAATGGGTTGGTCAACTATGTGCTGCGATCTTTAAATAAATATTACATTATCTCTTCCTGGTAAGTAACTCCTCCTGCATGTAATATTTGAGGAAGTCTGTTTCAGTGTATGTGAGGAAGTATGCACGTGCTGAGTCTCTGCTCTCTCTTGTACACGGGACCGAGCTTGGTTTGTCTTGGGGGTGCCCTGGACTCTAGCTTCATTCTCATATCTCTTTGTTAACTCTTTTGCATTTATGCGCTAACTTGCTGCTATCCATTGACCTTACCGGCCACCTGATCCAGTTTCAGCTCTGCATATGCATCTAAGCTCTGAGTGGCTCCTTCTAACGGCTGCCCCCCCACCCTCCTTTTTCCCCTGATAAGTAACCCTTGAGGATATTTTATTCCAATTTGTCTGAAGAAGTGTGCTTTGCACACAAAAGCTTACACTTTGAATAAAACTTTGCTGGCCTCAAAGGTGCCAATGGACTCAAACTTTGTTCTATTACGTTATCTGTATGCTATAAAATGGGCAGAGGCTCTTCTATGGCCAAACTTCTGCAGAATGTCTGAAGGTTAACTTCTAGCCAAGGAATCCATCTTTGAGATCCTTGGCTTTTGTCATCTATCCTCTCCTCCCCCCCTCCTTTTTTTTTTAAACACTGCTGCAGAAGCAATAATATCTAATGAGGTGAGCGCTGTTATCTCCTCACTGCCAACTGCCTCAAAGTAGTGGGAGGTGTTTAGCTGACCTGAGGCGAAGGCAGCAGCGGCTAATGGTCCATTTAGAAGCATTTTCAAATTAGGATTATCATCCATCTCACCGTAAAAACAGCAAAAAAAAATGTTTCCACTGATCTGGTTTCTTAATTGCATTGTCCAAAATTGGCAGGAAATTAACACGAGAGAGAACGTCTTCGAATCCGATCCACTGCCTGGCGGTTTCACTCCAAACTACAGCCCTAGAGAATGATGGCAGGTTGGTCGACCATTCTTGACCACTCCCTGTCCCTATAAAATATGAAGAAGGCTGTAGTAAATCCCCCCTTCCAATTTCTGCTAATGGATGCTGCACCAGGCCTGCTTGTGTGAAAGAGACCAGCCTTGCAGATAAGCCCACAAACATTTTCATTGCCTGTCTGTTTATGCAGCTGTAGGGCAGAAGCTGCGGCAGAGCAGACGCTTTGCACACGGAGGTCCCAGGTTCAATCCCTGGCATCTTTGGCTGAAGGGAACAGTTGTCAGGAACTAGTCTTTCTCCAGCTGAATTTCTGCTTGTTGGTTGTCAGGTTACAACTGTAGTAGCCGTGTAAAACCTGCTTACAGTCTGGAGTAGGATCCTGTATGTTTAGATATTTATATCCTGAGGTTCCCGCCCCCCCCCCCAGGCTTCCCAAGAACTTACCATAATTTGGCGGGGGACGCATACTTGTTGGCAGAACCATTCCCGGGGTGGGGGGAGACGTGGCACACGATGCTGTTGCCAGGAAGTGACACCGGGCGACGCTCTGGCCCATTGTCACCCAGCGTCACCCAGCGTCACCCAGCGTCACCCAGCGTCACTTCCTGGCGATGGCATCGTGCAGCGTGGGTGTTCCAAGGAGGAATGTTCTGGCTGGAGACAGTGTGTCCCCCGCCGAATTACGGTAAGTACTTGGCAACCCTACCCCTCACACAAACCAATGGAGTGACTTACAGCAGCATTCTCCACCATCTTTATTTTTCCAGTCACAACCAATGCGCCCTCTAAGCTGTGGAGTCTTGTGAGCAAAAATTCTACTCTATGAGCTACAGCCATTAAAGTTGTGAGCAAGCAATCTGGCTGCTGCATACATTAGTTTGCTCTGGAGCTATCCTTCCTGAGCTGAGACAAAACTGTGTGAGCTGGAAGTTTAAAAAGTGTGAGCTAGCTCACACTAACTCAGCTTAGAGGGAACACTGATCACAACAACCCTGAGAAGTTGGTTAGCCTAAAAGAGGGTGACAGGCATAAGGTTATCCAGCAAAGTGGGGCTTCAAACCAGGTTCTCCCAGAACCTAGTCTGACACTCCAACTGCTACATCACTCTCTGGCTATGACGGCTCTAACAGACCTGCAGAAAAAATGTTGTGTCCTTTTCATAGAGGCTCAGTGTGTGGAAATGCGGAGCTGAAGCTTTTCATGGCATGGAGGCATTACCTGGTAAATAACATCCCATTAGATCTTTATTAAAGGGGCATGATTTTTCCCCCCTACAGGCAATTGGCAGCTTTATTGAATGCCTCAGATTCTCACAACTGCACCTGTAGAACTGCATTGATTCCTCCACACCAGCACTGCATTCTCCTGCATTGATTCCTTCACACCACTGAGGGGTGCTGTGGGTGGTCAATCCTTGGCTGGCTCAGAGAGCAGATGTACTTCTCAGTGCCAGCAGTAGCAACAGAAAACCTGGTGGACAGGTTCAGGTGACTCCTGGGAGTGCAGGTTTGCAGTTCATTCAAGGTCGTAATCTGAGGTCCGTGTACCAGGACATACCTCAGCTCTTGGAAGGATAATGCTTCCTACAGAGGAAACAAGGTTTGTTGCTCCATCTTGTGTTCAGTGCTAAAGGCTTAAAGTTAACTACGGACATGGTGTGCTTTTTAAATTAAAATGTCACAGGGTGCAAGAGAGGGAGGATATGACAACCAACATGGATACAATTTTATAATAGTGAATTTGCTTTAGTAGGTGCACAGAGGGTGAGAGAGACATATAGTCCCTTGTCCCCAGAGCCCCCAAATCTTAGTTACACCACTGGATCCTCGATGAAAGGAGGAGAAGCAGAGGTACCAAGGAAAGGAACAGCAGACAGAGGAGGGGGCTGTAAAAACAAGAGATGGAAAAAGGAGCAGAACAAGGTGATCCAGGATTTATGGGTGGTCTGAAAGAACAAAGAGGAGAACCAGCAACATCCCTGGTGAGGAATCTTGTGTTTATTTGAAATAACTAGGTAATTATTTGGCTTCAGGTCCCCAGTTCCTTTGCCCCCCCACCTCCTGCCAGCCATTGGAGTGGCTACAGGAAACAAGAGTCAGGGGATCTCCCTCACCCAGAAGGAACTGTATAAGCCTAAGTGGAAATCATTTTGTATTTGTTGCCTCTGGTCTAATTATTGTTTTAAAATATGCATGAATACTGTGAAATTGTGGCCATATACTGCAAAGCATTTTTACTAAGTTTGGTTGCACAGTATCTGTTGGTGAGATTCTATATGCCATTTTACTGTTTCAAATAAGAATTAATAAATGTTTATATGGTATGTTCTACTTTGTTTGGAACATTACATCTGATACATTTGTTGCCTTGTGCCTAATTTTGTAATCCTAGTCTAGTTGCATTATTTACTAGATGTTTTATGCTATTGGACTGCATTGTTTTGCACTGTGTGGCCTACCTTGAGTCTCAGTGAGAAAAGTGGGCTATAAACAAAGTAAATATTTTTTTTAATTTTTCTTTATTGTCAATCTTCTTATAATGGCTCCAAAGCGTTGCTATACAAGAATAAAGAAGCTAGGGTTCCCAAGTACTTACCACGTGCAGGCGGGGGGAACATGCTCCCCGGCCGGACCATTCCTCCCTGTAAAGCACCATGCTGTCGCTGGGAAGTGACACCAGGTGATGCTCTGGCAACGGGGCTAAAAACTCAATGGTACCATCGAGTTTCCAGCCGCATTGCCAGAGCGTCGCCTGGTGTCACTTCCTGGCGATGGCATCATGCGGCGCGTCTTTCCTTCCCCCAGGGATGGTTGTGCCAGGACGTATCCGTCCCCCGCCGGCACAAGGTAAGTATTTGGGAAGCCTAAATGAAGCTGATATATATACTTCTGGTAGGATTGCCATGTCCCAAGTGGATAGATGTAAAGGGCTTCTGTATCTGTGAAAATTATAAATGAGAGGAAATTTAAATAGGTTCAGCTGTTCTTTTTGTGGTATGATAGGCTGTCTCCATTAGGGTTGCCAACCTCCAGGTGGGGTCTGGCGATCTCCCTGAACTACAACTGATGTCCAGATGACAGGGACCAGTTCCCTTGGAGAAAATGGCCACTTTGGAGGTTGGACTCTGTGGCACCACATCTGGGCTAGCTCCCTCCCATCCCCAGACCCCATCCTCCTCAAGCTCCATCCCCAGATCTCCAGGAATTTTCCAGTCTGGAGTTGGCAACCCTAGCCCCCATCCATGTATTGTCTTGTGCATATTACAGATCCAGAGTATGTAGCTGGTAATGGTAACCCTACCTAGAGTTTAGATTATATTTAACAAGGAGCATTTTATTCTTTGTCGCACATTTTTCCCCCTGTCGGCAGGGTCCATCAGCCTAAATTTTACCTGCAGATTACACTTGATAATATAATTGCATGTCAGGCAGATATTCAACACGTAAGTTTTAAACCTGTTTATTTTGTGCCTGTCATGAGGCAGAGGTGGTTTGCTTACACATGGAGAAGCCCTACCCCACCCCAGCGTGGAAAGCAGGGAGCCCCTTGTTAAAGGGGAAAATGCCTACATGACGTTGTACTCATTCTGAGCATGATTTGTGGCATTCCTGGGACTTTCTCTTTAAAGCAGCTTAAAAATAAACCTGTTTTAATTGGGCTGAAAAGGGAGACTACAGAGTGGCTGTGTGTGTGTGTGTCCATTTGGGGAGGGAGCAGAACAAACATCTACATTCAAAATGGTGTGCCCTTTTTATTCCTTTCAAATGTCTTCCCCCTCCCCTATCTAACTGCTGTGTCATGGTTAAAAGTGGCAAACTCTTAAGCTGGAGAACCAGGTTCGATTCCCTCCTCCTCCCCATGAAGCCAGCTGGGTGACCTTGGGCCAGTCCCAGTTCTCTCAGAACTCTCTCAGCCCCACCTGCCTCATGAGGTGCCTGTTGTGGGGAGAGGAAAGGAATGTGATTGTAAGCTGCATTGAGACTTCTCAGGGTAGAGAAAAGCGGGGTATAAAAACCAACTCTCCTTCATTACGGGGTGGCTCAGAGAGGAAAGGGGGACTTGGCATAATCAGTACCATGACTATATGTTTGTGCAGGTGAAATGGAAGTGGGGAAAGGATGAAGGAGCCAGTTATAGCAGCCAACAGTGTGGCTATGTAGTAGGATTGCCAACCCCCAGGTGGGGCCTGGAGTTCTCCTGGGATTACAGCTAGCCTCCAGACTACAGTTCCCCTGGAGGAAATGGCAGCCTTGGAAGGCGGCATCTATGACATTGTATCGCCAAAGAGCTCCCTTCTCTCTCAAAACCCTGCCCTCGGCAAGCTCCACTCCCCAATATCTGGGAACCTCCCAAACAATGTGTGTATGTGTTTGCACATGCACATGCTGTCCCCATGCTGCTTGCTGAGAGAGGGGCATGGTCTGTTGGATTTCTGCCTGACATGTATCAATAAGAGACACAAGAGCCTTTCCAGTCATAGTGAACATAAGAGAAGCCAATGTTGAATCAGGCCAATGGCCCATCCAGTCCAACACTCTGTCACACAGTGGCCAAAAATACCAGCTGCCATCAGGAGGTCCACCAGTGGGGGCAGGACACTAGAAGCCCTCCCACTGTTGTCCCCCTCCCAAGCACCAAGAATACAGTGCATCACTTGCCCCAGACTGAGAGTTCCTTGTGGTTAATAGCCACTGATGGACCTCTCTGCTCCATATGTTTATCCAATTTCCTCTTGAAGCCATCCATGCTTGTAGCTGCCACCACCTCCTGTGGCAGTGAATTCCATGGGTGAAGATACTCTTCCATGGGTGAAGATGCTCTTCCATGGGTGAAGATACTCTTTGGGTGAAGAAATACTTCCTGATGAACAAACCGAACGAGGGATCATGGACCCTCCCCCTTTCAAGGAGCAGGATTCTGTTTCAGCACCAGTCTCATTCACCAGGATGGCCATCTTTCATTTCACCATCCCTGTGCCATTTATTTATTTATTCAATTTATACCCCACCCTCCCTGCAAGCAGGCTCATGGCAGCTTACATTAGAAGGTAAAAAATACCATAAAATCCACATAAAAACATTTTAAACAGTCAAATACAATAAAACATAAAGTCATAAAGTGCTAGTGATAGTTTCTTCAATTAATTAAGATGGCATTCTACAGTATGTAAACACACAGGCAGTTTCCAGTGTGGTTATCTTCTTAAGTCACCCGATGGTACGGCTCGATCTCAGAGCCAGGACCAGGCCCACAACCACATTTGTTGGTGGCAGTGGTAGGGCAGCTCCTTAGTTGAAAGCCTGGTGGAAGAGCTCCGTCTTGCCGGCCCTGCAGAACTCTAAAAGATCCTGCAGGGCTCTGATCTCCTCCGGGAGCTCATTCCACCAGTATGGAGCTGCCACTGAGGAAGCCCTGGCCCTGGTAGCAGTGACCCTGGCATCCTTGGGACCCGGGAGGGTCAATCGGTTCTGAGAGCCTGACCGTAGTGCTCTCTGGGGTATATATGGGGAAAGGCCGTCCCTCAGGTATGTCAGATCCTGGCCATATAGGGCTTTAAAGGTAAGCATCAGCACCTTGAAGTGAATTCAGTATGCTATTGGCAGCCAGTGAAGTGTCCTCAGCACGGGCCAGATGTGCTCCCATCTAGGGAGACCCATCAGAAGCCTGGCCATGGAATTCTGCACTAGCTGCAGCTTCCAGATTTGCGACAAGGGCAGCCCCATGTAGAGAGCTACAGTAGTCTAGTCTCAAGGCGACCATTGCATGGATCACGGTAGCCAGGTCATCGCGGTCGATGAAGGGAACCAACTGCCAAATCAGCCGAAGATGGTAGAAGGCCAACTTAGCAGTGGCTGCTACCTGGGTCTCCATTGTTAAGGAGGTATCCAGGAGCACTCCCAAACTCCTAACTTCCGGCGCTGGCACCAATGATTTCCCGCCGAAGGTCGGGAGTGGGATCGGCAGGTGAAACTTTTCCTTACCTGCTAAATTGTTGTGTGTTTATTGGCCCTGCTCTAAAAGGCAGAGGAGCCAGAGCAATAGAAACAGGTCAACCTGTTGCAGTCTGAGCTTGTTCTTATGACTGGAGGAGAACTAATCCTAAGAAATCGATTGGGAAGCGCCAGCTCATACGCAATAATGGCAACTTAAGTGATTTGTGTACCCTATCTATTATTTAGCTCTCTATGATAATGCAGAGGTCTGCAGCACCCAAATTATGACTGTAATATCGAAACGAGGGAGTCAGCAGCAATATTGTCAGCAAGCATCATGCCTGTCAAAGGCTTGTCAAAGGAGCCGGCACTGGCGACCCAAGGAGTCGAAGGTGCTGGAATGGTTTTGCAGTGTAACATAAGCCTGTTGGTGGTGCGAGGGAAATTTAACAGCCAATTTGTCAGAACAAGGGGAAAAAATAGTGCGTCTTTCAGAAAGTGTTTAAGGGGGGAGCTGCACAGCAGACAGAATTAATGAGGGAAATGGCATAAAATTTCTCGCACGATCCCTGCAACTGATTGCACTTCTGATGCATGAAATGCAAGTGAAGAACTAACCAGCCCCTCCCCCATTTGATTTTTGCAAGCCATGGATGGTAACTTGTGCGTGTGGGGGGAGGGTTCCTCATGGAATTCAGTGGGACTTACTCTCAAAACAATATGCATAGGATCAGGGGTCATTTTGTAGAAAAAGAGGTGCAGGAGCTCATTAGCATAACATTAGCATAATTTATTGGCATATGCCACACCTCCTCACATCACCGGAAGTGTGTCAGAAGGCAACACCCACCGCTCAGGGACTGTTTTGGATTCCAAGCTATGGGGGGGGGAGGAACATGCAGATCTGCCCTCACAGAGAAGGGAGAGCTTGTACCTGAATAAACCTTGGTCTTAAAGGTGCCACCGGACTCTTTTGGATGGCTAGCAAGTGCAGGAAAATGTGTGGCTGCTCGTGGGTAGAGAAGGGTGGCGCGGAAGATGTACATAGCCTCGAGCAGGTAGGGGGCCAGGGTGGTGGCAGGGCAGAGGCACAGGAGGAGGCTGAGTAGGCGCAGGAGGCTGGGGCGGAGCTCCTCATGGGCCTCACAGGAGTCGCCGAGGACCACCTTGCAGAGGTACTGCGCCAGGGCCAGCATGAAGACGGGCAGAGCCTGGGCAGGCTGGGTGCCACAGCCCACACAGTGGTGGAACAGCTCGAGGGCCAGCTTGTGGCAACGCTCTGCTAGGTCAGCCAGCGGGCCAGGAAAGGTGAGGGGGGGCTGCTGGGAGCAGGGGGCAGAGCTTGCTGCATGTGCCCGCCCCCTGGGCTCCTTACTGCCGGAGCTTGCCGGTGCACTCTTGCAAGAAAAGAGCCCTGCATAGGATTGCCTGCTTTAATGTGGCAAAGCACAGGACGCCTTGCTCCCTGATGTCTTAGCATCTAGAAGGGATCCTTTGCCTTTTCAGACGGTTGCATCACAGGCAGCTGTGATTTTTTCTATCGTAGTGCAGACTGAGGACAGCAGTAGCAGCAACCAGTAGCATTTCCTTTCTCTGTAGCTCTGTCAAGACTCTGCTTTGGACCTGCAGCACTGCTTCTAATGGCTTCAGGTGCTTGATATCTAAAGAAATCTAAAGTCCTCCATGCATTTAAGAACACATCGTATTAAACCAGCGTTCCTTGTAGCTGTCCCTACCCTCACTGCAGACCTCTGATGTCTAAGGCAGACCTGGACCATTTCCCAACACCTGATGCTAGAGATGGCAGGGACTGAGCCTCTGACCTCCTGCGTGCCAAGCGTGGGTTCTACCATGGAACCAAAGTGACCTTCCCAAAGGCAATAGGTCTGCTACAGCGTAGGTTGAGGAAAGTCATACTGTGCAAGTTGTGTTAGTTTCAGAGAGGCTTTTTGGCAGAACTTTGTAATGGGTTCTGGCTGATCTCTGTAGCTCAGCGATCTACTTAGTAGCTTGGGAGCAGGATTGCCAGCTCCCCCCGGCCACTGATGGGGGGGTAGAGTTGCCAGTTCCAGATGGGGAAACTCCTTAAGATTTGGAGATGGAGTCTGGGGAGGACAGGAACCTCAGCATGGTATAATGTCATACAGTCCACCCTCCAAAGCATCCATTTTTTCTCCAGGGGAGTTGATCTCTGTGCCCTGGAGATGAGCTGTAATTCCAGGGGATCCCCAGGTCTCACCTGGAGGCTGGCATCCTTACTCGGGAGCCACCTTTGGCTCTTCTGAACACTGTTCTCTAATGTGGCACCTGCCCCATGTCTCAGGAAAGTGTGGATCATGCCTTGTGGACAGGGGTCTTTTTGTAGAAAAACAGCTGCAGGAGCTCATTAGCATATGGTATGCTAATGAGCTATTAGGCTATTAGCATATGCCACACCCCCTGATATCACCAGAAGTGATGTCAGAAGGGGAAACAAAAGGGGGGAGGCATCTTCAAAAGCCTCCCCTTCCCTTCCCCAGCTGGTCTGGGTGGGGGAGCTAAGAGAGAAGGGGTTTAAAGTTTAAACTCCTTCTCATGAGAGTTGGGCCACAGAAGGAGGAAAGAGGGAAGGAAAGAGAGAGAGTAGAGAGAAGGAAAGAAGGAAGGAAAGAGGGAAAGAAAGAGAAGGAAAGGGGAAGGAAAGAAAGAGATGGAAGAAGGAGGGAAACAGGGAAAGGAGGAAAAAAGAAGAGAAGAAGGTGGGAAAGAAAGAAAGAGAGAAGGGAAGAAGGAGGGAAAAAGGAAAAAGAGAGAAGGAAAGGAGGGAATGAAAGAAATCTGGCGGCAATTCAGCCCCATTATATCCTATGGGCCATTGAAGTCAATGGTGAAAACATAGGGTATATTCTGGGGGCTGGAGGGGAGGAAGTTTGAGGGAGAGGCTCCAAACTCAAAGGGTAGCTGATGGAGCCTCTCCCCAAGATACCCACCAAGTTTCAAGAACATTGGACCAGGGGGTCTAATTCTATGGGGTCCTAAACAGGTTGCCCCTATTCCCTCCATGGTTCTCTATGGTGGGAAAAAATTAACTTGTTTTCCCACCATAGAGAACAATAGAGGGAATAGGGGCAACCTGTTTGGGGTCCCATGGAATTGGACCCCCTGGTCCAATGTTCTTGAAACTTGGTGGGTATCTTGGGGAGAGGCTCCATCAGCTACCCTGTGAGTTTGGAACCTCTCCCTCAAACCCCTCCCCTCCAGCCCCCAGAATATACCCTATGTTTTCACCATTGACTTCAATGGCCCATAGGATATAATGGAGCTGAAATTGACATTCGGCTGCCTGAAAGACTCCCCGGAACACCGGCTGGGGGCGGGGCTTGGCTCCTGAGCTCCCGGAGCTGCGCTCCGGTGGGCTCCCCCCAAAAAGACCCCTGCTTGTGGACAACAGTTGGTTCCCACCTTGAAACAGCTGCTGCCAGAGGAATGGGTAAGCTGTGAGCCTCACTGTGGCCTCATGCTAGGGATGGAAGTAAATGCGACTCTTTTGCTTGATAGTCGTTCTCAAACGTGGCTCTTTGTGAGCCGCAGAATAAGTGCCACTGCTTCAGCTAGACAAAAAAAAAATCTGCTGTTTCTAAACCCTACTACCAGCTAATTACAAATCCTTCTATGTGTATATTTGAAACTAAGACCCTGATACAGTGTGTATAGGATGGTGCTTAAAATAGTTATTTTTTTTCTCCCAGAGAATCTCTCTTCCGGGCATTTAATAATCTTGCATGCTGTCATGAGAAAGGGGTGTGGCAGTTAATTTAGTAGCAAATTACTTGTCAGAGGGAACAAAATCAAGAAGGCGCCCCCCCCACCTTTGTATCCTAGCCTATTTAAATTCCAGAAAAAAATTAATAATGAGAATTTTCGTAGGGCTGTCAACTGATTAACATTTTTAGTTGATTAATTATCTGCCTCCTTGATGGATTAATTGTTCATTAAATTTGAATAAATTTGCATTTTGCCAGAAACTCAACGCAGGTTCCTTTTAGAGAGGCACTGTTGAAGACGACGTAAGAAGAACAAAGGCGACTACGGTTAGAAGTAAAGGCCGGATTGTTTTGTTTTCCGTTTCATTCTCTCCTGTGGTGATGCAAGAGGACCAAAGTCGCTTTGCTGTTTAATCTGCTAGAACCCCAATCAACCAATTGAATGCTGCACTCTTACAGTGTATCGTACAATTGTGCGGCAGTGTTCCCTCTAAGCTGAGTTAGTGTGAGCTAGCTCACAGTTTTTTAGCCTCCAGCTCACACATTTTTGTCTTAGCTCAGGAAGGATGGCTCCAGAGCAAACTAATTTATGCAGTAGCCAAATCATTTGCTCACAACTTTAATGCCAGTAGCTCATAAAGTACAGTTTTGCTCATAAGACTCCACAGCTTAGAGGGAACATATCACAAAGATGCACAACCAACCCCCTCTACCAAGCTTCTTGAGGTCTTGTAAGGACCATGGAAGGATTGCCCCACCCTGGGCCAGGACAGTCCTGAACCACAGGCATGAGAGCTCCCTAAAATGTACACAAACATGCCTCTCTGAGGCTGATTCATCTCATGGGTGATGAGTAGCTATAGAAATTTAATATTTGTTAAAACAAAACAAAAACCCCAACAAAATTGAGTCAGGATACAGGCATCTTGCACCTTTGAGTGAGCAGGGGTGTGTGTATATTTGACCAGTGTAGGACCTCGGGCTCCCAACCTCCAGGTGGGGCCTGGATTTGTCCCTGAATGACATCTGATCACCCGGCTACAGAGATCACTTCCTCTGGAGAGAATGGGCAATTCTGCATCTAGCGTTTGTGCCACATTTTCTCAACTGGGAGGAAAAAGTGCAGCTCAAAACAACATCCAAAAACCCTGGGGCAATGCCTTACTGACTGCAGAGTCACCCCTGAACAGCCATAAAACGGCCATAAATCTATGCAGAAGGTGCAATTAAATCCAACAATCAAAGAACTCGAAAGTGGCATGGAGTGTGGAAGCTACCATAAATCCTGATAATCATAGGGAGTGAAACCAGCATGCAATGTGGAGGGGAATTCCTGTTCCAACGTGGGTTTCGTAAAACAGCGGAAGGAAAAGCCAATGCAGAATCAGCCAATGACAAGCTTTGGAGGGTGTGCTGTATGGCGTTACATCCAGCTGGGGTCCCTCCTCTCCCCAAACCCTGCCCGCCCTTGGCTCCACCACTAAATCTCCAGGAATTTCCCGACCCAGAGCTGGCAACCCTAGTAGGGCCTTTACTATTCCTATAATGACTCGTGAATCAACACAAGCCCCTCCCCCCGCTCTCCCTGCAATAGAATCATTGAAGGTACAGAAGCCGTGTGTCTGTGTGTGTGTGTGTTTGTGTGTGTGTAGCTCAGGGATCCCCAAGCTTGTTCAGCCTGTGGGCAGCTTTGAAATTCTGTCCCAGGGGGCGGGGCCAACCACCAAATGGCTAACACAGGAGGCAGAGCCACACACATGCAAGAAGCCAAAATACAGGGGGGAAATATACTGGGAAAGAGGAGGGAAAGAGAGAGAGAGAATAAAACTGCACAGCCAATCAGAAGGCCATCCGGACAAGAGCCTCACCTGGCCTTACCCGCTTTATAAAAACACTTGGTAGGTACCAGGAAAAATGTCAGTGGGTACCGTGGCACGCATAGGCACCGCATTGGAGCCCCCTGGTATAGTTGGTTTATTTATTTAGGAAGTGTACCTGTTGTCTCTCCAGAGAACTGCTTGAGATGGGCTGACGAAGTAGAAATAAACAATGACTATAAAATTGTTGATATTAAAACAAGAGTTTCTGGGCAATGACCTGCACCATCAGATATGTGGAACTGAGCTATTTCTAGAAGGCCAGTAGTAGAAGAAGAAGAGATTGGAGTGTCAGAGTGGCTTACGATCTCCTTTCCCTTCCCCTCTTCACAACAGACACCCTGTGAGGTAGGTGGGGCTGAGAGAGCTCTGACAGAAACTGTTCTTTTTCAAGGACAGCTGTGCCAGAACTATGGCTTGTCCAAGGTTACCCAGCTGGTGCAAGTGGAGGAGTGGGGAATCAAACCCGGTTCTCCCAGATTAGAGTCTGCGCACTTAACCACTACACCAAACTGGTAGAGGAAGGGGGTCTCCATTTGCAGAGGGAGGAGCCCAGGATAGGGTGTCCCAACCCTGGCAACACAACACATCCAGGTCTAGCAGCAGAGGGAAGGGAGCACTGCACTCTCAACTTGCTAGTTTGCATGGGCTTCATGAAATCCCTTCATACAATTTTGGATTTTTTTTTTGTTAGTGGTTTTTAACATGCAGGCTAAGCATTAATAAACAGTGGACGGTGGAGGATAATGCATCCCCATCCCTGTTCCCTATACATGCGTGTTCCCTGGCATGCTGTCAGAGTTGGCATGCTAAATTTTCATGCCATGAACAATCCAGTTGGAGCATCAAAGTGGGAACCTCAGCCACTGCAGGGGAGCCCAGCATGAATGCAGCATATAACCCAAGAAGAGACAGTGGCCTTTTAGAAGGGCGTGCGAGCCACCCATTATTTAGCCTTTTTTGGTTTTTTAAAATACAACAGACTGCATTCCAGAAGAGTCACAGTATTCAGTCTTTAAGAGCTGCACAAAGACTACAGTGGCAATTTAAAAGCTAACAAAATTCTTATTGCATAGCCAGGGCACACTTAACACATGAAAGGTATCCCTCTGTTGGAAGAAACAGGAGCATAGTTAAAAGGGCCAGGGGGAGCACCACACTACTCAGTGGGACCAGAAGGCCCAGGGATAGGTGTGTTACTTGATGATACAGAGCATGAATGAAGTCCAAAGAGTACAAGCATCTTTAAAGATGGAGTGGATCACTCTCAACTGATGACAAATTGACCAAGCAAGAGGAGTAATCCATGCACATAACCTCCTAAATCGGGGTGTCAAACATGTGGCCTAGGGGGGCGGATGAGGCCCCTAGAGGGCTTCTATCAGGCCCGCAGCGGAACTGCCTGTCTTCTGCTTCTTCTTCCAGTTCTGCTGCTGCTGCTGCATCATCATAGGTTTGCGGCTTACAGATACACACCTGAACAGCATACTCAAGATTGCAACAGCACAGACATTTTGATGCAATAATTCAGAGCAAGAAGTATCAGTTATCAGACACTATTAAATAAACAAAATATTGCAAGAGTGCTAATGTTTTAAACATGTTTTTATTTTATGTAAAAAAAACCCTTTGTGCTTGTGTCCTTTATAAAGTTTATATCTCCGCTATCTGGCATTACGTTTTATGACACCCATGGCCCAGCCCAACAAGGTCTCATTTATGTCGGATCCGGGTCTCATAACAAATGAGTTATGCCCTAAAGCATGATTTTGAGCAAGCTGACCGCTCCCAGTTCCTATTGAGAAATCTAATTGTGTCAGATCTTTATCTGAATCCTAGTTCATAAGAACATAAGAAGAGCCCTGCTGTATAAGACTTGTAGTCCATCCAGCATCCTGTCTCACACAGTGTCCAACCAGTGGAGGGCCAACCACAGGACATAGAGGCCGAGACCTTCCCCTGATGTTGCCTCCTGGCACTGGGATTCAGAGGCTGATGGTTTCCATTTTAAGCTCTACGTTTCCCCCTTGTGTACTAGAGACAGTTTGATTTGGTAACTGCAAAATGACAGGAGAGCATTACTGGCACAGAATAGCACACTTCAGACAATGTACAAGCAAACCAGGCCTTGATGGCATGCCATGAGGACTGCCAACCTCGGGGCAAGGCCTGGAGGTCTCCTAGAATTACAACTGATCTCAGATGACAAGAGAAGCTTGAAGTCTCCCCCTCCACAAATCTCCAGGAACTTGCCAACCTGGAACTGGCAACCCTGTCTGCCATTGTCAGGTGCCCTTATAATGTTTCCTCAAAAATAACTCCTGCTCCACTCGGTGGGGAGCATACAATAGGATTGCAACATGTCTGTCCTGGAATCCTTTTTTGGAAAGCTTACAACTCATAGTGTTCTGGCATCCCATGCATGTTTGCTGGAAACCAAGACCCATAGAATTCATGGAGACTGAATCTCAGTGGCCTGCGGGACCGGAACAGTGGAACTTCGAGGGCGCAAGTGCCCCTTGGAAGCCGGGGCAGCCTCCCTTGAATTCCGAGCTGCCTGCCTGCCTGCATAAGAAGTTCCTCACGCTTGGGGACCGCAGCTGCCCCTGCCCAGTGCGGTGTGCACGAGGAAAGCAGGCGCGACCTTGTTCGGAGCCGGTAATGACAACAAGCCTCCTCCCGCAAGCTCCGAGGCGGGGGATTTAACGTTGTTCCCGCGACCCAGCCGCCGTCGCCGAGGCGGAGCGTCCGCTAGGGGGAGACAAGCCGGGGCTCGGCGGGCGGCGGGGGCGCGCGGCGGGGGCGCGCGGCGGGGGCCAGCGCGTGGGGCTGGGACGGGGGCCGGCGGTGGGCGGCGCGCGGGCGGCGGGAGGGGTGTGTCCGGCGGAGGCGGGGCCGGGCTGACGCGCGGCAGGGCTAGGCGGTGAGTATAGGCTGCGCTGTCAGGCCGGTGTCAGTCTGATGAAGATTGGCATGCAGGTAAGCTGTCATTCAGGGAGCCGAGTCGCGGCGCGTCGCAGACTCGCAGGGGCGGGCAAAGCAAGCTGTGCGCTCGGAGCGGCAGCAGCAGGGCAGGCACCGGCCGCGAGCCAGGCTGGCAGCGGGGGAGGAGGAGGTTGCATGATGCGGGACTTTCCCGTGCGGGGCTCCCGGGGCGCCACCCCGCCTCCCCTCTCCCTCGCGCCCCCTTCCGCGCCGGGCGCTCCAGCCAGCCACTTCTTGGGCTCTGCTCAGGGGACTTTGGCGGGGAAAAGACGAGCCGCCGCCGACGGGGTGGTCGGAGCCGCGCGCCGCTGGGAGAAAGCCCGACAGGGGCTGGTGGTGCCGTCGGGACAGGGGAGGGCTCCGGGCGTCGCGGTCCAGTTTGGGGAGTGGGGGGCACGGCTCTGGGCGAAGAAGGGGAGGAGGGAAGCCAGTCCAAGGCGGGGAGGGGAGCGAGCGCTGCCGCCTTGTCGGAGCTGGGAGGCGAAGGGGACCGAGGGAGGGAACGGGGGCTGCGTTTGGGCAGCGGCGGGAGTGGAGCCAGGGTGGGGGGCACGGGGTGTGCGCTGGGAGGGGGAGCCCTGGAGGAGCGAGGAGCCGGCCGGCGGGGCAGGAGCAGCCTCACCTTGGCAGGTGGCCGCCGGAGCGATTTCGGTCTTTCCTCCCCCCCCCCCCCCTGGAAGAGGAGAAGTTGGAAGGGCGCTGCGTTTCCTGACGGCGCTTCACGCGGGGCCGGGACGCGAGGGGAAGTCTCCGGCCCCTGCTTGCAACGCGTCGTCGGAGAGCTTCTTGGCTTCCCCGGCTCTCGGCGGCTGCAGCGCGGGCAACTTCGGGCGGCTCTTGGCGGGCCGGTGGCGGGCCGAGGCGGGGGATTTGCGCGCAGGGATGCGGAGGGCGCAGCTTCTCCGAGGGAGCCTCGGAGAGGACGCGGCGGCGGCGGAGGCTGAGAGCTGCCCAGAGGCCTACCGGGGGAGGGGGGAGGGGGGGGCCGGCAGGGATTTTCGTGCGGGAGAGCGATTGTGCGAGGGGGCGGCGGCGGCTGATTCCCAAGGACCATGACTCGGGGCGGCTCTCCGAGAGTCCGCCGCGGCGCTTAGGGCTTGCCTCCTCCTCTTCCGAGGCGGCGGAGACTGCCCGCAGGCTTTGGGTTCTCCAGCCGGCGCGGCCTGCTCAGAGATCCCGCCGATGGGGGCAGCCATTGAACGGGTTTCCCTGGACGGGGACTCCTTCCTCTCCCGCGGGGGGGGGGGGTTATGCCCGCTCGGAAGGGAAGGAGCGCGGAGTCAAGGGGGGGGGGAGGTGGGCTCCTCCAAGGCGGTCAACTAAGCGGTCGGGATGAGCGCCTGACCGCCGTCCGGCTTCCTCTCTCCCCGGGAAAGCGTCTTGTTCCGGCTGGTGCCGAGGAGACAAAGGGACGCGCGCTGCTGTCCTCGCAGCGTGCGGGGAGGCAGAGAAGGGAAGGGAAGGCAGCTGCTTTCTCTCGCCCTCCTCCTCCTCCTCCCTCCCCCCCCACGCCCGCCCAGCAGGGCACGTGATGCTGCTGCTGCTGCCCCTCGGCAGTGGGGCGAGGGGAGTTGGGCTAGTGCCGGAGGGCGGGGACGGGGGGCTTCGGGCCCCGACCGGGAGAACTCCGGCGAGGCGCTTGCTGGAGCGATGGGGGGGGGGGGCATTGCTGGGCTTGTTGCGCGTCCCCAGTCAGCTGTCCCGCGGCAGGAGAGGACCAAACTCTCGCTGTCGTTTTAGCGGCTTGGCTCTTGGTGGGGCGGCTGCGATCCCAAGGACTGCTCGGCTCCCCAAGTCGGGGCAGGCCGAAGAGCGGGGCTCCTCCAACGCGCCGGTCGGAACTCCTGGGTTGTAATTCGATGAAATGCTCCCCCCGCCGCCGCCCAGTTCTCTTCGGCTTGTAGTTCCCTGTTTGCATAAAAGTGAAGCCGCAGAGAAAAGTTTCCCCCCTTTCGGTACAAGTTGATCCACCCTAAACAGGTTTCCCTTTTCAAAACATTAGTGTCAGTTTGCCTGTTCTCTAAAGCTCGGGGTGTGTGTGTGTGTGTGCATTACTACCGCGATTGGGGTCTCTGGTCCCGGCGAGCCGACCTTGCAAAAAAAAAAAAAACAGCCGCCCCCGTCCCCATTCGGAGGTGGTTTCCTTAAATCAGTTTTGCCTCGCTTTTCCCTTTGCCTCTGACAGAAAGAGGGGGATCAGACAAGAAGGGAAAACTCTCTCTCCCGTCGAGTCCCGCCTGCCTGCCTGGGCTGGTGTTTGTTTAGTCTTGGACTCTCTCTTCCCCAGACAATACAAGCCCATTTTGCACATTTTGGAAGGTGGGGGGGCGGAGACGACAGTCAATCAGGACTGCCGTCTTACGCGCTCTTGTTTGAGAGTGTCTTTCTGTACACAGAAGGACTTGCTTCGGAGTAGGCTGTAAACCTAAGCTACGATTGTGTAGCTCGAGAGCTGGGCTGGATCTGATGCTCATATTGACCTTCCTGGTTTGCGGCAGCCCTCCCTTCCTTTGCATCTGCTGAAATGGGCTCTGACTCACCGGAGCTTCTGCTGCAAGAAATTAGCCTTTAAGGGTGCCCCATGCATGACGCTCCGTTGTCTTGGCTGCGACAGAGTGCCAAGAGCTTCTCCTTGGCAGCTTCTCCCTTTCCGGGGCAATCTTGGTTTCTTTGTCAAAAGAAGACCCGGGTAGCTGTGGGGTTTGGCTGGGGCGGTCTCTCTCTCCTTCTCTCTCGCCTTCAGCTGGTTCCTTGGCCCGCCTGTGGCTTTGACCGCATGTCATAACCATTTAAACTGTGGTTACTCTGCTTAAAGGGTCCGAGAGCTGTGTTTGATTAACTCCCCAACCGGTTGCCTTGGAAGTTCCAGTAGCCATAAATTACCCCGACACATTTTGCAGTAAGCCAGTGATGAAATGGAAGGAGAGAACTGCTGTCCTCCCGAGTGGCGTTGAGCAGAAGAGCCGACAAGTTGGGTTGTAATAAAAACCAGAGCCTGCTGTGTCTGTCTCTCGGCCGCTTTCCCTTGCTGCTGCCGCTGCCGTAGCTGGAGCAGTGCCACTTAAAAAAAGAAAATCCATATCAAAAAAGCGTTGAGCAGCCAGAGGGCTCCCCTGCCCCAGGGCCGCTCCTCTGCTCTGAGCCAGCTTGATTGATTTGGGATTGACTTGAGGAGCAAAGGAGGAGCTGGCGAAAGGTCATGGGGGGCAGGCTGGGAGAGCCTGCCAAAACTTAGCTCCTCGTGTAAAGACGGTGATCACACCAATTACTCTTTATAACCTCCTTGGTGAATAATAAAAAATATATTCCTTTATGCATAAGCTTTTCTGGAAAGCAGGCCCAAATGTATGATTCACACACACACACAATTCCCCCCACCCTGCCTCCTTCTCCATTACCTTTCTGAGTCTGCCCCTCATCTTGTTGCAGAGAGTTCTTATGTCTTGGTTTTAAAAGGATATCAAGTTGAAATATGTGAAGAATTTTACCCACGTTTTGAATTCAGCTGCAGTGGGATTGTTCGATGGAGTCCTGGTTATGACCTGCATTAATGCAGCTCTGTCTGTGTATATGGGCATTCTGCAGAGTAACAGAGAGGGGGGGAAAAGACAGGTCCTTCCCTACAAGGAACCTACACTTACAAGAAGCACTACTTCCTGAAGCCCCTTTGCCATTTCTAAATGGCTGTTTGGGCTTTGCTTCACACATCTGTTTTTAGGGGAGCCCCTTTGAAATGCAGTGGTTAGGATACAGGACTCTGTCCTCCTGTTCCCATTTTTTAAATATTATGTAACTCAGTGTAGGGTCTATTTCATCCCCATGCGAGATTACTGAAGGATGTTTTTTGTTTTAGCAAAGCAAGTGTATATCAGTGGCAGAGCATCCGCTTTGTATGCAGTTAAGTTCCAGGTTCAATCCCTAGCCTCTCCAGTTAACATCCAGGCGGTAGATGATGTGAAAGATCTCTGCATGAAACCCTGGAGGGCCGTTGCCAATCAGCGTGGACAAGACTTGATAGACCAGTAGTCTGATTCAGTGTAAGGCAGACAACAGTTGGAGTCACTACAAAGGAAGCCCTGGCTAGATGAGTTATCTTTTTAAAACTTATTTTAATATAAGAACTAGTATGAACTGTAAGAGGGGCTGCGGTGGCTCAGAGGTTAAGACACTGAGCTGCAGACTGGAAGGTCTGTATTTCAACAGTTCGAGACCCTAGCGTCGCGTGATGGAGTGAGCTCCTGTTTCTGGCTAACCTAGCGGTTCGAAAGGAAGAAATTGCAAGTAGATAAATAGGTACCACTTTGATGGGCAGGTAACAGTGTTCTGTGCGCCTTGGCATTTAGTCATGCTGGCCATATGACCACAGACACGTCTTCGGACAGCGCTGGCTCTTCGGCTTGGAAATGGAGATGAGCACTGCCCCCTAGAGTCGGTTTCGGCTAGCTTTTGAGCAAGGGAAACCTTTACCTTTTATTTTATGAACTGTAAGAGGTAGGCACCATCTTAGAAGAGGCATTCCCTGTTGTGTCTCTCTCAGGAGAGAATGCCTCTTAGATGGTACGTGCTTTGACGTGCATAGAGACCATCTAAAACAGAAGTGTAACACCCCCCCCGTTTTGTGATTCTGTTTGTCTTATTCCTACGCACTTTAATCAGTCAACAGAACACCTGAACGGAATTCACGTGGCCGGGCCCTGAAACTTCTTTAATCAAGTGGCCGACTGGTTGAGTGGTTATACCAGCTGTTTATATATGATGCAAGCATCTGCGGAAAGCTCACGTTTTGAGAACTAGATCTAAGATGAGACATTTGCTTTCAGATAGGTGAGCTGATCCAGCTACCTTATTTGTTTGTGAAGCAGGTTTTCCCTTGGGAGAGGCTGGTGTTGGGAATTGGGAATGTTTTTGTTTCTACAGCTGTCAGATTCCATTTTGTTTCAGTCTGTAGTCACTCAGTACAGCATTGCTTGTCTGTTCCTCTCCCCCCCCCTTCACTTCCATCGCTGACCCTGTGATGGGGCAATGGATAATAACGGGAAGAAGCATCATTCTCACAGATGCCTCTTTTAACCCGCTTTAATGACTCAAGTATCCCTACCCTGTAAAGAAAAAAATCCATTAAAGATCAGTCAAACCGTATCATAGCTGAGCTAGAGGTAATGATGAGAGATCTATGAATGGCTCTCTCACTGTTTTTAAGGGACGGATAGCCTTGGGGACCAATGCTCCCTCTACGCTGTGGAGTCTTGTGAGCAAAAATTCTACTTTGTGAGCTCCCGGCATTAAAGTGGTGAGTGACTGATTTGGCTACTGCATAAATTAGTTTGCTCTGGAGCCATCCTTCCTGAGCTGAGACAAAAATGTGTGAGCCGGAGGCTAAAAAATTGTGAGCTAGCTCACACTAACTCAGCTTAGAGGGAACACTGGTGGGGACCCCAGTTTGGACTGAGGCAGGGAGAAAGGAGAAGCCTTGCCCATCCATGCCACTTTCACACGGTCCTTAGGGCTGACATTTGCCTGCATGTGTCAGACCTGTGGCCACATGGGGCTCACTAAGGCAGTGCCCCATCCAAAACATGCCTTGCCCCATCAGACAGATTTGAGAGAGGTCCCATTGCTGTGAGTGCCAAGGGTGGGGCAGTCTGCCCTGGGTGCACATCATTAGAAGAGTTGGGCTCTAGCTGCACCGGGCACTGGTGAAGGCAAAGGCCAAAAAACAGAGAGGTGCCAGCTGGCCTTAGCAGAACACAAAGAGAATGCAGTCAACATGCCTGCACGAGTGAATGAGCCTGCCTGCATGTGTGCCGATCAAGGCATTTTTAAGAACATAAGAGGAGCCAATGTTGGATCAGGCCAATGGCCCATCCCATCCAACACTCTATCACACAGTGGCCCAAAATACCAGGTGCCTCAAGACCAGCCTTCCCTGCATGTCACCCCCAGCACCAAGCCACGATCTCTAGCTTTCAAGAAGTCCACCCTGGAGGTTTGAAGGGAAGTCTGCCCTGTGTGCCGCCTGCCCATCATGTGTGTGTTAAGCGCCATCAAATCACTTCTGACTTATGATGGCAAACCTATGAATTCATCACCTCCAAAACCTCCTATCCTTAACAGCCTTGCTCAGGCCTTGCCAACCGAGGCCCGTGGCCTCCTTGACTGAGTCAATTTATTTATTTATTTATTTATATAAAGTACTGAGACTGATGCATGTCAGAGTGAATTCAGCCCATACTTTATTGTAGATCGTAGAACAAGAGATGACTTTGCCGGCTCGCAGGCCGGTTTATATTCCCAACTGACACCACACCCAAACACACACCCACACCCGTGATTGGATATTTACCGTGCACCCCCGGACCCATAGGTTCCTCCCAAGATCCTAGCCTCCCAATAGGTTTGCACTAGGATCCGTTCAGGCTCTTGTCTCTGGAGGTGAAGGTCGGGTCCTTCGCCTGACCGCCTGTTTGCCCGACCACGTGTGCGGACTTCCCTGAGTACACAACAATTTATTAATCGCATTTATACCCTGCCCTCCCCGCAATGCAGGCTCAGGGCGGGGTATAAATCCATCTCATGTTGGGACTTCCTCTTTTCCTGCTGCCTTCAGCTTTTCCTAGCAGGTATTTGCCTACAGAGCCACCAACGCCAGTGCCCACATTAGTATTTGTACATCTTTTCAATGAGGCACACAGCTCTGGAGGAGTGCTTGATATTGCAGGACTGGAGTGGCAGGAAGAAGAGGGGAAAGGGATAAATTCATTCCTCTCCCACACAGCGCCATCATTCCAAATCCCCTTACCCTGGCAGTTGTTGTTTACATCTTTTTTTAAAAACGGGGAATATCCCTTCATGGCTCTCTGGGTGTCACGCGTAGGATGGCCCTTGGTTTTATCAGAGTCAGTGAAGGAGATGGCCTGCCTGCAACTGACTGCTGTGAAGGAAGAGGAATCGATAATGTGTTCTTATTGAAGAAACCGTTTCGTATCTAGAGCAGTGAGCTTCAAATGTGTGTGGGGGGAGTCACATTCCCAAACGCACAACTCGGAAAAAGTCTTTGGAACAGACGCAAACCACTAAAGATGGACTGCACTTCACAGATGCAGAAATGTGAGTCCACCTGTCTGTACGTCAATCAGTTGAATTAAAAAAAAAAAAGATGCACACAAACTTAGAACTGTATTTCTGTCTTTCACACGTGCACGCTAACAGGAGGAGAGAGGCTCAAAACTGCTTCATATGCCATGTTGAAATCTGTCTTGGTGTCATCCCAGCTTGTATCCCCTCATTCCTCTCCCCACATTGACTCCCTGCCAAAAATGCTAACTATGCGCACGCACAAGCACGCACACACAAGAGCTGAGTTTGTGTAATGTGCATAAGAGCCGTGCTTGGAGAACCCTTTAGGGAGGTAATGTCTGCATTTGCTGTTTGCTGGGGAGGGGGAAGACCGGGCAAGCTCAGATCATAATCCAAGCAAACAAGGGAAACAGTGTCCTAAAATGCTACACAGAATCCTTCAAATCTAGGCTTCCACCCGGTGAGTGGCAATTTTAAAGCTGTCCTTTTTTAAAAAAGAAGGGACACTAAAAGGGAAAGACGCCTTGTGTACCAATTAAGCTGTCGTTTTCTTGAAACACACAAAGCTGCCTTATACTAAAGCAGACCATTGGTCCATCAGCGCCACTGTTATCTGTTCAGACTGGTGGTGGCTCTCCAGAGTCTCAGGCAGAGGTGTTTCACATCGCCTGCTGTCCGGTCCTTCTTAATGAGAGGTGCTGGGGATTGAACCTGCAACCTTCTGCATGCAAAGCAGATGCTTTACCACTAAGCCATGGCTCCTTCCCATTTCCTGTTGGTGTTTTCAAGAAGCACTTTAACCCAATGGTGGTGGGGATATTAGTAACATATAAGGGGTGGGTTAGCTGCTGGTCTTAAATAGTGAGATGAGATATGAGTCACCATCAGAAGTGTGTGAACTGTACCCTCTCCCTGATTATTGTGTGTATTGAGCTAGGCTGCCTGAGATGTGTAGAACAATCTGGATGCTTTCTGGAGTCTCTTGTGAACTTCATGCTGGGTTTCTCTGTGTTCCAGCTCTACTTTTGCGGGTCTCTAGGCATGGATAGAAAAACCTTGGAGGAAGTACGGATGGGGTTCCTTGACCTTGGACTGTGAGCATGAGATAAGTTTGAGACCAGCTCCCCTGCACATTTGCAGACTGGAGAGCACATTAGCTCAGTGGCCTTCAGGTGGCACATTGATGTAGGTACAGAGAAGAAGAAGAAAAAATGTGGTGTGTGGGGCCAAATGTGGTTGGGGTGCTGCAGGGCTGTGGCAGTTCTGTGTAGGCCTTAAATGTATGCAAGGTAAGAGCAAGTTGCAAGATTCGTTTGCTGGGAGAATGCACACTTTCGTGCTATTCTATGGGAAATAGCCACTAGAGGGGGATGAGAAGCACTTTGGTTGACGTAGCTTCTGAAAAAGTTGTGTGTGTTAAATGTTTGGAAGCCCTACCTGGTGGCAGTTGTAAGTCACCTCCTCTTCCCTAGCAACCCTTCCTGTTCCTCTCTGCTACTTCTACCCTTTATATTATTCTGCTTTTATACCAAAGTGTGCCTTTCCAACGTCACTCAGCAAACCTTTCTTGTGGCACGTCAGTCGGGAGCCGTGCTGGCAGGGTTTAATAGGAATTAGGAATCTGTGCTTGAGAGCTATATGCTGCTCTGGAGGCATCTCTCCATAGAAAGTAGTTTGTCTTGCCTTCATTCTGAAAGAAATTGCCCCCTCCCGCCTCGTAACTTAGTGGGATATTTTTTCCCCCTTGGGTGAATCAATTTTAATATTCTCAGCAGAACAAATTTAGAGTCCAGTGGCATCTTTAAGATCAACAAAGGTTTATTCAAGGTATGAGCTTTCGTGTGCATGCACGCTTTTTCATGCACACTGTTTCTAGTACTAACTTATTACAAGTGCCTTTTTCAGTTCACAAATAAAGTTCCCTCCCCTTCAGTAATCTGATTTAGAGTGTTTTTAATGAAGCCCATAATTGCTTGCAAGGCACAGGCTGTCCTGGCACTTGGCATCTCTCTGTAGAAAGAAACACCGAAGAATTAATGCTCTAGTGCCTATGAAAGGAGAGGGAAGAGGTGTTGGATCTTCTAAATGAAGCTGTGGAAGTTGTTGCAACCTGAAGTTTAAAAACACACACAGATACAATGCCTCTTTCTGTGCTGAGAAGTAACCCCTTGCTGGTTCAGTTGGGCTTAAGTACTTACAGCACCGTAACCTGGGGCAAAACCTAGGAAGGAAAACTTCTGTCTGGTTGGTTGGGTCAACTTTGGCCATCTGAATAAGTTGCACAGATATGAAGAGGTGGCTACAGGTAGCCAGGAACTGGGGTTTTTGGCCGTGTCATTTGGCAGGGGACTTGTCTATACACAGGACTATCTTAGGCTGCTTTTGCACAAATGCCTGTGTCACCTGATGACTTCTAGTTTTACTGTGCCTTTGAAAGGTGTTGACATCCCATGGATTAAATAGCATATGTGGAGTGAACTCCCAAAGGTGTTGGAAGTGTAGCCTTATGTCAACAGGCTGCTTAACATACGTGGTGGCAGTGCCCCATTTTTCCTGGAATATGTGTGTGTATGTGTGTTATAAGAGAAATTAATTGTATATCAGGTTTTAATAACCAAAACCATTTTTGCTAGGTTGTTCAGGATTGTGTAGTACAGGTTTTAGACCTTGCAGCAAAAAAAGAAGAAACTGATAGCAGGAAACTGGAAATCTACTGAAAAGTTTTGCCTGTTAAAAATGTCTATCTAAAGTCATATAAAATGTAGATCGCTAGATAATCTAAGCTAAGTGAAATGGTGTGCCCTAAAGATGGGAAATGGCAAAAAACAACAACCCAACAATATTTGGGGTAGCTTAGAAACTTTCTAAAAAATCCTGGCAGCCAAAATTAATAATTAATAATTTTATTAATGCGTTGTAGTGAACACTGGTGTATTTGTCTATGTCATTTCCCACCTTTTCCTCTGCTTTGTGTTCTGCATAATGTATTATTTTGACAAAAAAAAAAAAGGTTTCAGGAGCTGGCAGCAATACTCCCTCTCAGCTGTGGAGTCTTGTGAGCAAAATTCTACTTTGTGAGCTCCTGGCATTAAAGTTGTGACTGAGTGATTTGGCTGCTGCATAGATTCGTTTGCTCTGGAGCCATCCTTCCTGAGCTGAGACAAAAATGTGTGAGCCGGAGGCTCAAAAACTGTGAGCTAGCTCACACTAACTCAGCTTAGAGGGAACACTAGCTGGCAGTTGATAAAGGTAGTCTCATGTGTAGTCCTGACATGGATAACCTACCATCCTGATCTTGTCCCATCTTGGAAGCTAAGCAGGGTCAGCCCTGGTTGCTACTTGCATGGGAGACCACTAAGGAATAACAGGGTTGCTATGCAGAGGCAGACAATGGCAAGCCACCGCTGAATGCCTCTTGCCTTGAAAGCCCTACAGGGTCGCTGACCGTTGGCTATGACTTGGCAGCACTTTCCACCACCACATAACCTATAACACATTTGTACATTGTCAGCTGAAGTTGCTATTGTTGAGTAATGAAAGCACATGTACAGTTTTACCATGTGGGTCTTTCAGTGGTGCAGAAGGGCAAAGGAAGTATAACAGTACTGATGTTGTAGGGAGACAAAAGGCCAGGCTCAGGATCCCAGTAATAGATGCAAGTTGAAGTTCTCAGGATACCAGACCTGGCCAGGGGCGTAGCCAGAAAATTTTGATTGGTGGGGCGTGGGGAAATCTGGGAAAGGGGGACCCTGGCTGCACCTACTGCTCCTCTTGCAGCAGCAGAAGAAGCAGCTCCGGCTCCACTGCAACCTCCAATCCTTCTCTAGTCCTTTCGATTGCAGAGACTGGAGACTTCTGGGCTACTTTTCTGTATAAACCAGGGAGGGGGGGATCTTTTATTCTCTTTTGCATTTTGCAATTTTGTGGTTTTTTTGCAATTATTATTATTATTATTATTATTATTATTATTATTTGCATTTTATTTGTTTAATTTATACCTGCCCTATCCTACAAGTGAGCTCAGGGTGGCTTGCGACATACAACCCATAAACAATAAAAACAATAAAACCATAAAGCAATAGATGGCACAATAGATAGTAACAAAAGCCTATGCCTCACGTCAGGCAGAGGCAGGTGCCCCAAGAAGCTCCAGTACCCAAATAGTATTCAAGCAGCAGAGTACTGGGACAGGGCCATGAACAGGGGAGGCCAGAGTGGATGAACATCTGCCGCCGCAGCCAGAAGCCTGGCGGAACAGCTCCATTTTACAGGCCCTGCAGAACTGTAATAAGTCCCACAGGGCCCTGATCTCGAGTGGGAACATGTTCCACTAGGTTGGGACAAGGGCTGAAAAAGCCCTTTCCCTGGTTGAGGCTAAGCAGACGTCCCTCAGGCTGGGGGTCACCAGGAGGTGCTGATTGGAGGAGCGTAAAGCTCTCCGGAGCTCATATTGGGAGAGGCAGCCAGCCCCACAGGAATGATGGCCCCAGGCTGCATAGGGCTTTAAAAGCCGAGACCATAACCTTGAACCAGATCTGGTATTCAATTGGCAGCCAGTACAGTTGGTGCAACACTGGCTGAATGCATGCTCATAGAGGCCACCACACTTTGCACTAGCTGCGATTTTCAGATCAGGCTCAAGGGTAGCCCTGCATAGAATGAGTCACAATAATCCAGCCTGGAAGTGACCATTGTGTGGATCACTGTAGCTAAGTCCTAGGGAACCAGTTGCCTGATTAGCCGAAGATGATAAAGGCTGATCTGGCAACCAAAGTACCCCGGGCCTCCATAGACAGCGAGGAATCCAGCATCACCCCGAGACTCCCTACCCTCAGCGCTGGCACCAGTTGTGTCCCACCAAAGACCAGGAGCCTGATTCCCAACCCCAGTCCCCCACAACTCAGGTATAGGACCTCTGTCTTCATTGGATTCAGCTTCAGCCAGCTCTGCTATTTATTTATTATTATTTTACTTATTTATTTTTCATTCCGGAAAACAGAAAATGAGACTGAAGCTTCCCTGACTGTGCCTGGGGATCATTTTGGAACCCCCTCACACATCTTAAATTTTAAAAATATTTTATATATTTTTGTCTGAGGGGGCAGTTGGGGGGGCATTGCCCCCACATGCCCCCCCCCATGGCTGTGGTCCTGGGCCTGCCTGCCTGTCTTTTTTGTTTTTATCTTGCCTTCCTCCCCAGAAGCTAGGCCATGCACACATGATTCTTGTTCTCCACCCTGCATTTTATCCTTGCAACAATTTCTCTGAGTTGGATGAGAAAGTAAGCCTCAAGGGGGAAGTGCCCACACGTATGCCCCATCCCCATTAATGCTCCCACTAAGCTGTGGAGTCTTGTGAGCAAAAAGTTCTACTTTGCGAGCGACTGGCATTAAAGTTGTGAGCGAGCGATTTGGCTGCTGCACAAATCAGTCTGCTCTGGAGCCATCCTTCCTGAGCGAAGACAAAAATGTGTGAGCCGGGGGCTAAAAGACAGTGAGCTAGCTCACACTGTCTCAGCTGAGAGGAAGCACTGCTCGCCATTATTAATCTGATCGCAGAGTGAGGGCATGTGCTCGGACACATCCTCTGAGTGTTTGCACCACGTAGATTGCAGGGGGGTGTGGTGGCATGGGGCCAGTACACTCATGCCTGCTCTCCCTCCCTGTGTGGCAAGTCAACATGTGGTTGGGTTGTTTGCACTGGGCTACTGTGATTTAGGGGGCGCTGACTCCATTTGTGTTCCTGGGCACAGTTACAGATGCGTTGTGTTGAAATTAGTGGCTGTTTCTTCCAAGGAACTGTAGGGCTAGGGAGCCTCCACTTCAGGTACCATCTTATTTAGAAATGAGATTAAGCTGCAAGAAGAGCAGGGCTTTCTTGGTCACTGCTCCTGAACTTTGGAGCGTCTTTTCACATGTAAGCTGTTTGCTGTTAATAGGGGCTACTGTTTTCAGCTGGTGGTTAAAGAGGGGTTGCCAGTTGTGTCCCCCCCATGTTTTTTTTTAAAGGCCGACAGGCTGATGGTGAGACATCCTTTCTTAGAAAAACCTGGAAGTAATGTCACAAGCAGGGCTTTCTTGGTCACTGCTCCTGAACTTTGGAGTGTCTTTTCACATGTAAGCTGTTTGCTGTTAATAGGGGCTACTGTTTTCAGCTGGTGGTTAAAGAGGGGTTGCCAGTTGTGTCCCCCCCCATGTTTTTTTTTAAAGGCCGACAGGCTGATGGTGAGACATCCTTTCTTAGAAAAACCTGGAAGTAATGTCACATCTCTCTAGGAATTGCTGGAAGCGATGGTTTGATGCCATCGGCTGTGGCTGCTTTCCCCTGTCCCTGCACCCCCCTCCTTCTCCTGATGGTTGGCAGACTGGGCCTGGAAATCCTAGATTCTGGTATCCTACTGATTTATTATTCTTTCTTATTATCATCATATTACACTAAGAAAGAAAAAGAAGAGTTGGTTTTTATACCCCACTTTTCTCTTCTTTAAGGAGTCTCAAAGTGACTTACAATCTCCTTCCCTTCCCCTCCCTTCAACAAGCACCTTGTGAGGTAGGTGGGGCTAAGAAAGTTCCAAGGGAACTGTGACTGGCCCAAGGTCACCCAGCAGGCTTCATGGGGAGGAGGAGTGGGGGAATCAAACCCAGTTCTCTAGATTAGCGTCCGCTGCTCTTAACCATTACACCATGCTGGTAAGAGTGGTTTAGAACATGTTAGTAGTGTCTTTTGTGATTTTGAGTTATACTGTTTTGGAATTTTTATGAAAAGTGGTATATTTAAAAAAGGAGGAACAAAATTAAACTCCCTTAAAAGTGGCTTGGTGTAATATCTCAAGCTGTTTTTAGTAAGGTTTCCCTTGCTCGAAAGGCAGTCGAATCCAACTCCAGGGGGTGGTGCTCATCTCTGTTTCCAGGCCGAAGAGCCAGCACTGTCCAAAGTTGTTTCCATGGTCATGTGGCTGACGTGACTAAGCGCCAAGGCACATGGAACCCTGTTACCTTCCCACTGAAGTGGCACCTATTTATCTACTTGCAGTTTCTTGCTTTCAAACTGCTAGGTTGGCAGGAGCTGGGGCTGGAGATGGGAGCTCAGTCCATCAGGCAGCACTCGGGTCTCGAACTGGTGAGCTACAGGCATTAAGGTCTGCAGTTTAACCTCCAAGCCACCAAGGCCCCTAACCTGTTTTTAGTTATCCACAATTCTTCAGCTGACTGGCCAGCCACCATGATGCTTCTTGATCCATTCTGAGGCGCTGTTCTAACAATGTTTGTTACATGCCAATAGGTGTGTGACATTCTGAGGACAGAGAATTTCCTCTGAAGATGCTGGGGCCACCTTCTATCCTTTGTGGTTTCTGGTGACGTACTCATTACATTTTGAAGCATCTTGTGCCCTGTAGTTCTTTTTTAAAAAATTATTTCACAGATGATAAATGTCTCCTAAGGCCTTTCTTCCAAAGACTAAAAATTCAGTCTGTTATAAAGCAGCAGAAACTGGAAAATCTTGGCTTGATGCCTTAAAATGCAAGCATGATAGTCTTCTTTTTTTCCTCCAGTACATAATTACACAAGTATGTGTGTGTATCTATAGAAAAAAATTCAAAAGTAAATTCTGGGGGGGGGGGACCAAGGAGCCTCTGACACGTAGACTCATTTCACAGGTTTAAAAAAAAAAAAATGAAACGTGATTATAAATAGTTTAATAAAAATGCAGCGGCATTAACATAATTACTGCTGTGGCAAGTTCAGCTTCAGCAGAGTTTGCTTGTGAAATGTTGCCTTGCGGAGATTCTTATTTTTCTGTCTGGGCTGCTGAAGAGCTGGCTCTCCTTGGTTTCTGGTTACACGCAAGCGTCTATGGAAGGACCTTTATGCTAAGACCTATCTCACTAAAAACACATCCCTCCATGTAACAAGAAACCTTAAACCGAGCAGGGTATTTTAAAACTGAAGCAATGAAGATTAGATTAACTCTCTTCCAAACTCTCTTCTGTTATTATTTTTGGATGGAATGTGGGGGAAGGCAGCTGTCTCCAGCAAGGGTCGGGGGAAAGTCAGTTTGGGTTTTAAATGTTTTTCCCCCTCCCCATTTTTTTTTTAAATAAGTGGCTTGGAAAAATAACAATGATGAGTTCTTCTATCCTTTGACATTTTGCAATAAAATCTTCTGTAGTGATGCTGTTCCGGGAAGGAGTTCTGATTAAGAAAATTGGCTGTAACTTGTGAGCCCCAAGAAGATCCAACGTGTGTGAAGTACTTTGCATTCATTCTGTTTCCCTTCTGGCCTTTTTGGTAAGATGCCATGTTGCAAATATAGTTTTGTAGATGCGTACAAGACAGTTCCCCCCCTACCCACTTCAACGCTATGGCTAACTTTTAAAAATACTCTTTTTAAAGGCCAGTACCTGCTCTTTGCAAATGTGTTAAAGTTTTCCTGTTCCTCTACCCTGGAAGCCTGATCACACAGGGCCTGCAAAGTTAATGGGTTGCCATTTGGAATGGAGATAAAGCATACAAGTAGAACAAGGAGTTCTTGTTAGCATTGCAGTCTACCCCCATTCTGAAAGGGAGGCCACTCAATTTCTAAAAAGTCTTTCTTTCACCTGATAAGAAAAAACAAGAGACCACAGTCTCTTTCAGAAGACTGATTTTGATGTTCCAGCCATGCATAACGGCAGCGTGTGCTATTCATGTTCTTCCTAATACATGTGGTGTACATGTGAATTAAAACAAAATTGTTTACAAAATTTCTGTCTTGCCTTTCTGCCCTCACATGGGTTAACTCTAATATCAGCTCTACCTGCTGATGGATGGCCGACTGGACCCTGCCCCAGATAATTTGGACAGGGCATTAGGAGCCTGGATGGATGGTTTTACAACAGAGCTGGTTGAGACTAAATCCAGTGAAGATGGAGGTCCTATATCTGAGTCGTGGGGGGTTGGGGTTGGGACTTCAGCTCCCAATTCTTGGTTGGGCACCTTTGACACCAGGCCGAGAGCAAGGAGCTTCAAGGTGATCCTAGATGCCTCCTTTTCAATGGAGGCCCAAGTTACCATTGTTGCCCAGTCTGCCTTTTACCATCTACAGTAGGTCAGGCAACTTGTTCCCTATCTCTCATCCCAGGACTTAGCTACAGTGATCCATGCAATGGTCACTTCCAGGCTGGATTACTGTAACTTGCTGTACATGAGGCTGCCCTTGAACCTGACCTGGAAACTCCAGCTGGTGCAGAATGTGACAGTGTACTTGCTGATGGCGTTGTCTGTGTGGGCATGTATTCAGCCAGTGCTATGCCAACTGCACTGGCTAACAGTTGAGTACTGGATCTGTTTCAGGGTAATGGTGTTGACCTTTAAAGCCCTATGTGGCCTGGAACTGTCTCTCCCCATATATGCCCTAGAGAGCCTTGCGCTCTGCTGAACAACACCTACTGGTAGTCCCTGGCCCGACTGACATACATGTAGCCTTAACCAGGGCCTTCTCTGCCCTGGCCCCTGCCTTGTGGAATACATTCTCAGTTGAGATCAGGGCCCTGCAGGACTTGCTACAATTCCGCAGGGCCTGCAAAGCAGAGCTGTTCACCAGGCCTTTGGTTGAGGTGGTGGATCTTTTTACCATCTTGGCCTCCCCTGCCCATAGTAGGACTACAGATGCCTACCATCCTGCTAATATTTAGTGGGAAGTATATTGGGCTGCTCTGAACTGATGTTACATTTCTTTGCTGCCATTTTGTTTTATTTAATTGGTTTAAAACCATATTGTTTTTATTTCTGTTGTGAGCTGCCTTGAGCCCATCATGGGATAGGGCCAGATATAAGTACAATAAATAAATAAATAAATAAATAAAAATAATTGAAAACTTACCTAATAAAAGCACATACTACAATGATTAAAACCAATCCGAAAACTCCAGAACATCATTAAAATAATTAAAACCAGAGCTAAAATATATATAAAAAACATTGAAACAACAATTAAAACTTTGGCCAGAAAGAAGGGATCACTGAGGGATGTCAGATGAAGCAGAAAAGTCTCCACCCACTGCATGAAGGCAGTGCATGTATTTACCATGCATGTACATCTTGGATATGTGCAAACTGAACACCAGGTTTTGGAAGGATTGTGATGATGTGTGTCAAAGCTGGATGTGCATGAAAAGGAAGTGTGTTGCCCCTGTTAACACAGAAAGGCAACTACATATATTGGGAGTATTACAAGCAGTGTGTGCTCCCAGAATGTGTGGTTGTAGTGTCAAAAGTTAACATATGTACAAATAAATAAATAAATAATATGCAAAACCCTGTCCCCAGATGTCAGGTAACTCCGTACAGGATTGCATTGTAAGTCTACTTTAAGTTTTGGTTCACAATTTTAAACAATTGCTCAGGCCTATAGAGAACACACAGTGCAATCCAAATAAAAGTTATTTAGATTTCAGTAACTCCATTACTCACTGGAGAAGACCCTGTTCCTGGGAAAGACTGAAGGCCAAAGAAGAAGGGGATGGCAAAGGATGAGATTGTTAGTGTTATTGACGCAACGAACATGAAATTAAGAGAACTCCAGAGGATGACGGAAGACAGGAGGGCCTGGTGTGATGTCGTCCATGGGGTCGCAAAGAGTCAGACTCGACTGTGCAACTGAACAACAACAACTCTGTTTAGGATTGCACTGTTAATCTGCTTTTTGAGTGCTGTCAGAAAGATATCTTAGAAGCCCACTTAATAGCAAATACTGAGCATTCTCTTGAAACCAAATTCCCTACAGCTTTTGGGTTGGGTTTTTCCATTCTAAATTGAGGTATTGTGGTTTGGGTCCTGCAGATTTGAGATGGGTGGGGCCCTTTTGCCTACTTTTGTTCTTTCCTTGCAAGTCCTAACAGGTGACCCTCCCCCTTACTTACTTTAAACGGAGCTGGACAATAGTCAAATGTCTCCCCTGCTTCGGAGCAAGTCATACTAGATTCAGCTGGGAAAACTAACTGAGCTGTACTGAGAAAAAAATGCTTGCAAAGTGGGAAAGAAATGGGGGAAGGCATGCTGACAAAGTGCTAAGACTGGCTTCAGAACGTGCTTTACGTTAACCTCAGATTTCTTCTCGTATGCCTTGGGCTTCCTGAAACTTCTGCTTTTTGTCTTTCCTGAGTAGGCTGTAAGGGTTAAAAGCTGAAGTTATTTAGATAAAAGCTGAGATCGCATTAGGCACAAATTCTTTAAGGACAAACCTGAAATGGCAAGAACTTTGGTAACATCTTGGAGGGGTTGGACATCAGTGTCATTTTCAGAAATGCCGTTAAGTTTTTAAAGCGGTTAGCAGCACTGTAGGTCCAAGATTCCCCCCTCTCACCAGTTTGGTGTAGTGGTTAAGAGCGATGGACTCTAATCGGAAGAACCAGGTCCAATTCCCCATGCCTCCATATGCAGCTGCTGGGTGACCTTGGGTCAGTTCTCTGAGAGCTGTTCTCTCAAGAGCAGTCCTGTCAGAGATCTCTCAGCCCCACCTGCCTCACAGGGTGTCTGCTGTGGGGAGAGGAAGGGAAGGTGATTGTAAGCCACTCTGAGACTCCAAGTGAAGGGTGGGAGTATAAATCTTCTTTCCCCCCCTCCCTCCTGCTGGTCTTGAGAGGCATAATAAGGGAAAGATAAACCGATGCATGCTAGAATTCAACTTTTCATGAAAGGTACAGTAGCCCTGTGAATTGCAAGAATGATCCCCCCCCCCTTAATTACATTTTTCCTGGCAGTTAAGAGAGAAGTAACACTAAGGAAAGATTCTTCCTATGTTTGCTAGGGAACAGAGAATTCTGAGGAATGAATGTTACCTACAACAGCCAGCAGTATCTGGAAGTGGTATGAAAGGTATTCATTGAAATTTGTACCCAAACACAATTAGCTACTCACACAGACAACGCTATGCTCAGCTCTCTTGTTCTGCAGCTTCATCACCCAAGATTAAGGCTGGTCCTGATGAAACTCAGGAGCAAATACTGCCTGTGAGTTTAGGGGTCGTCAATCCGCCAAAACAGTTCAAGACATAATGGTGATCCTTGGACTGCAGTATGCTTTCAGGTGGTCTTAGAGACCTATGTGAACACCACAGAGGAAAATGCTAAAGGACTGTTCTGTGAAGTGATGTTCAAGCCCCTCCTGTGCTTTGAGGTAGCTGTTCTGAGTCTGCAGTGTGATATGCAAAGGGAAGCCTTCCAAGGCTTGTGCACTGCCTGTGTTCTGGAGATATTTGTCGGTCAGTACCAGATACTATTCCGTGCTGTAACGGGAGAGAATGCAGAGGACTACAAAGAACATATGAAGCTGCCTTTTTCCTATTGGTCCATCCGTATTGTCCTTAAGGGATTAAAAAATAAGGCCAAGGCAAATGGTGCAAAATTAAGTACTGATTTTGTATTCTTTTTGAAGAAGCACTGCAAGACTAACAGATTCCCCGAAGAAGCCTGTTGGTGAAACGCGTAGGGAATTTTGGGAATTTTAACTTATTAATTTATTTATGTATTGGATTTATAGCCCCCCTCCCCCTTACAACAGGGCTCAGAGCATGTAACAATATAATTATAAAATTACATTAAAAACAATCTTACAACAATCAATATCATAGCATGTATAAAGGGAGCACAGCACAGTGCCCCGTATCCAGAAGGGGAGTAAATCTCATGCAGGTTAAGTAATAAGGGGCTAACAGGCAAAGGAGGGAGGTCATCCATGGTGGAGACCATTGATTGTCCTCACACATGAGCCTGGCGGAACATCTCAGTCTTACAGGCCCTGCGGAATTGTCTCAGATCTCGGAATGATCTCAGATTAACTGAGTAATAAAACACGTTTTTACTTTATTTAACACCATTGGCCTTGACCTTATTTTTTTTTTAAATCCCTTAGTGACTGGTACAATCCTTTTATTTTCTCTTTCTATCCGTACTGTCCCAGCATCTTGTCCTCAAATTTTTTTAAACTGGAGATACTAGAGCTAGAACCTGGGAACTTCTTTATGCAAAGTAAAGCTATGGCCCCTCACCGTGTTGGTGAAATGAACATATCTGACAAAGAGAGCTGTGATCTGATGGAGGGAGCTTTGATTCTCAAAAGCTTAACATCCTGGAAATCTTATTCAACTTTAAGACATTATTGGACATGAATCTTGCTCTTCTATTGAAGATGAAGAGGAGGAGGAGAGATTGGATTTATACCCTGCCCTTCACTACCCGAAAGAGTCTCAGAGCAACTTACAATCTCCCTTCCCTTCCCCTCCCCGCAACAGACACCCTGTAAGGTAGGTGGGGCTGAGAGAGCTTTTTTAAGAACTGCTCTTTCCAGAACAGCTCTGAGAGAACTATGACTGACCTGAGGTCACACCAGCAGCTGCACGTGGAGGAGTGGAGAATGAAACCTGGTTCTCCCAGATAAAGTCCACGCTCCTTACCACAGCACCAAAGTGGCCAACGCAGCTACCCACCTAAAACAACTGAACCTATGAAGCTGCCTTTACTGTTGGAACCTCTTGTTCAGTACTGTCTTTCTTGAAGAAGATCTTAGGCAAAGAAAGGTGTTTTCCCCAACAGCTGCTGTCTGAGATCCCTGAACTGCAGATTCCAGGGAATGAACCTGGGACTTTCTGCGCAAAAAGCACATGCTCCTTCTTGGAGCCTCTTCCCTTCTTTAAACTGTAACAGTGGTTTGTGATTAGCAGAGCTTAAGAATGGCTGCTCTGGGGGGTGGCAGAAAGTCAATGGTAAAGTTAGGGCAGAAAGCACCCTGTTGACCTTTATCCTTGTGAAGGAGAAAAGGTGAATATTTGTGTAGCAGGTAATGATTGTGAGACTTGGGGGGGTGGGGGAGTAGGGGATGCCTTGTCGAACAGAGTGAGGAATAGCAAGGGAGAGGTCATTTCCTGGCTGTCAAAGCTCTTTTTCTCGGTACCTTCATTATTAATGATATGCTAGCTGCCAGATGCTGCTTCTGTATGTAAGAAAGCAAACTTCCTCCCGTAGACAGTAAAAGCATCCTTTTACCTTGCCCTAAAGTGCTAAAACCGTGACTTATGCAGCAAGCTGAAATTTTGACTCGGGCTGGGTAAAACAAATGGATTAGCATTAAGAACCGGACATCTCATGGAATTAAATATTAACATAAATGTTATGGCAGAGTATCAATGTATTATACCCAGCAGCCTGTACGTGTACGGCTTGTCCATCTGCTGCTGCAGAAGTTCCCGATAGGCACCGAATAATGGTGCGTTGCGGTGCAGATGTCAGGAGGAGACCCGGTTCGGATCAAAATGTGATCTATCGAGAGTTGCTGCAGCTCCAGGATTTTCATGTGCCGGAGACGGCAGCTGTCTTCTGTTATTGCTCATACAATGGAAAGTTGGGCCCAGCTCTCAAAGCTGGTCATATAAAATGTCAAGGGAAAAATGATACTGATCTGTGATGAAAAATGTCACCTCTCTAATCTTTGTCCTGGTAGGGTAAGCGAATTGGGGAGGGCCGCTCTCTTATTTTCCTTGCGCTCTTGCCAATGTGTGATATAGGTTGGAGAGGCCGCCGATCCAGAAAACACAGCCAGGGCTGTAATCTAAAATGTCAGCCGTGCAAGGGAAGAGATGTTGGTTCTAAAGTTACAGGGGAAATTATCACAGGAGGTTCTTCTTGTCCTCACTGCGTGGAGAGAAGGTACTGTTTGGAAACTTTGATTTGTTGACAGAGATTTGCATAGGAGACGGGGAGAAAGTGGGACTTAATGTACATAGGGTTTTCCAAATTACCATGCAAGCACTTCTTGTTACCCACTGGCAAACCCACACCCACAGTTGACCTGTAGTGTGTGTTCAGTAGGGATTTGTGGACAGTCCTGAGGTTGTCTGGCTATGAATTGTGTATCTGTATATGACGTGGGCTTGGAAATTCATGTCTGCCAGCCTTCACAGAGAGTGTTTTCAGGCGTACTATTAAATACTTTCGGCATTCACCTGGAAAATGTAATGTGTGAACCAGTCCTTGTGTAAAGTGTAATGCCGAATTGTGTTGAAAAATGTCCCGGAGAAGGAAGATATTGAGAACTGCCACATATCATCCTTGGAGCAGATGTAGGTCAGCAAAAGATTCTTTAAAAAAAAAAAGAAATAAATAAAAAGATGTAGTTTGCAAATGTGCCACTTGAGAAACAGAATGAGAAATGGTGCTTTTGAAAACGAGCCATCTGGGACAGCTTTGGCGTGCCAGCATCGTTTAAAAACAGCAAGGAGTAAGATGGAGGCTCCTGAGCTGGGTTTCCTATTCTGGGAGTGAAGATAGCAAACCAGTCTGTTGGAATTCTAAAATTTGGAGTCATTTGGGTAAAAACCCTTCAGGTTGTGGGGGATCTGTACTCCAGGGGCATCTTGTGAAAATAGCCAACTTGCCAGGGTATTCCATATACAGCATAAATTGGGTAAGGGGTGGGTGGAGAAAACTCTGCAGAGCTGGGAGTAACTACCCAACCACTTCTCCCCTGCCTTTGTGAAACTGGGAACCATGGGGAGTCCTAGAGCCCCTTTCACTCCATCTTACTGACAGCATCACATCTCCATAAAAATTCCAGATGGGTCGCCATGTTGGCCTGTAGCAGCTAACTAACAGGAATCCAGTGGCACCTTAAAGACAGACTTTATGCCAGCATCCGCTTTTGTGGGGCGGAGCTCACTTCATCAGATGCACTGAAGTGGAGATTCATCAAGCTGATGTATATACCTAGCCTACTATGTATACTAGATAAACTTGCTCATGTCATCAGATTCTTCTGTGGAAGCCTTGCTCAAATTGCCCCTACCTTCAGAGGTGAATTGGGTGGCTCCCAGGGACTGGGGGTGGGGAGACTACCAAAGGCAAGCTGATGTGTGTCATAGAAACTGAATAGAAATCCTGATTCATTCCATAATCTTCAGAAGAATTTCAGTAGCTAAGTAGATATGCATTTCATTGCCTCCTTTAGAAATGGTGAAGCAGTATCTCCAAACTAATTGCTGTTTTGCAGTTATGTATTTTGAGGTGTAAATAAGTGTGTGGAATTTAGTTCAGAATAAGGTATTCTTTTTTTCTCTCTCCCAAGGGTGAGAACTCTGCAGCACTGGAGGAAGAGATGGTATAATGACCATCCTTTCATTGACCCCAAATAAACAAGACCCTTGAAGTACTGTGGCTCAGTGGTAGAGCATCTGCTTCGCATGCAGAAGTTCCCATGTTCTACTCTGAACATCTCCAATTAAACAGATGGAAATTTGAAATACCTCTTCCTAAAATCCTAAGAGAGCCGCCGCCAGTCTGAATGAATGTTACTGACCTTGATGGACCAATGATTTGATTCAGTATATAGCAGCTTCATGTACCATGTGTGGTGACAATGTAATTTCCCTAGTTACACTAAGCTGTAATGGCTAAGGAATCCCAGATCCTTGTTAAGTCCTTGGGAGTTATTGTCAAACCTATTGATTTCTAATTTATCATTTTCATGCCAGCTGTCCCTTACAGATTGCTTTGGTAACTTTCAAATCAGCAGCAGGATGTCCTGGTTTCTGGATATTGCTGCTTTAAATGTCAGATTTATGTCATTAGCCAGTAAACCTCTTTGATTTCAGTTGCTTCTCATTAAGGCTGATCCTGAGAAATATTCAAGATCAGGAGCTGGCAGGGTAGCTGGAAATAGCCACGGTGATCCAGCAGATGGCAATCTTCACTTTGAATCAATAAAGCACTTGTCACATGCTAGCCGCACACATTTTAAAAAAATTATTTCTTTCTTACCCCTTCTGGACCCATGGCTGCCTTGGGGCTTAAGGGTGTTGTAGACGTCATTGTGCCTGGACCTACTGGAAACCAGGGTTATCTTCTCCTCTGCAACAGACTTATCCTCACAATGTTACCCTTGTGTTCCTGTTAAAGAAACAATTCCCTCCACCCCGACATCTTCTGTGCAATATCATTTTGAGAACCTCTTCTGAAAGAATGCAGTTTTGACTTGTTTTTTTTTTAAATTTATAATGTGCCTTATCTGAGCTTTAAAGAGGCTTGCAGTCAGTCAAAGATGATAAAGGGTGCAATGAATCTAACAACAAGCTAAAAATCCATATGTCCAATAACATCAGCCAGCAATCAATCAAGGCAAATTAGTCAGAGAAAGCCCTTTGAAAGAGGACAGGTCCTCTGGAAAGCCCATTAAGGAAGGTGCCTTCTGCAGACTTCTGGCAGGCCACTCCGTAGAGCTGTGGCTGGCTGTCACTCAGAGGGCAATTGTCCTGCCATGGACTACTCACACCACACGAGTAGAGAGTACAACCGGCAGGCTGGACATAAATTGGAACTGGGGCTCATGGAGGAAGTAGTGAGCCTTTTGGTATGCAGATCCCAGGTCATGAAGGGCTTTATATGAATAGAATCCAAAAGCAAACTGGAAACCAGTGAAGATGTTTCCAAACAGATTTAAGTATATGTAGCCCCCAGCATCAACAAAAAGGCATGTGTCTACATTTTGAACCAACTGGAGCTTCCATGTTGTCTTCAAGGGCAGCACCATATTAGTGTGCTACAGTAGTCCAGCCAGGAAATGACAGAAGCGTGGATCAATATGTCAGAGTTTATGAGGGGAGGAAATGCTAGAAATGAAGGAAAGCACTCCTGCCATTAATGGCTCCTGCTTTCTCCTTTAGAAGCAGGTGCATTTCAGAAAAGGGAGAGTTGCTATACGCCTCAGGTTAAATATAGAATGTGTTTCTGTCTTTGGAGGGGTCGATATGTTACGCTTCTGTGTGAAAGGGTGGCAGGCATCCCATGCTATTAACACTCTTGTGCTTCTTTTGTGGTAGAACCATAAAGAACAATGTCTCCTGTTTCAAAAGCTTGATGGATGGTGGCGACCCTGGGAGGTGGCCAAAAAGTAGCTCATGTGCTTTCCCACAATAACTGTGTCAGCAGCTACGGATGGCCAGGGGTTTGACCTCTAGCCCGGAATGACAGTGGGTCCTGTATGGATGTAACTAAGACCATAGACTCCTCTGTCTGTCATATAGGTAACTTGAGATATTTTTGCTCTACAAGATACTGAAATATAGATGATTGGTTGGATCCAAAGTTCTGTAAGTGGAAGAAACATAACCGCTAGAGCAATTTCAAAAATGTTGATGCCAGAGTTTGGAGAGTCCATGCAGTGCTGTAATAGGCAGGTTTTCATGCTTCTGCAGTAGGTTGCAGAAGGTCTGCCTTGTTCTCTCTGACCACTCTCTCAACCCCTAGCATAATTTTCTAATCCTTTATTATGCCCCCTCTCAGCCATCTCTTTTCCACACTGAAATGTCCCAGTATCTTCAGCCTTTCCTCACTGGAAGGGTGATCCAACCAAGAGAGCCAGTTTGGTGTAGTGGTTAAGTGCATGGACTCTAATCTGGGAGAACCGGGTTTGATTCCCTACTCCCCCATTCACAGCTGCTGGATGACCTTGGGCAGGCCATAGTTCTGTCAGAGGTGTTCTTGAAAAGGAGCAGTTTCTGTCAGAGTTCTCTCAGCCCCACCTACCTCACAGGGTGTCTGTTGTGAGGAGGGGAAAGGAAGGGAGTTTGTAAGCTGCTCTGAGACTCCATTGGGTAGTGAAGAGCAGGGTATAAATCCAGTCTCTTCTCTTCTTAATCATCTTGGTTGTCCTTTCTGAACTGTTTCTTACTTTGCAATGTCCTTTTTGAGATACGTTGACCAGAACTGTATGCAGTATTCCAAATGAAGCTGCGCCATAGAGCTGTACAAGAGCATTATAATATTGGCTGTCTGATTTTCAGTCCCTTTCCTAATAATCCCTGGCATAGAGTTTACCTATGGCCAGCCCACTGGGCTGACCATTCATTGAACTAAATTTCGTTACCCAGTCACCCATTTTGTGCAGATCCTTCTGGAGCTCTTCACAAGGTGATTCTGCATCTGGCATTCTCTCCACATTTTCTCAACACTGAGGAAAAGGTGCAGCTCAAAACCATAATCAAATACCCCCGGGCAATGCCGTATTGACTACAAAGTCACCCCTGAACTGCCATAAATCTATGCAGAAGGTACCATAAACCTCAATGATCAAAGAAAGTGAAAGCGGCAGTGTAGAAAGTACCATAAAATCCGATAATCAAAGAAAGTGAAAGTAGCATGCAATGCAGAGGGGAATTCCTGTTCCAAGGAGGGTTTGATAAAACAGCAGAGGGAAAAGCCAATACAGAATTGCCCGCAGTCAGCCTCACTTTTCATTATTCTGAATCTTTTTGTGTTATCTGCAAACCTGGCCACTGCACTTCTCACCCCCAGTTCTAGGTTGTTTATGAACAAATTAAATAGCACTGGGTCCAATACCGATCCTTGTGGGACCCTACTACTAATTTCCCTCCATTGAGAGAATTGTCCTGTTATTCCTACTCTCTGTTTCCTTTCGTTTAACCAGTTTTTAATTCATAAAAGGGCCCATCCTCTTATCCCATGACTTTTTGGTGAGGTACCTTGTCAAAAGGAAGTCCAAGTATGTAATGTCTACTGGGTCACCATTATCCACATGTTTGTCAACTTTCTCAAAGTATTCCATGGGAAAGCTCAGTGTTTTTGCTTTTGGGGCTTTAATGTGACTTGTCTGTTTGCTGAAAGTCCTCCTTGCTTGCAACTAGATCTCATTGAAATTGATAGCAGTTACTTGCAAGTAAACGCTGGATTGAACTGTAAAGTGGAAACCAGCATGCTTTTTACTGTCTTTGTCTTAGTACATTAATGGAAAAGAACCGGGCCCCCCTGACGATTGGGTGAAAGGATGAGGCCAATTAGCTCACCCACATACCCAGCTCCTGTGATCCCTGTTCAGCACAGTGGGAACTTCTGCACTTCAGATTGCCTGGAAAGAGGGCATTTATTGCCGGAGTAATGTCCTGGCCCAGATACAAGCCCCATTCATATCCACTCCCTCCCTGAAATGTTTGGTTCTAAGCCATGGTGTTTTCAACACCAGCTGTTCCAAGGTATCTTTCAAACTTTAATAAACCTGTTTTTACATATTGCCCTTCCCTGCAAATTCATTATTTCCCCTTTGGTACAATTACTGTCAATATATTCTCGATGACCATGGAAGTTTGTGATTAAAAATAAATAAAAATGTATTGATCTTTGGGGATCAGCCTTGATGAATAGTGAATCAGGTTTGTTTTTTTTTAAATGGGAAGCAAATTATGGCTTGCTTTACTTACTTTCCTCAAAAATTGTGTTTGGAATCCTTACCCTCATTTCTGATTGTCCCTAAAGATACACTACCCTAAAATTCTCCCTGCCCTTGGCTGGCAAGAGCAGATGAGTTCATTGCATAGTTAAAGCCAGTTATATTTGATTTAGTTTATGCAAGGGAAAAACGTTCTCGGTGTTCAACAGCTGCCTATACCAGGCCAATAACATATAACAGTGTTTGGCATCTTGAGATTTAAATGTTTTCCCTAGACTCTTCAGCTCATTCAGAAGCAGCTGGGAATGCTGTAGTCCTGTCCTTTCCCCTTTATTAACATTTTGCAGCAGTTTCCTTAAGAATTTGTAAGTCTCTAGAATGTGTCGCAATTTTGTGTCTGTCTCAAGCCGTAGAACTCTCTCTCGGAAATGTCAGGAAACGTCAAGTCATCTTGGGCGGCCGTTCTCATAGATGACCCTTATTTGCCAATTACTATTCCATGGTAAATGCTCATTCGAGTGTCTGTCTCTGCTATACACATTCATGGCTGTGGCAGTAACTTTTTCACTTCTGCCGTCGATCAAGTGATCCAACCCAAACACCAGAGAAGCACGGAAGGGAGTGAGTAATACAAAAGATACAAAAGATCAAACCATTCATAAATAATGGAAAATATATATTCAACATTCAATGGGTATAATAATCTAAACCTATATAATTTTTTTTCCAAAAATACAATATAGTAATCAGAAACTCAAAAATACATGGTCCAAATACAAAAACCAGCCCTATTCATCCACCATCAGAAACAGTCCAAGTCAAATTCCTCAAACAGTGAAAAGTCCAAATAAAGATGTTTATGATTCCTCTTCAAAAAAACTCGTCTCGCCGCATGTGTATCCACTTCACGGCCTTGCCAGCCTCAAGTTGCCGTATCGCCTTGCTTCCTCAAAAGTGGAACACCAAAACCACCCAGCTCCAGTGTAAAATAATACACAGCATCTTTTTTTTATTCATAATGTACCTAAGACCAATTACTGTGAGGGCGAAACAAAGAACTCCTTATGGTGGGTTGGAAACTCTTGCAAGGTTATTATGATCATGCTGCAGAACATGGAGACTGCCATGGATCTTGGCATCGTTAGGCAGCTACTGGGGCCCCAGGAAAGGCACCTACAGTCTCTGACTGTTGGGGCACAAGGTCCCCCTAGCACTGTTCCTTGATTGGACTCTGGCTTGAGGGAATGTGCTTTGTGAGGGTTCTCCTCAGTGTCCTGTCTGGCTGCATATGGGAGATTGTCCTGGGTGCCTACCCAGCCAGAAGTGGCTGTCGCAAACGTTTCTGAAATAAAGTAGCAAGGTGCAGGTTGAAGCCCTACTAGTTTGTATGCTGATATGGCTTGTTGGAGGGGAGTGAGGCACCCAAGGGGAAGCAGCAGAGTGGGGGTCTCTTGCTCTCTTTTGATTGGCCCATCCTAGTGGAGCATGGAGCAATTGCTGGTCATAATGTGTCCCCTCCTGTAGGATACTCTAAAAAGTTATTATGCCCCAATCTAAACTTGGATCTAGGGTTGCTTGGTCCCTCCCGGCTACTGCTGGGGGATGGGGAGGCAGGGTTCTCAGATCCAGGTTGGGAAACTCCTGGACATTTGGAGATGGAGCCTGTGGAGGACAGGGACCTCAGTGAGTCCACCCTCTAAAGCATCCATTTTCTCCAGGATAACTGATCTGTGTAGTCTGGAGATGATCTGTAATTCTGGGGGGATCCCCAGGTTCCACTTGGAGGCTGGCATCCCTACTTGGATCATGTCCTGGTAGATATAGATCCCAACTAGGGCAATGGAGCGTCTACAGTTTTAAATATGAGCATCCTAGGATGCAGTGGTTGTCTGCTTCTGCAGAGGAGTGCAGCTTCTCCAAATATGCGGATTGAATGGGAAGGGGCAGTGTTGCTTGTAGCAGGCAGCTTTGCATGGCCATGTCACGGAGGTGTTTGTCAGTCAACGGGGTTCTATTTGCATGTTCAGTACAGCTGCACTGGAGTGGAGAAGAAACTGAGCTGAGAATTGTTCTGCAAGGCAGCTTTTAACACAAGATTACGCCATGGCCTAAAAAGGGTTAAAGAGTCACTTATGACGATTGTGATTGTGTCTGGTAGGGCAACTCTCCCAAAGTGTAATTGAACCATTTTGGTTTCACGGTGCCAAGGAGGACCCTCAACCCATGTCTGAACCCACTCTTCTCTCTTTCCTTTCATTTGCTTGTTCTTGGGCCAAGAAACAGGGTTCCCAGTTTTCAGCTGGGGCTGAAGTTCTTCTGGGATTATGCCAGATCCCCAGACAACAGAGATCAGTTCCCCTGGAGGAAATGGCGGCCTCACCTCTATGTTGAGTTTCCTTCCCTTCCCAAACTCCACTCTTCCCAGACACTATCCCCTAAAGGCAAAGGTTTCCCTTGCTCGAAAGCCAGTCGAATCCGACTCTAGGGTTGCGGTGCTCATCTCCATTTCAAAGCCGAAGAGCCAGCGCTGTCCGAAGACATTTCCGTGGTCATGTGGCCGGCATGACTAAACACCAAGGCGCATGGAACGCTGTTACCTTCCCACCGAAGTGGTACCTATTTATCTACTTGCAATTTCTTGCTTTTGAACTGCTAGGTTGGCAGGAGCTGGAACTAGAGATGGGAGCTCACTCCGTCATGCGGCACTCTCGGGTCTTGAACTGCTGAACTACTGACCTTCCACAGCCTGCAGTTCAGCATCTTAACCACTTAGCTAAGTACAAAACCCTAGCGTCTGCCATTGTTTTAGCATAATTACATTGAGGGGAAGGTACAGCTCTGGAGCTATTTGTTGCAAAGTATGAGTTTCTCTAATTCCCGTCCTTTGGGCTCTCTGCACTAGCATCAAAGTGCTTTGTCATGCCTTTGTTCCAGACTTTTCTCAAGAGGCTGAGGTTCTGTACCAGAGAGTTGTTCCCACCCTTAACAAAAACGTAAAGTTCTGCATGATGGTGGAAGAATTGCCATCATACTTTGAAAGCAGCAGTTGGTTACAGGACAGGAACAGGTCTCTGACAAAGCGAATTTATATTCCTCGTTTTAGTGCAGACACTCTGTGTTCCAGGGAAAGGAAATTATAGAATCGCAGTTCATTTAGTTAATGTGCTGAATGCTGGTGTTTCCTTTAAAAAAAGTTACTTTTTGTTATTATATTGCCAAATAGGTTTGATTTAGTAACCTGGAGACTTTCTAGGTAAACTACTGTGTGTGTTTTCTTTTTTCTTTCTTTTTCTTTTTTCTTTGTTGAGTATTTTGTGTGTGTGTATGTTTGTGTTTGCGAGTCTGGAAGTCCTGGTGACTTCTAAGTGGGGCTGGGACATTTCAGAAAGGTGGCTTGATAACCTTCCTCTGCGTCCCCGGCCCTAGTATTTCTTGGAGGTTGCCCTTCCAACTACTTGCCAGGGCTGGCCCTAGTTGGCTTTCGAGATCAGGCTTGCCTAGGCTATCCAAGACAGGGCAACATAGTGTGTATATTTTCAATAGGATATCTATCTTCTGGGTGAGTATCTATCTATTTCTATCATCAACTATCTAGTACTGTTCATATGGCTATCACCTTAAGCAGCAATTAGAACCAAAAAATATTTTAAAAGACCTCACTCAGTATTATTTCTCTTATATTTGATTATTGCAGTCAATAGGATATTGATTATTCTGGGATGAAACAAATCTTCCCCAAACTTTCTAAGGTAGTTACTTAGGGTTGCCAGATCTGATTGTCCTGGCAGTGGGGGGTGGGAGGGAGCCATCTGGGAGTATGGGGTCAGGGCGATGTTGCACAGAAGCGACATTATCATGCCAGGGATGTTGCGTGTCAACACTCTAGCGTTTTGGCTGAAACTCTATAGTTACCATAGAGTTTTTTTGGCAAAATGCTAGCATGTTGACATCATCGTGCCGACCATGTCAACACATGGTGGGGCTCTTCAGGGGTGGGGCTTCCCCTGCCAGCCAGCTGGCTGGCAGTGGATTGGACTCCCAAAGATTGGGGGATTCCCTGGTCTGACCAGGGGTCTGACAACCCTTTAGTTACTCCACCTTGATCTACCTGTTCCTTGATGAAAATAAATGTATGGAGAGTCATTCTATACCATACTTCCCTACACTGAACTTCAGTTTTTGGGGAGAAGCTCAATGGTAGAGCCCCTGCGTGGCACACAGAAGGGTCCAAGTTCAATCCCTGGCTTCATCACTTAAGGATCTTGGGTAGCCAGTGTTGGGAAAGGAGAGCTCCCACCTGTCTGGCCAAACTATGCATTACATTTTCCTTGTGCCGTGTAGTGATCTAGCATTTGCAAAAAGTCTGTGGTTTTTACCAGTTCCCATCCCCTACTCTGGGTAGGGAAATTCCTGATGATTGAGGGGTGGAGACTGGGAAGGACGGAATTTGGGAAGGGGAGGGAGTTCAGCATGGATATGATGCCATAGATTCTACTCCCCAAAGCAGCCATTTTCTCTGGAGGAACTGATCTCTGTTGTCTGGAAATCAGTTGTAATTCCAGGAGATGATCCCCAGGCCCGACGTGGAAATTGGCAACCCTACTACTTGCACCTAAGGCTTTAGCCCCCTCTTCCTGTAGCCCCAATCCACACGGGGCCTTGTGTACTTGGGAATTGGGTTGCACACATGGAATTTGCAGAGCTCAGAACCTGCAGAGCACATCTCATTGTGGGGAGGACACAACAAAACTTAATGTGTAATTCAGCCCTGAGTCGGTGATACTGAGCTAGATGGATGATGTTCTGACATTCTAAGGTCCAAAACATATTTTAGAACTTCTCCAACTTTTTGCCATCAGCATATTTTCTTCTTTGAAGTTTCTGATCACATTTTCTTTCTATACAGATTTTTTTTCAGGTCAGTTAATAGCACCAGCTATGAGCATATGGCAGTACATCTCCCTGAATTTCAAAAATTAGTTTCTTAACATTCTTCTAAAATTTCTGAATAACTTTACACATCCACCAAATATGTCCTCCCCGATCTGCAACTGGAGTCTGGCAGTCCCTCTTTGATTTGAAGCCCTAGGGTACACATTTTTATTACTATTGTTACTGGTGTGTAGTAGTATTGATACCTAATTTTATAGAACTCTCCCTCATGGCCATATAAGAAGAAATCTTGGCAGCTGTTGTACAAATGGATTTCCATTGTGATAACAGAATGCATGCTCCTGAATCTCTTCCTTGCAGTTTTGAATATTTATCATCAGCAGGTGATAGATTAATCAAAATATTATACTTTTTTGCAAGTAGACTTGTAATGTTAACCACCAAGACGTGAATGAGTCAATTTACGAGCTACATCATGTTCTCCCTGCTCTTTCCCAATTAGGTTTCATATCTGCAAACATTGGAATTGTGAGGGAAATTTGTTCTTGCATCTTGTTCTTAATTTCATTAAATGTCACGTCTTCCCTGCACGTACAGATAGTTAAATTTCAACAACGGGTGCTTTTTGTCTGCAGCAGCGAAATCTGTAACAGCATTTGCATATGTTTTCAGTTCCTGAAGCTTATATGAGAGATGTCCAGTGCAAGAATTTTTTTTTAATCCCAAACATGTCATTTCTAAATCAAACTAGGTATTAATTGCTGTTTTTTCTTTATGCATTGTAACCTGATCTCACAAGAATATGGAATGTCCATAGGGTTACGAACCTCCAGGTGGTACCTGGAGATCTCCTACTATTGCAATTGATTTCCAGATGACCAAGATCAGTTCCCCTGGAGAAAATGTCTGCTTTTGAGGGTGGACTCTATAGCATTATACCCTGCTGATGTCCCTCCCCTCCCCTTCCCAAGCCCTGCCCTCCCCAGGCTCCACCCCCCAAAGTCTCCAGATATTTCCTAACCCAGAGCTAGCAACCCTAACTATCCAAAGTTCAGTTCTCCAACAGCTGAAGTAAAGTCTCGAAAGCTACTGGTCCCCCCCCCAAAAAAGTGACTGCTCTTGAGTATGACTGACTTCCTCATTAGTGCCTTTGTTTTTATACCTGCCCTAAGTTCTTGGTAGGAATTCTTCAGTCTTGTGTTCGTTTCATAACTTCATGGGTCATGAGCCCTTATTTCCCTTCAAGTATTCTGTTTTTGCCTCATCTTTCTGCTTGAATGACTTCTGACCTGACCTTGGCGCTCATTGTGATACATCGTACTCCTGTGTGGATTGTCGTTTAGAAAGAGCTGCTATTGAACTTTAGAGTGAACCTGCTTCAATTTGGGGCATTTTTGCAGGTAAGGGTAGAAAAAACACACGCCTTTTATCTTGTTATGGCTGACTGCTAAGCAACAATAAGATGAACTCTGAAAAATTGTGTGTATAGGATGTGTCTATACAGTGCCCATTACGTTCCCATATCTGGCAAGAAAATGACTCAATGCACTTGGGATGAAATATGGTGGAAGTTTATTGACTTTAATGTGATCTACGACATGCCTAACTGCCCTATTTATCTCTCCCTCATTCCTTCCCTCCCCCACATGCAGCAATATCTGCCATGCCAGTTCTTATTGAGGTCTCCCGCTGCTCTCTTTCTTCCCAGAGAGAAACTCTGGAGAAGTGTCACAGAAATTTCCTGAATAATTTTAGCCTCCAGGTGGTCATTCATACTGCCTATTCCTCTGGATTGCCCATAGACCAGAAACACCTGCTAAGGAAGACCTTCTGGTGTCGTAGCCCCCACATTCAGGAGGATTTTGAGCCACTGGGCCTTGAAATTGTGTAGCCTCCACCTCCATAATGGCTAGCTCTGTAGTGACAAAACTTGCCTGGGTGAGTGTATCAGGTTGGTATCTTGGGCTGTTCCCCACTTTAACCTTCTTGAGATTCATTCCTCTCCTTACTCCACAACGTTCTCCACATTGACATAACAAATGTAACTTCTGTAGACTGAAGGGCCAATTCACAAGTTATGAAGACTTTAGATCACATGTGCACTGGGAGTTCTGGTGTGGGCCCATTTTGGATAGGGACCGCTATGCACGTGGAGAAAGGGCTTAAGCCTCCCTTCCGTCTCTTAATGAAAGTTAACCTATGCCATGGAAGGGTGCTGATTCTTATGGTGAGTTTCAGATTTTGAGCTGTGCTGGACATTTTTTGTGTGTGTGTGTCCCTCCCCCCACATAGTTCCCTGAGAGTTAAACTAGAAGGAATGTTCTACCTCCATTATTAAGGCATTGACTATGGCTCTAGTCTAGACTTTTATGGAATCGTTCATTTTTTTTTTTTAAAGCACACGTATATAGAGGAATTAGGGTTGCCAGGCCTGGGCTGGAAAATACCTGGAGATTTTGGGGGTGGATCCAAGAGAGGGCGGAGTTTGGGGAGGGGAAGGGCCTCAATGCCATAGAGTCCGCCATTCAAAGGGGAGCTGACCTGTCAGCTGGAGATCAGTTGTAAAAGCAGGAGATCTCCAGGTCCCACCTGGAGGCTTATATTTCAGATAAAGGACTCACAATAACCAGTTTTTAGGGCTACTGAAACTTTATGTATTATTAGTCAACATGTTCTGTTACTGGTATATTAAGCTGTATATTTTCAAGTATGCAGTTAAGCTTTCTTATACTAGCTGCATGTTAATCTCTTGCTCTGAATGTTGATACAATGTGGCTTTTTAATTAGACCCCTGCTCCAGTTCTCCCCCAGAGTGACAGAGAGACATTTTAGTCCTACCCTTTCTTTTTTACAATTACTCCCCTTTCAAATATAACCACTCCCTTAAGTATTTGCAAATACTTTACATAATAATTTGCTTTGCTACTGTTTATCATGCCACTTTGGAGAACTATCTGGATATTAAAATGGCGACACCCAAACCTATAAGTAGGCCTGTAACGTTTGTGGATATTTCGGCTCTTGTATTAATGGAACAGACAGCCAAGTCATGTTTACTGGTTTTGACCATTGACTGTGCTGATAAATGTAGTTTTAGAGGTGGAACCTGAGGGAGGCAGGTTTTCAGGAGGGGAGGAACTTGAATGAGGTATAATGCCATAGAGTTCACTTGCCAAGTCAGCCATTTTCTTCAGGCGAACCAATCTCTGTCTCCTGGAATTCAGTTGTAATAGTGGGAGATCTCCAGCCACCATCTGGAGTTTGGTAATCCTAGTGAAGAGACCCAAGAATGTAGATGTCTAAGGAACAGGTAGCTTGAGTTCTGTAGATTATAGTTGTTAAAAATGCATACACATGTCTGCGGCACTAATAAATCAAAAGTTTTAATGTAGATAGGATTGCCACTCCCCAGTTGGGGGCTGGGAATTGCTCGGTTTTATGGGTTCCTGTGTGTCACTGGCCAGCCGGCTGGCGGGTGAAAATCCCTCCCAACAGCAACATCACACAATGTGCCTATGTGACCCAGAAGTGACATGGGCATGTCCATGATGTCAGGGGGCAACACTGGTTTTTGGGCAAAACTCTATGGTTTCAGGGTGATTTTACCATAGAGTTTTGCCCCAAAAACCAGAGTGCTGCCCCCAATATGCCTACATTACTTCTGGTGACATCAGCACATTGGAGGCAATGCTTCCAGCTCCTGGAATGTGTGTTCCTCCCCCCATCTTGCGGCTGGCATCTTCAACAAACCCGACAACATGTTGGATCCAGCGTCTTGCATCCAGGGAGACTTCCTCCAGTGGAGGAAGATTGAACAGGAGAGAATAATTGGATCCAAGCTTTATATTTCTACTTTCTCTATGCTTGAACACCTACTTTCTCTATGCTTGAACACCAAAGGGCCTGATTCAGGCTTCACTTAAGAGTTCTTGGGGGTGGGGCTACAGTGGCGCAGGCAGTATGCGAATGGCCGTGGTTGTGCTGAACTCTTCCAAAACTGTAGGTGGGAGCTAAAGATGTTATTAGTGCCAGCTGTATAGAAGATTTTCACCCTAATGAGTATTGGGAATGGGATCCTGTTAAGAACAAATGCCTGCTAATTGGGTTACAAAAATTATTCCACTGCACCATTACATTGTTAAGATTTTGACTTTAATAAATATTAAATGTGAAGAAAGTAGCTTGGGAGCCCTGAGAATAACTGAAAGCTCCTTCCGAGGTGGAGGCAATGGATGGTCATTCCACATAGACATCTGATGCAATTTAAAGCCTTTTAAAAATCCTTTAAAGCTATGCCCATGATAGTGGATGGGGGGTGGGGGTGGAATGACACCCCTGACAAGGGTAGTGCCAGGAAAATGAACTGCTAGATAAGATTCTTGAGATTCTCAAATAGGAAATAGCTTCAGTAATCAGAGTGTGAGTGATTGTGTGGTGCCTTCCTTCTTTCCAACGCCAGTCATAAATTGTATTGCATTCACATTTGTGTAAATGTGAGGTACCACTGCAGTTTTTGCTGGAACTGAATATGCAGCATTGCAAATGAGGTGAGAACTGGGCATGCATTTTTTATTACCTTTCTGTTGGGTTAATTCACATGTTATTTCATCGCAGCAATACTCATGCACAGGACTCTGGGTCAAAGTCTGCATCCACTGACACTTTTAAGAGCAACAGCATTCAGTTCTGGGTATAAGATTTCATGAGAGCTTATACCCAGAATTAAACTTTGTTGGTCTTAAAGGTACCACTGGGCTCAAGCTTTGTTCTGCTGCTTCAGACCAACATGGTGACCCATCGGAATCTATGGATCTTGTAAATGGATGTGTGAATTGGGGTGAATGCACCTGAGCAGGAATTTAACATATCACCATGTTTGCAGGTTTCTGGGTTTTACTAGAGCTTGCAGGCTGGTATGGAAGCAATTCACATGACTAACCCGTTCCCTTGTACTGTTTATTTAGGAATAATACCTTAATTGGAAAATATACTGTAAATTGGCTCTGTGGGTTGTCTCAGTCTATTGTCTCTCTCCTAGATAATCTGATCTAAAGCTTAGAAGATTTAAGTTAAATATATTGGTTCCAAGTGTGCATGTTTATTGCAGCTGTTAGTTCTAGCAGCAGCATGGCAGTACGTGTAAAAACAAAATATTGCTTTGCAGTAGGGGAGGGGCTGTGGATCCATGGTAGAGCATCTGCTTGGCATGCAGAAACTCACTGGTTCAGTCTCCAGCACTTCTAATGAAAAGCATCGGGCAGAAGGTGATGTGAAAGACTTCCACCTAAGACCCTGGATTAGGGTTGCCAGCTTCCAGGCGGAACCTGGAGATCTCCCAGTATTATAGCTCACCTACAGGCAATAGAGATTAGTTTTCCTGGAGAAAAGGTCAGGCTTGGAGGGTGGCTTTATGGTATTACACCCAATGACATCCCTTCGCTCCCCAAACCCTGCCCTCCCAAGGCTCCACCCCCAAAATCTCCAGGAATTTTCCAACCCAGAGCTGGCAACCCTACAATAGCCTCTGCTAGTCAGGTAGGGATTCTAGCCTCCGGGTGGGACCGGGGGATCTCCACAATGGCAGCTCATCTCCAGACTACAGAGATCAATTCCCCTGGAGAAAACTTATGCTTTGGAGAGTGGACTCGGTGGCCCTGTACCCCAATGAGGTCCTTTTTCTCCTCAGGCTCCATCCCAAATCTCCAGGAGTTTCTCAACCTAGATCTGGCAACCCCACACACACACCCATCCCCTGTCTGTGGCCTAGGGGGACCTGGCAACCCCACAGTCAGGGTAGACAACAGTGACTTTGATAGACCAATGGTCTGATTCAGAACGAGGCTGCTTCATGTGTTCAACTTGTGCCTGATGTTTTGCCAAATGAAGTGAAACTGGAGGTGCTGGTGATTGAACCTGGAACCTTCAGCATACTGAGGATGTGTTCTACCACTGGGATGGAGCCCCTTCTCTCCTTTCAAAGAGATTAACTTTGGCCTTATTGTACCAGGTTCTTAAGATCTGGAAAGCAGTCTTTATTAATACAGCAGAGAACGATGAACTCACATGTTCGTATTGTTTCAAGAGCTCATTCATTTAGGGCATTTGCAATGTTTTGTTCAATCAACGAATGGTTTGTTACAATCCAAGATCAGAAGTCAAGATCAGCAACAAAATCTGTATGCTTTAGTTGTGCGTCATGGATATTCTGAACAAAAATATACATATGCTAGAAGACAATTCGTTAAAGTGAGTCTGTATGCTTGCCTGATTAAGCGTGCCAATGCACAAAATCTAGCTACCTTAAGGTAGTTTCGTTACAGCAATAGGCAAGAAGAAGAGAAGTATGAAATTGGTCAGAGCTACCTGGATACTTGATCATAATTGTAGTAAGATATGTATTCTGAATGTTCTAGTGAAACCAGCAATATAAGAGGACATGCTCAGTTGTTCCTACCATTCCAGCTTGGCATGGGCAGAGTTGTTCCACATACGGGATGTGTGCATGTCTCCCTTCAAGGACAGCAGATGGAAGAACCTTAAATGATGTTTGGGGAATTCCATTGTAAATTATAGAGGAAGCTAGATGGAACAAAACTTTCGTTGCAATTCCCCACTGCGGGGTCAGAGTTGGCTTGTGATCTGTCTGCTTGAAGGGGGGTGCCCCATAGCCTCTGTTTGATTATTGCTTTAGCTCCTTGGTAACCCACGGGCAAAAGAGCTGTGCAGGAGAAACCCAGAAGTTTCAGTTCGTCCTCTATTGCTTTCACCCACCTTGAATAGAAATCATCTGAAAAAAATTACAGAAATTAATCTGGGAGTGGTGATGAAGAAATTTAGATTAAGCCAGAAACATATAGCTTGAAGACAGACCTGTGTGTCTAATGTTACCAGCCCTGCCTCTAGCTTGAGCATGGCATTAGGTATACATCGTGGTACTCCAAATAAGGATATTAAAAATCTGGACTGTATTGCTTCCAATCTAAGATAATCATCATTATACAGGCAAGCCTATGATCATCCATACATGAGCTGAGACATCACCTTATCCCGGAAGACTTCCAATATGTGTGTTATATGGGATCTCCCTTTTGTAAAGAAGAATCCTAATGTTGCTGAAGATGTTCTTTGGACAATGTTTTGTTTTTACCGGCTTGGATGCATAGGTAGGTTTGCCAGGACTTCTGCTGTAGTGAGAAGCCTCCCACTGGCAAGCTCTGAAAGGAAAAACAAAACAGTAACCTGGAAGTGACAATTCTAGGAATCCCTGGAAACTCTGTGAGAGCAGTTTGGCCCACTATGCTGCAGCCACATGACAGGAAATCATGTAACACCAGGTTCAAGAAAGAGCCAAAGTAACTCACCAACAGAGAGTTCAGTGCTGTGAGCACATGTAGAGCATTGGCCACCCCCTGCATCTCAGGCTGCCAGATTAGAGGAAGAGAAATAAGGCAAGGGAGAACTTTTGTGGGTGTAGGGCGGGTATTTCTGAATCTGTTTGTGCTAGGAAAGAATCCTCTTCAGACTGCGGAGTGATCTTACCTTTCTATTTTGGTGCTCCTTGCAGCACACAATGCAGTGGTTTCTTTGTTCATTATGAATGCACACCAGGTCGTCCCCCAAAAACAACAAAAACAGCACCTCTGTAGGAACTTGTGACCTGGCAGGTGGGTCCATGATCCACCTCAAGGCCCCAGTCTATTGGTTGAAGACCACTGCTGTCAGTGTTTCCCAGTTTTTTAAAATGTGATTTGCATATGCCTAGAGTTGCCAGACCATGCATGAGATTCAGCAGAAGCCGGGGTGGGGGTGGGGGATAAGATGGGGCATGCAGTGTTGTGCGCTCTAGGAATAATTGGAAACTTTGTGATAAAACCATAGAATTTCTGGTGATTCCTAGAGCTGTGTGGAATAATTTCCAGGTTTTCCCTGGAAATGGTATCATGGTACTTAGAGAGGTGGTGGCAGAAGGAAAAAAATCTATCTTTGAATTGCATGTGCAAGCAACAAGGGTCGCTCTGGCGACTCTACATCTGCCCCAGCACTCCTTGCAATTTCACAGAGCAACAAACCCTTTCGAACAGGCACTGCAGCCACTTGGGACGGCAAGATGACTTGGGTGTATTCCTCCACTTCTCCACTTTTGCCCACGGATTCCTCCCGTTCCTTGTAATCATCTAAAAAATATGTCTAGTGAAGACAGCTGATAACTGAATGTGTTCAGCAAATACAAAGGGGGCTTCCACACTACAGCTATTGTGCACTGCAGTTATCTTTCAAAGGAATTTCAAAGGGAGATTAGAAAGAGAGACTGCTGAATTGCAACTGATAATGAAGCTCAAGGCAATGCATCCACCAGTACTGAATTGAGACCTAGGTTTCCTGCCTCATTACCAGTGCTGATTTCTTTTTGCATATCACACCTAATCCAATCACACCTGCTATTGTCATTTGCCTGCTAGTGTCATTTGGCATCTGGAATCACTCCACTTTCCAATATATAGGACAGATTGGCTGACTTTCTAGCTATATCTGAAGAAGTGAGCAGTGACTCACGAAAGCTCTTGCCCTGCCACTAATTTTGTCAGCTTTTAAGGTGCTCCTGGACTCTTGCTCTTTTCTACTGCACCTATATTTCACAATGGCATGCAGGATGTTGAACTCATTTGTTATAAGGGCCGGATTGGACATAAATGGGACTTTGTCGGGCCAGGCCATGCATGTCATAAAATGTAATGCCAGGTACTGGAGGTATAAAATTTATAAAAGACACAGGCAAACCCAATTAATGATATTATTTTTTACTCAAAATTCAAACTTGCTTAAAACATTAATACTCTTACAATATTTTTTGTTTATTGTTTATTTAACAGTCTTTGATAACTGACACCTCTTGTTCTGAATTATTGCATCAAAATCTGGAGACAATATTTGTGCTGTAGCAGTCTTGGGGAGCGGGAAGCAAACCCTTTCCCCAGCCCGCTGTAATAGTCAATACTCTGAGCCTAGAACCTAGGGGAAAACATGCAATGGCTGGGCATTGCAAACTTCCCCCCACCAGGTCTACTCAGAGTGGTAGTGGCTCTACAAGCTCTCAGGTTGAAGTCTTTCTCATAAGCCACAGCCTGCTCCTTTTAACTGGAGGTGCCAGGGATAGAACCTGAGACTCTCTGCATGCCAAGCAGAAGATCGTCAACTGAGCCACGACCCCTCTTCTGCAATCTAATAAAGTCAACACTTTTGACAACATCCCCCAGGAGGTGGGTGGAGTGGATGGCACAGAGGAGAACACGAAGAAACTCTCCAAGACGCACAAAGTAGTACAGGGACTCCAGGACCAACCAGGAAACAGTGAAGTGAAGGGCACACAATAAAGGCAGATGGAATAAAACTGCAAAAGCTAACAAAACTCCTTTGATTTCAACCTGTTGGTTCTGTGCCAATGGGCCATTGAGCAACTAGAGGCCGAGGCTGTGTGCCTGGGGCAGCAGCAGGAGGAGGAGGTGATGGGTGGTGGAGGAGAGCCACCTCAGCATGACAAGCCACAAACCAAAAAAAAATAAAATTTCACAGCCCCTCACTTGCTAAAGGTGATTTTGAGGAGGAAGGGAGGGGAGGCAGACTCAGTTGAACAAGGTGATAGGGAGGGGGAGGCAGACCCAGTTGCGCCCGGGAGAGGTGCAGCATGACCAGACAGATACACACACACACCCCGAAAATCCTCCCTCCTGGCAGAGTGGCAGGTTTTGTGCTTTTGAGCTTCATGGTATCTCCTACCCGCCCACCGTTTTCTGCTCACCTTTCAGGCTTATGGCTCTCGCTCGTGCCACTCATCCCTTGTGCAGCTCCAAGCAATGGGTTGTTGTTTTTTTACAATCTGTGTGGGAGCAGACGGGAGTGGCTTTTGGCCCCATCCACTTCTTTCATGAGGGGGAAGAGAAGAGAGGCCCAAAACACACTCTCCCCTCAGCAGCTGAAAGGGTGGTTCTCACCACTTGCTTGTGGGCTGGATTAAGGCCCTAGGCAGGCTGGTTTTGGCCTGTGGGCCGTATGATTGACACCCCAGCCCTAATGGAACTGGAGATGCAGTGTTTCAAACTAGGGACCTTTCTGTCTGCAAAGCATGTGCAATGCCACTGAGCCTTCCCAAAGATGGGATATGTTTTTCACAAGGGAGGGCCTGCAGAGAGCAGAAACTAGTTACGAACATGCTGTATGTAATGTTCAGTTGTGTGTTGGCCTTAGATTTCTATGGTTTTCTAAGATTTTATAGAGTTTTCTTTTTACTCCTTTTGACTTGGCTACTTCAAAAATATAGTGTGCTTATGTGGTCCCTGGGTCTGTTCTGTTTTCATGCAAGTTTGTTGCAAACTTAGAGCAGTATACAGATAGAAGCATTCTGGGCATTGCAAGACCTGTGAACTGTGAGCTAACCAGTAAGTTCCCAGCCTTCCCCACCTCCCCTGGACACTTGCCATTGGGTAATTGATTCATTCTAGAAAAGCTCTGGAGGGTGGATTACCCTTCTCTTCCCTCCTGTTTTTAAAGAATGCCCAGTTAATTGAAAGATGATAGATTCAAACAGTGTTCTTTTTGTAGCAGGAGCTCCTTTGCATATTAGGCGACACACCCCAAAAGTAGCCAATCCTCCAAGAGCTTACAGAGCTCTTCTTACAGAGGCTACTGTAAACTCTTGGAGGATTGGCTACATTAGGGGTGTGTCGCCTAATAAGCAAAGGAGTTCCTGCTACAAAAAGAGTCCTGGAATTTCAAATTCAGCAGAAGTAGGAAAAGCTCTGAATTCCAAGCTGTTATTGTTACGCAGGTACAACTGGTGTGGGTCTAATGCCACTACAATATCATGAGTTTTCCATCTCTCAAACACAGATTATTGTTCTGATGGTGGCGGCGAGCTACATCCTCTCACTGGGAATATCGAGCTTTCAAGAGACAAAATGTCCTTGTTGTGACCAGCGGGTTTATTAAGACACAGTGATAGCAGCTCTAAAGGGAAATCTTAACAACAGCCTGTCTGCTGAGAGGTGCATTTTTATTTATTTATTTATTTGTCATTTGCTGTCGCGCTTGGGCTGAAATGTATGGAAGCACACAAGCTTTGTGCGGAGGAGCATTTGCAGAAACTGGGTAGACCCCAAGTGGTGGACAGGCCATAACAAAGAATGCTCGGTTTTTGTACAGCTGTATATTTCGGAGGCCCTGTAATGAAATACAACTTCAGTGGATTAGAGAAGTGCCACCAGTAATTTTATATATGTAGCTTTCAACTTTAATAAGGTGTTGCAAAACCTATGAAAACACAAGTAACTCAAACCACATTTTTGTCCTGCCAGCCTGGCCTCTGTTCTCGTGGTCCCCAGCCACAATATGGAGCTTTGTACTGTAAAAGGGAAGAAGGCAGTTAAATCCAATTGGGGGAAAAAAATCTGGTAATTGTATTGCCGTCTGTTACCTTTTTTCATCTGTTAAATATTGATGTATGAAAATTCCTGGATTATTTTAAAACTCTCTCTTACTAGCGAAGTGGCTTTGTGTTTCGTCGCGACCTTAAAACTCTTAGAGGATGTGTGTCAAAAATAGTACTTTTGGTCATTAAAATCGCATCAGCCGAACTTGAGAAACTGACCTGTAATTGTTTCCTGTCGAAGTATTAACATGAGAGGTTACTGCAGCATTTAGAATTAAGGATTTAAAATTGATTTGGAAGTTAAGCCTCTTCTAGGCATGTACCTGCTGTCAGGAAAATTGGTGGGTATTTTGGACAGCGATGATGGTGGAGGTCGAGGAGGAGGGATTGGGAATCCAATTTCATTCTAGCAGCAGAATTTTTCCCCCAATAGGTAGGAGTGAGCTACTGTGACCTGCCCCCCCCATCTCTGGAAATCAAGAATTCTTTACCTAGTAATTTATTAAACATGGTTCACCGCTAAGGAAAAAATTAAGACTGAAAGAATGGGGTTGATGAATGATTGGATATGTTTAATGAGATCTGGGTCTATATAATGCCTTCCACATGACCTAGGGAAAAAGCACAAAACTTTGGAAGAAAATTTCCCCTCTCCCTCCTGGCCCTCCCCCCCCCAAGTTTTTCTGATGGAAAAATTCGAAATTAGGATGAATACTGAAAAAAACCCTCCTATGGAGAAGAAGAGGAAGAGATTGGATTTGTACCCTGTCCTTCACTTGGAGTCTCAGAGCAGCTTACAAACTCCTTTCCCTTCCCCTCCCCACAACAGACACCCTGTGAGGTAGGTGGAGCTGAGAGAGCTCTGACAGAAACTGCTCTTGAGAGAACAGCTCTGAGAGAACTGTGACTGACCCAAGGTAACCCAGCTGGCCACATGTGGATGAGTGGGGAATCAAACCTGGTTCTCCACGATTAGAGTCCACACACTTAACCACTACACCAAACCACCAAAAGACAGGATGGGCACGCAGTAGACATATACTGCTCTTAAATCCAAGGTATACCTCTCCCTTCAACCATTGTGACACATATACCCAGGGCTGTTTTTGGGCAGGAATGCACAGAAACGGAATTCCGGCTGGCTTCAGAGTTGGCCATGCCCACTACAGCCAAAACCTCTGCGTGCATGGCTACAGAGGGAAGGCCTAGAGAGCAACACACACACCAGTGACTGAGGCAAGCATGTTGGGGTGGTGGTGGAAGGATCAGGGAGGCATTTAAATGCCTTCCCTGGCCTGCCCAAGGGCTGGCTTGCCCGGGCTCTGCACAGCCGCAGGGCACCCGGTCAAGCCAAGGGAAGATGGTGGTGTGGCTTATTTTGCTAATGAGCTGTGCTGTGGGGTGTGACCTAATATGCTAATGAGTTTCTGTTGTTTGGTGCGGTCTGTTATGCTAATGAGTTCCTGCTGGGCTTTTTCTACAAAAAAAAGCCCTGCATATACCCACAGACTGGGTAGCAAGTAGCTTCTTGCCCTAAGGAGCATAGGGTGCATCAGCTTGTAGTTTTCTATCAACTATTGGGTATGCTGATGGTTTTGCTTGTAGAAAATGAAAGCATTTATAACTTTTAAATTACTTTTAAATTAAATTTATAACTTTTAAATACATCAAATATTGAGATTTCATATTTAAATAAGTTATAAATGACACATGCTATTTTGTTTAAGCAGTAAAATTAGTTTAGGTTTGATAGGACAGTGAGTATTGCATGTATTTCACTCCCCCCCCCAGATTTCCATTTTTTTTCCAGAAAAAAAGGGAAGAAACCTGGGTAGCCTCATAATTTCTGGAAATTTTACTTCTGTTGATTGGATAGGTGTGTCTTTGTGAAAAGGAAGGGCAGTTTGGGATGCTGGAAGAGAGAGGAGCAGACACAGCTGGCTGAGAGTTTGGTAAAGCACCTGGACTGGTACAGGATCCCTTTGGGAACCTGATCTGGGTTAGGAGAGCTGCTGTTCTGTCGGAGTACTTGTTTGCCTCCACCTGTTCCCTGCTTGTCTATTTTGGAAATAACACAATTTGTACAAAAATGCCAAAAGTCTCCAGTGTGCTCTTTTCCGAAAGGGACCAACCTGGGTAAGCACCTTGGAACTTCTAACCTGCTCAGAGCACATAACAGGATAGGTACTACGAATCATGCATACAAGAATATTTGGAGGGCTGGGGTAGAAAATCCCACCTTCAATAATTCACACACAGATAACATGCACAAAATGTTATTGCTAGGTTCCTGGTCATGCAGACAGAACCTACTTATTCACATGCTTGAAGGCTCTGCGTATGCTCCTGCTCCATTCACTTAATGAATGGTGGTGCTCTACTATGGATGAAGCAGGGTTGTGTTTCATTTTTGCTATTGCCAAGGGCCAGGCTGTTTAGCCTGTTTGTAGTGCCACTGTTCTTGTGAAATAATGAATGCAGGGGTCCATTTGTCTGTTGTACTCTGCAGCTACAATAAAATATGATGTTAACAAAATGGCTTTCAGGTAGGGTTGCCAGGTCTTACCTGGCTGCCGGTGGGAGGGGTCCCTTTCTCTTTCTGGGATCTCTTTGCCCCATGCGCAATGCATGCACACCACAATAACATCACTCAGAAATGACATCATTGCGCAGAGCAGGCTGTGGGGGGACGCTCCATAGTTCGAGGGAAAACTCTATGGTAATCTCCGAGTGATGTCATTGCACTGGGTACGTTGGCACAAATGGGGCACTTTGGGGACAGGGTTCCCCCTGGTGGCCAGATCAGGGCCGGTGGATTGGGGCCCCCAAAAGGGGGCAAACCCCCGCCCCCATGGGGGGAATGGCAACCCTACTTTCAGGGTTGACTTTCAAGCAGATATAAAATGTAAGTGCTCTAATATTTGTAGCACTCCTTCACCCTACTCTGCTCCCTAAAATCTGTACCTACTTGCTGTAGGCCTTGATCCTGGTCTTGATGACCCTGTGGGCACTTTTGGAAATTTGAGAACAGGAAGTGGGCACCCTCACACAATGGCTGCTACAGGAAGTTGGGAGGCTGCAAGCCAAGCATCCTCTTATGTTGGAGGTAGCTGTTTTTGAATGGGTGTTTTTTCCCTGCAGATGCAGAAGTTAACCCTCCTGCATTCTTCTGAACCACCTCCTGGAGGAAAGCCAGGGTTATATATCTGCTTTGGGGAAAAGGAGGTTTGCCAAATAAGCAAAAAGGCACCTGGAAACCTGTTGGTGGGTGCCACAGGGAATCTCAGTGGGAATCACCACTGCTGGCTTTTGTGATGCTAACTGTGATGGGCTTGAGGCAAAATATCCGTACAAATGCTTCTTGCATGTGTTCTTTAAAGCTCGAACCACATAATCCCACCTTCCGTCATGTTCAGATGTTTTCTATTCATGGTTTAAAGCTCCAGCCCAGTCTGCTGTATCCAATGGTAGATCTAGAATGCCTGGGGCATCTTAACTTTTCCCTGCAGATTTCCCATTTCTCCTTCCCCTCCCCTACAGATGCTTTTGACCCTGGGATGGGAGAGCATTTTAGATACCTGTTTCTTCCCCCGCCAGGACCAAAGGCAGTTGGAGGGAGGTGCAATTAATGTGATGTGTAGTTTAAGCTCGTGCTTCTGCATAGATGGATGGCGTGAGTTTGGACTGTGGAACTTCCACGGGGAAGGTCTAGGTTAATGCTTCTGGTCTGAGTATTGTATACAGCATTCTGCTCACCACTGCCTCCTGAGCATCCTTTTGGTCCTTATCCTATCCTGTGTCAGTTTTATGCATGTGTTGATGGAGAGGCTGAATCGCAAGGATGGAGATCCAGGTTTTGTAAACAAGATTAGGGACTTGGGTCTGAGGCATAAAGAAGCATCAGAAGTTGTTGTCTTGTATGAAATCTTAAAAACAACAACAACAAAACACAACCCTGAATATTCCCAGTAGCTCACTTGGTTCAGGGTTGGCAAAGTTGGTGACTCTTTCAGCCTATTCCTGTTGGGGATAATCCCAGATAACCACGATTAAATGTGGAAGGATTTCCAGAATCTGGTCTTAAATCCACAGTAACATTGTAAAACGGTGCATGAAAGCAAAAAGAATATTGCATTCAGCTGCCAGGTAAATTAATTCCAGGCAGGATGTTTAAAAAATGCTATTTATTTGCAGTTTGGTCAGGTTTAGCAGGGAGCAGTTCGTTGCCACATAAACCGACGCTTTTTGCTCTGGTTTCCAAACTGAAGATATGAAAAGTGGAGGATCTAAAGCAAATAGGCCACAAGCTCCATGTGGTCCAGATGGAGGGCCAATTCAAACCTGACCAACTTCCTACAATGAAAGCATTTCTGCTTGAGGAATAGTATCCAAACTCAGTGGTAGATGATGGCATGCGTCTGTCTTGCGGCACCTACATAAGGTAGAGATCCTCGTGCATGACAGTTTCCATGCTGTTTCTGATAGAGAAACGCTTTGCATTTGTCGCTTTCAATGAGGTCCTGAAAAGTGTGAAACCTTGGCGCACGCCTCAAATAAAAGCAGTTTGCTTCCTGCAGCTAGCAATTGCATAGAACTAGGTAGAACACACGTGCCATGTCTTTCTGAAAAATAGTGCTGGGAACCACCCACCAAACCAGAATACTCTTCTCTGTCTGCCTCTCTCTTGGAGATAATTCCCTTAATCCCTTCAAAAATTATATTTCATTTCAACAGTATTATTTACGAGAACCGTGCATTATAATGATCGGTGGTATACAATCCCACGTCTGCAGTTTGTTGGAAGATTAGTCTCTCTCTCTCTCTCTCACTCTTTCTTTTTAAAAGATATATTACTTTTAGGTTTGTTGGAAGGCACTTTATAGCTTTATAAAGCCCTTAAAATGTTTTTAAACACTACTTCAAGCTTATAGGGCTAGTTTCAGAAATGCAATTACAAGCTTCCCTTATCCCCAAGCAAATTCCCACTGTGATGGTGTATGTAAACTGTTTTAGACATTTTAATGCTCCCGAGTAATAAATCTGAACAGGGAAAGCAAGCACCTCGGTTTGTACAAATGAAAGATGTTGCGTCCTAATTTATGCACCCTATAAAACTCTGTGAAGTTGCTTTGTATCTTTCTGCAGAGAAGTTTATATATAATTCTCCCTCTCTCTTTTTTTTGTTTCAAGCTGTTAACTCTTTTTTGCCATTTGGATGTTGCTGTCTGTGCACAGGGACTGTGCAAAGAGAAAGCTTTTGTCTTTCTTGAAGCATTTTCTTTTTTTGCTATTTTTTAAAAAGCTCACCTTCATTTCCAAAGTTCCAAGTTGGCACAGACCTTTGTCCTTTGGTAACTTTAAACCAGAAAATGCAAACTGCCTCCACCTGGCACTGAAATACCCCTTTTGAGCCTTGCACTAAACATTTTGTGCTGCTTGCAAATGTCAGTGTAGACATACAATGAGGAATCGCACGTATATTCTAGCTGATATAAGGCATAACATTTGTGTTCTGTAGACTGATTGTGTTCTATAGACTGCAAATTAATGTTGCAGACCTGTGATTACATCTCCTGATGTACTCTTTGAAACTGAAAAGTATCTCCCAGGAGAGATAATTTGAATCAGGTATGTTTGTGTGTGGGTATCTCCCCCCACCCCCCCGCATGTGCCCCATTTTTCTGATTAAAATCAGCTCTGTTGGGCTGTAGTTATTCCACATTAGGAAAGAAAGCATGCACCTTGTTTTTCCTTCTAGGGTTAATACTAGGGTTGCCAGCTCTGGGTTGGGAAATACCTGGAGATTTTGGGGGTGGAGCCTGGGGAGGGCAGGGCTGAGGCAGGGAAGGGACTCCAGCAGTGTCCACTGCCATAGAATCCACTCTCCAAAGCTGCCATTTTCTTTCCAGGGGAGCTGATCTCTATTGTCTGGAGGTCACTTGTAACAGCAGGAGATCTCCAGGCCCCACCTGGAGGCTGGCAACCCTAATACCAGCTTAGTGGGGGAGTAGGTTTAGTCAGGAAACAGCATAAATAGAACACTTAAGCACTACCTGTCCACCATTGTGGTCCTGATCCAAATCCCTCCTTTCCTTGAACCTCTGTTTTTCAAGTTAAAAAACATATTGAGAGATCAGTTGAACACAAAGACACCACCGAATGCATCTCTTTGTGTTCAAATACTTGAGAGTTTCCTGTGTTTGCGAAGTATTAGAAGTCGACTTTTGACTAGTCAAAATAGTGGTCAAGTATTTTTTTTTTTACTCAAACTTTATTAAAACAGCAGAAATACTTTTATTCAACATTTAATGTTTACACTAAATTTCTTTAAAAAGTCAACTTCTGTTGAAAAAAGTAACCTTTAAAAACTGTAGCTATTCTACAGTCCAGTGAATTTACGTAGGCAGTCCTAACCTTCGCTGTCAATGACTGCTTGCATTCCTGTTTCTGGAGGCCTATGGCAGTGCTGTGCCCTGACATGGGTAGCCCAGGCTAGCCTGATCTCAGGAGCTAAGGAGGCCTGGGCCTAGATAGTACTTGGATGGATGACCATTAGGTTTGCCAACATCCAGGTGGCATAGGATTGCCTGGTCTTACCCATCTGCCGAAAGGGGGCTCCTGGCTTGTTCCCTGGGTCTTCTTGTGCATGCACTTTGTGTGCACGTCGCAATAACGTCACCCAGAAGTGATGCCATCACATTGTACAGGGGGCACTCTAGCGTTTGGCTGAAAACTCTGTGGTCACCACAGAGTTTTTAGCCAAATGCTAGAGTGTCCCCACACGATGTGCCTGGTGCGATGATGTCACCTCCGGGTGACGTCATTGCACTGGGCATGTTGGGTGTGGCGGGGCTCTTCAGGGGTGGGGCTTCCCCTGCTGGCCAGCTGGCTGTCAGCAGATTGGGGCCCCCAAAATCAGGGAAACCCCCACCCCAAAATCAGGGGAACTCTAAGGCAGCATCTAGAGATCTTCTGCTATTACAATGGATCTCCAGATTATCAAGATCAGTTCCCCCAGAGAAGATAGCTGCTTTGGAAGTTGGACTCTATGACATTATAACCTGCCGAGGTCCCTCCCCTCCCTAAACCCTGCCCTCCCCAGGCACCACCCCCAAAATCTCTAGGTATTTCCCAATCCAGAGCTGGTAACCCTAATGACCATCAAGGCAGCCCACTGTTGTTGAACAGACAGTGGCAAACCACCTCTGTCCCTCTCTTGCCTTGAAAGCCCTACTTGGTCGCCATAGGTTGGCTGTGACTTAATTGCCAAAAAAAGAGAGGTAACATTAGATGGCCCAGTGAGGAATTCTTTGCTATAATACTAGGGCTTCTCCATCTGCTTGGTGTAGTGGTTAGGAGCAGTGGACTCTAATCTGGAGAACTGGGTTTGATTCCCCACTCCCCCACATGAAGCCTGTCGGGTGATCTTGGGCCAGTCACAGTTCTCTCAGAGCTCTCTCAGCCCCATCTACATCATGGGTTGTCTGTTGTGGGGAGAGGAAGGGAAGGAGTTTGTAAGCTGCTCTGAGACTCTGAATGAAGGGTGGGATATAAATCCAACTCCTCCTTCTTCTTACATACAGGCAGTGTTCCCTCTAAGCTGAGCTAGCTCGCAGTTTTTTAGCCTCCGGCTCACACATTCTTGTCTTAGCTCAGGAAGGATGGCTTCAGAGCAAACTAATTTATGCAGCAGCCAAATCGCTCACTCACAATTTTAATGCCAGTAGCTCACAAAGTAGAATTTTTGCTCACAAGACTCCACCGCTTAGAGGGAGCCTTGCATATAGGTATTCTTCCTGGCTTTAGGAAATATACGACCATGGTCAAATAATAGCTCATTGACTGACAAATGTTTGTCAGATCAATTAGCTGGTGTCTAATGTCAACAAGTGAGTTGCATTCTTTTATAAGCATTTCCCCTGAGAATGGTTATCTGACCCAGCATCTAAAGAAGCCACAAATGGGAGAGCTTTCTGGCTGATCGGCAGTCTGGGCATTCGCTGCAAGCAGGCAGAACTGACAATCCCATATTGTTTGCAACAGTGACCTTCTGCTTGGACACCCAGATTTTCATTATACCCCTAGGGAATCCAAATTTTGCCTGACAAGAACCAACCTTGTACATGTAATCCCCGAGTTGGCAATCTGCTTTATTGGTGGTATATCCCAGTTTTCACATGGCTGAACTCCCATGTTAGGCTCGGATGTCATCAGCATGCAGGTTTGACTTCCTGACTTCTTTCAGAACCCAAATCACGCTCTTTCTGTAAATCTTGTAGCAGTTCAGTACATCATGATTGAATTGGGCCATGTGGGGTACATGGAGGTTGAGACAGCTACTACATAAAGGAGGGGCTATGGCTTAGAGGTAGAGCTTCAGTCTGGTATGCAGAAGGTAATAGGTTCAATCCCAGGCATCTCCAGCTCAAAAGATCAGGTAATAGGTGATGCGAATGGCCTCAACCTGAGACTCTGGAGAACTGTGGCCAGTCAGACTAGATGATACTGACCTTAATAGATCAGTGGTTTGACTTACAGAAGGCAGTGTTTACAACAGAAAGGCTGAGTATATATGTTTGTAGCAATTGCTGTTCTCTTCCAACCAATTGGCTGGTCTAAAAATCTTTTCACTCTGATATGCTAGTTGCTTTAACTCACTTATATGATCTAGCCTGTATGTGAAAAGAAACAGGATGTGGGGAATATTGACAGTATTCCTGATCATTCTTCCGGATGACATGACATCATGTACCTCTTTCCAGAGGTAATTGAAAAGCTTCCTATGTTTTTGCCAAGTAGTAACCCTGTCTGTCCAACTTGCTGGGCATTCATATAGCTGCAAGGCTATCCACAGAGGTTGTATGGACTCAGTATTTCCCTACCTGCTGCGTTGGGTCAGTACCTGAAGCCGATCCTGTTGTTGCTGTTAATTCCTTTGTATTCTCCCTCTCAGCTGGAAAGGTGGGCCTACCTCCAGACATCCCAAATCACTCGGTTGGGCGTCTGGCCCTGCAAACCATCTCTTTTTATCAGATTAGTTGCTCTTCTTTCTTTACCACTTTTCATTTAAAAGTGGTTTCCAAAACAGACTTAGAAATCAATATTAAATAGTTAAAATATTTTAAATATTTAAAAGCAAACACTGGGGAAAACAGAGTTCAGTCTAAACCAGAAAAGCGACAGCATCTGACTCGCCCTTTAATGTCATTGCCCCGGTGACAAGAAGAAATAAAAAGCCTCTTCACGAGCCATCAGAAAGCGGGGAGAGAAGGGGACTATTGTGTTGTGCTCAACTGGGAGCTATTTTATTTAGAAAACTACCTGGAAAATCCAGGGGAAGACTCCCGACTGTACAAACAAATTACAGAAATGCTTCTCTGTGTCCGGCTTCTCCTTCTCGGCCTTGGTTCCTCCTGTGCTCTGTGTATGCAAACAGCAAACGGAGTGCAACTGAAAGCATTCTGTCTCTCAGCGTTCTGAGTCAGCAAAAAGTTGCCATGAAATTCGCTGCTGGGAATGTGTACCAATCAGGCACAACAAGCATGCTGGGGTGGGGTGGGGGGAATAATGAAAGATAACCTCTGGCATTATCTACATAGTTGAACGCTTCAGTCTTCCACTATGCTTCCAGAGATTCAAATGAGACTTACAAATGTGGTGGTCATTATAGTTTGGGAGAGAATGGGTGGTATTTCTGGACCTCTTTGTATTTATTCTTAAAGAGTCACCTGCTGCAGGCACAGTAGGGAAAAAAGCCTGCCTGGTAAATATATTAACAACTTCATATTATTTTTTTCCCTCTGTTACATCTTCTTGTCAGTGTGATCCCATTTGTACAGAAAAGTGCCCGGAAAGATCTTTTAATGCATTTGAGCAGAAATTGGTTTCTTTATATCTTAGTGACAGATCCAGCATCTCTAACTGCGGCAATTAATTTAGCAGCATAAAAAATTAAGTGGAGCATTTTGTCAGCTGAGCAGTTTTCCTGTTCATGAGCTGCGTTCGTGCGCTGGGCTGAGAGGCATTTTGTTTGCTGGGCCGTTTAAGCGTTTTTAAAAATAGCGTTTAAAATGCACTTTTGAAATTGTTCGTGAGACGGAAAGGGTACTTTTGGCAAATGTTTAGCGCAAAGTGAATGTGAAAGCTATTTGGATCTAAGCAAACACGCTATAAATCAGAGCATCTTGACAGTAGAGAGTAAATTTAATAAACAGTATTGGTGGGTTATTTTTCCTGTAAGAGTCTACGCTGTCATTATCCAATGGGCAATGGGGAAGGCAGCCGGCAACAGAAGAAAAATGAGCAGATATAAATCTTAACGGGCTTAACCTGACTACCATTTTACTCCGGAAATCTTGTGTGTTTGCTGTCTCTGGGTATTAAACTTACATTCAAGGACTAGATCTTTTCGAATGGAGCTCTTTCTGGTCATGTTTGGAGAGCTTTGTTGCTTTTTAAAAATGTAACAAGCTAATAGGACAGCTAGGAAGGAATCTGACAGGGTAATGACATTCCTAATTGCACTAGCAGTTCGGTTAACAAACACTGAGGGGTGTGTTGGGACTCTCTCTCCCACCCATGTTCCTTTAGGGCAAAGAATTTCTTCCTCTGTCTTTGCTATGCCCGTACCAGTGTTCCCTCTAAGCTGAGTTAGTGTGAGCTAGCTCACAGTTTTTTAGCCTCCGGCTCACACATTTTTGTCTTAGCTCAGGAAGGATGGCTCCAGAGCAAACTAATTTATGCAGTAGCCAAATCGCTCACTCACAGCTTTAAGTTCAGTAGCCCACAAAGTAGAATTTTTGCTCACAAGACTCCACAGCTTAGAGGGAGCATTGGCCTGTACCCAGTGCCCTTTGTAAGAACAGTTTTTCTATTTTTGGAACGCATGTCCTAAGTAGTTCTGGGGACAAAAATAGCCAAATTTCCCTTCCTTGGTTTGGCATATGCTAGATTTTTCTTCAGGGCAGCATAGCCAATGGGGAAGATGTGTGTTGCTGTAGAATTTGGAACATGCAGTGCTGATGGAAGAAACTTTGAGGCTGGTAGTGCCTTAAAGGCCAGCAAAATTTTCTGGGGTATACGGTTTTGTGAGACGTGTTTTGTATCTGATGAAGTGAGTTTTGACTTGCAAAAGATTATACCATGCAAAAATTTGTAGGTCTTTAAGGTGTATCTTGGACTTGAATTTAGTTCAGCTGCTACAGGCTAACATGGCTTCCCATCTGCAACTCTGATGGGTTTGTTTAGGGGATCTGTAAGCTAGTAGTGGTACCCAAGGTGTTTTACAAAGCTATAAAAACTGTTTAAAACTACGATTTAAACTACTTAAAACTACAATTTAAAAATAAAAAGGAAGATAAAACAATAGGGGCTACGGTGAAGCTTTAAGTTACTGTTCTTTTTTCTGCTGCCAGGAGACTGGGTAGAATGGGAGAGAACAGGAACAAAATTGACCACAGTCCTCATTCCAGGCCTTTTGGTGGTTCTGCTGCTACAGAGGCTGCTGTGTCTTCAGTGATAGATCTTTGGGCCTTCCCTTCCATAGTTGATGAAGTGAGATGATGGCATGAGCGACAGTTTTTGGAGCATGGCAGCCTCTGCCCATGACCCCCACACCATCCCACCATCCCTGAAGCAACTAACCCCCTGTCATCTCATTCCTGACTCCCGAGGGATCTTTAAACACAGCACAGCTTCTCTGGCTTCTGGGAAGGAGCAGAGAGAGGTGACAATGGCGGCCAGCAGTGCAGGGATAGTGGCTTCATGTGGCAACCCTTATTAAACTGCCATTAAGAGCATAAGAGAAGCCATTTTGGATCAGGCCAATGGCCCATCCAGTCCAACGTGTCACACAATGGCCAAAACCCAGGTGCTTCTCAGCACTTCCCGTTTTGTACTTTCTCCCACTTTCTGGATAAATTTCAAAAAGTGTTTGCTACCCTCTTCTGAGAGAAATTATTTTTTATTCACTGATGAGGTCTGAGAGAGCAGTCTCTCAGGTAGTGACAAAAGTTCAATCTTCTCAAGGTGTCCATTATTATTACCATGTGTGTGTGTGTGATAAGTCTTTAATGTGGAGAATGCTTAAACTGACATCTTCTTTTGTCCTCTGAGAAAGAGTCATTGTTGTTCCTAGATCTCCCTGATCATAGTCTGACATTGTAACTGTTCCACCATGCTGGTGACTTAGACAGAATGTATCATCTGCAATTTTTATAAACACTTTTAAAATAACTGCTGCCTATCTAATTGAGGTGTTTTTTTTAGTTGAATGAGAGGCTTATGACCAATGCTCCCTCTAAGCTGTGGAGTCTTGTGAGCAAAAATTCTACTTTGTGAGCGACTGGCATTAAAGTCATGAGTGAGCAATCTGGCAACTGCATAAATTCGTTTGCTCTGAAGCCATCCTTCCTGAGCTGAGGCAAAAATGTGTGAGCTGATGGCCAAAAAACTGTGAGCTAGCTCACACTAACTCAGCTTAGAAGGAACACTGCTTATGACAGAGGAGGCCAACCTGTGTCACTAGCAGGGCTGGCCTGAGGTTTTTTTGTGCCATAGGCATGGCTACCTTCTGGCACCCCCCCCCCCACCGCCAGGGTAAGGGAGGGCTCCCCTTCTCTTCCTCCTTTCCCCTCTTGTGCACCCCTGGGGCGTGCCAGCAAGCCAAGGGAAGGTGTGGGGGGTTAAACCTCCGTCCCTTCCGCAGCTGCGGGGCGTGCCAGCAAGCCAGGGGAAAGGGCAGGGAGGTTGACGGGGCTTTGGGTGGGGGGCAGGGGCCTTTTGGCGCCCCTAAGGGCCAGTGTGCTCTAGGCGAACGCCTAGTTCACCTAGTGAGCGAGCCGGCCCTGGTCACTAGGCAAGGAGAATCTGTGGCTGGTATAGTCTGGCCTACATTTCTGTCTGCTTCGTTCATGATGCATTGGTGTCTTCTTCCCAGCTCAGTATACTAGGAAAAGAATCACAGCGAAGCACAATGAAGCTGCTTCTGTACTTTGGTCTTTATTTATGACACATTTGACCAGAATTTTAGCTCATTGAGACATACTTGACAAGAAGTTTAGCTAGCCCTGTTATGGTCAAGCAGCTGAGGGAGAAGAAACTGAAACTGAATCTGACAAGACCGAAGTGATGCTGGTGGGAAAGGAGTTTGCTTTTTGTGTGTGGGTGGTGGGGGCGAACGCTCCCTATGTCAGATGCGATTCAGTCCTTTCTGATGGATACTGTAAAGAGCTTGGGAGTTTTGCTCACCTGGCTCTGTTGTTAGAGAAAAAGTTGTCTGTAAAGAGCCAGTTTGGTGTAGTGGTTAGGTGTGCAGATTCTAATCTGGGAGAACCGAGTTTGATTCCCCACTCCTCTACTCACAGCTGCTGGATGACCTTGGGCAAGCCACAGATCTGTCAGAGGTGTTCTTGAAAAAGAGCAGTTGCTGTCAGAGCTTTCTCAGCCCCACCTACCTCACAAGTTGTCAGTTGTGGGGAGGGGAAGGCAAAGGAGTTTGTAAGCCGCTCTGAGACGCCATTGGGTAGTGAAGGGCAGGGTATAAATCCAATCTCCTCCTCCTCCTTCACTGTCTAGGGTTACTAGATGTCCTGTTTTTAGAGGAGATGTCCTCTTTTTGTGTGTGTCTGTCCTCTTTGGGGCTCTTTTTAAAAAACTCATGAAACTTAGTGAGTTTCATAGATGAACAGAAATATGAACCCAGGTCTTCTGGTTCATTTTCAGTACAAAAAACAAAATCCATGCAATCTGTTTTATTAAGGCCAACCAAAATGACACACTGTGCAAGCTTTTCAAGCTGATCAGAACTCGTTAGGTTTTTTTAAAAAAAATATTAAAAATGTAGGAGGAAAAAAGCAGATTTTCCAAGCCAGTCTCTGAATACCTTGGCTTGTTGGTGATCTTATCTACTGCGTTGAGCTGACTTTCTTTTATACCATACTATGGCGTTGGCCATAATTTCTCCATTTAGGTATAAATATAGATGAGCTATAACTTTTTGTCTGATTTCCCCAAGTGATGTTGTTGTGCTATCGGTTTATCTTTTAAAATGTTTTATTAAATTATGTTTTTGTCACATTTTTGTACGTCACCTTGAGCATCCTACATAGAAAGGCATCTGATAACCAGAACAAGCAAAATAAATAAAAGTAATCCTCTTTGCCAGAATGAGTCCTCTTTGTCAATGGCTTGTGCTAGAGGTGATACATCCTCATATATATTACAGGTGTCTGCAAGAATGATCCAACAAGACCATCCTCAAGGGTGCAAAGCCCTGTGACAAAACTAGCTGCCTCCTTGTGGCTAATGAGATCAGGAATCAGGGATGCAAATGAGGTGCAACGATAATTGGAATCAGTGGGATTGTTCTGCTGGAAATTCTTGCAGGTTTGTCTCAGGTTTGGGGAAAGCATGGGACTGCAAGACCTTAGAAGCAAGCTGTAAAAGACTGATTTTGTGATGGAGACTGTCTCTGGGGATCTCAGAGCTCAATTGGGTAGGAAAATTATTCAGGATCGTCCAGGTTGGCTTTTTGTTGGGCTTTGTAACTCAAAGTGGACTTTGACTTTCTGTTTCTTTTAACAATGGGATTCCTGCCATCTCCCTTGGGGGAATGATTTGACAATTTAATAATGTTTCTCTCCATTAGGAAATGGTCGCCGTGGCCAAAAATTATATTTTATGATGTGAATACCATCCTTTCTGCCCCCTCCCAGCTGTGTATACAGTTTTGTATCATGCTGAATAATTCCTCTCCAGCCTCGGCCCTGATAGCTTCAAATATCTTGTTCCAGATAGGGAAGCAGTCAAGGCACTGATCTTTCTCTTCCCCCTTCCCTCCCCCTCCACCCCCCACATCTCAAAGCTGCTGGGATGGAGAATCCGATGGGAATACGTATGCTAAAAGCCCCAAATAAAGCTATTTCACTAGGGGGTAGTTAAGTGAACAGTCTGGCTTAGTAGCTGAGCTGGTTGAACACCTGGAAGGTAGCCAAGGTTATCTCAAGGTAGGTCATCTTATTGTTTTCCTGTTAACAATTTATGTTTGGATTTTGCTATACAGAGACAGAATTTCCAGGCTGATATTACTGGGGAAAATCTGCTGTTATCTCTGTGTGAATTACAGAAGCCTTTTCACTCAGAATTAATTGTACCCTTAGAGGGGCTTAGTGCATAATCTCTGGTCTATGATCTCCTTCACTTGTCAAGTTGAGGTCCCTGCGTGCCGAGAGTTTTGGAAAGCTCAGCTCGGGTGGGAGTTCCTTTTGCAGAGTCGGTTGTATTGTTGCAGAATTTGGCACGAGGCAGAGCTCTCTTCAGAGGGCAGGCCTATTACCGCAAATAGAACGGAGATGAATGCTGTACGCACACTGCCTCCTGCAGATGGGCGGCCTTTTCATTTTAGGCTTAAGTCAATTGCTAGGATTCTGTCGGGAAGCTTTCTCGGTAGGGGACGGGAGTTGTTCTGCGCTACTAGTTAGCCAGAAGAAAAGGCTGTCCCAGTTTGATCTTTTTAAGAGTCACCATCTCTTTTATTTTTAGAAGTGAAAACAAAGTCAGCTCCCTTCCACGAATTGTTGAGAAGTAGCACCTGCATTGCAAGATGCACTTGCTTTCTTTACGACATTTGTTTTGTGTGGGATGTTTCCCCCCTGTAATTTTTCTTTGTTCTGTTCTGCTAGAGCTCTGGTAGGTCCAGCAGAAATGTATATGCATCTTCTGAGTTGCCCAATGTACCTCTGTCATGCTTAAGAAATGGGGTCTGCTTTCATACATGCTGAATAATGCACTTTCAATTCACTTTAGTGATCACTTGCAAGTGGATTTCCCCCTTTCACGCAGTAAACTCCAGTTGCAAAGTACACTGAAAGTGGATTGAAAGTGCATTATTCAGCATGTGTGAAAGCAGACCCCACTTCTTAAGCATGACAGAGGTACATTGGGCAACTCAGAAGATGCATATACATTTCTACATCCTAGAACAGGTTGGGGGACATGACATGTATCTAGTATGTCATGTCAGACAATTAACTATGGTGATCATCACCTATTGGCTAGTACCTGTAACATTACCTTCATACCTCCCTCTCTGTTCTCTGAACTGCTGATTTTTGATGTTCATGAATTTGGAGGAGAGGGAATGCAAAGTGAATACACATATAAACGCATATATGCTATTTCAAAATGCATGCCAAAAAAGTGGCAGACAGTTTGCCTGGTGCATTGGAGAAAGGTGACTGAGAGCTGATCGAATATTTGATTTTCATGTGTATGTATATGTGTGAAGCAGACTGCAACATTTGGGTTCATGCCGCAGGTGGAGGGGCTGCAGTTAAGATTTTGCCTCTGTTTTCACCCTTAGTTTCTGTTTAGGACTAGAGATGAAAGGAATTATGGGAGAAAAATTCTTCTTACATGACTTCCTTTGCCAGCATTTGAATTGCAATTCCTTTATAATTAGAACAATTATGGATGCTGTTCGATTTTGAGATTCGGGGCAGGAGAGGAATAAATGTAAAAATATTGGATGTAGTAGATTGATAATTTTTTTGCCTTAAAATCATCCAGTAGTATTTAAAAAGGAAAACCTAATGCATTTCAAGAGCAAAATTGGCCAAGATATGAAAAATCATGTTTAAATTGTGCTCAGTTTCCGGTTTATGTGCAATGTGTTTTGTGACTTTATTTAGGACCAGTACATGTTGAGAGATCTTTAGTAGATTGCAATCCTTTCTACCATACTTTTTTGAATTGTTCCTATGTGGCTTGTAAAACACCTTTTTCAACACAATAATCTGCCATTTACGGAATCAATATTTCAGATTTAAGCTTATTTTCCAAGTGTTTCATTTTGGGGCATAGACGACTAAACATTTTCTGAACTAACTGGAAACATTACTTGAGAAGCCAAAGCCATTCAATTATTTTATTTATTGCCTGCCTTTTTCACTGAGACTCAAGAAAGATTACATGAAGGCGGACTATTAATATAGTATGTAAATATATAAACAGTGCAGTCCAATAGCACAAGACATCAATAAGCAACACAGTAGGGCTAGAATTACAAATTAGAAACAGTGCAAAAAAAGGATCAGACATGGTATGTTTGAATTACAGAAGTGGAAAATGATGCAGTAAGAGCAGGATAATATATAGAGTAAACGGAAAATAAATACCATGCACAGTTATACATACAGAGTCACGTACCTGTTTATAGAAATGCCTTCCCCCGTATACTGCAGCTCTGTTCCCTTTATAAAAATGTTCTCCTGTACAATTCTGGTAAGGCATAGTTTGTGGAATGGCAGAAGTGTGGGAGCCTTCCTGACTGGCCTCCTCTAGTATTAAGGTCATCCTAACAAGTCTGCAATGATTTACTGAAAAGGTTTTCTTAAGAGAACAAGGGATTGGATCCTAACATGCCTTTCTACTAGTGTTCCAGGGTTCATTTTGATAGCAACAGCTTGTCCAGCATAGTGGCTGAGGTTGAGCGCTGCAAAGATTTTTGGTTCAAGTGTCACTTCTGATAGGCAATTGGCAGCAAACTCAAGAACAAAGTTTGAGTCCCATGGCACCTTCAAGACCAACAAAGTTTAATCCTGGGTATAAGCTTTTGTGTGCAAGCACACTTCTTCAGATACCACAGGAAAAGCTTATACCCAGAATAAAACTTTGTTGGTCTTAAAAGGTGCCACTGGACTCAAACTTTGTTCTGGTGCTTCAGACCAACACAACTAAGAACATAAGAACATAAGAGAAGCCAATGTTGAATCAGGCCAATGGCCCATCTAGTCCAACACTCTGTCACACAGCGGCCAAAATATACCAGGTGCCATCAGGAGGTCCAGCAGTGGGGCCAGGGCACTAGAAGCCCTCCCACTGCTGCCCCCTCCAGCACCAAGAATAGAGTGTATCACCTGCCCCAGACTGAGAATTCCCATCTGTACCCTGTGGCTAATAGCCACTGATGGACCTCTGCTCCATATGTTTACCTAATTCCCTCTTGAAACTGTCCATGCTTGTAGTGGCCACCACCTCCTGTGGCAGTGAATTCCATATGTTAATCACTCTTTGGGTGAAGAAGTATTTCCTTTTATCTGTTCTAACCCAACTGCTCAGCAATTTCATGGAGTGCCCACGAATTCTTGTATTGTGAGAAAGGGAGAAAAGTACTTCTTTCTCAACCAGCTCAATCCCATTCATAATCTTATAAACCTCGATCAAGCTACCCACCTGAATCCACAACAAACTCTGTAAGGGATGTCCTATTAGGCAAACCATTTCTTCTCTCTCTTGCTCTGTGTCTTTTCTTCATCTGCTGTTGTAAGAATGATGAGGATAATGTATGTAAGGCTCTTTAGTGGGTTCAAAGTGTTGTATGAAAGGTAAATATCGAGTGTTTATTTTTTTTCCGGTATTACCACTGATGAATGTCGAAGTGTGGATGGAGGTGCACCCTCTTTGCACGGTGGACTAGCAACACACACAAAGTCATGCCATGGCCATATCGCAGACAACCTAATTATGATCATGTGAGCAGCAGGACTCCCCGCCCCCCACCCTGGTCTCTTCAGAATGTCTTCCTCTACAATAAGCCAATCTTAATATTTGGAAGTTTGAAACATGGTTTGCAATGTGATGCAGCACTTTTGTTCCAGAACATTAAGGATGAAACAGTATGTGCATTTTCAAGCACTTTAACAATCACTTTGGGAAGCTTCCCCGCTTCAGTTAATGCACATTATCACTCTTCACAAATTATGCATTTCCTGCTTTAAGTGCCACCATGCCTGCTCCAGGAAGCGTAGGGGCTCCCTTCGTGTCTACCTGGATGCTAGCCAATCCTGTCCTGCGAAGAGATTGGGATGCAGTTGCATTTTGACGTGAGATGGCAAAGGTGTGCGAACTGGGAATTTAGTGTAGATCACCTTGTCTTATTTGTAAGCTGCCTTGAAAGCTTTTTGTGGAGGAATGGTGGGGTATAAATGTTTTAAATAAGCAAATAACCTCTGACCCTGTGTTGCTCGCCTGCTGAGTTACCATCCCCGCTTCAGACTGACTAGTTCAGAGGAAAGCCTTGTCAGTTTCACCAGCATTCCGCCGCCCCCCCACTGCCCTGAAAAAATTTCAGCTGGTTGCCCTCCCGCAATCCAGAAGCCTTTCCCCCTTGCTTTCTGTTTCCCTACTGAATGGTGCTGTAAGGTTTCAGCATGGCTCAGCAGGGAAAGGAAAAAGCACTTTAAAGTGTTAAGGGAAGTGCCCCTCCCCCTATTTTGCTGTCCCTTTAGTGGCTGTTTGGGGAACTTCAGTCTGCATGCCGCTATGGGGTAAAAAATAAAGGTGGCACACAAAAGGAGAGCAGGTTTTTTTCCCAGGCACATATGGAAATGTACATGTTGAAGTTTTCGTGCTGGATGCTTGTTCGTGCTAGATGCTCCCACGCTATGGGAAACCATTTTCACTTGATATAAATGCACCTATTCTTCTTCTGACAAATGTTGGCAGATATGCCTGCTGCTATCTGCAGGTACCTGACATTTTGTCCACTTGTATTAAATCACACTTTAAATTGTGGTTTCTGGCTTATAGTGGGGAATCTTGCTGTCATGGATTGCCGGTATGTGGGCTTGGCAGAGCAGTCAATGGGTGTTTTATTTTATTGCACTTGAAGGCAAACTTCAGCTGGTACAGAGTGACGCAGCTCAATTACTATCAGGAGCTAGGTGGTGAGTGCAGAGAATACCTACTATACAGTCATTTCATTTGTTAGTGATTAGTTTCTGGGTTCAGTTCAAGATTCTGCTAATTAAAGTCCCTCATGGCTTGGGACCCTCATCTGTAGGATCATGTCTCGTGATATGCTTTGTTGTGACACCTTCATTCATCTGAGTGAGTCCTTTGAAAGTGCCATCCTGCAAGCAGGTAAGATCAATGACATCCCGTACTTGTAAATTTTCTGGTGTGGCCCTTGCCTGGTGGAATGGCCTGCCTAGCAAGGTCAGGAAGGCTCCCACAGTGCAGTCATTGGAACAGAACGGTTCAGGATGGCGTTTTGATAAAGGGAATAGTGTTGATGTCAACATATTCTAGATAGAATAAAAGTAATACAGTAACAACTATTAGAGTTTTGTAATCAGCCTTGAGCCTCTGCAAGAACAGTAGATTTTAGATGAAATAAGTAAATAAATATTTTGCCTTTTGGGTCAAGAGAATTTCCCAAGTGATTAAGCTCATTTGTAAAAATCAGCAACAATAAAATCAATCTAATAATCAATAATTAAACCCAGCAACAACGTAAAAATCAGTTGGACACGACTGTCTTTGCTTGGCATCTAAAGGCCACTAGTAAAGACAGCTGGCTGCCATGTCTTAGGGAGGGAGTTTCTGAAGTGGGCCCTGTCTCTGGTTGTGAACCACGTCCCGTCTGAAGGCAAGGAGTATCTGAAGAACAGGCTCAGATAGAGTTCCCAGGTAGAACCTGGTTCTACCTGGCAGCTGGTGGGGGGATCCAGGCTTCTTCCCAGGATCTTCTGCTGTGCGCATGGAGCACTTGTGGTGTGATGATGTCACCCAGAAGTGATGTCATCACACAACCAACTTTGGGGATAACACTCTAGTTTTGGGGCAAAACTCTATGGTTTGTAGGCAATTTTACCATAGAGTTTTGTCCAGAAACTAGAGCATCACCATACGACGGTGACACAATGACTTCACTTCTGGGTTACATCATCATGTCACCTTTTAGGCCAGTTGGGGGTGGGGAAGGTTCCCCCCCAAAGCGGGGTTTTCCCTTGCCCCTGGCGGGGGACTGGCAACCCTAGGCTCAGGAGGATGCATCCTCATTTTCTCCCTATGAACTTTCCCCTCATAGACAAAGGTCTTCCATTTGCCCAAGTCATCTGCTTCATGGTTACCAATTAAATGGGACAGATGGGCTGGCATTGAGGGCTGACAGTGTAGGGCATCTCCCAAGGCCTCTGTGGAAGTCCCAGTTCTAACTGGAAGAATGTGAACCATTTGCTTCCAACAGGAATGGAGATTTACCTGAAGGCTCCTACAATCTCATGCTTGGAGAAGCTCCTAGAAGGAATTGTGTACAAACCTCTCTCTCTCTTCCAAGAAGAAGGTGTGTGCACAGGTGTTGAGATGGCATGCTCGGAGAAAAGGCTACTGAGGGAGAAAGAGGAATGCCTCTTCTGAGGAGGCCATGATTCATCCATTTTGGGGGGGAGGGGTAAACACCGTTGAATTACATAGGGGCATCTTTTAAAAATCAAACTGATTCGTCGACTAAAGGTGGCTGGCTGCCCTTGCACATTAAAAATGCATTGCATGAATATTCTTTATTGGACAAATATCACATAATTCAAAGCTATCCTTCTGACTGGCTTAAATGATTCATCAGGGTGTTTCTCAGTCTTTAAAAAAAATGTTCTAAGAAAATATACCCTGCATACCCCATATTCACCAAGGGTCACGGATGATGTAAAGGTATGCTGACTGATCCCAAAGGATATGAAATAGTTGCACATGAAATGTGAAACAAATGTCCCATTTTAACTTTTTCTGTTTAGGGGGAAAAAACTTGAGGTGTGAATGGGAGTTCTTTCACTGCTGTTAGATTAGGGTTAGACCCTCCTGGAGAGAAGCAAATTAGAGTGGGCCAGGGTTATTGTTTTAGTAATCAGCAGTGGCCGTTCGAGTTACAAAGCAAATGCGACGTGTTGTTGAATTGGTGGCAGATCCCATTTTGATCCAGGATTAGTAGAGGGCCGCAGACGCCACATTCTTCTGTTTCCAGTGTTTTGCTTTTGTTTGTTTTGTCTTTAAATGCTTGCTAATATTCCTCTGCATTTGCTCTGCCAGTTCACTGCTGTGCTGGTATTTGTAGCTGGTTCACAGGCTGCCTTCTCTTGCTGATTGTGTGGTTTTTTTGGATATATGTGTTTTTTGTTTTTAAAAATGATGGAGTAGGGGAGGGGGCCTGTCTAACAGCCTCGTTGCTGCTGGTCCAAGAATCTGGCTGGGTTCCAGCACCTGGCCATGACATACAGCACCCTTCATGAAACCAGACAGAATTAAACCCTTTGTTTCCTGTTTGCCTGGCTGGCTTAAAAAAAGAGAGAGAGGCAGGGAGGCGGGAGCTCCCAACAAGACTGTCTTTGTATTAATTTAATTAATCAGTTTATTAGAGAGAAGGGGGGGGGAAGGATGGGAGTTCATGTACTAAATGTGTGTTTTTCTTAGGGGTTTAAATCAGTTGTCCGTATTGGGGGCTTGATCGCTAATACTTCAGTGGGGAAGAGGTCTTTGAGTTCTTGATGTCTTCCTGTGAACTATTCCTAAGTAAATTCCCAGAATTGCAATCCAGTAAATAATATTTCTAGGTCTTTCCAACCAGCAGCTGCTGCTAATTCCCTGGAGTTGTACTTGTCTTTTAAAAAATCCAGAGTTTTTAGTCTGAATATTTTTCACATTGCAATGACTTGGACACTATTTAGAACGCTGGTATTTGCTGGTGTCTCAGATCAAGTCATGTTGATACTTAAAGACTTGGTATCTTTAAATATATATATTTATATATATATGTATGTTGTTAACTTTATCAGTTGCATCAATCACATTTTATAAAATGTTGGGACTTCCCTACTTGCAAGTGATTAGATCTTCACCAGCTTCTCCACCCTTGAAATTTCATTTGTCTGATTTGTATTGCATTTGTCTGGCTCTTTCTAGGGTTGCCGGCTCTTGCTTGAGAAAGACTATTGGGCTGGAGCCTGAGAAGGGCAGGGCTTGGGGAGGGGAGGGACTTCAGTGGGTTATAATGCCATTGAACCCACCTTCCAAAGGAGTCATTTTCTCCAGGTGAACTGATCTCTCTGTTGCCTGGAGATCTGTTGTAATAGTGGGAGACCTCCAGACCCCACCTGGAGGTTGGCATCCCTAGCTCTTTCTCTATTTTCTCATGCCTCCTCAATGCCTTTCTTCTCCTTGTCTGCTACATGCATCTTGTCCACATGCCACTGTTTCCAGCCTCCACCGCCAGTTTACATAGGTGCATGCTGCTGAATTTGTCACCGGTATGCTTTGTGATAGTCTTATAGGAGTGCGAGCCAGTAGATTTCATGCTGCTTTCAGGAGTCACCAAGTGCTGCATTTTGTGTAATGGACACAGGAGGAGCTAGGCTCAAAAGACAAGCAGGAATAAAATAAGTTTTGTTGATTGAACCAGTCTCAATTTTGCCCTGGATCTGCCAGATAGCTTTTTAAGAAAATAAATGCATAGTTCCTGTTTAAACACAGAAGAGTGAGATGCGTGTGCTTGGTGTCCCTGCAACACAAAGTTTGACTTCTACCTTTCTCAGTCACAATAAACTTGAGACCTGCATTGTTAAACTGCTTGCATGGATGCATCCTGAAACTTCCCGTGCTACCTCTGTTCGAGAAACCCATTTGGGGTGAACTTCAGCTGTTTTTAATTTGCATCTGTTGACTCATTTTTGCATATGTGCACATTTCTTAGCAATATGTGCTTAACTTTTTGACTGAATTGAAAGGATGCCTTGCTCGCATTTTTTCCCCTGCTTCATTTTTAAATTTTTGTCTCATCCAGCCCGATGAAGAGTTCTGATGAGCTCAAAAGCTTTCACAATATTTTGCCTTTTTTTAGTTTACATGGATTACATGGGTTTTGTTTCTTGTTCTGAAAGGGCAACACCTGGAATACTTCTGTATGACCTCTCTCCACTCCAAAAAAAAAGGTTCAGAAGGGTTGGAATGCATTGTCATACCGAGGCTGCAATCTGATGCTTTCTGAAAAAAAGTGAGGGATCAGAATAAGTTTGTCTTCCTTGGGTTGTGCTGTCTTGCTACAAACTCTGAAAAGTAATTCTTTATGTTTCTTGTGTGCTTAGGAATGCACCCAGAAATATGCTTGGCAACTTAATGTTGCCTGCATTAATGTTGATTTGCTTGCAGTCAAGATTACGAGTTTTGTATTTGGCATTTCACATGCCGTATTTGTCATTGTAAGTAAAATAAGTAGTTTTAAATGCTGCTAGTTTCCACATGCCCATTACTTAATGTTAGGGAGGGCAGCTTTTCTTTGTGCTTTGAAAACAGATACCCGGCCCCATCTCTTAAGCTAGAAGAGTAATTTTTGTCTTTGAAATTAAGTATCGCTAAACCACCATTGCATTGTGTTTTAAGATGTGGTGGTTAACTAAACTGTGTAACTAGAAATAGCCTTGATTAAATATTTTCCAGTATGTTCATCTGGAGCTTTTAAAGGTAGAATTACCAGATGTTCCTTACTCCAAGGAACGCCCTTTTCGTTTTACTGGAACGCTTCTTATTCCAGATATTGCAGTTCTGTAGAACAAGAATGAGATGCCTCTTTACTTCATATCGTTCCATCTCCACAACATTCTGTAAAAAACAGATGCTTTAAATTGTGCAACTTGCTCTCAGTTTTGAAATCCTAATGTAGCAGATCTTCATGGCTATTTAAAAACCCGACACTTAAAAAAATGGAGTTTCGAAGCAGAGCTGCTTTTGATTCCATCTTTTGTGCCGCCAAGGCCCTACCTCTGCCCACAGCTCATCCATCCAGGTTTGTTTTCTTATTTCTGTCAGTTCCAGCCTGGCTAACCGAGTTTGTTCACCTGCCACAGTAACATTGCTTTGACTTCTGTTGCATCCTGTAGGCCTTTAGGCTACAAGAGATGCCAAGAACTCTACGTGCAGCCACATGAATGCTATCCGGCTAAGGGTGTTGCTGGTCCAGATTCACCTTGATTTTCAATGAGAAAGGAAGACAGTGAAGTAAAAATAAAATCTATGAATTGGCTTCTTTCTCTCACAGCCACTCTTTAACATGCACAGATAGAGATGTGCTATATAGTTTGCTGCTTGGATACTCGCCTGTGGAGAGGCAGTTGTTACTCATCCCAAGCAATTAGAAAGTCAAAACTCCATTTGTAAAGCTGTTCCTTCTCATTCAGTGATTGATGTCTGCTTGGATCCTTCTGCCAGTCCTGCTGCTGCTGCTACTTCTGTGTATGGCTCTAGCAGCTATGCTGGTTACTTTATTTATTTATTTATTTATTTATTTATTTATTTATTTATTTATTTATTGTTTCAATTTATATCCCACCCTTCCCGTGAATGGGTTCAGGGTGGCTCACAACCATAAATATAAAGCAGTCTAAAATAATACAATAAAATAGTACAATCAAACCAATTCTTAGGCATGGAAGGCCCAGGCTAACATGTGCAGGGTGAGAGGGTGCTTAGCTCCCCCCCCCCCGCATAAGTGCTTTGCCCTCTTGGGGAACTCTTGGTTTATCCCATTAGTATATATGAGACTGCCAGTGGGGCAAATAGTACCCCCCAGGGCCATTTTGACTAAGCAAAACAGCGTAGGAGGAGATAAAAACACACTCTCCCTACACGCTATGGTCCCAAGCTGAATCAGGCTGTGGACATCCTGGAATTAAGTTCATAGCATGGAATTTGCAATACATGTCTGATTGTGATGGCCGGGGGGGGGGGGCAGTACATGTGGTTAGGTCCTCAGGCAGGTGGTCCATTTTGCTGTTTTCTGTGTTGTCCTTTTTTGAGAACTTAGCATTGCAGGCTCAAGTAGATTCCTTCACTTTCTAGTACAGTATTATTTTGAGGTTCCATTATGGCTCGGACTCCTTTCTGATTATCTTCCAAAACGGGAGAACTCTGGAAAGTCAAGAATGAATTTCATGTGCAAACCCCCCCCCCCCAGTTTATGCACTTGAGTTACATAATCATAGAGAGAGAAAAATTGTCTTCCCCCAGCCCCAAAGGAGTCCCCCCCATTTTACAGAAGAAATGATCCTTGATATAATATAGAGTTTGGACCACCACATATCCATAACATCAGTTCACCAGGAGAAAATGGCATTATACTCCACTGAAGTGCATCCCCTTCCCAAACCCCACCCTCCCCAGACTCCACCCCCAAACCAGAGTTGGCAAGCCTACACCTAAAAGATTCCCACAGAGTGAGGTTCTGGTTTACATTGGGGCAAAAGCATCTTGGGTCTTTTGAGGTCCATTAGTTTTCGTTTGGTTCTGATCAGAACAATATAAACAGGTGTGAGGTGGCCTTACTGTGTTTGGGTTGAGGGGGAGGAGGTTCTAGATATTGATTGCTTTTTAAAGAAAATATTTCATCTCTTTTTCATAGGCGGCAGAATTATTGATAGCTCCACATGGGCACATGTTCCTGAACTGGAAGAATACCTTTCAGAGTGCACACTGTTCTGTCCCCACCCATCAACCCATTTAGTATGGTATGTGTATTTCTTTTTTATTAAGCTGCCTCTTTCTAAGTGTACAAACTCTGGTAAGTGCATGAGTTTTAGACTCCTTCAAAACTCTTTAATGGCTGTTGCCCTGCTTGGGCCACAAACTGACAGTTCCTCATAGGGAAACATAGGTGGTCAAAAAGGACCACATTGGCTTGTTCATACGGAAAGCTCTGGCAAGCTCTGGCAAGCATACCTCAGTAAGTACATTCTTATGGTGAGCCTCCCTTTGCGAGCGTCCTATGTGTGAAACCAAAAAGGTTGGTGTGCTTATATGACATTTAGCTTATATGACATTTAGCCTGTTTAAGTATACCTCTTTGTGACCATCTCTTCTCGTATGTCACCCAAACAGCATTGTGCCTTATGGACAATAATCTCCTGGGGGTCCCCAGCCCCAAAAGTATTCATTTAGCCTCAACCTGGGCTAGAGCCTTCTCGGTTCTCACCCCAGCTTGGTGGAGTGCTCTTCCAGAAGAGATCCAGGCCCTGCGGAATTTGATGCAGTTCCACAGGGCATGCAAGATAAGAAATGTTTTACCCAGCCTGTGGTTGAGGCAGCAAAGCTCCATCTGAATTGGCCTCCTCCAACCCCTTCCCTGCCACCTGTACTGTCATTGTACCAGCTTTTCCATTGACACACAGGCTTTACAAAACTCACTTTGGATAAATTATGTTATTTGATGCCTTATATTGCCATCTGATCTTATCTTAATTTATTGTTGTGATCATTGTTTTTAACAGCTAATCTACAATATGATTTTTAACATTGCTGTTACCTGCCCTGAGCCTTCCTGTACAGGGGAGGGTGGACTATAAGCCCAATGAATGAATGAATGAATGAATGAATGAATGAATGAATGAATGAATGAATGAAACAGTCACAGTGCCTGGTTTTCTGTCCAACTGTACCAATTGCTTGGGTGTGCTACACTTATATGGAAGAGTAAGAGTTTATCTACTGACTGTGTCTGGCTGGTACTGTCTCTTCTGTGTTTCTTGAGAGCTGGTCCTTTCCTCTTTTGTTTTGAAGAATATCTTAGGGCTTTGTTTGTTTGTTTTTTGTGTCTTCAATCAAGTCACAGCTGACTTAGGGCAACCCTGGAAGGTTTTCAAGGCAAGAGTTGTTCAAGGTGGTTTGCTGTTGCCTGCCTCTGCGTAGTGACCCTAGTATTCCTTGTTGGTCTCCCATCCAAATATTGGCCAGGGCCGACCCTGCTTAGCTTCCGAGAGCTGATGAGATCAGACTAAACTAGGCTATCCACGTTACTTTTCTTAGGAGAATGTTTTCTAGATGGAAAAGATATGCTTTCTAGGATTCAAGGAAAGCTGTATACTTTAGAGGTTAAGATGTCCAAAGTCATAAGAACATAAGAACATAAGAGAAGCCAATGTTGGACCAGGCCAATGGCCCATCTAGTCCAACACTCTGTCACACAGTGGCCAAAAATACCAGGTGCCATCAGGAGGTCCAGCAGTGGGGCCAGGACACTAGAAGCCCTCCCACTGCTTCCCCCCCCCCAGCACCAAGAATAGAGCGTATCACCTGCCCCAGACTGAGAGTTCCTGTCTATACCTTGTGGCTAATAGCCACTGATGGACTTCTGCTCCATATGTTTATCTAATTCCCTCTTGAAACTGTCCATGCTTGTAGCCGCTGCCACCTCCTGTGGCAGTGAATTCCATGTGTTAATCACTCTTTGGGTGAAGAAGTACTTCCTTTTATCTGTTCTAACCTGGCTGCTCAGCAGTTTCATTGAGTGCCCACGAGTTCTTGTATTGTGAGACAGGGAGAAAAGTACTTCTTTCTCAACCTGCTCTATCCCATGCATAATCTTATAAACCAATTTATTTATTATTTCAATTTATATCCTGCCCTTCCTGCGAATGGGAAGTCATTTAGCAGGGCTTGTCCCCAGACTAAGTAGCGCAATTACTCTGCAAGTTTGGGGCTATTATTTGTAGAAGTGCCATGCACAGTTTACCTTAGAGTAACAGCAAGAGAATGGGGTCCTGCCCCCATGGAGCTTACAACTTGAATTTTGACAGAGGGGAGGCAAGGGAGCGAGGGAAATCAAGATGGAGGTGTGACTAAACAGGATGAAGGGGATCTACATTACATTTCTGTCCCTCCTGTTCCCACAGGGCAACATTTATGATTACCCTCTGTTTACCCTTAGAATTTGAAGTAAGAAGAGAGAGTGGGAATAAGTTGAGGCCATCCACTGAGTTTCATGGATGGCTGGGGATTTGAACCAAGATGACTTCCTGCCTCAGTCCAGCAGTCTAACCACTACACTACACTGCCTCTTAGTGGTCATTGCAGTGAACATCCATATTCACTTAATGCAAAAAAAGCTTAGATGTTTCCCTCTGTCAGTGGTTGGATGAGAAGAACCAAGCTCAAACACAGTGTTCCACTTTAAACTCTCCCAAGCTCACCACAGAATTTCTGCCAATTCCGCTACACTACGCAGCACCCCTTCTTCTCTGTCTGAATGGCAATTGCCCCAACGTGGTTTTCCCAGGGCGCAGTGCCAAATTCAACAGAAAAACCTACAAGAGATGGAGTGGCTCGTGCTTATACCACAGGAGCCACTTAAAATGCTTCTTTGAGGGACTGAAGATTGCAGAAAATCAAGGTTTCCATTGATCTTCTGGCTCACCGACACATTGAAAAGAATAATTCCTAAGCCTGCTTAGAAAGGATAAAATGTGAAGTTCACCAGCCTAAATACCTGACCAACGCTAGGTGACCAGATGAAAATGTGCAGTGGATCCCTTTGCAGAATTGACCCTTGTGTTTTATTTATGTTTGTTATTGAACAGATAAACATCCTGCCCTCTCTCAAACATCCTTGAGAGCTTTGGGGATGTCCTGCCTCCCCAGAGAAGTCTGTTTGACTTCCGTCTTTTAGGTGCTAACCCTAACCCTGTTCTGTTTTCCTGTTCATAATTGTTCTTTGAAGGTACTGATCAGCTGCTGCTGACTTTTCATTTGGTTTATTCATTGGATCTTATGTTTTGTTGTTTTAAAACTATTTTATTACCTTTATATAAGCTACCTTTGAGCATTTGATGGGGGGGAGGAGAGAAATAAACAGTATTCTAGGATTCCACACTTCTGCACCTGCATTTATGTTCTGCCATCTTGAATTTAATTTGATTATTGTTTTAAAATGCTTTATTGTGGACCTGTTGTGAGCTGCCCTGTGCCCGCTTGCAGGGGAGGGTGGGGTAGAAGTGTAATAAAATAAATAAACAACTGTATTTGTTTACAAAAAAACCTTGTTTTTATGTACCCCCAGTCGATTGCCTCAAGGCACAGGAAGTAGCTTAGTGCATCTTTACATAAAACCTAACCAGTAGAAGTGGAATACAGCAAATTAAAAAGAGAACTAAAAAACCCACCGTTTCATTATTGCTGATTGCTAAACTAACCTACACTAACAGTCTTGTGCTGCTTCCGAGTACAGCAAAGTTCAGATTCAAGGGTGGGGAATATTGCACTCTGGGAGGAGGGCTGCTGCAGAGAGTGACAGAGAGAGAGAGAGAGAGGGCATTCTTACATGGCCTCATTCAGCTGACTTTCCTTGCCTCACTGGTATCTTTTGGAGAGTATCCTCCAAAGTCCCTTGAGAGCGATTGCAGGATGTAAGGAAAGAGACAATCCTTTTTAAAAATGGCATTCACAGACGAAGCTGGGTTCATCATAACATCTACCTCATCCTACTCTTATTTCTTTCCATAAATCTTGGGCAGAACATGCAATGATCTGCCCCCTCCTCTGGCCAATATATAAAGTGCCTTTACATACCAACATGCCATTATGAAGACTACTGGTTCCTTTAGCTCGGTATTGTTTAATCTGAGTGGCACCAGCTCTCCAAGATCACCTGCAGAACCCTCTCCTAGACCTCTTATTTGGAGATCCCTTTAAACCTGAATATAGTAGGGATCAATCCTGGGGCATTTCTGCGATGACCCCCTTCTTCCTGGTGGCATAGCAGGTTAGGGAGCAGCAGCTACTTCTTTTGAACAGTCAATGTCAGCAGTGTGTTAAAGAGGGTCTTAATTTCTGACATGAGAAGATGGAATGATCCAGGGCAGGGTTCCTCAGTGAAGTGCCCGTGGGTGCCATGGTGCCTACCAACACCTGTTCTGGTGCCTGCCAAGTGCTTTTAGGAAGTGGTGGGCCATGTAGGGCATTTGTCCAGCAAGGCTTCTGATTGACTACTGGAGATTTGATTGGCTGTGCAGATTTTTTTTAGAATGTTGCTTGGAAGCAGCTGCCACCATAGCACAAGGATCTGCATTGCGGTACGGAAGTTAAATTGTGGCAGCCATTTTGTGGCTGGCTCTGCCGCCTTCAGCAGCCATTTTGTGGCAGCCATTTTGTTGCTGCAATCCACCATGTTGTGTCATGCATTCCAAATGGGCCTGCAGGCTCAAAAAGGCTGGGAACCACTGATCCAGGAGTCTGGCAGAAAGGTTGCTGCTCCACTTACTGTTTTTCTTTGCAAAACAGCATCACTGAAGGCAGACTGACACAATTCTTTAACTTGTATGAGCCCTCCTAGTGGACACTCATGAGTGCTTATAGTGTCTCTCAATATCAGATGTTCCTGCTGGAGCCCAAGTGCAGCTGTGCCACTGACCACTCAACTTGCTGTAGAGAATTCTGGTCTGCCCAACATCTGAGGGCATCTTGGGGATGGGAAGCACTGATGTAATGACAAAAGCAGCAAGATTGAGGCCTGATTTCAGTGTGATACTGGTGATGTAAAGACATTGACCTCTGTCACTTTGCAGAGACCCAGTAGTCTTACTCAAACTGGGCTGCTGCCTCTGGAAAGCAGACCCATGTGCTTTAGGTAGCAGGCTCTGAGTGGGTGTTGCACTGGTATTATCTGGATGGGTAGCAAGTGCTTCTACAAGTGCAAAGTCACATGGGTGAATCCTTTTGCTTAACCAGCATAATGTTCCACTGAGGCCAAGACTAACACCCAAGTCACAGCTATTTTCTGCCCTGGTAGCTTAGAATGGGTTTTTACAGTGGCTTTTGAAAAAGCAGGAAGAAGAGTGGATGGGGAATGTGGCATCCTTTCGTTGCCTAGGCTGGAGAAACGAAGGTAGTGTCTCTCCCTCCAAAGGAGAAACGAACTGCTTGTGAGCATGGATGTTGAGAGCAAGAAGATAAAGTTGAGTTAAAGTTGTTACCAAGTTTCACCTAAAATGAAGTTTTAAGACAAATTTGGATATTTTACATGAGCAAGACTCCAGAGTGGCTTTGTGGGAAACCCAACGTTTTAGTGTAACTGGTGAAATTTCTCAGGGGGTTTCAGTACATCCCCACTCAGAATGTTTGGGGCTGCCTTTCTGGAATCTGACTGTGCCAAATAAAACCAGACTGAGAGAGAACTTGAAACAGTTCATGGATTAAAGGTTGACATGATCTGAGCCACAGTCAATTTCAGCTGATGAAATAAAATGTACCGTTACTCCATTAAATTCGTCCAATTGTAGAATACAGGGCAAAAATGTGCATATTGCAGTTAAAATATTTTCAATATTTTGAGCAGTTTAATTAGTAGTATTAACATTTTGGCAATCTTGTTCAGAGTTCTGGTGTGTTGCCAGAAGAGATGTACTTGCTCTTGTGCTGCAGACTGATTGGATTTTTTTAGCTCTATAGAAAGAAAATTTCTTCAGTAAGAACAGATACAAAGGAAACTAGGGGAGGAGGGGAGCACAAGTTTGTGTGGTTTCTTAGCAGTCAACGGGAGCTTCCGCTTGCCGTCTATCCAGCATTCTGTGCCAAAATAATTCACTACCTCATTGCTTTGACTGTGGGATGTCTAAATCCATCAGCTTTTCAGCCCTATACGCTTTGTCTTTAACTACAGAGCCCTCCGTGGCCTTGATATTACCTTCTTCTACCCCACTAGATCTCTGTTCATAACAATTCCTGTGCTGCCCCCATCAGATTCTAGTAAGGTAGTAAATATAGATCAGTAAATAGTTTTGTATCTTTAAACCTGAGATTTCTGGATTTAGGTACCTTTGCAGGTCACATGTTCTACGTTAGCTCATTCTATTGGCTCAAGTTTAGAAGCGTGGAATAGGGTTTATTGCCCTCTTGCATGCTTTGTTAGAAATCTCCAGCAGCCAGAAAGTGTACCGAAAATCATCTCTTTTCATCACTAAGTTACACAAATGGACCCTTAACACTGAAGATGGACGTTCTCATATTCCCCAGTAAGTGCTCAGCTCAGAAGTCCACTTTAAAGCTCAAAACACTTCATTGAACTCCTTATACATTAAAAGTTCACAGACTTATGACCTAGCTGGGAATGTATACAGCACATTCACCACCATTCTTAGTACTCCAAAGGTCTCCTGCTCCCTCAAATGACCACCCTTGTTCCCTGGATAGCCTTTCAGAACAAAGAGCACAAGGGAGGCTATATCATAACCAGGTTCTGCATCTCATATAGTGGCCATTGGCCAAGGGCCCAGATTCCTTTGCCTCGTGCCCTTCAGCTTGCGTTTCCAACCACCCCGGGTTTTTGTACCTACAGACAAGAACGAGACCAAAGTTCAGCTAGATGTATACAGCTAAACCCTACGAATGCAATTAACAAGCCTAATATCAATGCCTTTAAATGAATATTTTGAAATACCAAATGAGTGTATATTCTTAGTAAATATTCAGTCATCAAGGTTTTCTTATAACCAACTCCAAAATTATTTAATACAAAGTCAAAAGCTCCAAACCAGAGTTACAATGTAATATATGAAGTTCCCAAACTCTCAAAATGCAGCAATCATGAGCTATAAATCAAGGTTCTGTTATATAAATCTGTCATATTGAGAACTTCGGAACTAGTAGTGTTACATTCTAACCTTGATTTATAGCTCATGATTGCTACATTTTGAGGGTTTGGGAACTTCATATATTACATTGTAACTCTGGTTTGGAGCTTTTGACTTTGTATTAAATACTTTTGGAGTTGGTTATAAGAAAACCTTGATAACTGAATATTTACTCATTTGGTATTTCAAAATATTCATTTGAAGGCTTTGATACTAGACTTGTTAACTGCATTCACAGTGTTGATTTGTTTTTGATGTATTAGCACACCGTGTTTCCTCTTGTTTTGTCTAGGTGTATACAGCTGGCAAGATGTTCTCCAAAAACCCCTCTCATTTGATTTGTACATTGATGACACGGTATAAATAATAATAACGATATGGACTCAAAGGTGCACTTTGGTTCATGGAGGAATCTTCTGCTTACTTCTATGAGTAGAAGGTCACTTGTGGCTCTAACCCAAAGTATTTTATCTTGGCAATATTTGAAATATTTATGCTTGAAGTTTAATGTGCTGGATTGTTTGAATACAGTTGTGCCTCAGTCTCACTGGAGGGTTTTTAAGTCTAGAAAGTGTAGAAAACTCTGTATAGAAGGGTCCAGGGGCCCTGTAATTTGTAATGTTAATCACTCAAAGTGTAGTCAGTTTTATATTGCTTCCATGTGACAATTCACTGTTGTGTAGCTGCAATCGTGCGGCCTCTGCTGATCTGCAGCACACTTTGAGACACCGCTGCAACTCGTTTTTTTACTGCAAGAGAAATCAGTTGTGACTTCAGATGGTGTTTAAAAAGTGGTACTAAAAGAGTGGTTTCACAAATTGCTCCCCGGCAAATTTGTTTTCCATTCAAGTATTTTTCCAGAAATTCTGGAAGCCAAAAACTGGATTGGTCTAACTGTCCTATAAGGTTACTTCCAGCTATATCATTCATTGTATGAGAAGCTACCAACAGCTGCAACATGACAGGTGAGAGTGAAGGGGTAACCTCTGGGACATTCTCATTAGCACAGCATTTCTAGTGGTGTACCAAATCTCAACACATGCCCCACTATTGGGTGAAGTTTCTTTCACTGTGTAGGGGAGAAAACAACCCCCAAGCAGAACAGTTGCACTTCATAATTTTTTAAATAAATAATATTTATTTTACTCTAATAAAAAGTAAATAAAGTAAATAAAAATGTACTTTAATATTTATTTATTTTTTTACAAACTACCACCCAGCCAAGGATCTAACTTATGGAGATTTGGGGATAGGAGCTGAATCTCACAGAATGACAATTCTAGCAACTCTCACACAAAATAAGATACCCACAGCGAGCAAAACGAGGGGCATTAGTTATTAATAAGGGTGGGTCTTGATAATTAGGGACAATTGGAGTGTATGCAGCAGTAACGCGGAATCAGCAGCAGGCCCAGAACAGATGGACTAGCCAGACACTGTACGTAGTCTGGGATGTTAGTGCAACCCCCCTTCCTGTTTTGCTCTTCCCTGTGTGAAGAAGTTGGGTAGGAAAACCACTGCGGCGACTGAGGATGGAATTTTGCAGCAGCTGTTTGTCTTGACCCTTGTCCTTCCTAACTGTTTACTTTAGCATTTATTTTGGGATGGAGAACATGGATGAATCAAAAATGGAGATAGTGTGATAAAGCACCAGGAATGTATGATATGATCCACGCCTGCTTTCTGAAGCCAAAGCGCCTTAAAGCTGCCCTCTCCCAGCTCCTGGAGCATCCCTACTGTGTAGATTACACCCTCCACATGATACAGAACCACAGCGGCAATTCCTATGCTGTTTCCCTCCCCATAGCTGAAAGGAGAGGATGTCGCTGTGCTCATCCCATGACTTCATCTGCTGGAAAGTTTTCTTGGCATTTAAGTTCCTCTTCATCAGTTTACTGGAAAGACCAAATCTGGGACTGTGTAAGAGGACACAAAGATATTTCTAAACCGTGGGTTGGATCCAGATTAAATTTTTCACTAATGGAAGGGGAGGTGTAATATTTGCCGGTTCCTCCTTGCTGCTGCAGACCCCTCATGCCATTCCAGAGGGTCCCCTGTCCCCCTTAGGACCAACATCTCAAGGAGATGAATGAACTGCAGGTGGGGGGCAGAGAAGAAAGTTATGATCTGGATGTAACCTTATATGTGTATATTAGAGCTTCATTCATTAGCTTGAAGGATTAAAAACATTTTGGTTGAGTTTGAAAAGGTTCCCCTAATTTAATTGGCAAGATATTTTTTAAAAATACTAGTACAAGAAAAAGAACCTGTGGATAACAGGATAGGCATCTTTTAAGAAGTAGCATTGCTCATTCTCTCTTTCACACAGAAAGGGAGGGCCTTTTTTATAATTAAGCTCACTGGAATATTTATTTATTTAAAACATTGTAATGCACAACTGAAAAATAAAGTGAATGTTTTATTTTCCTTCAGTAGTACACACAATCAATTAGGTTAATCGATTAATTGACTATAATGCATCAGCTAAGTTTTCTTGAATGAGCTGGCATCCCCAGTGTATAGATCCCTAGGGTTTTTGTTTCATTCTAGGGCTGACTAGTATATCTAATCCTAATAGTCAAGTTTTCTTATGGGGATGCAGTTTGTCTTGAGGGGGTGCTAGAAAATGCCCTGTCCTGGTGAAAATTAAATCCCTGTGCAAAAAAACCTGTAGAAAGTTTAAAAACTAACCTTTTGTCTGGGGCAGTACCCTGTTCACACAAGAAGATGAGCTAGGAGAATTTTAAAATTCCCAGCTGAGATGGAATAAAGTTTTGGCACATAAAGACTTAACCAGGAAGGTGAAACCTAATTAGCCTCTAGCAATGAGATGCAATTAGGAATGTGAGACGCAGTTTGGATAAAAACTTGCAGTAACCGGTGTCATATAATTGTGTTCTCTGCTTATTGTTATTTTTAATTGGTGCTAATTAGTAAACTTAATGTCAGGCTGGTCATGTCACAAATGAATAGTCCGTGGATACTGTTCTCGCTGCATTCCAGGGAATCCTGTTGGAGAGACGCTGCCAGAGGCAAGATGGAAAAGTTTCTGCCTTCCAAGAAATGTTGAAATTCACATAACTCTAATTCAAAAACTTTCAAATTACCATGCAAGGATTTTCTTTGGTTACACAGCAGTTTTCTTTCTCCTCCTCCCTGTCCTCTCTGCAGGAGGACTGGACTTGTTGCATGCTTTTTCATAAAACAAAGTAGTCAACCACATTGCCAGTGTAAATGAATTTTTGGAGGGAGGGAGGGGTGCTTCTGTCACAGAGGCTGTTTCTGCACCCCTCGTTTTCTCTGCTTTCTCCACACTTCTCTGTTGCCTTTTATATTTCTTTCTGCAGTTCCTCCTGCTTTCACCTCACATGCCCATCAGCTTTTGTTATTGTTTCTGTATTTCTTTTCACCTATTCCATTTTCTGTTCACTGTATTCCTGACTTTTCTGGATCCGTTTTTGCCATGGACATTTCTCTTGCTCAGCTTTCAATTCTAGGGTATTTCTGATGCAGACATTATTCTGCAGATACTGCATCACCGCCCAGTTCCTACCCCTGTTTCTGCCCCTGCATCACTGCCCAGTTCCTGCCCCTTTTTGTTCTCCCTTGTGCTTTGCTGTTACACTCTGTGCCTTCCTCCTTCCCATTTCCTATTTGTGATTGATGTGCCACATTGGGTGACATCAGGGAGGACCATCTATGGGCTGGCCCTTTGGTCATGTTCAGGTGGAGCAGCACCTCCTGTTCCCAGGTTCACCCTTGAGTTAGAATGATTTCAACTATTTGTTCCAGAAGTTCTGGGAAACAAATAGTGGGGACAAAGAATGGGAAAGGGGCAATACAGTCAAGCTTTTTGAACATGAACAAGGAATGCATTAATTCCTGACTGTCATGCTACCCTGTGGGTTGCCACCTTGTCATCACTCTGGACTTAGGGTCCCTTGGGAAGGCCCAGAGTACCCTCCCAAGCCCAGCCAAAAATGCCCCTTTTTAAGCCAAGAAATTTAGGCATGATGACCAGGCAGAGGAGATTAATGGTTTATTAATACAGTAATGGGGCAAGGAAAAATAAGACAATGTGCTTAATATATAACAGTGTCTCAAGGTAAATAAAACAAATCTAACACGGCTACCTATTTCTCTTCACTGGTTATTATTCAAGGCCCACAGCGTTTTATACCAGGCCTGTCCCTGTACTCACACTGTCCCAGTTGAGGGATCTTTCTCTCAGACCAGACTGTCCTCTCAGCGTAACTCTGTGAGAGAAAAGAATGCAGTTCCACAACCCACTATGTTTAAGTAACAATTCCATCATACAATCCTCGGACACCATTTGGTTACAACCAGCGGCAAGCATTGTGGGGATTGTAGGCTGTGTCTGCTTTCCACTCCCACACAGGTTTCCTGGGCCTAGGCCTCACTAGGCCTTGTCTCCCAGTTCTACACAGATCATGACACTGACATTATACTAAGCCAGTGAATGTAGACTGCTTGAAAGAACTGTTAAATAATGGACCACTAGAACACAGAAACTGGCCTTCAGCATTAGCTTGGCATCAGCTTTGCCCTGCAGATACTTGCAAACTTTAAGTCCTGACAAAGCCATGACTAGCTAACCTTGCACCCAAGGCAAGAATATAAAACATTATTTTACAGTATAAAATATACTTTCCTGGTAGTTATTTTGGTAAAAGGATAAATAACGAGTAATAACAACCCAACATTTATTTTAGTCATGATATACTTTTTCTGTGCCACTTGCCTTGCCCTTGTTACAGCTCTGGTCCTTGGTTTTATTTCAGTTTTGGGTGCAGACGTTTATCAGCTGTTTTTTCTCAGCATCCGACCCTGTTGTCATCCCCAGTGGACAAGATGGGAAATCTTCCAAAGTAGATTGAAGTGTTACAGATGGAGTGAAAGGCAATTCTGACTCCAGGGACAGCAGAAAAGAACATGCATTTTACAGGGTTTCCCCCCCAGTTTCATATGAATTTATAGTCTTAAAAAAACTTTGAAGATAAGAAAGTCACTTATTTTGAATGAGTGTTAAAGATTTATGAGTCTTGTGCATCTTGAATAATTCTACCTGCCGAAGCCCCCTTTGCTGCGTGTTCTTTTCATGTTGGAAGCAACGTTTGAAGACATGACAAAAGGAATACTTCAGAAGTGAGGTTTTGAAAACAACTCGCAAGAATGTACCAGCAAGCTTCCCAGGGTGAGGTTAGGAATTAGGATTGGGGAAGACAGTGTTGATGTTGTACCTTGGGAATAAGTTTTTCAGTAAAGCAAGAAACATTTATTGTCTGATAACTTAATGAGCACAGGGGAGGGAGGTGAATCTGAGGTTTGGACACTGCTTGGTGGTAACAAGGCTGAGTTCAGACTGGCAGTTTGCCCCACTATAGGCGCGTGTGAGCAACATTTCACAAGCAGATTAATGGGGCCGTTCACACAGGCACATCTGTCTGGCGTTCCCCAACTGTAGTCAACCTGTCGTGTACCGCTTCGTTCCCGTGTTTAAAAGATACCTGGTGAAGGTAGCAATTCCTGGTGAGCGCCTTTATCCCACTTCATTCCACTTCTGGGAAGTGTGAACGCTAACCCGAAAAGCCGGGAACAACCTGCGGTAATAATGTCTGCTGGGTGTTTCTGCACATAAGGTGCACTTGATTGCCCTGAAGAGGCAGCAGCGATATGGTTGGATGTGCTCCACTCTACCACCCAATGTGGTGCCAGCACAATGGGATCCTCCCCAAATCACTCTGATGAGCATATGCGCACATAGCCGAATTACCAGGAAAAAGCCATTTACAGCCGTGCCTCTGGGCCAGCAGTCTGAATGCTCTCTCACGCCTCCTCCCGGTATGCTCCCACATGAGTCTGCGTAATGTGACCGGGAAAACCCAGAACAGTTTGTTCTGGGTCTTTTTTGCAATGACTCCCTCCCTTTTCAAACTGCCAGTCTGAACTCAGCCCAGGATTTGGCAGGGTATGGAGAACCCTGTATTCAGTATTTTGGAGCTGTAACCATGTGATCCTGGGTCTCCAAGTGTAGTACAGGTTTTCTGGGGGGCCCTCAATGCATCACACCCTGACTCCCACCAGGTGTGCCACCAAACATTTTGGAAAGCCTGTTTGCAAACACCATCCTTTTACTTTCTGTAATACTTTCCCCTGCCACTTAGAGACGGTACATCCTAACTGTATAATTCTGGTAGAAAGAGGGCCCAGATGTCCCATTGTCTGGGAACAGGTGTGACAGAATTCTTAAAATACTTAATTCCCCTGCTCCTTTCAAATGTAAAGCTAATGGGACTAAGGACATACTGGAACTTATAGATTGGATCCTTCCTCTATAGTACCACTCCCCTGAGCAAAGTATATTTATTTGGATATTTATACTCCATCTTTTCTTTTGGCTCAAGTTTGAAGCTTCCCTCTAAGGAGCCTTCCTCCAAATTAAGTTGTTCTTTCATTGGAGGAAAAGCCATTTAAGTTGAAAGGCTATTTGGGAGGGTGGTTAGATCCACCCTGATACCTGTTGAATGCTGTCAGATGGATACTAAGGGTAGAAGTATTTTGCTTTCTCTGGAAGCGGGCATATACAGTGGGAGGAGCTTTTGCTCAGCTCTAGTGTGGGATGAGCAAGCTGCCCCTGGAGGTTGGTGTTACTGCTGCCACCCAGTTGCTCTGCCACCCTGCTGGCCTTTAGCTCAACAGAAGAGTGAGTAGCTAAAAAAGAAGCACGCTCCTACAGTGCTGGCCCTAATTTTTTTTTTTTTTGGGGGGGGGGGTCAGGGTAATTGAAGGACTGTCCCCTGACCTAGTAAGCCTAGGCTAGCTAGATCTTGTCAGATCTTGGAAGCTAAGCAGGGTCGGCCCTGGCTGGTATTTGGATGGGAGACCTTCAAAGAATACTACCAGGGTCGTGACACAGAGGCAGGCAATGGCAAACCACCTCTGAACGTCTCTTGCCTTGAAAACCCTACGGGGGTCCCCACAAGTCAGCTGTGACTTGACAGCACTTTCCTCCACCATCTCTCCTGTACGGTCCAACTCAGCAATTAAGAATGCCCAAATGGAACATCTGAAAAGAGCATCTGGCAGAGCAGTAGGCGGAAGTGATGCTAAACTCAACGCAGGGTAAGTAGCAGAAAGACTCTCGCGCCTGAAAGTGTTAAATGGGGAATCACTCACAAGGAGTTTGCAGAGCATCCAAAACCTCACAGTTCAGGTTCCAGGGTGGGTGTTTCTCCTCTTCAGCCCCAAGGCAGACTAGCTAGAATGGTAACTGCATAAACTGGGCTTTAATTGTCTGTCCCCTCTTCTTGCCTTGGAGTATTGGAGTCGGTTGTTTTGCGGACAGGCAGTTTTATTTATATGGGGGAAGGGCTGGACTTTTAAGTGCTGTGACAGATGATGTCATCTGAACCCAAAAGGAATAGTCGGTGCAACAATATCCCATACAGATCTCAGCTGCCTACCTTAAAATAGCTGCTTTCAAGTGTAGCAACGTAATAGCTTTGAGAAAGGGAGCACCTGGCCGGGGCTTGTAATCTGCTAGCAAATCCTTCATTTTCCAGTAAGGTTCCCTTGCCCTTCCTTTCGTTGTGACCTGTATTAACTGGCAGTAACTGCCTCTCTCCTGCTTGATGTGTCATTATTGTGACACTGTGCAGGTCACAGTTAAAATGCGTCAGATCATCAAGTCATACTGTTAGTTGTGCTGTAGCTGTTGAAAGTTTTTGTGTGTGCCCAGTAGTTGTCAACAGGTTTTGCAGGTGTTTGAAGTGCTCCAGCTACTTGCAGAAACACTTTGAGCAGAAACAGTGTTAGGACTAAGTAAGTATATGGTGACCACATATGGCTACCATAACACCTTCTGCTCTCTAGGGGAAAAATCTATAGTCCGCCCTAGGTCATTGAAACCCCAATTTTTATGGGAGATAAGTGCCACTGAAGTCAATAGGTATTGCTTCCTAGTAAATTTCTTGTCAGTTGTAAGCAATACTATTAATCAGTTGCTTCTCAATAACCTGGCCCGTCTTCCAAAATAGCAACAAGCCTTCAGTTCAGATGTGAGAATCTGGATTGTACAGCAAAGGACTGTTGCACAAGGGAGTTGGGGTAAGGTTGGGGTAGTTGCAATGGAGGAGTAATCAGATGCCAAAGAGAAGAGGAGTCCTCTAAAGGAGAGAATTGCAATGAGTGCAGCTTTGTTTCTTCTTTTTGTCTATGAGCAACTTGTGAGGCAAATTATCTCTTCGAAAATGCATTTGTCTTACACAGTTATTAAAGGTGTACAGGGGCCACATCCCCCTTTGCATCAGATCACCCTTCTCATAACTGATAGCATCATGTCCTAAGGATGTGGGAGGGGAGAGGCTGTGATTCAGAAACAGAGTATCATCAAGCCCTGTCCTGGGTAGCCCAGGCATGCCCAATCTCGTCAGATCTTGGAAGCTAAGCAGGGTCACCTGTGATTGTTACTTGGATGGGAGACTTCCTTGGAATACCAAGTTGGGAGGACAGAGGCAGGCTTTATTCAGCCACCTCTCTGAATATCATCCAGGCCCCCAGTAGGGGTCAATCACCAATGACTTCCAGGTGCAGACACACATAGAAAGTACCAAAAAAATACAAACAACAGAGCATCATGTCAAAGGTCCTAGGTTCAATCCCTGGCATCTCCATATGAAAGCTCTAGGCAGCAAGTGTTGCGAAAGACTTTCTGTGCCTGAAACACTGGAAAAGGTCTGTTAGAGAAGACAATACTGAACTAGATGGACTGTGGATCTGACTCGGTATAAAGCAGGTTTGTGCACGTGGTGTTCAGAGAATTCTTGGAAGTGGGGAAAGGGTAGGGCAAGATGTGGCTTAAGTCACAGCTGAGTTTAGGTTGTGACTGTTGGTGGTTTGTACATGCAGCCACGCTTTTCTGACCTCATAACTTTTCTTCTCCATAATTTTTGTTCCCGGTAGTTTATTAGAGTATGAATGAGTGAGGGGGTTTGATTGCTGTAATAGGAGAGAAGGGAAAACAAATGGATTGCTAATACGTTCGTCACTAGTGGCTCTAAGCGTATGCCTTATGAAATTCAAGTTCCAATTAATCATTTGTAGAAATGAGTTCCTGCATCAGACACATCATACCTTCAAGTCTGGTGCTGTAGGATTGCTAAATGAATCTCTTACGGCTACTCCAGGTTAAATCATTCACTGCAATTGTGTTGACAGATGCAAACGATTTAGACAATGTCTGCTCTAATGGAACTGCCATTCTGGAAATTTATCTTGGGCCTTGGAGATGTGGTATGGAGATTTGTTCGACATACATGTTGGTTTTAGTATTTGGGAGAGGGACTGATTTGTGGTTGTCTAGTGTTGTAATATGACTTCAATAGTAAACGCTATAATTAGTGACTCAGGGTGGGTGTCACAAGGAAAAAAGGTACCTGCAGGTCCTTGCGATGCCTCTCGTATTGCAGGCATCATGTTACAATGGCTAGTTCTGCATCTGGCATTCGCTCCACATTTTCTCAACACTGAGGAAAAGGTGTAGCTCAAAACCACATTTAAATACCCTGGGCCAATGCCGTACTGACTGCAAAGTCACCCCTGAACGGCCATAAATCTATGCAGGAGGTACCATAAAACCCGATGATCAAAGAAAGTGGCATGCAGTGTAGAGGGTACCATAAAATCCGATGATCAAAGAAATTGAAAGCAGCATGCAATCCAGAGAGGAATTTCCGTTCCAACGTGGGGTTGCTAGAACAACAGAGGGAAAAGCCAATGCAGAATCGCCCAATTTTTCAATGTCCAACTAGAAACACAGGAAAAATAGCACCTGGATACTTATGGTTGACTTAGAACTGAGTCCAGTAGCACCTCTGAGGTATACAAGATATTAGGGCAGGGGTGTCAAACATAAGGCCCGGGGGCTGGAATTGGCCCGTTCAGGGCTCTTATGTGGCCCGCGAGCAACTGATGCGAGGGAGGGAGTGCTGGGGGGAGTGGGTGAAGCCACTCCATTGTGGCTTCAGCAAGGCAGAACAATCTCATCTGCAGCAGTCAAGTATCATTGGGGGCATCTGTCCAGTGTTGCACTACTGGCTTTTCAGTCTGCCTATATAGGTTTTCCTCTGCACCCCCCCACCCAGCTCATGGGGCCTTGCAGTGAAGATACACCAACTCGGAGTTAACCAGCTGCTGTCCTTTATAAAGTTTCTATCTCTGATACCTGGCATTACATTTTATGGCACACATGGCCCAGCCTAACAAGGTGACATTTATGTCCGATCTGGCCCTCGTACCAAATGAGTTTGACATTAGAGGGTATGAGCTTTTGAGAGTTAAAACTCCCTTCATCAGATCTAGTTCTTCTACTGCGGACCAACCCAGCTCTGGGGACTAAGGTTGCCAGGTCTGGATTGGAAAATACCTGGAGACTCTGGGGGTGGATCCAGGAGAGGGTGGGGTTTGGGGAGGGGCATCAGCATGGTGCAATGCCACAGAGTCCACCTTTCGAAGCAGCCATTTTCTCCAGGGGAGCTGATCTCTGTCAGCTGGGGATCAGTTGTAAAAGCGGGAGATCCCCAGGCCCCACCTGGAGGCTGGCAACCCTACTGGAGTCCCAAATGTACATGTAGGAAGAAACCTACAAGTGGTAGAAACCTTTTATGTTTTGGGAAAAGTTAGATTTTAGTCCAGTAAGCATCTTAGAGACCAACAAGAGTTTCAGGGTAGCAGCTTTCAAGAATCAAAACTCTCTTCAAAAGCTTATTCCCTGAAACTTTTGTTAGTCTCTAAGGCTCCGCTGGACTTGAGTTTAACTGTTCTACCACAGACCAATGCGGCTACCCTCTAAAAACGATCTTCATGTCAGGGCGTTAGAGTCAATCTTTCTCTGCTTTTACTGATGTAAGGAGATGCTTTCTCTGTTTTTATTGATTGGGGGGGAAGAGATCTTATGTAGGGAAGAGTTTCATTAGGACCGCAGATACAACTCTGGAGCACTCCTGTTGCATAGGAGACAAGCACAAAGGGCTCAGTTCGGATGATGGATGGAAAGAGATTCTTCGTTTTTAGTGTAATATCCCCTGAAACAAACCAGGATGAGTTTTGCTTAAGGAAGGTGTTCTCCCTTCGCTACAAACTGGGAGACTGAAAAGGCGAGCCAAAATCTAAAGCCTTTATAGCCTGAGCTAATGAACCAGATCCCATCGTAATGTTGTCATATGCATAGCCTGAAGATTAGGCATAATTGACTCCCTTCCTCCTCCAGTGTAGTGGCTGATGTGGTGATGGATGTGAGGCAGAATATGCTGAGGGTGTTGAGCCCCGACGGAGAAACGTATGATGAGAAGCAGCCTGCAGTATGCTTAACTATGTACCTATTGTGCATTGCATAATAACAATTAAGAGTTGTCTCATACAGAGTCAGATCAGTGGCCTGTCTTGCCCCAGGCTGATCACTCTGACTTGCTAATTCTCTCCAGAATCTTGGGTTGGAGGCATTTCCCAGCCCCGCCGCCTGAAATCCTTTAACTAAAGGTGCCCTAAATGCTGTGATGTGATTATATCAAGCACTCATTTCACCACTGTCAGAACAGGGATGACTGGAATTCCCCCCTTTCCGTTCTGCTCTTCCTTGATTCCAATTTAATTAGGAAAATTTCTAAAATTAGCTTCAGAGCATGTGCTGCTTTGCCACAGCTGACGGCTCATTTGCATCTTTCCCCTCCCCTGTATTACCGACGCACATCTGCATGTTGATAAAACACTGCAAAAAAAGAAAAGAAGCACTGATATGCATATGCACTCTAGTGTAAAACACCGTGTTTACAATTACATCAATATTGTTTTTATGGTGCTTTTTTTATGTGTGCAGTGTTTTAATCAGGGCACCTGTGAACACTGTGGAGCGAAGACCTGAGTGCTCCTTGTAAGCTCATGTATTGTATCTTCTGTGGCTATTGTCTGACTCTCTCTCCGCCTTCTGGAAATGCATTACTGCCAAACTGAATATGATCATATGGTTTTAAAATTGACCACCACTGATATTATGACCCACCATATTCATTAATGTTTATGTTTATTTATTTAGTCTTTCATTGTTATTAATGTTTATATTTATTTCTGGCTCCTCTAGTTGCATAATAACTTAAGCTCCAACACTGGAAATCATCTTGTCCCTTGAAGTATTCAGTGGTGGGTAACGGGTTTGTTAATTCAAGTAGTGCAGGTTCGGGTGACATCCAAATGAAATAGTATCGACACATATCTTTGCAACATTTCTTAGGATTCTACAGTATTCAATGCAAGACTAGATTGTTTTCCAGCAGTGCCACCAAAGAAAGCAAAAGAGTTGGTTGTCTTATATTTGCATACAGGTTATGTCCACTAAATTTTTGTGGGAGGGGGGTGTATAACTTCTTTTAGGGAGTTACCTTACATTCAGGAGTTGCCTTCCTTTTGAGTAAATACTGCTATGTAGCTTGATATCCATCACTCACTGCACCAAATCCTTTCCTTCTGCAGCCCCTCCTGTTTCTTCTTTGCTCTCATTGCCACAGCAATTTGCTAGGTTGATGTAAGGGGTGGGAATTGGAAAGAGACGCGAACTGTCATAACAAAAAGGAAATCTGTGTTTTTACAGCACCTGTTACAAACAGTCAATAATTTTTTTAGAAGCCTGTTCTTAAATAAAGCATGCCTATTTTTGTTTTTGCACATGTCAAAACAATCCTCTGCTAATTGGGGATAAAAAGGGTGGCAGTCTGACAGATTCTCTCAGCCTGGCAATCCTGTACCAATAACAACCATGGCAGATATTTGCCCAGGTTTTTCCTGTAAGCTTTCTCAGAAGGAGCTCCTGTGAAAACTTCCCTAGCTCATGGAATGAAGGAGAGATTTCTTATACAGCTAACAGTAGATTAGTATTATCGATCTCTTAGTGCTATATAGAACTAATGAAAGCTTCGTACACCCCTGCAAGGTGTGCATTCCCATTTCACTGTTTTTTGGAAATGTGTCAGGACACTTGGCATTGGCAACAAGTGAAATGGCTTGCAGGTGTCCTTAATCCAAATCCATTTTGTCTGATCTTGGGTGTTCTCTATGTCAGCTGTGCAGTGGAATTCTGTGTTGCAGAGCGGTGAGTGACACAGTCCTAAACAGGCCGTTGGTGTCTCATCACATAAATACTTGGGCTCGAATAATTCCATGGCTTAGTAGCATGAAGTGTTTACAGGTTTCATTCTGAATTTCCCTTGTTCTTTTCCCCGTTTTTGTTTTTTTTTACACCATCATCAGCTGTGTGAAGTTTCCTCTTTAACTGTGGCATGATTATTGATGAGGTCTCCTGATGAGGGAACTTCTAGTAAAACAACTACGTTTTCATTGGACAGTTGGTCCTGCACAACAAAATCATGTGGCGAGGAAAGAAGAGGTGACTTCAGCCCTTTTCAGGGCCCTTTTATTACACCTGACAAACTAAAAGAGGGTGCTATCTGCAACCCTCCCTTTACATGCAGTTGCCATTTTCTGTGAATAGAGCAACATACATGTTTTCTAGTTTTTGTGTACATGAATATGTACCCACAACAAACCTGGGTTTACATTCACTTGTACCAAAACTGGAAAATATGCTTCTTGCGTTAATGAGATGGAATGTGAGGGCAAACCTCACTCTGGGTCTCTGGCCTTGAAGCTCCCAGGCCCCTGGTTTCACTTGCACTTGCACATGACTCCGTTGCATCCCTTATCTTCCTGGAAACTGCAGATTATATTGCACATAGTGCGGGCTAATTTTGAAGGAGTTTCTATTATTATTTTTCTGTGCAACTGTGGAAATGCACAATTGACCTCTTCTGCAACACCGTGGGGGAGGGGGAGGAATCCCTTCATGTTTTGTGTGCTGGAAAAATTCTTCTTAGCATGCGCAAGGGCAGTTTTGAAGAGACTTTCTGTTTCTCTTTTGTAACGCTTTCCCCCAAACACTGGAGTCACAGATATGCCCCCCTGTGAGATTCAAATTTTTCCCTAATGTTCACTGTCTATATGGACACCAGGAAGCAGTGTGTGGGGGCGTGCCAGGTCCCCTTTGGTCACAGGTGGGGGATGGGGGGCATAGGGTTGCCAACTGCAGGTTGGAAAACTCCTGCTAATTTGGGCATGGATCCTGGGAAGGACAGAGACCACAGTGAGTTACAGTGCCATAGAGTCTTCCCACCAAAGCATCCATTTTCTCCAGGGGAGCTGATCTCTTTAGTCTGAAGATGAGCTGTAATTCTGGGGGCTCCCTGGGTCCCACTTGGAGGCTGGCATCCCTAGGGCTGTGGAAACAGCAGAATGTGCAAACTCCTCTCAAACTACTCCTTGGATTTCCTGTAGACCATTTTTCAATCCAAAAAGCAACCCAGTGACCAAGATTCTGTTATGATTTTTCTCCTAGTGTGATTTCATGATAGCTGCTACTAAAAAAGACAAGTAAAACAAGACTTGGAGGGAGAAGACATAGGAGGGATAACTCAGTTGAACTAAAGGGTGAAAGTATACTGGTGTTGTATGATATAAAGTACCAGTAACATAGTGGGGAAGGGTCGGGCTTCAGAGGTAGAGTATCTGCTTGTTGTGCAGAAGGTCCCAGGTTCAATCCCCAGGATCTCCATGGATTTCAGACAGTAGGGGGTTGTCACATTCTTTATGAATAACTTTCAGGATTCAGGATAGGGGTGCCACCATCCAGGTGGCAACAGAAAATCTCCCACTATTACAGTTGATCTCCAGACAAAAAAGATCATGGCTGCTTTTCAGCATAGACTCTATGGCATTATACCCTGTCGAGGTCCCTCACCTCCCCAAACCCCATCCTCCCCGGGCTCCAACCCCAAACTCTCCAGGTATTTCCCAACCCAGAGCAGGCATTGCAACCCTAATCCAGGATACGGTATATATCTTAAGCTGAACTTTATTAACTATTCACATCTTAGAAATCAGTATTAGAAGGAACTGCTGCTTCAGCCATGACTCTACTCATTTGCCTTGAATCCTCTAGGATCTATATCATATTAAAAACCATCCTCTTAAACTCAGTGTCCTCACAGTGGTGTAACAGACCTCAGCCTGAGGCCCCAGCAAGCTGCTGCCACTGCCAGTCCAATTAGACAATACTGGCCTTAATAGACTGGGGCTCTGATTGAATGTATGGCACCTTCATGTGTTCAAAGTAGCCAAAGTAATACCTCCCATTTTCTGTTTTGAGCCTCCACCCATAGCAAAAATCCCAATATGAAATTTAAGTTAGTTTCAAGCCCTGAGTTGATGTTGCTAACAGTAACATAGTGAAGTGGTGATTTGCTGTAGGGCTGCCATACCCCCAGTGGGGGCAGGGTTTCCCCCAATTTTGGGGGCCCCAATTCACTGCCGACCAGCTGGCGCATCTGACGTGTTTGACATGATGACATCACCGGGAGATAACATCATTGTGCAGGAGACACTAGCATTTGGCTAAAAACTTTATTGTGACCATAGAGTTTTTAGTCAAATGCTAGAGTGTCCCCTTCACTATGTGCCCCATGCGATGACATCACTTCTGGGTGATACCATCATGGTGCACGTGCAAGATGACCCAGGAGAGGAGGCTGGAGCCCCCCATCAGCAGAAGGTAAGGACCTGGCAACCCTAACCTGCTCGCAGGCATTTAGGGGACCAGGCTGGTATTTAAGTATTTGGGTATTGATGGGATGGAGATGATGCAAATGTCCTGCAGCCCTGAATCTTCTGGCTGGAAATGGGGGTTAGAGTGACTTTAATGCAGTCACAAGGCAAGTAGTATTTGAAGAAAAGCTATTTGTAGCAGGGATGGGGGGGAAGACGAACTGAACAGGTGGAACCTGAGTGGTTCCAGGTACTCCTCTGCCAGGGGTGTCTCATGATATGATGCTTACAACATGCAGTTTTTCCTATGTAATTAGCCTGCTTCCTCCTGGCAGGGTACTAAATGCTTTGGACAGGTGGATGTTGTTATTCCTGCCCATATGGTTGCATTATTTACTTCTGTGCCCCTGCTGCTCAGGATCTTATCAACATCACATGGAAGCAACTCCCATGCTTCTGGGAGTTTGTGTGAACGGGGCTTTGATGTGGTACTGGAGTAGGTGGAATCTTGGGCTTTGACGTATGTGACAAAGTCCAGAATGGGAAGTTGTATGAAATTACAACTTGTCCAGAATGCAGGGGCATGGGTCCTTACTGGGACTCTATCGACAGCACATATTCAGCCAGTGCTTTGCCAGCTGCACTGGCTCCAAGCTGAGTAGCGGATGAGATTCAGAGTTTTGGTACTGACGTTCAAGGCCCTAAACGGTCTGAGACCAGTGTATCTAAGGGACCGCCTCTCTCAGTATACCCCCCGAAGAGCATTACGCTCCGGAGGCAAGAACCTCCTGGTGATTCCTGGCCCAAAGGATATCTGGCTGTCCTCAACCAAAGCCAGGGCTTTTTCAGAACTCTCTACCTAATGTCATCTGTGCCCTGCGGGACCTAAAATAGTTCCACAGGGCCTGTAAGACAGAGATGTTCTGCCAGCCCTATGGCTGAAGACAGCAATGACCTACCATCAAGTCTGGCCTCCCCGTCTCCCCCCGGGGAAGGAGGTATAATGTCTAACACCATCTGATTAGTTGTGTTTACTGCTGGTTTATTGTTTTGTATTGAATTGTATTTTAAACTGTTGCAAACCACCCTGAGCCCCATTAGGGAGAGGGAGGCATAGAAATCAAATAAATAAATATAGATCTCTGTCCATTTCCTTAAGAATTCATTTACGTGATTTCTCTAATGGCTTTGTTAATGTTTTCTAATTTCCTTGCCATTCCCCGCCCCCCCCAGCTTAATGTTTGATGGGTTGGATCTAGCCAGAGTTTTCGTTCAGTGTCACCCCATTTTCCTGCATGCTACAGTCTCCTGTGCCGCATGGCTTTTGTACATGCAGGTCTGATGACTCTGAGCATAGTCTTTTTGAGTGGTCAAAGAGGATGCTTCCTTCCTTTTACCCCAGCAAAAAAACTGGTTGGATCCAACCCGGTATTGAGCTTTTGTGCATCAAGAAGTCCTGATTGAAGACTATCGTGTTCATTTTTTAAATTTTATATTACCAAATCAGTTCTATGAATGGGAAATGAGCAGTTCCCGTATGCCTCTTTAGAAAAAGATTTATTGTTAATGAATTTGATTGCATGTATGAAGCTGCCTCCATCTGACTCAGATCCATCTAGCTGAGTATTGTCCATTGTGGTTGGAAGGTGTTCCTCAGGTCTGAGAGGAGAAGGCCCTTTCTCAACAGAACACTTGCTGCTACCCCAAGATCCATTAAGCAAGGATTGAACGTGACACCTTCTGCATGCAAAACACATAGTTTTCTTCTGAGCCATGACTGCTTCTGTAAGCATCTTCACATTGTCTTATTTATCTAGCTTACGGTCTTATGAAACTCTCCATCAGTTTTTCTCTGCTTAAATCAAAATTTTTCTTCTCATTTAGTCAGTTTTGCTATCACTGTTTTTTGGGAGCATTAATAATCAGCATCTATTGTACTTGATAAGACCCTCTACATAAATTAATACTCCCCACAGTTGAAGTGCAGTGGTTAGAGGGGCTTCTTATCAAGGAAGTGGGATGTAGAATCACTCCTGCAACTGATGATAGGTTCCCCCCCCCCTTTCCTCCAGAGAGTTAGAAAGTGAGATCATTGGTGATGGTTGTAAGCACAGTTATCTCACCTTTACCTCTACTGAATATGTTTGAGAATTGTTTTAAAGACCTGCAAAGCCTGTTTGAGCAGTGGCAATAACTGAGCAGAAGAGAGAGGCCTGTGTGCCGTGGAAATAGAACTATGTGCAGAGGAATATAGAAAATGATTTTTTTTAATCAAATGAGTATAATGTTTTCCCCCAGCTAAGTTGTTCCCTCATCTCCCTTGTATTCTTCTTACCACAGCCCTGTGAGGCAGGTTACACTGAGAGAAGGTAACTGACATAAAATCACCCAGGTTGTTTCATGACTGAGAAGGGATTTTGGACTTCCGTCTCTCTGTCAGAGGGCCAGACTACATGTTACATTTTATCCGGAGTTGTGCAGCTCCAAAATGGAACAAATAACTCCCCCTGCCCCCCGGGCCATTTTGGCTCAATAAAACTGTGTGGGGAGGAAGGCAGGATCGCCCTTTCCCCCCATGTCATGGTCCTGAGCAAAATCAGACCCCTGTGGAACTTTACAGTGCTGTTCTCCGCAGTTGCAGGGTGGCTGCAGGGGAACTTGGACCCCAACCTTTAGAAAACACAATGTGCAGCTTGGCCCTGAGTCTGACATTCTGACTACTTCCTCACACTGGCTCTCCGATGTGGTTGTGTAGCAGTAGCACTTAAAGGGTTATTTTCACTACATTTTGCTACTCTCTGAGAGGGGAAAGCAGCATTTTGAATCAGTCAAATACCCCTAAAATGTGAGTACACTTTCACTTTATCTTTTGAGAGCACACAGAGGATTCAGACAAATCAGTTACGCTGCTTAGGTTGGAAGTGCATGTACATACTTTACAGACACATGCATACCGCGGTTCTGACACATGTACAGCTTTCCTGTTTGGTGTTAAACTCAGGATGAACCTTCCCACCACCACCTCTTATTTGAGGAGAGTCTGAATTAGCATAGTGCCGAATGGCCAGCCCTTGTGTCAGTCAAGGCAACTTCCCTAGTTTAGTAAGGATGTGCACAGTGTTGATTGGTCGGCCATGGTGTCAGTCAGGGAGCGATCCCTACACCGATTTCAAAGTGTGAGAAACAAGAAGGAAAACACCCAATAGTCTAATGATTAGTCAGTGACACTGGGTACTTGTGTGTGGAGGGAATATACACAACCAAGTTAGCAATCTAGCTCTGTTTCCCCCCCCTTTTTGTGCCCTAGTCATCTTTCATTCCAAAGTGAGGTATGTGTGCTGGTACAGGAGCAAAGCTGGAAAGAGGCACAGCAAAAACCCCAGAACAAAACCTTTTAGCTGCTCCTATCTCTAGGTGCATCCAGTTTTGATTAAACTGTTCGGTTGCTGGTACTTCTGCAGCATGGCTCACAGCATCATGACCAGAGGCTGTCAGTCATCTTTTTTTACAGTGAAGTATATTTACTAGTTACCTGTATTCCCTTTTTAAATCATCCTCGACAAAGGGTTCTGCTACCTACATGGTGATGGGTAGTTGTGTTAGTTTGTAGCAGTCAAACCAAAGAATCCAGTGGTGCCTTAAAGACAAATCCAAAATTTATTCCAGTATAACCCACTGTGAGTACAGTTGCTAGTCCTCCAGTAAGGGTGACAGATTCAAAGCCTCTTGTTTCCCACTGCTGTTTGGAATGGCAACAGGAGAAAAAAAGGCTATCAGGCCAATGGCATAACAGCTGTTCCAGGGAAAAAGCAGATGCTGTCACACCTCTCTAGGAATACCTGAAAATGCTATGGTAAAACCATAGAGTTTTCAGTCATTCCTAGAGAGGTTCCCTGGAAGTGTCGTCATGCCATCATTAATGGCTGCTCCCGTGTCCCACTCCCAATCTCATGCTGGTTGCCTGGCTGAGCCTGGCATGTGAGTCATGAAAGTTCACTTTATCAGTTGCAAGTTAAATGCTAGATATATGAGGAAGTGAGCTCTGATACTTAAACATATCAGAATGAATTTTATTTATTTTGGAATAAATTTTATTGGTTTTTAAAGTGCTACTGGATTCCTGTTAGATAGCTTAAGTTGCTGCTTATCAACCTTCCCTGATATGCATGCAGCCAAGTGAGAAGTGTGAGAAGTGTATCACTTGATTTTTGTGGTCAGATGGATTTATTTTCTTACTATGCATCTACACCTGATGAAAAATCTGTGAAAGAAAGCCAAGGTGTTGTGAAGATCTCAACAGACACCCTGCAAAAACAGATGAAACAAAAAATCTGGTATTATTGTCTCAAAGGTTGTCCTGATAATATGTACTAATTCGGTCTAACTGGCTGTCTTTAAATAGGATATCCATAATATGGAGACATGCAACTGAAACAAAATAATAATCTGTCCATGTAGTAGAAAAATTCAAAGTATAACCAGTCTCTGAAGTAGTAATTTACAAATCAAATGGTCCCAAATTCATTCATGAGCTAATAAAAATTGCTGGAGCAGTTTCAACTCTAATCTTCATCAGCAGCTATTACACAGCATATAGGTCAGTTCATCATCTTCGGCATATATTCATGAAGGATCCTTCATATCTTCATTCACAGAACAAAAACAAAAAAGTCCTCATGTGAAGTTCCAAAGTATCGGACCCTTACTATTAGGTATGTTGGTAAAATCCTATTAGAGTGAATATTGCAATACAATTTTAATTTTCTCCCCTGTGGGTCTCCTTTTTAGATAGAAACTGAATCTGATTGAGCAGTCCAAGATAGGTTTTGGGGGTGGGGTCCCTTCATTCATTTTTCCCTCTTGTCTTTTCAGAGGTCATGTACATGAAGGGAAATATTCTTCTTTAAAGTCCCATAAGTGGGCCTTCCCAGGACCCTGAGATTCAGTAATCTCAGAGAAAGCATGTCCATTGTGTTGCAACACAAGTAAAGAAACAAACAAAAGGTAACAGAAACACCTTTAAAATTAGCATGGAGAGCAAGTAAAAAAACTGCATGATAAAATGGATGAAAATTTTTGGGGGAGAATATCTGTAAGAGTCAACAGGAAAATTTATGGATTAAAGAAATCAAATCTATAGAATCTCAAATATTAAGGGAGAACTGGTACAAAATATTTTTAGATGGTACATCACACCCAGAGAAATTGCAAAAACTGATAAAGGATATAATTGGAAATGTTGGAAATGTCAGAGATGCAACATTCTATCACATGTGGTGGATATGCAAGAAGGCAAGAAAATACTGGATAGAGATACATGAAGTAATGCAAAAATATTAAAAATTAAATTTGTGATAGACTCTAAAAGTATGTTATTAAATATTCTACCAAATGATATCACAAGAATGCACAGTGAATTATTTAACTATATGGTGACAGTGGCAAGGGTAACACATATGGCAAAACAGAGGGCAGAAAAATGCCCAGAACTGAAGGAATGGAAGAATAGGTTAATTGAATATATGGCAGTGGCAAAATTAACATCCTATATTCACAATAGACCAATCTCAGAATTCCAAGAAAAATGAAAAGTATTTTTCAATTATGTAGCTAAGCAGGATTAAATTGCTAAACCAGAAGATGATAAAAAAGAAAAAGTCAGGCAATATATTTCTGTAAAAATGAATTATTAGATATGAAATAATTAGAAAAAGATAGAACATAGTTAAATAGAAGTATATAGAAATTAAGAGTACATACAAGTATTTGCGGGGAGGGCGGGGTATAAATCCCATAATAAATAAATAAAATAAATAAATTATAAGTAAGTAAGCTCAGACTGACAATTGTAGCAAATAGTTTATTATAGATCATGTTTATGTTTAATGTATGTAATTTATGTTCTGTGTATGTGTGATTTATATATTGTAGACGATGTAGTTGGAGAAGGTGAAAGATGATTGTTTATGTAAGACGATTGTGTCTTATGTAAGATGGTAGTTGATCATTGTACCATGGTATGTGTTTGTGTCTATTTTTGTCTTTAAAAACTAATAACATTTTATTATTAAAAAACTAGCATGGTGAGATGTGGCATGTGTTTTACTTTTTGGCAAAACAATGTTGAGTTTTGGAAAGAATTCTCTTTTTGTTTTGTTTTAATGTTGTGGTGTTACTGGGGTTCCTAATTCTCAGATTCGTGAAAATGTTCTCTATCCAAGGGTGAGCCTGTTTCAGGCCAAGGATGTGACTCAAATCATGAGTAACACTAGTCTTCAGGGCTTGGATGCTCATGGTCAGGGGTTCGGCACACAAGGGGTTCTCTGGAGCTGGGAAGAAGACATCACACAATGTCACTTGGCTGGAGATGAGAGCAATCTGTTTTAGTTCTAAATGACTTCTGATCCAGAATCTAAGGTCTATGCCATTAATCTCCAGTTTAGTGCTTGTGGGTAGCATGGTGCCACATACTTCCTTCTTCCCCAGAGTAAAGTATCAATCCTGGCTCTCCTTCATTTCATTTGAGCAGGATGTGTTTTGGAACAGCTCAGAAGGCATCACCTTTGCGTCTGCTTGGATTACCCATTCAGAAATAGCTGCCTCCATCATTGGGCAGTGTTTAGCTGGGAATAGTTCAACCTTTTCTTTGGCACCAGCCCCCATGGCAGCCACTTTGTGATGGCACCCACAGATTCAACAAGGTTGGGGACTCCTGGTCTATATTCTGAGAACATGACCTCACAGGCGCACTTGAATAGGCAAGCAACAGGAAGTTGTGTTGCTCCTAGCTTGGATGGAGAAACACCTAGTTTCATGGACAGCAGAACACATCAGTGGAACCAGAAACTGGTTGAGCTGACTATGGTAGGATCCAGGCAAATGGTCACTCAACCTGGATGTTTTTCAGGGAATCTCTGACTGTTTCACAACTCTTTGTTAGATCTCTATTCCTTTAAGTAGTCTTCCCCTCACTTTGTTTTGATGTCTGCATTCAAGTTCTTTAGCAAATTGAGATTTCTAACCCTTGCATATGATTTGAAATCAAGGAATCTAATTAACAAGATAGGGTTTGTTTCTGGCCCTCAAACCAAGATCTGAAATTAGGATTAAACTGTAGCATATAATTCTGCATTGTGAGCTAGAAACGAACCTCAGTTTGTAAGAGCACTCAGATTTAGATATCATAAGATTGAAGACTTCCTAGAAGACTTCAGACTTGGTTCTCCATGCAAGGTGAAGGAGAGTGTGAACACAAGAATAAATCAAGTTGTTGTGAACATATTTTCCATGTGACCTCTGAACATAAACCTGAGATTTTATGACTGTCTTCTGCTACATCTTCCTTCAAGGAAAATATTCATTCAAATGGAGGATGACTTGTTCTGTTGGAGAAAGATCCTCTTTGTTGAAGGAAGTCTTTCTCTGTTGCAGGAAGGCAGAACTGGTAGAATGGAGTCATAGAATCCAGCATATTGGAGCGGCATCATAGGATCCAACCCACAGTCTTTCATCCAATGAAGCGACAGTATTTTTCTTGTCAGATATATGGGGTAGCAGAAGGGGGAATTGGGAAATTGGTTTGAGGCTGTCCCCTAATTCTTCCTTATCCCTTAGAAACATCCCTGACAGGGTACTGAACCTGAGACCTTCATGCATACCATATACTCTGCTCCTACGCTATGGTTCTTCACATAGTGATTCTGTTCTTTGCCTGTGAAAAAAGGTACTTTCTTGAGGACATCGCTGAATAATTAGAAACTCCCCTGGCCACCCTTCTTCCTGCAGACTTGCCTGCTGTGGGGTTGTGTTTCTGAACTATATACCCATGGTACACTTGTGTCATGTTTTCAAAGGACGCGGGGAGCATTGATGAAGACATCATTTTCTATTTGTGGTGTTTGTTCCTCTGTTGACTCCGTGCTGGATCTTGTGGGTGTCGCTGCAGCTGTGCATGTCGGTAATGATCCTTACACTAAATGTTTCCGGTCTGCTGTGTTCCCTGGAGGATCTTGTCAGCTTCAGCTGAATGGAGGCCTGCTTTGAGTGATTTAATGTGGTGTAAGCAATCTGCATATGCCATGTGTGTGAGAGAAGGAGAAGCTGCCGTTGGTATTGCATTATTTTATTAGAGTTTCAAAGCTGATATTAAGTGGACATGATTTCTTCCTATGGACCATTAATTTTGTTTTATTGCTGGACTGATGGCCATTACCCCTTCTTGCCAATACATTCCTCCATTAGGCTTGTACAATTAACAAAATATGAGCTGTTTAAGGCATTGCTTTGAACAGCGGGTCAGTGAAAAGCAAGGGTGGGTGAAGGAGGATTTATACAAATAGTTTGTGACCATGTGAGGTCATTATTGAGAGACAGAGTCTGTTGCAGATTTTATATCCATTTCATTATTTTTTAAAAAAGAAAAGAAAAATAGATACATTAGAAAAATACAGTAGATACAAAATAGACACAACAGAAAAATACCACCAAGTATTAAAAAGTGCATTCTGTATTATAAACAAAGGCCAGTTCTCAATAAAATTATCTAATTGTACACTGGCATGTCTGAGATTTTTATGTTGATAGGTTAATTTAGTCATTTGAACTACCTTCCAAATCTTGAAGATCCAATCATTTATGGGGGGAATTTCTTGTGATTTCAAGTATGAAGCAACTCATTTTCTTGCTGATGTTAACAAACTATTAACTCTCTCTCTCTCTAGCATAATCATAGCCTTTCAGATAGCACAACAAGATTGGAGCCATAAACAGACAACACAGTTCTTTCTACAAAGAATGGTTGACAGGGACTGGGTCGAGAGTCACAGGCAGTGTACTGTGCGGCGTTCTCTTTAATGCTGGAAATATCTCAATATAATGGTGTAAATGGTATCTCTGACAATCCTATGCTATCTTTAATGCAGTAAAACTTCATACACTAAGTCAGTCATTAAAAATCCACTGTAACAAATGCAGCTCAAGAACTAGTTTAATTTCAAAACTAGTTTAATTTCAAAACTGTTGGCACGTGAAATGAAACATGAAATCTAAGGAACAACTTGACTTTGTTCTCACAATAATCCCATATATATATATTTATGTATAAATAAAAAGGTGCAACTTTAAGCTGATGTACTCTTATCTTTTTGTAAATTTGAACAAGGATGACAATTAGGCTGGTGGTGTTGACTATCTTCACAATCCTGATTTGGCTATGAAAGTGAAGGAAACGACAAAGAAAATGGAGATGCTTCGATCCACCATTAAAGAGTGAGCAGAGGCGTTCACAAGGATTGATCTATATAGGACTAAAGCAAACTGAACTGAGTGGTGTGAGCTCATTTCTTATTCTCTGATAGTATCAACACAGGACTGGGGAGACTACTGCTGCTTTCTTTGTTCCTGGGTACCAAAATTCCCAGGATGGAGTGCCAGTGCAAATGTTGCTCCTTGCATCCTGAGGATAAGCACACCAGCCACATAACATTTAGCAACGGGAATACTGAATTTACATAGTCACAGGTGTTAAAGAACACACACCTGAGAACAGTCCCGAACAGCCAATCCAATCATAGCTGAGGCCAGTTCTGGAGTCTGGCACTACATATTGGTCTAGTTTATAGAGTTTTTCAAACTTTCTACCTTCATAGAACTTGCCTGCTGAGGAGTTCCTCTGTATTGCTGCTCTAAATGCATTCTGAATTGGTAGAGTCCCAGCAGGGCTATAGCATGAGTAGTTTTTCCCCCATGTTAAATGCTGCAGCAACCTCCATTATTCCTGGATCCTGTGCTTTTCCTTACTCAATGTCCTTTATTCTATCAATAGATACCTTCTGAAGTTGGCTTCTGAAGCTTTGTGTCCTTTTGCGCCAATCTATTCCAAGGAATCTCTGACTCGTAAGTCTCCACAATTGGTATTTTGTATAGAGTTTATACTGAGGCTGGAGGTTAAAGATTATACTGGTATCTGTCCACTCCATGGTATGTAAGGGAGAAACGAACAAGGAAGCTATTGGCATTTTGAAATATAGTGAAATTCTAATTAGAATATGTCTGCAAGTGACAAAGCAGTACTAAAATGTAACATTGTATTTAATTAGTCTTTATTGATTTTGCATTATGGTACACTTTGTACTCTCTCATTGCAATTAACCGTACAGCAGCGTAGGACCGGAAGGAGTTTGCTTTGGGATTGTTGACAGGTATCCTCCCACATAGCACTGCAGAAACAAGAGTTCTGCTTTTTACACCAGTGACTGATTGGCTTGACTTTTCTTGAGTGTGTATGTGTGTGTGTGTTCTGCAGACTATCTCTTCGTAAACTGACACCATTTCTCTGATAGTTCAAGTTGTATTCGCTTGACAAAATTTGGCTGAGTGTCAAGAATTTCCCAGTCTTTGCAGTGGACAGAAGCCAGTTCACCCTCTTTTCTCTCCCACTTCCCACTGCTGAATGAACATATATGGATTTAGAAAACAAAAAGAATCTTGTATTTATTTCCAGCTTGCAGTGGCTCTTTAGAGCTGCTTACATTAGCCTGTCTACTGATCATACCTAAACCAACCAAAGAATCTATATAATAATAGCCACCATTAGAGGGATTGGGCAGAATACATGTTTTGAATGCAGAAGCTTACCTTTTAAAGCCCTATATGGCCAGGGTCCAGCATGCCTGAGGGACTGCCTTTCCCCATATGTACCCCAGAGAGCACTACATTTGGGGTCACAACATTGGTTAATTATTCCAGGCCCGAGGATGCCAGGCTCACGGCCACTAGGGCCAGGGCCTTTTCAGTGGCAGCTCCTCACTGGTGGAATGAGCTCCCAGAAGAATTCATGGCTCTGCAGGATCTTTTACAGTTCCTCAGGGCCTGCAAGACGGAGCTCTTCTACCAGGCTTTCAATTAGGAGCCGCCCACCGGTACTACCACCAACTACCACCATCTGAACATCTGTGGTATAGGGCTGGCCCTGGTATGGAGACAGAGCCATGCCTACGCAGAAAGCCAGAAGATCGCTGAATTGGGAACTTCGACAGCAGATATTAGAGCGTCATCTAATTGAATAAATGAATGACTTGTACTGCGAGCACTTTAAATGTATGATTGTTTTAATTGTTTTAAAATGTTTTAAATGTTTCATGTAGACTAGGTATATCGTACCGACATTATAAGCCATCCTGAGTCTGTTCTCGGGGGGGGCAGGGTATAAATATGACAAATAAATAAATAAATAGGTTCATTTCTTGGTTAAAGGATCAGATAATAGGTCATGTGAAAGACCTCCGGAGGCCTTGGAGAGCTGCTGCCAGCCAGAGTTGACAGTACTGACCTTGAGTGGTCTGCCTCAGTATAAAGCAGTGTCATGAACTGAACTGAAAATGTACAGTGTACATTTGACTTTCTTGTATATGTGCATCGAATAATTCTGATGTTACATTCAATGCATGTACGGCTGAAGATGTGATTGAAGTCCCACATTTGTCCAGGTACTGGTCCCCAGATTCATTTGTAAAGTGAATGGGTGGTGGGTGTTTCTTACAAACAGGTGTACATACATGCATGCAGGCTGAATGTGAGTTCAGTGTAATGTGTGAATAGGATTTACATGTCATGTGGTACTGAGATTAAAAAATGGATTTGTTCTGCAAGGCCAGGTGCTCCAATACTTGGGAAAATACAAACGATATATTCTCTGTGTGTAACCTCAGGCCAGTCGTTCTCTCTCAGCCGGCCTACTATGCAAGGTTGTTGTGAGGAGGAGGGTAGAAGCATGTGTGCTGCCCTGAGGTCTTTGGAGGAAAGCCTGGGCCCAGCAAATGAAATACATAAGAGTTAGGGGCAAAATGTATACTATGTTATGACAAAGAAACCTCCTAAACAAGAACATCAGAGAAGCCAATGTTGGATCAGGCCAATGGCCCATCCAGTCCAACATTCTGTCGCACAGTGGCCAAAAATACCAGGTGCCTTCAGGAGGTCCACCAGTGGTTTCACCAACATTGCAGTGGCTCAGGGGGACAAAAGCTTCAGCATCACCAGTATACATAGTTCTGCTTTTTGTGAGGGGAGGGGAAGTTGGCAGTTTGGATGAGATTAAAATGTAGCGAGGAAGCGTAAATGCTGGAAGGGTGCAAGCGGTGGCACTGAAGGAAAGTAATGGGTTGAGTCCCATAACTGCAAGGCAGGGTTGACCAGTTAACCAGGTGAAGCTTTTCCCCACCAGATATATCTCCATGGCTGCGGTCACACACACTAAGTAATCCACTTTCAATCCACTTTCAGTGCGTTTTCCAACTGGATTTTTACTGTGAAGTGGCAAAATCCAGTTGGAGAGTGCATTGAAAGGGGATTATTTAGTGTGTGTGACCGCAGCCCATGTCAGGAAAATCTTTTCCCCTGTCTGAGGCTTCTGTTAACCAGCATGTTGTAGTGGTAAAGAGCAGCAGACTCTAATCTGGAGAACCAGGCTTGATACCCCACTCCTCCCCCCATGAAGCCTGCTGGGTGTCCTTGGGCCAGTCACAGTTCCTTCAGAACTCTCTCAGCCCCACCTGCCTCCCAAGTTGCCTGTTGTGGGGAGGGGAAAGGAATATGATTGTAAGCCTCTTAAGGGGGAGAAAAGTGGGCTCTAAAAACCTTCTCTTCTCTTCTCTTCTCTTCTCTTCTCTTCTCTTCTCTTCTCTCTTCTCTTCTCTCTCTCTCTCTCTTCTCTTCTCTTTCTCTCTTCTCTTCTCTCTCTCTCTTCTCTTCTCTTCTCTTCTCTTCTCTCTCTTCTCCTCTCCTCTCCTCTCCTCTCCTCTCCTCTCCTCTCCTCTCCTCTCCTCTCCTCTCCTCTCCTCTCCTCTCCTCTCCTCTCCTCTCCTGTTAAAAGTGGCCACTGAAGGACCTAAAGTGGAGGCTGAACTTCACACAGGGATTTGAATAAACCAACCACTTCTGTGTCTGTGGGCTTCTAGGACTATTTGAACAATGCCTTGGCTCCTAAACCAGTCCATGGAAATATATGATTAACTGTTATCGGAAGTCGTCATCACTTCTGTGCAAAAATAGACAGGCTGTGATGAGTATTTGAATAAATCATAAGAACACATAACCTGATACCACATAGGAACATGCAGTTGGCTGAGCAAAGAGTGCACTCAGGCTTGACCCTGCATGGCTCGAAGGGTTCAGTGCTTGTTTAGGGAACCGGTAATTAGAAACTGCAGTGTGGCAGACCGACTGCCTCTCGCCGGCAGTCCCTTCCACTCCCCCACCTCCATTGTACTACTCTTGAGATCCACTTCAAGGATCAAAATAACAAAGCTTCTCTCTGCCTGCCTGGCTGAAGGGTAAAGGTTACACAATGTGAGTCTGTTTCCTTTTAACAAGAGTTTTTGGTTGTATTAATACATAAATAGGTAGAAAATAGCTCATACCGCAGTATGGGATAATTTCTCTCTGTGTGTGACTTTTAACATGTCAAGGTTTTGTTGTTTTTCTCCCCCCCCTTTTTCTAAATGCCCATCTATGTTAATATCTTCCCTTGGGTGTAAAATGGTTTGTCCTGGCTGTTTAAATAGCTACATGATTCATAAAAGAGCATCTGTCAGAAGACTTCTCTTTGCTGTTGAGAGGGACTAATGCTGTGTTCTGTCACTAGGTGTCGCTATTTGTAGTTTCTCTCAATAGAAGAAGCCTGAGCTTCTGTATGTCATTAGGTGCTGCTTTCGTTCTTAAGGACTAGTGCAGTGCTCTGTAGTTCTATATTTTAGCAGGATAAAACATTTCTGTCCAGATAGAATGGACAGTTAAATTGACAGACATGTGCTCTGGAAAGAGATTCTAAAGCATTCCAATTGTGCCAAAGCATTCTTCAGTCATCATACTAATGGAGGATTTGTTCACAGTTGCATACATGCATATTGGGCACAGGTGAAAAGGACAGGATGGCAACTTCTACAATGTTTTCCTTTCCGCAAATAGTGCTTGAGTATGGAAAGGGGAACTTAGTGCTCCCAGGCCAAACAAAATCAGGACCATGTCTATATAAAATGCCCATACACTACTTAAGTTTGAATGTCCTCCATATTTACAGTGCCACCCTAAGCAGATTTACACCCTTCTAATCCCACTGAGATCAGCGAGCTTAGAAGGCTGTAACAATGTTTAGGATTGCACCATTTCCTGATGGCCAGTTCCTGGATTAATAATCATGACTTCATTTCTCATTATCAAATGATTCTTATGAATATATGAACCATCTCTGTTGCATGTATGAAGTGAACCTTATTGTATCTAGCATAACAATCTTTTCCAGTGAAGGGCTTTTCCTGTGCTGCTTTTGTATCCTAGTGTGCAGCCATATTGAGTGATATCCCCAGCCCTGTGATAGTGGGAAACTGTGCTGGTAGAGTCTCTGGAGAAAGGGGAAGAGTAGAATTCCTTTAAAAAAAATACTAAAAACAATAATTCTAGGATGTTCTTGGCTGTTGGAGAGGATGAATTCACAGCTTTTAAAGAAAAAAAATATAGTCAGGGTAAAATTTGGTGAGACATTCAAAATGCTACTGTGGATAAGAGAGGAATTTGTGGTGGGCCTTGCAATGATGTCACAGGCACTGTCCAGTCAATATATCTAATTATCAAAGTGGCCCCATCTGTGGATACTAAAATCCACAGACTGGGGACATGGACAGACAAGACAGATCTTTCTGCAGACCTAAAAAGGACCCAGGTTTAGAGGGGGGAAATGAAGCATAAAAAAGAAAAAAGTTGGTTTTTGTTTCTTTTTAAAGGAGTGCCTGTAGCTTTAATAAATGAATACCTTCAGTGGTTATTCCTAGGCCACCATAATGGTATTCTCAGCCTTCAAGCCTTCCTTTCTGTCAGTAAAAGGCAGGGAGAGGGGGCCGGGCCTGTTCCAGGGCTGTTTTGGCCTTTGAGGGAAGACTCATCCGGTGAAGCAGCAAGCACTAGCTACAATGCAACTTGCATCCCTCATCCAGGCCTGACCCCTACTGCTCAATAGTAGCCATCTCACAAAAGCCATTGTGGTGCAGTGGTTAGAATTTCAGACTACAAGCTGATCTTGGAGACTCAGGTTCAAATCCCACTCTGCTGTGGAAGCTCACTGAGTGACTTCGGACCAGTCATGCACTTTCAGCCTAACCTTCCTCACAGGATTATTGTAAAGATAAAATGGATGAGAAGAGAATGATGTTACCTAATTTGGGTCCCCATTGTGGCTAAAGGCAGGTTATAAATTAAGTAAATATATAATAAATATAGCTGGAGATGAGGACAGATAAAAGCTGGATTAATAGGTGGAGGGGGAGAAGAAAAGGAAGCAGGAATAGGTGAGGATATGGGTGTACCTAGGAGGAGGAAAAGAGCAAATAGTGAGGGAAGGGGGGTACAGGGAAAGTCCTTGATGCTTCTCCACCGTGTAACTAGGCCCAGCTTGATGGCTGGCATTGTGCAATTTGGCTATAGATTTCTCAGGTAGAAGCTGCTAGGGGGACGTTAGGAGGGAAAGCTGAAACTGGGGGAGGGGCAGATAAAAGGTTGGCCAGTGGGTGGGAAAGAGAGAAGGAAGCAGAAAAAGGGAAGAGGCTGTAAAGTACTGGGTTTCGGGCCTCATGACTTGGACGATGACATAAGAGAAGACGCGTTTATTCGTACTTCACACAAGACAAGAACAAGCAGTAACGGCCGGAGGCCAACTATATACAGTTAGGGGGGGACGGCCCCATATTCCTATTGGCGGGTTTGAATCGCCTGCCAATGCTGCCATTGGTTCTCTACTGGCGAGCTCAGGAACCTAGTCCCTATTGTTCTCAGAGAGCGAAGCTTGGCTGTATTTCGCCAGCTCTGCCTTCTGATCCCAGGACACAACACCCCTCCCCCATAGTTCGTCTCCTATCAGGTGACGTAGTCTTTTAAGTATGCCGGTGACCTCCGTTCCCTTAGGGATCGTCGGGGGCCAGTACCGGACTGGGGCGGGGCCCCCATCGGGTGGTCCTCCCGCACAAGGAGCTTGGATCTCCGGTAGTAGCTGTGGTGGTGACGGTGGCGGCTGTAACGGCGGCGGCAGCGGCGGCGGCAGTTCAGCTGTCTCTGGGACCCCCTCCGGACTCCGTGGTCTTTCAGGCGCTGGCTCCGCTGGCGGTGCCTGCAGCCGATCGGATGCTGGGGCGGCCGCGGCGTTTCCCGGTAACGGGGCCTAGATCCCTGTGTCGGGGTCTTGCCGCCTCCGGAGCTGGTCCACGTGTTTACGGAGGACCCTGTCCCCATCTGCTAGGACCTCGTATGACACTGGCTCGGTGGGTTTTAGGATGCGCCCGGCCAACCACTGAGGCCCCGCCCCGTAATTCCGGAAGTAGACAGGTTCCCCCGGGAGGAAGTTTCGGGGCGCCTCCCGGGTTTCAACCAGCTTTCCCTCTGGGGCTCGGTCCGGGTGGAGCCTGTCTAACAAAGTCGTGGGGCGGCGGCCCATCAATAGTTCTGCGGGGCAATGCCCGAAGATGGGGTTTGGGGTGGTGGTGCGGTGTTAGGAGGAAGCGGGCCAGCCGGAACTCCCAATCCCCCTCCGTTATGCGGCTCAGGGCTTCTTTGGCAGTGCGTACCGTTCTCTCCACCTGTCCATTTGTTGCCGGGTGGAAGGGTGCTGATCGTATGTGCCTGATTAGGTTCCTTGTGAGGAACGCTTGAAACTCAGCAGATGTGAACGCTGCCCCGTTGTCCGACACGATTGTGTCTGGCAACCCATGCGTAGCGAATATTTTCCGCAGGGCCCTTATTGCCGCTTTGGCAGAGGTGGTAGACACTGGGCTTATTTCCACCCACCGAGTAGGAGTCTACCGTCACCATGAACTGGAGCCCCTGAAACGGCCCGGCAAAATCTACGTGTAGGCGTGACCACGGCTTGTGAGTAGACTCCCAGCTTTGGGTTGGCGCTCTCGGGGGATTGGGGCAGACTTCCTGACACCGTGTGCACCCTCGGACCCAGGTTTCAATTTCTGCGTCCATCCCGGGCCACCACACGTAGCTCCTTGCCAGAGCTTTCATTCGTACAATGCCAGGGTGGGCCTCGTGCAGCGTTTCTAGAACCCCTTGTCTCATGGGCCCCGGAATGACCACCCTGTCCCCCCATAGTAAGCACCCCTTCAAGGCGGATAGCTCTTCCCTCCTGGCTTTGTATGCCGTGAACTCTGGCCCTGTCTGTTCCGCTGGCCATCCCCTCACCACCCAGTTTAGGACCCGGGAGAGAATGGGATCTCGGGACGTGCGGGCGGCCACGTCTGCAGCCTGAAGGGGGGTTTGGGCAGCTCCTCCATTAACAATACTGCGGGAGCTGGGGCCGGATCTTCCCCTGTTTGCGGCAGCAGCAGGCGGCTCAAGGCGTCGGCATGACCCAGCGCCTTGCCTGGCCGATGCTCCAACCGGTACTGGTAGCCCGCTAAAAACAAGGACCAGCGCAACACCCGGGGCGACAGTACCTGTGGCGTTTGTTTGTCCGCTGCGAACAGTCCCAGGAGCGGCTTATGATCGGTTACGAGCGTGAAGGGCCGCCCGTACACAAAGTTGTGAAACTTTTTAACCCCCGCCACCAGTGCCAAGCCCTCCCAGTCAATTTGCACATAGTTCCGCTCTGCGGGGGACAGCGTGCGGGAGTAGTAAGCCACTGGGACTTCCCTCCCATCTGGTAGCTTGTGGGCCAAGACCGCCCCAACCCCATACGGCGATGCGTCGCATGCAAGGATTACCGGGAGCTTTTCATCAAAGTGGGCGAGTACAGCATTAGAAATCAAAAGTACTTTAACCCCCGAAACGCCGCCTCCTCCCTCGCTCCCCATGCCCAAGGTGTCGCCTTATCCAGCAGCCTGTGCAGGGGTTCGGCCACGGCGGCTTTGTGTGGGAGAAAGGCGTGGTAAAAGTTCAGGAGGCCTAAGAATGCCTGGAGCTCTGCCTTGGACTTCGGGGCAGGGGCCTCCACGATGGCCTTCACCTTGTCCCTCACCGGATGCAGGCCTGTTGCGTCAACCCGGTACCCCAAGAACTCCACCTCCAGCACCCTGAGGAGGCACTTTTCCCACTTCACTTTCAGCCCCGCGGCTTGGAAGCGTCCCAGTACAGTTCGGAGGCGGGCGGCGAAGCTTTCAGGGGTGGTCGCGGCGATGAGGACGCAGTCGAAGAACGGCGTCACTCCAGGGATCCCTTTTAACAAATCGTCCATGAGATTTTGGAAGATCCCTGGGGCCACACTGACCCCGAACTGCAGCCGCTTCACCCTGAAGGCCCCCCGGTGGGTCACTATGGTTTGCGCCTCGGCAGTGGCCTCATCCACCAGGAATTGCTGGTACGCCTGCGCGAGATCCAGCTTTCCAAATATGTGCGCCCCTGCCAGTGTGGCTAAGACGTAGCTGACCACGGGTACGGGGTATGCGTGCGCCTGAAGTGCCTGGTTAATGGTGCACTTATAATCTGCGCAGATGCGGATTTCCCCGTTTGGCTTAACGGGTGTCACAATCGGGGTCTCCCATCGAGCGTTCGGGACGGGCTCTAGGACTCCCTGGGCCACTAACCGGTCCAGTTCGGCCTCTATTTTAGGGCGGAGGGCCAGGGGCACGGTGCGGAAGCGCCGTCGGATGGGCGTCACTGTGGGGTCTAAGTGGAGTGACACCGGGGGCCCTTTATAACACCCCAGTTTCCCGTCAAAGACCTCGGGGAATTCCTTGCACACCGCCCCCCAGTCACGCATCCCGCACTTATTCACTCCCCCGATCGTGATGCCTAGGGCCTCGAACCACGCCCGCCCCAGGAGACTCACGAGATTTCCCTCCACCACCACCAAGTCCAAGTTCCCCTCAAAGTCCCGGTATTGCACTCGGAAAGTGCCGACTCCCCGGATGGGGACAGGATTCCTTTGAAAGTCCACCAAGCTTAGTGGCGATGGGCGTAGCGGGGGTCCCCTGACGGGCAAAGACTTTTTAAAGTGTCCAGGGAAATGATGGACGCCGCCGATCCCGAGTCCACTTCCATGCAACAGGGGGACCCCTCGATCCGCACGGTTACTTGGATCTTCGGGGCGGAGGAGAGATTGGGGTTGGGGAGGCGAAGTACCTGTAGCGGTTGATCGGTGAGATGGTACAGCTTGGCGACCTCTCGTCTCGTAGGCGGTGGACGGTGCGCAGTGCGGTGGGACCGACGATCTCGAATTCCGGGGGCCCTTGGACCGGCAGACCCGTGCGAGGTGTCCCTGCTTCCCGCACCCGTGACAGACAGCATCCCGGAACTTGCAGGATTTCCTTCCGTGGCCTTCCCCGCAGCTGGCACAGACGGTCCGGTTGCCGGAAGGCTTGGCTGGCTCCCTGTTGGCCTGCTGGAACGGCGCCGGCCGGCGGTGTTGGGGTCTGAGGGCGAAGACCTCTTCGGTATCTGAGTTCCCGGGGCTGGGACTCCTCCCGACCATATGGGCGGCCGCGGCCGGGCGTTCCCCTTCAGCGGCCTCGTGGGCTGTTGCGGCGTCGATGGCCTCGTCCAGGGAGAGCCTCCGGTAGCCAATCAACTTGCGCCGCAGCTTGGAGTCCGCCAGGCCCCACACGAACTGCGTCAGCAAGTTGTCTTCCACCTTTGGGAACCTGCAGTCCACCACGAGCGCCCTCAGCGCGGCCAGGAAGGTGGCAACGGGTTCCCCTTGGGCCTGGACTCGCCTCTGGAACTCCATCCTCTTGGCCAGGAAGGTCGGCCGGGGGCTGAAGTACGCGTTGAGGACGTCCAGGATCTCCCCAAACGAGCTTTCCAAGGCCGTGCGGGGCACCAAGAGGCTCTTGGCGAGGCAGACGGTTTGGGTGCCGCACGCGTTCAGCAGGAGCGATCGTTTCTTGTCTGGGTGGCGGATCTCGTTGAGCTCCAAATAACTGATGAGCTGGTCGACCCATGCGTCCCAGGTTTCTGGCTGCGACGGATCGAAGCGCTCGAGTGTTACATGAGAGGCGGCCATGGCTCTGTCTGGGAAGGCGTGCGCCGGGGCGAGCGGTGCGGTGCTGCTCTCGGGGTCAGCGACGCGATGCTCGGCGAGCGGTGCGGTGCTGCTCTCGGGGTCAGCGATGCAATGCTCGGCGGTGTCCTTTTCGTCGCTCATGGAGTCACAGAAGACGTTGAAATCCCATCCTCTTCGCCACTGTAAAGTACTGGGTTTCGGGCCTCATGACTCGGACGATGACATAAGAGAAGACGCGTTTATTCGTACTTCACACAAGACAAGAACAAGCAGTAACGGCCGGAGGCCAACTATATACAGTTAGGGGGGGACGGCCCCATATTCCTATTGGCGGGTTTGAATCGCCCGCCAATGCTGCCGATGGTTCTCTACTGGCGAGCTCAGGAACCTAGTCCCTATTGTTCTCAGAGTGCGAAGCTTGGCTGTATTTCGCCAGCTCTGCCTTCTGATCCCAGGACACAACAGAGGCTATGAGGCAGCCCGGGAAGAGAGAGAGGAAAGAGTGGGGTAGGGAAAATGATATGCCCCCTGAAAGTTCTTGCAGGTCCCCCACTTATATAACATTTGCAGTTGCTGAGCAAGAATGGCACAGGCAGCTTTGGTTAGGAGTTTGAATGCTTGTAATTCTCCCACAACAAATTCTTACGGGCAATTCAGCATTAACAGTGCAGGCTCTCAAGGTAAACTGCAGTATCTGTGAAGGCTTTAGATTAGTAATGGCCTGACTGAGGAAGAAGAAAGCATCTAGTTGTGATTATATTTTGCATCTGCCTATTCTAACATGTACTACTGTATTCATGGACAATGGAAGCCAATCCTTGTTTTAATTGGACGACACTTCTCTGCCCATACCCTGATTACATTTCAGTAAATAATCCAGCCAGTCCCTGAATTTCAAGGAAACCTTTCAGTGTTTCTCAGTATAACACATTCTGCTACTGTGGCCACAACAAACAGGAACTGCTTTTCAGAGAGGTCTTTGGCTTCTCTGTGTTCCTGGTTTCAGTCATGGGTGGAGAGAATTTTGTATATTTTCTTTAATTCTGTGACTGGGATCAGAACAAGATCACGCATTTACAATTCAAGCATGTGCTTAGCTTTTTCTCAGGTACAGTCTTGAACAGGACTATTTTGGGGCAGGAACGCACAGGCTCCCAGGTTGGCCATGCCCAGCAGGAACTCATTAGCATAATAGGCCACACCCAGCCACAGAGACTCATTAGGATTGTCTACATTAGGGTTGTGTGGCCTAACATGCAAAGGAGTTCCTGCTACAAAAAAAGCCCTGGGTTTTGATAACAAACAAGGTAAACAGAATGAGAAGCAAAAGGTGGCTGTGGCTGGATGACCACACTTCTGGTAACATGGGGGTGTGGCCTAATATGCCAATGAGATGTGCTATCAGGGGGTGTGGCCTAATATGCTAATGCGTTTCTGCTGTTGGGTGTGGCCTATTATGCTAATGAGTTCCTGCTGGGAACTCTACAAAAAAAAGCCCTGGTCTTGAGAAGTGAGCCACATCAAAATACTTTTTGATCTCAAATTTTAAAAAAGCTTGTAGAGTAAACCCTGATTTCCTTGCTGTTTGAACTTCCTTTTAAAAAACTCTTTGGCTGAGTTCAGACAGGCAATTTGCCCCGCTATAGCCACGTTTCAGTGACATTTTAAAAGCGGATTAAAGGGGCGTTCACACAGGCACATCTGCCTGGCGTTCCCCACCCGTAGGCAACCCGTGCTGTTCAGTTTCGCTCATGCGTTTAATAGATACCTCATAAAAGTGGTAGCAAATCCCCAAAGAGTGCCTTTATGCCGTGTTTGTCCGCTTCCCGGCAGTGTGAACACTACAGGGAAAAGCTGGGAGCAACCCGTGTTGTGCATAAGGGAACGGCGATATAATTGGCTGTGCTCCGCTCTACCGCTCAATGCGGTGCAGGCGCAGCGGGATCCTTCCCAAATCGGCTGGATGCCTATGTGTGTAGGGGCGCATGGGCGCATGAGTGCCCTATCTTGATTTAATAATCAACTGTAGTCGAGCACCGATATTTTAAATTGGAATGGATGGAGTATTTAATTGGGTTTAAGTGTTTTACCATGGCATATGCCTCTTGTTAGCCGCCCCGAGCCTATGAGGAGGGCGGGATATAAATATGATAAATAAATAAATAAATAAATAAATAAATAAATAAATAAATAAATAAATGTGCTCATGCACTCATACACACATAGGCATCCAGCCGATTTACCAGGAAAAAGCCATTTACAACCGCGTCTCCAGGCCAGCAGTCTGAAAGCTCCCATGCGCCTCCTCCCAGTATGCTTCCGCATCAGTCCGAGCTGTGTGACCAGGAAACCCCAGAACAGTTTGTTCTAGGGCTTTTTTGCCATGACTGGCTCCCGCTGCAAATTGCCAGTCTGTCCTCAGCCTTTGTCCTTCTCTTTGAAAACAATTTCTGTTCCGAGTGGTTTACATAATTCAAGAGTAACAATATTAAAAAATATCCCATTAAAGTTCCAAATGAAACGAAACCTTCCATTTATGAAACGGAAGAAAACGCAACACAAATAAGCCAAAGGACATCAGAAAAGGAGTCTTTGGCCCTGACCTGGATAGCCCAGGCAAGACTGATCTTGTCAGATCTCGGAAGCTAAGCAAGGCTGACTCTGGCAAGTACTTGGAAGAGCAACCTCCAAGGAATACCAGGGCTGAGACACAGACACAGGTTATCAAGTCACCTCTCTGAAATGTCCTAGCCACCCCACTAGGGGTTGCCAGAAGTCACCATGACTTCCAGGCTCATAAGCACATACAACTCACAAAAATAGTGAAAAAAATCAACGAGAAAAGGAGTCTTTTACTTGACATCTGAACACCAGGTACGAAAGCATCACTGGAATCGCAGAGACTGCCAGGAAGAGCTATCTGTGCTCATTTCCTGCCAGGTTTCAGAAAATGGGGAAGATCTATAGAAGGGCCTCCAATGAAGATCTAAATGACTTGGCAGACTCATCTAGGAACCAGTGCAGTTCTTAACATATCTTGGGCCAACTGGTAATGATAAAGAGAGAGCTGGGCGTAGAAAGACAAAGTGAGGATTTTGTTGTTGGAAAGGCAGGAAAGAGACTCTGTTGGCCCCATGAGGCATAGCTGAAATGTTTACAAGTAGGACTTGTTTCTGTGCTAGCCTCTACATTATGTGTTATTGTTACAGACTTTTGAGTTAACACCAGCGTTTTGAAATGGAACATGTACATCTTGTGGCAATAAGACTGTTTTGTTCCAAAGGGCTTTTGGTGGACGGTAAACTGTTTTGGCTGTGTGTGTGTTTTTTTAACAGAGTTTATTGATTTGAACTTTTTAGATAGAGTGTCACTTTTAACTTGTTACTGGACACAGAGGATGTTTGTGTCCTTGAAGTTTTTTCTCTTTTGTCAGCTGCTAGCTGCCTTGAGTCTTGAGGAGCTACGGTGGGGTATAAACATTTTAACTAAAGAAATCAGTAAAAATTGGAACAATAGTATACAACCTTCCCCGAATATGTGGTTCAATAAGTTATAGGAATACCTGGTCATGGACAAAATATCAGATGTTATTTCCTTGATGGAGAATCTGGAGTTTCATTCAGATTATTTGGAATGGTGGTTCTCTTTTCTTGAATATATGGAAAGACCTAGCAAGCTTAAAAAGGCACTTCCTGATAATTTGAAGTTTATGGCTATATGTTGAATAGCTGTTTGGTTTTATTGCTCTTGTGGTTTTTTGTGCTTGTAATTATGTTGTTATTGTTGTGGTTTCCTAATAGTATGTGCTACTGTAAATTGTTGTTATATTATCTAAATGAAAGATAAATAAATGGGGGGGGGGTTGAACCATGTGATGCACCTGTGATGAGCAAGTAGGGTTGTCTGGTTCTCCCCTAGCTGCCAGCGGGGGATGGGGTGTAAGGTTATCGGATCCAGGTTAGGAAACGCCTGGAGATTTGGGGATGGCACCTCGGGTGGGCAGGAACCATTGTGGGGTACAATGCAACAGCATCCACCTTCCAAAGCATCCATTTTCTCCAAGGGAACTGATATCTGGAGATGAGCTGTAATTCCAGGGGATCCCCAGGTCCCACCTGGAGGCTGGCATCCCTGTCAGAGCACATTTCAGTTATGCAGCTGATATGATTGAAGCATGAATAAAAATGGCAAGAAATTTAAAGTGGAGTCTGGGATTTCTGCAGGGGCACCTTCTGAGCAACTAGTTACAAGAACCAGTTAGGTGCATGTGTGGAGCATGTGCTTGTCTAGATTCTTGGCCAGGGGTGATTAGTATGTGCAAAGCTGTTCAGCTTCCCTGCACTTACTGTTTTGTTCTGCAGGCAAAAAGCTTGTGTGGCAGGAGAACTGATGCACTTGGGGAGAGAGAATCTTTTTCTTGCATCTTCTTCACTCTTTCCCTAGAGGCACAGGTAACCTTTCTGTTTCGCCTGCATCTTTTCCTAGCCTTGGTGTTTTTTGTGTGGGGGTGGGTGGGGATTTTCCGTTATTGATCTGGGGAAATTGAGCTCACTGAAAGCTTTGAAAGCCAGATCCCCACCCCCACCCCAACCCTTCTCCTCACTGGAAAAATAACTACCCCATAAGCTTGTCCAGCTGTTGAGAACTCTGCTTCTCAGTTTCTGCAATTCGCTAACCCATGAATTTGACCCTTTGATCATCTCCACGGAGCACAGATGCCAAAGGTCAAGATGGCTTCTGCTAATGCTATGTAAGGGGGCCTTACAGATGCACATAAAGGCTTTGAGACTGACCTGATGTTCTGAAGGGCGCCAGAACAGTGCAAGGAATCCTGCTTATGCTTTTTAATGGAGTGGCATTCTGAAGTGCTTTTCTGAAAATAACTCATTTTGGATGCAATCCTGCATGTCTTTTGGAAGGAAAGCATTGCATGCACACTGGGGGAAGGACACCATGGACTTTAGCACATCTGGGCATAGTTGGCAGGAACAACCTGTTCCAGGGTTTTTTTGCATGGAATTCCTGGTTGTGAAAGGAAGATAGATGGTGTGCAGAAAACTAGAACCTGTCCTCAGCAGCACTGTGACTTTTGAGGAATGGTAGAGATTGGGGTTTCTTGAAAATCATGTGGGACAAAAAGCAGCAGTCTAACTGCACTACTAGCCCCGACTAGCCTGATCTCATCAGATTTTGGAAGCTCGGCAGGATCACTACTTGGATTTCAGACCACCAAGGAATACTGGGGCTGCTACACACAGGCAGGCAATGGCAAACTGCCTCCGGTTCATCCTTTGCCTTGAAAACTCCACGAGGTAGAGCTTCATGGGATCACCATGAATTGGTTGTAACTCAACGGCACACATCAGGTTTTTAAAAAGCAGTGGGAGTCAAAGGCCCGTGCATACTTGCTACCCACCCACCCACCCACCCCCACGTCAATGGGTAGGCAGATTTTTCAGATATCTCCTTTGATGGATGATGGCAGGGAGTGATGGAGTAGCGACAGAATGTCATGTTAGAAAATGAAAGCAAGTTATCAGTCTGCCTGGTGTGCATAATCTAATCCCCCTCTCCTTCCCCACCCTTTTCCTTTTAGTCCTTGTACTGAAATTTAAAGCCTCCGAGAAAGACAGTCTAGCTGGGGTGGAAAATGGGCTTGTGGCACTAGAATCCGTGAACAGCAGGAAAGCCTGAAGGCTGTCAAGCAGGGAGCTTGGCAGGCTTTTGTTGTTGTTTCTGTTAGGTTGCACGACTGGTTCCCCCCGCCCCTTAGTATCCCACCCACAAAGCTTCTTTGAGGTTTTCTCTTTGAGGATCAGAACCCCTGTCTCTCACAATAAGGCTCTCCTGTCTACTTTCTTCAGGCTGTTCAGAAGGCCTTTGCAAAGTCTCCTGGGAAGCCTGCTGCACAGCTAGAAAAGGCATGTGACACTGGGGAGGAGGGGTGTGTGCTAGAAATGGCCTATTGAGAAGCAGGGTGCAGAGTTCTGGGGCGTCGCTTTCCCAAAGAGGAACGTCTCATGCTGGAGCATGGTGCGAACTTTCCTGGGTAGGTTTGCTGCCAACCTCCTAGTGGTTACAAAGGTAGAGAGATCATGGGACAGGTTGTCAAAAAAAGAAGTATACACACCGTGAAAAATGACAAATTATACGAACGTTAAATGTATGTAATGCAATTAGTAGTTCAATTTCTATGTACCAAAAACTCAACCATCTTTTAGTGTCCCTTATAAACTGCTTATAACAGCGTTCCGTGCACCTTGGTGTTTAGTCATGCCGGCCACATGACCACGGAAACGTCTTCGGACAGCGCTGGCTCTTCGGCTTTGAAACGGAGATGACCACCGCAACCCTAGAGTCGGATTCGACTGGCTTTCGAGCAAGGGAACCTTTACCGTTACCTTTTATAAACTGCTGATACAGTCACATTCATTCATTCATTTAATTGTTCATATAATTTATAATTTTCATCATTTTTCACATTTTTACTTTACTTGACCACCTCCAGGTGGTGGCTGGAGATCTCCTGCTGTTACAACTGATCTCCGGGTGACAGAGATCAGTTCACCTGGAGGAAATGGCTGCTTTGGAAGGCGGGTTCTATGGCATCGGAGTCCTTCCCTTCCCCAGACCCCACCCTCCTCAGGCTCCACCCCCAAAATCTCCAGGTATTTCCCAACCGGGACCTGGCACCCCTAGCAACAGGCCTTTATCCTGTTCCCCCTTTGCATGGTGTATGCTCGTCCCACAAAGAACACTGCTACTGCTACTACCTGCTGCTTACGGGAGGAGTGTTTAGCCGGCACGCAGGTTCTCTCCCTCCCCATCCCGCCCCGAATGCCATGCAATTGTTTTTCTGTATCTCTGTTTTTAAGGAGGCAGTTTGGAAGTTATGCTTATGGATGCTATAAGCTTTCCCTGGCGAGGCTACATCCAGCTTGGGGTAGCAATTTTCAGTGTGAATACAGCATGCTGGGGAAATCATAGCTCCAGCAGTCGTATTTGTGAAAAGGAAAACCGCCTGTTAAAAGGAATCACTGCCCGTTTACACGTAGTTCCACCCTGAGACAAATGTATCTTTGGGAACACATGTATTATACAGGTGTGCTCATTACAGCCAAGATGGACTTCAGGTGCCTGTCAGATATATGCTTGGAGGCAAAGCTAGGATCGCCGTTCCGTAGTATGCAAAGCAGCACTGAGAAATACAGCAAGTGAAATGCAGAGGAAGCTAGGAGCTTGGAAATCCGATCGAAATCAGAGGGACTTGGAGCTTTTTTTTTTTGTAATTTCCTACCTGGAGCTTCATCTCTGTGCAGTTCATATTGGCAAAAGAGTTTTTCCTGCTTTAGGTTCAGGGAGTTAGATGTGTTGCAGTCACTTGGCAGCACACTTCTGGGGAAGGGTGATTTCCCCCGAGCTCACTGCATCCCCGAGACGGCGGCGGCAGGAACATCGAAGATATCTACCAATAGAAAAAAAAGGACTTGAACATTGCATGCTGCCCATCTCTCTCCCTCCCTCTTACTTTGCCACCAAGAGATGTTCAGTCAGGAGCCACGTTCCTTCTGAAGCCAAGTTTTCTTGTATTGTGGGAAGTTGCCTCAAAGGTCAATTGGTCAAAAGACAGCAGATAGTTTTTTGAAAAAAAATTTAGAACAATCTGTAGAAAATGCTGGTTTTGAACCCGGTATTTGATTGTATGGATCATCTCTGACTCTCCTTGTGGTAGTGTGTTTGCTGGATTCTGTTGGCCAGGCTGAGTGCTTTCATGGACAATAATAGATGCACGGGAGGTACCACTGTTCTCCTAACACATTGGTGGACTGAGTTGTTCTCCTAACACATTGGTGCACACTTGAGGCTAGATCTAACTTCCCGTTGGCCCTTAACCTCCAGCATGTACTTTGGGATTGCGTGGGGTTACCAGGCTTTATGCCCAGCATCATTTTTGTGTGAGCTTGTGCCTCCACATTTGTGTGTGTGTAAAGTGCCATCAAGTCATAGTCAACTTAAGGCTATCCCTGATAGGGTATTCAAAGCAAGAGGTGTTTGGAGGTGGTTTGCCATTGCCTGCCTCCATGTTATGACCCTGGTATTCCTTGGTGGTCTCCCATCCAAACACTAGCCAGGGCCGACCCTGCTTAGCTTCTGCAATTTGACCAGATCAGGCTAGCCTGGGCCATCCAAATCAGGAGCTTCCATTTATTTATTTAATACATTTTATATCCTACCTTTCTTTCATCACTGATCCTGATGTAGTGTGCATAAGTTCCCAGCCATTTTCCCATCTAGGCACTGACTAGTAATTGAGGAGCTCACTGCTAGATCATTTGCTTTGCATGCAAGAGGTCCTGGATTCTCAGTCCTTGGCAGTTCCAGTTAGAAGGATCAAGCAGTAGATGATGTGAAAGGCCTCAGCCTCAGCCTCAGCTTCTGGAGAGCTGCCACCAATACAGCATATACAGCAGATAATAATACTGGCCTTGATAGACCAGTGCTCTGACTTAGGGAAGCTTCATGTATTTACCACTCTCAGCTGCATATACTGGCCAGTGCTGTCAGGGAAAGGGTATGCATATGGTGCAGGGAACTGAGCATGGTTGGTGCCAGGGCATGCAAGCAGGAGAAGGATGCATGGACATGGGGGTGTGCAGTTGTGGAGATGGAGATGAATGCCACCTCTGTGCCCTACCTCTGTGCCCCACCCATCTGCCCTACCTCAATGACTCTGGACAGCTGGGATAGGTGGCAGAAGAGTGGATGAGGGTCTATGGCAGTGGGCCCCACCAGAAGTCCTGGGTCCTGGCAGCTGCCCCGCCTCAGAGTATGCTGATGCCAGCCCTGGTTCAAATCCCTGCTCACCCATTAAGGTCAACGAAGGACCTTGGGCCAGCTCCCCTCTCTCAGCCAAACCTAATGCACAGGGATGTTATAAAGACAGAATGGAAGAGAAGAGAATGGCGCAAGATGCTTTGGATCCCAATTGGGGAGAAGAGTGACATATAAGTGAAATGAACATGAATGCACATTGTCTCTTAAAACCAATGGCAAAGGTTCTCCGTACACACACACACATTCTGTGGCACTGTAAATTGTACCATGGGACTGGTTCAATAAAGTTGTTTCATGGATTTTTTGACCATACCTAGGGCCCAGTAACATACAGCCACTGTAATATGTGTGGTTGCAGCAGAGATCATAGCAATTATAGGCTGCGTTCACACACACTAAATAATCCACTTTCAATCCACTTCCAGTGCACTTTCCAGTTGGATTTTACTGCAGACCAATCTGCATTTAGCATTTGCTCAGTTGTTTTACCAAACCCACACTGGAACAGAAAAAGATGCAGTTCAAAACCACGCTGTACTGACTGCAGAGTCACCCCTTAATGGTCATAAAGCAGCCATAAATCTATGCAGACAGCCAACATAAAACCAGAGATCAAACGAAGTGAAAGCAGCATGCAGTCTGGACACTGCCATAAAATGCGACTCTCAATCAAAGTGAAAGGGGCATGCAATGTAGATGGGAATTTCTGTTCCACTGTGGGTTTGGTAAGACAGCGGAGCAAATGCTAGATGCATATCGGGCCTACGTGAACTGCCAAAATCCAGTTGGAAAGCGCACTGGAAGTGGATTGAAAGTGGATTATTTAGTGTGTGTGTGTGACCGCAGCCATAAAAGTGTCTGTATTGCTTGTACAGAGGGCATTTTCACACAGTGGCCAACCGTTTGCCCTGGAGAGCCAAGACATATGGCATAGAGGCCAAAGCATTCCCCTGCTGTTGCCTCCTAGCACTGATATTCTCAGGTTAGCACATGCTGTGAACGTTTGTGGCAGGAAATTCTGCAGAGGTAAGGGATAAGTTCTACATATCTTTGGGCACCTCACAACAGTCTGGGTTAGTGCCCCCTTTTTATTTAATCTCTGCAAAGTGTGACGTTTGAATGCAGCCTGCATTGCAGACTTGTAAGCTTTTTAAAGTTCATCTCCTCGACCCAGATCCCCTTCTTTGTTGTGAGGCCTTTTTTCTTTCCTCCTCTTCTCCTTCTGCCTGAGTTAATAATCTTTACTCAGTTTGCTGAGTCAATAGACTAGCCCAATAAAATATAGGAAACTGGGAAACTCTTTGACATTTAAGGTTTTCCTTCATTAACGTTATCCTGCTAGGCTTTCTCTTCCCTTCTCTTGAGACTCTTGTGTGATATTCTGCTTCGTTTTGGAATTGGATGGTGAGATTTTTACTGGGATCATGTTTGAAAATAACAAATAATTTCATTTTGAGAGGAATTGTGCCTTTTTAGAAAACTGGTTATGAAACATGCTTAGATGGCAAAACCCGTGATACGTTGAATTCAGTGTGCCTCTGTTGGCTTCATGTTAATTAAAAACAAAGGGGGGGGTCTCTATCTGGAAGTGAGTGGGTTGTGGCCATTTGTTTGTATTCCTTCCTATTTCCAAGGAACTGAAGCCAGGATTTTAGCCTCAGATGAACCCTGCAAACCGGCTAAGACATGACAACATCCCAAAGGCCACCTAGGATTTTAAAAATGTATTTTTAATTTTAAAAAATTAGAAGTTCATATATGAATCCCCGCAAACATTGGGTAGAATAATAATTTAACATGTAGGATGCTATGTATGCTCATAGATTTGCCTTTTCAATATACATTGAATTTACTTGGGTGAACACACATTGTTTAAAATAAGCACCTCATTCTTTAACTAATTCCATAGGATAAACTTGATTCCCATGGAATAAAAAGCATGCAATGTCAGCAGAATTTTTTTTGGGGGGGGTGGTAATTGCTCTTTCCTACTTGTTTATACTCAGAAATGTTACCCATTTGGATGGCGTAGCCTTCTTTCTGCTGAGTATAAGGCCATGTGCATGGAGTTGCTAGGAGGACTCCCATTCAAGCTCTAACCAAATTCACACCTGCGCAGCTTCAGCTAGTTTCCTGTACCAAATGTCTCCCAGCTATTCCCTGGTGTTGTGCTTTGTGGCTACTTGTGCTGTGCAGTCTTTACTTTAGCAACCCTTCTGATGATTCACTGAACCATTTCTTGGTCCTTTTCTGCTAGGGACTGGGGGAGGGAAAGAAGATAACCAAATCCAGGTTGGGAAACTCCTGGAGATTTGGAGTTGGAGGCTGGGAAGGACACGGACCTCAGTGGGGCACAGTGCCATAGAGTCCACCCTCCAAAGCAGCCATTCTCTCCAGGGGAACTGATCTCTGTTGTCCAGAGATGAACTGTAATTCCAGGGGATTCCCAGGTTGCACCAGGAAGCTGGTATCCTTACTTTCTGAGAGAGAGAGAGAGAGAGAGAGAGAGAGAGAGAGAGAGAGAGAGAGAGAGAGAGAGAGAGAGAGAGAGAGAGAGAGAGAGAGAGATTTTATTAGCACTGTCAGTCTCATCAGCTCTGAACCAGTCCCATGGTACAATTTACAGTGCCACAGAATGTGTGTGGGTGTACGGAGAACCTTTGCCATTGGTTTTAAGAGACAATGTGCATTCATGTTCATTTCACTCTTCTCCCCAATAGGGATCCAAAGCATCTTGCGCCATTCTCTTCTCTTCCATTCTGTCTTTATAACATCCTGTGTGGTAGGTTTGGCTGAGAGAGGGGAGCTGGCCCAAGGTCCTTCGTTGACCTTAATGGGTGAGCAGGGATTTGAACCAGGGCTGGCATCAGCATACTCTGAGGCGGGGCAGCTGCCAGGACCAGGACTTCTGGTGGGGCCCACTGCCATAGACCCTCACCTACTCTTCTGCCACCTGTCCCAGCTGTCCAGAGTCATTGAGGTAGGGCATGTGAGTGGGACACAGAGGTAGGGCACAGAGGTGGCATTCCACCACTCTCAGCTGCATATACTGGCCAGTGCTGCCAGGGAAAGGGTATGCATATGCTGCAGGCAACTGAGCATGGTTGGTGCCAGGGCTTGCAAGCAGAAGGATGCATGGACATGGGGGTGTGCAGTTGTGGAAATGGAAAGGAGGACATGAGAGGAGCCCTGGTGGTGGGCAGATAGGGCCCCTGGGCATTGTCTCTCCAGCTCCCCCCCAAAAAAACCTGGAACTGGCCCTGATTTGAACCCCCATCTCCTGGGTCCCAAATCCAATACTCTGTCCAGTAGACAAAATATGCAGTTCAGTGGAGTGAAATCTTTTTTTCCCCATTGCAACACAATTACTAATGTTTGTTTTTGGCTTCTTTTTCTGACTGTTTTATGGGATGCACAGCCCTGTGCAGGATCGATCATCGGCATGTGTGTGTGTGCGGTCCCTGAGCAGATCTTGATCTTGCCTTCACATGCTTTGACCCACAATTGTTTCCCAGCTGGCTTTGTTGACCAGGCCATCTGTACTAAGGGATGAAGGAAGGGTATGTAGCAGTGGAAAGACTCCCAGTCTAATGAGCAATCTGGCCAGAACGTTAAGAAGGGCTATCAAGCTGCAGCCGAACGGGCAGCCTCTCATGTCTGCGAAAGGCGAGGCATCCAGTTGGCAGTGACAGACTGACAGCGAGTGGATGCGATGGATGCTTGGCCAAATTACTCCCCTCCCCTTTGTATTATGGGAGGCAGTTCCTGGGCACCAGGTTCTCCATACTTTCACTGAGTGATGTTCCCAGATGCCATCAAACGATTAAGCATGTTAGGGAGTTGCAGAGGCTCCATCTGTTTTTGTTTGAATTAGCTCACGTGGGGGAGTTCTACCACAGCTAACTAAAAGGAAGGTTTCAATATATATCTCATCTTCTTAATTATGTTTCAACTGCGTAATAATAAGTGGTATACGTTTTTTTCCATCTGTGATCATCTTACATCCATATTGCATCCATTTGTCGGTGGTGCAGGAGACGTCTGACAGAGCTAGAGGGTAGTGCTTATGTTACCTTTTCATGTTTTCTCCTCTTTGCTTTGGTTCTCCTCTTAGCTATCCTGGGATTGGGTTGCTTCATGCCTACCTCTTAGCTTGAAGCATCTTCAGGAATGAGCAGGCCCCTTCAGATGGTGGATCGGCCTGAGCTCTCTGTTCAGGGGTTCACTTGGACGGGAGGGTGGAGGTGATCGAGGCCACATCTCTAGGCCCTGCCCCTTCCACTGTGTGTTTAAGGGTCATGTTTCTAGTGTGGCTCCAACACTTGGTTAGCCAAATGTACATAAGCTCCTGTACAGCATTTCCAGTGCCCTGGAAAACAGATGGCCCCATAGGAAACTGTACATTTAGGTCTAAAGCTCCATTCCAATCTGAGCCTTGAAGAGAGGAGCAGATTAAAAGGGGGGCGTCCTCAATTACTCCACACTGTGTTCAAGTAAATTCCTGAACAGAGCCCTGGGACACCTTTTTCAATTTAATATGGAACGCAACCTTTTCCCATTTGGCCTGTTTGCTTTTTTGAAATATGCAAGCACAAACAAGACATCCTTGTCCACATATCTTTAATGCCAGTGTGCAAAACCTTTTTTTCCTATGCGTGGGGGGACCTTTCTCAATGGATTGATGGTGGCGGAAAGTGCTGTCAAGTCACAGCTGACTTTAGGAGACCCCATGGAGTTTTCCAGTCAAGAGATGTTCAGAGGTTTGCCATTGCCTGCCTCTGCATCATGACCCTGGTATTCCTTGGAGATCTCCCGTCCAAATACTTGCCAGGGCTGACCCTCCTTAGCTTCCAAGGTCTGATGAGATTGGGCTAGCCTGGGCAATGGATTAATATAGATGGTCTAAAAGAAATACAGGTTATCGTGTCCAATAGCATCTGCAAACACAAGATCTGTTCTGTCCAGGCTCTGCTCCTGCTATGAAATAAACACATTGGCTGTGGCGGTACCTAACATATACATCTATCCTGCACGTAGATATGTTGATTTAAAGTGTCAGTAGCCTTGATCAATCTGAAGGCCTGAGGCTCTTTAAAAGGCACGCAGTAAAGCATTCTACCTGACATCTATTTAATTTATACTGTTTGGGGCCAGGGAGCCTATTCCATCTCATTGTTTTTGCCCTTTAAGCACTGTTAGAATTTAAGGGAATTTAGGGGAAACTAGAAGTTAGCAGATTACAGAGATTAAAAGAATATACCCAGAATGAGTAAAGATAGCCATTGGCTAAACAGTGGGAAAAGGGCTAAATTCTACATGTCTTGGATGCATGCTGAATTTGTAGGTAGTTTAGAACTTAATGGAGCAGCCAAACCTACATGCATAAGAATGAAATGTGAGAAGAGGTGTTCTTCGTGAGAGACAGAATGGCCAAGTCCAGACTGGCAGTTTGAAGCAGAAGCAAGTTGTGGCGAAAAAGCCCCGGGTTTTCCCGGTCACACTGCGCCAACTGATGCGGGAGCGTACCGGGGAGGAGGCATGAGGGAGCGTTCACACTGTTGGCCTGAAGGTGCAGGTGTAAGGCACAGCTTTCTGTTTCGCTAACCTGGAGATATGCGCTTATGTGCATGACCACATATGTGCATGAGCGCATATGCGCATAAGCACACAATCAAAATAGCAGATTTTAGCATTCACACTGTGTTGGTGTGGGATATATGTAGGATAGACACTTTTTCCGGGGTTTGATACCACTTTTAACAGGTATCTTTTTAACTTGGGAATAAAGCGTTACAAGACTGGTTGAGTTCAGCTGGGGAACGCCAGACAGATGTGCCTGTGTGAATGCCCCTTTTAATCCACATGTGAAATGTTGCTGAAACGTGCCTCTCTCAGGGCAAACTGCCAGTCTGAACTCGGCCAATGTGTGAACACTCTGGTACTTCAAAGTTATTGCCAAAGAGAATATGAGTTTGAATCCAGGGATTTGTGCTTCTGACGTCTCTCCATTTCTGCTTTCCACCACCATGTACCTTTTTGACTAGTGAAGTACATGAAGCACATCATTTAAGGGGTTGTGTTAGAGGTTAGAACTGCATGTTCCGTTAGCAAACACATAATTCACAAATGCATTATGCAAGTACATTTACCACCAAGGCTTCTGGGAGTAATGTTTTTCTTCCTTCTCACCATAAACTGAAAAAGGCAAGAAAATAAAGGCCAGGCAGGGAACAGTCAGACACAATAAATACAACTTTAAGCTTTCATTTGTTGGGGAGTATTATGGAGTTTGGTTAGGCAAGCTCCAGGATTGCACAGCTTCTTTGCTCCTGAAGATCCTGAATGGTGCTGGATTTGTTCACTGTTCTGTACAGTCTTAAAAACTGTTTGCTTACCTTGTTCCAAATGATCTTTTCACTCAGTCACAACATCTGAAAATGCATTCCAAATTAAAACTACAAGCTACAAAATCTCATGTTCGTAGAACAACTTATCGTGGAAATAAATTTTAGTCATAATACTTTAGAAGAGTCTTTTACAAAACTATTCTCCAGGTCAGCAGTCACAACATTTTTCATTATCACAACTAAATCCCTTTAGATTGTCGAGCTAATTGTGCAAGTTTAAGCCTACTGATTTAAACATATATTTTTTTCTGCAGGAGAGTTATGAATGCAGTCAAATCTTTTTGCATGTTGTGCTGGGGAGAGAAAAGGAGAATCTAAAAATCCAGCAATTTTGCAAGGTTTTGTGTTGAACAGGAACACCAGAAGGAGGCTTGGAATGCAAGCAACAACAGCCATTCCTCCCTTCCTCCCTAATGACATAATCAAATTTTATTTATTTACTTTATTTATAGTCCACCTTTCTCACTGAGACACGAGGATTACACAATGTAAGTCACACATTCAGTAGGAGGAGACTGCGAAACAATGTAGTAGGACTAGAATTACAGCAACCTGAAGTAAAGCATAAAGTATTTAAAAGGCTATGTTAAGGCAGGAAATGGCATTACCTAAGTATAAAAACAAAGCGGTGGGAGTAGGATAAATACTTACAGCAAACAGATAATACATACTGTACATCCCTTTATCAAAGTGTCTTCCTGAACCATTTTGCTATGCTATAGCCCTGAGTGAATAATGTGCTGTCACAATAGGGTTGCCAGGTCCCCTCTGCGCTCTGGGGGGGGATTTGGGGGGTGTTCTGGGGGTGGGAGAGAACGTCGCATGGGGGATGCTCTGGTATTGGGGCAAAACTCTGTGAGTTTTTTGCCCTCAAGCCACAGAGTTTGCCCAAATACCCAAGCATCCTGCATGATGTACCTAATGTGATGATGTCACTTCTGGGTGACATCATCATGTCGGGGGCTGATGTCTCTGTTTAGGGGCAGGGTTTCCCCCACTGGCCAGCCGGTTTGTGAAGGGAAACGCCCCTGAAATCGGGGGATCCCCCACCTGGACCTGGGGGATGGCAAGCCTAGCTGTCAAGTTGCTGTAAGAGATGAGCAGAGGTGGTTTGCCACGGCCTTCCTACACATAGCAAGCCCAGTCTTCCTTGGGGGGGAGTGTCTCCCATCTAAGTATTAACCATGGCTGTCACTGTTTCGCTTCCCAGCTCTGGTGAAGTTGGGCTAAGCTGGGCTATTCCCTTTACAAAAATCCCTTCCTGAGCAGTCAACTTATCCTCCAGCCTTCACTTGGGCTTACTCCCAGGTAAATATACAGAAGATTGCTGTGTGTAAGCTTATGCATGCTCACCTGGGACTAAACCTCATTGAACTCTGTGTGGCTTACTTCTGAGTAAACATGCATAGAATTTCATTGCAAATCTTCTGTGTGCACAAATGTTTTGCAGCAGTGGGTAAGCTTCACCCGGGTAAAGGTCTTGTTTGTTTATATCTAACGCGCATAGTGCTGTAGCTAATCGGTGCCCCTAACCAGTTCCAGACGAAGAAGCTAGAATGACCTCAGGCAGGGTTACCAGATGTCCTCTTTCTTTAGTGTCCATTCTTTTTTGGACTTTAAAAAAAAATTGATGAAAATGTTCTCTTTCTAGTTTGGAAGGTTAGGAATATTCCTAGTTAGTAGCAATTATCACAGCTTAAATAGGAGGGGTATTTAAAATGAGATCGATCATAGTGACCACTTGTTTGAAATAGACTGTCAGGAAATATGTCCTGTTTGGTGTAGTGGTAATTTAGGAGCATAGATTGTAATCTGTGAGAACTGGGTTTGATTCCCCACGTCTCCACATGCTCTGTTGGTGTGACCTTGGGTCAGCTACAAGTTCTTTCAGAGGTGTTCTCTCACAAGTAGTTCTCGAAAGAGCTCTCTTGGCCTCACCTACCTCACAGGGTGCCTGTTGTGGGGAGGGGAAGGGAAAGAAATTGTAAACTACTCTGAGACTCCTTCAGGTAGTGAAGGGCAAGGTATAAATCTAATCTCTTGTTCTTCTTTTTCTTCTTTTTTTGCTTTTCAAATATAGCAACCCTACCTCAAGAGCCGCACTGATTTTATTGCATGATCTGTTTCTTAGGGTCATCCTGCATTTTGTTCCTGCTATTGTGCTATTTAGCAGAAAAGTCCATTTTAAAAGTAACCTTGCCTTTAATAATCGTTATCTACAGAAGACAGAGAATATTTGGGCAGGACTGGATTTTGCTGTATAGTCAAAAATAATTGTTGGTTACCAAGCCTGGCCACAATTTGTGGTGGGAGCTTTGCACACTTATATGCTGAATTAGATAATTAAAAAAGAAGCTAAGAGGAACAGTTGCAAGGGCGAATCAGCAGGTGGTGCAAAGAGAAAACACTCCCCCACTTGGCTGCCCACCTGCCAATTCTCCCCTGCAAGTGCCCCATGGTCCTCTTTGCAAGCATTGCCATGTGTGGGAACTCTGTGCTTGCTGTATAACACATAGCTCCGCCCAGACAGACTTTGTGTGATAGGGACTAGAAGCCATGTGATACAGTGGTTAACCTCTAGCCCACTACTGGTACCACCATGTATGTAGTGGTTTCATCAAATGCACTCCCCCAAGAAAAGTATAGTACTTAAAACACCAAGAAAAGCATAGTACTTAAAACACCAAGAAAAGCATAGTACTTAAAAACACCACTGATTCCATAAGGCAAGACCAAATTTAGGGCTGTTGATTTGTCCTGGGGCATAAGGGGCCACATGGGAAGGAAGGCAGTGTGGTATAGCCCAATCTTGTCAAATCTTGGGAGCTAAGCAGGGTCGGTGATCGGAGACCACCAAGGAAGGCTCTGCAGAGGGATGCTATGGCAAAGCACCTCTGCTTCTCACATGCCTTGATCGCCCCTTGATAGTGCGTACATGCACATAAGGGGCTGTGTAAATGGCATCAAGGTTTTTCTAGTGAATGGGAGAACAGAAAACTGGTAACACAGGGACAGCAATTTGTGAATCTTGTAAAATTTCCCTTCCGTGGTCAAGATTGGATCCCATGTTAAAGCAGGCAGTTCCATTTTCCTTTGAATTTTGTTTTACAAATCAGCAAGCTCTGAGTGTGACTTTCATAGTATTTGGTCGTTGAGGACTGTGAACATGGCTACATTGCTGGTCCAGCTAGCTTAGACACAGGTCATAAACCAAAGAGAGCAGCTCTCCCTTGAAATTTCCAGAAACTTTTGTGGGGGGATTTTGTTTGGCAGTTGATAGCCAGAGCTCCAGCAGCGTCCTCTTTGCAGGAGGTCTAAGGGAACTTAATTGGGATTTATTTTTTTTAATTACTTGCTGCCTGAGTTTATGTTCTTGCATCTCAGACATCAGGTGGGTCATTGCCCTGTTGGAATGGCTGCTCTTCCAATGAGGGCATTGACCGTGGAAGCAGGGAATGATGCATTAAATGCCAAAATCCCAACATATATCTGTTGACAGAGCACAGCACTATGAAATAAAAGACTGAAAGAGGAACTGACCCAGTCTCCTTGGCTTTGACCGGCTTTGGGAAGTCTTGAGTGTTCAAAAATCTTCAAGCCAGTTCCCTCCTTTCTGGCAATGTGAAATGGATTCAGAGGTCCAGGGCTCCCTTGGTAATGGTTTAGAAGCTAGAGTCTTGCCTCCCATATATTGGGATCCTCTTAACCAAGAAGAGGCAGGGCATACCAATTGAGAATTGTTACTCACTCTGACTTTTGGGCATGCTCTGTACAAAATTAAGACAGCAGCATAGAACTGGGAGGTATGGGGGGCTGGCAAAGGGGGCCTGGGCAGTAACTGGTCAAGGGAAATGAGAACCTGGCTCAGATTTAAAGGGGACTTTAAAAAAGGAGAATGGGGATGGATCCCTATTGATGCTGTTTAGATCTGTCAATGGTCTCCATTCTTATCCATCAGTTGGAATGTGGAGTTGCCCTTTGGTGGTTTTGGTCTTTCCTTTCTGATTGGACAAACAGAGTTTCCACCTGAGGAGCAGAATAATCTAGGTCAGATTTGTCCTCCAGAGTTCCACAGGATTTTTTAATTTTATTATGAGATTATTTGGTGCTTTGGAGTTGATTGTCATCAGTATGCAGATCATGATAATACCTACCTCTGTGTTTCATTATCTAAGACTTTAGATACTTCCATCTTGGTTCTGAACTGGTGTGTCATGACAGTAACTAGGGCAGAATAAAGTGAAGGTCAATCTACAGAAGACCTGGTCAGGAAGGCTGATGTTTTAGTGGGTTCAGATCCACTAATTCCGAGTTGAGTCGAGTTGGCTTTTGCAGAACAGGTTAAGAGCTTGGGGGTGCTCATCGATCCAGCCTTGCTGTTTGAAAAGCAGGTTGGTGCTAGGGATGCCAGACCCCCTCGTGGGGGCAGGAGTCCCCCGCTGCCAGGCCTCACCTCTCTGCTATGGATCAGCTGGCCGATGGGGGGGGGTATTACCCTCAAAACAATGGAGGAACACCTGCCATTTCAGCAACGTGCCTACATGACTTCAACGTGACCCAGAAGTGATGTAGGCACATCAGGGATATCAGGGCAACGCTCTGGTTTTTAGGCAAAAACTCTATGGTAGAAGCTAATTCTACCATAGAATTTTTGCCCCAAAACTAGAGTGTCTGTCATGACCCCAGGGGGTCGCCACCTTCTGCTGCTACCAACCTGGACTTACGGTCTCTTGAGAAGGCCCAGGGTACCCTCTCAAGCCCATCCAAAAATGCCCCTTTTACAGCCGAGAAAACACAGGCGTGATGACCAGGCAGAGTACTTAACAATGGTTTATTAAGAACAATACTGGGACAAGGCAAATAAGGCAAGGTGCTTTAAAAAGGTATAACAGTGCTGAAAGGCAAAAAGGCCACAAAGCTAACGCAGCTACCTATTACTCCTTAACTGTTACTACTTAAGGCCTACAAGCCTTCTTACCAGGCCTCACTACCTGTATAGTCACTCTGACTAGTGAGGGATATTGTCCTCTCAGACCAGCTCAGTGACTCCGTGAGAGGGAAAACTGCAGAGAGACAGCAAGATCTGTTTCCTCACAACACAGAGAGCTTAACACAGTCCCCTTCAATTCACTCCTATGTGAAGAAAGACACCATTTCCCACAGCCTACAGCTTAAGACAAACCTTCACAAGAATGCAACAGTCTCCTCCCGGAATCCCTGCACTCCCATTGGCTAAAACTGTCCCCAAGCATTGTGGGGATTGTAGGCTGTCTGCTTTCTACTGCCAGACAGGCCCCTCCTATAGTTTAGGCCTCTAAGTCCTGTCTCCGTCCTGCACAGATCATGACAGTGTCACTCCAACGTCCCCGACATGCCTACATCATTTCCAAGTCACATTGGAAGTCACATGGCCACACCGCTGAAACATGTGAAGAAACTCCCAGCTCCCGGTAAACTCATCCCCCATCCCCTGCTAGCTGCCTGGAGGGACCTGCAGGATTGTCAACTTCCAGGTGGGGCCTGGGGATCTCCCGCTTTTACAACTGATCTCCAGCTGACAGCAATCAGTTCCCCTGGAGAAAATGGGTGCTTTGAAGGGTGGACTCTCCAGCATTGTATCATGCTGAAGCCCCTCCCCTCCCCTCCCCAAAACCTGCCCTCTCCTGGATCTACCCCCAAAGTCTCCAGGTATTTTCCAACCCAGACCTGGCAATCCTATGGACCTGGCAACTCCAGTTGGTGCACTAGGGAAGAGCGCCTTCTCTTGGCTGCATCTGGTTTGCTAACTCTCTCTTTTCGTAGACCCATCCAGTCTGGCCCTGCCAATCCATGCTTCTGTAAACTTGCAGTTTGATTACTGTAGATGTCCTCTGTGTTGGGGTGCCCTTGAAGACACCCAGGAAACTGCAGCTGGTCCAGAATGCAGCAGCCCAATTACTGGGACAAGCTAGCTGATGGGAAGACATGTTGCCCATCTTGAAACAGCTTCATTGGCTGCTAGTTTGTTTCTTAGTTCAGGTCCTGGTTATGACCTTTAAAGCTTTTCATGGTTTTGGGGCCTACATATCTGAAGGACTGTCTGTTTCCACACGCTCCTGTGCACCAATTATAGTCTTCAGGCTATTCCCCCACTCAAGGTGGCTTGCCTGGTATTAACCAGAGATCGGGCCTTTCCCCTTGTGACCTCCACATTGTGGCATGGGCTCCACAAAGAGGTGAGGGGGGCCCTCTCCCTGGAGGTTTTGTGGTGCAGGTCTTTTTTGTTTGTCAGGGCTTTTGATGGGGTATGGACATCAAGCATCTTTTTTGGAAGGGGAGTGAAGTATTTGGGGGATTTATTTGGTTTTCATCTGCAATGTTTTAAATAGCTGCTTGTAAGCCACCTTAAGCCACGAGAAAAGGTGGGTCATAAATATTTAAATAAATAAATAGTCAGCGGGGTTGCAAAAGTAACTGGTGGGGAGCTATTTACTTTCTATGTGTCTCTGCCATGCAGGTACTGCTAGTTCATTCTGCAAAACCTCCCCCTACGAAAGGCAACCCTAATTCCTTCTGCTCATTTTTTGCCTTGCTTTTTCATTTGCCTCCTCCCTCAACTGATAGATGCAGTAGAGCTCCAAGTATACTGTACTGTGGAGTAGAGGGTAAGACTGAACGGCAAAGCCAGGAGAGGCCATGGCTATCTTGGCTCCTGGTGTACTGGAAGATTTACTGGGATGGTAGCAAGGTAGCAAGATGGAAACCCTGGTGCTTCTTTTTTGCTTTCCTTGCATAGCATTTTAAACAATAAGTGCTGCTGGTAAGAAAAAAGGAAAGGAAAGTCTCTCTCCATATTCATTCATTCATTCATTCATTCATTCACATTTATAGCCCGCCCTTACCAAAAGCGGGCTTAGGGTGGGTAGCAACATATCATTTATACAAAATATATTAGTTAATATAATAACATTAACATTTAAAATAGCATCATAGATATTAAAATGGTGGTCACAGCTAATAACACTTTTTTTTTCTGGTTGTGGGAGGTTCCCAGCCATAGCCGGTAGTTGTTAACAGAGTGACAAACTCATCAGGGAAGCCATATATGGACGTCCACTGCCCCAGCCAAAGGCTTGGCGGAATAGCTCAGTTGTGCAGGACCTGCAGAACTGAAGTAGATCCCACAGGGCCCTGATCTCAATGGGGAGCATGTTCCACCAGGCAGGGACCAGGGCGGAAAAAGCCCTGGCCCTGGTCAAGGCAAGACGGACGTCTTTCGGGCCAGGGACTACTAGGAGGTGTTGATCCATAGAGTGTAGTGCTCTTTGGGGCATAAAATGGAAGAGGCAGTCCAGGTATTTGAATCTCTTGCTTATCTTTCTCTGAATCAGGGCCACTGTCTGAACTTCTCTGAAACTTGTTATCCTTGAGCCCCTCTCAGTCATGGCAGGAAGATCATGTGGTTACCATGTACATACTTTCCAGGTTTGGTGTGCAGGGTTAGGTATCCTCAACAATCTGGGTTGTCCCATCACACATACCAAAGCAGGAACCTATGTTGCCCTGTTCCTATAACATGGTAGTTGTACATTTCGAGAGAATTGCTCTATGTGCAATCTCCCCTTATGCCTGTTGATCATAACAGTCAAGAGGGGAGGGATTGTGGCTCAGTGGTAGAGCATATGCTTACTATGCAGAAGGTCCCAAGTTCAATCCCTGGCAACTACGGTTAAAGGGATCTGGCAGTAGGTGGTGTGAAAGACCTTAACCTGAGGTGCTGAAGAGCTGCTGCCCATTCAGGTAGACAATACTGATTTTGATGGACCAGAGGTCTGATTAAGTACAAGGCAACATCATGTGTTCAACCACTGAAAAGAGCTTTTGGGTGGTGATAAATCTGAGTATGACCAGTGTATAGACCAGACCTAGTGTACAGATTCTATGCATGATCCAGGACCTTGGAAAAATAAAGTCTCCTTGATTGTATATACATCCTCTAGTGGCTGTGTACATGTAAGGCCAATGCATGGAGGTTGAAGGGGGCACCCAGTTCAGCAGTCCCACTCTTGCTATGGTGCATTGATTGTATCTGTATTGAGAACATCCGTACAGGGCTTTTGTTCTGAGTTGACTGTTCTTCCCTGTTCAGCAGTGTTGATGGCAACACAGCTTTCTGTAAATGGCTCCTCCTGTTTGCTGTGCACCTCTGGTTATTCAAGTATGTTAGATGTCTCCAGACTATTCAGACAATAGTAATCTAATCTGGTTTAACACCTTCTGTATGCTAAGGGTGGAACCAACTTGAATTTAAAGACTTTTCTGGGTAAAAATACCTTTTGTGATAAAGGGCCCCAGGGTAATTTGTATGCTTATATGGGGACATGGCTACTACTGTTCTGGTTTAATCGGCTTCATCTAATGGTGTATGTAGTGGGCTCGTTTATAAAGGTTTTTCTTTTCTTTTCCTCCTGCCTCCTAAATGTGGAATTTTTGTGGAGTGATTTTTTTTTTTTAAAAAAAGAGCTGTTCTGCATCTCTTATCTCCTGCGATAGTAGATTGCAATTTACATTATGCAAATACACATTATGCAATCAAGCCACTTTAACTGAAATCTGGCAAGGAGAGCCTGCTGATGAGATGTAAAGATCTGAAACTCTGATTCTCTTCCCCCCACCCCATATTTTGAAAGCTTGGGGGGAACCTTTCCATTAAACGAAGAAAAAGAGTCTACTCAACTCAACCCTGAAGAGGTAAAATGGAGCCAGCACAGAGGATGAATGAATTCAGTGAGTTACTGAAGCTACTTTTTCAATTAATGGCTTTGTTTAATCATACCCCCTGTCCAGAGGAGGATTGTCTTACGGATAATTTCGTTTGCCTAACGAGATTTTGCTAATTAAATCTCCTTTTGGTTGGTGTGACTCTCCCTGCAGGGACAGGGGAATGTTTGTGAATCCTTTTCCCACTGCTGGCTAAATAAACCTTTCCACTCTACTACAGAAGAAAAAACAACACAGGAATTCTTGTCTCCAAACACGGGTTTGGAAATTAATTAGCTTTTAGAAACCCTGAAAAGATGCTTTGTTGTATGCAGAGTGAGGGTGGCGGTCTAATAACATTGCCTTGTCTTACGGCGGGCTTTAAAGCCAGACAGCTCCAAAGTGCCTGCCTGCTGTTCTTGCGTGTTTGCTTCTAAATCAGGTAGCAGCAGCTGTTTTCCACAAATGTTTTTCTGTACAGGAGAGTGTCCCAGCAAATACAGGCCTTGCTATAACTGCTCTCACATAACGCAGCTGCGAGCCAGAAACAGAGGCATTTGCCAAGTGATTTAGCAACCAGAATCGCGGCATAAACTCTCCCAGTGATGCTGGAAGTTCATTGCCGCTCCGGATTGTTTGTGTGAGACCAGGACAGCGATTGCTTTGAATATTTTTTTTGCTGTCAGTTTTTGGCATTTCTCTCCCCTGTTGAATAATTAACTCCTTGCAGATAAACGCTTCTTCTGTTCAACCAGGGCTAGGTGGAATGTACATGCCAAGCTTTCGGGGATGATGGATTGCTGGTTGGCTCCGGCTCTAGGATCGCAGCCAAAGATGTGGAGCAATACACCCGTGTTCTTCCCTGCCTCTGGATATGTATTGAAATCCAAGCCGTAGCCTGAGGGCCTTGCAATTTGGGACTTGTTCTCTTGACCTTTGCAGCGTGTAGATACTATGGCATTAAGTCTGTGTTTGATTTTCTGCCATAGATGCTAAGATGTAACAATGTCAGTGTGCTGAAGATCTTGCCAAATGTTGGCTTTACCTGTCACTATCATAAGAGTAAATTTTTTGAGTGTTAGCTAATGTTCCAGGGCTGTAGCCAGCAGTGGGGTATGGGGGCTGAGCCCCCTGTCAAATATCCTAAAGCCCCCCATCCACTGCTGCCTACCTCTCCCCTCCCTCCTCCCTCCCTAGAGAAGTACCTGGCCTTGTGGGGCTTCTTCTTAAGCCACATTGCCTCAGGCCGCTGCCATGGTGGCCCTTCCATCCTTCCTTGGGGGGGGGAGCTTGGGGCATGCGGCACTACTGTGCTGGGCTGCCTCCCCCTCCCCTCAGAGTAGTACTTGTCCTTGTGGGGCCAGTCCAAAGTGATTCCTGTAACCCGCGGAAGGAAGGAGGATTACAGGAATCACTTGAGGCCAGCATGGGGAGGGAGAGGGAGTGGGGAAGAGGGAGAGTAGTAGCTACTTGATGGGTCACATGACACCAGTGGCCCAGGTCACATAATCACACTGGTAACACAGGGACAGTGTGAAAGTAGCTACTACCCTCCCTCCCCCCACTCCCTCTCCTTCCTCCGCTTTGTTAATTAAATTTAATTTGGTTTCGTTTAAATTTGATTTAATTAGTGCCCCTCCCCCAAAAAAAATCCTGGCTACAGGGCTGTAATGTTTTCTCTTGATAACTCTCTTTGGGACATGTTTCTCCCTAGAGTCCAAAGACTATAGTCCAAAGTTTCTCCCTATAGTGTAACAACACCGCCAATCTGTGCATGGGCAGAGCTCAGCAAAATGTGTGGAAATAAAAAAATGGAACAATGAAGAATCCCTAATGCCTCATTTCCACTTTGGAAACAAGACTAGACATTTCAGAACTCCCAAACCTGGAGAGCAATTCTGATGAGGAAAAATTTTGGCCAGTTTGGAGACCTGATTTCTAAAACTTGCCAGATTAGTTTTGGCTCATAATCCTAACCACCTTTTGAATTGCTAATGAAACTGCAAGGACACCTAGATTAGTTTCACAACTAGAGAAAGATCTCGGTAGCACAAGGAACAAAGTTGTGTGTTAATCTAACAGTGTCATATCTGCAGAATGGAGAATGCAAAAAGAAATGCAGGTCATGTCTTCACTCTCTCGTGTCTCAATAAAGTTAGCAACTTCACTGGTTGACAGTATTTATGCTACACCACAGCTAGTGCTACTGTGACTGTGAGTGATGAATCCTTGATATGAGATGCAGTAATTTGTGGCGATGTAAATCATAGCTAACAGGTTAATGAACTGTAGCTTGACTCTAGAAGTTCTTCTGACACTCTCACCTGCTGTATTCCGTATGCCATCCTCCTTTTAAATCAATTCCATGATACTACTTTGGCAGGGAAAGTTATATAAGAGTTGGCTGGGTATAAAAGAGTTCTTTCCTTAGTAGTGAAATGAACCATACGTGCAATGCTGCATTAGAACCTTCTGTAGGAGATACCAAGATCATTGTTCTTATTACTTTGATGCTATCTCATGTTATCCATCCTGGTAAGAAGTGTGTACATGCCAAATGGCTGTATTTTCCCTAAGTCAGTTCCTGTTTTCTGATTTATGTTCCTGCTGTCGTTCTGATATATGTTCCTGCTAATTTTATCTTTTGGGGATGCCTGATTGAAACGTGAAGATTGTTAATGTGAGTGTCATTCTTCTGGGTTCACTTTCCTATCCATGGTGTCTGGAAGTCCAAGTTCTACAACTTCATTGGGCGCATCTCATCTTGAGGGCATAGGATAAAGGCATGTCATGGGCAGCTAGTCATAGCACACAACATAACCATTCAAGTGTGTTTTGAATGCTGCTAACACATTCAGAAATTTCTTCTGTGAAACATTGGAGGATATAGGATTGGTAACATAAACATACCATCAAATGGTACATGTTTTATTAGGGTATGCTTCGATTCCTTGCATGGAGCTAATTTGTGTCTAATAGTGAATTCCAACTGTACTTTTTTGGCTAGAGAATATGAGCTTTCTTATTCTGTTACTGCATGGAGCCTGTGATTTTTTTGGTTGTGTATATTCCAGTCTGAAAACTATGCTTGAGTACAAAAATGCTTGTCACTTTCACAAATAGCACAGCACTGCTTTGTGTTAGAATCATAGAGCTGGAAGGGGCCATTCAGGCTATCTAGTCCAACTCCCTGCTCAATGCAGAATAAGTGAAAGCATCCCTGACAAGTATTTGTCCAACTGCTGCTTGAAGACTGGCAGTGAGGGGGAGCTCACCACTTCCCTAGGTAGCTGATTTCCCTGCATTTCCAGAGTCTAAAATTTTCCTTGTTTGTTAAGGAAGTCCCCATTTTGAAGAGAGTATTCCTGTTGATCTCCCCCCACCCCTGGCTGTTCTACCACAGTGAGAAATTACTCTTGCTTAATGTAAAGAAGGCACCGCCATTTGTATTCGACAAATGGTGGTGGTGGGCATGTGTACACTGTGAGCATTCATTTTTCTACTAAGTTCCTTCCTTCCTCCTCAGCCCAAACATGCACTTCATTGCAGATTTGTTGCAAATGTAGAGACAGTGAACTGCCAAGGGAATTCCCTAAAGTGTTCCCAATTATCCGAGGCTTCCATCCTTGCTTCCTGTAGGGTGAGGGTCACAAATGCATTTGCTCTAGGCCAACGGCAGGAAGCGAGCACCTCCTTTCTCTGATTGGCTGCCTTGTTTGTTTTTTCGGTTTCACAGGCCCTGAACTGGTGTCGGAGTGGTGCCCCAGCCTCTCACCCCCACCGTTCCAGGCGGCATTCTGGGCTCCTGGCCAGATGTTTCTCACTAACACAGATTCAATAAGGCTGGGTTGCTCCAAGTGTTGGGTTTCTGGCCACCTGTTGGGATAGCTTAAGATGTGTTTTTGAAGGTATTTTGTAGAGCCTGGACATGGCAGAGCTGCTTTTATTAGGCAAGCAAAGAATTCAGCTACATTTTGTGTGACTGCTCCTCTTTTTTAAAAAAAGCATATGATGGCATGTAGAGCGAAACCCCTGCGATCCCAGCAACAAAGCCAAGCATTCATCATGGCAAACCGCCTTGGCTTGAAGTAATTTTTCATTTTCACTCTCTAAAGGGGGCTTTGGGGCACTTACTGGGATAATGTGGATATTGGGAGGTTTTAATCCTAGTGATCAGAGCTGGATCTGCAGCTAATGCCCATCCATATCAGGAGGAGTCCCACATAGTGGGCAAAGAGCTTTTTGCTGGGTTTTTGCTTAAACACCCCCCCCCCTCTAAGTACCTAGTAGGTCTTCCAAGCTTTCCACTATGGTGGGAGACCTCCTGCCAGCAACCCCAGTTATCTGGTGGGAGGGGGGAAAACCCATCTTGGCATCATCTGTGCCACTCTATCACTTCTGGGGAAAATCCAGAAGTGATGTAATGTAGCTCTAGGGCTCACCAGAAACTCTATGGTTTTCCAGAGAAGTGATGTAGCAATGTGGTCAACATGACAGGCAGCTGCACATGCTCACTCCCAACTATCCCGTCAGGCACAGCCTGGCAGCCTTAGTACTTAATGAATGTGGGTCACTGAGTCTGCATCAGGCAGATGTGCCCTCCTTTATCCTAAAGTATCCAGGCCAAGGAATAACGGCACCAGACCTAAGCTGTCACACGCAGGCAAGCTCATATTGCGGTTTCTGTAAGATCTTTGCTTACACACATTCCCATAGGGTAATATATTGAGCTGATAAAATTTTCAGACAGGTATAGTTTTCATCGTGGCAATTCCATGTATATGTCTGTTTCTCCATTTCCACCATGACCACCCCAGTGCAGGGTGGGTGTGTATTACAGCTCTCTGAAGTAGACTCTGTTGTGTTTGCAAATCAGCCAATGCATGCAAGGCCAAAGTCATTTGGACTCAGTTTTAGGAAGTCTTCTCTACCGTGGTAAGGACACAGAGGTTTATGATCAGGTCTACCTTGGAAAGGTGCTAGCACGGATAAAGATGAAGATAACATTGAGGTTTCTGCTAAACAGTTATTTAAAAAAAACACATTTTGTAAAGCCAGATCTATCAGAACGTGCCAGGTGAAGAGGAAGTAAAATCCTCTGAGGAAAAGTACGCTGGAAGAGTTTGTTGCGTTGGGGTTGCAAGTATGTGTAGCTGTGCTCACCAAGCCTTTTTGAAGGGTATATTTAGCGTTTCAGACTTCTCTCCCTAAGCAACCTCACACAGAGCACATGCCCCAGGAGCTAAACATAACTCCTGATCCTCTCTCATCGAGAGCCAAGGCTCCCACATCTAAGGAGTTTTTGATAGGCCAGCTGGTTTTCGTGCCTCCTACAGGTCTTAACGTTGATCTAGAATCCCAGTGCAGAGAGTAGTTCTCATAATCCTCTGAAACTGATTATTCTGCCTACTGTCACCAAGGTTCTAAGTGGCATCAAGTTCCCAACATCTTCAGGAAATATCTGCCATCATGACTGGACAGAGCCATGAGCCAGAGGAGGACAATGTTTCTCCTGGTTTTGACACATTTTGGAGGGGCTGCAGGTGTCCTGAAATATCTGGTGCCTGTGATGATAAACATGCCTTCTGTGCTTGTTTAGGTCTAGTGCTCTGAAAGCATTTCAAAGTAGTGATGGCAGTTAATTTGGGGGAGTTTTAGCATTTAGGATGCCCAGTACTCTTACAAACTGATCAAGGTTGCCAGCTCCCCCCTGACTGCCAGCAGGAGGTGGGGGGGGGAAGGGTTGCCAGCTCCAGGTTGGGGAACTCCTGGAGATTTGGGGATGGAGCCTGGGGAGGACAGGGACCTCGGTGGGTACAGTGCCATAGAGTCCACCTGTAAAGTACTGGGTTTCGGGCCTCATGACTCGTACAACGACATAAGAGAAGACGCGTTTATTCGTACTTCACACAAGACAAAGACAAACAGTAACGGCCGAAGGCCAACTATATACAGTAAGGGGGGGGACGCCCCCACTCCTATTGGCGGGTTTGAATCGCCCGCCAATACTGCCATTGGTTCTTTCCTGGCGAGCTCAGGAGCCTAGTCCCTATTGTTCTCAGAGAGCGGAGCTCGGCTGCATTTCGCCAGCTCAGACTCCTGATCTTAGGACATAACACCACCCTCCAAAACATCCTTTTTCTCCAGGGGAACTGATCTCTGTAGTCTAGAGATAAGGTGTGATTCTGGGGGATCCCCAGGTCACACCTGGAGACTGCCATCCCTAATTAGCTGATCCTAAATCCCTTCAGAATAGGCCAAGAATTAGAAAAGGGGGAAAGGTTTTGCTTTATCTAGAGAATTCTCTCTCCCCATTTGAACCTGCACGCCAGTGGAATCCCTCTGTGCAACTGCTGGTCGTTGTTCCTTTCCTTGTTCTTCCTCTGCCGTGGCATGGGGTTTCTGTTGCTGCCCTGACTGTAAGGAATGGTTGGTCAGGAGGGTGCTTTCACTTCCTCTTTTTAGAGAGAGGTGAGTGGGGAATGCCTGAAGGCTCACAGGGAAGAGGGCTCACAGGCTCACATTTCCCCCTTCCTTTCCTGGCCCTGGCCTCCTTCATACAGCTGCTGGCTAGCTGATGGCGTGGGGCTAGGAGCACAAAGGTGCAAAAGATGCTGTCTGCTCCTAGCCTCCCTTGATGGGCAGCTCAGAACAGGCTTCTGTAGTGGATGCAGAGAATGTGCACCTAAAGCCATAGGGACTGCTTGGTTGGGGCTAACAGTGCTGTAAAGGGAGGCTTTACACCTTCCTTTGCAACACTGCTACCTTTCTAGGCTTGGGGGATTGGGGGGTTATTTTTCACTTTTCTGATCCCCACCACCACCACGAAGCTGGCAGTTTTTCAAGGTGGGTAGGAAAATCTCTCCAATCCATGATCGGTCCCATTGTGTGGATTTTTTTTATTGACATGCCAAGTGCCAGGTACAGGATTAGGTATCAGATGAAAAGCAGTTTTGTTTATGAAGGACATTCTGATGACATTTTAGGATATTCTCTGTCTATGTTGATGAATCTTTGTTTTGGTTAGTGATTAAATTTTTAATGGGGACAGTTTGTAGTTTTAATATTGATTTTTAAACATGTATGGATGCCCATTGGCATATTTACTGTAAGCCACATTGTGCCGTTCACGGGAAAGATAGGTTGTCATTTTTTTAAAAAAAGTTGCTTAAACACAAATAGCAGTGCTGGTTCAGAACAGGGATGGGTTTGGGTTTTTTTTAAATAGTTTGGGGATTCTATTGCCAAACTTGTTGATGGGATAGAAAAAGCAAACAAACTTTCATGCTTACATCTTGTATTCCTGCACACACAAAAAGGGGAATTTATCTTCTTTACACGCACAGACACATGCAAACTCATGAGTGTACTACCATACACAGACCCATGAATTCCTCCTTAATTGGTAGTAATGGGGTCAGGCACAATGGAGCCTTTCTTGTTGCTCTCCTTCAGACAAGTGAACCCTTTTGTAGCCAGGCCAAGAGTCTCTTGCCAAGAGTCTCCTTAGAAATCCTCTTCGTCTTATCCTTGAGCCAGCTTCATTGTTCGTGCTGCCCAAATGTCTACGCAGAGTCTCTCCCTCCTCTCCTGTCGAGGAGTAGTTAAGAATAGCTGTTCGTAGCACCAATCAATAGGAAATCCCCTGCTGTAATCTCTAGCAAGAATGGGAAAAATTTGTTGTTCATGAGAGGCTTTTAGGGAATTCTGTAGGTAAGACACTGGGCCAAGCAAGAGCTACAACGGTTTTGTTCTGTGGCTTTGGATTTGGCCCGCCAGTTACAAACACACGCTAGTGGTTTTTTTTCTTTGCTTTGGATGTTTCCTTTAGCCTCTTGGTTGATGTCTAGCTGCTGTTCCTTTCCAGATAAAGGCACATTCCCGGCTCTGGCAGGAGAACTGGAGACATTCTTTACTGCCTCCAGCCAGCAGGCGCCGAGTTGTGTGTCCATTTTCAAGCCTTATTTTTAGTAGCATTCTGGGCGCATTGTGACACCCGAAATTCATTTCCATTTTTATCCAAGTTTCGGTTGTTTCAGCCTTCTCTCATCACACATTCCTGAACATCAGCGCCCTGCAGCAACATCTGCTGTGAGAGGTGGGAGCTGAACAACTGCACATTTTGCTCCAGCTGTTCCCTGCCATTGCTGGCTACAAGCTATCAGCGCAGCATTGTGAAAAGCAAACCCCTCCGTGCACTTCTGCCAGGCCTCCCCGCCCTCCCCCATCCCACTCAGTTGAGGCTAATAGAGCAGTACTGGTTGTATTCTCCAGGAAACAATATTTTTTTGTGGTAAAAAGGTAAAGGTAAAGGCTCCCTTGCTCGAAAGCCAGTCGAATCTGACTCTAGGGTTGCGGTGCTCATCTCCGTTTCAAAGCCGAAGAGCCAGCGCTGTCTGAAGACTTTTCTGTGGTCATGTGGCTGGCATGACTAAACACCAAGGTGCACGGAATGCTGTTACCTTCCCACCGAAGTGGTACCTATTTATCTACTTACAATTTCTTGCTTTCGAACTGCTAGGTTGGCAGGAGCTGGAACTAGAGACGGGAGCTCACTCCGTCATGCGGCACTCTTGGGTCTCGAACTGCTGAACTACTGACCTTCCACAGCCTGCAGTTCAGTGTCTTAACCACTTGAGCCACCGCAGCTCCACAGCTTTTTGTGGTACTATCCCTGAATTTTTGCTCTAAAGAAAAGATGAATAGTTCGTACGTTTCCCTTTTTGATTTATACGAAGCTGATATTTGAGGTGGATCGCAGCCCCTGGTGAGATGGAAACCTCACTTTGTTGGCCCTCCAGGGCAACTGATTAGCCACTGTGTGAAACCCAATGCTAGACCTGACAGACCTCTGGTCTGATCCAGCAGAGATCTAATGTTCTTAATTTCTAAAATAAGATGAGTTGGAGCTTTTAGCCTTCCTGGAATTCATTTTCAACCACTCCTTACATTTATTACCCATCCTTCTAAGCAGCTTAGGATGACATACATGGATGGAGTTATCCTATTTTGTTTTCCTCAGAACAATTCTGTGATTAGGCTTAGAGACTGTGACTGGCTCAGGATCAGACGGTAGGCTTCATAACCTGTTTAGGTGTCCAAACCCATCTCCAAGTCCAGTATCCTAACCACCCGCTCACATTTTTTAGTGGTGGAGAGGAGATTTGTACCCCTGATCTTGCTGTGGCTCAGATTGTACCCTGAGAACCACAAAGGCTTATGGGAGAAGTGATGTGTTACTAAAATGTATCTATATATTTGGGGGATTTACCCCTTGCTCTCGATAATTTAAATTTCAAGATGTACATAACTGCCTCCTCCCAAAGGCTTCACCCATTTAACTACAATGAGGTATGTGAGGAAAAGGGCTGGGGTGAGGCAAAACCTGACAGGGTGACTGTTGCCTGCCAGTCACTGAGTTGTCCCTAGTCACTGGCCAAGATGATGTGGTATCATATACGTATTGCACAGAGGATCAGTTTTCATTATAAAGGACATCAGGATGGAAGTATTTGTGTGTTGTAAGTGGGAAAAGGTGAAGATAATTCGATCTCCCAGCATGCCTCTCTTCTTCCTTGAGTTGCTGAGATCACTACCTGGTGGCTGGCCAGCATAAGGGTATAACTGAACTGATTTCCACTCAGGAGAACAGCTCAGTTTCTTAATATATCCTTTGTAGGAGGGGTCGTAGAAAGACTAGAAGGATTTGGATTTTGTTTATCTACCTCAGTGATTCCTAACAGAAGTCATACACTACCACCACCCCGGATTGGGGACAATCTACAAATCTAGAGAAGCCATTCAGAATTTGGGGGAACCAAGTGGGGGGCAGTCACAATTTTAGGTCTTGTGGTCAATGCAGGTAAAACCCCAGATTTCTCCCATGAGTCCTTAAAAAGTGGCACAGAGCAAACAGGAATCATTCCTAACATTATACAGGTAACTGGCTGATGGCCATCAGCAGAAGTCTCATTAGAGGCATGCATTGAGATCTGTCTTTTCATGCACATAATTGTATAAATAAGTTGCCTTGTCAGGAAGGCTCCTTTTTATCTGCTTGTCTCTAACTTGTGGCTTGGGTGGCATTCAGTCTCAATGTTGTGTGCTTGGTGGGTGGTAGTGGATTAAAGGCTAAGAAGCACTGACCTAGTAGCAAAGAAATGCACACACACATAACCCTTAAAATATTAAGATGTACCATGATCCGGCCAACTTGATTCATGTTTTGTTTGAAAGGTTGAAATCCACAGATTTGTAGAAAAATAACACCAGGGCTGAAACAAGGCCATGTTTAGTAGAATTTCTATGCATGCATCTAAACAAATTTCTTGGAAAGATTTGTTAGCATTGAAAGTGCAGGGGCAATGCCAAGTTCAACGTTCTGTTCTTAACATAGGCAAATACCTCTTTAATGCTATAAATAGAATAAATACAGTTGGGGGAGTGGGCATGGCTGAACGGTAGAGCATTCGCTTGGTATGCAAAAGGTCCCAGCTTCCGTCTCCAACAATTCCATTTAAAAGGATCTGGCAGTAGGTGATGTGAAAAACCTCTGCTTGAGACACTGAAGAGTCACTGCCAGTCTGAGCAGACAATACTAACAGTTATGGATCAGTGGTCTGATTCAGCATGAGGCAGTTTCATGTGTTCACATCTATGGCATCTAATAGAATAATTCATACCTAAAAAATTATGGTAAATCGAGAATAGCTAATCTAGCACTAATACGGTGTAGTAGGTCAGGTGAAAGATTGTACCAACAGTAAACTCAGAATTCCCGCTGAGCCATGAAGCTTTTTCAGTGATCTTAGGCCAATCAGTCTGTCTTAGCCTAATACACCTCTCAGGGTAGTTGGGAAATAAAATGGAGGAGTGGTATAATGCATTTGTCTCGGAGGACAAGTGGGATAAAAATATGATGAATAAAAACAGCATTTTCTCTGAAACCGATTCTTATTGCTACTAATGTTTTTCTTTCTTTTGTCTGTAGCCAAAAGCATTTATTTTAGTTAGGAAATGTTTTTTCTAGGGCTTGTGCAGTAAATTTGTATTGAGCATGTACAGTTGCATGTTTCTGGGCAAGTTGTTGGGTAGCAAAAATGCTCGAAAGTGTTGATCTTTATACGTAGAGAGAGGCACAGGCACAGTCAATGTGGTTAACCGGAAGAATTGGCTGGAGCTGGATCCAGTGGAAGGCCTACTGAAATAAAACAGAAGAGTGTGTGGGGGGGGAAATCTGGGTGATTTTCCTCACCTTCCTTGTTTTCGCTTGGTCACATTCATGATGAACAATTAAGAAGTTCTGTTCTACAGATCAAGAGCGCCTAAAGCTAAGAGCAGTGTGGACTTTCACAATTAAATGAATTATTTTCTTGAAAAGCCAAGATATGTCTATGATGGAAGACCAGATTTTTTTGGGGGGTGGGATGAAATGATAGGGCTAGATACTTTGGACTTTGGGCCTCTGCTGTGCGCAACTTCCTTCCTGGCTCTTCTTTTCTTATTGTTCGATAGGATTTCCCCATCTTGACTTTGTTTAGACAGTCTCTAAAATAATCAAGTCCTCAACGGCAAAGCTGTGCTTTCAGAGCAGGAGTATCAAATATCCAGAATTTGTAAACTATCAGGGGACTACTCTTAGAAGAAAAGAAGAAGAAGAAGAGATTGAATTTATACCCTGCCCTTCAATACCCGAAGGAGTCTCAGAGCGGTTTACAATCTCCTTCCCCTTCCCCTCTCCACAACAGACACCCTGTGAGCAATGCTCCCTCTAAGCTGTGGAGTCTTGGGAGCAAAAATTTTACATTGTGAGCTACTGGCATTAAAGTTCTGAGCAAGCGATTTGGCTCCTGCATTAATTAGTTTGCTCTGAAGCCATCTTTCTTGAGCCAAGACAAAAATGTGTGAGCCGGAGGCTACAAAATGGTGAGCTAGCTCACACTAACTCAGTTTAGAGGGAACACTGCCTGTGAGGTAGGTGGGGCTGAGAGAGCTCTTTCAAGGACTGCTCATGACAGCTCTGAAAGAACTTGTAACTGACCCAAGGTCACACCAGCAGCTGCATGTGGAGGAGTGGGGAATCAAACCCAGTTCTCCCAGAATAGAGTCCGCACTCCTAATCACTACACCAAACTGGCTCTCCTTTGACATGTGTGAAGCATCCTTAAGATATGCCCCTAGATTTATCCAAAGCCTTCATCTTTCCTTGGAAGTCCTTTGGCCTGAGGAGGAACCTTCAAATTAGTGTTGAATTTCACTGGGCGAAACCCATGGAAAACCCAAAAGCAATGTAAGCACTACTGCTTTTTCCTAAGCGGTCTTCATTTCCCGCCTCACTGTAGGTTAAATCCTGGGGATAACTTTAAATATGCAATTCTGCTACGCAAATTTAATGGTAGTGGTTATAACTGCCTATGTTGCACCCTGAGGTCAGTTGCTACATTCCTTGTTGACAAACATTTGGGGAGTCTGAGGAGAGCAACAGCAATTTGGTAAAGAGAGACAAAAGATGTCTACTCTCACCCTTTCCCTCATTATCAATAACAATCCAACAAATAATAAACTGTTGCCCAGATGTTGCTATCCAATGCCCAACTCCTCTACCCAGCTAATTCACTAGGTTTTAAAAAAATTAGGTAGCAAGTTGGTGTGTGTGTGTTGTGTACCGAGCACACTCCTGGCACTTGCAGTTAGGACTGTGAACACTGCCTTGGCAAATGCTGGTAGATTTGGGAGGTGGTGCCTGGGGAGGGAAGAGTTTGGCGAGGATGTGATGTCACTTCCAGGAGACTATCTAGAATGACTCCCATTATCTCCATGGTCTTTACCATAGAGGGTAAGGGAAATTCCTAGAACATCACTTTGCGGAGGCCATTTTTATCTCCTGCGCCTCTGTACTTCAGGTCTGAGAAATAAGGGTTGGAGGCAGGTAATTCCTCATTCCAAGCAAGTAAATGGGAGGCCTAGCTGCAATTTGTCTTTGTGCTCTGTGCACATGCAGGCTAGATCCCTGTCAATGGGGGCTGGGCTTCCCATTGTTGTGCAAGGGTTAGATTTTGCCTCCTTTTCTGCCATATTGCTTCTGGCTACCTTTATAGACATCTAGTGGAGTTCTTTGGGAGATGCTGAGAATCAAGCAAGGATCTACTCTAATACCTGAAGAGCTCTGCCCTAGGTTGCATTTCTTGGTCATACTGAAGTGTGACAAAGAGATGGAACTCAGCAACTTGGGTTTGTTTGTTTGTTCATTTATGCTATATGGTTTATCTTGCATAGCATCTATTATTACGGCCAGAATAGTGCTTTTTCCAGAGGGCTTGCAAGGTTTATTTGTCCTGGGCAGAGTAACTTGGGTTGGGGGTGGGCTTTCTGCTCTACTGGTAAGAAAACAGGAAAGGTCGGAATTACTGTTGGTGTGTGTATCAAGAGTACATGTGTTTCAGAAGCGATTTGATGAATCCTAAATAAGGGTGCATTTCTCATTTTTCAGGCCACAAACACAGGCAGCTGCAAAGCTGATTTGTGGCTGGGCTTTTAAAGGGAGTTCTTTGTAATCATTTTTGGCACCTTGGATCTTTCCTGTGCAGACAGCCGCTCCCTCCTCCTCCTCCTCTTGGAAAGCTGCTTCTCTGGGGGTCATCCTAGTGCTGAGATCTGAAGATCAAGTAAATAATCGAGTTCATTTCACTTTTTCTCCCCCCCTTTCCTGTACATGTTGAGCACTTGCCACCCTGCTGTCTGTTTTTCCTTGCCAAGGTTCAGTTCTAATTATGTTGATTTTCTTCAGCCCACCCCCTCCTGGAAGCTTATTAGGGTGAATATTTTTATTTATTATCATTTCGCCCAACTCCTGCCAGCATTTCCAATTACTCTCGCCGCTTCCTTGTAATTGTCTTTCTGTAATGGCTCTGAAACAATTGCGCTAAATGAGGTGTCTCCAGCAAGATGAGAGTTTCACTTCATTAAAGGCTAATGTATTCTCAGCTCTGGCTCTGTGGGGCTGGCTTGGAAAGGAGACATTTAAACAGCTTCTTTTTTATTTTGTAGGGAACAACTTTTAGTGGCAGGAGGAGATGCTTTGTTTTTGTACATGTGTGTGTTTGTTGTGCATGTATGCGCTGGTTCACATACATGCCCTGGCTGTGATTTTTAAGCATGGAGGTGTGTGACTCATAATTAATTTATGGAATGTGTTGCCACCAGATGTTGGCAACAGTGGCTAGCTTAGATGGCTTTAAGAGATATTGCAGAAGTTCATGGGGGAGAAGGTTTGTAGATGGCTGTCCACCATGATGGCTTGATGAAACCTCCATATTCAGTGCTGATGGGATGGATGGTACATAGGTCCTACCACCACTGAGCAAACTTTATTTATATACTTATTACATATTTATACCCCATCTTTCCTTTTGGCTGAAGCCTTCTTCCAGCGTAAGGCATCTTAAGCTGGAGGAAGTCTACTTTGCTCAATGGTTGGATCTACCCCAGCGTGTCACTGATAGGGTTGCTGGGCTAAGGGCTGGCAACCAGCAGGAGGGTTGGAGACAGAGACATGGAGATTGCAAGTGACATTGGCAGTAGCACTACATCACTTCCAGATAAAACTGTAGAGTTTTAGCAATGTCTAGAGACTCTAGACCTACCATGCTGGAGAAGCCAACAGCCACACTTGTAGGCAGGGAAAAAAGAAAAAAGCAGGTACAAGGTGAAAGTATTTGTTAGAGCTTTATAGATCCCTACGCATTTCACAGTAAAGCTTCTTCAGTGGATCTTCTGCAGGGCTTTTCAGATTCCACCTTGAGCAAACCCTGTAGAAGATCCCCTGAAGAAGCTTTACTGCGAAACACGTAGGGATCTATAAAGCTCTAATAAATACTTTCACCTTGCACCTGCTTTTCCTTTTTCTAGACCTACCATGTGTCACTTCTGGATTTTATTTTTCTCCTGCCACCACTCTGAGTGGCAGTGGGCAACAGGGCTTGTTGACCTCCTGCCGTAGCAGGAGACCTGGCAAGCCTAGTCACTGGATACCAGTTGCTGGCAGAGAGGCCAACAGTGGGATGTGCTGTTGCTTTCATGCCTTGATTGTGGATTTCCTGTCTGGCCACTTTTGACAACAGAGTGGCAGAACAGATGCACTGTTTTACTCTGATCCACCCGGGCTATTCTTAATTATGGTTTAAGGAACCTCACTCACTCATTCTACTCAGTACCTGTTCTGTAGTTCTGCTGTGGCATGCATTCCTTCCAATGATCCCCCGAGAATTTTGGTGAACTTGGCTTCTTTGGATAATTATTTGGTATGTGTTGGATACATGTTGCAGTCTGTAGCTGTATAGTATTCTGTAGTGATGAACATCTATCCAAATGCATATTGAAATGGAATCCCTCCCCCTTTCCAATCCAGAACGTGTTACTGAAAAATAGGTTGTAAATGGCCTATTTGCATGATATAGTCAGCTCAGGTTGGAAAGAAGCAAGTTCTGAACAGAATTCATGTTGGGGTTTTTTAAGAAACATACCTAGTTCTGAAAGTCGCAGATTGTTGCCCAAGAATGTTATAGTTCTTCTTGTTTGGGATAATTGATGTAAATGAAGAGGAAGCATATGCCTGTTCCCCCACCACCACCCAGTGTCCCTGATGTCCATCTCTGGCACATTTCATTGGCCTTTGGCTCATTTGGTTCTCCTGGCAGGTTTCCTTATAGGATAATTTACATGAATATGCACTAGATTTGAACAGTGCATGTCTGAGTTTACACAGTGGCAATAGATTAGTTACCAAAAAACACTTTGGACTGAAATTATGTCCTGTACAATATGTGCTGCATGTAATCAGGGCCAGCCCCAGGGTTTTTTTACACTCTAGGCAAGGCTACCTTGTGGTGTGCTCCCCTGGTGCTGGCCCTGTGTGCAGCACCTGCCTGCCTCCTCCACTGGCAGGAACGCAGCCTTCACCACTCTGGGAGACCTGGTGTGGGGCTCCTCCCTCCCTTCTACCTCAGCCCACCTCCTCTCCTCAGAGGACGGCAAAAGAAAGAATTCCTTGGAGCGACGAAACAGGTGCCTCCAGGTCCTGCCAGGGGCCCTCCAACAAGCCAAGTTCAGGCAAGAAGGGCGCTGCCTGTGAGGCGGAGGCAGCCCGGAGGCACCTGTTTCTTCTTCCCCCTTCTCTCTCTCTCTCTCTCTCTAGGCTTCTTTTGGGGTTCCTGCATCAGTCCAAGGGAAGAGCTTGCCATGCTCAGTCAGTAGGAGCAGGCGTCGACCCCGAGGGGTGCAGGGAAGAGACAACCGCCAGAGGATCCTCCAGCACTTTGGTGAAGCCCAGTCAGGCGCTTCTTCGTGGCTTGGTGCACAGACCTCCAGTAGCCCCCCTCCAGCTCCCTTGCATTCCACAGTGAAGGAGACTCAGGGCGTGAGGCAAGGGAGGGGCCAGAGTGGCGCCCTCGTGGAGCCAGCACCTTAGGGGATGGTCTAAAATTTGTCATTGACAGGCCAGCCCTGCATGTAATGGAATTGTTTCAGCGGGGCTCATGATGGCCTATCAGGTGGCAGTGACTGGGTACTGCAGAGCAAAGAGTAAAAATCAGTAACATTTGATTAGCTGATTCAACTATCGGTTCTAGTTGTATCGTAAGGTATTAGGGCAAGCATAGTGATGTGGTAGAAAGGGTTCAGCTTTCCACACTTCAAGGGTTGATTAGTTTTCTCAAGAGAGGCAGTGGTTATCCATATCTACACAACACATGTCACACTATAGTGTCTGCATGTACCCTTTTCATTCAGCCTGATGTTGTACACTGAATGAACGCTGGGAGTGGGAACATGGTTGCAGCCCCTCCCCACACAACAGATGTATAGCTAGTACACTGCCAGAGAAGACCCTATGCACATATGGAAACAAAGTGCATGAGTTTATTTGTGGGACAAGGGACCAGGGTTCCTCAATTTCACATCCAGAGCCTACAGGAACACAGTTTATAGTCATATAGGACCTGCTCTAGAGAATTGTACATGTTCCGTGTACATCCGGTGAATGTGCACACGGAGAGTGGGATTGTATATCCTTGCTTCCTTCCCCCATGTTCGTCATAATTACTGAAAGAACTGATGTGTACAAGCTAGTGATTCATATTTAGCCCTTGTGCATACACTTAGAATCTGTGTAGTCTTTCATTATGCTGAATGTGTTTTGGGAGGAGAGGTTGAAGCAGACATGCTGCTACTCTTCCATATGTACATGAACTATAAACATAACATGTACAGTCCTTTGTATTCTGCTGAATGCTTCTAGGAAGGAGGTCAGAGCTTCCAGTGTAATCCTGCTTCCTCCATGTCCATTCAATGCACACAGATTTTCAGGAAAAGACTACAAACATACCTGGGAGTAAGTGGAGCTGTTTAGAAGTGCCAGATAAAGCTCTCTCTCTCTGTGTAAAGTAACATCAAGTCACAGCCAACTTATGGTGACTCCGTAGGGTTTTCAAGGCAAGAGACATTCAGAGCTGGTTTGCCATTGCCTGCCTCTGCATAGTGATCCTGGCCTTCCTTGGTGATCTTCCATCCAAAAACTAACCAAGGCCAACTCTGCTTCGCTTCTGAGACCTAATGAGATTGGGTTAGTCTGGGCCATCCAGATCAGGGGACATAAAGCTATACTGTGCCCATTTGGGGTTGAGGAAGCAGATTTGGATGTCCCCCACTTTAAAACACACACACACAGCAAATAGAAACCTACTGCTTCTCCTTGATATACCAGCTTCCTAGAAGTAGGGAGTGCATGTTGTAGATCAGTGAATTTATTTAAGGCATTCATATGCCACCTTTCCTCAGTAAGTGGCTTTATTTTGCCTTTGCAATTTTTTTTTTTGCATTAGGCTGGTTCATAATAATCATTAGAAGACAGAGTTTTTAAAAAGTAAATCCGTGAGGATCATAAACCAGCACATCTATCTTAAGGGGCAACCTAGTTAAACCAGCAGTAACGTTTAGGATAAGCCTGCTGTAAGCATCGCATACCAATACTGCAGAAAGCAGAACCAGGAAAACATGCTGTGCAGACACTGCTGGGAGCGAGGTGCTGGAATGCTAATAGTACGGTCCCAGCAAGTATGCAGCTATTACGGCGGGCTTGTGGACAGTGTCCTGGGTTGTCTTGCAGTGCCTCAGGTATATTGGCGCAGCAGATGTTGCCCTGTGTCCTGCATGTACATTTGCCAATGGAGCAGTTCAAAGGAGCCTTAAAATGGTAAACAGAAACTAGTACAGCATAACTCCTATAACATAATCACTACAAGACTGACAGTGCAGTCCTGAGCAGAACTACACCCATCTAAGTCCATTGAAGTCAGTGGGCTTAGCAGTGTGTGCTAGGGAAGGATCTGTGGTTCAGTAGTAGAGCATTTGCTTTGCATGCAGAAGGTCCCAGGTTCAATCCATGGCATCTCTAGTTAAAAGGATCAGGTAGGCGGTGATGTGAAAGACCTTTGCCTGACACATTGGTGAGCAGCTGCCAGTCAGAGTAGACAGTTCTGACCTTGATGAACCAATGGTCAACTGGCCCATCAAGATCAATCTTGTCTACTCAGACTGGCCGTGGGTCGCCAGGGTGTCAGGCAGAGGCTGGCCCGTAGCTACAGCGAGGCTATTGGGGGCATCACTCCCTTCCTTAAAACGGCCAGCCCCCTTCCTTAAAGGGCCCACCACTTCATAAAGCCTGCCTGCTTCTCCCCAAAAGCATTTTAAGGGATCCTTTAAATGCTTTGAGAAGAAGTGGGAGTGGCACATCCCCCTCTCCCCTCCCCGCAAGATTTAAAGGGCCCTTCAGCTAATCATCAGGGAGCATGTGGCCTGCCAATCAGCTGGAGGGCCCTTTAAATCTTGCAAGAGGGAGGGAGAGAGGGCGCGCCACCCCCTATTCATTATAGCAAATGATGGCAGCCCCACAAGCCACGAAATCCTGGCTACGGGCCCGTGTAGAGATCTTTCCTATCACCTGCAAAGAACATAAGGACATAAGAGAAGCCATGTTGGATCAGGCCAGTGGCCCATCCAGTCCAACACTCTGTGTCACACAGTGGCCAAAAACCAGGTGCCACAAGGTACTACTTGATCATTTTAGCTGGAGATGCCAGAGATTGAACTTTGGACTTCTAAGCAGATGCTCTACCACTGAGCCACAGCTCCTCCCTAGGTTCCCCCTTCCTCGCCTATCCTTACTGTACTTCCTTGCTTCAAGCACTTTTCTTCCCACCCTGGATCATGTCTGTATCACATTTTGGGCTGGGAGGAAAGTGTTTGAAGTAGAGAATCTCAGATGAAGTGGAAGGCTTTAGCTCCCCTCACCGTATATTCCTTTTTAATGTTTTTTAAAGTCCTCTCTGTTTATACATAGGGCAGACACCTAAATGCATACAAATGGCTCCTCCATTGTGTCTTGCTTGGCCCCTTGACCCGTGTTTTTGGTTTCAATGGCCAATTCCCCCTCTCTGTTCTGTCCCACCTTGGTTACAGGTTTGTGTCAGTGCTCCTATGAACTGTGCCATAGGCTATAGAGCTTGGAAGCCATTTCTGTGGTTGAGGGATTCTGTGATCATCAAAATGGGTGGATTCTCCACAGAATCCAAACCAATATACTCACATCCGTGTTCTTAGTCTTAGGAATAATTTAAGAGAAGACTGCCACAGAAGAAGGATAAGAAATATTCATATTTCCTCTTTCATCTTGGCTGGGAGCATACTGCATACATGTTCAGCTATCAACTCTTCATTCCGCACATGGTATTTCAGAGCATTTTGCTGAACATTTCTGAACACTTCATAATCTGATAATGGAACAAAAGGGGCGGGAGGGTGAAATAGGACTGCAGAGACTGCTGAAAGACATAATTAGAGGCCTAAAATAAACCTATCCACGCACAATTATACATATCTCCGCAATCCTGATGCTAACATAAATACCATAATATGCCGTAAAGATGCCAGACTCAGTTCTGCAGGATCCAATTAGTAGTAAGTGAAGTTATACCATTTCTGCCTGACACATCGTGAATCAAGCTTGTAAGCACTAAGAGCCTCAGAGTATAAAGAGACCCACCAAGTACAAGGCATATCAACGTTTTGAATAACAGAGGAAAAATATGGCTGAAACGAGATGGGGTGTGTGTGGTTGTGTGTGTGTGTGTGTGTGTGTGTGTTTGATACATAGTTTGTATACAAAAATTGCAACAGGAGAATACATACATTCGGGTTGGGCCCAATGACTCCCTGCAGAGAGATTTCCAGATTACCAGAGGATGTTTTAGCGGAAGCAAATTATTAGCTTCCATTCAAATGGACATTCCACTGGCAGAAGTTGATCTTTTCCCAGCAGCTTACTGTAACACCTCAGAAAGTGTTGCCACTGATTTGGGGAAACAAGGCAGACAATAAGCTGTGAGGGTTAACAGGCTTCAGTGAGGAGGGTGGGTCATGTGAGGCCCACTGAATCCAGATGAGGTAGAAAAGAGATGGTGGATCCAAACCATTGAGTGTAAGGATGAAGAAACATGATATATTAAATTAGATTGGAGTTGAAAATAGTTTGAGAGGGTTTGTTTCTCATAGAGTACACACCTCTATCTTTTGTCCCAGTGTTATTTCTGGTCAAGCAGGTTTCACCAATCTGTGAAACCATATTAAAAAAACACACTTGTTAGTCGTATGGCTGTACACATCGCCAGCAATAATCCCTCTTGAACCACCTTCACTCCTTGGGAAAGGCGATTGTCTGTTTCCAGCTTTTAATAAATTGGATTTAGGCAATCCAATAACTCTGATGTTGGATAATGGTTTGGGTTGTGTGTGTGTGTGTGTGTGCATTTATCTTGTAAAACTACAAGACAAATAGCACGGTCCTACAACTGGGGGGAAACTAGATAACCACAAAAATGTATACTAAGGAGATATGTTGAACCCTTGGAATATAATAAATACAGGACTTGACGTACATTGTTATGGTGGACAGGGAGCCACTTGTCCATGATTCCATCCCATGCTCTATGGTCATATCTGATAATGCTGTGTCATGCGGCCAGATTCCTCAAACTTGTTGAGAGGCAGCTTTTTGCATGGCCAAAGTGCCGCCAAGTCACAGCTGACTCTCTGGAAACCCCGTAGGGTTTTCAAGGCAAGAGAGTAACAAAGCTGGTTTGCCATTACCTTATTCAGCATAGCAGCCTCGGATTTCCTTGGTAGTCTTTCATCTAAATACTAACCAGGGTCAACCCTGCTTTACAAATGCATTAAATAAATCATGAATTTGTGCCTGATTCCTGTTCTTTTGCAACCAAGTGATGTCTGAAGCAACTCCTAGTGTGATTCTGGATATGCACAAATCTGGGAAGACGATGTTGAGGTAGAGTCGCCAGGTCCCCCCTGGCCACTGGCGGAGGATGGGGGTAGGGTTGCCAGCTCCAGGTTGGGAAACTCCTGGAGCTTTGGGGATGGAGCCCAGAGGAGGACAGGGACCTCAGCGAGACATAATGCCATAGAGTCCACCCTTCAAAGCATTCATTTTCTCCAAGGGAACTGATCTCTGCAGGCTGGAGATGAGCTGTAATATTGGGGGATCCCCAGGTCTCACCTGGAGGCTGGCATCCCTATTAACTGGGGGACTGAGGGAACACCCAGCTGTGGTAAATGCTCTGTGAAGAAGCCTTTTAAAATGGAAGTGTTTGCATTGTATGTTCTTTGTTCCAGAACAGTCATCTCATCTATGGTTTCTCCTTCAAAGGGTCAATTCCCTGTTCTGTTCTCATTGCCACGGCAGATGCATTCCACATAGGGGTATTCTGCATAGCATGCCATCATGCCTGCCATCCTCTTCCACCCCCCACCCCAACTGGTGGTAGCTCTGTCGTTGTTGTATAATGATCCTATTGCAGTTGGATAATGATCCTATTGCTGGCCAAGTCTGTTGGAGATGGTGAGTGTTTGGGGAGGCGGAATAGTGGTCATGAGGGGAAATGGGCAGGAAATGGCAATGTATGCAGGTGGAGAGATGTGGAAATCTGCACCTTCCTGTCCACATTTTCCCGAAACTCGTTTTGTAGACAGTCTTCTAGGTTTCGGAAGACATGCAGTGGTGCTAGGGAAACCCCCAAAAGTGGAAAATGGAACCCCCAAAAGAACCACTGGGTTTGGAGGGGGGGGGTTGCAAAACCTCTGTGCAAGACACCAACACTGCTGAAATCTCTCCTTATAATTCATAACCAGCTGGTATGCTGTGGCCAAGCTGGTGTGCTGTGAATCGGAATTTTTCCTTCAGCCTACTCCAGGGGCCTCAGCCCACACCAACTGTACTGTTAGTAAGTTACTGAGGGTCTTTGTGGTGCAGAGTTTGGAGCATTGGATAGGACTGGGGAGGGGAGCCTCTAGTTTAAGTTCTGACTCAACTCTGAGGTTTTCCTGGTGACCCTGGGCCAGTTGCACCCAATCACTGACTCCGCCAGTTGCGCTCGCTCTCTGAGTCTCCCCTTACACAGTTGTTCTGAGGATAAAAGGGAAAACTACGTACACTGCCTGGGCTGCTTGGTAAAAGGACGTGTAATAAAAGAGATACCAAAAGGAGGCTGGCACAGCCGCAGTTGGCTGTGAGCAGAACTGGATGCATCTCACAATGGTTTCTGTGCGTGCACGTCAAATTCTACATATCCCCCTCTGCCTGGATTCCTCACTGCAGTATTTGTGAACCTGATAAGTAGCTCAGTATTTCAAAAAGCCGAAGCATCTAGTTCATAGCCTAAAACTGTGAGATTTAGCGATGTGGGCTGTTTGCTTAAAACGTCTTGGGCGTGTGTGGAAAAGGATATGAATGGAGTATGTTTTGACAGGTGCCTTTCTAATCACATAACGCAGCACAAACCCTTGAAACATTTCTAGAGCTCTGCATCTTCATGGCCTCAGGGTGCAGATGTTGAACTCTGGGGGCATGCCCTCAACCTTGCTTGCAACACACAGTCTGATCAAAAAAACCTTTTCCCTGGCAGGGCTCTTCTGATAGTCTTAGCAAACACCCCCCCCACACCTTTGAATAAATATGTGCTACAGCATTCCTCTACAGAAGACTGCTTTCCCTAGAATGCAGATGGAAGTGCCTAAATTTTGGAGGTTGACTCATTTATAATGCCTGCAATGAATCCAGATGTCTGTACAAGATAGTATCACTGTAACTTGATTTGGAGTCTGGTCAATAATATTATTAAATATGCCAACCAAGTGATTTGCAGATCTCAATTTGCTAAGATTGCCCTGTTTGTAGAAAGGGGGAGGTTCAATATGTAGGCAAACGGGAAGCAGAATAATGCTGCCTTATTCCATGCCCACTTTTCTTGGCCAGGCAATTATCAAAAGTTTGCATCCTTCAGTTGGCAAGTGTTCCCCTTCCTTTCTGAATCATATTCCTAGCCCAGGAGAATAGCCCACTGTGTCAAACTGAGGGCAGCCTTCTGAAGACTGGCTGCTGTAAGGGTGTGCTTCTCTAAAAGTATTATTTTTTGCCTTATCATAAATGCACACCATTTTCTCTCTCCATGCTGTACCCTTGACTGCCCTGCCTGTACACTGGCTGCTTGTTACATGCCAAGACCCTCTATGTGACTTTCTTTTTTTCATTGCATAGACTATTGGTTACAACCAACTGAATGATGTCTTTCCTCTGGCATTGCACAACCCATTCTTTGCTAAATTCTTCTGTGGACCAGCCATTCTGCGGGAAAGGGAGGAAGGTTTTGAATTGTGTTAAGGGTGCACAATTCACATCAGTTACACAGGCCAGAAACAACCTTGATGAGAACTAAGTGGGCCATAGTGCAGATGGATATGCCATCATGTCTCACTCAGTGGCAACATTCCCCTTTCCATGAAACAGACCCTCTGAGAAAAGCAGCAATGAAACCTCTGAAGCAATAGAAGTTGGCCAGACCTAGGAAGCCCAGTGGTCTCATGGGAGGAGCCAACAAGGTGGAGCTGTACGTGGGTCAGGCTGTGTCTGAGTTGGGAGGGGGCTGAATCAGACCTTTTGGTTCATCAAAATTGCTGTTGTCTAGTCGGACTGGCAGTAGCTCTCCAGGGTCTCAGTCTGAGGTCTTCCAAATCACCTACTACCTGATCCCTGTAACTTGGAGATGTCTGGGGCTGAACTTGATTCCTTCTGCATACTAAGCAAATGCTCTACCACTGAGCTACAGCCTGCCCTCTTTCCAGCATGTATTGAGCCCTTTGTGACTTGCAGGTGGTATGTCATGGATCAAGCCATATAATGTTGATCCCCCTTCTTGTTAGGGTTGTCAACCTCCCAGTGTGACCTGGACATCTCATAGAATTACAACTGGTATCCAGACCATAAAGATCAGTACTCCTAGAGAAATGGCTGCTTTAGAGGGTTGGACTCTATGATAGGATACCCTGTTGGGTCCTTCCCCTCCCCACCCTACCCTGATATTGTAACTCTGTATGCAAGAGGATCTGGGAGGGAAACGGTTAAGGGCTCTCTCTCTCTCTTTTTCCACCTCCCTCCCACCCCCCCATATACTTGACAGTTGTCCCCACCCTCTCAAGGGCAGGGCCGGCCCACCCATTAGGCAAACTAGACTTTTGCCTAGGGCAGGCCAATCATGAGGGTGCCGCCACCCCCGCCAAACTGTGCCACCACCCTCGCCAAAAGCCCCCTGCCCAAAGCCCTGTGTCGCCCTGACCCCAGCCACCACCACTGCTTCTTTCTCTCCCCCGGCCATCTTCATCCCAATCACCTCTGCCTCCTGCCAGTGCTGCCCGCAGCCTGCCGGACCCACCCCCTGACCACCCTCCCTCCCTCCCTCCAGCTTCCAGCAGCAGCCGGCCAGAAGGCCACAGGCAAGCCAGTGGTGGAGCAGGAGTCGGGGCTGGGGAGTGCCTCGTTCATCTCCCCCCGTGGCGGCTGGGTGTGCCTCGTTCATCTCCCCCTGTGGCGTGGATGGTTCTCTTGGCATCTCTGCAGCCTGGCCAAGCGGGCTGGGGAGAGGTTGCTGGGCTCCAAGAGCGCCTGACTTTTGCCACGATCAAGGGGGAAAGGCACAGAGCCTCCCCTGCTGGAGCGGCCAGTGGGCCTCCCCCCCGTCCCTCTCTGTGTGCGTGTGTTGCACCCCCTCCCTCCCCCCACCCCCGATCCATGTATCCCAGGCAACAGCGTCTTTATGCGGCCCGAGAGAAAGGCCCTGCCAGAACCACACTAAGCAAGTAGCTTTGGGCTACAAGTAGAAGGCCTCGCGGATTCCTCGCTCATTCACAAGGGGTGAGGGCTGGGAGAAGAGGAGAATGGCTCACTGCTGGGCTCTGCAAACTTGTGGCATCCATATTGCCAGGGTGGAAGACGTGGGGGCCTTCTTGGGTTGAGAGATGTGTGCCCGTAATTGTAACAACCAAGAGGCATCTTGCGGTACCTATAAGACTGGGGGAGGGGGGTTGCCTATCCAGAGATAGCTGGATTGCATCCAAAAGTAAGCCCCGGTCCAACATCCCACCATTGGTAATGGACCACACTTAAAACTTATTTAGGGCCGAGGTCCTCACCTGGTGCTGTCTACCTGCCTGAAAATATTTATTTATTTATTTATTTATTTATTTATTTATTTATTTATTGTTTCGATTTCTATACTGCTCCATACTGGAGGCTCTGAGTGGTTTACATGGTGATTTTATTACCTAACTAGGGCCACACTTGAATGGGGAGGTGAGTGCCCACCAGGCACCCTACCGGCTTGTTGTTCCTTTTTCCGTGGTTCTTCTGCTGCGGTGGCTCAGTGTGGTCCGGCTTCTGCATGATGTTTCCTCGGCGCAATCTGGCTTGGCGTGGCTCCGCAGCGGCTCCTACTGGGCTAGTTCCACAGTTCGCGGCTGTGCGATGACTGTTGCACTAGTCTCTGTCCTGATTGGCTCCGGCTGTGCTGCGCCGCCGCGTCGCCTCACCTCTGGCCAGTCCCGCCCGGAATGCTCGCTCGGCTGATGTCGATTCGCCACCATGTTGTTTCCGCCAGAACGTCTCGCTGCCTGTTGCTGCCGGCGGCACCGTCACTTCTCCTTGCCTCTCTTCACTGCCGGAAGGTGGGTGCCCCCCTGCACCTAGGCAGGTACCCATTTATCTACTTGCAAGGCTTTCGAACCGCTGGGTACTCCTTTTAGCCACTCACAGTGGCATTCTTTATTATATATTCTGAGATCTGAGACTATGTGTATTTAGCAACAGAACTACATGCTGGCGAATACCGAAATGGAGGAACCCAGCCAGGTTTATATACTATTAGGTAACCGTGCACTGTATGCTTAAATTTATTTATTGTGTCTATGTAAATATAACATGTTTGTACATGCTAGATGGATAGACATCACAATTACCAGGATTTTTCAAAATGCTTTGTGATTTGTGTTTTTCTGTTTGAGAGAGAAAATCAGAGATTGTATTACTTTTTCTCACAATTAAAAAAAAGAAATTAGCAATTTCAAATTTTGTGTTTTTCATTCTGGGCGCACTGGGGTGTGTGTGTGCCAGAAGGTATCCTCGCCTAGTGTGCAAAAAAAGCTGGGGCTGGCCCTGCTCAAGGGTTAGATGTTGAGCCTCTTTGGCTGTTGCTTGCCTTCTGTTTTATTTTATATAGGACCTCTCTTCTTCTCTCCCTTACCTGGGCTTAGAGCTGTAGCAAGTTAAGTTTTTTTGAAGTTAATTTGTTCATAATAAGCTAAATGTACTTACACAAATATGTCGTGTAAGATGTGCTTCTATTTCAGTAAGTAAAATTTCTTTCTCTTGTTACCACTGGAGTCATATCATCTTTGTAATTTGTTTGAACAGCATTTTCCCCTTAACCAGGAAACATGGAGAATCCAGAATACTGTGAAAGTAAAGATTCTGTGCTTCCCAGGCAATTGAGGGTGTTTTTCTTCTGCATTTAACCCAATAGGCTTCACCCCTGAATCTTCAGGAATCTCCCAACCCAGGGTTGACAAACCTACTTCTAGTAGAAGCAATGAGTTTTGGCTGAATCCAAAAGGTCGGTGGCCATACTAAATAGAACATTCCAACAGATTGGTTCAATTTGAAGCATGTTGTATGGTGGTTGTAAAGAAAAGTTCTAATCTGAAAGATGGTTTCCATGTTTTTTCCAGCGTTATGTCTCAGGCCACCTACCCCTAGAAAATCAGCCCCTGCATTAATTCATAACACACGAAACCTACATACAGCTGTCGCTTAATTTGAACTAGAACCAGGCTTATTAACATATGAAGATACTAAAGCATTTCAAGGTCTGCTATAAGTACCAATTCACTTTTTGTGTCCCACATGTGGTGTTTATTGAACACTGTCAAATGCGTAGGGGAGACATGTGCCAAAAGTTCATTAAGCCTGAGCCAAGGAGTTGCAGCTAATACAGTTCTGCGGTATGTATCTATACATAATTCCTAATTTTTAGAGATGTATGTCTCATTGTTGTAGTTCACATGTGGTTCTCAGATAGTATAAATTGGTGCCTGAGAATGAGTCAGCAAACCAGTCACATTTGCCATTTTGGTTTGATGCTATATCAGAAACAAGGGAAATGTTTCTGTAGAGAACAGGAACTTTTTATCCCAGTTCATCCTTCAGTTCCACTAGTATTTCAGTTGTGTATATAGCAAGTGTTCCTGATCTAGCAGCTACTAGTGTCTAAAGGATGGGCAATAAATTCCTATGTCACCTTGCACACATGAGGGGGGGAACACTGAATTCCAGTGTCCAACTGCAATAATATGAATTGGTCCTAAATAATAATGTCTTCCTGAACACATAGTCTGAACACTGCAGGGAGTGGGATTATGGTGGTTTGCCCTTTTTAATGTACACTCAATGTATAGATCTATACAAACCCTACATGTGTTGACTTGTCTGGGCAGTCAGTGATCCTGTTTTTGTAGGATTCCCATTGGCAAATTCCATGCTTATTTTTGATGCAGTTTGTGCAGCCTGAAGAGAAAATGGTTGTAAATTGGGAGGTGAAGTCTGCAGGCAACAATGTCAGTGAAGGGTTTTAGCTACTATGATATCTGAGTTAAAGCTCGTACCACATGGTCTTTGACCCCTATGCTACACCAACCTTCAGTACTCCTTGGGGGCCTCCAATGTACACATTGGCTGCCATGAATTCAGGACTCTAGATCAGAATCTTAAATTAAGGGCCTCGAGGTCTTGTGTGTGTGTTTGTGTGTAAAGTGCAGTCAAGTTGCAGCCTACTCACAGTGACCCCAGCAAGGGGCTTTCAAGGCGAGTGAGCAGCAGAGATGCTTTGCTGTTGTCTCCCTCTGCAGACCCTTCCTTTGTGGTCTCCCTTCTGAGTACCAACCCTGCTTAGCTACCGAGATCTGATGAGATGGGCTATACCATGCTGCCTTTCCTCCCATCCCAAGGTCTTAGCTAATGTTAAAAAAACCAATGAAACTCCAGTGATAACTGTGGGAAAGACTCATGTATTCATCTGCAGAGATTTTGGCCCCTGTCTCTACTTTACTCAGTTCAGCTCTAGGGTCAACTAGAATGGGTTTTAATTTCACTCAAACCCTTTTTGCCTAAAACTTTTTAAAATACTGCAAAGAGTTTTGTGCTTTAAAGAAATTACATAACCCGTTTCCTGAAGCTAAGAATAATTTTGAGTGCTAGGTATTGTAGACTTGAAGGACTGAAGTAGGAAAGTGATAATGAAATCCAGGGAATGTTTTGGAACCTTTGGAACCTTTTACCGAGTTCCGAAAACACAGCTTCTCACCCACCTATGCAGAGAGCTCCTTAATTTAATTTTTATTCCATACCCTCTTTATGAAGGACAGTGAAAAGAACTACTGAGATAAACAAAATGTTTTAATGCATATGCTATCAAATTAAAAGTTAACACCCATAAGTTGGTGAACGGAGTTAATAAAAATCATTGTCAGTGTATATTTAAATCTACCTGCTGGGCTTTCTGCTATTTTAATGTGAAGCAGGATTTTGCACTGGAGGGATGAACTCATTTTCTGAATGTATTTCCTGTTGAGCCTCTTCTTCAGAAAATTGATGTACCACAGCTTTGCAAGCCAAGCTCTGTTCTTTCTCCATTCTGTAAACCTGAAAATCCCTTGACCTGGTTAGTGACTCAATATGTGCTCCAGTGTTCTCTGGAATTCCCTTACTCTCTGAAATTGACAGGCCTTCAATTGCACAGTTGCTGAAAACTAGCATCTTGGTGGGTTGCTTAGTGCTACAATGTGTGGGAAGGGGGTGCATCCCGTAGGAACATAAAGCTGTTCCTTGGGATCTCCTCTAGAATTTTTTAATGTGTAAATCTCAGCTGGCCCTGACCTGGATGGCCCAGGCTAGCCTGATCTTGTCAGCTCCCAGAAACTAAACAGGGTCAGCCTTGGTTAATATTTGGATGGGAGACCACCAAGGAATACCAGAGTCACGACATAGAAGCAGGCTATGGCAAACCACCTCTGTTCATCTCTTGCCTTGAAAACCCTGCAAGGGCTCAGCACAAGTTGGTTGCAACTTGAAGGCACTTTCTACCACCAAACCTCAACTTCTCTTTTGTTATTTTGATTTGGTTAATCTGCTTAAAGGCCTTTGCCATACCACTGTTTCTTTCTGATATTACGAGGAAAGCAAGAACTCTCTTTATTACCTGCTTTCTCTTCTTAGGATACTAGAAGGACCACTTCCTCCCATGGTGTCCAGCCCACCATTGAAGAACTGCCTCACAAGTCCTGCTCTGTACGCCCACATCTTCAGCAACCAGACAGGGCTTTTTTAGTAGTGGCTCCTTGCTTATGGAATGCCCTTCCTCTTGAGGCTTGCCTGGGACCTAGGTTTCTTTTAGGTTTCAGGCCAAAACATTTCTGTTCACCAGGCTTTTAATTAAGGGACTGATTGCTTTTTTTTAAACACAGGTTACTGGAGAGGCGGCATAAAAATATTCTAAATAAATAAGTGATAAAATTATGATATTTTGTCCCGACCTGTTCTTTTTAGAACCCACTAGTTCTTTCTGACTGCAAAATCCACAAGTAAAATTAAAATTTGTTGTCAACTAATAAAATTAAAATTGTAACTGCAGCATGATGAAGATTTATTTTTTTTGTAGACGCTAGGATTCCCCATTCAATTCAGTGGAGAAAACACTCTTGGTGTGCAAAGCTGTCTCCTCCATACGAGTGAACAGGGAAAACATCACATCAGAGCTCTCTCTCTCTCTGTGCCCAGAGTTCTGGACTAGGGGCATAGTATGCTGCAATGACTTAAGTGATATTAGCTCACAGAATAACTACCCCCCCTGGCCTGTTCTCCCCCCGGCTAGACTGTTGAATGCGTGAATCATACCCTCTGGCCCTATTTCAGAGTTCCACATGTTCCTCTAACAGTTGGAGCAGGGTTTTTTAGTGCTTAAAAATGTAGTAGCACTGGGATACAACTCTGTGCCATCCTCCGTTCTGTAAAGGGCACTCTGTGTCGCCCCTTGGTAATGTGAGCAAAAATCTGATTGCTTCAGCCACACACCAGTACTTGACTAAAGACTCCAGATGAACTTTCCCCCTGTGGAATGATGGTGTGTGACAGCCCTTTTACAAAGCCCTCCCCTCCCCCTTGCCTCAACCTCCTTCGAAGGATTGTCTGTGCATCTGCTTGTGTATTTTGAATCTGAAGATAATTAAGTTGCATTTCTGTGCATTGTTTACCGTTGCTGTGAAGCGATCGCTATTCCGCAGAGGCCAATCTTGGCGTTTGCATGCCTGTTTGTAATAAATTCTTCATTATGCTTCAGTTACAATTTTAATTTTACTATTATTAAATCTTCATAGACATTGTGTGGAGATGTGCCTTTGAGTTTAAAGTCTTGCATTGAAACTGTTAGTATCTGGGCTCGCTTTTGCAAGTAATTGATTGTGCTGCCTACACAAAGGAACAGATATTAAAACTGAATATTGACATTCTTTTTCTGTAACTCTGTGTAATAGGCCTGCATATGTAGCTCGGATCCTAGCATTATATGTTTGGGATCGTACTGGCAGAGGACAAAAAACAGCAATGTTTGTTCAGTTCAGACAAGGAGAAAAGAATCCAAAATCATTTTTGAACCAACTTAACAGCAACAAAATTCAAAATGTTGTAGCGGATCATAGTGATCACTCAGTTTTAGAAAAGGCAAAAAAACCATCCTTGTGCATTCTGTACATTGCAGTCTTTGAAATTCTGCTTCTTGTTTGGCTTTGTCCCTTGAAGCTAATGTTACTCCAGGGGTTCTTTGCCTATGGGCTTGAATTGTCACTGTGGACTCAGTGAAGTGGGAAGAGGAGATGCATTTTGCATATTAGGGCAATGGTGGCCAAATATGGAATCCCAGCTTATCTGAAAGTTGTGAATGTTTATTGCCACCAGTTTCCAGAGGCTATACTTGTCTCTTGTGTTGCAGAGGTCATGATGATTGGCTGGTTTGAGACACATCCATAATATTCCTGAAATACAAGGCAGTGCTCATCCCACACCGTGGCATTCCCATGTTTTCCCAGTTGCAGTTGTAGTTTTTTCCAAGTGTTGATTTATGGCACTTGTTTTTACATATGCACCACCCATTCGCAGCTTCATCATGATGGTGATGAAGATGAGAACAATGGGGGGGTATTCCTCCTACCTCAGCAAAAAGTCCAAAGCCTGAAGGACTTTGCTAGGGCTTCTCCCACTCTCTGGGCTTCTCTGGTTTTACTGCCAAGGAGAAGGTGTGTTCTCAAGGGTTTACCCACTGCTTTGTGGGGTGGAGGGGAACGGTGATGACAGAGGACTGGAAGGTGTTGCTGGGATTACAAAGGGTGGGGCATAACTACTGCATAGTGACATACAAACTAGGTAATATACAGTCACTACTGAACAGATCTGGAGTTCATACAACCTTAGCATACATGTGTATTGAACAAGATGCCAAGTGGTTTTCGTAGCTGTCATGTGGAAACATCCCAAAATCCCCACAATAGCATTTTCCAGATGTTGTAAGGCTCAAACTATACAGGACAGGATGTCTATGATCAGGAACTCCCGTGGTGTTTTAAAGGCAAAAGCAAATGTTGAGGGAAGGAAGGGGTTGGATCGAGGCTGGGACCGGAGGAGGCTAACCTCTCCCCTATGCTGTTTTCTGATGCAAATTCTCATTCCACCCTTCCTAGCTGCTGTTTGCCTTCTGGTACCCGTATGTTTTCTCCTACAGTGCTACATCTTTGTGTGTTTAAGTGAGAGATCTCTGTAGCATGCCTCCTTTCTCTCTCCCTGACTCTCTCCATCAAAAATGGGGGAGGGTTTAACCCCCTTCTGCTCACATATTTTATCAAGAATAGTACGTATTTCTACATTAAAAAGGAAACCTAACTATATGATGGTGTTTAGCTCTAAGATGGTCGTGTAATATTGTCTTAATTTAAAAAAACAACTCAACTAGAATAATATTTTGCTATTCGTTCATTTTCTCTCTCTCTCTCCTTCTGAAAAACATTGACTGTATTGTAATAAAAGAGAAAGAGAAATTTATGAAAATGGTTGTTGACCACTGTTGGAGTTCCCAGCCTTCAACCTTTTCTCCCTTTGCTAGTGTTGCTTCCTTTAACCTAGCAAATTATGAACTGTCCCGTCGTTCATTTTGTCCATGGAGCAAAATCCCCAAGCCTCCCTGGGGCACCTTTATGAGCACACACTAGAATTGTGGGTATCTTTGGGTCATTTTAATTATTTTAATTATTAAATACGGTTTTGCCAGACAAGTCATTAATGCCTAATGGTCATTATAGCTTCTATTTTGTCCTGCACAACAGTTTCAGTTTTCATAGTAGTAGCGATGACAAAAGAAGACCGCATCATTCCTGCAGAACTACTTACCCTCATTAGAATTTTCTTTGGGGAAGATGAAGGCACTGGTGGTTGCTCCGTGCCACCCTTCCCACTGCACCATTTGAAACTGACTTCAAGGCTAATTGCAGTTTGTTTCAAAATAGGAAAGCTGCTTTCGCAAAAAAATGTGGACAGCCTCGATCCAGAATAGGTTTTTCTGCTTTTTCCTCACCTCGTATTGCTGGCAGAATTTCTAAAATATAAACTGTTCATAAGGATAGTGAAGGGATAGCAGCTCCATTCAGTCTAAAGACATTTTAACATAGTAGTCTGTAGGTGTTTCTGCACTGGGTTTTACCCTGCTGTCACAGTTGTTATGTGTCATGGCATTTTTTGCAGTCTGCATTGCCTACCTCTTTCAAGTTGCCATTTTTTTTTAATTTCTTCATTGCCTTCAGTTTTCGCTCTTCATTTTCCTCAGGTTATTTTTTAATTTTACATTGTTCAGCTGTCAATTCGGCTTCCTCCCACTGTTTCCACAGGTTGTCTGAATGCTACTTTTTTGGCGAACTTTAACCCTCCACCTGGCTCCCCCCGGAGTACTGCCATGTAGAATCAATCCTTTGAAGTATTCATCCCCACCCCTTTGCCAGCCCCCTTGAAGGCCACTCCTCCCCTGCCCCTTTTCCAGCCCCCTCGGAGGCCACTCCTCTGCCCACCCCCTTCTGCTTTCTCCTGGGAGAGGTAACAGGAGTCCTTTGTTGTGCTTGCAACTGAAGGGAAAGTATTATGTGGGTGTGGTGCGTGCTTTGAGCTGGGCTTTTTTCTCAAGCAGTTTCCCAAAGACTTTCATGTTTGCAAGCATCATGGCCAAAAGTCAAAAGGTTCTCTGCATTCTATAAAATGGCCGAGGCTCTGAGCTCGCCTCTGCCATTGGAGCCAGTGCAGGGCAAGCAGCAGCATGGTTGGGCTTCAATCTGTCTTTCTTTTTTCTTTCTTTGGTTCACTTTTGGGGGGAAAGCAGCTTCGTTCACAGAACTGAACAAAGAGGATTTCAGTGGAAGGAGCAAGGAACGAGGCATGGAACTGGGTTGGACAAACACAAAATAAAGTGGGGTGATCGTCAGCACAGGATCAAATTGACACCAAGATGGGAAAGGTTTCTCCATGTAATGCTTCAGTGGACAAAAATAGCTCATGAGGTGGCTTCTCCTAAAATAACAAATTTAAAACAAGAAAACAAGAGAATCACCATGCTCTGTGCAAAGCGAAATCAGCAGCGTTGAAACTCTGCACATGGGGAGGGGGAGAATGGGGGAGGGTGTCAAACCCTTCCCGCTTCCGAGGCTCATTGGCTGAGAACCAGAACCCACCACAGCCAGGGAGACCCCCATGACCAGAGCAGCAGGGGAGGTTTCCCCACTGCTACTAATGGCTCCCCATGGCTTTTTGCCATTACCCCAAATGAGACACGGGGGAAGGGAACTGAAGGAGTAGCCCAGCAGTGATGAGCCAAACAGGGTTGGGAGAGCAGGGAGGAGAGGAGAGAAAGGGAAGGTGTGGTGTGCCCCATCCCTTATGTGTGCACTCGGCCAAATAGTTGGCAGTTGGACGCAACCCCCCACAGGTCACAACAAGTGACATTAACCACAATTAAGCAAAAACTGTGGATTTTGGTTGTAGATGCCGAATGCATGATTCACATACTTTGTAATTCCGGAGGGGGGGGGTGGATCTGGAGATGTGGAATTGCAAGCACTTAATCCAGAGTAAAGGCAAACAGAACTGGGTACGGAGAAATGGCGGGATAAATACGCATGCAGAAAGGGCCTCTATTATCCTTTCATCAAGGGAGAACTTTTCCATTGAGTGGCAGTTGGAACAATGGAAGAAGTGGGCTGAATTCTAACCTTGTTATATGTATTCTGTGTTAAGAGCAAATTTACCTTGAGAGCAAATGTTTGTTTACAAAACGTGTAAACCTTTTTCAAGGATTTTGAAGTTGGTGTATGACATAATAAAGCAGTTAACATTTCCAACCTTACCTAATAAAATTGTAAAACAATCAGCTATGGGTCTTCACCTTAAAACAATTAACTTTCCCCCCACTGTTCTGAAAATTGGCAACAGCAGCATAAGAGCAGGGTAGGTAGGATCGAGTATTAAAAGCATATTTAGAAGCTATTGAAATCAAAATGGTATTTGGTTCCAGTCAACCCCCCTGCAATGTCTGGAACTACTAGAACCTCTCAAGACCAAGTGTTCCAGAGCTCTGGGGCTGCAGAAGAAAAGGCCCTGCTGTGTGCAGAAGTCTAACTGGCCTTTCTGTGAGACAGAACCTTAAGCTGGGTCATTCTTGACTAGGGATGCCAGCCTCCAGGTGGCACCTGGGGATCCCCTGGAATTACAACTCATTCCTAGACTACAGAGGTCAGTTCCCTGGGTGGGAGGGAATGGATTATTTGGAGGGTGGATACAGAATGTACAAAACATGTATGCACTGTGTGGATTTTCACCTGTACACACATGCAAAAGTTGTTGCTTTTTCCTTTCAGGAGGCAGCACACTTGCTGTGTAGTAGATTTCAAATACCTGAATATGGAATGCAGCCCAAGAAGCCATCCTTGATAGGGATGGGCCTAAACCAGGAAACGTGGTTCTATTCAACTCATGGTTCATGGCGTACCTGGTGCACGAATCACAAACTGTCACGGACTTTTAGCTGCCGAATGAACTGGTTCCATTTGTGTGGTTCATGATGCAGTAGAACACTCCTCTGCTGTGCCATTGATACCAAACTCATAGGGGATCTTTAGCTGACTCTTCTCTCCCAGCCTTTCAAGTTTGGTGAAGAGTGGATTTACAGGATTTGAGTTATGGCCCACCAAAGAAGGTGCCCCCAGTAAAGTACTTTCTGGGGAAATGACAGGCTCAGGTTCAGGAGGTTCAGGAGTGTATAGAACTGATCCTGTGCAAGCTAGAGATATCAGAGTTGCAGGGGACCTCCTCCAGATGCTCCTCTACATGCCCTCTGAGTTCTGCCCCCCCCCCTTTTGAAGTTTGATAAACATTTAGCTTGAGCGGAGACAGTCTGTCTGGAAATGTATCCATTCACAAACCAGTGCAAAGTGTCACGAACTGCTTGTAAGTTCCTGGAAAGTTCATGCCAATTGACCTGCCATGAAATTCAGTTCATGAACCACACCCTGACCAAAATTTGTAAGCCAATTGGTAGCTAAAATTCCAATGCTAGTTGATAGCCTTATCACTTGATGGGTAAGAGTTGTAGCCCTGTACACATGCTACAGTGAACATAACAGCCCTGTGCAGACCTATCCATGTGTTCACTCATGGTGTGGTGCCAATCAGGCAGGGCCAGTGCTGTTGTGCCCCCCCCCCCCGCTCCATGAACCAACACCCAGATGGGTCATCTGCACAAAGCTGCATACAATCTATGTATACCATACATATGATTCTTCTTGGTACATTTTTTAATGTTATAGTCAACATGTGTATGGCTGAACATATGATATATATACCCACATGCACAAACACACACACCACATTTATCTTGGGTACCTACCCCTAATTTTATTTTTAAAGAGACGATGCATTGGCTCTTTCATACAAGCAGATGTATGTGCATATATGCAGGGTATACACACTTGTATGCGCAGCCTTGTCATGGGCTACTGTCTTTTTCTACATATACCCAAGCTGCATACAGACATTCATTTCATGCAGAAATTATTTCTCGTCATGGGAGAGGGGATCTGATAGCATTGCCCTCAATTTCTACCCATTTTGTGTGCACAGGGTTCTATATGCAATTGGCACCATGCAAAAGGGACAGTAAAGATTGCATGCAAGAAATCCTAAGTGTTTGGCCACTCCAAATGGGACATGGAATGTTCTTCTCTCATTCCACATATTCATTTCTTCATGTTGTGAACATCTACAAAAGACTTTTATAATCATACACACATAGACAGTGTACATGTGCTGCTCTTGGTGGGCATAGATATGTACACATTTACACACCTCCTATACTTCCTCTCCCCTTCTTTCCCATTATCTCTAACCCATATACTTTGAGAAAGTTTAATTTGTTCTTGATAGTAATCACCATTTAATAGAAATTGTCATCTTCTGTGTAAACATGTCATTAGTAAAGCGGGTTTCTGCAGCGTCCAGATTTCATTTTTATTAAAATGAAACACTTTTTAGACTTCTCACTGTGTCAAAGGATGAACAGTATAATTCTAACCCATTGGGCTAGCCACAGATAATTGGGCTGGCATTTGATTGGACGATTAGAGAAATGTCCTCCCCCTCCTCCTCTCTTTCTCCTGTGGTATAATTTGCATTTTCTCCTCCTCTGGATCTCAGCCCTGGTTTTCTACACAGGCAGCTTTAATGAGCATTGTAAATCCTAATGAATATATTTTCCGCGTTCATTTTATTGGGTTGTTTTTATAACTGAAAATCGAGAAAACAGGTCCAGTTAAACTCAGTGGGTAACACAATTGTACAGTTTAGGCTGGTAAAAGGCACTATATTTTCTGGCTTCTCAGTCCTCCTTAATGAGTATCACTGTGAAGAAAGGAAGCTCCTGATTTATGCAATAAGGGAATGGCCTTTGCCAGCTGGGGACAGAGTAGAGAAGCCGTTTGAGTTCTCTGAGGCTCAAAGGGAAAAATCCAGGGCATTTTCCAGTAATGGAGACACGAGATCATTCATGGGGGGAATAAACTCCTGGAAAGGAAGTGTTTTCTACAATGTTCAGAAGTGAATGGCAAGAGAGTCTGTTGAATTCTGAGCTTGATACTGTCAGCTGTCATTTTGACAGGCACAGGTTTAGGAGGTTAAAGAGTATATAGAACGGATCCTGTGCAAGCTAGAGACACCAAAAGGAGGACATGTAGAAGGGCATCAGTGGGAGGTCTGCTGTGAGTTTGGTGTCTTTAGCTTGTGCAGAATCCATTCTATACTCTCCTGAACCTCCTGAACCTGCAGCCATCAAAATGACCACAGCTCAGGAGTGTATAGACTGGATCGTGTGCAAGCCAGAGACATCAAAGTTGCAGGGGACTTCCCCTGGATGGTCCTCTACATGCCTTCCAAGTTGTTGCTTTGAAGTTCTGTAAACATTTTGATTGGACGGAGACTGTCTGGGAATGTCTCCACCCATGAACCAGCATGAGCCACCATGAACAGCTTGAAAGTTTGTGGAAAGTTCGTGCTGGGTGACCTGCCATGAATTTGACTTTGTGAAATATGAACCAGCCAAAATTTGTCATGAACTTTAGTTTATGAGCTGGTTTGTTCCCATCCCTACTAGAGACAAGATGGTGGAGCTACAGTGGAACTATATGACATCTTATTCTTGTAGCTGAACTCAGGCATTTCAGTTCAGCTTGTGTGAATTAAACTAAAGCTCCTGGAGAATGTCAGCTGCAGAAAATGGAGTATCAGTATCTTGCAAATCATGGCCTTCACAAGGATCATGCATATTTTTAAAAGGCATCATAATATGGACACTGAAAGAAAGATCATCTTACCTGGTTAAAGTGAGATCAATAGCAAAACACACTGGCAAGTTCAGGTTGTCCCTTCATTGGACAAATAAGGGCATCCTGTTAGCATGGTTTCCCCTTCTCACTAATGCAATAGTGGATTTTGGAGGGAAATTTTCAGACACATTCTCCTAGTTTGATTTAGCTGGCAAAAGTGTTGTTTGTTTCTTATTCTTCCCCGAACTTGGATCCTTGAGCAAGCTTTTGTGTGTGTGTGTTTATTTTTAAAGAAAATGTATATCCTGCTTCTCCAGAGACCTGCTAGAGACAGTTTACAACAAAAACAATGGAGTTTTAAAAGATCGACCCCTTAGTTAAAAGTTTGAAAAAACAGGAACTGTTTTGGTATGGTGTCTAGTGCTAAGCAGGAGTTGGGGGAAGTAACATGGGGACAGTATTTCATCACTTCCTGTATAGGGTTGCCAGATCTCCCAGACTGCCAGGAGACTTCCCACTTGCAAACCTTTTTCCCTGCTGCTACTTGGTGGGCTGGTGTGAGAGGGGCTATAACATCACTTGCACCCTTCTGGCATGACTCAGAAGTGATGTCACCGCACAGGAGTGATAATCTAGCATTCACCCACAGTGACATCATTTTCAGGTTATATATGAAGTGATGTCACTGTGTCACCGAAGAGGCCGTCCCCACAGTTGGAGGTCTTACACTGATTGCTGCCAAACTTATTTCTGGATAGGTTATTTTCTGCATTTTGATTGTGGCACAATTATAGTCTGGATATGGATTGCATTTCCCCAAAGGCCTATTTTCACTTCTTCTGTCCCCCAGTTTGTTAGAGTGTAAAGAAAAGAGGTCAAGTTGACTACAAGAGTTCTTTACCCTTTCCCCTCTCAATACTTTGTGGACTTCCACTTGACTGGTAAACATGAATCAGGTGCAAGTTCATTGTTCTTTATCAGAAAAATGAGCCCACAGTTTTAAAGGGAAAACACCCATATGTACCGGACCTATGCAACAATTACAGGAGAGCACTGAGTGAAAATAACGCAATGATATGCAACAGGAGTTCTAGTTCAGACACACTCTGACAAAAGTCCTTCACCAAATCATTTCCTTTTTGGCTACTGCTGCTAAATGTCAATTTAGTGCTTAATTTCATTGAACAACTTCTGTAATCTAGAAAGATGTATATTCTCACATTGAATGGTGGCAGTCTCCTTCTTCCTTTCTGATCCAAGGATGCTCAGGAGCAAGGGGAAAATGAGAACAACTTCATGTTCTTCTATCCAGTTTTGCTAAGGACAAAACCAGCTCATCCCATTCTGTCCCTTCAGCTTCTGCTGTGTTTTCCCTCTTTTGGCCAACTTTACCACTTCTTTCGGTGTCCCTCCTTTTATTTTTCTCATTTATTTAATATTTCATTCCTCCCTTTCAGCTCAAGCTTCCCTCAAGGCTGCTTATGAAATAAAAACAGAGCACGATTCCCATAAAACAACAAACAGTAAGAATAAAAATACAGAACAGGTCCAGATAAGGCAACAATGAGCCCTAATCCTAAAATGTAATTCCCAAATCAACAGCCAAGATTTCCGCCCAGTATCAAAACAGCAGCTTGCTTAGTGACTGCTAAACATTTGGTGGGAAAGACGGTTTTTAATTAAAAAAATACTCTAAAAGGCTCTGCCTAAAATAAGTCTGAGTAATTAAGAATGACCTTCCTCTTTATGTGAATAAGATTTCTAAGTGTACTTCAAGTTAGAACCTTCAAGGTTGGAGCATGCAAAAACGGATCCAGATGTTGTTGAGCTCCTCCAGAATAGTAAAAGCATCATCTTTTCTTTGTGTCACAAAAGGACATCTCCCTTCCTCAGAAAAATTTATCCTGCTGTGTAAATGGGAGCTGAACTCCTAAGAAAATGTGGCCTCATCTCTGTATGCTGAGTTTTCAAAAATGCTGGCTTTTTTGTTTTGTTTTGTACACTTTTGTCTGTGGGCTATAAGCATGTGAAGGTGACTTCTACTGAGACAGTTAACTAGTCTGTCTAGCCCAGTTTTGCTGACTCTAACTAGTAGCAACTCATCCGGGTCTAGAGATGCCAGACTTCAGGTGGGACCTGGGGGGGATCCCCTGGAATTACAGCTTATCTCCAGACTACAAGGATCAGTTATCCTGGAGAAAAGGGATACTTTTGAGGGTGGACTCTATGCCATTGCACCCCACAGAGGTCCCTGGCCTCCCCAGGCTCCGTCTCCAGATCTCCAGGAGTTCCCAACCTGGATCTGGCAAACCTAACTCCCCCACCCCCCACCAGTGGCCAGGTGGACCTGGCAACCCTTTCCCAGCCATTTTAATTTAAATTCTTTCAAATGGTGAATCTGGGGATTGGCCCTGGGGATTTTGTATATGAACATGTATGTGTGTTCTACAACTGAGCTACAGTCCTTCTTGAACTGAAGTGGTGATTGGGAAATAAATGGTTGTGTGCAAGTATGTGAAGAAAAACTAACAAATAAAATAATTATGTGGGAAAATATGACAGCATTTCCTCACCGTTTAACTCATATCATCTGTGTCGTTGGACTTGACAGCATTTGTTTCTAGCCTTTTGTGCAACAAAATCTTTCATTCTCCAACCATGATCTATCCAACCAATGGTGCTGGTTTATTCTGTCAAAGTGTTGATTTACCAACATCCCTGAGCACTTACCCTGCCCTTTTTCATAGAACTCAAGGCATAGAACTCAAGCAGTTTTCCATCCAGGCCTAGATTCACCAGAACATTTCACAGCCCCCCAGGGGTAGTGGGAATGTGGACATGAGAAAGTTGCACTCCACAGCCAGAAATGGTCTGTTGGATCTAAGCCATTGACCAGACATAGACATGTTTTAGCTAAGTTGTGCTATCTTGTGCCCTCCAACCCATACTCTGGGGTGTATTAGGGGCATAATGACTGTCAAACATACAAATGATCTGATGTGGTTTCGCAAGACATGGTATTTGAATGTAGTCTTTATTTCCTAGCAGTACCAGTCTCAAGTATTCAGCTGCATGTAGCAGAATCCAGTGGCTTCTCTGTGAGAAGGAGTAGTGTTTTTCAGATGGTGCTGTGTGTGTGTGCAGAAAACATAAGTATAACGTGGATGTGTGTACGGCACCATCGTTACCTACCACCACCACCCCACTGCTGGAAGAGCAGATTGTGCAAGGGCAAGCTCTTTAAGGCACAACAGATTTGGAACAAATCTTATTACACGTTTTATCTTGCCTTCCTCCTACAATAAGTGACTCTCCTCCTTTAACTGGTACTTAGAGACTCTTCTTCTTCCACCCCAAACTGGCCTTCACAGGTAGGACTAACTTTGATATAACCACATGTACAGTCTCATCAAAATATCTGTGGGGGGGGAAGTATTTTATTAATGCTTGCCAATAGTGTGTGTTCAAGTGAATGCAAATTGACTGAAGGATCTATGTGGAAAATATACATGCTCCCACTCTGGAATGGATTTTAGAAATGTTCATAGCTAAACCATAATTAAAGAGCCATGGAGTCCAACACAGAGTAGATTTCTGAAGTAATTAAGGAACAGAATGGGGGAAATCTGCTCATTCCTAACTTTGTGTGGGAAGGTAACAAGTTACAGCATCCAATTGCATGAATAGAGAGCTAGGTTGTAACTTGCTTTGGTTTGTATTTTACTGGGGGGAAGCGATTTGCTGAAGAACTCCTGACACTCCATGCAGCAATACCGAAAAGTGTTGTACGCAGGAATAAATGAATGGATGGGGGGACAAATGCGATAGAATGGTGTTCTGTACTCTGCACAGTTTCTGATTGATGACACAGGTAGCAGCAATCTTGCGTCAAAAAACACACACACATCTCCCCTCGCCTTCCATTTAGTGTATTTATTTAAAATCCCAGCACAGATTAGCTTGACCAGAGCCCCACTGCTCTCCATTTATACGCAGCGCCTGTTTGGCGCTGTATGCATAAGACCACTTGGGGAGAGCAAAGGATTATGGGATGACAGAAAATGGCTAGGTGAAACAAAAATTTTAATCATTTCTCCCCCTTCCCGCTTTGTAAATGGCTCTGCAGTGTCCAACATGGAACAATTTTCTACTTAAACACTATTTTTATATTTTTTTTAGCCTTCTGAAATGAGGACCATTAAATTTAATAAAGATTTTCCTGAAACAAAGCACGGTGGCAGAGTTCTCTTCTCTCCTGCCTGCCCTGCAACTTGCTGCCCCACGCAGGAGCATTAAGGTGTTTTGTCGAGCTGCAGAAAGAGTGCTGAGGGGCTTCCCTGTTTAGAGATGTCGCTGCAGAGGTGTTAGCTTTTCCGCTCCAATAGGTCAAGAGATGGACATCTCTGCCAAAGGACACCGAGACTCTCTCGCACGGATAGCTCTCATGTGCATGTAAGGGTCTTGGTGGCTTGATGTCCCTCCCTGTCCAGGCCATGAGAAATGACTGGGTATATGATTATAAACAAATGCACCCACAACATCCCATGTTACCCCCAGCTCTGCCTTTCCTGGAGAAATCCTTCCGTCACTGATCTGTGGATGCAATTGCAAACCTCTTTTGATGCGTGATCAATGCTTTTTGCTCTCCTCCCCCGCCCCATGTTGTTTTGCACTTTGAGAACAGGGCTGGCCATAAACAAATATTCTTTCCTCTTCATTAAAAGGAGTCTCTATTTAGTGCGTAAATACTGCAGGGGCTGTTCTGCAAACTGGCAGCAGTGGGGATTTCTGCTTTGCACACTGGCTGATCTTACCCAGTAACAGCTGCAGTCCAGCTGCTGGCAACCCTGCTGAGGAGAGTGCTAAACCTCTCAAGGGTCAGAACTGTGGTATGTCGGTCTCCATAGCAACCAGCCAATGGGCTACTTTCTCAGAACAATTCTCCTCCTCAGGCGAGTTGTCGGGTTAGCTCAGCCGATGGGTATGTGTCTTGGGGGGAGTTCGGTTAGCAAGGTCTAGGGGGTTATATTTTGTGTTTCTTCTTAACCCTTATGGAAAGATGGGGGCTGCTCACCAATTTGGACTGAACTGCTGTACTGAGAGAGTGAATCATAGGCTGGATTTAAAGTACAAACAGAATGCACATCTAAAAAGAATTTTGTTTAAAATCCTAAAGGTCAAGAGGCATTATAATTGCATGCCATCTCTAACAGCTATGTTGGTGGCATTTAAAATGGTGATAGGCCAGTTCTCCTTGGCACTATTTGGTCATGTGCCAGCTCACTCAGTGTCTCAAGCACAAAGTGCCCTGGGATATGTAGTTTCCAGAGTGATGGGGGGCCCTACTTGAGTACTCTGGTGCCCCTGGAATCTACATGGGCTAGGGCTCCTTGCTGATTTGTGGGTGTCCAGACATTTGAATTATTTTCTAAGCCTGGGAAGAATGTAGTTCTCAATTGTTAATGCAGATGAAATTGTTACAAGCTGAAGAAGGTCATATTCTGAACCAGGCAAATACGAATGGGTGACATCACAAGTTTAAAACTGGGGCAATAAAGTATGTTCAGAATCATGGCAGGCAGGCAATATATTACAAAGATTCCCCCCCCAAGTTGTGGGCCTAGAACAGGGGTGGCCAAACTGCGGCTCAGGAGCCAAATGCGGCTCTTTAACACATATTGTGCGGCTTCTGGCAGGGCAGCTGGGGAAGCGAAGGGGAAGCCCTCCCTCCCATCTATTAGCTCTCTTTGTTTTTCTCTCTTTCTTTCCACCTCTCTCTTTATCTCTCTTAGACAAATAAATATCATTAGCAAACAAATAAATATCATTGGACAAATAAATATCATTATCCATATCTGTTTTTACCCCTTTTGTTTTTTTATTTTTGGCAGTCTCATTTAATGTTAATAAAAAAGCAAATTTGCATATTTTGAAATAAAAATGTTTGTGTAATATTTGTTCATGTTTTGCAGCTCTCAAACATCTGACATTTATTCTATGTGGCTCTTATGCTGAGCATAAGTTTAGCCACCCCTGGCCTAGAAGTTAATAATTTCCTATACACAGGAGCTTTCTCTTTTGCATTAGTGCTTGCTACGCACCCTATACAATTAGGGATGCCAGCCTCCAGGTGGGACCTGAGGATCTCCTGGAATAACAGCTTATCTCCACACTACAGAGAACGGTTGCCATGGAGAAAACAGATGCTTTGGAAGGTTGACTCCCTGACATTGTACCCCACAGAGGTCCCTGTCTTCCTCAGGCTCCACCTCAACCTAAAACTGGCAACCCTCCCCTCCCACCCACCCTGCTGGTGGCCAGGGGGGAACGTGGCAGCCCTATGTACAATGTAGGCTGGAGGTCTGGACACAGACTCTAGTCTGCTGATTCCCATCCCCAGTCTTGCAGGGCACTCCCAGAATGACACAGTTAGTGTTATGAACAAGTTTAAAGTGCACCCAGAACATTCTGATACATGCCAAGAGCTTGTACTTCTGCATAGGAAAAAACATATTGAGTGGAACATCCATCATTTCAATAGTATATGCATCTGTCTTGCAAGTTTCGTCTTCTATTCATCACCCCAAAACATAAGTGGACTCAGTTTTTAACAGCTAGCTGGGGGGGGGGGATGCCACGTCTTCTTAGGTTCTTTGCACTGTGTGACCTTTATTTATGGTGTTCTTCCAAACTCATCCTGACAGTTGACATTCCACACATACATACATTTTCCAATCCAGAACACCCAGCCTTTTCACTCTGAGTAAACACAAGCTGGTTCCCTGCCAATGTCTTTGGTCCAGTTTCTGCCAACTGCAGGGTATGTGGTTTGTACTCAACATTTCAGATTTTCGTTTCACTTGCTGCAACCTGTCCGCGCCAGCTAAGAGCTCTCATTCTGAAATGACAAGCCATATGCAGATGTTTTAAACTAGGTGCAATCAGCATATAGAGAAGGGATTGGGATTGTGCCCCTGGCACTTCCTGCTGTCTGATCTTCTTTGTGCATGAACCCTATCTGTGCACGCAGGCTGCATATATACAGAATCTGTCTACATTATCCCCCCTCCCCCCCAGGATTAGATTATGAGGGCAAGAACATCCAATGCGGAGAGGACTGGGCAGGGCCTGCCATTATAAGCCTGATCTTCTGTCTGCATGTTGATCATACCTAGTTTAAGAACAGGGTAGCAGGGATAAGCAAACCCCACCATGTGTGCCTACAGCGACAACCCAGACCATTTTCCTTGCTACCCAAGGTTCAGATCTCTGCCTAAGGCACTGGCAACTCTGCTTGGACCAGTGGTGTGGGAGAAGACAGCATGTGTGGCTTATGCTACTGTTGCTTCCCTGGACCATCCAGATACTGGCAGCACCACTACAGCTAGGCTTGCTCTGAGTGTCTCTCCAAGCACAATATTCACACGCACTCATATTTTGATTGCTGACACATAGGGTTGCCAGGTCCCCCCAGCCACTGGCGGGGAATGCGGGGTAGGGTTCCCAGATCAAGGGTTCCCAGATCCAGATCATGGAGACTTGGGAACATGGGCAGGACAGGGGCCTCAGCATCCCTGTTCTCTGGAGGAACTGGTCTCTGTAGTCTGGAGATGTGCTATAATTTTGGGGGAACCCCAGATTTCACGTGGAGGCTGGCATCCCTGCTAACACACTAACACCATCATAGGCAAGCATTGCATTTTTTTCAGCACTTGGATTTAATGGGTTTAGACTGGAGTAACTGCAGAGGATTTCACTGTAAGGGTTCCAGTGTATCAGCGTACTCTTTAGTTCTGCAGGAAAACAATGGTTGGTTCAGCAAACACATGAAAAAAGCCAAAAGATCTCCCTTAACAGTACAAAAGGCCTACAGCAAAAGCCAGTTTGGATTATGAACCTGCCACTCAGGAAGATAGTAGGGCATGTTCTCACATACACTTTCCCCATAGAACCAAGTTCCATTGATCATGATATGCTGAGGAATGGGGTTTCTTGGGGGCCAAAGGGGTATAGCAGCTTATGTCACTATTCATGCAAAGACCTTCCCAAGTATTTTCAGGAAATCTGTTGAATTAAGGAGCAAGTAACAAATGGTTAAAACAGCATCTCTACTTGGATCAATAGGAAACATACAAATTTTCAAGATACGCTTATGTCTTCAGTACCATTTCTCCCCAGATTCTGTAGTACCAAGTTTCCTATGCTTGTTTCTAAAGCAGAACCTGTCTATTAATCACCTTGCATTTTGTTTTAATAATAGAAAGGAGGGGTAGAAATTCCCTAAAATAAATGAAGCAGGAATCCACTGTTTAAAAAAAATAATCCACATTTGTACACAGTGAGACTCTTTCCTTCATGTAATTTGTGTCCTTTTATCTCCAGCTCTGTATCACGAATCTGCATTTGCATATTGATAAAACAATGTAAAAAGCATGAGAGATCATATGTGAAAATCATATCCATAGTGTGGCATTTTGCCATTGCACAGGAACATATATGAGCCCCAGTAAAATTCTTTTTTTAGAAAAACTGTTAATTTGCAGCCAATTTATGGTAACTCCAAAGGGCTTTCAGGGCAAGAGAAGGTCAGAGATGGTTCACCTGCCTCCCATCAGAGTATTAACCAGGGTCAGTCCTGCTTACCTTCCAAGATATGACCAGATTGGGCTAGCCTAAGCTATCCAGGGTTGGCCAATTTTTTATACAAACCCTGCTTTTTTGCACTTTTACCAGTGCATGTTACCAATATGTGTTAGTTAGGTAGTGGGTAGAGAGGCTTCCATGAACAGAAGGAAATGAAAACTGAAGCAAATTGCATGTGCTCCATTTTCTGAACTAATTTTAAAAAATTTAGTGAGAAGGAGGAGTTGAATGCAGCACGGAGCAAACTTCTCTAGCAGTGAAGGGCTGGGTTGGGGGAAATCTGCTTATCCATAACTCTTCGTCAAGCACAGTGGAAAGGAATAGGAATGCTACGTACATAAAATGCATAAAGTAAATAATTTATGTCTGCCAGGTTCTGTTCCTAAAATGTGTATTTCATCAGTCTCTATGACAACAATTGAGGGGGAAAAGTAATGCCTTGTGAATATCAGTGATTAGTATGTAACTGGTAAAAGTTAGCTTTGTTTTAAGGAATAAAGTGCTTGCCTTTTGCTCTCATGGTTTTATCAATATATTCTTGTACAGCTCAGAAAAATCAGTGCCTTAAGAGAATCAAATCATTATGCATTCACCCACACAGGGAGAGGGATGGAACCGGCTTAACTGCATCTCTGTTTCTGAAAATGGGCTATAGTAAAGGTAAAGGTTCCCTTGCTCGAAAGCCAGTTGAATCCGACTCTAGGGTTGCGGTGCTCATCTCCGTTTCAAAACCGAAGAGCCAGCGCTGTCCGAAGACGTTTCCATGGTCATGTGGCCGGCATGACTAAACACCAAGGTGCACGGAACGCTGTTACCTTCCCACCGAAGTGGTACCTATTTATCTACTTGCAATTTCTTGCTTTCGAACTGCTAGATTGGCAGGAGGGCTATAGATTAGATAAAGATTAGGGATTTTAGACTAGGATCGGGGAGAACCAGGTTCAAATTGCTGGTCAGCTCTGAAGTTCACCAGGCCTGTGTCTTAGCCTAGCCTCACTTACAGGATAGTTGCGAATGTTCCCTCTAAGCTGAGTTAGTGTGAGCTAGCTCACTGTTTTTTAGCCTCTGGCACACACATTTTTGTCTTAGCTCAGAAAGAATGGCTCCAGAGCAAACTAATTTATGCAGTAGCCAAATTGCTCATTCACAACTTTAATGTCAGTAGCTCACAAAGTAGAACTTTTGCTCACAAGACTCCACAGCTTAGAGGGAACATTGGTCGCGATAATAAAAAGATGGATAGAAATGCCTCATGCAACATACTGAGCTCCTTCGTGGGAAGGTAAGATAAAAATATGGTATAGGGATATTTTCTCACAAATGCTTTAATTCCCTCCAGGGACTGCAGATCCTACTTTACTGGTATCAACATCACCTGTTGAGGCACATTGTACATCTAGTATTAGACTGTTTAATTGATTTATGTGTTTTAAATTTTAATTGTAAATCTGCACTGTGTACAGACTGGTATGCTGAGCCTCCTATGAAGTGGCGGGCGGGCTATAAATTTAATAAAATAAATAAACAAATAAATTTAATTTAGCAGTTAGAGTGTTGGACTAGGATCTGGGAAAGCCAGGTTCGAATCCCTCCTCTGCCATGGAAGCTTGTTGGGAGATCTTGGGCCAGTCACATACTCTCTGCTCAGCCTACCTCACAGGGTTGTTGTGAGGACAAGATGGAGGAGAGCAGAACAATGTAAGCCACTTTGGGTCCCCATTGGGGAGAAAGGTGGGGCAATAATGAAGTCAAATAAATAAAATAAAAAATAATATAAAATAAACCCTGACTCCCCTCCCAGTTAAGCAGCCTGCTGAACCATTCAGTTCCCAAGATTTTTGGGATGGGATGAGTGCTGTGCAGCTGTTTATTCACAGAATTGAAACCAGGACCATACTCTCTGACCCTGACCTCTGTCCATTCAGTGGACCTGTTTGCACAAGTGCCTGTGTGTGATTCATGCCCAAATTTAAAGGTCTGGCTCATACACGGAGAACCTATATGTTTAGGCCACTGAGAGTTTCCTGTTTACTTGAGAGTTGGAGCCAGCAATCACAACCGCCCTTCCCCACACATCTAGAGGTACCTGTGCATGAATGTCTGCATTTATGGTAGGGGAAGTGGTAATGGGGTTGCAACATGATAATGAACAAAGTCTAAACTATACCTGTTTTCTCTTAAGGATAGGGTTGCCAGCTCTAGGTCAGAAAATACCTAGAGCTTTGGGGGTATAGCTTGGGGAGGGACTTCAGTGGGCTGTCATGCTTTTGAGTCCACCTTCCAAAGTGGCTGTTTTCTCCTGGAGAACTGATCTATGTTGCCTGGAGAGCAGTTGTAATTTCAGATCTCTAGCCACCACCTGGAGGTTCAAGCCACAACTGGACCACAGTGACTAACCAAAGGTTGCACCCCACCAATGTTCACTGCGAAAAAATTGATTCTACTCCAATTACAGTCCACAAACTTGCCACGTGAAGCCATGTGGAGCAGGGGTTGTAGTAAGCAGTGAGGAAACTGGGAGAGACTGAGCAAAAGCACTGCCTGGATTAGGGGTGCCATTCCCCATTTCTGGTTGGGGGATCACCCGGTTTTTGGGGCTTTTGCCTGCCGCTGGCCAGCTGGGTGGCAGGGGAAACCCTACCCCCAAACAGTTTGGGGGCAAAATTCTATGGTTTGATGCCAGTTTTACCATAGAGTTTGCCCAAAAACCAGAGCATTGCCCCCAACATCACTGATGTGATGATGTCACCACCCACTCCTGGACCCCCCAATCCTCCTGCTGGTGCAATGATCCCACCTGGAAACCCTATCCTGGATCCAACCAAGATTTTTCTTTATAAGTAGCTAGATTCTTCAGGGGCTGAAATGTCGTCCGTCCCCCCCCCGCACACACAATTTCAGAGTGCAAGTTTTGTAGAATAATTGCAACGTGTCCACTAAACTACAGTCTGTCATCTTTTATGTTCATGAAAATGATATCCAAATTATGATGATTACTTGCAGCTAAAATATGCAAATTAGCTGCATTTCCTACAGCTTATGATATATTTTCTGATGAGACTCTCAGTGTTTTAACCTATCCTTTATTCTTGCTAAAAGATGGGGGGGGGAATAATTCTAGTGACAGCAAAGCTGTCATAGAGGTAGGTTCCTGGAGACATTATTTGTGCTCATGACAGGATGCAGAAGATGATCTGAAAGGCATTGCTGACGATTTTTTTTCAATTATTTTTTATTATTTGCTCAAGGGTGAAAAAAGGTGGGATACAGAAAGGAAGAAGGGGAAAGGGAAAATATATATTCAACAAGTTTGTTAAATATTATGAATTGTTATGTACAACAAGTAAAATCAAATACAGAAACAATTAATAAAGCATCAATTTTACAGAATTTTGGGTTCGATTCTCTCTTTAAGGAATAAACAAAAACTCTCCTAAAATTAGCAATAATATATTAACAATAAAAGAGAATAAACCTTTAAGAGTTGAATGGACTTCTATACTAAAAACCTAAATATTGTCTTAATTGTTTATCTAAATCTGAATTTTATTCTTACTGATTATTTAAATATTAATGGAATACAAAATAAAATATTGAAATTATAATCAATATCTTCATGATCTTTAATGTGATATTCAAATAATTCCAGTACTAAAAAAGAAAAAAGTTAATTATTCCCATAATATGAGTAATAAGCTTGCCATTTCTGCTGAAATTCATTCAATGGACTTTTGTTTATATGATTGGTTAATTTTGCCAATGTTGTATACTCAGCTAGTTTTTCTTCCCAGATCTCTGTTGTAGTGCAGTCTTCTGTCTTGCATTTCATTGCAAATATTATTCTGGCAGCTGTCAACATATACTGAAGTAGGTCTTGTGAGGTTCTGTTAATGCTTGACTAGCAGTGAATCTAATACCTTTAGTCCATAGGTTTTCCCAACACTGAAACTGTATTTCCTCACCAAAATTTTGCATCCATTTGATCATGTAGGGTTTAACCTGTTCTCCTTCAGAATCATATTGAAGCAATAGCTTGTAAATTTGTCCTAATAAATGGTCTTTAGATTGTGAGACAATCTTCTCAAAATCAGTAAGTTCATGAATAGCTCCTCCCTTAGTGCAGATATCATTTTTTAACCTGGAAGCAATTTGAAAGTATATCCAACATTGTATCTCCTTCCCTTCTTCTTTAGTCTCTTGCCACATCTTGATGCCACCTTGCAAGTTTATCATATAGCATAAAATCATTATTTCTCCTTGTGTAATTGCTGTAATAAGCATCTATTTATGAAATGTCCAAGAGAAAGCAGTATTTGCAAAATAGAGCCCAGCAGAATAACATGCATTTTTGCGTAGCAACATATTATGGGTGAATATTTGCAAGGGAAGAAAAAAATATAGGTCATATTTAGTCGTGATGATTGTATTCCATGAAAGAATGAAGGGGCTGCTAGATGAGGCTCCTATTGTGATGCGGTGACAAAAATCGGCAATTGCAATCAGCTCCCGCATAAAGAGGTTAATATTGAGGAGCCAGAAGGAAAGGTCTATGCATCTGGATTATTGCTCCCACTTTGCAATCCAAGGAACCCAGCATATTAAATGTTTCAAGAAAGTAGGTTAAACAACGGCTAGTGTTGGAAACAGAAAGTTATTAAACATGTCACTGTGTATTACAGTTGGCAGCCTCCAAGCGGGGCCCAGAGATCTCCTAGAATTACAACTGATCTCCAGACCACAGAGATCAATTCCTCTGGAGGAAATGCCTGCTTTGAAGGTTGACTCTGTGGCATTATTTTACATCCCTGCCAAGTTTTCTCCTTTCCTCCAAAATCACCCTCCACAAGTTGACCCCCAAATCTCCAGGAATTTCGCAGCTCTAATGTGTATAAATAGGTAATGGGGCATCCCTTACCACACAGAAAGTTCTCTTTGGTGTCTGGCCACTTGGTTAACCATGTGTCCCACTTCCTGATTTTTTTTTTGAGTGGTTGTGGTAATGGGTGGAACTTGGCTTCCACTGTGACTAGAAGCAACAGTCTCTCTGTGCAGTCACATCTTATGATCAGTGTTCCCTCTAAGATGAGTTAGTGCAAGCTAGCTCACAGTTTTTTAGCCTCCAGCTCACACATGTTTGTCTTAGCTCAGGAAGGATGGCTCCAGAGCAAAATAACTTATGCAGTAGCCAAATCATTCACTCACAACTTTAACGCCAGTAGCTCACAAAGTCGAATGATATGGGTTAGTTTTGATTAGGGTTGCCAGCTCCGCAGTCCCTCGATTTTTGGGGCTTCAATCTGCCACCGGCCAGCTGTGCAACATCCCTGTCATGGTGACATCACTCAGAACTGACATTATCACATTGCTGATGTCAGGGAGCGCTGCTCTAGTTTTTGGGCAAACTCTATGGGTCCAAACAACCATAGAGTTTTGCCCCAAAACTAGAGTGACACCCCTGACATCCGCAACATGATGATGTCATTTCTGGGTGACGTCGAGTGTGCCAGAAGATCCCAGCAAGAAGATTGGAGCCCCTTGCCAGCAGCTGGTAAGGACCTGGCAACCCTAGTCTTGATCAGTCTAGGACAGGGAAGGATTACAGCTGAGCTGGCTTCCTTCTGCAGAATGGGGAATAAAGTGAGTAATGTTTGGCATTCAAACATAATTGATGGTGGTGGTGATTTTAATATACAGCCCTCACTCCTATCTGATGGTGTTTGGAGACATTTGCATACATAAATTGCCATCAACACATATTAGAGTCTATTTAAAAGCAATAAATGGGGGAGAAGGTATAATGGTGAAGATACACCAAGGCATAATCAATAGTAGATTCCTCCTAGTGAAAACAACTCTTGAGTCAAAGCTGTAGGCTGGGGTCCAAAGATCTGTTTGGTCAGACAGAAGCAGTTCTTCCTGGGCATGGAGGGAGAAACCCATTCTCCCCATCCTTCAGCAGCAATCACCTGCATCATGTCATGTGACTCTTTCTGGAGAGTTCATCAGTCCTCTGATGCTGCTTTCCAGGAGGTATGAGAAACTACTCTTGTAGGGTGGATTGGTGACTCCCCCCCCCACCGCGGAAGAGCTTCCATTTATGCAAGTAGATCTTTGAATTTAAGCCATGTGCTTTTGTTTTAGAAAGGAGAAAAATTCTTTAGACGTTTCTAAATGTGAGAATGAGAAAGTAAAGATTAATGTCTGGAAAAATTAACTTCTACAGTGGAGCGCTCCACTTCCACAGCCTGCCAAGTCAAGGCGTGATGTCAAGATCCTAGACATGTGTGTCATTTTAGCGTGGGAACAAATCTCCCAGTTTGGGAGTAGACCGAGGCCCCTAAGGTGTACTGCTATCACTGTTTGTTGAAAAGATGACATGTGTCTCTGAGGAGTCTTAGCCCAGGCCTTTGTCCAATTTCTGTTGTCACGACACCATAATGCATAGTGGGGCATGGCATCTAGTGCCAAATCCCAGGCTCCAGTTACACAGCAATCTTGGTAAGAGTGTTGGGTTGGAAATTTGCCTGCTGGAACAGGCATGTTTAGGGGGAAAGGCAGCTTGATTCTTCTAGATTTGAAAGCTAAGTACTGCAGAGGATCAGATTCATGTTACCTTTACCAACAGCCTTGGTTATTTAACTTGTGAAAGCTGTATACACATGGTTGCTATTCTGAATTTCCGATCAATGCACATAGGTTGGGGGTAGGGCTTGCTGTCATTACAGAGACACACACGTACACACACTGACGCTGTATGATTTCTGAAAAGGGCTCTTGTCTCTAAGATCCTCTCAGGCAACACTGTGTGAGCATTGGCTTGGTTTTTTGGCTCTGTTGTACTTTAAATGGTTTTCTGTTTAATGTTTTGTCTTTGAGGCTTCTCAATTTTTGACTATTTTGGGGCACACAATTAGCACAACATGATTTGTGTGAGAGAGTTGAAAGTTGCTTTGCAGCCTTGGCCAATTAAAAAGCTGGAAGGGGAGAAACTGAGATTAGGTAGGAGAAACAATGTGAGAAAGGAACAGCCAGCAGTAGAAAAGAAGGGAGGTGAGAGCAGGTGATGCTGAAGAAGACTTGGGTAGGGAGCAAAAGATGCAGTGAGCAGGCAGCATGGTGACAAAAGTCATAGTTGTCCCTCCCCCCAAGTCTTCAGAAGGAAGTTGCAGAGAGTCTGTGGATCTGGGTGGAGCAAGAAGTCCTTGTAGGTAGATGCACTGAGCTGTGCTGTACTTCCTCTTTGGGGAGGTGATCACAGAGCCCTGGGGATAATTGGTAACAAAGGTAGTAGAATAATAGGAAGCCTCCAAGCCTTTTCTCTGGGAATCAGCAGGATGAACTATTAATTCTTCACCATCTCTATTATTGAAAATTAAAACTCCTTGATTGTTTTTGTTTGTTTTGTTCAGATCGGTTTGATCCTATTTTGAATGCCTTTTGCATGCTTCTGGTTTACGATATACATTTCAGCTCCCAAATTAGGGTAATTTTGATGTTTTAAAAAATTACAAAGATTTGAAGAGTTCAGAATTTGCTGAGCAGTGGCTATTGTCTGTTAAGGTCATGCGCAGACACTCCCTTTCAGAGACCAGCTGGCCTTTTGACTGTCGCAGTCCAGTTTTGGGCAGGCTTGCTGTATGAGTGTGCCAGAAAATGTTCATCTTCTGCAAAGAATTTCAACATGTTGCTTGGACACAGTACACTGTAGTAAGTCATTGCTGACTGATTGATGTGGGGGAGATTTTGAACATCAGTACAATGAGGAACCTTACCAAAAATGGGGTTCCCAGTTGTGCAGAGTGACTCTGTGTGCATTGTCCAGTGCATGGATTCTGTTCACAGTCCATGTGTGGAAGGGTAGCAACAGGGAGTGTGTTCTCGTCCTGCCCAGCTACACACAGTTGCTGAACGACTGAACAGGATGAATGGCATGCTTCATAAGGCTGTGTGATTAACAAGCAGAAGACTTGAGAGTGGAATGAACATTAAAAATTATAAGGAAGCAACTGATAAATAAGCACCTTCTACACAAACCTGCCCGGTGATATCTGATCTCCCTTCATCTCTTGCTTTCGTTACGCCCCGAGCAATTTTCTACTTAAGGACTAACCAAGGTGGGAAAGTAATTTAGGCAACATTTCATCAGCTGTAGGAGACAGTGGGTCTCTTTGTGCAACTGATGAAGATAAAAAGAGATCTGGCAAAAACGAAAACATTGCATATAATGTTAAAAAACTGAGCAAGATTGTCTAATGAGGTTTTGGGTTTTTTTGTAAACTGAGAATCTCAAATACTGGTATTTCTTTGCATAGGGAAACTTGACATCAGAGTGGGGTTATGGCTTATTAAATTTTTAATTTTCAGCTCTTTTCATTTGTTCCTTTTTTGTTTGAACATCAAACTAGCTACATTAAACATACACACACACACACACACACAGAGGGGTTGGGGGTATCCCCAAGTCCAACTATGGGCTAAGATGACTTGCTAGGGGGGTGGCTAGTTGTCCCGCTAAGTGGCATTGCTTGTGCCATGGTAGAAACTCCATTGGCCACTCAAATAGGAACCAACAATATGGACATGGCCTGGCAGATTGACAGTGATCAGGAGGGCAATTATGAGGTTAAAACAGGGGATAAAGGGTTTAAAAGAGGGATGTATAAGGCTAGAGCTGCCAGTCAATCAGCTCTCTAGCTCTTGGAGGAAGGCCCTTCTTCCCATGAGAGCCATGAAGCTGTGAGTAGACCCACCTGCCCATTTCGCTGGCCTTTAAAAGTCTGGAGAGGCTGATGAAGTAAGACTGGTTTTGGCTCCAGGCAATGGAGGAGCCAGCTGCAGGAAAGTAGGAGGGTATGGTAAGCCTTGAACCTCCTCTACATTTCATTGAAAGGAGAAGGGAAATGGCCTGCTGTACCGGGCATTGGGCTGTTGGAAGAGATCTCGAAGCTGACATAAGGATGGGCTTTCCAGGCTTCCTGCTATGGTGGAAGGTGTCCTACTGGCAAGCCCTGTTACCTGCCACCACTCCCAGCAGCAGTGGGAGAAAAATAAAATAAAATTAGCAATGTTGCTGATGTTGCCACATCACTTCTGGTTAAAACCTGGAAGTGACAAAAGGGAGCTCTAGGAATTGTCAGAAACTCTATAGTTTTACCCAGTAGTGACGTAGCAATGTCACTGACATCACAGACACCCATGCCCCCACCCCCAGCCCTCCCACTCAGCCTGGCAACCCTACACACATATCATATTTTGACACACAATCCATAATTGTTGGATCTTTAATAAGTCATCTTTTGATTGTGAATCTATTATTTGCTGGTATTTAAAAGCAAGGAGTGGATTACAGAATCAAACATTAATAAAATAGAATTCAAATGGAAAATAAATTGGGTCCCGTTTGGTAGCGTTACAAGCATGCAAAAGGAATACATTTAAATAAATAAATGAAACCAGCAGCAAATAGGCGGTACAGCAAAGCAAAACCTGAACAAAATTATACACCAAGCAGGAATAAAAAAGCTTTTGCCTGGTACTTGGATACTAGAGGTGATGATGCCAGGAAAAACATTTGAGAGACCTGGTCCGTTACTGAGAAACTGCTGTCCCTGTTCACTACCTGCCTTGCCTCAGAAACTGGAAGGAGTCCCAAGAAGGACCTTTGAAGAAGATCTCAGTAAATAGGGAAGTTTTGAAGTTGGTGGTTCTTCAGGCACCCTGAATAGGTCAAAACCGGCATTTTGAATCAGTTAGAAACAAACTGGAATCTGTGTAGGTCTTGTAATACAGGGGTCATTAAGTTTGGTGTGGTACTACCCTGGCACACTCTTACTGTAGCCTTGTGAACCACTTGGAGCTTCTCTGTGGATGTTGAAAGGCAGCCCCCTCCCCCCCCGAAGCATGACAGTAATCTGTAGATGCTAATGCATTTGTGCAAGTACAGAATACATTTCTGGCCACCGCTAGATGTTTTCACAAACCCCACTGAGTTATGGTTTGCAGAGTCGTGTTCTAAAGCTTTGATAAACTGGGTTTCACAACTGATTTCATGTGACTTGAAACTTCAATATATGTTAGGGTTTCCAGGCCCAGCCAGGCAGCCAGCAGAAGACTGGTGGGGCAGGGATGTGACAGGGTGGCTGTCAGCATGATATCGCTTCCTCATCATGCCTAGGAATTACCAGAATGTCTGTGGTTTCATCACAGAGTTCCAGCCAATTCCTAGAGAGATGTGATGTCACTTCTGGGTTTTCCTAGAAGTGATGTCATACTGTTGGCTGATTGCCTTTCGTATTTTATTTTTCTCCAACTGGCAACCCTAATTATAAATATATTTCCTTACATGGTTTCTCAACAGGCTTTCTGTGTTTGAAACAGTAGTGCTCCGTTGGTCCCAAGTAAAGCGTCCCCCAGTGGGAGGGATTTCAGTGCATATTTAGCAGATTTCAGGACTTCAGAATGTTTGGCTGGATCATGCTCAGCAGTTCAATTCCCTTTTAATTCTCCTCAAATTTTCTTTTATTCGTTTTTGAGAACCAAATCCATCCCTCATCTGAATGTGAGTAGCTGTGGAAATATATTAGCCTTTTTCATGTCTCTAGCCCATTTTGTACTAGTTGTCAAGCCCCGTTATGCACAAAACTGGCAATTTTAAACACAGTTGCTGATGCTCAAAAAGCGATAGCAGTAGAGTCAGAACCTGAATCCTGGGCAGAGTGGCAGGGGCTACAAAAGGTGGAAATTAACCCAACCTTTTCCTCAGCTGCCATTTTTGCTCTAATGCTCATGCAAACAACACCTGAGAAGAATGTGATGAAGGGAGCATTGACTCTCGAAAGCTTATATCCCCAAAATCTTGTTGGTCTCTAAGGTGCTACTGGACTTGAATCTAGCTGTTCCGCTGCTAGGGTTGCCAACCTCCAGGTGGTACCTGGAGACCTCCCATTATTACAATTGATCTTTAGACTACAGAGATCAGTTCCCCTGGAGAGAACCCTCCAGTTCTCCTGGTGGAGAGATCCCCTACAGAGGTCAGTTCCCCTGGAGAAAATGGCTGCTTTGGAAGGTGAACTTAATGGTCTCCCTAGGCTCCACCGCAGAATCTCAAGGTGTTTCGCAACCCAGAGCTGGCAACCCTATACTGCAGATCAACACTGCTGCCCTCTGAGAAGAATGCATCTCGTAAGCCTGGTTTTTAATGCTAAGTTAGGAACCTGCATTTCCAGGAAGTCAAAAGGGATATGCCATGTTCTGGAGCAGAGCTATTTTTGGGCAGGAACGTACAGGAACGGAGTTCCGGCTAACTTCCAAGTTGGTCACGCCCAGCAGGAACTGATTAGCATAACAGATCACACCCAAAAGCAGAAACTCATTAGGATTGGCTATATTAGGGGTGTGTGGCCTAACATGCAAAGAAGTTCCTGCTACAAAAAAAGCCCTGGGTTTTGACAACAAATAAGGTAAACAGAATAAGAAGCAAAAGGTGGGTGTGGCTAGATGACCCCACTTCTGGCAACATGGGGGTGTGGCCTAATAGGCTAATGAGTTTCTGCAGATGGATGTGGCCTATTATGCTAATGAGTTCCTGCTGGGCTTTTTCTACAAAGAAAGCCCTGCTCTGGTGTAATGGTTTCATTTAGAGAAAAGTGTAAGCATTAGCAAAATGGACCAAATTGTACCCCACCCCTTATTAACGAAGTTTGAAGGAAACCTTGATTCCAAGAATAAAGCTATAGCCAAGGGAGGAGGAGGAGGAGGAGGAAGGGAGGTATTGGGGGAAAGACCTATGTTTATTGAACCAAAAGTTATCACCTTGTCTTGGTAATTTCAGTTTGAGGTTTTTATGGGCTGTCTTATGTCAGAGGTCAGTTTGTATAGTAATAATGGGCCTTTCTGGTTTTATAAAGACAGAACCTTTGAATGTGGGTGGAAGTGGAAATATCCTATATTGGGTCATTAATTTCCCATTCAACACAATTCTGAAAGACACTGAAGAGTTTGGGTCCCCCACACATTGGTGTGTTGTCAGCATTAAATGTGACATCAAATGCAGCAAAATTAAGTATTTTTTCCCCCATGCAGTATTTTTCTCCTGACTGAATCGAACAATGCCGTTGCCATAGAAACAGCCTTTCTGGAAAAGGTCACTTGCAAGAAACTGTGTTTTAGGTGCAACTCAAGGAGATTATGGGGGATTAGCTAATTTATATATATATTTCTTTAAAGAAAATATTATGGACGAATAATATCCAACTGAGCTGTGAGGTTCTCTCAGTAAATTAAAAACTCTGTGATAAAGGCTTTATTTTGCCTTTTTTTAAAAACGGTATGCAGTGGGGTGATATCTGAAATAGTGATTCTCTTCCTTTTTTTTTTTAACTTGGTTTTAATTAAACCTCAGTCAGGGCTGAGAAATGTGGTGAGAGAAGATAATTGCCCTATTCCCAATGCAGTTTTTAAACTCTGGCTTTGATATGTGCCTCCTGACAGACTGAACCCCTACTTTGGCTCCGGGCTGAGTTTGTGCTATTTTTCTGGTAACCTATGGGGTGCTGGGGAGAGCAGACAAGTGATGGAGGATGCGGTGTGAGAGATTAAGAGGGGGGAAATTTGGGGAGATTTAATCAAGGGGAAGGGACTTCTAAGGTTAATCGTTGCAGACAAACAGCCATTTTTTTAACCTGAGATGTTTGCAACTGAAAGTAGTTGATAGTTATCTTCTGTGTACAAGGAAACTTCTCTGTGGTAAAATGAGATTTCCAAGTGAGAGATGCGCACTGTGACTACTGTCTGCTGGAAAAGGAGGAAATAATACTGAAGTGAGATTCTGTTAAGAGTTTCTCACAGATGATTCCCAGAAGATCTTGCAGTCAGTGGACATTTACAAGGGACTCTTCCTTTATACAAGGCATAAGTGACCTAAGAAATTAACGTTCTCAACGTTTGGTAGACAGCTGCTATCTTATATGGCTGTGCAAAAGACCGCTAGAGAAAAAGGAAGAAGAGCTGGGAAATGGTGCCAGGCAAATGGCCTCAGTGTTTTAGTAAATGTGTCTTCTCTGAGGTAAAGTTGCCCTGAGACCCAAAAAGGTTGAGTGTGGACACCCAGGAGTGGTACCTGGCAGTTCAGGGGTGGAACCCTAGATTGCAGTAGAGCCTTTTGGCACCCAATGGGTTGGAGCAAATCGTGACTGTACCTGGTGCCTCAGGATAAATCCTGATGGCCTTGAAGGTCAATAAGCCCCTTTCAGACTTCTAAGGGGGAAGAATAAATGTTTGGTGAGGCGGGGAGAATGGGAAAATGGCAGCAAGCTGTGCCCCAGCCTGGGGTTATCAACCTCTAGGTGAGGCCTGGAGATCTCAGAATTACAACTGATCTCCAGACAACATAGATCAGTTTCCCTAGTGCAAATGGTTGCCTTGGAAGGTGGGCTCTCTGTGCCATTATAACCTGCTGAGGTCTCTTCCAAACCCTTCCTTTCTCAGGCTCCACCCCAAAATCTCCAAGGAATATTCCAGCTCAGAGTGGGCAAGTTTACCTGGACCTATGCACATGCATTGGGGCATATGCATAGAGCTTATGTGTGTGTACTTCTCTTTGAGCAATTGGGAACCCTGTTTGTTCAGTGTTCCCGAATACCAGAGACAGACTTGTACACATACTCTTCCTCATGTATGAACTCTCTAAGCATGTTCTACTAGAAGCGAATAGCTTGCCACCTCAATCCCGTTCCCCTCCACTCATTCTCCTCCCTTAATACATTTAAATTTAGCGAAAAGTATTGTGTGGCAGTTCACAAGTGGTTATAAGTCCCCTCCACTGCTTACACATCTGTGGCAAGATTAACAGAGAGTTCACAAGGCTGAGGCCCACATAGCTGCTTCATCAAGTTGCAGTCTGGTCCTTGTAGCTGCTCATCATTTGAATCATACCTTCCAATGTTTGTCAATGAACATTAGGAGACTGGGTTTCTTTTACTGGCAAGGCTGGTACTAGGGCTGCCAACCTCTCTGAGCTCCTATTTACCATAGAGTATCTGCTAACTTCTTGAGCTTCTGCTGTTATTTCCAGGTTTTCCATTCAACCATTGCTCGTACATCCACCAAAAAATTTGGAAACCTTAACTTGGGGGGGGAAAGCCAATTAAACCTTTTCCTGCTACCTAAAAAACACATTTTTACAGATAGATGCCAGAGTTACTTATCACAGATACTAAAATCTATAATATTCCAGAACCAAATGCCATGTGAGTTAGAAAAATTTACCCATGCAGATGCCTGACTTCTCATTTGATTTGGGTCACCTTGCTTGTGCATGTGTTGTTAGCATGCTAGAGATCGGTAGCCGAAGAAGGCGCTACGCTGGCACGCTAACATTGAATGCATAGCAGCTCACTTTAAACGTGCTGTGCCTCATGGGTAGGTTCTTTTTTTTGCAAACCTGGCATCTTGTTTAAATTGGGCTTCAGTGTATAATTGTACTGTTGTCAGATCTTGCGCTGGAACAAAGACGCTGATATCCCTCTAGGTCAAGAAGTGCAATTGTACTCCACAACAGTGAGAAAGAGGCTCTTGTAAATAGCTGAACGGCAACATTACGAGTGGGGTTAATGTAAGGGCCCGACGGCACAGTTCCTTTGTGAATTGTCCATAGTTTCCTGGGCTCTCTTCCCTGCTCATCTGTTCATTCTTTTTGGGGGGGGGTTGGAGAGCATAAAGCTCGTTGCCATTCAATATTGTGGGGAATGTGCTTGGTAGTCTTTGCAGTCATGTTTCTCTGAGGCTGGGTGTAGTATCAGTCCCCTAGAAGGCAGCAGTATTCAGTTTCTATCCCCAATAAACTTTAAAAATAAATAATGGGCTGGGCCAGTCATTTGTGGCACGCACAGTAATGGAATATTCCCACCTCCCGCTTCTGTAAACCCTCTCCCCAGGGAACTTCCCTTTGGCCTCTGCAGCTTCCACACTTCTAGTGACCAGTCTCGTTTGGCTCTGTACTTCCGGGGAAGGAAGCTGTGTGTATTTTACATAGATACAAACGGACAGACTAGAAACTTTGTTGAATGTATCAGCAAGGCCAGACAGGAAGTGACATACTTTATAATGTGCTGTGAGTTCTCCTGGAATGAGGAGAAAGCCCTGAACTTTGCTGGTGTGCTGGGCCCTGTGCAAAAGGTATATAATCTGACTGAAATAGGGGGGGAAATGATAGGTGTTCTCGTCCAGCACTAATTCAGAGCGGTGCTTTCTGATATGTGACCAACGCACAGCCATTGGATCTTAAATCATCTTTATTGAACTTCACATGCATACAGAAGATCATTTACTCAAGATCTCAGCTGGATAGAGTAATTTTGTGATCTAAGTCACTTCTTTGGCCATGGTGGGAAGAGATGGAGTTTCCCCTTCAACTTGCAATTAACTGTAGACAAAGAAAATGGAAAAGAACCATAAAAACTCTCAGCTACGCGCCTCTGAGCTCAGGAAATTATCCTAATGAACCAGTCAGAGGGGACATAGGCTAGGACTACGATTCCCAAGGGGCAACTGGTCTTAAAGATACACAGCAGTCTTACTAAACTACTAATACTTACAGTTAACACTGACTGGGGGCAGCACAATAGGGCTTAACAAATGACAAGTGGGGAGAGTGAGGGCTGGGAAATACCTGGAGATTTTGGGGTGGAGCATGGGGAGGATGGGGTTTGGGGAAGGGAAGGTCCTCAGGAGGGTATAATGCCACCGTCCAAAGCAGCCATTTGCTCCAAAGGAGCTGATCATGGTTGTCTGGAGATCAATTGTCATAGTGGGAGATTTCCAGGCGCCATCTGGGCGTTGGCAGCCCTAGGGTGAGGGGAGAGCCAAGCGCTAGCAGAAAAGGTTGAATTTAGGTTGATCTAGGAAATATGTTGCATTAGAAACAACCTGTATGTAAGAACAATGAGGAGTGGTAATTCTGTAGTGCACTGTGCATCAAATTCAGGCACCACGTATTCTTAGCTGCATCCTTGCGAGCTTTATGATTTAATAATTTGTTGCTCACCTTTTTCTGCAGCAGGTTTGGGAAGTGTGCAAGACTGGCCTTTTGATTAGTTTGGATGATACATTTTGCAGGCAGAGAGTTCATAAGTCAGTTCTTGACATCTATGGTAAAATGATTTCTGACAGCAGGAAAAGATGGATGTGGCGAGCGTCCACACAGACACATGCATATGCATGGGGCCACCTCGTACAGATTGCAAAGATATTGATTGACTAAAAAAAGGTGTCCCAATTGAACAACCTGTAGAGAAGGTGGCATGGAATAGCCCGATCCCATCAGATTTCAGAAGCTAAGTGGGGCCCCGGTCATACAGGCCACAAAACGTGGGGGGGAGGCGTGGCAGTTCGCCCCGGAGCAAAATAAGGCGTGGTAGCCTGATCACATGGGCCACTGGGTTGCCAAGCTCCGGCGCCCAGCGCCGATCACACAGCACTGCTACAGCGTGGCAAAAAAGCAGCGCAGCAGAGCAGCAAGCCACGCTGTAGCAAAGGACGCATGTGCCGTTTGGGGGGAGCGGGCCGCTGTCGGTGTCTTGCGTATGCGCATGCCTCATTCAGTGTTGGTGCACATCCCATGGAAACTTGCAACATCTGGAAACCCCGGGACATGGGCCGGCGTCAGAAGCCGCGGGATAGTGGCGCTCCTGCGATCAGACGCCGGCCTTTGCCCCGGGGTTTCCGGAAACGAGTACTTCGATCCTAGTAGTTTTTTACTCCACATTTTCCACGGGAAGCTGCGGGTTGGCCATGGGAGTGCTACCCCTCCCAGATGTGCTGGTATGATCGAGCACGGAAAGTTCGCAGGGCTACTGTGCCTTCAGCCGGGCAAATGCTCCATGTGAACGGGGCCTGGGTTTGGTATTTGGAAGGGAGACCACCAAGGGAGACTCTGCAGAGGAAGACACTGGCAAACCACATCTGCTTCTCACTTGCCTTGAAAGCTTGTTGCTGGAGTCTCCATGAGTTGGCTGTGACTTGACGGCACTTTACACAAACCATGCAGGGCTCTTTTTGTAGCAGGAACTCATTTGCATATTAGGCAATGCAACCCTAATGTAGCCAATCCTCCAAGAGCTTACAGTAGCCCCTGTAAGAAGAGCTCTGTAAGCTCTTCGAGGATTGGCTACATTAGGGGTGTGTCGCCTAATATGCAAAGGAGTTCCTGCTACAAGAACAGCCCTGCATGACACACGCATTGAACAACCTGGCAGCAGATTTTTAAGTGTTTCCTTATCATTGTCCGTACAAGTGTTTTCCACAAAATTGTAGATGGCAACTGACTTCTCTATCAAGTACTGTTCTTACGGCTATCGTCTTAAGCAGAAGTTAGAACTGACTGGCTTTTTAACAAAGGCATCCGTTCTTGTGTGAGAAAGACTGTTTCTCGCCATGTGCAAATTTATACAGATAATTTAGTTGCCTAGATTATTAAGGGCCAGACTAGATGACCCATTACAGATCCACAGTGGACTCCTGGACTTCTGTCAATAGCATTTGCAAGGGGAAGTATTGGGAAAGCTGATTTTTAAACCCCTCCCCCAAGTATTTTTCTCTGATGGAGCACCTCCCCCATCCTGAGCCACTGTTTCCCCTTTAGGGGAATACACAGACACACAGACACATGTTAAAAATACTCAAAAGCTAGTTTTCAAATCACCAAATCATCATTGGTATACATGAGTACATTTGATTACCCTCCCCCTTTCCTACACATTTCTGTGCATTTTTAAAATGTTTATATTTTTCTGTTTTTCCCTTTAGTCCTTCTATTGATGAAGATTGGCTTGAATTCCAATCCTACCCACCCAACTGGCATCCATCTGCACCAATACCGTGTAATCTTTAGAACTTGATGGAACTCCTCTCTCCATTTTCATTCAGACCAATGTTGAAAACATTGGATTGCATCCAGAGAGCATCTGAGTGCTGAGGGTACTGCCGCTCATCAATTTTCAGAAACGCTCCATTGAAAAGTATTCTCCAGGTATGAATTTTAAATCAAATCTGAATTCAAGTAATAATGTTGTTTAGACCAACTATCCCTTTTATAGTCGAGCCATATTTCTAATTACGTTTATCGTGCCAATTATGTCATGCATCTTCCTAAATGGAGACAAGATAAATCTCTGGCAGGTACACATTATGTGCATTATGTCTTTTCTGTTTAATGTCATTGTTTAAAGGGGTGAATTTGATCCTTGGATGAATAAACTTTAGAGAATATGCAGGGAATTGTATAATTTCTCCATATGGTATAGGGGAAAAACACGCTGACCATAATCCAATGAGTGCTACCCAACACAGCTGGGACCTTCCAGTTGGCCTTGGTATGATCTGCAGCACTCGGGGCTCTTTGCCTTTTGTAGCCAACAGTGTTATTCTGCCACTTGTGCCAGTCTCTGGCTTGCAGCCTCCACACATTTTTCTGAGGTCACTGCTTCTGACATAGCAACAAAAGTGATTAGGTTTAAAAAAAAACACACAGCAAGGAAGCAAATGAGAGTTTTCCCACAGTGCTGTCTATTAGATGGAACTTGCTGGGTTGTTCTATAGTTGAAAATGACAATAAGAACAGTGAGATGGCAGTGGAAGAAGTTGTAAAAAAAAAAAGTAGGGGGGTTGTTCTGTTGGACGTGGAGGAGATGGTGTGTGCCTGCCTGGAGGAGCTATTATAGTCTGCTTGTACATTCCTCTCCCTGAAACAGGACAGGAACTGGCTTGGGGACAGGAGATCTGCTAGTGCTCTTGGTACTGGTTGCGCTAGCAAATGGTTCCAAGTGGGCCAAGAAAAGTGGGCAAGAAAATTGGACATAAAAACTTAAGCTTCCCTTGTAACTTGACTCAATTGCTTGAGCCACCTAATGTGATTCATTTTGCAGCATGTCTTACTTGGACTACCTCCTTGTATTCTCAGTGAGAGTGGTTTTGTGTGCAGTATGGGGTGGTATGAGGGAATGGTAGACTTCTGCTTGCTCTCAGTTGTGTGATTCTTAAAGTTTTGCTTGCATTAATGAGGCACCACAGATTTTGTCTGAGTGTGGAGATACATAAAATCAGCAGATCTACTACCAGTTTGTGCTCCGTGCTTGGAGGTGGGCCCTGTGACCATTCAATAACCGGAACTGGGGGGGGAGCTCTGTGGACAAAACCCCAGGGGATCTCATTTCTTCAGTCAACCTATGGAGCAGGGCAAGTCAGACATTTGTTTTCAGATAATGATTGGGTTAGGTCTGGGTGTTAGGAATGGTGGCTGTAGAGAGAACCTTTGTTTGAGAACCTATGGAGACCCTTGGCAGCCCTGGCACTTACACATGGTGGAGAGCTGCCAAGTTGTCACAGAGTGATGGGACCAAGTCCACCACAGTCTCCTTCAGTTAACTTAAATGGGCTCGCCCGCTTTCATTTACTTGAGCATAGCTGTCATTGCTGTTATTTTTATTTATTGCCTTTGCTTTCTCCAAAGAGCTTAGAGTGGCATTTTAGCCTCACATCAACCATTGGAGGTAGGTTAGCCCAAGACTTGCCCAAAGCCATCCGGTCAGACTCATTTCTGAGCAGGATTGAAATATGAGCTTCCTCCCACATCTAAAGACAACAGTGCTCGCTGCACTATGGTTGGTTTTTCACACTGCACAATTCTCTGGTCCAGTTGAGTCTCTTGTACAGTTTTCTAGTTGAACTGCGGTTGTTAAATATGCTGAACTTTATCTGCAAGTTTAAATACCAGCTTCAGCTCTTTTCTGTCTCTTTTTTCCTTTCTTTTTTGGTAACACTCTCAGGAATAAAAGTAATAGTATCATCAACCAATTTTATGGAACGAATAATTCAGACCCTGCTCTTCCCAGTGAAGCTAAGCTAACAGCTTAACCATTTTTATCACCCCAATTAAGAATACTTTGCGTTGTTCTAATTAGGAGAAATACATGAAGAGACTGATCTCAGGTCAGTTTCCATTTTTCGAGCTCTGAGAACACTTGTTTGGGTCTATAATGTTACAGTCCATATTTGAGCAATTGTGGGCTAATGAGTGGTTGCTGTGGAGTAAGGGGGATTTTTGAGACCCCCCGATTTCACTCAGCTGCTCTAAACATTCCAGTCTTTCTGAAGCATATTCAGTTCTCATCATTGTTTGGGGGGGTGTTTGTTTGTTTGCTTTTTGCAGGGCTGATTATTTTTTCTTTTTGGCTGATTTACAAAATAATAATAATTTTTTTTTTTGCATACCCATGGAATCCCTGAAGACTGTAGGGTTTCATCATTCACACACAGAGGCTGGACAGTTTAACATTAGATAAAAGTAATTATAAACAGAAGTATCTTTGTAAGAGTGCTTAAAGACAAGAGTTTTTTTAGAATGCAAAAATTAAAATCTGCTGAGACAACCCATAAAACATTTCATGAAGAATTCCTCTCACCTCTGTGTAACTATAGAAAGCGTTCCTAAATGCAAAATATTCTAATTCTTTCAGAAAATGCTTCCCATGCCTGTTTGGTGTAGTGGTTAAGTGTGCGGACTCTTATCTGGGAGAACCGGGTTTGATTCCCCACTCCTCCACTTGCACCTGCTGATGTGACCTTGGGTCAGTCACAAACTCTGGCGCAGCTGTTCTCTCAAGGACAGTTTGTGTTAGAGTTCTCTCAGCCCCACCTACCTCACAGGGTGTCTGTTGTGGGGAGGGGAAGGGAAAGGAGTTTGTAAGCCGCTCTGAGACGCCTTTGGGCAGTGAAGGGCGGGGTATAAATCCAAACTCTTCTTCTTCTTCTTCTATTTATAGGAGCCAAACTTCCTCCTGCTATAGGGGAAGACCTTGAAACCATAAATATATGGGGTGCACAGGGAGTGGTTGGAGGGAAAGGAGGAAGAGGAGGAGTTGGAGTTATACCCCGCCCTTCACTCAGAGTCTCAGAGCAGCTTACAATCTCCTTCCCTTCCTCTCCCCACAACAGACACCCTGTGAGGTAGGTGGGGCTGAGAGAGCTCTGAGAGAACTGTGACTGACCCAAGGTCACCCAGCTGGCTTCATGGGGAGTAATGGGGAATCAAACCTGGTTCTCCAGATTAGAATCTGCTGCCCTTAACCACTATATCAAAGTGGCTGGCCCCACATTCAGCCTATATATATTCAATAGATCTTGTGAATGTGAACAAATCCTATGTGCCATGAGCAAACCTGAATAGGGGTTGGAGATAGCTGGATCGTGATGACAGGCTCCTGAATATACACACTGAGCTTAATGATTGCATGGAACCTACATAAATACAATTGTATGCACACAGAGCTCTCTTCATGTAGTTGGGAATTTAGGAAGCAGCTCCATGCAAAGGTTCATCTGAACACTTTTGGACCACCTCCGTATATAGTCATTCATTTTGGATGGGTCATTGGAATAGTGATAACTGTCCTTTTCATATGTGTATAGGCCAGGGGCAGAGCCAGTGGACATGGTACTACCCATCCGTCTCATGCACCACATGTACATGAAGAGGGCTTCTGTGTTTACTGATCAAGGAGAAATGGGTCTTGGGAGAGCAGCATAATAAAAATATTAAAGCCTCATTGATACAACCTGGCAAGTAGCCTTAAGATGTATTAATTTTTTACACCTTAGTGTACAAGCCAATGCTTGAGCTGATCTAGTTGCCTTAAAAAACTGTTTCACAATAAAGTTATTTATTTATTTAAAATGATTATAAGCCCATCTTTCTTCCAGGCAGGTGGTGCCCAAACTGGGCAACATATTAAAACCCATTAAAATTACAAAAAGTTTGAAAAGCAGCAAAAGGCTGTGAGTGGGCATCAACAGAATCCATCCTTGGGGTTCAGATAGCCAATAAGTACTGCTGTTAAGGATGCCAGCAAAGCTCCATGCAGTGGTGGGCACATTTGTGTGTGGGCGGAGACTGTCAAATGACATTGTGATGTGCAATGACACGACATTACTTCTGGTTATAAACCCAGAAGTGATGTCATTGTGTTGTATGACACATTATTTTCTGGAGCATCAAACAACATGATGACATCACTTCCAGGGTCCAGCTGGAAGTGACATCATGATGTTGCGCCATACTGTCCCCTCAACTCAGCATACAGTGGCAAGCAGCATTGAAGTTGCCTGATGGACTTTGGTGCTTGAGAGCCATCAAAACAACCTTCAGGGCTGTCAGCCATTCCTTGAGTTGATTAAAAGCATAGTATTTAACTGATCAGTTACTTTAGATAAATTTGCATATTGGAGAGCTTCAGTGCTGCCTTCTTGATTCTGAAGTATAACCATAATTTGTGTTTTGTTTTGTTTTTCTTTTATATCATATTGAGTTATATGGGATATTTCTGACTAAAGATGTAATTAGTTATTAAAATACTAATAAATCACATTTCCCCACAAAAACTGGTTTCTAGTGTAGTTTTTACATACAGTTTAAATCATAGAAAACTCAATAAAACAGAATAGACATATATGAAAACAAACTGTTAACAGCTTAAAACCCCAACTACAGCAGAAAACCAAACTGAAAGTTGTTTTAAACCAGACTGTCTTGCACATTCTGCAGAAGACAAAGGAGGATGGAAGACTTGTAGTTCATTCCAGATTTTCAGAGCAAGTACCAAAAAAAGACCTGGCGTGGCTACCACTCTGTTATGTAGGGGGATAAAGAGGAAACATTGGCATGAACTTCGAAAAGAAAAAAAATGACTTTAACATTAAACATATACAATTTATTCATTCAGTGCAAGGGATCATAGCTCTATGACAGAATGTGTTTTTAATCAGTGTCATAATGGTTCCTCTTCCTTTATAAACAAAAAGGAGTTCTCTGGCACCTCAAAGACTAATAGATTTATTGTAGCGTAAATAATTGCTGAATTAGAATTTAACAGTCAATTGAATTGTATTCACCAGGGTTTAACTCTCACGGTTACAGCTGTTGTGAATGGTCACTGTGCTTATCTTGTACTTTTGAGTTCGGCATAGAAATGCTGCAGACTGTACCTCTTGCACTTTGTGGCCTTTTAGCCTCATCATTCACAATCCTCCCACCCTGCTAATATTAGCTGAGGATTCACTTCATGCATCTGATGAAAGAGACTGTAGCCATGGCAGCTTCAACTACAATAATTCTGTTACTTTTTAAGGTGGCACAAAACTCCCTCTTGGTTTTGTTACCGCAGACTCACGTGGCTAGTCCTCTGCAAATAATTACTTAAAAGTGTGTGCAGAAGTCTGAAAAAGCCCTTTCCTCTCTCAGGTTCTCTTTCTAGAAGATTCCATTGGAACCCTGATGTGCTTCCTCATTCTGAGTTGGCTGGAGTTTGAAGTAGCCAATAGTAAATGCATCTAATTTGCATTGCATTTAACATTGACATTCTTGGAGGAAAGTTTTTGAGGGGACAGCAAATAAATTTAAAAGGATGCTTATATCAGTTTGCATGGCTCAATAACTAGCATGAAAAACAATTATAAGGGGCTGGAGGTGGAGTGTGTAACCGTAATATGGAAGGCTTTAACTTAGGGGGATGTATACTCTGAAAAAGCAGCTTTTTCTTGGCTTACGCTTTAGTAGAAAAAAATGGGGGAGCTTGGAAGGGAGGGATATCTGGAGCATAATTATAGAGGCTGGAAAGCCTCTATAGCTGGCTGAAAAGCCAATCCTCAGTAGGAAGGGGGCAGGAAAATGGGAGCAACAATGAGAAAGGCAGAACCAGGCTTGCTCCAGAGAATTTCTTAATAATCATCATGGAGTGTCAATCAACCATTGATATCTTACAAGACAACCACTTGTAAGATCGTAACTTACCACTCCACCACAAAGTTTCCAATGAAGGTTCAGCAGCAGTGCTATGATTTGCCATCTAGCCATGCTATATAGCCTGTGCCCCAGTGAATTCACATGATATTTGTGTTTGTGATATTTGTGCTTGGTTTTCAGTTCAGGCTCAAAATGTGCTTGCCCTGGACAGTTACTAGAAGTATGGGGTTGGATCCAGAGCAAAATGTTTGCTTGCTCTAGAACACTTGTGCTAATACAAATGTCTGGTATCCCCACTGGTGTTTCCACTTGGCAAGATCTTGTGCAACCAATTTCTGGGCACTATAATATGGAGGGAAGGAAGAACTGGGTGCTCCCCAAGATCTAGAGCAAGTGGAACTGTACTACCTCCATTTACATTTCCGCTTGTGCAGCACTGAATCCAAGCTGTGATGAGCACTGAATTAAGAACATAAGAACATAAGAGAAACCAATGTTGAATCAGGCCAATGGCCTATCTAGTCCAACACTCTGTCACACAGTGGCCAAAAATACCAGGTGCCATCAGGAGGTCCAGTAGTGGGGCCAGGACACTAGAAGCCCTCCCACTGCTGCCCCCCCCCCAGCACCAAGAATAGAGTGCATCACCTGCCCCAGACTGAGAGTTCCTATCTATACCTTGTGGCTAATAGCCACTGATGGACTTCTGCTCCATATGTTTATCTAATTCCCTCTTGAAACTGTCCATGCTTGTAGCTGCCACCACCTCCTGTGGCAGTGAATTCCATGTGTTAATCACTCTTTGAGTGAAGAAGTACTTCCTGCTGCAGACCAACACAGCCACCCTCTGAAACTCTCTATCATATACCCAACTAGATAGGTCCCAATGAATGAAACATCCTGAGGCATGCAGAGTCCTGTGTTTATATACGTGTGTAGCGCTATGTATGCATAGCACTTTGCAGCACGCAGGAAGAGAAGTCCCTGCGGGTGCCATGATGAGTTGCAATCTGGATGTTTGAAGCATCGGACAGTGTTGTCATCACATGCTCATTGACTCTCATGCTATATTTAAAATGTCATGTGAATCTGCCCTGAGGCTGCACTATTCTCATTTCATCCTAATTCTCTGAAAATCAAATAGGAGGCAGGCAGTGGGAACAGCTGGAACGAAGGATCAGACTGCTCAGAGGAATCTTGCTTTCACACTGAACTAAGCAGCCTGGTGTTCTGCTTGTTGATACTAATTTGCCTCTGAAAGCCGCTGTAGCCTGGGTCAGGCTGTATTCCCCTCCTGTAATCCATACCGTGGAGTAAACAGGACATCTAGTTAACACAGAAGAAGAAGAAACAGTTGTGGAGTTTTTGTGCCTCTTCCACATTTAACTATGTGTTAACCATCAAAATTGCATTTGATTGGAAACTGTAGAGGTTTTTTTTTTTAAGTATATGTTCTCATGCCGGCAGATACCCCAGAGAATCCAGTTCCACATAGTTCCTGTTGCTGCTTGCACTGGTTTTAAAACTCACTTGAGAATTTAATTTAGCTAAAAGGGCAGGAATGCAACTTTGCCTTGGAGGGAGGGGATCTCTTGAATGATACAGAGTAAATGAGACAGTCCCTTTCCTTGGCTCCCTTCCCCATCTACTTCAGGCAGAAAGTGGTGACAAGTTGAAAAATGGATAGTCGCATTGAGATAGCTAGCCAAGGCCAAAGGGTCTCCATTTAGTGAGTCTTAGGACACAGCTAGACAATACTCTGGAAGTTTATGTCAGGAGTTCCCAGAACTTTTATAAAGACCTCTTATCATGTATGCAGAGACCCAAGACCACAGCACAAAGAGAGAGTCTCCATAAGCTGTTTTCCTGATCTAAAATGGCCCTTGGGGGCTCTGTTTGCTCCTTTGGAAAATTTTAAGTGTACTGGAATTGGTACACCAGTTTTCACAACAGGGCAAATTGTGCCTCCTCAGAGCCCTTTGAGATCAGAAGAGCCGCATGTGGAGAAAGTTTTGGGAAGGCAAAGGAGAGGCCTACTGGATCAGACCAAAGGTCCATATGTCCCATCTCCTGTTTCCTACAGCAGCCCACATGATGCCCCAAGGAGATACAAAGGAGGAAGCAGCTCCTTGGGTCTTGTCTTCCAGTGTACTTTCTCTGAACATAAAGGCTCCATTCACCCATCGTGGCTAATAGTTCTTGATAGACCTATCTAATTCTGAGCTTTACTTTCTTTTAATGTCATTCTTCTTTGTTCTTTCCATTATGTATCAACTTTTTCTTTCCCCACTTTATTTTGAAAAGTTGTTTTCTGTTGTGAGTGTAGAGTGCCTCACAGCTGACTTATGCTGACTCCAGCAAGGGACTTTCAAGACAAGCGAGACGCAGAGGTGGTTTGCCATTGCCTTCTTCTGCAGAGCCTTCCTTGGAGGTCTCCCTTCCAAGTATTGACCCTACTTAGCTTCCAAGAATCGATAAGATTGGGCTATACCATGCTGCCTTCCTCCCTCTTTCAATTTTACATGAAATTAAATGTATTTATTTATTTAGTTCCTTTATACCTCACTTTATTTATTTATACACACACACACACACACACACATATATATATATATATATATGATTTCTAGCCTGCCATTCCCCACACAGTAGTCTCAGGGCGGATTACATTGATTATCCCTAGTAGGATTCCAAAGTAGCTTACAATATTCTCCCTTTCTCCGTTTTATCCTCACAGGTTAGGCTCAGAGCATGTGACTAGCTGAAGGTCACCCAGCAAGTTTTCATGGCAGAGTGGGGATTCAAATTTGTGTCTCCCATATCCTACAATATTTTAACCACTGCACTATGCTAAAGGGTTTAGCCAGGTGTGCACTTTGCCATCTTGTCTGTAGCTCTGTTCTCAGCCTTCATCTGCTGCACTCTAAGGGTGTAGGTGATACTGGTGGGCTAGGAATGGCCAACTGAGGTTCACTTGCTGAATCAGGGTGTCGGTGGCTCTGCACCAGCTGTTAGCTGTGAATACTGATAAGCCCACAGCTCATTTTCCTGCTGGTCAGCTTCTGTTAGCTCAAGGCTGGCTACATGGGGCTTCTCTTCTCCTGAGGTGTCCTCGCTATGGCTGAACCCTGGATGACTCATGACAAGTAGAAAGGAATGTTTTCCTAGCTTTTGTATTTAATCAAAAACTCAAAATTCATAGCACATGCATGGCAGAAACCACTGAACATATAGTAATGCAGACCTCTAAACAGTCCCATAGACAACCTACTACTGTGTTCACCCATTTTTTGTCCTATTTCAATTTCTGTTATCCTAAACTGGGTGGTGTAGACTAGCCTGATTTCATCAGATCTCAGACACTAAGCAAGGTTGGCTCTATCTAGTATTTGGATGGGATACCTCCAAAGTAATACCATGGTCATGACACAGAGGCAGGCAATGGCAAACCTCTGTTTGTCTCTTGCCTTGAAAACCCTATGGGATCACCATAAGTCGGCTGTGAGTTGTGACTTGATGGCACTTTCCACCTCTAAATCAATACCGGGCTGGGCATTGGAACACCCTAGACTGACAGTCCTGGGTGATTTCAATATCCACGCCGACTATGAGGCCTTCACTCAAGCAACAGACCTAGAGTTGCAGGTTATGAAGTGTAGGCTAAGACAGCTAGAAGGACAGTGGCGGCGCACCTGTGATGAAGCTACAAGAACATCTTATAGGACGTTTATGAGATCACATGAGATGACAGTCAAAGCTGCGAAGAGAGAGTACTACATGGCCACGATTGTGTCTGCAAGCTCATGCCCAGCCCAGTTATTTAGAACAATTCGGTCTATTACTGCTCTTCCACAAGGCAGACCAAATGCTAGGGAATTGGACATCGGCTGTGAGGCCTTTGCAAGCTATTTCACAGAAAAATCCTGTTGCTCCGCCACAATTTCCCCACCACAGTTGAAACAGTGAGTGAACTCGAGGCTCCATGCACATCTTCTTGTCAGGTTTTGGATTATTTCAGTCCACTTAGCCTAGAGGAAGTGAACAAATTGCTCCTAACTGTTTGCCCCACCACTTGCTGCCTTGATCCGTGCCCTTCATGACTAATTAAAGCTGGTCATGATGGGTTTCGAGGTGCCCTATGGGAGATTATTAATGTCACTCCCGGGGGGGAAGCAGTGATCTGTCCTCTCCTGAAAAAACCACCCTTGGACCTGGCAGAATTGGCAAATTACTGGCCAGTCTCCAACTTGCCCTGTTTGGGCAAGATAATAATAGAGAGGGCTGTGGCAATCCAGTTACAGAGCTTTTTGGATGATGCTTCCATTTTAGATCACTTCCAGTCCAGTTTTTGCCCAGGTCATGGGATAGATGACCTCTGGAGAGATCTGGATCGCGGCAGATTGTTAGTGCTGTTGTTGTAGGATCTGTTGGCAGCGTTCAATACAGTCAACCATCAGCTACAGTTCTACTGCCTCACTGACACTGGAGTCCAGGGGCTTGCCTTGCAATGGCTTGCCTCCTTCCTCCAAGGTTGGGGACAAAGGGTGGCACTAGGGGAGCAGCTGTCCAAAAGGCACCCACTGCAGTGTGGAGTGCCCCAAGGGGCGGTACTTTCCCTGATGCTATTTAATATCTATATGCACTCCTTGCTCAGATTGCCCAGAGGTATGGGCTGGGATGCCATCAGTACTCTGACACACAGCTCTATCTGTTGTTGGGCGGCCACTCTGACTCTAAACCGAAACATCTGGACCGGGTGTTACAAGCTGTGGCTGGATGGCTTAGATTGAGCCAACTGAAATTGAATCTGACAGAGGTCCTGTGCCTGAGCAGGGGCGGGTTCAGGGTAGGGATCCCACTCCCAACCTTCAGTGGGGCTCTGCTGGTGCCAGCACCAGATGTGAGGAGCTTGGGAGTGCTCCTGGATGCTTCCTTAACAATGGAGGCACAGGTAGCAGCCACGGCCAAGTCAGCATTTTATCATCTCTGGCTGATCAGGCAGTTGGTTCCCTTCCTCGAATGCAATGACTTGGCAACAGTGATCCATGGTTACCTTGAGACTGGACTACCGTAATGTTCTCTACATGGGGCTGCCCTTGTCTCATATCCAGAAGCTACAGCTAGTGCAAAATGCAGTGGCCAGGCTTTTGATGGGCCTCCCTATGCAGGAGAACTGGCTACCGATATCATACTGAATCTACTTCAAAGTGCTAGTTCTTACCTTTAGAGCCCTTTATGGTCAGGGGCCGACATACCTAAGGGTCCACATTTCCCCACATGTTCCCCGGAGAGCAGTGTGGCCAGGGTCCCAAAATCAACTGACCTTCTATGGTCCTAAAGATGCTGGGCTGGCCAAAATAAGAGCCAGGGCCTTTTTGGTGCTGACTACATACTGGTGGAATGAGCTCCCAGAAGAGATCAGGGCCCTGCAGGACCTTATGCAGTTCCTCAGGGCCTGCAAGACAGAACGCTTCTACCAGGCCTTCAACTAAGGAGCCACCCCCCCATAAATAACTGTAAGCTCTGTCCTTCGGAGTTACCAACAACAGCCTGTGCCAGCCACATAAGAAAGAGAACAAGGAGCGGAGCAATGGGATAGGATAGGTCATTGACTTGCTGCTGCCATTGCCAAACATTGTCATCATTATTATTGCCAGGCCTAATATGTACTAGCACTTTATGACATTTGGAATGTTTTTAGAAGGTTTTATGACTGTTTTAACTGCTATCTCTGTATTTTAATCCTTTGTAAGCCGCCCCAAGCCTGCTTTGGCAGAGACGGTGGGGTGTAAATTTGATAGGTAGGTAGGTAGGTAGGTAGGTAGGTAGGTAGGTAGGTAGGATAGGATAGGATAGATAGATAGATAGATAGATAGATAGATAGATAGATAGATAGATAGATAGATAAATCTTCCTTTAGAACTGCATTTTCAAAGATGCTTGATGTGGCCACCATGCTTATTTACATGTTTGTCCCGCTTCCTCTGTCACACTTAAACTGTTTCATTTTTAGACGACTCTTTTCCCTAAAGCACTTTTCTATCGCCATGCTCCCTTATGACATTGGAGCTGGGCTAATAGAAATGTTTTTTGCATGATGGAAAGCAACAGGGAAGGAGTGGTAGAAGGGAAATATCCTGGGCCTTCTCACCTGTATGCAGTTTTTGTTTGAAAATTAGATCCCCCAACTTTTCCCCTTTCCTATGTAAAGAAGAAGAGAAGAGATTGGATTTATACCCTGCCCTTCGTTACCCGAAGGAGTCTCAGAGTGGCTTACAAACTCTTTTCCCTTCCCCTCCCCACAACAGACACCCAGTGAGGTAGGTGGGACTGAGAGAGCTCTGACAGAAATGGCTTTTTTTCAAGAACAGCTCTAACAGAACTATGGCTTGCCCAAGGTCATCCAACAGGTGGAATGGAGGGGTGGGGAATCAACCCCGGTTCTCCCAGATTAGAGTCCATGCACTTAATCACTACACTAAACTGGCTCTCAATCACACACAACAGTAAAGGACAACCACGGTTGTTTCTATCACGTCTCTCTTTAGTCCAGGCCTAAAAATGACTGTTGGGTTTCACCTGCAGTCTCTTTCTAAGTTCACTGGTTACTTACATAAGTACCGTTAACCCTGAAAGCAGACTTAATCAAAATATTTAATGTATTTGGAACAAATAGTTTATGACAATGTGGGCGAAATCAGGGAGAAAAATCATTCCTCATTTCCAATAACAACAGGAGGCTTGAAAGAGTGAGCACTTGTCCTGGTGGGAGATCTGTTGGTCTTTATGTAAAATGGAGGGCATGGAGGGGGGAGATTGTTCCAAAATCAGAAACTAACCAAAATAAAATGGGGAGGGGGAGAGAGAGAGGACAGGAAGAAAAAGGAAGTAAAGAAGAATGAAAGTAAAAGAAGGCACAGGAGCCGAGAGGGCACATCGACAATGATAACCTATAAAGGCTAAAGAAATCCTCCGTATTCAGAAACAGTGAACCTTTGTATGCCAGTTGGTGGAAGGCAATTGAGGGGGATGTTGCTATCCTTCCCTTAAGGAGCATCCGGTTAGCCAGTGTGGTAAATGGAGGGTGTTAAAGTATGAGACTTAACAAGAGAGTGATTTCAACAGTGATTTTCAGCTTTATTAAAGAGCAACAAGACAAATCAGATAACACACACAAAACAGTGGAGCACAGCTCCCTTTTTAAATAATCCGGGCTAACAAAACCACGCCCCTTCTATAGTTAACATCCAATAACATTTGAAGGATAAAGACCAATGAGGTTTGTTCTCTCTATAACAATTCAGTCAGTTCTGATTGGTTACAAACAGTGCAATATTAAGAACAACCAATAGGATTGTCGAGGCTTACAGTCCTTGTCTTGACTTCAATCGTAACATGGAAAAGAATATATTCAGTTCACCAGTCAGGACATAACAGGGGGCTGGATTAGATGGCTCTTTGCTTGGAGGTAGCATGGCTGCTGTGGTATCCTTTTCCCAGATGAGTAGCCAGGTTAGACTGTGGCAGCCAGAAGAATAACAGAGCTTTGTGGCAATGTAAAAACATTGTGACCATAAGGGGGGGGTGGTGGTGGTTAGTGTTAAGTATGAGACTCAACAACGAAGTAAGCTCAACAAGTGATTTCAGCTTTATTAATGACAAACACCAACTCAGGAACACACAACACAAACAGTGGAGCACAGCTCCTTTTTAAACTCTCCCGGGCTGTCAAAGCCACACCCATAACAAGTTAAAGACCAATGGCATTGCAGGGATAAAGACCAATCAGGACTGTTCCCTCTTTGCAACATTATCACACAGTGATTGGCTATTTACACTGGTTTCGCAGAAACCGACCAATAGGAATGCGACAGCTTAGAATCCACATTCAGAATCAAGCTTAACATGGAAAAGAATAGGCTTGATTCACAGTTCAATACATAATGCTTAGTCAGAGCTCACTGGTGTCATAGTCCAGCAATGCTCCTTCTGCCATTTATGTCAGCCAAACAAGACTGTTCATGCAACAGAACCCAAGGATATAAATAGTACATTAAACATGGAAACACTTAAAAGACTGCTGGGGAGGGTCAGACTAAAAAACTGGCATGTAGTAGCAAAAAAGTTTTACAGGGAGACAGACTGCTGTAAGAAGCTTGCACCTGACTGGATGACCTTGGGCAAGCCGTAGTTTTGATAAGAGCTGTTCTTGAAAAAGAGCAGTTTCTGTCAAGAGTTGAGTTGATATTTACATGCAGATTGGACACTTTATATCAATAGGCTTTGTATCAATAGAGACTGGGAGTGGATGGCTCACTGCTGAAAGCTATTTTCACTTTTTATAGGTCTGTGTACACCCTTCAACTTGCTTTACCAGTTTGTTGCTAGGATTGGTCCACATCCATTCTAAGAGGAGTACCTTTCTTTTTTTTTTTTTTTGAAAATGAAACTCTCTTAAAAAGAGAGAATTTTATTCTTTTTATAAGAAACAGGAAGGGTAGACAGATGGAGAAAGAAAAAGATGGAGTGAGATTTTTCCTGTTAGTGAGTGTTAGTTTAGGTTAATAACCAATACCAGTTTTGGCATCCATCGTGGTTAGAAGATCTTCTTTTTAACTATTGCAAAGTCCAAAATCACTCTGTTAATGCAGTTAGTAAAGTCCATTGGGGTTAGTAATTAAACAGCTCCTTCCAGATGTTACACGAACAGTCCTCAAAATATCTTCTTTTTAAATCTCTTCCAGTTATGGATTGAGTCCATTTTAACTTTGAAGTCTTCCGTTCCATCACCCCTTTCCCCTGGGCTGCTGTCTTCTTCGCTTGTCCCAGTTTGGAAAACTGCATCTTCCTCCCTGCTGGCGTGTCTCTTCAGAAGTTTCTGTATTTTAAAGATGAAATCCTTCTTCTTTCTTTTTTCTTTTTCCTTAAACTTCTGGCTTTCAGGCTTCCTGGGCTCCACAAACTCCTCTTCGGATGAAATTAGATCTCCAGCTTGTCGCTTGCTATGCTCAACATCCCCTTCTACTGGCAGAGTATTCTCTTTTATAAAAGCGGAATAGGCTTTGGGAGCCTCATCCACCTCTTCTTTTAATTTTTTCGCTTCACTGCCAGTTAGGGGTGCCAAGACATTTATCAAGGTAAATCCGAGATCTTCTTTCTCTTCTTCTTTAACGCCCTGGAAACCTAGAATCAAATTTGCTTTCTGTTCAATCTCCATCATCTTTCCAGTTGTTTCCGATATCTGTTTCTGTCAACTGATGAGAACACTATCCATTTTAGACAGAGTTTTGTTGATTTTCCGCAATTGTTCCAGCAGGGGGCACAGCATCTCCTTTTCCTGTTGATTGACAGCAAGCTCTTGGGGGGGGCTGTCTGGACCGGAAGTCCCTCCTCTCTTCTCTTCCGGTAACTGCAGGACTTTTTCCAGTATCGACATTTTGTTTTTTTGTTTACTTTTAAAAAGTTCGTGCCGCATCCCCAGGCCGCATCCCCAGGAAGCTAAGATGATCAAAATCTTCCATGCAACCCCAACACTTTTTCTTCTCTCAGCCCCCCTTCGCGCTCCCTTTGTGAATCTTGCTTCTCAAAGGGGTGGGAACTCCTCCCTCCTCCCTACGCTTATACACATACAGGGGGCTCCGATTTACGCTTCAAAATAGATCTCCAACTCACGATTCGATGCCACTTCTTCTTTTTATTTTAAGCCATAGCGCTGTCTTCACTCCTGGAATTCGGTGGCGCCGCTAAGTCCCATTACGGGCACGCCGCAGCGGGGCCGATTGGGGTGGGGAGAAAGCCTCAATTTCCCGGCTGTCTGCCGGCAAAGAGGCTACTCCCCAAGCGCCCCCGGTTCGGAGCCTTTGCCTAAGGCTCACTAGGGTCTTTCGCACATGCGAAGACCCCCCTAACTGCGCGTGGGCTAACCGCCTCCGGGAGCGTCCCGAGAAGCGGCCGCCATTCGCGACGCCGAAACCGAAACCAGGAGTACCTTTCTTTACTGGATCTTGTTTTCCTATGTGCCATGTATGGTAGGCTAGCTTGATCTCACTGGATTTTGGAAGCTAAGCAGGGTTGTCCCTGGTTAGTATTTGGATGGGAGGCCACCAGGGAATACCAGGATCTCTACACAGAGGCAGGCAACGGTAAGCCTGCTCTGAATGTCTCTTCCCTTGAAAACTCTGCGGGGTCGCCATAAGTTAGCTGTGACTTGATGGCTGGAAAAAAAGTGAGATAATGTGACATAATTTGTTTAAACTTCTGGCTTTTTTTTTTTTGCAGTAGTGTCTCTATTTATACGTGCATGTGTTTGTTTGTGTGTACGTCTATCCAGACTCTCCAAGTGATGGCAACATCAAATATTTGATGAAAAGGGCTCTGGCTTTTGAAAGCTTATGCCACCATAAATGTGCTGGTCTTCAAGGTGCCGTTAGACTCTTTGTGGCTTATGCTGTTAGGATTGAAAAGCAACTTCTGGCATGCTTGTCATGGAATAAAGAGTGTCTGTGTTTAGGATACAGCCAACATTTGTTTCAGGAGTTTTCCTGAAATTAAAACTCAGCTCCATACTATGCAAGGAAACAGTTTGGTGTAGTGGTTAAGTGCGCAGACTCTAATCTGGGAGAACCAGGTTTGATTCCCCACTCCTCTACTTGCACCTGGCTGGACGATCTTGGGCAAGCTGTAGTTCTGATAAGAGCTGTTCTTGAAAAAGAGCAGTTTCTGTCAAGAGTTCTCTCAGCCCCACCTACCTCACAGGGTGTCTGTTGTGGGGAGGGGAAGAGAAAGGAGGTTGTAAGCCGCTCTGAGACATCTTTGGTTAGTGAAGGGCGGGGTATAAATCCAATCCAATCCATTCTCTATCTCAATTCAATCCAATCTCTTCTCTTCTCTTCTCTTCTCTTCTCTTCTCTTCTCTTCTCTTCTCTTCTCTTCTCTTCTCTTCTCTTCTCTTCTCTTCTCTTCTCTTCTCTTCTCTTCTCTTCTCTTCTCTTCCTTCCTTCCCTTCCTTCCTTCCCTTCCTTCCCTTCCTTCCCTTCCCTTCCCTTCCTTCCTTCCCTTCCCTTCCAAGTTCCCTTGTTAGAAATGGCAGCTTTGTAGGGCAGACTCTGTGGTCTACCATAGGAGAAAAGGAAGTCCTAGTGTGCCATCACATCTCCACTGAGCTCCCTCCTGTCCCCAAGGTGCTCTGTCCCCAGGCACCCACTTCTAAATTTCTTTTCCAAGCTGGAGTTGGCATCCTTAACTGAAGGTGGAACAATGCTTATAAGCATACGTTCTAGAGCAGTGTTCTGGCTCTTCCTCAGAACAGAAGGAAAGAATGCGCTATTCATACCTTATGATAGCACAGATATCCCACCCGTTCTGTTGTACTGTCATTCTTGTGCATAAGCTAATTCTCATGTTTGAGGAGCCAGGACCTTTATAACCCCAGTATGCCTGGAACTCACAATGAACTAATGTTCCCTGACCTGCCCATTTTCCCCCGCTTTCCTACTCAGACTTATTTTAGGGCAGTTTAAAGTTTGCAGAGAATCCACATTCATGATCGATCTGTGGGCTAGCCATTGGAACTAAGTGGCACCCCCATATGCAGAGTCATTGTACCACTGAATGCCAATTGCTGGGAGGTCTAACAACAGAGGAGGGCTGTTGCCCTGGTCTTGCTCTTTCCAGGGACATTCGGAGGGCAACAGGAGCCTGGACTTGCTGGACTTTTGGTCTAATCCCGGAAGGCTGCTCTTAGAGCCTGCCCATGCAGGCAAGGTGGGATATAAATCGAAAATAATAAATAAATAAATCTTTATGGTGTCACATCTGCAAATGTACAGTAGGCTTCTCCTTCCTCTGTTAGGATGAGTTGCTTCCCTAAAAGTTTCTCCAATCGATACTTCTGTGCTCCATGGATGGAGAGAACTAATTACAGTTGTTTGTTACATACCTTGCATTGTCCTTTCTTTTCTGCATCGTTTGCTCCCTCCTTTTAGTTTTCAGAGATCCTCTAAACTCTTAAGAACTTCTTTTTTCCTTTATCCTCCCCCCTTCCTCATTTTGCCGGGACGTGTGCCTTTGTCACTTTGCAACTCAGGGTATTAACGTGAGAGCAGCGGCATTAATATTGATGCGGACCTCCCTTAGCAGGAGCTTCTTCTCAGAGTGCCAGCAGCATATAAATAGTTTTACTGGGTAATTAGTGAGCATCCAGCTGTGCTCTGATTTTATCAGGATTTTTATGTGTTACCTTTTTTTTTTTGCCTGCTCTAGACTGGCTTGGTTTCCATCCCAAATAATGCCTAAAGAAACTCTGGATGCAGCCAAGACATTCTCCTGGACAAGCCTCATGCAAATGGATGGGTGGAGCCCTCGAGTGCCCTTATACGCCAGCCCCCGCCCCCCGTCCATCACAGTGGCGCTTGTGCAAGAGAACTTCCAGTGGTTTGTGCCCCACTGTGAGCACCATTAGATCAACCTTTCCTTCATCTCCTCCTTGCAAAATATTTCATGTCAAGCAGAGGAAAGAATGAGACTTACATTTAAAAGGCATCATAAAAATGTGCAGTTGAGCTCTTAAAATTTCATTCATTCATTCATTTAGTAAAACATTTATACCCTGCCGTTCCTTTTGGTTCAAGGCAGCTTGCAATAACAAACTTGGAAATGTAGCCTTTCACTATGGAGCGCCTCCCCTCCCCCCGTGTGGGTCAATTTCCCCTTCTGTTTTCCTTTTTTATGTCTCCTCTCATTAACTAGTACTCCGTTGTCCTCAGCATTCTGTGCCTCCTAGGTGTTTCTGGTTTTTGCCATCAAGTCGCAGCTGATTTATGGCAACACACCCAGATTGCGGCTCAAGAGATGTTCAGGAGTTGTTTACCATTGCCTGCCTCTTTGTAGCAACCCTGGACTTCCTTGGTGGTCTCCCATCCAAGTATTGATTGCCACCCTCTCTAGGAACCCAGGCCCTGGGTTTGCCTTGAATTCCTAACCAGAGCTGACCCTGCTTAGCTTCCAAGATCTGACAAGATCTGGCTAGCCTGGACTATCCAGGTCAGGGACTTTTTAAATTTACCAACTCATATTTTTCTGCATATCTAGGAATTCTCCCAAGTACACAAAAGCCTGTTTTGCAGTCCTACTAATAGGCACCTGACCATTAAGTCTGCTATTATGGAGAGTGATGGGTGTGTGTGTTTATATTTAAAAAAAATAACTTACTGCTTTAATTTGGAAAAAAAATGGTTATATTTGGCATCAGTGTAAGAGACTTACAGTGGCTGTTTCCCTGGTATGAAGAGCAAGGAGAATTGACGCACCACCATTCCCTCTGTGGTCTTATTCAGCCTATACCAAAGCTTTGCTTCACTTGATCTTGACCTGCTAGACGCTGGATCGAATACTTGCAAGTTTTGTCTTAGTTTGCTCATAGCCTGCAGTAGAAATACACTGTGATGTTCTGAGTTATTTTACAGAAAGCAAAAGCATGTGATTTGGAGAAACAACAGCCAGTCGAAGTGTGAGTCAGGATTCCAACCATATATCTCTCAGGATATATGGTTAGTTTTACCTACATTTCAGCAGGGGATCTTGAGGTTTTCTCCAAGTGCTCCTTGGGCATTAACGCCACTGTTAATCAGCCAGCAAGATGGCTCAAAAGAATCTACGGGATGTGAGGCTATACTGCTCTCTGGTGGTGAGGTTAATTAGCTATTGAAAGAATGGTGGACAAAACACCCAGAAATGCTGTGGCCAGTTTTGTAACGACACATCGGGATGGTTAAATGGATTCAGACCTTCTGCATGGGTGGATTTTCTCTGTTTTCCCTTTCTCCACATTCACTTTTGTACAATCAAATGCCAAATGATTTCCCATTCAAATAAAAGAAAGACAGCGAAACGGAGGCACCAGCTCTTTAATACAACCTCCTCTATTTTCTCATAATTCTGCCGCAGTAGCAGATTCATATTTAAATGCCATGTGAATAATTTAGAAATATTTTACATCTTTTATGCATCTGAAACCCTGTGAAAAAGGATTCTTGTGCCAGGGCAGCCAGTAAAGAAGAGAATTGAATACACCTGAAGTGCTAAAAGGAGAAGGTTTTATAGGACTGAATTTCAAATTAGGAGGGGGAAGGCCTCTGAAGCTTCAGTGAGCCACGGTGGAGGCATAGGAGAGAACAAAAATTAGAAGCAGAGCACATATTAGCCCTATACAGACATCCTGATCATAGGAGCACTCACCCTGCATGACGGGAGAGCAGGAACGAGCATTTTGGCCCCACTCCCTGCCTTCATCCCATGTCCAAGTGGTCTGCATGAGGTAAATGCACAGAGGAAGTGGTAAGGATGATATTTTAGGCCTGCTTGAAGACCCTGCACATTAATCTTCCTTATGCTGAATCAGACCATTGGTCCATCAGTATTGTCTACTCAGACTGGCAGTGGCTCTCCAGTGTTTTATATAGAGGTCTTTCACGTCACCCATTGCCAAATCCTTTTACCTGGAGATGCCAGGGATTGAATCTGGGACATGCTGCATGCCAAGCAGATGCTCTGCCACTGAGTTACTTTCACATATATCTCCTTCTGATCAGCAATGCTGATTTTGGAATGTTGCTGATCATGGGGACAAGGTGTGGGTGTGGACACATCTTCCATGCATTGGCCTCATGCACCTCACTCATTGTTTGCATAGAGGCGGGGGGGGGGAGGCCAGCCCATGTGCCTGCTCTCCATCCACATGCAGTGAGCACTCACACAGTCGGGACACCTGCATAGGACTGTTGCAGACTTTATATGGAGATGGCTGATAGCCTGATGGGTGGCCTCCTGTATGCTATGAGAGTAACTAGAGTAAATCACCACACAGAGGCAGAATCTCTGTGCATGCTTGTAGCCTGCTGCTAGACAAAGGATTTAATCTTGTTGGGGGGAAAGCTCTGAAGTTCCACTCCCGATGTAGAATTATATAAACATTTTAATGTATTATAAATGTACAAGCACTGAACCTTACAGTCCAGTCACCTTGGAACAAACCACCGTCTTTTTTTCTATATGCCAGACAGAGGAAGACTTCCTACAGTGATAACCAGGCTTAGAATTTCAAAACAGTGAAAAAGAATGTACAGATGTCTGCACTATAGGGGGAATGAAGTCTGGTAAGAGACACTGTAATGGGCTATTTATTTAGTGTGTGTGTGATATACTTGGAAGTCATGGTTGATTTCTGGTGACCCCTAGTGGGGCTTGGATGTTGCAGAGAGGGGGCTTGCTATTGCCTGCCTCTGCATCCCAGCCCTGGTATTCCTTGGAGGCCACCCTTCCAAGTACTTGCCATGGTCAGCCCTGCTTAGCTTCTGGGATCTGACAAGATTGGGCTTGCCTGGGCTGTCCAGATCAGGGCAGGATATAAATTAATTAAACAGGAGAATCCTTGAGTAATTAAGGGATTGTATTCGATCCAACATAAGTAACTTCTGTATTCAGCTTTTATTAGAATGCACATATCACTGTTTTGGATGTTTTTATTGTTGCTTTTAAAATTTTATTGCTCTGGTATTTTTTTTTAAATAGATGTTTATGAACTGAGTAAAGGAATGCCAAATCTTAATTAATTAGCATTCCCAGTGTGTCATTGTGCTTTACCAACCCTTTATCCTCTCACCTCCTGTTGAGACCCTTAGCATTTCCTTGGAGCTCAGGACTATGTCTTAATTTATCCTCACAAGCAGCCCTGTGAGGTAAGTTTGGTTGAGTTATAGTGCCAGATCGTTCGGCAAACTTAATGGCTGCTGAACAAGGTTTTAAACTCTGTGGTTTTTCTGGTCTAGTGTGCTATCCAGGGCATTACATTGGCTCTCTAGTAGCATGATGGACTAGCATCTAAGAGATCCAGGTTTGAATCCATACATGGAAGCTCGCACAGTGACCTTGGGCCAGTCACACACAGCCTAACTTACCTCACAGGGTTGTTGAGAGAATAAAATGGAGGAGAGAAAAACAGTGTAAGGGAGTTTGGGTCTCCACTGGAGAGAAAGGAGGAGTATAGATTAAGCAAGTAAATAAATATTTAGTTCAACCAAAAAGACTCAGAGACAATAGAATACGTTGAAAACCCATTTTGTTGATGTCTTCTCCTCTCCTTCCTGATTTGTAACCTACGTATGCTATGTCACCCTGGAAAATGAACAGTCTGATATCATGCCTATTGGAAACACGTGTACATCTGAATGCATGTGGGTTCCTGTATGTGAGATATGGCTCTGTCCCTAACTTCTATGTATTCTCCATAAAGCCCATGTGAATTCAGTGTATACGTAATCAGGGATCCAAATGGAAGTAGAATCTGTACACAGTGTTTGATTGACAAGTGGAGGTTGGGGACAGGCCAATTTGCCAATGGGGACAGTGCTTAAGTTAATGGTATACAAGAAAACTTTATGCCGCATTATGGCTCATTGTCAGAAATGAAAGAAATGGAATCATTAGGAGCAGGTGCTAGTGTCCACACCTACTGATTTGTCTACAACCAATGAGAGACAGCTTTGAAGTTTGCGGAAAGGTTTGGATTGGGAGTGTGAGGCAAGCACAGAGGTAAAAATGCTACCTGAGATCCTTTAACTGGGGATACCAGGGACTGGCCTGGGACTTTGTAGGCAAACCATCTGTCTACCACTGAACCCTGGTACCTCCCCATAAACTTCACTCTGCCATAGTTGGGAGATCAATTCGCTTATAAATGTACTTTCTCTTGAAACTCGAGAGTCTTTTTGAGCCTTCTGAGATTTTAAAAAAATATCGAATGACCTTTAGAGCAACCATCTCATCAGTTTTCTGTATTATATTGCTGGGAAATAATTTTGTTATGTCAAACTATTATCATGTGTACATTTAAAAAAAAACACACCAGGATTTTCAGCACTGACTGTAATGAGAACTCCAGTAAATCCTTCAAGTTGAAGGTTCTCAAGTGTTTTTCTTTCCAGATGTTTCAGCAGCTTATCTTTTGCAGGGCGTGCTGCAAAGCGGATCTTCTCAGTGCTTTTCCTTGTGTCCTCTCTGTTTAGAGTTTAGATCCACAGGTATTCAAGCTCCTGCTGTTAGAAGTATCAGTGACCCTGAATCATGTCTTCACTGTAAACCACCAACCCCTTCTTATGTGCTTTTTGCTTGCTCACTTTATTTAAAAAACAAAACAAAAACAAAATTGTATCTTACAAACTTTATAGAACTCAGCCCCTAGACTTCATTAATGTTGTTTCAATCAGACTTCCTCTAGCAAAATAGCCCTAAAACACAGATTATGCATGTGCCTTACTTCATTCTCTGTGTGATATATGTGCCTTACTTCATTCTCTCTGTGTTATTTTAAGGTACAGTTTTGGGATGTCATCTGATTTTTAAAAATCTGGTTGATTTGTTTGAGTTTTAGTTGATTGTTGGTAGGAAGATCAGTTAAATCCTCATACATCTGTATTTGTGAAAAGATAACAGTTTTTTAGGAACATGGATGTTTTCTTTGTTTTTAAATGATGTGTTCATGCTAAGAGCAGGTGTTCCACCTTGTATGTGCAGGAATGCCTGCTGCTCTAAAATGGCACTTGTCCTTTACAGGTTTATAAACATTAAGCTTAAAGAACTGAAACACTAAAAACCTTTTCATTTACTAAAAAGTTGCTGTAAATTAATCAGTTGGGGTGTGTGTGTGTTGGTCAATTAAGCTAGTTGATCAGCCCAAATATTTCACTGAGTACTTGAGTCAGGCATGAGTACCGCACAACAGCTTTATCAGAATCTTTGTCTTCAACGTTATTTGTTTAATTAGTTTTACTGTGTAGCACTTTATCTTTCCCAGCTAACTGGTCTAATTAGGGCTGCCAACTCCAGCATGGGAAATTCCAGGGTATTTGAACGTAGTGGTGCTTAGGGAGGGCAGAAGTCGGGGAGGGGGGAAGGCACTTAGCCCTAGACTCCACCCTCAAAAGCTGTTCTGTCGCCTGTAGATCCCTTGTAATTCCAGGAGAACTTTAGGCCCCCCCTGGAGCTTGGCAACCCGGCCATCAACCTACCAACAAAGGAAAGCAGACTATGACCAGTACCACTGCATATAGGACTCATTATCTATTTGCGGCACATATTACCCTGTTGTGTCTGCATTGTTTTCTACTGATTTAATACCATCTTTCTGTGTTGTATTCCGTGCTCTGTATCGTGTCTAATATGCTGTGCCTCTTCAAATGTAGGTAATCTTTGTCCTAGTACATTGCTTATTAGAGTGTCTTCATATTGATTGCATCGACTTACACCGTGTAATCCGCTTTGAGTCTTGGTGAAAAAGGTGGGCTATAAATACAACAAATAAAGAAATATTTGAGGGGTGATTACAATGAAAGTGTAATGGAAACACCCTTGTTCCATGCATGTGAACATCAGTTGCTGTGGGAGAGCAAACAAAGAAGGTGGAGGGAAGGCTGTTGATGCTTGCTTATGGACATTCTGGAAGCTTCTGATTCGCCGCCATTGAGAACTGGATGCTGGATGAGGTGAACTTTAGGTCTGACTGAGCAGAGCCATTCTGTTCCTCTTTTGGAGAGCTAATAATAATAATAATAATAATAATAATAATAATAATAATACCATTTATATCCCACCTTCCCCACGAACAGGCTCAGGGCAGCTTACATTCATCGGTACAAAGTACCATAAATCCACATAAAAACATATAAAGCATTTAAAAAACAATCAAATAATCAAAGTGCTGACAGTAGTAACATTCTTTGTTGATAAGATGGTGTGCTGTATGATGTAACAAACAAAATTTCCAACTCAATGATCTTCCGGCATCATACGATGGTATAACCCAATCTCCAAACTGGGGCCAACCCATAGGGTTGTCAAGTCCATCTTCGCCCCCAGCGGGGGACTTTGGGGGGTGTTCCTGGAGGGGGTGGGGCATCCCTGACATGATGATGTCACATTGGGGATGTCTGCGCCCCCCGCCGCACACCCCTTGCGTGCGGGGAAATGCTGTGCAGAGAGTTGGCGTTTCCCCGCTCACCTGAACGCCAGCTCCATTTAAGCACAGGCAGCCTTCCCCGCATGCTCGATCTTGAGCGGAGATCGGGCTTGCAGGGAAATGCCAGCTTCCTGCACTGCCCCTTTAAGAGCAGGAAGCTGGTGTTTCCAGGCACGCCTGATCTCCACTCAAGATCGAGCACGTGGGGAAGGCTGCCTGTGAAGCTGGTGTTCGGGTGAATGGGGAACGCCAGCTCTGTGCATTTAAAGGGAGCCCTTCAAGAGAGAAGGGAGAGGGGTGGCTGTGGGTGTTGGGGCTTGGGGGTGGGGGACCCCTGCCAAACCAGGGGGTTTGGCAACCCTACCAACCCACCACCACAAACATTGGTGGTAGTGGTGAGGCGGCTCCTAGTTGAAAGCCTGGTGGAAGAGCTCCGTCTTGCAGGCCCTGTGGAACTGTAAAAGATCCCGCAGGGCCCTGATCTTTTCCAGGAGCTCATTCCATCAGAATGGAGCGGAGCTGCCACTGAAAAGGCCCTGGCCCTGGTACTAGCAAGCCTGGCAGCCTTAGGGCCTGTAATGGTCAATCAGTGTTGTGACCCTGACCGTAGTGCTCTCTGGGGTCTATGTGGGGAAAGGCGGTCCCTTAGGTATGACAGACCCTGGCGATATAGGGCTTTAAAGGTAAGTACCAGCACCTTGAAGCAAATTCGGTATGCTATTGGCAGCCAGTGCGGTGCCTTCAGCGCAGGCCAGATGTGCTCCCATCTAGGGAGGCCCATCAAAAGCCTGGCCGCAGCATTCTGCACTAGCTGCAGCTTCTGGATTTGTGACAAGGGCAGCCCCATGTAGAGAGTGTTACAGTAGTCTAATCTCGAGGTGACTCTTTTCTGACTCTTTTCATTTTAATGAATAGGGTTGCCAGGTCCCCACACCATTGCAGCAGAGGTATTTGGGGGGCATTCTAGGGGTGGGCAGGATATTGCGCATGACGTCCCCGATGTGATAATGTTACCCAGAAGCAACGTCATCACATTGGCAGCTTTGTGTGCGACTTTCTGGTTTGGGGGCAAAACTCTATGTTTTTTGCCTTTAAAACAATAGAGTTTGCCCAAAAAAACCAGAGCATCACCGTGTGATGTCCCTGGCGCAATGACATCATCCGGGAACTTCCCTGTTTGGGGGTGGGGTTTCCCCTGCTGGCCAGCTGGCCGGCAGTGGATCAAAGCCCCCACAAGCAGGGGAACCCCCACTGGGACCTGGGGGCTGGCAACCCTATTAATGAAATACATGAACACATACATACGGATACATGAAACTACCTTATAATGAATTGGACCATCGGTCCATCAAGGTCAGTATTGTCTAATCAGAATGACAGCAGTTCTCCAGGTTCTCAGGCAGAAGTCTTTTGCCTTTCCTACTGCCTGGTCTAGGGTTGCCAGCTCCAGGTTGGGAAATACATGGAGGTTTTGGGGGCAGAGCCTGAGGAGGGCAGGGTTTGGGGAGGTGAGGGACTTCAATGGAGTGTATTACCACAGAGTCCCCCTTCCACAGTGACCATTTTCTCCAGGTGACCTGATCTCTGTCACCTGGAGATCAGTTGTAACAGTGAGAGATCTCCAGCCACTACCTGGAGGTTGGCAACCCTAGCCTGGTCCTTTTAACTGAGGGTGCTGCGGATTGAACCTGGGATGCCAAACAGATGCTCTCCCACTGAGCCACCAAGGTTTCTTTCTTAGCAGCTGTAGAGCCCTTTAATTTATCTGATGGGACTGTTAACAGCCTGATGTGGAAAGAGATCTGTATCACTTAAAGACTTTTTTCTTTTTTTGCTGTTGTTTTTGTAATTTGTTGGGGGGTTTTTTTACTTTCACCCCAGAGGCAAAAAGCTGTGTTTGGAATATGTCATTGCCGTGTCCCTGGCCCCTTTATCATGTCGATGCAGTGCGGGTTGAAAGAATGAACTGCAGCCCACCCAGGGGGAGGTGCAGCGTTGCTACCAGCTTTTCAGTTCAAAGTACCTGCCTGTGATATGAAACATACCATAAAATTAATGCATTCCAGATGTCCCCAAGAATTCTCTGCCATCCGTTTCACCTACGTGAATGTTATTGAGTAGGAACTGTTCTCCTTTCACCTTGCCGTCCTCTTTTGCTAACACCCAGCGCAGTGATGGATTTAGTCAGCCCCTGAATGTTTTGAGTTGTTAGTTGCAATCATGCATTTCTTTCCAGCTGCTGTGAGAGCAAATGAAAAGAAGGCTTTTGGAGTACTGGTGTTGAGAGTTAAATGGATGTATTTGGTAAGCGCTTCATACTGCTACTGGGTTACCCCGTTGAGCTTCGATTCCCAAAAAACAAAGCGGGGGGGGGGGAGGTAGAGCTGCTGAAAGAAGTACCATTGTTGGTAAGGAAATAAACCTTGCTGCTGAGTGGAGTATAAAACCAAAGGTAATTCCCACCCAAGACTGGATCAGCGAGATGGGCAGCAGCATAAACCCTGCAAAAATGATATAACCTTTCACGGCTTTCGTAAAACCTCTGATAAAAATGTTGAGCCCACCCCCGTAGTGTCCCACAAAAGATATGTTGCTAAACATTTTGTGCAAATCAGCCCTCTTGTCAATTAGGGGTTGATTACGACTGTCTCTCCCAGGCCCACCCATCCTCTCAGCAGTTTTGAGTCCAAAGTCAGGCCTGCCCCCTGCAATTCACAAAAGCCAAGCAGTTTCTTCTTAAGGGTGAAGAACTCCCTCAGCCTTGACTTGAGTAGCTTAAGATAGACATATGCCAAGTCTGAGCCTGCCTATTTGGAGTAAATCTGTAGTCTTACATACTTGAATTTAGGAGTCCTTCACTGAATCTAAACATTGCTTGATATTGTGCTATAGCAATCTTTCAGAGGTAGATTTTCCTGTGTGGACAAGCCAGTCTAGTTGTGAATGATTGCTATAGGACAATGAAACTGCAATATCTAACTATGTGTAGATGCAACTGTAGTCAGGGCTTTTTTTGTAGAAAAAGCCCAGCAGGAACTCATTAGCATAATAGGCCACACCCAACAGCAGAAACTCATTAGCATTTTAGGCCACAACCCTGACAGCACAGCTCCCTCCCAGGATTGGCTTCCCCAGGTGCCCTGTGGCTTGCAAGGCACATGGGGAACCTGAGGGAAGGAAGGCAGTTTCTGGATCGGCTTCCCCAGACGCCCTGAAGCTGTGAGGCGCCCGGGGAACCCAAGGGAGGGGGAGGCCGTAGGCATGGCCAACTTGGAAGCCAGCCAGAACTCCATTCCTGTGTGTTCCTGCCCCAAAATAGCCCTGACTGTAGTGTATTTTTTTTCTTCTCTATGCCTATGCAACACAGGGAGAAGAAGTTTGATGAAACTGGTGGGGCAGCTTTTTAAAAATATATCATTTTTTAAATATATAGGGTAAACCACTTACTCAAGTCATCTGGGGAAATTCCTGGAGATTTGGGGGCAGAGTTTGGAGAGGGGAAACAGCTGAGCAGGAATGGGATGCCATAGAGCCCACCCTCTGAAGCTGCCATTTCCTCCAATGATCTCTGTAGTCTGTAGCTCAGTAGTAATTCTGGGAGAACTCCAGGCCCTACCTGGACATTAACAATCCTACTGTCAATCCTTCCCTCTTGTAAACCTCTCCTCTCCCAAAGTCCTAAATGCAGAATAGAGAACAGGTGTATGGTAGAACTTTTAAATAGAGAGGAAACAGAGCCAAAGGGAAATATGAAAGACAAATAAAATAAACCCAATAAACAAAACCCCTAAAAGAAAAATGGGGGAGGGTGATGAAGACAAAACACTTCTAGGCAGTCACTATATCAAGTTTCATAAAACTCCAGGAATTCAACCCAAATATTACATTTTGTTTTTGCAGTCCCATCTATTGAATGCATTCCCCCCCTTTTTTCTGGTAAATTCAATCATTCTTCTGTCCAGGTTTTTATATCTGCTGGAGTTACAGCTTTCTGGCATTGGAGAATAAAGAATGGAGGGGGTGTGGAGCAATTTAAGTATTTCTGATTGTAGTGGCAAAATCTTTCAGTGTTGTATTCAGATTTATACTCTTTCCTATCTCATCATTTGTAATTGGGGTGGGGGTGGGGCTGGTATTGCACCAACCAGGAAGATACATTTGGAAGATCTGTTCCATGACTTTGTACAACTCTGGTGCACGTTGGTGGCAAGCCTTACAAATAGTAATAAAACATATGCTTGCTCACATTGAGTGGGTGCATTTGGGAGGTAACAATTTGAAAAGTCATTTCCAGATGCTTCCCAAGCTGAGGTTTGATTTGCTTATGCTTTGTACAGATAATCTCTTTTTTAGAGACTTGGAGGTGATACCGCAGAGCTTTGCCATGTTCAGTTTTTTTAATTTTGCAACGTGGTTTCTAGTCAAAACAAGTTTTGCAGGGGTTTGTAGTATTTAAATTGTACTTTAGAATAGCCTAAACCTAGCGTTCAGAAGCATGGTGCTAGAGACAATGTTGCTAGAGACCATGTCCATCTTGGTTGTGACTTTCAGGGCATACAGTGGGGTACACACTTCCATATGCGTATACTTCATGCACAGAGCATCTATGATACTTTACTAATTAGAAGTGCTTAATTAGAGGATTAGAAAACCTTAATTTGATCCACTACTAAATCAGCTCCCTCTTATTCTTTAATGCTGGAAGGCTGTAACACTACCACATACAAAAACTGACACAAAAGAATTATTTGATTCACTACAAATTAGCAGTTGTTTTATATGGAAGGATGGGTGCTTATTGACTGAGAGTTTATGTATCCTGCCATCCCCGCCCGCCCCCCCCCAAAAAAAACCCCTCATCAATTGTTCTTGGAGAAGACTCTGGAGCTTAGTTTAGTCAATTTCATCATTTTTTAAAAAATATACTGCACTTTTCTCCCCAAAACAGGCTATGTACCTAACTGCTGTCAAGTTACAACTGTTTTATGTCAATCCCAGCATGAGGCTTTCAAGGCAAGTAAGAAACAGATGTGGTTTGCCATTGCCTTCCTCTGCAGAGTCTTCCTTGGTGGTTTCCCATCCTACGACCTTGCTTCGCTTCCAAGCTCTGGCAAGATCGGGCTATACCATGCCGCTTTGCCTCCATCAAGAGAGCCAGTTTGGTGTAGTGGTTAAGAGCAATAGACTCTAATCTGGAGAACCGGATCTGATTCCCCACTCCCCCACATGAAGCCAGCTGGGTGACCCTGGGCCCATCACAGTTCTTTCGGAGTTCTCTCAGCCCCCTAAAAACAAGTCTAGCTCATCACTAAGAGCTACAACTTGTGGCTGCCAATCTTTGGATCTCCTGGCTATTCTACATACAATGCCATACAATAATAATTATTATTAATTCTCTTCCACTTTTATCCTCACCTCAGCAATCCTGTGAGGTAAATTAGGAGGGGCAGGCCCAAGGTCACCTATTGCGCTTCCATGTCAGGATGGGGATCTGAACCGGCATCGGGCCAGACCCTGGTGTGGCACTCTAAACACCAGGCCGCAATGGTTCTTTGATTAGTGTGCACTTTGGGCGAGCAGTAGCTGCTTGATCAATGGAGCACAACTGCCAACCCCTTCCTCCCATTATTTTTGAACAGGTATTTAAGTTATTTGGTAGTTTGATCAGGTCTCATGCTACAGTAGTGCTAAAGGAAAATTTTAGTTTTGCTACAGAAACGATAAACCTGCCCATAGCCTTAGAAGCTCTATTTCTTTCTTTCTTTCTTTATTCGAATTATTAATTGCCCTGTCCCAGCTTATGCCGGGCTCTACCCCTGGGCTGATCGAGTATTGTCAGGTGCTAATAGAGGAACAATTCTGTACATGAGGCTTCTTTATGGAATGTCGTGGAGGCCCTAGGAATGCCAGCAAGGTGATTTGAAAGAATGGGAGCAGGTGATTGAGTAAAGGAGATGTTCGAAAAATTACTATTCATTGCAAATATGTTGTTGCATACCGCTAATTAATTTTTAAACAGGCTCACTAGGGACCTCATTGCTAAAACATGACGATTTATCCTCTGGCACAATAACTGTTAATCCAAAACAAAACAGAGAGGAACCTTGTGAAGATTGGGTCTTGCTCAGCAGGCACAATCTGCTCGGTTTTTATATTAAAAAAAATATTAATGGAACTTCAGAAAGATTTTAAGGTTTTAGGCAACGAATGCTTCCAAATCTGGAAATGAATTGGTGTGATTGGGGTGGGTGGGAGGGATTTTTTAAAAACTGGAATGTCACTTTTTGGAAGATGGAAAAGGGGAGGAAAGAAGGTGCACCAGCTAATATTAGAATGTGCATCTTTAGTGTAGCAGAGAGAGGCTTACTTTGAAACATCCTGAATCGCAGCACTCGAGATGGCATCAGTTTCTGATTTTTTGAAGTTAGATACTCTTCCTCCTTCTTGTTAGGCCCAGCGTGAGGTTTCATGGTGGCAGAGTTTCCACTTAACCCACTTACAGCAGGACTCCTCCAGTGGGTGCTCCCATGTCCTCCGTGATTGCTCAATAGAGCAGCTGGAGGGGAAATGAGAGGAAGAAGCAACATAGCAACACCACTTTCAAGTTTTACCATAGGGTTTTGGGGACACCCTAGAGCATAGTGATGTCAATTGACATTTCCCTTCCACATGGCCTGCCCTCCAGAGCTCCTGAGGGTTGAGGGCAGAGGCCTGGCAAGTAGGGTAGGCTGGCATGCAGTGGGAGACTGACAGTGTTGTTACATGGACTTGGGGAGGGCACTATAGCTTTACCATTGAGTCTCTGCAGAATTCTAGAGCACCATGATGTCACTTCTGGGCTCACTCTGTAAACGATGCAACAGTGTTTCTTTCTCCCTCTCCCCCCCGCCCTTTGCCAGCCTATCAAGCAACAGTGGTGTTTGGGGTGTTGCTAGCAGGAGGTCTCCCGATATAGCTATCTCCTGGCAATTTTACATGGAGGTATGTTTAAGAGCACTGAATTCACCTTTGCCACTTAGTGCTTGAATGTTCAGCTCCTCTCCCACAGTTGGTGACCCCATATGAAAAACAGGCTGTTTAAAATGCGCTTGTGCACAGAAGTTTTTAACAAGTGTATGCATTGAGTTTCTGAATCGATTAGCGGCCATGCAGGCAGGTTGATTTGCAGTTAAAACCTCCCTTTGCTTTAGAATGATCTTGTGATTGATTTCGGTATTTATACCCCACTTTTCTCCCTAAGGGGAACCCAGAACGGCTTACAACATTGTTGTTTTCTCCTGCATTTTGTCCTCACAACCGCACAGTGTGATAGGTTAGATTGCGAGAGAGTGTCTGGCCCACGTATCCACTGCAGAATGGGAATGTGAATACGGGTCTCCCAGATCCTATTCTGACACTCTAACCATCACACCATGCCGGCCTTTTCTGCGTTAGAGCCCTCCCAGAGACATCATGGATCCACCAGGATATTCAAGAATGGAGATAGGGCTTCCATTCAGGCTTGCACAGAAATCCATCTCCCTTTTGGTTACCTTGGAAATAAGGACCCTTAGACCTGATGTGCCCTAGATGAACTTAAAGAGGGATTGCAGTAGAACGGAGTTCATACATCTGAATGCACGTTGGCAAGGGGTGGAGTCTTGTTGATTTCTTCCACCAGCAAGTCCCATGAGTTTAGGCCCCCCAAAAACTGATTAGCATCCCACTTTGAATCCTCTTCGTGTTTGCATTCCTCCATGGCTATTTTTATGGTTTTGACAAAAAGTCTCTAGAACCATTTTTCACCCAGCACTAGAGATGATGCACGGACCTAGCATTGATCTGCCAGCAAATGGAACTGTGAGGTGCACTGCTTGTGCTGTATATTGATAATATATATATAATCTTGAGGTATCTTGAAGAAGAAGTTGACTTTCTCTGGCTTTCATTTCAGACACATAATAGCATCGCTTGCCCTATGATAGATTTTATATGGCCTGGTTTTAAGGGGGGGGGGACCCCCACACAATTGCATAACAATCTTAAACCACCAGCAGCAGCTTTAAGAGGCTTTTCCCCAAGACTCCAGCCAAACCACCCGGCCAAAACTGACCAATAAAACGTCCCTCTGTTAGCTGCACATTGGTAAGATGTAGACTGTAGCCCACTCATTTATTTCTCAGTATCCCCCAGGGCTTCTCCTGGTGTTCTTGTCACCATCTCTTTACCCTGTCTTGCCGCATGTGTCATTCTTATTTTATGTTTTCTGCGTCTGCTCCCACAGAAAATCTATTATTAGTCTCTAGGGTGAATGTCACTGAGTAGGATTATTTATACATGTAAATCAGAGGACTGGGGGATTGAAGTTATAATGACAAGCTCCTCCAGTCTGATGCAGGTGATTACGACTCGGCAGATTTCTTTCTTTCTGCCAGAATCCATGTACCAATAGAGGCGATTTACTGTTGGTGCAGATGGGACTGTTGGGCTGTAAATCTGAATGCTGGATGTGTCCACTTGCTTGTTTCTTAAAATCCCCCCTCCCCTGGTGGTAAATCAAATCCCATGCTTCTTGAAAAAGATCAGGGGAAATGAGCTTGATATGATGGCAGAAAGGCTTCTGGTATTCAGGAAAAAATGAGAAACCAGGGACTTCCTTGAGTTTCTGCTGTGCACCCTTGAAAGATTTCATCGGAACAGTCATTCTCACAACTTGTTTGTAGAGAGCCCTGTAGGCTGAGATCCCTACAGTATGATTGAGCCAGTCATAAATCCTAGCAATGTACCATTCCACTGAAATCAGTAAGATTTCTGAGGCAAGTGTTTATCTACGGTATGGATCATGCCTACTAATGCTCCCAGGATCACCTGGCTGGTCCACCATTATGCTGCTCCAAACCCACTGTGACAGTGAGTCTGCGGTGAGCCCATCTGACACATGGGAGATGCTGACAGGATGCTGAAGAGGCTCGGCATTGGCTAAAGCCCGCAGGCACAAACTGATTAGCCCATTGCTTGTGGAGGGGGTGGACATTAGGGCATAAAATCTTTCACTAACAGGGCAGAGGAGAATGGTTGAGGGATCTTGTTCACTTTTCATCCTGTGCAATTAACAGAGCCATGAGGAGAGGAGGATAAACAAGGCCTTGGTGCTGGGTGAGGGGGAGTTAGCCATTTCCAGTTTGGTGTAGTGGTTAAATGCGCAGACTCTAATCTGGGAGAAATGGGTTTGATTCGCCACTCCTCCACTTGCACCTGCTGGATGACCTTGGGCAAGCCATAGTTCTGTCAGAGCTGTCCTTGAAAGAGCAATTCTTGAAAGAGCTCTCTCAGCCCCACCCACCTCATGGGGTATCTGTTGTGGGGAGGGAAAGGGAAAAGTGTTTGTAAGCTACTCTGAGACTCCGAGTGAAGGGTTGGGTATAAATCCAATCTCTTCTTCTCTTCTTCTTTCCCTCATGCCATTTTCCTGATTTAACCATCCTATTTGTGTATAAACTCAAGGCCTTGATGCTGGGTAAAGGGGTGGTGGTGGTTAACCCTACCCCCCTATGCCATTTTCCACACTGAGCTGCTGTTTGTGTCTGAACACAATTTCATTAGGAAAATAGTATGAGAGGACCAGTCCTCCTACATGCCTTGTCTCATTTGTCTTCACCCCCATTATTGTCATTTAGAGTTGCCAACTGAGGTGGGAAATAGAGACACATATAAATATAAAACTGTGATGAATTATTAGGACCAAATTACTATCAAAGTTACTTCATTAATTCATAATACTTACTCATGAAACACTTCACATATACACCATACAAATCCTTAAAGTTGTGTTCATCATAGTATAAAGCAAAAAACACCTAATTGTTTATATATAGAACTAAAATCTTTCAATAAGGAAAAGTCTCTTGTCATTCCATCTCTGGACCCGGCCGAATTGGCCAATTGTCGGCCGGTGTCCAGTTTGCCCTCTTTGGGCAAACTTATTGAGAGGGTGGTGGCATCACAGTTACAGGGTTTTTTGGATGATGCTTCTGTCCTTGATCCCTTCTAATCCGGCTTTCGCCCGGGTCACAGGACAGAGACAGTGCAGGTCGCCTTGACTGATGACCTCCGTAGGCATCTGGATTGGGGTTGTATGGCAGCTCTGGTGTTGTTAGATCTGTCGGCTGCGTTCAACATGGTCGACCACCAGTTGCTGACCCACCACCTCACCGACGTGGGGATTCAGGCGTTTGCCTTTCAATGGTGCCTCTTTTCTCCAAGGTCGGGGACAGAGGGTGGTGATAGGGGATCAGCGGTCTCAGAGACACCCCATTGATTGTGGGGTGCCTCAGGGGGCCGTGCTGTTCCCTATGTTGTTTAACATCTACATGCACCCCCTTGCCCAGATTGCCCGGAGTTGTGGGCTTGGGCGTCATCAATATGCAGATGACACCCAGCTCTATCTGATGTTGGGCAGCCGGTCGAACTCTGCCCCGGATGACCTGAATTGGGTGTTACAAGCTGTGACTGGATGGCTCAGACTGAGTTGGTTGAAACAAAACCCGGCAAAGACGGAGGTCCTGGGCCTGAGTCGGATTGGTTCAGGGTTGGGGCTCCCTCTCCCGACCTTCGAAGGGTGCCGCTGGTGCCAGCATTGGAGGTTAGGAGTTTGTGAGTGCTTCTGGAGTCCTCTTTAACGATGGAGGCCCAGGTAGCAGCCACTGCCAAGTCGGCCTTTTACCATCTCCGGCTGGCTCGGCAGTTGGTCCCCTTCCTTGACCACAATGACTTGGCCACCGTGATCCATGCAATGGTCACCTCGAGGTCAGACTACTGTAACACTCTCTACTTAGGGCTGCCTCTGTTGCAAATCCGGAAGCTGCAGCTGGTGCAGAATGCTGCAGCCAGGCTGCTGATAGGTCTCTCTAGAAGGGATCACATTCAGCCCGTGCTGAAAGCACTGCACTGGCTGCCAACAGCGTACCAGATTCGCTTCAAAGTGCTGGTTTTGACCTTTAAAGCCCTGTATGGCCAGGGTCCGGCCTACCTGAGGGACTGCCTTTCCCCATATGTTCCCCCAAGGGTACTTCGATCAGGGAGCCAACACCTCCTGGAAATTCCAGGCCCCAAGGATGTGAAATTTGCTGCCACAAGAGCCATTTTGGTGGTGGCTGCTACCTGGTGGAAGAAGCTCCTGGAGGAGATCTGGGCCCTAGAGGACCTTGCTTAGTTCTGCAGGGCCTGTAAGACAGAGCTCTTCCCCCAGGCTTATGATTAGGAGCCGCTGCCATCACTACTTCATCATTGTTAGCCATGTGCCATCGCACCACTGCCATCTTTGGTGCAGGGTAGCCCTGGAAGGAGCGGGGATGACAATCCACTGTTCAGCTGCCGGGGATCACAATCTGCCCCATCTTGTTTTAATATGTTTGTTTTAACAATCTTGAATGTTGGTCTATATGTTCTATTGGGTCTTATACTGGTTTAATGTGTTTTAAAGTTGGCATGCGTGCCCCGTTGTAAGCCGCCCTGAGCCTTCGGGGAGGGCGGAATACAAATCCAAATAATAATTAAATAAATAATTCCATTACCATATAGACACAGATAGATACAAGGTCTCTTATCACTTTGTAGATGTATAAAACACACCGGAGATGTGCAACAGATTCACAGCAGTCCAAATGTTAGCGCTTCCCTCCGTCCTGTGACTTGTAATTTCTTCTTACGTTCAAAAAAAGTTTACATTTATACATTGAAGATTTTATATAGAGTGAACTGTGATTGTCCTTGTGTGCACTGTGTGAGATGTGAAGATGAATGAAATGTTTGGACAGTGTGGAGTTCTGTCTTTGTCCTTGAAATGGACTCTATCTGCAGAACTTGGTCAGATGAAACCACTGTGTCCAAAGAAACTTGTTTTGAGCATGGAGATTTTCTGGAATTACAACCGATCTTCAGACTACAGAGGTCAGTTCCCCTGGATAAAATGGCTGCTTGGAGGGTGGACTGTATTGCCTCTAAATTCCTCTGAGTTCCCTCCCCTTTCCAAATCTCAACTTTCTTAGGCTGCACCCCAAATCTCCATGAATTTCCCAACCTGGAGCTGACAGCCCGGATTAATGTATATTTAAGTGGGAAATCCAATCACAGATCTCCTGCCATCACATCTAGCTTGGCCCTGGGATTAAAGCTCATACCCTTTGGGTTTTTGTTATGTGTAATATCAGAGCTGGGATGATTTTTCCATGTGCAGAAGGAATATGGCATCTGGTTTCACTTCCAGCTGCTGGCAGCTTGAGATCTATATTTTGTGTTGTGCAGCGCAAAGAGAAAATAAAGTGCTGAATTGTTTGGCATTATCAAGGATTTCTGCACCCCAGGAATCCTGCATAAAGAGATGGAAATTCTGGCTGCTGAAGCCAAGAAACATGCGGAAGTATATGAATTTATTACGTTTTATCTCATTCTCCCGCAAACAGCACACTGCAAATGTCAAAAGATCATCTATTGTTCCATCATTTATAAAGATTTTTTTTTTTGTTTTTCGGTTGTAATTTTTTTGATGTATGGCTTATAGAGGCTGGAAAGAAATTGGAACTGGGGATACAGGCAGGCTCTTCTGCTGGTCGAACATGCCATTTGTCTGGCCGCAGAACTACATGCATTTAAATTTCTCCCACTCCCAGTTCTTAATTTAACAAATGTAATTAAGGCTGAGGTAGGTGCTCGGATTATTCATTTACTCCAGATGGAAAAATTAAATTGAATGCAAATTTTGTAATCAGACGTGAAGTTCAGAACGTCGAACGTGATGGGGAAGTGGCAGCCAGTTAATAGGGGACACTTTCCCTAAACAGTGCCCAAGTTTAGAGGCAGGGATTATTTGAATAATTGAGGTGGCATTTGATAAGATATCTGATTGCTGATATCGCCTTAAAATGAAGTCCTTGTAATTCTCCTCCAAGAAGGATTAATCTGTGTAACAGGGTATGCTGGAGGAAGGAAAAAAGGAGACGGGGAGGCTGCTATTCCAATTCACTTCACTCTTGAATTTCAGACTGATTATTCGTGGCCTTTCCTGTTTCTACTATCTATTTATTAATTGATTTATTTAGTAATAGGTTTTATTTTTTTTCTAAACGTCTCTCCCTTTTCCACCAAGACTGGCTTTGAAGATAGGTTACAGTTCACATTAAACAATGCAAAAAATACGCACTGAAGCTGGCTTAAAACAATAGGACCTACAGTCTGAAATATACAGAACAACCAGGGTAAGCAGTGGTTCTGAATGTGCCCACTTTATTTGACTTCAGAGGCCTTGACGAAAAGGACTGTTTTAGCTCAGTACCAAAAAGCTTATGGAAAAGGCCCTGTGTTTGGTAGCCATCACCTTCCTGAATTTCCAAAGGGCGGAGGAAGTGCTTGATATTTTTTTCCCCTATTAGGGTTGGGAAATCCCTGGAGATTTGGGTGGAGCCGGGGGGCAGTATTTGGGGAGGGCTGGGACCTCAGCAGGGTGTAGTGCCATAGAATTCACATTCCAGAGCTGACATTTTCTCCAGGGGAACTGGTCTCTGTTGTCTAGAGATCAGTTGTAATTCCAGGAGATCTACAGTTCCCACCTGGAGGTTGGCAAGCCTACCTATCTAGCAGCTTTAAAAAAAAATCCTACCTTTCCTCAAAGGCGCTCTGAGTCTTATATGTGGTTCTCCCTTCATTTTATTGTCACTGCAACCCTGTGAAGTAGAGGTTGTGTGACTGGTCCAAGGTCTTCCAGTAAATTTTATAGCATTTTAGGGATCTGAAATTGTTGTACTTGGTTGCAAAAGTAAGATTGTAGGTAAGTTATCATGGGTAAGTCCTGGGGATAATATTCTACCATTACATTCCCAGGAAATTCCCTCCCTTTCTGCATTATCAACTATTAATGTTATGTTGGCATTGACATTAACCATGGTTAAGGCTAACCATGGTTCTCAATGAACTAGAATTTGTAACCTCCTTACACCAGAGAAAGACATTATTGGTGTTTTTATTATTCCTATATCTTAATTTTTCAAATTGCAACTCTGAAGGATTGCTTGGGTGTCAAAGACCAGCCTAAAAATCCTGACAGTCTTCGAACTCCACCCAACAAGAAAGGAAGGTGAGATTCTTCCCCCCCACCACCCGGAATTTAAATCACTTAAGATAAGTTGAATGTTATCTTAAGGTTGAAAATTGCTTGTTTGCTTTTCCAGCTGGAGCTGTTAATTCAGAACAATTAACATGCAGTTTAAAACTGAAATGAAGCATATGGAAGTGGTCCCAAAGAAAAGAGTCTCTCTCTCTCTCTTTCTTTTTTTTACGGCATCTCTTTAGTATCAGATAGGGAGTCTGGAAAACAGGCTGTTTACCGCAGGAGGCAGGAGAACCGGTCCTGAGCTCCTTAGCAGCAGGTGCAGCATCATTCACTTTCTTCAGGGAAATAACAAAATGCCTGGTATAACCCACTCCAGCAATACATCTTCATTTTAAGTACTTGTTTGATTCTCAGTTCAGCAAATCAAGTCTTAGCAGAGCAGTTGATTTCTCTCCTTTGTTACCTCAACGCAGGTTAATGCATCCCGTAGCCGCTAAGTACAGCTTTCGTCTTCCCCACCAAGCCACTAAGGATGCTTTTAATCTCATATCAAAATCACCCTGAGCCCTTTTCAGACCTTCAAAACTGTGTAGCAGGACAGGTAGGATGGCTCCTGTTGTCTATACCCAGTCACGTTGCATATTGATGGGGTCCCAGGCTTATTCTTGGGCATCTCCCTCTGAAGAATCTTAGGCAGCAGATGTTGGGGAAGACTTTTCTCTGCTTCAGATGCTGGAGAGCCACTGTTAGTCAGATTAGATAACAAAACAGGAATCCATTGGCCCCTTAAAGACTAACAAAGTTTATTCCAGCATTTTGTCTTACACTTCTGGTGAGTTCTGACTCACAAAAACTTAGGCTGGCATGAAATAAAGTTGATATTTAAAGTGCTACTAGACTTCTCTTTTGCTTTTCTGTAATGGACTAACATGGCTACCCCTCTAGAGTAGATAATAGTGAGCTAGATGGGCCAATGATATGATGGCTCATCTGATAGCTTGGTTCTCTGTGCTCAGAATACACACGCATTCACCTTAGGGATTCCAGCCTCCTGGTGGGACTTGGGGATCCCCTGGAATTACAGTTTATCACCAGACTACAGGGATGAGTGCCCCTGGGGAAAATGGCTGCTTTGGAAGGTGGACTCAAAGGCATTATACCCCACCGAGGTCCCTGTCCTCCCCAGGCTCCATCCCCAAATCCCCAGGAGTTTCCCAACCTGGATCTAGTAACCCTGTCTCCCCATTCCCTGCTGATGGCCAGGCAACCCTAACTTGTATCTCTGTACTTACTTTCTGTGATGAGGCAACTTACATTTTGTAGGGCTCATGCAGAGCCTACATGCATGAACTGATGTACACAGAGCCAATCAGTGCCCAAAATTGGGAGCAGGGGAGCTTGCCATTTGTCGACTGTACATCAGTCCCTTCTTGGGCCTGTTATCTCATCAGAATGCAGATAATAGATTGCACTTTTGAGAGCTTACCCACAAATACCTTCCTGCATATGGATTGCTAGCAGATCAGGGAGGAGAAAACCAAAATTACCTTTCCGCCTGAAGGGCATTTGCACTGGGAGAGTGTTATGTACTGACACAGTTTCCCTGTACCCAGAGCTGCCAGATAGAAGGTGAGCTTGGGGAAAAACACAATAGAGCAGCAGGATCCTGGCAGCCATCTATTGGGATGTGATTAGTGTGTAAATAGCCTATTGTTGGGAGTTGGTGTGTCATTTGATGGGATTATAAACAGGGCTTTGGCCCTGCTGGAGTTGTCTTGTAGTTGGAGCTGATTCACAATAAACTATAAGCCGATCATTACTACATGTTGAACCCAGTATATTTCAGAGAGCATTTGTATGATTTCCCCCATCGGCAATCTGATGTGATAACTGCCTTGGCAGACAGTACAGGAGAAGCCTACATTAGAAATGGCAGAGGTCAACTGAATGGTCACAAGGCTGATAGCCATTGCAGTATTTCCTTGTCAATATCAGTGTGGTCATGGAGACCTGGATGTCTCACAAGACTTCCTCACCTGATGAAGGACGTTCACAGATTTTAAGGCCAATCAGCCAAATGGCTAATGAAGAGCAGCTTGGGAGATGAGCAAACCCAGAAGGCTCAGCTGCAACAGGGAGATAGAGGAAAGTGGGCAATGTCTTATCTAAGCCCAAAGGTTTAGGAGACACAGTGTGTGTGTGTAAGTGTAGGAGTCTGCATTCAGGAAATAAGGCTGCAAAGTGACCTTCCTTCTCTGGGCAAGGAGCTTCCCCCCAGAGGGTTGTTTAACCTTTCTTCAGTCTCGGGAGGAGGTGGAGACTTAAGGCAATGTCAAGTCTGTTTTAAAGCTGGGAAGGAAAGCTACCCGCCCGACACATTGCTGCAATGTGGCATTTCTGTCGTTAACTTTCACACTGGCTCTGTGCTCTTTGCAGGAGAATTGGCATGAATATTTGTAGAGGGTTTGCCTAATGTCACTGTGAATATTCCAAAGGTAATTTTTGCCCATCTAGAGGGAACCGCTGGGTCATCTCCACTGCCTTTTCCCTCCACCCCTGGGTGTGTTGCTCTGACACTTGTCAGCCCTAACTACTGTAAACTGATGTTCGGCGTCCGGATTTTACTACCAATGTCGGGGGTTAAGCAGCGCTCTGTCTAGAAGAATAATGAAATGATGTAACCCCCACATGCAGGTGCAAGTAAGGAGACCCAGCCTGCCTATAATGAAATAGTTATGACACTTAATGGAAGCTGGGGGCAGATAAAGAACAAAGCCATAAATTCAGCCCTTTTTTAAAAAAAAAGGAAAAGGAAAAAATTATTCCGGAGGTGAGAGACATAAACCCATTTAAAACATTTCAGCATTGGGGAGCAAAGATCCGAGATCATTATTTTTGTGCGAGGATATAAAATACTAAACACCGTCTTTATTAGACCCTTTTATGAAAGTCTGTATAAAATACGGCTACTTTGAAAGTGAATTTTTGCGGGCTGAATGAGAAGCACTTTAAATAATTATCTAGATTTCTCCGGAGAGAGGCCCCAAAGTTCAACAGAAGATGCTGTCTGTTTCAGATGTATTTTAAGAGCCCTTGCCACCTCCTCAGAGTCCCCCTTTTTCTTCCTTGCAAAAGTCAGGTTGCTACAGCGATGTCACAGTGGAATAATGTGACAACTCTTGCATGAAAATATGCATGAGGACTCTCTTGCATCAGCAGACTTGGGAGTTGTTCTGGGAGGCTGTTGCCTTTGTTTGGCATTTGCCACTTTGCCATGTTACTAGTCACTCACAAAACAAACATTGGCAAGAGACTGTGCTTCAGCAGAAGAGCACCTGTGGCACATGCAGAAGGTCCCAGGTTCAATCCCTGGCATCTTCAGCATGAAGATCTCACATAACAGATGTTGGGAAAGGCCTTTCTCTGCTTGAAACCCAGTAGAACTACTACCAGTTAGGATAGACAGTGACGATGGACCAATGGTCTTACTTGTGTAAGGCAGCATTCATATCTTCATTCCTTACTTCAGGATGTCTCCAACAAGGTGCCCCAAGGCCCTCGTCAAGTTTATGCCCAAGCTAATGAACCCATGGTAGGTGATCTTCTCCATAGTAAATGGTGGTGTTACCCGAGAAAAAGTTCATAAAAATGTTATGTCCACCATAAAAACTGTAATATGGCATTCTGCATGATCCAGGCATTAACATTTCCCAGACAGTTATTGTGAGATAATGGTCCTAGCTATAACTCAGCTCTAACGTTCCTTCAAGCAAATGTTATGGAGGAATAAATGACTTCCCGATTACACTGAAGGAGAAAGCTTGAGAAAGAAAGTTCTTTTTGGTTGTAAAATTCACATGCGATATAGACGGTCCGGGAGGGAGAGAGCATAGAATGTTTATAATGCATCCTTTTAAAGCTGAAGTTTATTCGGAACTGTGCCTTCTATGCAACAGCTGTGGAAGCCACTTTCTCTCTACGCTACATGTGTTTTAAATCGAAGGACATTTTACAACCAATGTTTCCTCCCTCTTGCTGCTCTTTGTTTCTTTGGCTCCTCTCAGTCAGTTCAGATGGAACAAGCATGAGCAGCTGGATCCCACCATTTGAGACCTTGAATATAAATCAGAGCACTTTCAGACATTGCTCCCTGTAGGGGTGGTGGTGCTGAACTGGGAAGTGCCACATGAACTGCCTTGACACTTCTTCTTGCAAGATTTTGGAATCACCAGTGCTGTTTTGGCATGATGCTACCCTGTCATTCATGTTAGAACACTGAAACTAGCAGTGATCAACATGAGGATGGACATCATCAAGAAGGAATATAGACAAGCTGGAACATGTCCAGAGGAGGTCAGTGAAGATGGTGAGGGGTCTGCAGGCCAAGTCCTATAAGGAAAGGTTGAAGGACCTGGGTATGTTTAGCCTGGAGAGGAGACAACTGAGAGGTGATATGATAATCTTCTTCAAACACTTGAAAGGCTGTCATATAGAGGATGGTGTGGAATTGTTTTCTGTTGCCCCAGAAGGACCAGATCCAATGGATTGAAATTAAATCAAAAGAGTTTTCGGCTAAACATTAGGAAGAACTTCCTGACAGAGTGGTTCCTCAATGAAACAGGCTTCCTCGGGAGGTGGTGGGCTCTCCATCTTTGGAGGTTTTTAAACAGAGGCTAGGTGGCCATCTGGCAGCAATGCTGATCCTGTGAACTTGGGCAGATCATGAGAGGGAGGGCAGGAAGGGTTGCCTTAGTGCTTAGTTCTTGTGGCCCTTTTTTACACACCCAGGGAAATGCTGATCACCCCTTTGGGGGTCAGGAAGCAATTTTTGTCCAGGCCAGTTTGGCCGGGGATCATGGAGGTTTTTTGTCATCTTCTGGGAATGAAATGGATCACTGGAGGCATGGGGGGAGGTCTTTGTGGATTCCCTGCATTGTGAAGGGGGTTAGACTAGATGACCCTGGTAGTCCCTTCCAACTCTATGATTCTATGATTGTCTATGACCACTTTTCCAGTTGCCAGGATTCGGTACCACGAGGGTTGAGCAGGAACAGTGTTAAAATGAAATAAAACAAAATAAGTCAAGTTATTGTATAGTGCAATAAAATACAAATTAAAAAGCATAGGCCTTGAATTTACCCTCTAGATTGAAACCACTGGACTAAATAGCCATCAGGGTACATTAAGTTATACAAATAAGTAATATATACAAATAAATACTATACAAATAAGACCACAATCGCAGAAAGCCTGACCAAACGTGTTTCAGCCCAGTGGGCCTTCTTCAGAGATCACTAATACAGGTGTACACGTATGCACCAAGAACAATTGTTGGTATAACAAAGTTTGAGTCCGGTGGCACCTTTAAGTCCAACAAAGTTTTATTTAAGGTGTAAGTTTTTGTGTGCAAGCCCACTTCCTCAGACACAAACGCTTCCTCTGAGGAAGTGTGCTTGCACACGAAAGCTTACAAGTTAAACAAAACTTTGTTGGTCTTAAAGGTGCCACTGGACTCAAACTGTGTTCTGCTGCTTCAGGCCAATGTGGGTACCCTACCCACCTGAACTGTTGGTATAATAAGCCTAACAGGTATTGATTGATTCACATTTTATACTGTATGGCCAAATGGTGACATCATTAGGATCACAGATCTTGTTCCATGATTTTCATAGGTAAAGGTAAAGGTTTCCCTTGCTCAAGAGCCAGTCGAATCCGACTCTAGGGTTGTGGTGGTCATCTCCGTTTCAAAGCCAAAGAGCCAGCGCTGTCCGAAGATGTTTCCGTGGTCATGTGGCCAGCATGACTAAACACCAAGGCGCACAGAACGCTGTTACCTTCCCACTGAAGTGGTACCTATTTATCTACTTGCAATTTCTTGCTTCCAAACTGCTAGGTTGGCAGGAGCTGGAACTAGAGACGGAAGCTCACTCCGTCATGCGGCACTACTCAGGTCTCGAACTGCTGAACTACTGACCTTCCACAGCCTGCAGTTCAGCATCTTAACCACTTGAGCCACCGCAGCTCACACATAAAAATATATGGTTGTAAATGATATCTAATTTTGGCAGTTCATTCCCTTGTGGTGCATATGTATACATCAACCAGTAATCTGACAAAATACCAGTTGCAAGGAAAACATTGTCTATCAGTGCCATCCTATGCAGAGTTATATCCTTCTAAGCTCATTGACTTTAGTGGACTTCAGAAGGATGTAACTGTGCTTAGGGTGGCACGGTAAATCACCCCAGCGTTACTAGGAAGCAAGGAAAGAATTGGGAATAGTCTGTGTAGCAAAAGTGCCATTGTTCTATTGCATGAGGAATTTTCAGCAAGTTTCATACTTGAAGAATAATGTGGAATGTGACCAGGTCGTGACTTGCTGAGAACAGATTGATTAAGGAGCACACCCCAGAGTCCCTTGTGTTGTCCCTTTAGATCATGCTGTCTCGTTGTATGAGGCATTGCCAAACAAGGGTTCGCTCACAGTGTTAAATTAAAAACAAAACAAAGCACTGCCAACCCCAAGGAGGCTAGGGCTCTTCTGAATTTCCCCTGCAGTATACGTGCATTATGATTCTTAGGCTGAAGCTCTGAACAGAACATCATTGGTTTCACAGCAGTGATTCCTGGTTTTGGAACTCCCTCCCAAGGAGGGATCTATCCTGGTGCCATCTCTGCTTTCTTGAAGTAAAATATGAATTGTTCAGGTGTTTGATGTTTAGGATGTGATGGACTTGGAAGGGGTGGTTGACTGTTTTTAAGGCTCCTGACACCTAAGTTCTGTTTTCAATAACTACTCTGTCTCATTTGGATAAATCTGGATAAACTTGTATTTCTGGTGATGAGTTGTAGCTGCTGCTTGCGTTATTATTAATTATGGTTTTTGTTGTTGAGAAGCGAATGCTTTATTGGGAGAAAGGTGGCACAAACCTTTTTAGAAGTCTCTTCAACACCATCCCTTAAAGCAAGTCTTTGAAAGCACTTTATTGAAAGTAGTTCTCTACCACTTTCTGCCTGACAACAGGCCTCTAAGACAGATAACAAGAAGAAGAAGAAGAAGAAGAAAAACTGAATAGAATTAAAATATGATTTTTCTAAGAGAGCTAATGAAGGCACTGGGGGCATAAGTTTCCCCTGAACTTAGATAATGCTGCTGCTTTCTGAAGGATCTATGATTCCTATAGGAGAGGGATGCCAGTCGACGCTCACACACAGACACAGACAATCACACACATGGCATGTGCTACCTAGCAACCTGAGCCAGGTAGCACCAGACATTTTAGTCCTGAGAAGGTGGGCTTCTCCTCAGGGCAGCTGGACTGGCTTGGAACTGGCTCCAGCCCCAGGGTAGTGGAGCATTGCCAGCTGGCCGAGATTCCCTGCCTTGGGTACACTGCACTGGAATGTGTAGTAATGGTTAGAAACAGGCTTCTCTGAAATCTGTTTTGAAAAAGAAGCTGGAACAACTTAGGCGCTTCGCCCTCATCACCTGTTTTATTTTTGTTTTGAGTGTCAGCTCCCCCCCCCCCCCGTTCATTTCAAAGTAGAGTTTCTCAGCTGGGTCACAGAAGGGAACAAACACTCCTCCTAGCAACAATCAAATTCAGGTCATAAAATGGAGCTCTTGGTTGTGTCAGCATATCACAAAACCAGCCCTGTCTGCTCAGCCTTGATAGCATTGACAGCAGCTGAGCCTACAGTGTCAGACCCTTCTGTCTTCATGCCCCCTGCCCCAGTCCTCTTCAAACAGTCGCTCGTATTGATCTCGGATCCCGCAACTGCACCAAGGAAACCTGCTTGCAGCAGATACAAGGGAAGGCATCTTTGTCTGAACTTCACAGTTCTGGTGGGTTCTCCTTGGAACAAAAAGGAAACAGACAAACGAGGCATCTGGGAAGGAAGCACTTTGGTATCCAAGGACAGTGATGAAAACATTCTGTCTCCAAAAGTGGCCTCCCCAAAAAAGAGTGGATGCAAATCTGGGAAAGTGCGTGTTCCCAGTCATCAAGGCTTTGAAGATTTTGTTCATTAGAGCAAGCATCTAATGGGCATTGAGTTGGAACAAGATATAACTGTTATGACACTCATCAAAAGGGGAACATCAGAATTAATCTAATTTCGTATTCAGGCAGATATCTGAGGGTGGTTGAAGGAGGCTGGGCAGAATGCAAGACAAGAAATCTTTCGGATCCCTTTTCAGCCTTTCAAGTGGATGCTACATAACACTCCGAGAATGGAGGCAGACAATGATTCTTCTGGTCATAGCCTTAATTTAAGAGATATACTCCTTAAACAAGAGGCTGTGATCAGAAAATAGGCCGTGTTAGAGAACCCCCCTCATCTGTAGCCAAAGCAAATTTAAAACTCCGGTGTATTCTTCTGTTTAAGTTGTTGTCTTACTTGTGAGTCATACCTTGCAGCACTTCACAGATAAAAACAGGGGCACACTTGTAACACTCCTGTTCTCACACCAAGTATCTTTTTACAAGTTCTACCATCTTTGCAATTATATATTTAGTAATTCAGTTTTTAAAAAAACCCAAACTCAAACCCTGCTTTTGTCATAGGCCAGGGGCACAGTGGTGATTAAGGCCACCAGGAAAAGTCCGGGGGGATGCCTATCCTGCTGGGGGCCACCATGGCCCAATGAGAGGCTCTGGTGTGAGCCACCGCTGTCACAAGCTGGAGGCATGGGAAGGAAGTGCCTGGCCTCACTCATCCCAATGTAGCAAAGGACATGCCTGGTCCATCAGCCCAGCCCAGAATCACTGTGAGGTATGGACCTGCCCAGCTGCAGTGAGAGATGCACCTGCTTGCAGTAAGAACATATGAAGAGCCCTGCTGGATCAGACCAGTAGTCCAGCTAGTCCAGCAGCCTGTCTCACACAGTGGCCAACCAGTTCCTCTGGAGGGACAACAACAGGGCATAGAGGCCGAGGCCTTCCCTTGATGTTGCCTCCAGGCTCTGGGTTGCAGAGAATTAATGCCTTTGAATGTGGAGGTTCTGCTCACCAAAGCTAGTAGTCAGTTATCCTCCATGGATCTATCTAATCCGCTGGCAATTACTACGTCCTTTGGCAGCAAATTCCACATTTTAATCACTATTTGTGTAAAGTAGTATTTCCATTTGTCTGTTCTGAACCTGCCCATCAGCTTTTTGGATGCCCTCGAGTGCTAGTATCTTGGGAGAGGGAGAAAAAGTTATCTTTGAGGAAAGCATCAGGCATGTCCAACTTTGCTGCAACAAGGGCTTCTGGTGCCCTGGCCCCACTGCTGGACCTCCTGATGGCACCTGGTAATTTTGGCCACTGTGTGACAGAGTGTTGGACTAGATGGGCCATTGGCCTGATTCAACATTGGCTTCTCTTATGTTCTTATGTTCTTAAGGGCTAGACCCACTCAGCCCATTCACTAATAATAATTATCGTATGGCATTGGGTATAGTTTAAGCAGGAGATCTTAAGATTGCTTGGCAGCCAGAAGTTCTAGCTCAGAAGGAGGAGGAGGAGAAGGGGGGGATTGGATTTATACGCCATCCTTCACTACCCAAAGGTGTCTCAGAGCGGCTTACAAACTCCATTCCCTTCCCCTCCCCAGAACAGACACCCTTTGAGGTAGGTTGGACTGAGAGAGAGCTCTGACGGAAACTGCTCTTTTTCAAGGACAGCTCTTGCCAGAACTATGGCTTGCCCAAGGTCATCCAGCAGGTGCAAGTGGAGGCATGGGGAATCAAACCTGGTTCTCCCAGATTAGAGTCCGCACACTTAACCACTACACCAAACTGGCTCTAGCATTGTGCACCACTAGGTGGCGAGCTAGACTTGTTTTTGAGGCCAGAGATGTTTCAGAGGTGGTTTGCCTGTGGTTAGAGAGCCAGTTTGGTATAGTGGTTAAGAGTGGTGGACTCTAATCTGGGAGAACTGGGTTTGATTCCCCACTTCTTCACATGTAGCCAGCTGAATGACTTTGGGTCAGTCTCAGTTCTCTCAGAGCTGTTCTCTCAAGAGCAGTTCTGTCAGAGCTCTCTCAGCCTCACCTACATCACAGGGCATCTGTTGTGGGGAGAGGAAGGTGAACCTATGCCATTCTGAGACCCCAGGTGAGGGGGGGGTATAAACCCAACTCTTCTTCTTCTCCCCTCTGCCATCACATCCCTGGTATTCTTTGGAGGTTGTCCATCCAAACACTAGCCAGGGCCAGCCCTGCTTAGCTATCGAGATCTGATAAGCCATCCAGGTCGGGGAGCCCATTCACTGTGGTTAGGGAAGTGCCTGTCCCTGCCTTGCCATTCCTGGCCTGGCAAAGGAGGAGCCCAGCCCCATTGGGTGAAGGACAGTCCCACCCAGCCTCAGCCCGCCTGGTTGCACAGCTTGTCTGGGAACCTTCTCTTCACGGCTGCCCAGGCGGGCTCTTCCCCCTTCCCTTGGTAGTGGGGCCAGGGCTGGCTGGGGTGAAGTCCTTTTCCAGGCAACCAGGTGGGGTGAGGCTGTCCCGTCCCCCCCGCCAAAGGCTCAAGGTGGATAACGCTGTTTAAAAATCCAAAAGAAATCAGTGGGCTCTTTATCATCTGACCGTACATTGCATTATTTTTTTTCCTGCAGTAGCATGTCTTCCACTGATCTGAGAAACCAAGGTGGTGGTGGTATAGTCTATTGATGTTATATTAGAAAAACATAATGGTCTTACAAAAGATTATGAGCAGTAAAAGATATTCCTTTGCAGCTGCAATGTGTGAAAAAGCTGGTTGTGAACTGCAAAGTGTTTATGTGCATATATGTACAGAAGAGACAAGACGCATCCAAGATGCATTTCCATCTTGTTGGGATTCAGCTTCAGTTTATTAGGCCACGTTCACTCCCGAACAGCCTGTCTCCCTGGGACTGACTGGAAGTGTGTTCCCCCAAGAACAGGATTTCAGGGGGCATTTGGAGCTGTCGAAGAAGGGGGGTCATGAGGAAATGGTGGCTGGAAGTTGTTCTCCCTGTGGGAACATTAGTCTGGATCCAAACCAAAATGTTGATATGCAGGTTGTTGAGGACATGGTGAAACGATGCAGCAAGAAGGGTCATTCTCAGTAAGTTCAGACGCTCAGCAATGAAATTCCCTGATGAAAAGGGACAAGCATCTTCTTTGCTGATATTTGGGTATGGTCTTAAGTTTCTTGTGGTCAAAATTCCAATTTAATTTTTCTTCTCTTCGGGTGTCTTTAGCCCTTTTTTATTAGTATCCTCTACCCTCCCAATCCTTTCATCTGAAGATCTTTTAACTATTAACCTCCTAGCAAAGCACTAATCCTGGAGGCTGGCTTTTTCTGACACCCACAGTCTTGCATCTTTATGGAAGGGAGGTTGAGCGTACCCTAAGGTTTTACGCAAAAGCCCCACTGCCTAAGTGGCATGGTCTCAAGTAGCGCCCAACATGCATTTTTTCCACTGCCAGAAAAAAAAGACTTCTGGTGCCAATAATGTACTTGGGGACCCTCTGCAAGCTCTCCAAGAAGTTAAAATCACTGAGAGAAGCAGAATATTGAATCTGCAAGGTTTTGCTTGGAAAGATGAGGGGAAGGGAAAAAAGAGAATATGTTTACTGTATTTTTAAGAGCTTCTTTGTACATCCTCCTCTCCTCCCCCTCTAGTAGGATGGATTGAGGCAGTGTAAGGAAATCTGAATAACTAATCAGAGTCCTCATTAACCCCCTGCCGAGATGCTCAAACATTCACTTTGCTGTTTATGAAGCAGAAAAAAAAATCTGCATTAAAATTGATGTGTTATTAATCCCACTGTTCTAGACCTCGTGGGCACTGAATTTTCCTTTATTTTGCCTGCAGCCAAACAGTATGGGGGCAGCTTCTGCAGGGCACTGTGACTTTCTATTATTTATTGGTCCATTGCAGTGAGCCAGATTTCACAGTGAGCAACTGCTTAAGTCTAATCTTGGCTGTTTCATATCCTCTCTCTCTCTCTCTCACACACACACACACACACCCTTACTTCACACATTCTCCCAAGCATTCAAATTTATTCGCACATAAGGACTGCACAGTGGTGACCCTTACACTTAAAAACACACATTTGTGTACACACAGAGAGAATCCTTAAAGTGCATCTTCCCTGTTTTGCAGAGTTCCTAGCAGAAAGATGAATGCAAACATCCTCTGGACTATCAGGGTCATTTCTGTGCTGTTGCCAGCGGTTGATATGCTTTAAAAGAAAAATTAAACGGGGAGGGTCTGGAGCCAAAATATGCATGGTGCAAAATATGCATGGTGCTTAATTTTTTAAGGTGCTTTCTTTTTTTCTTTTTTAAAAAATGTTATTATTTCATATTGGAAGGAAGAAGAGGAGGAGTCGGAGTCTCAGAGTGGCTTACAATCTCCTTTCCCTTCCCCTCCCCACAACAGACACCCTGTGAGGTAGGTGAGGCTGAGGGAGCTTTCTTAAGAACTGCTCCTGAGAGAACAGCTCTGAAATAACTTGTGACTAAACCAAGGTCACACCAGCAGCTACATATGAAGGAGTGGGGGATCAAACCCGGTTCTCCCAGATTAGAGTCCGCGCTCCTAACCACTACACCAAACTGCTGGACCAGTCCAGTGATGCATTTAGTCCAGCGTGCTGTTTCTCACGATGTCTAAACAGATGCAATGTAGACAGATGCAATCGTGCGGTGTCCTAGTGGTTAAGAGTGTTGGACTAGTATCTGGGGGAGATCAGGTTCAAATTCCTCCTTGTGCCATGGAAGCTCGCTGGGTGACCTTGGGCCAGTCATACTCTCAACCTAAACTACCTCGTGGGGCTGTTGTGAGGATGAAATGGAGGAGAGGAGAATGATGTAAGCCGCTTTGGGTCCTCAGTGGTGAGAAAGACAGGGTACGAATGAAGTAAATAAATCAGTAAATAAGTGTCTGGGATGGCTCTCCCCCAGCAACTGGTATTCAGAAATCTGCTGCCTCTGAACATGGAGTTCTGTTTAACCACCAAAGCAAATTAGGACTGCCAACTTTTTTTCCTGACAGGGCTACTGTGGCCTGTAAAGGAAGCTTTTCCTCACATGAAGAGGAAAGTGGTGAGTTGCTGCCTATGTGTGTAGATGAGTGTAGAAAGAAAGGAGATAGGTAGGTGGATAGGTCAATCCGGGTTAGATCAGCACAGTACACCAACCCTTCCAGTTGTGCAAAATATGTTCCCAGTGGCTTGCTTCCATGGCTGGGAAGGATGTTAGCACAGCAGGGCAGGTGCTGGAGAGAAGTCATGGCTCAGTGGTAGAGCATCTGCTTGGCATGTGGAAGATCCCAAGTTCAATTCCTGACATCTACAATTAAAAAGGATCCAAGTAGTAGGTGACAGGAAAGACATCTTCCTGTGACAGTAGCAGAGCTGCTGCCAATCTGAGACAGTGCTGACCTTGATAGAAGAAGAGGAGGAGGAGGAGGAGGAGATTGGATTTATGCCCCACCCTTCACTCAGCGTCTCAGAGCAGCTTACAAACTTCTTTCCCCTTCCCCTCCCCACAACAGACACCCTGTGAGGTAGGTGGGGCTGAGAGAGCTCTTTCAAGGACTATGGCTTGCCCAAAGTCATCCAGCAGGTGCAAGTGGAGGAGCGGGGAATCAAACCCGGTTCTCCCATATTAGAGTCTGTGCACTTAACCACTGCACCAAACTGGCTCTCCTTGGTCTTGATTCAATATAAAACAGGCTTATGTGTTCATGTGTATTTTGAGAGACCACCAATTCCCTGGAGGAGGGGCAGGGTAAAAAGGACTGGTGTTGCTATTTGGCACTGGATCCCAGTGAACTCTGTGGTACTGCACACTGTCCTATGTAGGTCCTGGACCAATGAAGAGTAAACTCCAGAGTCCCTCCTGAGGACATGGTGGAAACTAAGGGAGGTCCATACTTTATCAACTCCAATGATTTCCACATTTCGCTGTGGCCTGCAGGCTTGTTCTAAGTTGGGGGGTGGGTGGGCAGAGAGTACTCAGGATCCCCCACACCCATTCCTAAACTCTCCTTCTTGCCCACCCAGCCATGTGCCCCCCCACCCGTCTGTGCATACTTCCTCTGCAAGCTCCCCCACCACCTGCAGTCAAAGGTGACCACACTGCCTGCTTGCCCTTTCCAATAGTGGGTGCAGCTAGGAGAGCCACTGCCATGGCCACCAGAAATGCTGATGCTTTGTGCACTGTTCACATGCCCTCCTCCACCCATGCAAGGCAGCATATGCAGCTGGAAGCACGGTGACAGAACATAAGCAAGTAGTAGAAGGCTACAGGCATTCATCAGAGGAGATGCATGAACAGGGAGTCAGCAGCAGTGGGCCCTGCCAGGATCCATGGGCCTTGGCAGCTGCCCCACCTCAGGGTATGCTGACACTGGCCCTGGTGGCCTGCCAGGTCTCCCTCTATAACAGGAGACCTCCTGGCCAGCAGCCCCTGACCCTCGCAGCCAGTTGGTAGAGCAGCGGGCGGGGAGGGCGATGATGTGAAAATTGCCATTGTTCCAAAAACGTGATGTCAATTCCAGCACAAACGCGAAAGTCACATTGTCAGGGCGATACTCTAGGACTCCACTGAAACTGTCATTGAAACTCGCCATTGGAGCAATGGCATTTTAAACGTTCCACCCACCAGAGCCTCCTGCCAGTTTTTAGCATTCAGCTGGCAACCCTATTTCAGTGGCTACATCCCTGCTTTCTCCCCCTCCCAAGTACATGGAAGTCCTCCTGGGTCTAATTGCCTGGCGGTGCCTCCCCATCCCCAGAGCTGGAGTTTATCCTGCCTTGCTTAGTGTTCTTGTGGGTACAGGAACTAATGATTGAAATGTAGGCTACTGTAAACAGTCGGCCTATTGAAATATGTACTGAATGGACGTGAGGGAGCTTGGTGTCTTCAGGGATCTCATGTAACATGGAGGTATTATAGCACCCCACTGTTTCTCGGTGGTGACCTGCATACCCAAACAGGAAGCATTTGAAAGACAGCACAGCTTTTTGCTGCTGCGACTCTTGACGTTGCACACTACATGGCTTGTTCGTTTTCATATTTATATAACCCTACACCTTGTGCACAGAGCAGGCTACCTTTATTGCCGCAATATTTAATCAGTTAGTTAATTAAGAACATTTTGATCAATTTAAAAGATGCCTCAGATGAATTAGGTAACAGATATTTTCAAAACATTATTACTTTCCTTAAATGTAAGTTCCCACAAATCTCGACGTTGCGGCATTCCTCCTCTTTCATACCAGCAGGAATGCCTCTTCTGAGATGGTTTGGAATGCGTGGATGTTATCTGAGAATGTATATATTAATAGCCCACTTCTTCAGAGCATGAAGAGGCATTCATTCCTTCTCCTCACACAGGAGGGAAAGCCTGTTCTGAGATGGTGCTTATGGTAACAAGGACATGTACCATTTGAAAAACAGAGTTTTTCAGCATTATTTTTGCATGTAGAAATATACGCAAATTTGACAATAAAGGAAGCAAACTCATTGATTATGGAAACAAAATGATTAACCATCTAATATTTCTTTAAACAATTGACAGCCCTAGTTTTTATTTATTTATTTATTTATTTATTTTTAGATTTATATCCCGCCCTCCCCAAAGCTAAGGGTGGCTAACAAAGGGGCAAACATGCCCAGATTAAAACAGATAAGAACAGAGTAAAACAATGCAATAAAAACCGAGTAAACAATGCAATAAAAACCGTACAATACTATACGCAAACAAAGCGGTGCTCTAGGTGTTGCAATCCTTAGTAGGAAGATGGGGGTTCTGGCAGAGAATATTAATTCCAAATACCTCATCCGTCACTGTCGGGGTTTTTTTAGACTATATTTCTTCCAGAGCATGTATCAAAACTTTAGAGAATGAAAGATGAAAGAACACTAATGTTCCCGAAGGGTTTGCAGTTTGACCGATTCACTGAATTAAGAGAAGTCTTATTTCTTCCCATTGGCTCCCAGACCTCTCTTCGATGCATAACCTCCCTACACTAGTCTTGTCACCCTACACTATGCTGGCCAAGTGAGCAACAGGCCCTAGGTGCCCACCCCTCTCTTGAATGGGGCCGTTGTCACTGTCCACTCCTTTGCCTCATCTCTCTTTGGACCCAGTCACTGCTGCTGTCGGTGGGAGAGTATCAGGTGAATGGCTGGTCTTTCTCATTGTTACTGTTCATTCTGTCAAAGGGAGGCAGGTAGCAAAGAGAAGTAGCAAGGTCAGGGGCTCCATGAGTAAAGTTGCCAGCTCTGGGTTGGGAAATCCCTAAAAATTTGGGGGGTGGGGCCTGAGGGTTGGGGGTTGGGGATGGGAGGGACTTCAATGGGACATAATGCCATAGAGTCCACCTTGCAAAGGGGCCATTTTCTCCAGGTAAACTAATTTCTGTCACCTAGAAATCAGTCGTGATCCAATAAGATCTCCAGTTACTGCCTGGAGGTTGGCAGCCCTACTCCATGGGTAGGCCCCCTGCTGGATCTGGGGTTTGGCAGGAGCCCTGTGAGGCCCTCCATCTTGGATGGGCTGTCCTTGAAGAGTGTCTGGAAGCTACAGACAGTACAGAATGCCTCAGCAAGATGGTTGTCTGGAGTGGGTCGTGGGGACCATATTGCTCCAGTCTTGTCCCACCTGCACTGGCTTCCAATCTGTTTCTGAGCTCAATTCAAGATGTTGGTATTGACTTTTAAAGCCCTATAAGGCATGAAACTAGCATACTTTGAGGGCCCACCTGCTCTCATATGAGCCTGCCTGACCATTATGATCATCTTTAGAGTCCCTGCTTCAAGTTCTTCTGCCATCTGAAACTAGGCAGATGGTACCCTGAAGCCTTCTTGGTCATGGCACCAAAATTCTGGAATTCCCTTCCCAGGGAGATTCATCTCTCCCCCTTGAGCATTGTCTTCTGACAGTGGTTGAAGACTTTTTCTGTTTCGTTTGATGTAATGTTACTGGCCTCCTTCTTGTTTGTTTTTAATGGTTGATTTTAATCTGTGTTCTGCTTTTAAAAGTTGGTTTTTGTTCTCTTTTCATTAATCACTGTCTTGAATGCCCAATCTGGGCAAGAATGTGGTATACAAGTGTTTTCAATAAAGAAAACTCTGTTCTTTGCCTGTGGCTCTGGAGAGCTGCTGCCGGCCAGAGCGGGCAATTATGGGCCACATGGTCCAGTTATATTGATTTGAGTATAAAGCAGCTTTGGTAGGAAAACGTCAAGCAGCAGAGTAAAGTTTGTGACATTTCACTAATAGGTTCCTTCCAAGTTCTAAATGTTAGGTGTCCTCCCTCTCTTTTCCCCTGTAATTCCTAAGGTCAATTTTACTCATTTTCTCTTAAGTTGTCACTTTGATGTGAGACTCACACCCTGTGCACACGAGTCCAGCTTTTTCTCTGCCTGCCTTCAAATTCCGTCTTGTTTTGTTTGGAGCCGTAAAAAAACTCATAATGCCTAGCCTGAAATGGCCCTAAATGTTTTAATAAAAATGAGATTGCAGTGTGCTCCGAAGTCAGATGGAATCCAGCCCTTTATGGAGAATAACCCTCATAAAGTACGTTTCATTACTTTTCTGGAGTCGTCTTCATGTTATGTTACTGAAGTCAAGGCAAAATTATGGTTTGGGGGTTGCTTCCTTTCCCCTCCGCCCCTTGCACCGCTGTTCATCTCGGATTTGTTTCCCGGTGTCTCGTTCATTCCTTCTGACATTTCTTAGGGAGTGAGAAGCCAGTACAGATCTGGGCACATGTATATGCTGTGTGTTTCCCGCACAAGGGATCAATATGCAAGCCGAGGCAGTTTGATAGAGTTTGAGCTGAAGCTAATTTATAAGTGGACTCAGCCCCCACCTCCCAGCCCCAGTTTGCAGACTCGCTTACCTCCCATGGCGTTCCCATACAGCCAGCCTGGCTGCTAATTAGGCGTTTGGGGAGACACAGCTTGAGATCTGCACCATTGACCATTCTGCAGCCTGCGGGCCAGTTGGCTGTAGGGGGAGCAGGTTAATCGTAAATCTCTTCAGATGATAAGACTTCTTTTAACATTTGATTAAAGTTGGTAGCTAACATCTCTAATAAGATCATCCTTTTACAAGCAAAGAGAAAGCTCTTTGGGGACTAGCAGCACCCCTGGAAGAAATGGGGATCAACTCCTGCTTGCTCTATTGGTTCACTCAACAGATGGGTCCATTCAGGCCATGCTGTTTTGCTTTGCTTCATATCACCCCCAATTTTAGATGCAGCATTGCCATATCTTTTTAGAATGAAGTATACAAAATGGGGGGAAGAAGACCTTGGGAAAGGAGGACGGAAGATCCCTTGGAGTTGATGTGTGGGTGTATGAGTGGACAATTTATGAATTGCAAGCATCTTATAATAGCTGCTAAATTCACTGTCGCAGGTAATTTGCAAATAAAACTTTGGGTTATTAACATGCAGTGACCTGATAAAGTTTTGTATGGACTAATCATAGAAAAGCTGTAACTAATCAGTGATGGGGAGAAATCAGGCAAGGCCTGCCAAATTTCCTTAATTTTACTGCATCACCAAGCATTGTGTGTCCCAGATAAATATGTTGTCCTCAGCACTGCCTTTCTGTAACCATTGTTTGTCTATTTGGTCTGTGTAGATGGCTTGGAATGGGAAAAGACATGCTGGTTGAAGGAGTGGTTTTTGTATATTTGCAGTTTGCTCTGCAAAACTGAAAACATTAAACTGTAAAATGTAGTGGGGGGAGAAAGGTTCCCAATTTTGGAAGAAGGAAAAAATCCAAGACCGAATGCATTTGCTGCAAGGTTTTATACATTATACTGGGGGGGGATGCATAAAATAGGGCAACAGCTGTGTTGACATTTGACTGGTAGAAAGTCCAGAAAATGCCTGTTAGACCTCTGTACAAATATGCTCACATCTGTGTTAGATGATACTGCCACTTTCCTGATTACTCTCTGGCCTCTCTTGGGCATTGTGCCTTCGGTCACGTGCAGACACATGGAACTCCCCTTCCTCTGTGACTTTTAAAGAGGAACTGTCCTTTGTTTGGTTGCAAGATTTACATGCAAGCACTGAAGACTGTTCTATCCTATGTATAATATATAAAACGCAGCCTAAAAAATAGTTTACTCTACACAGTGCCCCCTGGAACAGGTCAGTCTAACATGACTTTATGAACATAGCAAGTGAAAGTGCCTGCCACACTTGAAGGATGCCAGTGACCTAACTACTGCTAAATGGTCCATCCTAGATGGAAGTGCCATCTGGAGAAAGCAGCCTGAGGAATGCATCTGTTACGCAGTACTATACCAGGAGCTGTGGTTTGAAAGGTATGACGGTCCCAGATAGTAAAGGGCTTTCAGTGTGATAACGAGCATGGCAAATTGGTTCTGGAAGCTGATAGGCAACCAGTGCAGTTCACACAGCACTGGTGTGATGGACGGATAGACGGATCTGTCTCCCTCTATTGGTGTCTTTCACCAATACATGAAGATCTTTTTGTTTTGTCCCGCATACCCCAATAATGGTATTGGCTTTCCTTCTAGTGCTGTGTATTTATGTGTTTTAATTGAATTTTAGAATTTTAGTTGTATTTTTAATTGTTTAAATATATTAATGTTTTTATGTTCACTGCCTTGTGGACCTTGATTGGGTGGAAAGGTGACATTAATATGTTTTAAATAAATAATTAAATAAATATGTTCCTGTCAAAGGTTCCTGGTCCAGTCCTGGGCCAAGAATCTTTGTTTCATGGCTACAGAACACAAAATTACAAAACCCTGGGGTGCTACCCTTCACACATCAGTTTGGTAGTCTGCAACCAGCCCTTTAGACTATCCCAGTGATTAGAAGCCAAAGGGTAAACTTCCAACCTTCTTGGGACTAAACAAGAAAGTCAGCCCTGCAAGGTAAGTTTTCAGAATGAGTTTCTCACAAAAGCAATTGTCTTGGTAGGTGGTCAGCCAGTCTAAGGTTGCAATAAGATGGGCAGTTCAATCCACTGTTGCCCTGCCTCTAATAGAGCCAGATTATTTTGCTACAGAGAATCCTGACCAGACTCACCCCTTTCAGCACTCTTCAAAGTGATTTTACTGGCTGTGGAATGATCACACAGAACCAAGCATGGAGTCAGCCCATTGGCCATTTTTTTTAGAAGTTTGTCCCAGGAGCATGCCCATAAACAGGGATGAGCCTTCTGGGATATGTAGTTCATGGGGCTGTCAGCCATTACTTTAAAACGTTTTCCCTCTGAGCATGCACACAAGCACTTGCTGAGAATACTGGGATATGGAGTTCACTGCCGTCCTCCCTCTAATCTTTTCAATTTAACCTTTCCCTAAACAAAATTAAAAAGCTGCAGAACAGGGGTGTCTTTCTTTGAAAGTTTTTCAAAAGAAAACAAGGTTTTGAGCAGCCCCCCCAGTGGGAAGGTGCGTATATACAGTCATGTGATCCTCACTAACTGGGGAGGAAAATGGCGGCTGAAAACCAAGAGATCAGTGAGACCTGCCTGGTGGCTTGGGTGTGCAACAGAGTGACTAGATAACAGGAAATCCATTTTGGAAGCAGCTCAGACCAACAGGACTGGACTTTCTCAGGTATCAAAGAAACACGGGGCAAGGGGAGGGGGGAAAGGAACTCAGATGACTGGGGCACGACAGACAGATGTTGCTGATCATGCACTTTAAATCCATAAGGGAACAGCAAGGGCAACTGATCAAATTGCCCATGTGAATGCGACCTAAGGCTCTGGATTTAGATTGAGGTCAGTTGAAGGCAAATAACCACAAAAGTAAAATATATTTTATTAGGATGCAAGAATATTTCAAAATGAACAAGAACTGTGAGGATAAAACAAGAAACCTAGACATTTAGAAGCTAACTAAAACAGTAATACTTTGGTTCCAAGTATCAGATGTTGCCCTTCTCAGTTGAAAGCTTCAGTAATCCAAAGTGGCTCTCTCCTTAGAGTCAACATAGCTCGCACAAGAAACTTTCAAGATGGCCACAGTGAGTGAAATAGTGACTGCATGGCAGGATCTCAGACAGCCACCATCAGGCTAGGGAATAAACTAGAAACCTATTGCTAAGGGGCCCTTGCAGTCTCAGGTCTGAAAGACCAATAGGGACCCTGAGTGGTGATGTATAGCCAATTCACTAGGCCAATGGCTAAGTGGTGGTCTGACCTGGGAGGAAGAAACGAAACTATCTGCAGCTTGGCTCAGCCCTTTCCCACAGGTGCAAGTCATAGACCTTAACTGAATGGAATGTGGTTAATTGGGAACTTTACCAGGCTTCTTGACTCCTTTTGGCAGCTGGGTATTATCTGCAGTTTCATAAAATCAGCTTGCTCTGGCTTAGCAAGTTTTTTCTGACCTCCAATAACCCACAAGCAGGCCACACTTCAGGCCTGAACCAAACCTTTAAAATGGACAAGATCAGTGTTCCCTCTAAGCTGAGTTAGTGTGAGCTAGCTCACAGTTTTTTAGCCTCTGGCTCACACATTTTTGTCTCAGCTCAGGAAGGAGGGCTCCAGAGCAAACTAATGTATGCAGCAGCCAAATTGCTCGCTCACAGCTTTAATGCCAGTAGCTCACGAAGTAGAATTTTTGCTCACAAGACTCTGCAGCTTAGAGGGAACACTGGACAAGATTTTTAGGGAACCAGTTTTCTTCACAGTTCCAAACAGGTGAGCCCATACAGGAGTCTCTCTGCCACATGCTGTACCAGTTGAAGCTTCCAAAGCAAATTCAGAGGGAGTCCCCGTAGAGCATGTTACAGTAGTCCAACCTGGAGGTTACACTAATGTAGAACAGTGTGGGCCATATATAATTCTTGATGCAATCCATCTAGGACAAAGGCCTAGTTCTTCCTGAGATGGTAATTCTGCATCTGGGCTGTATTACTTCAGAGCAAAGGTGGAGGCTCACATGACTGAGTGCTTCTTTATATAGAAGAATTCCCTGTATGATAATTTCCTGCTGCTGTGTTGTGGACCAGGAAGGGTTAGCGACAGTGAGGACTCCTCAAAGGAGGAGGGGTCCTGTATAGTCACCCACAGTCGACAGGAGCTGACCAGCAAGGGAATGAGGTGCACACATTTCCTGACTCGCAGCAGAGAGTTGCTGCAGAATCACCTCCACCCTCCCGCTCTGATCTGGCAGTCGAAGGCCAGCCACCTGCCATCTGCCACCCGCTTCCCCAGAGTCCCTGACACCTTGGAATGCCACAGAACAAGGCTGAGAGCAGATTTACAGGCTAGGCGGCAGAGTGCACGCCTTGCTGCTCAGCACCAGCTGCCTGCTGATAGATGAATCTTTGTAGGATTGTGACTGAGAAGCTGGCTGCATGCATTACATCTAGCTGAACTTGTTGACACTGAGTTGACTGATTCCTTGGTAAACCTGATCCATGAACTGTTCATGATGCTGTGTTTCTGAAACCTCCTCTAGCCTTGTTTATATTGAAACTTGGAAAGACACTGTAACTTGACACCAGAATCCTATTCCAGCAGCAGCCTGGCTCAGAACATGCTGTTGCCTTCATCTTCCCTACCTTGATCTCTAATGAAATTGATTAGGAAAGGCCTTAGAGTTTCAGGGTAGGATCTGGGAGACTCAGGTTTGAATCTTCACTCTGACATTGACGTTCACTCGGTGACTTTGGCCCAGTCACACACACTTGGCTTAACCCATCTCGCAGGGTTGGTGTGAGGATAATATGGAGGAGAGCAGAATGATGTAAGCTGCTTTGGCTCCCCATTGAGGAGAAGGGTGTGGTAAAAATGAAGTAAATAATAAATATAGCTGAAGATGGGAGGCTGATAAAAGGTAGGTTGGTTGCTGCATAAGAGAAAAAAACAAGGAAAGCTAAGGTTATGGGTGCACTGCACAACTGGGTCAGTCTTTTCTGGGGAGAGGCTGCTGAGGGAGGGAAGGAGGGAGAGCCGTAGACAGGTGGGCAGATAAAGATGGGCTGGCTGGTGCATGGGAAGAGAAAAGGAAGCAGGAAAAGGGGAGTGGCTATGGGGGTTTGGGGAGGAAGAGGGAATTAGATGCCTCCCCTAAGTCCTTGCAGGTCTCCTGCATGTGATAACAAGAAGGGAAAATGGGCTTTTTGATTCTTCCTGGGACCCAGGTTCTTTGATAGATCGATTGGTAGAGCATAAGATACAAAAGATTGAGAGCCACTGTCCTAGAGCATGCTCAGTTTAAATTGTCCCACGGGGGGGAGTTCTTTTTTTTAATTTCTAAAGATTATTTCCCTGCATATCTGAGGAGCAGTGCTCCCTCTAAGCTGTGGAGTCTTGTGAGCAAAAATTCTACTTTGAGAGCTACTGGCATTAAAGTTGTGAGCAAGCAATTTGGCTACTGCATAAATCAGTTTGCTCTGGAGCCATTCTGCCTGAACTAAGACAAAAATGTGTGAGCCAGAGGCTAAAAAACTGTGAGCTAACTCACACTAATTCGGCTGAGAGGGTACACTGCTGAAGAGTCACCTAAGTATGGAGAACCCCCTACTTTGTTTCTGAGTAGTCTCATCTCTCAGATGTTCAACCACTGAACTACCTGTTCAAGTCATTATTGTAAAGTTTGTATGACCCAATCCAAGCCCTAACCTTAAGATTTAGCCGTAAATCAAAATGAATGAATACCATTTTCTTACAATGCTGTGCTGATTGCAGGCCTGTTAGAGAATTTGTGCCTGGTATTGGAGCTTCCTTGTCAAGTGTGTGGTTGGCACAATCCCATTGTTTTCATCTTTGGAAAGGCATCTCCTATCTTTACTAATGCACAATGCATTTCTGAACTTCAAAAACTGCTTGCGTTTTGAAAGTAAGATGTTTTCCAGCAATAAATATGCCTAAAAAGGTGGCATCTACATGTGGGGAAGTGCTTTCTGCAATTTAGAGAGAAAGATATGAACTTTACAGGTAGTATTTCCAAAATCCTTTGGCAGGGCACACTGCAACTTCCAAGTGGCTCTCCCATATGCCCTTTGCGCTGTTGTAGTACCAAAGATCCTCTTGTTCACTTAGTGTAAAATGCATAGTGCTGCTTGCATCTGCCAAATGCTGGGAGAAATGGCCTTGCTTGTATTGTATGCGGCAGCATGAAGCAAGAAAGAGCTACCCAAGCAAGGCTATAAATTCAGACAGCTTGGCAGTGGCTGCAGTTTCCTCATTCTCTCCCTCCTTTCAGTTTTGCCTTCTTTCTTTCCCCCTTGTCATATAAATTGTTGCACTTACACTTCAAGGTATGGCTTATTGGCAGAGAAAATTAGATTAGGAGGAATATTTCAACCTGAGAGCTTTCTTTGGGCAGTCGCAAGGAAAATGAAAACAAGCTGAAACATTAATTATTGGGGGTGGGTGGGTGGGTGAGAAATCTGCTTATTTCCCCAGGCTCAAAAATGTCAAGTGCTACAGTGTTGCCAGAGATGCTCTTTTTGTGCCTAGGATGTGTTTTATGAATCCCCAGTTCCTTGGACTTGCATGCAGCTGTAGTGTTAAGTTTAGAATGTCCTTGCAACAGTGTACAGTATGGCAGACTTCTTTCATGCATGGCGTCATGATCCTTCAGCTCGCAACCCTACCATTCACAGGGGGCATTTGAGTTAGATCAATAAGAAATGGCATGGTGGGAGGGTGGCCCAATTGGGTAACTCACTTGTATTGATTTTTACTGTGCATTATTGATTTTTACTGTATTTCAACTGAATGTTTGTGGTATTTTACTAGCTTGTATTGTATTTTACTGTGTTGTAAACTTCCTTGGAGTCTTCTTAGTTAAAAGGCAATTTATAAATAAAGGAAGAAATCACACACACACCAAAACTCAGAGAGTGACATAGGCTAGATTCCAGAAATCTGACTTTAGGAATAAAATTCAAGGGTAACCTCCTTTTTTTCTTCCTGTGGCCAAGGAACCACTGTAACCTTAGATTAATGCAGAATAGGCAAATAAATTTCTTTCCCTTTTAGAATACTATTGTATTCATATATTGCAAACAAACTCCAGTTTGGTTGTGTCAAGAATTAGACTAGTCTATTGTCAGACCTTCCCTCCTTCCTTCTCAATGTTTTAATTGTTATTTTTATGTCTTTGTATGTATTTTAGCTCTGGTTTTAATTGTTCTAATGATATGGTTGGGGGATTACAATTGTTAAATATATGATTTCATTATTTATGTTCAAAGTTCAATGTTTCAAAGTTTATTTAAGTTTAATAGCCCATAGGCCATACACCACAAAAAAATTAAGAGTTTAAAAGATCAGTAAAACAAAAATTTGCCACATCCTCGATACAATTTTGGCAGAGACTGCTCAGAAGTAGTCTTCATCTTGCTCTATCAGGAAAAGATGAATATTTCAACAGCCATTTTCATAGGAATCTTTCTCTTGCTGCTGCATGTTTTGGACAGCAGAAGAAAACATGACATGCTGAGTCAAGTTCTGTCAAAGAAGAAGAAGAAGAAGAGATTGGATTTATACCCTGCCCTTCACTGCCCAAAGGCGTCTCAGAGTGGCTTACTAACTCCTTTCCCTTCCCCTCCCCACAACAGATAACCTGTGAGGTAGGTGGGGCTGAGAGAGCTCTTGACAGAAACTGCTCTTTTTCAAGAACAGCTCTTATCAGAGCTATGGCTTGCCCAAGGTCATCCAGCCAGGTGTAAGTGGAGGAGTGGGGAATCAAACCTGGTTCTCCCAGATTAGAGTCCGCCCACTTAACCACTACACCAAACTGGCAGTCACAATAGCACTGGTCCAGTGGGGTCTTGAGAAAGCGGCCCTTCATCTGGGCTGTTGGAAATGCATTGCAGCGTGCAATCATGTATGGCCGTCTCAGTTTTGGAATGGCCAACATGTTTAAATAAAGAGGCAGGTCAGATTTGGTGTACTATGTAATTCCTAGATGAAGAGGGGAGCATTTTCATCTAGCAACTGTTTGAAGAGCATCCCAATAATTTTGGAGCAACTTTTCTGTGAGTAAAGTTTGTCTTCTTTTGGTTAAGTTCTCTGTCTTCCGTAAGCTCAATTGTCTTGCTTTCACATCTATAGCATCATTCCATTTTGACCAGCAACGTTCATGTTCTGTCAATGTGGTAAAAATTGGGAGGCTATTTCATTACTTATGTTTTAATTTGTTAGCCGCCTTGGTGGCCCTTGTAAAGGCAGAAAGGTGGGATATAAAGTTTGTAACATACTAAGTGGATAAATATACAGAACATGTGAAGACATCATTCTGTAGGAAAGCTTCAACAGAATTCCACCTGGTTTTGATGTCTGAATGTGGGCATCAATCAGGATTGATTTTTTTCTCTCGAGATCAGGATTATTATTGTTATTTTTAGAATTCCAGTGTGTTGGCAAAACCATCTGAATTTGTTGAAATGCCCATGTAGGAACATTTCAATTTTTAAACCACCCTCCCCTGAAGGACAGGGCTCAGGGCAGTGTACAACAGTATTGTATGATACATTATTAAAAGCCAATTAAAACCAAGAAAACACAGCAAGTAGCCTAAAAGGTGGCGCTAAAAATTCTAATAGTACCACTGTCTCATGAACATCACAAGAAGTTGTGGTTAGATCAAAGACTGCCAGTACTAGGAAGTCTCCAGTCTTGGATCTGCTTAAGGTAGCAGTGCCAGCTTCCTGGTGGGATCTGGGGATCCCCCAGAATTACAGCTCATTACAGCTTTGGAGGGCAGACTCTATGGCATTGTACCCCACTAAAGCCCCTGTTCGCCCTAGGCTCCACCTTCAAATCTCCAGGAGTTTCCCAGACTGGAGGTGGCAACCCTACATCTCCACCATCAGTGTCCAGTGGGGCCTAGCAACTCTAGCACAAGAAAGGGGGTGAACTTGATTCTGAGAATAAACCAGGTCAATTATCTTCACAAACTAGGCACAAGCAGATCAGTATTAGATAAAGGGATGCTTCCTCCGGTCATAAAGCAATAAAAGCAAGCCACCTGCGGACAATGTTCTCAGGTATGCAGAACACTGAAACAATCACATGTCATAAAAAAGGAAACTGTCATCTTAAATCAGGATCCTCAAAAAATAGCACCTTTTATTGAGGGTATATGCAAATGTATGTAAATATAATTGATTAATCAGTGAAAGTGGGGTAGTTAATTGACAAAACCATTTCCAGATTTTAGGTGTGGGTATTTGTACTCATCCACAAGATAAAATAAGCAGTTATTACTTAGCTGTATCACAATATTCTTGCTGTTTTTTTTCCAGCTAGGCAAACCTGAATATTTGTTCACAATATGGCCTCTGTTTCTGGCTTGTGTTTGAGATTAGAGGAATAAGAACCTTGCCACGCTTTTCCTCTTGTTTTTTCCCCCTCTCTTTAATACTGTATTTTGCAACATATATACCATTTTCAGGTAATTGCAGATATGTAAAGCTGGTTCGATTAACATGAAGATCTTCAATAAAATTACATAAAAAGAGTACCTCTGCAGGTAAACTGAATTTTCCCAGTTCTCAGATGGTGATATTCCACTACTACTTCTTCCCCCTAAGTAAGCACTTTACTTGTAGCAGTGTGAATACTATCTGTAGCATGATTGTAACAATGTCACAGGCACCTACTGCTCAGTACTTGTGACATCATTTTGAAGAGTAACACCGTTCTCCACCCCATATGCATCTTATTTTGAGAGCTTTCAAAATGTTCTATTTTAAGTTAGAAGTTGAGCATTCCATCCTTCTCTGAGTACACACAGAGTAGATGTTATAACATGCAAAAAAGAGCTAGTGTACTGCATGTGTTAGCATATCAGACTAGGATCTGGAGACCCAGGTTCAAATCCACGCTCTGCCACAGAAACTTGCTGAGTGACCTTGGGCCTGTCACACAGTCCCAGTCTAATCTACCTCACAGGGGCTTTGTGAGGATAAAATATAGGAGAGGAGAATTATGTTAGCTACTTTGGGCCCCCGTTGAGGAGGGAGACATGGTATAAATCAAGTAAATAAACTAAATATTATTCCTTCTTGCCTCCTTTTTCACCACAGCAATGCTCTGTCACGTTTTATGCTCTTTGAGTACATTTTCTGTTTGAAGGTAGTATACACTTCCTCTACAGTTCTGGAATACATATTTATCATGATTTTCTTGTTTTCTTTCAAAAATAAAGTGCGTGGGGGGATTTCTTTGAAGCAAGGCTATGCACTTTCTACTGATTATGTGATCTGACATTGCCTTTTGCAGGCTACAGTGTAGTTGGCATGCATTGACTCATTCCTGAGATAAGCCCTAATTTGGCAAAGAAATGAGTTCTTGCAAGAATTTCTAACTTGATCAAGATGCTCAGCTTTTACAAAACTTCTCTGCTTTACAGAGTATTTACCATACTTTAATGAAGATTAAGGTGGGTTATAGCACTGAAAGTACATGGAGCTGAAGCAAAGCAACCTTTCAGCACATTCTATACTTGCATTTACCAGTGAGACTCAAAACTGCCTAATGCAGACCTAGTTACATGTTGCATTTTTCCTAGGTGGAAAAGCCATGTTCAGAAGTTCCACACTTCCCAGGCATGCATAGCTCCAATTCAGTTTGGCACTGTGCCAACTGACAGAGGGAACTTGGACTGCCCCCTCCCCCAGTGGTGTTTTACCTATATGACATTGCACCAAGAAGCAGTTGTGCCCTGTCATTGAAATGTAACATATAGTTAATTGGCATATGTGCAGGCCTCAGCTGTGCAAATAGTTAAGGAAAACAGCACAGAGGAAAGGTGTAAACCCTCATCCCACATGCTATAGTCTCAATCTGAATCAGACCCACCACACCTGAGAAATGTGAAACTTCAGGAAATGGCTGTCCAGCTGATCTGGTGATGTCCCCAGGGAAAGGTAACATGTAATTATTCCCTAGCTTCAATTGATAAGCTTGGATGTTGAAGAAGGCGTTCGATCATGTTGAAAGGTCATACTGATTTCAGATTCACATTGTCTAGGGCCACATTTTTAAAAAAGAAAAAAACTATTTCTCAATCCTTTACAGCAAGCATTTCAGTAAGCAGCTTTTTCAGATTTCCAGCCTAAATTGTAGAACAGATGAAGTTATTCCTAGCATCCTTTGTATCTATTACATACATCAAGACCTTCACAATACTGACTAATTTCAGGATCTTATAAGTGTTATGATCATTAAAAAGATTTGAGTCATTATACGAATAATAATTATAATGATTTCATTTTCTATTAAATCAGTAAAAGAAAATGAAAAGAATTATATGTCATTTCAGACATGTTTCACTTAATAAGATTAACAAAGGGAAAACAAATACATTGGGTCTGAATGTTAGTGTTGGCCCTAAAAGAAACATTGTTTTAGCAGGAAGAATGACACAATACATTATCTCGTTAACAAAAAAGGAAGAGATTTATATAACTATTAGGGATGTCAGTCCCTCAATTTTTTGGGCTCCCCCCAGATGCCTACCAGATGGCTGGTGGGGGGAAGCCCTGCCCCCAACAGTCATCTGCGGGCCCCCTTGAAAAGAGAGAGCATCATGTGTGCCTGCCCCACAAGCCACGAATTCGCTGCTTGCAGGGCAGGTGTGTGCCCACTCTTTTCATGTGGGGGCTGTGCGTGCACAGCACTCCATCTCCGACATGATGATATCACTCTGCATGATGTCATCACATTGGTGACAGCCCCACCCCCTCCCAGCACACCCCCAAATCCCCCCACTGGGGAGAAGACTGGACCTGGCAACCCTAATAATAATAAATACATAAAAAATGGAGAAGGGGAGAACAATATGATAAGCTGCTTTGGTTCCCCTCCAAGGAGAAAAATGGGGTATAAGTAAAAATACATGTGTGATTTGAAAAATGAAATAAGAAGTTTGAGATAGTCATGGGCAAAACATAGGCAATCTTTAAAATAGCTGTCATCCCTTCTGATGAAGGGCACTTTGACTATTGACAGTTCATACCCCCAAAATCATATTAGTCTAGGTGCTACTGGACTGGAATCTAGCTTTTTCTACTGCTGGCCAACATGGCTACCCTCTGAAAAGATCATCCCCAGACTCATATGTTTCAGGTAAAAGCACACACAAGGATGGTGAATTGGGTGTTCCAGATATACAATTGTACATTATATCAGTTGCAGATTTATTACAATGTGTGAGTTGGATACTAGCATAGGCTATGTTTAAAGCATTCATTAAGCATAGCAGAGCACTTGTTTCTGTATCAGTCCATCCTGTTGCATAGATCTTTGTTGTACCACATGGGTTGGATCCAAAGAGGATTTTTTTGGTGGTGAAAAAGGAAGGAGGGGATCAATTTTGACCACCAAAAATGCTGTGCTTGGGTTTATGCGACCTGCATGTACAAATGCCATGTGGGGCATGCACTGTGGTAAGGAGGGGAAGTGGGCAAGATTACGTGAAAAAGTTGCCTGGATTCAACCCTTATGAGTTGCCCCCACCTTCAGAGATGAGGTTTGTGATTACCAGGACAGGGCCTTTTCTATGATGGGGCCTCATTTTTTTCAAAGCTCCCTTCTCATCTATTCTTTCTTTTTAAATTATTTCTAATGTGCTTTAATTTTCTGCTGCAGATTTAAAATGCTGGTGGTGTATTTTTCCAGTGCAATCCTGAACAGTGTTGTACTCTTCTAAACTTATTCATTTCAGTGGATTTAGAAACGTGTAACTCTGTTTGGGATTGCACTGTTAGTGTTGTTGGTTTTTTGCAGCATTCTTTAAAATATATTGTAGACTGACTTGAAAGGTCTTGTTCTTTTCCAGGCATTAGTGTGTATAAATATTGTGACAGAACAACTAATATAGGCAATGATGCAACAGTCTAATAATCTCATTTCAACCATAGTCATTGTACAAATATAAGGAGAAATTGTGCCCTGGGAAATATCCGATTGCACCTGTCACTTTCGATCTGCTCCTATGTGGAAACTGATGCCTTATAATGTGGGGAAGTAATAGCATGAATAAACACACAGATCTTGTGCAGAATAACATGTTTTTCTGTGCAAAGATCTAAGAAAATAAATAACTTACACCCATCTATAGTTGATGTTTTCCAGAAAAAGGGCTTTTTGGTTGAGCTGTATTAAGACAAGGGAAAAAACTATTTGGGAAAAAAAGATTTTGAAAGATTAGGACTAACCAAAGCCAATTGCGTGATGTCAAAAATATATCAGCCTAGATCCAAAAAAAATGTGTGTGATTAGTTTTCTTGTATGCCCAAAGGGACTTTGGGTTTGACTTTCTCAGGCAACCCTGACCCCACCCACACAACCACTTTTCAAACTCAGCCTGTTCAATCCAAACACACTCCTGCCTGTTCAATCCATACAAAAAGCAAAATGTCATTGGGAGCATGTGAGAATAATTCCAGGTTTGCCTGATGTAGTGTTTTTGGATTGCAGCCATCTTATGTTACGTAAGTTAAAAGAATCTGAAAGAAGTAATGGATGAAGAAACAGGAACAAAATCTAGGAAATCATAGATCTTTTGGGACATGGGAGTATTTGTGGAAAGCAAACAGTTGCTGACTGAAATTCTTTGTTTTCAGTACTGGAATCACAAGAACCCCTTTGCACAACATTCTAAGTTATATGCAGGCCTTGGTTGGGGCCGGAGCTCACCCCCTGGGAACACCTCCCCAATCTTCCCCCAACACCGTCATTCAGGGCCCGCACTTCAACAACCCCAACCCCATCATTCAGGGCCCGCGCTGAAGTGCAGGCCCTGGGAAGCCCTCCCCAACCCCCCCAACGGCATCATTCAAGGCCCACACTGTAGCGCAGGCTGTGGGAACACCCCCCAACCCCGTCATTCAGGGCCCATGCAGATCTGTGCAGATCTGCCCTCTCAGAGGAGGGAGAGGTTCTAGCTGAATAAGTTGGGGGGGGGTTCAGGTAGAACCTATCCCTCCTCTGTGAGGGCAGATCTGCAAGTTTCTCCCCCCCCATAGGTAGCTATGCAAAGAGTCCAGTGGCACCTTTAAGACCAAGGCTTATTCAGCTAGAACCTCTCCCTCCTCTGTGAGAGCAGATCTGCATGTTTCTCCCCCCCCCCCATAGGTAGGAATGCAAAGAGACCAATGGCACCTTTAAGACCAAGGCTAATTCAGGTGGAACCTCTCCCTCCTCTGTGAGGGCAGATTTGCATGTTTCTCCCACCCACCCCCCATAGGTAGCAATGCAAAGAATCCAGTGGCACCTTTAAGACCAAGGCTTATTTAGATAGAACCTCTTCCTCCTCTGTGAGGGCAGATCTACATGTTCCCCCCCACCAATAGCTAGCAATTCAAAAGAGTCCAGTGGCACCTTTAAGACCAAGGTTTATTCAGGTACAAGCTCTCCCACCTTCTGACACACTTCCAGTGATGTCAGGAGGTGTGGCATATGCAAATCAGTTATGCTAATGAGTTACGCTAATGAGCTCCTGCACCTCTTTTTCTATGAAATGACCCCTGGTTGTATGTGTGTGTGGGGGGGTGAGTAAGTGGGTGGGTGGGGAGATCCCTCATATCAACAAGCCCCACTGTCACCCACTGGAAAGTATTTATTTATTTACAAAATAATTTATACCCTGCTTTTCTGCCCTTATCAGGGCCACAAGGCAGCTAACAAATTAAAAGCATACATAATATCAACATGTCTTTAAAAAAATTAAAACCAAAGAAAAATACATAATTAAAAAAATTAAAACCAAGCCAAAATACACATACAAACATATAAAAATGACAATTAGAACATAGGGTAGAAAAGAGGGATCACTGAAAGAACGCCAGCAAAAAGGTCTTCACCCACTGGTGGAACAAAAGGGGACAGGAAAGTCTCCCTGGGGAGAGAGTTCCAGAGTTTTGGTGCCATGACTGAGAAGACCCTCTTCCAGGTTGCTTAACAGTAGCATTTCTATCTTGTCTTCAGTTTATTAGCCCTCATCCACTCTGAAATTGCCTCCGGGCTCTGGTTCAGGGTCTTTACAGCCCTCTTGGGATCAAGAGGAGGATCTCTGCAGGATCTGAGCGCCATCTGCATATTGGTGATGTCTGGACCCAGAGCCCCCGTGTCTGGACTCCGAACCCCTTGGCCTCCCTCCTGAGTTCCCCACCTTTCCCCTTCCTTGGAGCACCAAGATGTGGCAGAGGTGATGACACTGGAGAAGAGGCCTCATCTTGGGGGTCCACAACACTCACCTGGCGAGATGCAGGCGCTCGCTGTGAGTTCAGGAGGGTCTGGGGGGCTGGAGGGAGGTGGAGAGGAGCAGTGGCCCTGGCCAACCATGCAGAGAGAACTTGGGGAAAGCAGCCTGCAGACAGGGATGCTGAGAGGATCCCCGAGGCTGAAAGAAGCAAACTCTATGACACCCATCCAGGCAGCCCCACCCTCCAACAGCAGGCAACAGGGACAGGTAAGAACAGGCAGGGCAGGGGGTGGGCCCCCAGTGAGCTCTATCAGTAGATTGTATGGTCAGGAAAAGGGACGGGGCAGGGATCTGATAAAGAGTGGGAATGGGGGATAAAAGGGAAGTCTCCCAAGATGGCTGGGAAGGAGACTGACGAGCCCTTGCTTCCTCTGGTGCTAAAGGCAACAAGGGTCAGGAGGAGGAGGCTGTGGGTGCTATAACCCCCCACACACCCCGGACTGAAGCTCTGAGGCCTGAGGAGTGCTCTGCAGGGTAGAATGTGAGGTAGAGAAGAGAAGAGAGAAGAGATTGGATTTATACCCCGCCCTTCACTATCCAAGGGAGTCTCAGAGCGGCTTACAAACTCCTTTCCCTTCCCCTCCTCACAACAGATAGCCTGTGAGGTAGGCAGGGGTGAGAGAGCTCTGACAGAAACTGCTCTTTTTCAAGAACAGCTGTGCCAGAACTATGGCTTGCCCAAGGTCATCCAGCAGGTGCAAGTGGAGGAGTGGGGAACCAAACCCGGTTCTCCCAGATTAGAATCCACACACTTAACCACTACACCAAACTGGAGCCAGGCAGAGAGGACCAGAGTGCTGACAGGTGACAACCCAGCCCATCTGACCTCCCCCAGCAGTTTCATGTACTTGTTGAAAAACACAGGGGAGGAGATGGAATGCTGCAGGACCCCAAAGGCCAAAGTGCTGAGCAGATGTCCCCCCCCCAGTACCACTTATCCTTCCACTATGTCCAGAACCACTGCAAAACTGTGGGCTCCCCCAGTCTCAGCCCAGAAAGGCAGTGCAGAAGTACCATGATTGATGGTAACAAAAGCCACTGAGAAGGTCAAGAGAATCAGCAGAGCTGCACTCCCTCTGTCTGTCTGGCATAGGTCATCCATCAGGGTGACCAAGGCTGTTTCAGTCCCATAACCAGACCTGAAAGTAGATTGGAAAGAATCCAAGCAATCGACTTCATCTAGGAATGCTTGTAGTTGTCCAGTCACCAATATGCAATATCCAGTAGGCATAGAAATATCTTCGTGTAGTCAGGAGCCCAGAAAAAAAAAAACCCGGGCTCCTGTTAGTGTGTATGACCTATATGCACTTTCCAATGATGGTGAGAGCAGAGCTTCCTACCAGAATTCCATTTCCCTCTCTCACAAACACACACATTTATTTTCCCCAGGAAAAAGCACCTGTTCTAAGCATTAGGAATGCCTGCAGTCTTTGAAGTATATTTTTTGAATGTCTAAATTAACTATTGTGCAACACATTCTTTATAGCAGCATTATGAATTTCAGGTTCTGTTTCTCAGCCCTTCCCTTACCCACTTCTGTGATTTACAGCTGTAATTTTAGCCACAATGCATCTTTTGAATCAAGGCCTTAATAGAATCTGTGGTTTTGCTCAGACAGAAACATTGTCCCATATGGGAAGATTGTGTTTAGGCTAGCCCAGCCCTGTGCTTTCTATCAATATTTGCGAATTGGAGTTCCTTACTCAAGGGAAAGTTAATGTCAAAAGATAGTTTTAGGTGAGTAGCCATGTTGGTCAGCAGCAGAATAGGAAGATTCAAGTCCAAAAGAACCTTAAAGACCAAAAAGATTTTCAGTATATCTTACCAGGGAGCTTTAACTCTTGAAAGTTGATACCTTGAATATCACGTTCGTCTGCAATGTCAGAAGTTTGCTTATTTTATGTGCTGATAGTAGATGGCGCCACTGAGCAAATTTTATTTTTAAAAAACTAGTCAGATTAGTAGTAACCTAGATCAGCCTTCAAAATGAGAGCCTGTCTTTGTAAAGACAGAATGTCTTGAAATTCCAATGACTGGAGCAATCTCTTTCTTTCCAATGGAACTGTACCATTGTCAGTCACCCTTTATTGTATGTCTCACTGCTGTTATTCATGGGATCACATTAATTCTAGAGTACATTAAGTGTGCATGATGATTCTGCTGTGTCTAGGGTTACCAGACGCCCTGGTTTGGTGGGGGTTGCCTGATTTGGAGGGGCTGCTTCCCACCCACCAGCTAGCTGGTGGGCAGGAGGAAACCCCGCCCCCAAGAGCAACCACCCGGCCTCCTTCCCGCCTCTTCCCAGCACTGCTGGGGAGAGGTGAGGGCCACGTGCCTGCACTCTAAGACCCGAATTCAGGACTTGGAATGCAGGTATGTGTGGCCTCCCCCCAACAGCACTTAAAGGATGCCTTTAAACACTGCTGGGGAGAGGTGGGGGTGCCACTCCCCAGTGTAATGATGTCACTTCTGTGTGATGTCATCATGTTAGGGACTCCTCACCCCATCCAGTAACGCCCCCCCAAAGTCCCACTGGGGACTTTGAGGGGACCTGGCAACCCTAGCTGTGTCTGACCAATAAATATTGGTGCCGTAGAAGAAATTTAGGGGTTGCAGAAAAGTTCTTGGTTTAAGATATCACTGTCTTAAGGGATGCTTGCTCTTCGTGGACTGTGTCTTGACACAGTGTTGATAGCCAATCAGGGGAAATTGTACTGTTGCAATTTTTCTGTTCACAAAAGAGGTGCTTTGGTGTTGTCTGAATTTGCTACTCTGATGTGAGCAATGATCCATGCAAGGCAGTTGCCTGGAGTACTGCAGATTTACTCAAGAGTGGCCCACCCAACAGGCAAGAAATCACAGTCCTAATATATCAGAGCCACTTTGGCAGAGGGTCCTTTGATGACTGCGCTGTCCAAAGATGTGGCCAGCATGACTAGACACCAAGGAGCACGGAACGCTATTACCTTCCCACCAAAGCGGCACTCGGATCTTGAACTGCTAAACTACCAACCTTCCGGTCTGCAGTTCAGTGTCTTAGCCACTTGAGCCACCACATGCATACTACATCAACAATAAATAATCCATTCCAAGATGGTGATTTCCCCCCCCCAGATTTCACAAACCTCGAGGGGGAGGGCCTTGTGGAGAATGAAGGGTATGAGAGTGAAGGGTATGAGAGTGAAGGGTATGAGAGTGCCAGACTACATGCTATACCGTTGCTGTCCTCAGCCAAATGCCTGGCAGAACATCTTTCTGTCCTACAGAAAGGTAACAATTCTTGCAGGGCATGGATATTCTCCAGCAGAGAATTCCACCAAGTAGGGGCCAAGGCTGAGAAAGCACTGGCCCTGGTTGAGGGCAGCCAGATCAACTGGGCAGCCTGCCGGATCTCTCTTGGGCCAGAGAACACTAGGAGGTGTTCTGGGGACGTAGTGAGCTGGATTGAGACTAGGCATCCTTTGTTGCTGTTCTAGCTGCACAAAGAAGATTGATCCCTCTCTTAAGCCTATTAAGAAATAGTTCTCCACTTAACAAGCCCTGCGGCTATCTTAGCACATCCCTCATCCATCCAAGAAGCCTATTGCATCATAAGGTGGGAAATAATGAAATGAGTCTACACACCTGTGTACCCAATCCTCTCTTGTCTTTAAACATCTTCATACATCTTCCCCTATTTAGAAGAAGGTTTCTCTAAATCCATATGCTTGCTCATCTACTAAGAATGGCAAATGTTCATTCAATAATTAGCATGAAAGGAAGCTATTCATTTCCCCAACAGCTGCTTAAAACATCACATTTAGGTTCAAGGTAGCATGCACAGGTAATAGGTTGTTCTCTGCATTGTTAGGTTCAAGTGGAAAATATCAGATATCTTAGTGGGGGGATGCAGAAGTAGCTCAAAATTTCAGCAAGTCAAAAATATACAGATGCATCTTTATGACGATATCACTACTTTACCTCCTTGAATCTGTTTGTGCTTAATCTTAAAGGCTGCCAAGGCAAACGCAAATGCTGCTACTGTTAATCTAGCATCTCCATCTAGAAGACGATTTAAGGCAGAGGCAAAAGTTCACTCCACATTTTTAAAGCTCCAGAGTTCAGACCTGTCTTCTAGATTGGTGGAACAGCAAAAGAAGGCGCAATTTATAGCTGTTTTTGAAGTGACATCTCTTGAGGCATTGTTTGTTTCTTTTATCCCACCCTGCTGTGGAGGCCTAAGGGAGTATACATAGAGTTTTGCAGGAGATCATCCCTCTAGTCAATCACCAGCCCAGCTTATCTTTAGTGAGGTTCCAGTATCAGATGCTTTCACACCACAGCCGAGGACTAGGTGGTAGATTTGGCCGAACGTCTGAAGGCACAGGTTAAAGTTTGTATATCGGTGGTAGAAAGTGCCATCAAGTCGCAGCCAGAGACAAGCAAAAGTGGTTTCCATTGCCTGCCTCAGCATAGTGACCTTGCTTAGCTTCCAGGAGCTGATGAGATCAGCCTAGCCCATGTCATCCAGTCAGGGCAAGCTTGTACATTACATTTCTTTTATTTGACATAATCTTTAATATTTTAAAAGTGTATAATTTAATGAACCATAAAGTTGTGTTGGTGTTGGTGCAAGGTTGTTATGTGCCCTTAGTCTATTTGGAAAGGTCAGGATTTTAATCCCAAGGGAAACAAACAAGGAGATAAGCAGCCCACTTTCTATTTCTGTTGTTAGCCTGGATCGGGAAGAATCTTTGATTTGCAGCCAGCGGCGTTTCTGAAGATCGGAGTGGAAATTACCAGACTTAGCTTGGTTTATGTTGCTTTCACAGGTCGTTTTTGGAAAAGATTTTCTGCTGCAGGGAAACATCCTCTCCCCCTCCAACTGATGGTTTTATCTGTCTCCTTTCAGGTGGCTCTGCTCTGGCTGGAAGAAGCAGCTTTTGTGTTAACCTGCAAAGAAAGGGCAGAGGGGAGAGTTTCAAAAGACAAGCAGCTCCCAGAGCACACTCCATAGTAAGGACGGCATTTCCATAGTCTTCTCATACACACAGCAGAGCAGATTGATTTCCATAAGTCGAACAAACAAACTGAAAGCTACTTTGCACATAAAATTGATGGGGAACAAACTTATTGACATTTTAAAGGAGGCAATATCCAAATATTTTAATGGAACCGTATATTAAAAATAACCCTCCAGAAGCCTGCATTTGGAAGGTGTGCACATAGCAGTATTTCTTACTCTTTCTTTCTCTCTCTCATATAAAATACACATGCACACATGGTTTTGTTTTGTGTTTATAAGGAACTTGCATTGGCTGAAGGGTAGCAAAATAAATAAGCTTTATGGCGGGAAATGCTGAGATGTAAAGCTGTCTCCTTCTCTGATGAATGAAGTAATTTCAGGATACTTTAAGGGTACTAAGGTTCTTGGAAGAAATATATTCCTGTGCCATTTAACAATTTAACTGATTAGTTTTTAAGATGTGTCATACGTTTAGAAAAAAATGCCAGGCCACCTAAAGATTATTTGTACACAGAGTACCTGTTATTTCCAATGGATGCGTGAAAAAAGCCCTCTGTTCCCTCACTTTCTTTCCCCTGCATGTAAGCTTTTTCCTATCCTCTCTTTTCTGTGCACATCATAGAATCATAGAGTTGGAAGGGACCTCCATGACTAGATGACCCTGGAGGTCCCTTCCAGCTCTATGATTCTATGATTCATATATGTGAATACACATGCACACACACACACCTCTATGCTATCTCCTTGGGCTCGCTTCTGATCTCCTTGCCTCTATTACCCAGCCCTCTGTTTTCTCCTCTCCACTTTTTCTCCAGGCCCCTGCATCTCAGCCTACAGATTCGGTCACCAGCATTCCTTCTGCCTAAGGTTGCCAACTCTAGGTTCAGAAATTCCTGGAGGACCTCAGCAAGATATATTGGTATAGAGTCCACCTTCCAAAGCAGCCATTTTCTCTAGGGGAACTGATCTCTGTTGTCTGGAGATCAACTTGAATTCCTAGAGCTCTCCAGGCTCCACTTCTCTACTTGATCTCTACTTCTGCCATTTGGCCATGACCAGTGCCCCCCCCCACTCTGACCTTTGGCTCCCTCTTCCTCCTGGATGACCCTCCCAGCCTTCATCCATCTTGTCTTCCTAACAAGGATAGCTCAAGGAAAGCATCAACCAAGTGTGCCACAGTAGTGAAATAGGCAAACTCTTTGCTGGGGATTATTAGGAAAGGGACTGAAAATAAAACAGCCAGTATTATAATGCCCCTGTACAGATCTACGGTGCAGCTTTATTTGGAATACTGTGTGCTGTTTATTTATTTATTTATTATTTGGATTTATATCCCGCTCTCCCCGAAGGCTCAGGGCGGCTTACAACAGGGCACACATGCCGACTTTAAAATACATTAAAACAGTATAAAACCCAATGGAACATATAGACCAACATACAAGATTTAAACAGCATATTAAAACAAGATGGGCGGATCGTAATCCCCAGCAGCCAAACAATATATTGTCATCCCCACTCCTTCCAGGGCCGCCCCGCACCAAAGGTGGCAGTGGTGCGATGGCGCATGACTAACAGTGATGGAATAGTGATGGCAGCAGCTCCTAATCATAGGCCTGGCGGAAGAGCTCCGTCTGTGGAACTGAGCAAGGTCCTCCGGGAGCTCCTTCCACCACGTAGGAGCCACCACTGAAAAAGCCCTGGCTCTCGTGGCAGCAAATGTTCTGGTCACTGTATCTCAAAAAGCACATTGCAGAGCTGCGAGAAGTAGAGAAGAGAGCAGCCAAGATGATTATGGGGTTGAAGCACCTTTCTTATCAGGAAAGGCTGAAATATCTGGGGCTTTTCAGTTGAGAAAAGGATAACTAAGGGGGGACGTTATAGAGGGGTGGAGAGAATGGACAGAGAGAACTTTTTCTCCCTCTCTCAACATACTAGAACTTGAGGGCATCCTGTGAAGTTAAGAGGCAGTAGATTCAGGATGTACCAAAGGAAATACATCTTCACACGACGAGTGATTAAAATGTGCCGTTCACTGCCAGAAGATGGACTGATGGCCACAGGCATAGACAGCTTTAAAAGGGGATCTGACAGATTCTTGGAGGGAAGGTCTATCAGTGGCTGCTACCCACAGTAACTAAATGGAACCTCCCCAATCGGAGGCAGTAAACCTCTGAATACCAGTGCCTGGAGGCAACATCATAAAGCCTCGACTATTGTGTAAAACATGATGACAGACTAGATGGACCACTGGTCTGATCCAGCAGAGGTCTTTTTATGTTCTTACAGTCTGGAAGCTTCAGCAGACTTATACAGGTAGAGGCTGTCCATCAGTTGCAAGCCAGTACGCTCATCATTAAAAGCTGGTTAATCATAGAGCCAGGATGGTGACTGAGTTGTCTTTAAAGTTCATTAGGCACGGGTGTTTTCCCTTCCTTTTGCCGAGCATCTCCGTCAGGTTTTCTTTTTCATTCTGCATTGATTCCCCCCCCTGCCGCCCCTTTAGCACTCAGTTCGCTGTCTGGTTGCTGTTTCCCTAGGGTTTTTTGGGGAGTGGTTTTGTGCCAATTTTGCCCTTGTTTCACTTTTGAGCCAAAGTTAATTCAAAAGCATACATATTCCCTTGGATTTTCCCTCCCCGCCCCTTTACTGCCCCTCTGAAGGTCGCTCCCTCACCCACATCGAAGTCGTTCTGCCTATTCTGCGCCTCCCAATGGTCGCTCAGTGTGCAAACTCCATTGATTACTTTTCCCCTCATTGTTTTACATTTTAATATCTTTTTACAAGCGGCATGAGTCTAATGTTATTAGACTATCACTATTCTCGGATTGCTGGAAAAAAGGAAATGACGGGAAAAATGTGCTTCTCTGACAGCTCTCCGAGAAGCCTCTGCAAGCTCTGAAAGGAGGGAGGGGAGAGGGAAAGACTGGCAATGAAAGAGGGGGGCTTTGGTCCCACCGGCAGCCCCCAAGCGGCCACTTCCCCCTGCCCCACCACCAGACCCAGGACATGCCCAAGGGAAGGGGAAAACCCCACTGGCTAGCCTTCAGATTGCTTGGCACTGGCTTGTCCTAGGGTGCGGGCAGAGAGTGCTGGCACAAGTGCCCAGCTGTTGTTGCCCAGTTTCGTGTTGACTGACATGGAGTCAGAGAGATCCGGTGCCCACAAGCGAGTGCAAGAAATGCCGCTGGCCCATCCCACAGCCGTGCGCTGCATGGTGTGGGAATCTGTGGAGCTGCTTTTGGAATTGCCCTCTGAGCAGAAGGAATTCCGAGGCAGGCACCTATTTCCTGGTTGATCTCACCCATGCTGCCCCATTGCTGGTGGGGGAAGGGGTGAGTTTGTCCCTGACAGCCACCCAGCCCCTTATCTCTTGTATTGTGTAGCACACACTAACTGTTCTCAGTGAGATGTCAGAGAGCCAATAGCAATTTAGGAGGGCAGGGAGAGAGAGACTGCCTGCCTGCCAGCCAGCAAGCCAAGGATCATTTTGGGCGTCCCAGCTGTGGTGCTGCTGTTTGCTTTTGCCTGCTACATGAGGGTGCACCTGCCCCTCATCTGAGTGGTTTTCCTCTGATTTTGCAGGCCTTTCTGGAGTCTGCAGGTACCTCGCTGTACATGTGAGGGACTTGCCCAAGGATACTCCATGAAAGACTGACACCTCAAGTGAGGTCACTGCATTCCCACTAAAAGATACATAGACTACAGATTAGGGCTACTTCTGAGATACTTCTGAGATAACAGGTTAGCAAGGTCCCTTTCATCTGCACTCCCTTTGGCTTTATGGTAAAACTTGCTTTAGCTTCTGAAGGCAAACAAATTGTTTTAAGGTTTCCTACACCTTAAAACACAGGATTTTGCACACGCTTGGTCAGATCCTGTGTTCCTCCCCCAACCGGGAGGGGAAATTCCTCCCTCCCCCTATCCCCCGCATTTTTCTTCCCAGGATCCTGCAGGAAGCGACGTGAGTTTCCTTCGTGACGCAGAAGCTGTTTTCCACTCTCCAAGCCCATGTATTAATTTTATTTATTTTTATTTTAAATAGTACATCTTCTTGTGCTTGCATGGAAGAGGGGGTGGGGCAAAAGGGAGAGGGAGGGAAAGATTGGCAATGAAAGGGGGGATGGTGGAGGGGTGATGACTCTTTTCCCATTTTTAAATGGAAGATGCTTGCTGGACTCTACTGCGCAGCTACGATAGGGCAACTGCATAATTTAAAAAAAAACCTTGGATGCTACCCTTTACGTCTCACAAGTGATGTTCCACCCTGATTTAGAAAACTGTGTCTTTTAATTGTAGCTGTACAATAAATGCCCCAGAGGAAAAGGAATAGTGCGTAAGGCAGGCACAGAATCCGAGGTCAAGCTTCAAGGCTTGCTGCTTGGAAATTCTGCAGTAAGCTGTGCGTGCATAATAGGCCCGAGTCTGACAACAATCTCCTTTATGATGCCATTGTAAATTTCGATCTGAATCGGGCTGGCTGATAACTCGTGCTTCTATTTAAGTGGGTGCCTTTAGGAAGCTTAATATAATTTCCCTAGGAAACTGTCCTACAATTGGAGATAGGCCCCTTGTGGTAAGATCCTTGTCCACATTGTACTGTGTTGCTATTTAGACTGCATGGACACATCTCTGCTTATGGGGATGTCTTCCAATTAGGTGTGCTTAACAGAGGGGGAAAACCTAGCACAATTTTATAGCAACATTCTCAGTGATAGCTGTAATCCAGCAAGAGGGTGAGGTGTCTTCACTGTTAATTCTTCTGTACAGTTTCATTAATTCGTAGAGTTGCCGTAAGTCAGAAGTGGCATGATGCCACTTAACACACACACACACACACACACACAGTTTGATGAGCTTGTTTGCGTAGCTGTGAATGAGAGAGGTGGGAAATCTGCATTTTCCACATAGTTTAATGATGATGTTGATGAAAATTCATTTTTGGACTGCTGTGTCCTAGGGTTGACACCTGACATGCCTTGACTTGCCAGGTGTTCAGATTTGGATTCTGAAGTGGAACTTTGCTAGAGTTACCATACGCAGAGGGGATTTGTGCAGAGAACTTTGTCAGAATCTACAGAACCTTTTCCCACCTTATAAATAGCTTTTCTCTGCTAGCTGTGTTTAGTTAGTTTCAAGTGCTGGGCGTGGAGGGCGGGAACAGCAGGTTCTAGCAGTTCCTTTTTGTAGTGAGAAGGGGTATTGATTTTCAAAAGGGTCTCTTGGGCCACCATCTTTTTTTTTCATTCCCTAGCGGGCATGAAGAACAGATAACATGAGAGTAGGGGCAGGAACCACAGTGCTTTGTGAGAGGTAGTCCCCATCCTCTCTAAATGTAAACCATTTCAGAGTACTGTGGAGATAAACGGTGGTCCAAGGGTTTGTAGATCACAACCTTCTTCACCCACCTATGAAAAGTCATGCCACGGTAAACCCATCGATCTTGAATTCTCAGATTCTCTTGCAGAGGTGAGAACATAACAGCTCTGGATGGGGCCACCTGCAGGCTTTTGCTTCTCCCCAATTCCTAATTGTGGCTGTATCCCCACCCCCCTATTTGTGACCTCTTTCCTGTCTGTTGTGGCTCCCTTCTTTCCCTTTGCCATTGTAGTTATGCTGGAGGGAGCAGAGGATGTTTTTCTCACAATCGTATTAGCCTCATGGGAGTCAGCAAGTCGAAAAGGAGGACAGAATGAGCTGCTGCAGTATTGTAGATGTCTCTTGACTAATGGTGGGAAGGGTGCCTGGAGAGGCGGACCTGTAGCCCAGTGGAAGCGCGTCTGCTTTGCATGTAGAAGGTCCCGGGTTCAATCCTTGGCATCTCCAGCTGGAAGGACCAGGCAGTAGGTGATGCAAAAGACCTCTGCCTGAGACTCTGGAGAGTCACTGCCAGTCTCAGTAAACAATACTGACCTTGATGGACCTACTGTCTGATTCAGTATAAGGCAGCTTCATGTGTGTTCATGTGGAAGGCATCAGAGTGTGATTCTCATTAAGAAGGGAAAATCAGTCCAACATCTCTAGCTGCGGGGGGGGGGGGAGTGTTCATCAAGTATCCACCCTCTCCATCTCCCGGCGGAAAAAATTCCACCTGCTACACAACTGCTGAAAGTACACAAACGCCACAGGACACCCCATTCATGTTTCATGTCATAGCTATAACATGTGAAGCATTTCCCTCCCACAGACACACAGCAAGCTTTCTATCAGTCTTTTGGCAGCGTAACTATTGCTTGTGGTCCCTCTGGGTTATCATGCATGGAAGGTATCTCTCTTGGTTTCCCTGAATTCTTTCTGCTGTTTATTTTGGAGGGTAGAGCTCCATCTATGAAAATAAAACTTTAAGTCTCTGTAGGTGTCTTCTCCCTCCTCTACCAAATAAAAACAAAGTTGTTTAATGCTGCTGCTGTTCAAGGTACATTAACCTTGTCGACTAAAGTTCTCCCTGCCTGTTGCTGTTTTTATTCCGCCATTTATGCTATAGACATATCCCTGGAGCATTCCCAGCTTAAAGATTGGCTATGATGAGTTTCTTTGGAGGGGAGAAAATGGCTTATGTGTAATTGTTACCTTCAAACAGGTTATAGTGCCTTCCCGTCCAACACAGCTTCTCATTCAGACATCTTTAGACCCCCTGTTTTGAAAAAGACCTCAAGGGATATGCTGGCACAGACTTGGTACCAGTGCAGTGCAATGAATGGTGGTAGAGGCCTAGATTCAAGTTCCTGTTCAGCTGGGGAACACAACAGGAGTTGTTTTATGCATTTTAAGGTGGAAGAATTGCCGCAGGTAACTTGTTTTTCCCAGGCTCACGTCCTCAGTTTGCCTTCTGAAAGCACAATCAAATGGTGAGATCTGAAGGCTCAGCACTTCAAAGAGCCAATGTATTTTTTTAATTTATTATTTGCATTTATATCCCGCCCATCCCACGGGTGGGCTCAGGGCAGGTAACATCATTATAATAAATACAATTTAAGTTTAAAAAACCATAAAACATTATAACAAAACAATGGATACCGCTTGAAACAACGTCAGTTGGCTATAAAGTTCTGGCCCAATGGTGCAGTGAGTGAAAGGCCAGTTGTCGGTGGTCAGTAAATAGACAGGTGACGGCAACCTCAGGGAGGCCATATATGGGCACCCATTGCCTCAACCAAAGACCTGGCAGAACAGCTCCACCTTGCAGGCCCTATGGAATTGAAGAAAATTCCGCAGGGCCCTGGTCTCAATAGGGAGCATGTTCCACGGGCTGGGCCTTCGGGCCAGGAACTACCAGGACGTGTTGATCTAGGGATCTGAGAGAACTGAGTTCAAATCCCCAGTGTGATATGGAACTCTCTTGTGCTAACCTACCTCACAGGGCTTTTGTGAGAATCGAATACGGAAAGGATAACAGTGAGCACCAATTTGAGCTCCTTGGAGGAAGGGTAGAATAAAAATGAGATAATATACAAAATAATTGGTATGGCTTGGCTTTAGGTGGCCTTGCACACTCTAAATCACTTGATGTCATACTTGAAAGAAAGATAGGAAATACAGGTCACAAGGTATGGATAGGGACTCTGGGGCAAGTGATGCTCTGTATTCTTGGTGCTTGAGGGGGCAACAGTGGGAGGGCTTCTAGTGTCCTGGCCCCACTGCTGGACCTCCTGATGGCACCTGGTATTTTTGGCCACTGTGTGACAGAGTGTTGGACTGGATGGGCCATTGGCCTGATCCAACACTGGCTTCTCTTATGTTCTTAAGTATTTATTTAAAAAAAAACATATGCCCCACAACTCTCAGCCTAAAAGGCTCTTGAGTCATCTTTCATTGTACACTGAAAACAGAAAGAAATCAGAGCTAGACAAAGCACTATTAATGAAACAGCCCATAAAAATGATTAAAATGTCAGCCTAAAAAAATCAAATCCAAAATCCAAAAGAGAAAATCAGCAATACTTAATTGTCTAGTGTTAGGCTTGCAGCTTGCCCTTGTTTGCATCCCCTGTGCTCACGCAGTGGAGCAGTGGAGAAAAAATGGGGGAGGAACGTTGGTATTGCTGCCATGACGTTGCTTCTGAGCAAGCACTTGGAAGTGATGTCTCAGTGTCCGCAACACTCCAAGAATTTCCACAAATCTCTGTAATCTATACCCTCGAGTTTGGTGGAATGCTTATAGCATTGTAGCTGCTACGACATCACTTCTGGGTGAGCACTTGCCCAGGCTCTGTGTTCCCCCACCCCGGCCACCCAAATGCTCCTGGGGTTCCCAGCAGAGGGCTAGCAACCATTCTCCAGTGATGTAATCCACTCTGAGACTTTGCATTTGTATAGGAGGAAAGATTGAATTAATGGTTTTAGAACATCTTGAGATGATATGCATAGAGGTCATTGTGAATGTGCACAGTCCCCAGAAGGTTCTGGGTAAAGAAAATTGTGGACGCACAAACTTGTGCACAGCTAGAAAAGACACAGTTGCCCATTTTGTAAGGTGGTGATGTGTCTTGTCACTCCACATGCTGTGAGAAAGCCAGTGCCCAATTAAGTGCACTTTGAAATCAGTGGGTCTTAGCTGTTGATGGGTCATTTCTCTTGATGGAGAGGAGTTCCTATCAAGTGGAAGTTGGTTCGTGGATTTCAAAAAATATGTTGTGTTAATTTCTTAGAAAGACTTCAAAGGGTTGGACGTAAGAGAGAAAGTAGACCTGCGCCCTGACCAGTTTCTCATGATTAAAAGCTTCAGCCCATTTCTCAATTTTACCTGCTGAGATTCCTAGACCCAGCTGTCATGCATCCAAGTGCATGTATTCTGTGGATGTTTGAAGATGTGCTAAAGGAAGTGCTCCGTAAAGACAATGTGCACCTTTCTGCAGCCATATAAAGTTTTTGCTGAGGATCAAAGAGAGAAAGCCATCTACTCTGTTTGCTTCCAGGACAGAATTATCCCTGGCCAATATTTCTCTTCCAGCAACAGTGGCTCGCTCTGATGATCCCCCTGCAGATATCTCATGATACTACCCCATATTCTGAGAATTCAGATTCAGTTTATTCTAATTTTCATGCCCTTATCAATAGAGTTGTCAGCCTACAGGTGGGACCTGGAGATCTTCCAGAATTACAGCTGATCTCCGGATGACAGAAATCTATTCCCTTGGAGAAAATGGCAGCTTTGGAGGATGGACTCTATGGCATTATATCTGGGCAAGCCCTTCCCCTCCCCAAACCCACCTCCCCACATTCCACTCTAGAATCTCCAGGAATTTCCCAACCTGGAGCTGATAACTCTACTAAAGACCCATCTAAATATGACAACGGGGCAGCAAGAGTTTAGAGGGCTTAGGTGATTGGCTGGGAGCACTTCATATTTTAGAAATTAAGCCCCGGGGATGAATGATGTGTACTTGCTCAATTTTGTTCCTCTGGACAAAGCCAAGTAAAAAGTTCTTTCAGGGGGTCACGTGCCCCCTCCTGATCTACCAACTGGAGGCCGGTTTCCTTTAACACAAAATGACATGCATATTCTTGGTATGTGAGACAGCCTGGTGCCCCAAGAAATTTGTAAGCGCCATGCCAAGAGATGTGGAATCAATTGGAGTCGGTTATGGGTTCCCTTCCATCTTAAATAGTTTGAAGGAGTGAACCCGGCAGCTTTGCACAGTGCAATAGAGAAGGTGGTGGATTTGGCCATCAAAATGCAGGAACCCAGGCAGGAAAATAATGAAATATTCAACCGCTATTTACGGAATTGATTTGAAGATCAAGAAGTTACAAGCAGCTAGATGAAAAGGATTAAGACGGAAGCGTGAATGGAGAGATACCATGGAGCAGAATGAAATTTGTGTTCCAGTTGTTCAATACTTTATGTGGATTTTATGAACAAGGAGGGAATAGAGGATGGGTCTGCAAGTGTGCTCCAGCCCTGGTTTTCAAAGGGTGAGGCGATTGTTCCTTTCCCGTGGGGACACACATGGCATTTCCCCCAGCAACTGCACTATCCTTTGTAATATCTCCTTGGGCCTTGCTTTTGTTTGTGTCTCTTGACTGAGCAAGGAAGTGACCTCCTGACCCACCCCTGACCCTTCCCCATCAGTATAATAGAGGCATGAATTGCAGACTATGAGTGCCTTCTTTCATGGCAATACTGAATGCAGGGAACACTTTTCATTCACAAGCTTGTGCTGCTCTCAGAATATTCTCTCTATTTCTCCCTATATACCAAGTCGCTGTTAGCAGTCCCAGTCCCTGTCAAATCACTGTCTCTCTTTCTTGCATGTTAGGTATCCTGTGAAAATGTTGTTAGACTGAGTTGCCACTGTTCTTTGGGGTTCAGCCCATTCTCCAAGACCGTGCTGGTTCTATGTTTCGGGGGCCCAGGACACATATTGGCCAGCCCCCTTTCCCCTGCCCAGCACTGTGTTTCCTGTTTGCTTCCCCCTCTTCCACTGCTTGCCCATGCATACTTGCCTGGCAGTTACCTTGCAAGACCCATCCCATGTCCCACACCACCAGCTGCATGCCCACCCATCCTCCAGCAGTGCTGGTCAGCATGTGCAGCCAGGAGCATGGGGAGCAGGAGGGCTCCCAAGCAAATGGGCAGACTTTAAGGGGGGAGCAGGTGGGGGCAGCAGCAGTCGACCCTGCCAGAAGCCCTGGGCTCAGGCATCTCTCCTAACCTGAGATATACTGTTGCCAGCCCTGCTTGGAGGTCCCAAGGAGTTAAATCTCCTGCCACAGGAGGTGGTGGCAGCTACAAGCATGGATGGCTTCAAGAGGGAATTAGATAAACATATGGAGCATATGAATGCCATCAGTGGCTATTAGCCACAAGGTATAGAAAGGAACTCTCAGACTGGGGCAAGTGTATTCTTGGTGCTTGGGGTGGGCAACAGTGGGAGGGCTTCTAGTGTCCTGGCCCCACTGCTAGACCTCCTGATGGCACCTGGTATTTTTGGCTACTGTGTGACAAAGTGTTGGATGGGCCATTGGCCCGATCCAACATTGGCTTCTCTTATGTTCTTATGTTCTTATGAGTGAATGTATAGATGCATCTTTTCTCTAGCGCACATGTATAGAAGTGTCTGTGAATGCTAAGGGCCCTATGCACTGCACAGCCTGCTGGTTATAATCTGCATCTTCTGGCATATGAACTGTTGGTAGGACAGGGGTAGGCAGCCCCCTGGCATTTGTGCTAAATCAGACTCTTTTGTTCAGCACAGCCGCTGCTTGGATGGGCTTTGGTCACAGCTTGGAGATGGAAGGGCAAGTTGGAAGGCAGCAAGATCATGAGGAGGGATCCTCAGCTGCAGAGCAGCATGTGTTTGAAATGCGTGGGGCTGTGAAAGTTTGAGTGTAAACTCTCCCACCGGAACTCTGTTCTCAAAGCACCATTTAGGACTGGATATATCTCTTTCATTCATTGCAATCAAGTCCTTGTGTTTGTGGGCACTGAAAGCAAAATCACCGATGCTTCATCCTGACATTTATAAAACACCCTTACTTTAATCCCAGTTGGATACATCTGCAATGTGTCTGACTAGGTAGAATCCTGCTCTCCCCCCCTTTGTTTGCTGGCACACCAACATCTTCATAGGTAGAGGTTTTTGTCTTTTTTTAGCACCTAGGCTAAAAAAGGTTGTCTATGTTTGTTGTAGGATAGTGCTCTCATATATGCCATGTTTCAGCATTCCATTCAAAGTGGTTTACAACTCAAAGTAAGAATGCTACAAATTTCATCATAAATAATTATGCTGATTGCAATCATTCCTTGAACCTGTGGTGAGCTCTCCTTTACTCTTTGTTTGGAACCAGATGGGTGTTCAAGAGCCAAATCTATGTCTGGGTCATTAACCCAAGCAGAAAAGATGCAGTCCTTTATGCAGCTGAGGACTTGTGTGAAACAAGCTTATATGAACAATAAACACAGCCCTCTGCTTTTAGACATAAAGGCATTAATAACTTTCAAAATCGACTTCTGGAACTCTACAAAAGCAATCTGGGTCTATACCATAGATTCTTTAGTTCCAGGTAAAGGGAAGTACTTGTTGACTACAGAGCAGAGCACAGGCTAATACAAGTTTGTGCATGAGAGAATGAATAAAACTTAGGACATTAACTATTATTCTCCTTGGAATGGCTTGTGTTGCAAATAAATGCCATTCGCAGGCATATGCAGGCAGCCCTCTCAGCTGTATTTTCTTTTGAGTGATTCAGCAGCTTATATTCCAACTGGGCATTTTTACTGCTGCATGAAGTCATGCCGTTAATCAACAGAAACTAAACACAAAATGGGTATTTCTCTCTGTGCTGCCATTTCTGTAGATGAATGGAGTACTGGGTAAGGATCTCTAGAGGTCACTTTGGCTAAATGCGAACAACTGTCAGTAAAAGGAGTTGGACTTTGGTCAGCTGCATTTTATATTTTCTCTACACTGTGAGCTAAAGGGAGTGAAGCCCACTTCCGTTTCCCTCCAGCTTTCTGATACTTTGCAGTTGCATAGATTTGGTAGTCTCTTTAAGGATATTCAGGAAAGGTTCATGTTGCCCTTTGGTGAGTAGAGTCTACATTCAATGCGCAACAAACAAGATCCTTGTGTGTGCATGCATGCACAGACTACACGTATGATGGCTGATGTAAGCTGGAGGTGGAGAAAGATTTATAGAACAGGGGGGGGACACACTCAGAAACAAATTCCTCTTGCTCAGAAGGGGTGCTGCAGTTATGAGCTGAGCCAAACTCACTTCCAAAGTTTGATTGGTTCGTGATGAGCTCACCTTGGCACTGCTGATTTCATCCCTCCCTAGTATCCATTTATCACGTATGAATTGATTTCATTTATACCATGCATTCCTCTACAATGGGGACCAAAAGCAGTTTATATCGTTCTCTTCCATTTTATTCTAACAACAACTCTCCGAGGTAGGTTAGGCTGAGAGTGTGTGACTGGTCATCCAGCAAGTGTCCAGAACAGAGTGGAGATTCAAACCTGGATTTCTCAGTCTGACACCTACCTCATAGAGCTGCTGGAGGCTTTCCTTCCCTTCCTTTCCAAACTTATTTGGGGACCGGGGTAAAATGAGAAGGGTGGAAACCAGCAGGGGAGGCTGAGATCAGCAAGAAAGCATTTGGAATAAGCCAGATCTTTCTGAGATTTCAGCAAGCTGTCCAAAAAGATCTGAGTTTTTTTCCAAGAAGTCTTTGGAAAAGCTTGGGAAACTTGAGTGCATCCCAAGTCAAGACTGGAGGGGGATTGTTATCCACCTCTAGGTTAAACTGAGGTTTCTAGGGGAGTGATTGCCAGTTTCATCTGTTGACACGTGTATAAATAAATGCACACAGACATCCTTTCTATATGGATTGGTTCGGGGAGAATAGGGGCCAGGTTTCATAACAAATAAAGATTTGGCTTTATCCATATAATGTCATGAACACATTAGTAACCATGGAGGGAAAAGTCTATGAGAATCACACAGTACTGACAACTTCTAGAGTCTTTGGAAGAAAAGGTGTCCATTTCCACCATTTTCCCTCCTCTCACTGAAGAACCACAATTTGCTCCCAGGTTGTTCTTGAGGGTCCTCTTAAAGGGGAAGTGGGAAAGTCCTGTTCCTTGAAAATCTACAGATAATTGGATACATGTGCATATGTTTTGGCTTCCAGCTTATGCAAAGCCACTTGTATGCATCACTTTCACCTTTCATTTTTTCCCGTCAAGTTGCAGCTGATTCAGGTGGGTAGCCATGTTGGTCTGAAGCAGCAGAACAAAGTGTGAGTCCAGTGGCACCTTAAAGACCAACAAAGTTTTATTCAAGGTGTAAACTTTTGTGTGCGTGCATACTCCTTCCAATGCAATGTGCATGCCCTCGGAAGTTTATACCTTGAATGAACTGGACTCAGTCACAGCTGATTTATAGCAGCCCCAAGGCAAGAGATGTTTGCCTGCCTCTGCGTAGCAACCCTAGACTTCCAAATACTGTTCAGGGCTGACTCTGCTTAGCTTCCGAGATCTGACAAGATTGGGCTAGCCTGGGCTACCCAGGTCGGGGCTCACCTTTCAATACTCAGTAGTAAATGCCAATTTGAAAATGGGGGTATGCTTTGTGAGATACCAGCAGAGTCCATGATTGTGGTGAGGGCACACAGTTAAACTGAGAATGAACATGTGCACGTGTTACAAGTGCCCTTGCCAGTGCTATTCCATGTTCAGCAATGGTTGAATAAGACCCTTATTCCCAAGAAATGGGATGAGGACAAAGGCATTTGTACCACAGTGGTTGTCCTTGGTAGTTAGCTTGGTATAGGAGAGGGATGTTCCCATATGAAAATTACAGCAAATGGATCTGTGCAAGTACTTTAAGAAATAGTCTACATTTGTTTTGTTTTATGGATGCTGCTGTTGACCAGACTAGAAGATATGATATCTATTATACGTCCGTATTGCTCCAACTTCTCTTGGTGCAGAGAGCTTTGCCGTTACAAGATCTATGTAACCAAGAGTGGGATGGCAGGCTGTCAGGGTTGGATCTGACAGGTCCTTTTCAGAAGATGAGGAGGTCATGGCAATTAACCCTCCAAAGATCCAGATCCCAGAAATCCCCACAGTTCTTGGGTTCTTGGACATGCAAGACTCAGATAGGCCACCCACCAGGACCATGGGTCCAGAAACCCAAAGGTTTCATGAACAGGAGCATGTCATGGAGGCCACAGAAGAACCCATAAGTGAAACCTGCCCTTTGCCAGGAATCCTGTGAGCATCTCCCCAAACCCCTGGATTGGAGAAGACTGAGAGCTTAGAAAGAGGCTCTGCTCTGGCAGAGGAGTGCCCAGATGGCTACCTGGAACCTCTCCTTCCCCCACAAGGCTTATTATGATTACATTCCATCATGAGGTTTTGCAGATGCTAGACTGCTTGGCTTGTCATTGGCCTGCTTGTGCTAAAAGAACCCTGACCTCCTCATCACCTCAGAGAGCAACCAGCACACTGGCCAAGTTACAGGCATTAGCCTGTTGCTTTGCAGCCCCCTAAAATTAAACAAAAAAAAGATTTGGAAGAGACATGATATGTGTGAGATTTAACTTGGACCTGTTTTAAATTCAAGCCAGTTCAGAGCACCAGATCTTGTCATGCATCCAACAGTGTGTTTTTGGAAGTAGAACAAGGTTTCTGCATCTTGTTATGAGCCCCCTCTTTTGCTCCTCTTCCATTTCTCAAAATGTATTGGGTGCCATGGTGGTAACGATGAGGGTTACTTTTGAGTCCTTGTTTAAGCCCTTGAATGCTACAGTAGCAGCACCCTGGGTGACAGGATCCTTGGGAAGCACAGCCAGCGAGTATGGTAAAGTGGTTAGACTGGTGATACTCAGTGACCAAGGAGCCACAGATGGCTCTTTTGAGCACCGGTCACCAATGTGGCACCTGCCCCATGTTTCAGGAGAAAGGGCAAGCCCCTTACTCAGTGGGCCTGTGGTTCTCACCATGAAACAGCTACCACTGGAGGAACGGGTAAGCTGCAAGTGTGCTTGAGGTGCAGACATCATGCCAAGGATGGTAGTCAACATGGATGTTTTAGTTGGTGGCCCTCAAGTGAGTACCACTGAGTCAGAGTGCTGGATTAGAACATGGAAGAGGGGAAACCCACCTAGTCTGCCCTGAGCTCCTTGAAGGAAGGGCGGGATAAATATGTTGTAGATTCCTCAGGCTTCTAGATCCTTGAATACTGTAGCTGCCTACAGAAAGCCAAAACAGGAGCTGCTCCTATTGTTGCTTCTATGTACATTCAGTTGGAAAGGGGAAGGAGATGGTTGCGTCAGGGAGACTGAACTATTTACAATCTGAGCTTTACTTTTTGAGAAGCTTGAGCTCAGCTCACAATTAGCCCAGAAGTCCCAAGTTGAAGAAGTTGATATTCCTTACTCCCGGCCCTGAGTTGTGTCATTGTCGCATTTAGAACTAGAGTGCACAGCTTGGTAGCCATGCACAGCATTACACCTGGTTTTACTCTGTTCTGGCTTGTAGTCCATGATCCGCCTCTCACTGCTCTGATCAGCCAGGTTAATGTTTTCTAACACCGTTCTGTTCACAGTCGGCTCTTTCTAGCCTCCCTCCCCCCTGAACTAAGCATGTGTATTTTCCTTCAGACTTATCCATGGAGCCACATGAAATCTGTGACAGCTTTTCACCATTATTTCGAGATTCATAGCTGTTGGTTCCCGGTGAGAGAGTGAAAGAGAGCTGTCCAAATCTTTCCAGCAAACAGAATGCGGCTCCTGGCATATTTATTGCAGCAAAGCGAATTTGTGTCCCAGAGATAAATATAGCGTTATCAGCAACAGCTGTCTCTCATTTTTATTTGTTTTTATATTTGACTATAAGTTCAATTCTCTAAAAACACCCAGAGCTGTAAATCCTCTGACAAGCAGCCCCTGTGATTTAGTAGCTCTGGGTGTTCAGAGATCGTGATTTAGGAAGCACATTTATGGTACACGAGACAATTAAATAACATGCCATACTGCCACCCTCTGGAATATGCGAAAAACAAAATGAGGTGGGAGGTCACATTTCATCTGCAACGGAGCTGGCTCTGGTCAGGGCCCATCCCCACATCTGTTCTTTCTACTCCATGCCTGTAAGAGTGGCAGTTTTCCAGCCACCCATTGTCACGATAAATCTATCAAAATTCTAGACCCATCATGGACATTGATTGAGAAAGACTGGCATGAAGTAGGATGCAGAAAACAATACCAGGGCAAGGCTTGTAACAGTATTAGGCCTTCCCACCTTTGGTCCAGCCAATTCAGGGAGTTATAGAACCAGGGCTAGAAAGCAGGAGGTCATCTGTGGCTGATGAATAATTCAGGCCAAGTCCTATATATGTGAGATGATCAGATGGCAATATAGGGAAGATGCTCTCCTGCAGAGAAGCACAGAGGAGATGAGACACTGACAGATTGGGGTTTGCACAGCAACCGGGATTTGTTATTTATAATCAATCGTCTGTTGCACAGTCCACAGTTTAAACAATGCCACACGTGATTTATTTGGGAGGAGATGTGGTTCAGTGGTAGCACATCTGCTTGGCATGCAGGAGATCTCAAGTCAATCCCCACCCTCCCCAGTTGAAAGGAACAGGCAATAGATAATGTAGAAGACCTCTGTCTAAGGTTGCCAGCTCTGGGTTGTGAAATACCTGTAGATTTTGGGACTGGAGCCTGTGGAGGGTGGGGTTTGGAGAGGGGTTCAATGCCACTGAACACACCTTCCAAAGCAGTCATCTTCTCCAGATGAACTGACATCTGTCACCTGGAGGTCAGTTGTAATCTAAGGAGATCTCTAAGAACATAAGAGAAGCAAATGTTGGATCAGGCCAATGGCCTATCTTGTCCAACACTCTGTCACACAGTGGCCAAAAATACCAGGTGCCATCAGGAGGTCCAGCAGTGGGGCCAGGACACTAGAAGCCCTCCCACTGTTGCCCCCCCCAAGCACCAAGAATACAGAGCATCACTTCCCCCAGCCTGAGAGTTCCTATCTATACCTTGTGGCTAATAGCCACTATGGACTTCTGCTCCATATGTGTATCTAATTCCCTCTTGAAACCGTCCATGCTTGCAGCTGCCACCACCTCTAGCAATCACCTGGACATTGGCAACCCTACTTCTGCCTGAGAGCCTGAAGCGCCTTTGCGAGTCTGAATAGACAATACTGATCTTGATAGATACTGACTCAGTATAAGGCAAGCTCATTTGTCCATTAAGATTGTCTGAATTCAGCCAGTGTCAAAGACATATTCAACTTTTTTATACATTCTGTCAGCACAATGAGTCCACATAACCTGTTCATCAGAGGTCGTTTCTGTTTTTCATCTTATCTACCCAATGTGGATGCTAAACAAGCAACTTGAGGGCCTGTGTGGTGTGATGGTTAGTGTGCCAAATTATGACTGGACAGACTTGTGTTCAAATCCCTGCTTATCTATGAAGCTCACGTGCTCAGTTGGGCCAGTGATAATAACTTTTCCTCACAAAGTTGAGCAAAGTTTGAGTCCAGTGATATCTTGAATAAAACTTTGCTCTGCTGCTTCAGACCAACCGGCTACCCATCTAAATCTAACCTCACAAAGGTGTGAGGATAAAATTGAGGAGGGGAGGATAATCCCAAATCCCTTGGAAGAAGAGAGGGGGAGGGAAGGTGATACTTTCCCTCCTTCCTGACTAAACAGATATCTCTGACTCTCTCCATCCAGTTTATCTGGCACAGAACTCTTTCCCCTTTCTCACATGACAACCACTGTTTACAGTGCTTTGCAGCCAGACACTGAATGTTGTGGCCGTAGTTGAAAGGTTTAATTCAGGAGGGAGTCAAAGGACTTAATACATCCCATGAGAAATCTGGCCTCATCCACTCAGTGGGAGGGTGGGGTTTGTTTACAAATATTTTCCCAAGAGTTGTATCCTTGGTGATAACACAGAAGGGCTCCCCTTCTCCTCTCTGCAATTAACCTGTACAACAAACACAAGGCTCTCAGATTTACAGTCCAATCCTAACCACGCATACCAAGAAGCCCCACTGATCTGAGGGCGACTTCCTTCACAAGGCAGTGCCTTAGGACTGCAAACTGGGAATTCTCCATGCACATTTTCCCTTCATTTAATAAAACTATTTCTCTGGGCTGTGACACTTCTGTTCCTTCTGTTTATATCCCTGTCCAGTATAGCAGCAACAGCATTCATGGTGTTTAGAACCCATGGTATTGTTTCAATATTACTTTTGAAGAGTTGTATACATCTGAGCCCATTCATTTGAAAATGAAATTTTACTGCCGGATTCTGTGGGGGGAAAGGGCTCTCTATGCAAGGAAATTGGTTTTTCCTCTATATTTTTTACAATGTACCAATAAGAGAACCCAAAGGAAAACCATTCCTCAAAATATGAAGCATGTAAAATTCTAACTAAGTGTTGACTCGGGAGGACATTTCTTTCCCCAGCAATGTCCCTCTGTGCCTGTTCTCTTCCGTTTGATACGGGTCACCCCCTCTGGGCTCATTTTCCTGCCTTGCTTTTTAATGTATAATCAAGTAGGTGAGGAGGGGGATGCAGTGCTAGGACATTTAACTTCCTTTTCCCACAATAATAAGATTTTTACAAAATGACCTTCTTTGCATCCCCCCCCCCATGTATATGGATGTTCTGGGGAGCACCAGTGTTTCAGCTCCTGATTTTTCAAAAGAGGCTTCAGTCCTAAGTGATGCTTCTTGAACTCAAGACCAAGGTGTTTGAAAACTGATTGCCACACATCTCTGAGTTTTCTTGGTGTTCATTTAACCTTGCGCAAAAGAATCCAAACACTAGTTTTGGTGAATGCTGCTATATGCTTTGTTGGCTGGGAAGCAGATGAGAAAGCGGATGCCCCCGTCTGTGATCTGCAAGTAACGTCTAGGAAAAAGGATAAGCATAGGGTATTTTTAAATGCTGCTACCTACAACGTGAACAGCTGCCATATCTTGGGGAGGTGCTCACTGATCGAGCATCTGCTTGGCACAGAGAAAGTCCCAGGTTTGATCTGCAACATTTGCAGTTAAGAGGATTGGGTAGCAAGTGATTGGGAAATCTGATTCAGTGTAAGGCACAGCAAACTACTTGTGTCTTATTGCAAGGAGGAGTCTCTGTTCTCATTGTGGGGTCTGTATATTTTCTGTAACTTTTGAAGAGTGTTTGCTTGCCTCTAAACCCTTATGTAGCATTCTTGAGAGCCAGTCTGGTGTAGTGGTCAGGAGTGTGGACTCTAATCTGGGAAAACTGGGTTTGATTCCCCACGCCTTCACATGCAACTGCTGGTGTGACCTCAGGTCAGTCACAAGTTCTCTTAGAGCTGTTCTCTCATGAGCAGTTCTGGAAAGAGCTCTCTCAGCCCCACCTACCTCACAGGGTTTCTCTTGTGGGGAGGGGAAGGGAAAAGAGATTGTAAGCTGCTCTGAGATTCCGAGTGAAGGGCGGGGTATAAATCCAATCTCTTCTCTTCTTCTTCTGGGCATTGTGACTGGACACGGGGTTGCCATGCTGAGGAGGGCTGGTGGCAATGCTCCCTCTAAGCTGTGGAGTCTAGTGAGCAAAAATTCTACGTTGTGAGCTACTGGCATTAAAGTTGTGAGCGAGTGATTTGGCTTCTGCATAAATTAGTTTGCTCTGCAGCCATCCTTCCTGATGTGAGCCAGAACCTAAAAAACTGTGAGCTAGCTCACACTAACTCAGCTTAGAGGAAACACTGGTTGGTGGGCAGGGAGATGGGAGGGGTGACATTGCTAACATCACTATGTCACTTCTAGGTATAATGGAGAAATGACAGTGGGTAGCTCTAGGAATCGCTGGAAATCACTTCCAGATAAAACTGGGAAGTGACACTGTGTAGCTCTAGGAATAGCTAGAAACTCTATGGGTTAAGCTTTGACTCTCAAAAGCTTGTACTCCAAAAATCTTGTTGGTCTCTAAAGTGCTCCTGGACTCAAATCTAACTGTTCTACTGCAGACCAACACGGCCACCCTCTGAAACTATCTTGCTGGTAACAGGCATTTTAAATTCATTTTAAAAATATAATGCACATTGAATGCCAGTCACATCTGCTGTGGAAGATGGCATGTAAATGCAACCTACAGCAGCAAACCAGAACACACTGGTTTTTCAGTGCCTTTAGAATTGTCTGAAGCCTTCTTAAAATGACAGGCAGGATCCTCTTGCAAGGAATCCACCAAGTCTCACATCTGCTTCTGTACTTTCTCTCCAAGCTCCCTGCAGGTGGCACTTTTTGTAAGTTGCTGTCTCGGTGGTGGCTTGTGTAGGTGGTTTTCTAAAGTGGTTTCTCTTGCTGTTCAGGGACGTTTCATTGTGCCCCAGAAGTCTTTGGATCTCTGTTAGCCTACTGAACTGAAGCTCAAAGTAGACATGACTTGAGAAATCTATAATTAGGATTGCCTGAATTTTTAAAGCAAATCAGCAGACCTGTCTGGCTATTTTGAACATCAAGAGGTGGTGGTAAACCTTTTCCCCTCAAGTATCTTTGAATTGCTCCCAGTTAGCACTGTGGGATTGGTGGAGACAGTGACCAAGTATTGTAACTGACTCCCCTACACATACACATCTGGAGCTAATACACACCCTGGAGATTTAAATGGTAGAAGGGACATGGGAGCAAAGGGTTAAAAACACCCTTCCTCAGCATCCTTCCTCTGATCTTCAAAGCAGCCCTGTAGGGCTGTTACTTAGGTTTTTTTAAACTGCAAAAAAAAATCCTAATTATGGGTCGCTCACTGCATGTTCAGCACCAGCAAGGAGCACACTAAGCTGGCCCTCTGTCACCTTCTTCCACTGAGATGGCGTGCTTGGACTGCATTATGTTTCCTTCCATACAGAATAGGTTTGAAAAATATATTATCTCTTCGTATGAAACGACTGAGCCCTTGGCAGCAGTGACTGGTGCCTGAGGGACCCAAGTTGGTAAGACAGGTTGAAGGCAGACATTTTAAGTGACAAAGTCAGCAATGGCTGATGGCCTTGTCAAATGTTCTGCCCTTGTGCTAATTTCTTATCTCCTTCCTGTGAGGCACTGCCCATAGGTAGAATACCCTCCTCACCATTCTTTGGGTTGGGGGTAAGAACATAAGGAGAGTTGTGCTGGATTGGAACAGTGGTCCATTTAGTCCAGCATCCTGTCTCACACAGCAGCCAACCAGTTACTCTGGAGGGCCAACAACAGGGCATAGATTAGAGGTTGTCAGCCTTATTGAGGATGTGGCACCCTTTGAATTCTGACGCAGCGTGGTGGGCGCAATGAAATGACTGCCATAAAATGGCTGCCACAGGATGTGGAGCCAGCCACAAAATGGCTGCTATAGCTTACCTTCAGTCACACAATGAAGCTGCCAAAGCAACATTTTAAAAACATCTGCAAAGTCAATCAAATCTCCAGTAGCCCGTCAGAAGCTTTGCTGGGCAAAAGCCCCACCCGGCCCCGCCCACTTACTAAAAACACTTGATGGGCGCCAAGAAAGGCATCAATTTGGGGGCCCCTGGCAGAGAGGATGAGGCCTTCCCCTGATATTGCCTCCAACACTGGTATTCAGACGTTTACTGCCTCTTAATGGGGAGGTTTCCTTTAGTCACCAGGGCTAGTAGCTACTGATAAATTAATCCATTGGGTACATTGGTAAGACAAGTTTGTAGCAGCTTCTTTGGATGACGGGCTTCCTTCATTTGCATTCATTCTTGGCCTACAAAGAAATAAGCCATATGACCATTTCCCCACAGTGCAGGGAAAGCTGATGTGCATGCAGTGTATACTTGCATGTAGATTCTGTTCAGAAGTGTTGAGAGATGCATGTATGGGGGGTCAGTACCAATGGGTATGGTCCCAAGCCCCTCTCCCTCCATGTAGGCTGTCAGTTTTGCAGCCTGGGGTACCGTTTCCTCTCAAGCCATTCTCCCAATAGCAATTCACCACTACTTCCCAAGGTTGCTAGTGATCATAGTGGTTAACAAGACAGGAAGAGTAAAGATACTTGTCCTTTTCCCTGATTGGCATTCTGGGCAACTTGGCAGTAGGCAACTGCTGTTGGGCAAACATGGTGGAAAAGGTTCACACAGTTGTGTTGTCTGGGCTTGTATCCACCCTTTAAGACTGAACATCCAAGCCTTTATTCATTTAAATGATTTATTGAAATCATTTTTATCCTGCTTAAGCAAGCAAAGAAAAAGCAGCTAATGAGAATGAAAGTTGAAAAAAACAATACAGTATATATATTAACTAAAAGCAAAATGCAAGATCAACAAAAGAAATCCACAAAGCAGCAGCACACAAAAATCAGTCACTCCAGGAGGTATCATACTAAAATTTTGAAAGAAACACAATAGAATGGAAGGGAGGAGTCAGCCAGAGGTACATCTGGCATCTAGAAACAGAAACTGAAAAAACATTAGTGAGAGTCTGACCCACAAATCAAGATCGTCAATGAGACTTACAAAGAAAATGTTTGCTATATATTGTTGCCAATAAACATTACATAACAATGAAAATATTATCTAGTATTTATTGAAAACAATATATAGAAAACATTTTCTTTGTAAGTCTTGTTGACTCTTGATTTGTGGGTCAGAGTCTCATGACTGTTTTTTCAGTATCTGTCTCTAGACAAGGGCATGATTGTCCACACTTGGCACCTAAGCACTGCTAATGATGGCACCAGTAAGCCTCATCGGTGAGGATGCTCCAGAGACCTGACACAACAGCCCAAACGGCTGTCTCCCTGGTTGCTACCTGTCTTGCTCAGGTAACGGGGAGGATTTCAGAAAATTGGCAGATCTGTATGGATGGAAGCAAGTTGTCCTTCATGTATCTCGATCCCGGAAAGTTTAAGGCTTTATAGGTCCCATCAACACTTTGAAGCCCTTGTAGATCTTGCAAAAGAAGGAAATATGTCCACTGTGGCATGTAATTGTCGATCTCCTTGCTGCAGTATTTTGGATCAGTTGTAGCTTACGAGGGGTTTTCAAAGGCAGCCCTACGTAGATCACATTTGCAGTAATCTAACTTTAGCACAGACAGCTGTGGCAAGGCCACTGCTTTCCAAGAAGGGCTGCAATCCAAGCTGGTGGAAGGTGCTTTTGTTATTAAATAGCTTATTTGTGCTTTCTCAGAGTAGGAGCTGAAATAAACATTAAACTGGCAATCCAAGACTGGGTCTCCCTAAAAGCAGTTTTAAAAAGTAGCTGTGCCTTCCCACATGCAATTTTTAGCATGGGGGTAAATTAGCTATTTCCTTCTGTGCCATTTTCCCAGTCACAATCCACCATTGCTACCCTGAGCTGCTACTGGCCACAGTGGTAGAGGAAGGATACTTGTTTGTTTTCCCCAGCTCGGCATTGGGGCATGAGGGTGTAGACTCTTTTCACCATGCCATTTGCCCAACAGTAATGGTCCATGGCCAAGCTTCTGTGGGCCATTTCTCTGGGGCTGTCAGCATGGTGAAAAGGGTCCGCTCCACCCTTGCTCCAGTGCTGCAGTCCCAATCCAGATTGTTCCCCTCACTCAGCATAGTTTTTCTTGCAGGTTAAAGCAACATTATGTGTAGGCTGGCCCTAAGAACCCAATTCAAAATGTGTTTACTTGGAAGTAAGTCCCTCTAAACTTGCTTCCTAGTAAGTTCACTTCGAGTTTCAGCCAAACTGTAGTTGTTATCTACGCTCAGAGCTATGTGGGCTTTTGGCCAGGAATTCATTAGCACTATATTAACCAGAGATGAATTAAACTCTAAAGAATTTATGACTTTCCTTTTCAAATGCTCAGCTTGGAGAAAATGAGACCTTGGAGTCACATGCTTTCTGTTTTGCAGAACAGCGGTCCAGCCACATTTTCGTGACATCAGAATTTAGCACCGCTCGTAGAAAAATCACAAACTTCTTTCCTTTTTCCTCTTAAAAACTTGCACATTCCCACGAGCTTCACATCCTCTAAGCACAAGCTGTCAACATTCACATCTGCTAGAAACATTGGCTTTAGCCAAAAATGCTGCTCCATGCCAGGAAGAGGATATCAGTCCGTTGGTTGCCTAGCCCAAGTGCCTTAAGGCTTCACAATTAGTCCCGGTTTATTTTTCTCGGGAGGGAGTGTCTGTCGTTAATTCCCGCATTTGAGAATACACCTCTCAGGCGCTGGTGGAGCAATTATCATGATGCAGAATTAACTCATTGATGCTCCAAGGAAGGCTCGGTTCCACTTAATGGAATGTTAATTGGTCTAATGGGTTTAATGTCAACAAGTTCTAATGAACGCTCCTTTTAATGAGCTCATTGTTTTTCAACCCTGTTTTCAAAATGTACTTTATTAATAATAGTCAAAACTGATCTAAGGCATAAACAACACCAAAGTGTTCAAAGCTTTAGTAGGCAGTGGGCAGAAACCACAGTCCAGCTGTATTCAGAACTAAAAGATCCATTGCCATTATTTAAATGGAAAAGAAACGTAATCCTTAATTAAGTCAAATGAGAATCATGTGCCTTAATCCAGAGCATGTGAGCTCTACAGTCTGCATTAACAAAACGTGGTTTCCTGCCTATGTACAGAGGTTGCTTCCCATTATTACAACAGGGTGGGGGTTGTAACTGTTCTTTTTTTTGTGAGACATCTCATGTTTTGTTGCATCGTGTTCTCAGATCCCAGTCCCACATCAGGGCCCTATCCTGGGGATACCAGCTCAGCTCTAGTTAAATAAGAGAACAGCATGAAGGTTCTCCAGATCTTCAAGAGCCTCCTGAGAAATAACAGGCCAGGCCAGGTCAATAGTTCAGAGGAACTTTAGCTGCAAGTAGAGATGCCAGCGTCCAGGTGGGACCTGGGGATCCCTTGGAATTGCAGCTCATCCCCAGACTACAGAAATCAGTTCCCCTGGAGAAAATGGATGCTTTGGAGGGTGGACTCTATGGTGTTGTACCCCACTGAGGTTCCTGTCCTTCTCAGACTCCACCCCCAAATCTCCAGGAGTTTCCCAACCTGGAACCGGCAATGCTACAGCCCTACCCCCCGCTGGTTCCAGGGAGAACTTGGCAACCCTAGCTGCAAGAGGTCAGTTTGTCACATCCTCCGTTCCTTGTCAGATTCCTCCCCTCCTCCAAGAAGATCAAGGTAGCATGCACAGTTGTCACCTTCATTGTTTCCTCAGGACAGCCTTATAAAAGAAATTAGACTGAGTGAGAGTGACTGACCCAAGGACACTCAGCAAGCTTCAATGATGAATGGGAATTTAAACTCTGGATCTCCCCAGTTCTAGTGTGGCACTCTAACTGCTACTCCATATTGGCTTTGTTTCATTCCAGGGACAGTTCCTAGCAAGGCAGATCACACCCTAATCATGAAGTAGCCTTAGAGTAAGGAGCCACTAGTAACTTTCTATGCTCATATGTTGACCATATTCTCCATAAAAGTATCCCTTCCACACCAAATATTGAATGAATTAGCCCTGAATGTAACATTTATAAGCCTTCACTCTTCCCTCTCCCTTGCTTTCCCTATTTTTAGTTTCAGAATTGTAAACTTTGAGCACAGGAATCTAATTATGTTCAGATTCTATATTCTTGGATGCAGCTGTATAAAACTAATAACAAATAAACCCCTTTACCAACTACGAAGGACATTGAGCCACGCCAGCTAAAATTAAACTTTGAATCAGCAAGAGTAGATAATTTAAGCCCAAGTCTTAAGGGAATAGTGGAGGAGCTCTGGTGCCATAGATATTAATTAGAACAGACCTTGAAAACCAGAGAGATTTTTCTTTGTTGATGAAAGACAATGAAGTCCCAGTATTTTATTCTGCCATCAGCCTGACATGAGTTGTAGGCAAAAAATGAAAGAATGGATAAATTGGAGGATTTCTCAAGAAAAACTAAGGTTGATTCTCAGGTGCTTTGTACACCAGTTGGTAGCTGTATTCAGACATCATGGTATTCCAGTTTATTTAAACCATGCAACAAACAGCCCACCATTGGTAAGTCAGTCCTGTTTTCTCTATAAATCCTGGTTTGTCTGCTTGTGGTTTCTCTCCCACCTCCCAGCAGGGAAGAAATCCTGCATCTATGGCAGTCTGCCCTTTCAATGAGGGCTGGTGCTATTAAACAAACTTGTGAATTCAGAAACCTCAGAAACCTGTAATTAATACAGTGGTTGAAAAACCAGCTGCAAACCCTGGTTTGATATCTTAATTAGGTGCCAAGAAACCTCGGTCACCTGTTTACATTTGAATGTCACAACTGTTCCAAGGCCTGATTAAACCACAGTTTGCAAAACAGGACTTATTGGGTTGTCTGGGTGCAGCCATTGAATAAAAGATGAATGTCTGAATTACTCCTAGCTGTAAAGTACTGTGTTTGAAGTGATAAGCCATCTTAGTGGGTGTTTGGGCCTTGATGCCTGTTTCACATGTGTAAATAAGCCCTTAACTGATTTGATTATGCATGAATGTGCAAGTTCACCTGGAGAGACTGAATTTGTCTTGAGTAATATGTTGCTGCCATTTGAAAAAAGGGGCCATGTGATAAGTATCATTCCATGGACTACCCTCTTTGTGGGAAGCTTCTCTCCCTATGGTTGTAGCAATTTGAACAATTCCAGTGCAACCTCTCCTGTTGTTTTTGCAGGGATGAGGGGTTGTTCGGTTGGCGTAACTGGCATGCATCAAGCATGCTTAAGCAAATAGTCTTGAAAATCAGATGCTTTGGTTGTCCTTGGTGGGCAGGTCTTTATAATGATAGCTAAAGAGAAAGCTTTGCTGTGCCCATGGAAAAAAGGAGAGATGTGCTTATAATCCTCCATCAGATCTTAACTCTTTGCCATCTTCCTGTATCCTTTCATGTTGGAATTAGTTAGATGTGGTTTGGCTTTGTGTTTAGGGTTTGGTTTCATTTTCAGGGAGGCATTCTTTTGGTTCCTTAATCATTGAACTTTCTGCTGCCAACAGGTTCTAGATGTGAATCAATCCCATGATGCAACATGTCTCCCCAGCGCCAGCTCTGACAATGATGGCCACACAGACTGTGCCTCCTCCCCCTTATCAAGAGAGCCAGCAGGTGAGTGTGTTGTGGGACTTGCCCTTTTAAACATTCAGTTGCAGCTTCTCCTGTCTTTGAAGGAGCACTTTGACTATGGTAGGAGGTGATGAGAGGGCTGGGCTATACGTCACTGCACTGTGCACAAGTACACTGTATGAATAAATACTCTCTATGTCTTCTGCTTCTAAGTGTAGCATCAAAATGAGCCAGGTAGGAATCTGCCTTTTTGTGATCTGGAGCCATGTATACATTTAGTAACATTGCTGAGCATGCAAAACAGTGGTGCTTTGGTATTCCAGTTAAATATACCATTGAAGCACAAATTCCTGCACTAAAGACAAGATGTCTAAAATGGCATGCTTGAACCTTAACCCACTTGAAACCAATGGCTTAATTTTTCAAGGAGACAGAGAGAAATAGACTAAATTATTCAGAGTTTTGCTAAGTTCTAATGTCACAAAGATGAGCTTGGGCCACTTTTTAAATTAAATTTTCTTTATTAGTACAAACATATATAAAATGGAAATCTCTATAGCCAGGGCTTTTTTTGTAGAAAAAGCTCAGCAGGAACTCATTAGCATAATAGGCCACACCTAACAACAGAAATTCATTAGCATATTAGGCCACACCGCTGACAGCACAGCTCATTAGCATATTAGACCACACCCCTTGTTACCAGGAGTGTGGTCATCCAGCCATACCCACCTTTTGCTTCTTATTCTGTTTACCTTGTTCGTTGTCAAAACCCATGGCTTTTTTTTTGTAGCAGGAACTCCTTTGCATGTTAGGCCACATACCCCTAATGTAGCCAATCCTGATGAGTTTCTGCTGTTGGATGTGGCCTGTTACGCTAATGACTTCCTGCTGGGCGTGGCCATCTTGGGACCCAGCCGGAACTCCGTTCCTGTGCGTTCCTGCCCCAAAATAGCCCTATCTATAGCTGATGGTTCCATAGTGATTAGTTGGTCCCACCCAGGGCTTTTTTAATAGAAAAAGCCCAGCAGGAACTCATTAGCATACTGGGCCACACCCAACAGCAGAAACTCATTAGAATATTAGGCCACACCCATGACAGCGCAGCTCCCTCCCAGGATCAACTTCCCCAGGTGCCCCGTGGCTTGCGGGGTACATGGGGAACCCGAGGGAAGGAAGGCAGTTTAAACTGCCTTCCCTTCCTGGTTCAGCTTGGCTTCCCCAGGCACCCATGGCTTGCGAGGCACCTGGGGAACCCAAGGTGGGGAGGCTGTAGGTGTGGCCAACTCAGAAGCCAGCCAGAACCCCATTCCTGTATGTTCCTGCCCCAAAATAGCCCTGTTCCCACCAGTGTTTTCCTGGGTGGAAGATGAAGGGGAAATTAGTGCAACTGCCACCAATATTGGTGGTTGTTACAACTTTCTGAGAAGAGGCTAACTGGGAGATAAAGAACACAAACAACACTTTGTGTCACTACTGTATTGGCTTCTGCTGTATTGGCTTAAAGGCTTCAAGGACCTGGTATTCAATAATGCATTTTATGTTACATTATTTTAATTATCCCATAAGCTCATCTAAAAGTTTTCAGGGATAGCTTACAGATTTCCATTAACATCCTAAAATCAAAAATATTAATGAAAAAGTAATAATCAAATAATCAGTAAAATGATAGTTACAACTGTCAGCAGCATTAACATTTATAAGTAATTATCAGTAGGGATGGGCACAAACTAGCTTGCAGACTAAAGTTTGTGATGAATTTTGGCTGGTTCATGCTTCGTGAAGTCAAGTTTGTGACAGGTCACTCAGCATGAAGTTTCCACAAACTTTCAATCTGTTCACAGAGGTTCGTGCCAGTTTGTGAGCAGAGACATTTCTAGACAGACTGTCTCCATTCAATCAAGATGTTTACAGAACTTCAAAGCAACAACTTGGGAGGCATGTAGAGGAGCATCCAGGAGAAGTCCCCTGCGATTTTGATATCTCTAGCTTGCACAGGATCCAGTCTATAAACTCCTGAACCTCAGTCATTTTGACAGGCACAGGTTCAGGAGATTTAGGAGAGTATAGAATGGATCGTGTACAAGCTAGAAACCTTAAATTTGCAGTAGACCTCCCCTGGATGCTCCTCTACATGTGCTCCAAGTTTGATGTCTCTGGCTTTCACAGGATCCATTCTATACTCTCCTTATCCTTCTGAACCTGTGCCTGTCAAAAAGATCATCATTTGGACAGGGGCAGGTTCAGGAGGTTCAGGAGTATATAGAATTGATCCTGTGAAAGCCAGAGATACCAAACTCATGAGGTATCTCCAGATGACTCTCCTATACCTGCCTTCCAAGTTTGGTGAAGACTGGATTTATGGGGTCTGAGGTATGGCCCCCTGAAGAAGGTGCACCCAGGAAAGTGTTTTCTGGGGGAAAGCACATTCCTGGGGGCACCTTCTTTGGGGGGGGGGCCTAACTCAGACCCTGTAAATTCAATCCTCACCAAACAGGTAGAGGAGAGTCAGCTGGAGATCCCCTGCAGGTTTGGTGTCTCTAGCACACTGGGGGGCCCATTCTACCACCTCACAAATCTCACAAACTGAACTGGTTTGTAAGGCGACTAAACATTTGTGACTGTTCATAGTTCATGAATGGGGCACATCATGAACCAAGAACCAAACCGACTTTTCTCAGTTCATGCCCATCCCTAAACATCAGAAATATAATCAATATTCAAGGTGAAAGTATTTCAGTGCAAACTTTCATCAGCAATCACAGTGATTAACAGATATTAAAAATATTAAAAAGTGCTCAGCTATTAGAGGCAATGTGGGTAAAATACGAAGTGAGTTAGCCAAAATGCACATCAACAAAAAGCTGAGATTAAGAAAGAATGTGTTCGCTTGGCACCGAAAATTTGAGAGATTCGGTACCTTGTGAATTGCCAGCATTTTGAGTTAAAAGGTTGTGATTAGCAGGGCTGAGAAAGATCAAGGACCTGAGGAATCACTGCCAGTAAGAATAGACAATACTAGATGAGAATGACTAGTGGTCTAACTCAGTGCATGGCAGCTTCATTGATGCTGGGGAGGGGTTATAGTGCAGTGGCAGAGAATCTGCCGTGCATGCAAAAAATCCCAGGTTCAATCTGAAGCCTCTCCAATTACACTGAAATGTAAGGTGGAGATGTTGGGAAAGTTTCTTCTCTTCCTGAGACCCTAGAGAACTGCTGCCAATCAGAGCTGACCAAAATGAACTAGCCGGGCAAAAATTCTGATTTGTTCTAAGGCAGTTTCCTGAGGTCAATACACTGAGTACACCAGCAACATCAGTGTACTGGCAGTTTTTGATGGGGATGGATGGAACTACCCTTTTAACAGAGGTAGCATAAACTAATTTACCACCGTTCCAGAACAGGATTCTGCAATCTTAGATCTGCAATCCAAAGCAGGTCCCAAAGTGTAGCCCAGGTGCACTGGGATGTTGGTGATGCTCTCTCTGTCATGGCATAGAAAGAGCCGGCATGGCTTAGTGGATAGAGTGCTGGGCTAGGATCCTGGGAGATCTGAGTCTGCATCCAAACTCTACCATGGAAGCTCACTGGGTGAACTTGGGCCACTTGAATTCTTTCAGCCCATTCTGCCCATAGGGTTCTTGTTGTGAAAAAATGGAGGAGGTAAGAATGATGTTCTGAGCTGCTTTCGGTCCATTGCGGGGGTGGGGGGGGAGTGGGATATAAATGCAGATGCATGCATGCACAATGGCAGCAGAGCTGTAATATTCTGGAAGCCTCAGCCACTGGATCAGCAAAGTTCAGCAGTTTTCTGGGACCTCACAGGACCATTCCAGATTCCATTTGGGTGATACTCCAATTTGGGTGATGCTGTTGTTTTTTTTCCTAAAAATTAGCCCATCCCCCAAAACCAATACAAATGTGGGATGCCACAGAGTTCAGCATCATTCCCTGTTTTTGATCCACACAAACGGCCTCTGAAAGGCTGTCAGTTTTCACACATGAAGTTTACATTGGTTTTTGCCTTTCCTACTTCTGCGGTATGAATATAAAGCCAGTAGTTGTGAGACTAAGAGAAAAGAAGCAGCTATTTTAGACTGGCAGCTTTCTTAAGGAAAACCCCACTTGTTATTTCTCTTTCTCTCCTTGCCAACTCCATGCCCTTTCTTGGAACTCACCAGAATTCCACTGAATCTACAAAGCTGATGTAGCTGGAATCTTCTTTACAACTACAGTGGTTCTTTTTGACTTTCTACCCCATGTTAACAACGTTCTCACATACACACACACGAGAGAGCCTGAACGATCTCTAATCCCCTTCCCCCACACACACATTCCTACCAACCAGCCAGCTGGAGTCACTGTGTCTTGTACCCTTTTAAATGGCACCCTTGGTTTCCAAGAGGCAGTTTCTTTCTTGGCCTTGGTGAGAGTAAAAGGGCTTTCTTAAGTTGACATTTACATTTCTTGTGAGGAAACGGCTCACAGCAGGGGAGCTGGAAGCTTGCCAACTGAAAGGAGACTCTGCTGCATTCCCAAGTTAATGCTCTCCTTGGAGAACTGTAAAAGATACAAGCCTATTAAAAAGACAGCTGTAGTCCCTCAGTGAGTGGTGACACATACCTGTGTCTCACCAAGTAGATCCTGGCTGAAGCTCCTGGGCTACTAATGTTTGAGCCACTGACATGGAAAAAGTGCAGAAAAGGGCAACTAGAATGATAAAAGGGTTGGAACACTTTCCCTATGAAGAAAGGTTAAAATGTTTGAGCCTCTTTAGCTAGGAGAAATGACGGCTGAGGGGTGACATGATCAAGGTTTATAAGATTATGCATGGGATAGAGCAGGTAGAGAAAGAAGTACTTTTCTCCCTTTCTCACAATATAAGAACTTGTGGGCATACCATGAAATTGCTGAGCAGTCAGGTTAGAATGGATAAAAGGAAGTACTTCTTCACCCAAAGAGTGATTAACACATGGAATTCACTGCCACAGGAGAAGGAGGAGGCTACAAGCATGGACAACTTCAATAGGGAATTAGATAAGCATATGAAGCAGAAGTACATCAGTGACTATTAGCCATAAGGTATAGATAGGAACTCTCAGGCTGGGGCAAGTGATGCTCTCTGTATTCTTGGTGCTTGGGGTGGGGGGCAACAGTGGGAGGGCTTCTAGTGTCCTGACCTCACTGCTGGACCTCCTGATGGCACCTGGTATTTTTGGCCACTGTGTGACAGAGTGTTAGACTAGATGGGCCATTGGCCTGGTCCAACATTGGCTTCTCTTATGTTCTTATGTAAGACCTTGGTTCTTTTTAAATGGAGATAGGGTTGCCAGGTTCCAAGTGGGGCCTGAAGTTCTCCTGGAATTGCAACTGATCTCCATAATGCACAAGTCAGTTCCCTAGGAGAAAATGGCAGCTTTGGGTGGTAGACTCTAGGGGATTATATCCCTTATGAGTTGCCTCCCCTCCCCACAATCCACCCTCCCCAAGGTTTGCCCCTAAATCTCCAAGAATACAGGTCAAACTCAAATTATTATGGTAAGTCTGAGTTTCTCCCAAGTTCTGAGTCTCCAGAACGTGTAATAATCCATGCTTCCCCACGTGCTGATAAATCGCAGAGGACATTCACCGTGTGATGATCACAGAGTGATTGTTACCTCCTCGTGGCTTAAACTCATCTAAATCAATGTGAAAAAATCAGGCCTAAAGTGATTCCGGGAGGAAGAAGAGAAGAAGGGATTGGATTTATACCCCATCCTTCACTACCCAAAGGAGTCTCAGAGTGGTTTACAATCTCCTTTCCCTTCCCCTCCCCAGAACAGATACCCTGTGAGGTACAACTCCAACAGCAAGCAGCAAATTATAGGTTTGTTGGGAGTGGTGGGAGGAAAAAGTAATGTGAAATCTAGCTTAAGGGGTTGTACTTACATGAACAAGATTCACAAGTCCCAGATTTGTCATCCTGAGATAGCAACTCTTGCTGCCTCCCTGGGATTGTTCACAGGTCATTATGGAACTGTCAGCTGCACTTGCAAGAGAGAATTGTCAGCCTTTGTTGCTCCTTCAAAGAGTGAACACCAAACAGAGGCCAAAATGAATCCAGCTCTTTCCCTAGTATAACTGATCGCATAAAGGGGACTTAAGTCTAGCAAATTCTGCCAAATATGGCCAAGGTCTTCTTCCCAATGAAAAAGAGATGCTTGCTTTATCCTAGCTCTGACTCTTCGCAGACATTCACTTTATTTTTGTTTTATTTGGAGAAAACCAATATTGAGCCTGCATGATCAAGTTCTCATACCGGGGATATTTCTTATTTACACAGCCTTTCCCAATTCCCTAGATTCTAGATATTTTCAGTAGGTCCCAGCTGCTGAAATGGTGAAAATTCTAGCTCTCCTATGGGGGTGGCAGGATGTGAGTGGGAAAGAAAGAAGGTGGCAAAGTATCTGCTACTCATGCTTTAAAATGCCTATAATTAATATCCCTATTATATGTTGGAATCCTGGAATATTTTATCATTCAGCAGTAGGTATCATCTTGGTCATATTTCTGTGATGTACGCACTATTGGGAGTTAGAACTTGCAGTTAACGTAAGAGTTGTCTTTAATAGAGGAGAACCAGAAATGAAATGGCTTGCCCCACTGGAACACTTCCACAGATGGAAGAATCCCCAGGAATAGCATTTCTGGAGGTATTTTAGATTTGGGGGAGGGAGTCACACTGCAGGCAGAAATCCTTCCATGGAAATGCTGTGGTAGACCCAAGCCAATATATTAACATTTGATCTCAAACAGCAGAATCATTCAGACATTAGTATGCATTAGGGCTGTAGCCAGCAGTGGGGCATATGGGGTGGTGCCCCCTATCAAATTTGCTGTGCCCCAACCTCCCCAGCACTGCGTCCCCTCCAGGCACTTGGCTAGCCCCGGCAGCTCGGCAAACATGCTTGCCCAGCCTCTTCTGCCTCCGCCCTGGGTCTGTACCACCCCGCTCAAGGTTTGCCCTCCCATATCACCCCACTCAAGGCTTGCCAGAGCCCTCAGAGGCTGCCCATTGTAGCACCCAAGCCGTCCATCCCCAAGTTGGGTCCACATTGCTGGCAGGTCAGCCGGATGCCGGAAGGGGTGGCAGCTGGGCAGGCCATGGTGGGACTGCCTCTCTGCCCCTCGTGCTGCCCTGCCCCATGAGAGTGAGGGGAGGCAGAAGCACATGCACACCCGGCCTGGAGGCATCTTGTGACCCAGGGATGGCTGGGCCCAGGGTAAGGAGCTTAAGATCGGGAAAGACTGAGGTGTGGTGGGGAATTAAAATCATTTAATTTTATTTCATTAATGACACACACCCTGGTGGGGCCCCCACAAATTCTTGGCTACGGGGCTGGTATGCATCATCTTTTAATTATTTGCCACAATTTCCTTCCTCTCCCTGCCATACCCTCCCTGCAATACCCTCTGTTCTCTCTTCACCTTCTGCCACTGATCAGTCGTAGTCTTAAACCACCACTCCCATCTTTTCTCTCTTAAGATGGTAGCTATAAAAAGAAAAACTCAAATAAAGTTCAAATAAAAAAGGAAAGTAAATCATACCTTCCAACATTTCATGGATGAAAACAGAAGTGTGCTTTTAACATCCTTATTTTCAAACTGGAGATTACTGCTTGAATGCCCCCCCCCCCTTTATGCAGGATGGATCCAGGTATTAGAGGCCCTGCCACAAGACACTCGTGGTGGCCCTCTTCTACCCCGTACTTTGGCATTGCCGCTCATTCACCTAGAGAGCCAACAGGTGAGCAGCATGTTGTGGGTCCTTCACTCTCCTACTGCTGCTGCCACCCCCTTCCCAAGGGAGCAGCAGTTGCTTCTCACTACGGACAGCTGTGTAGCAATGGTAGCAGAGAACAGCAAGGTTGAGTGAGGGGGTTGTGGCAGGGCCCTTCTGAGGTGCTGGGTTCTTGGCAGCTGGGCCCAGAGATGCTGACCCTGGCTGCTGGCTCTCTTCTGTCCTTTGCCATGATCATTTACTTTCCAGTAGCCTTGTCCCCCGTGGCTTTTAAAAGCCAAGGTTGTTCTTTCGGTTTAAAGTATCTCTATATTGTTAAATAATGCATAATTGTCGCATAATGTGCTATCACAGATCAAAATATATCTCGGCATCTGCAGTGTGTGAAAGAACTGGCTGTGCACTGCATGCTGTCTTAGATATACCGCCACTCAAAATGTAACTTTTAGAGATCCTGGGGAGGGAGAAGAATCCTGAAGAATAACAGCTCTAGCAATGCTCACTAACAAAGGTCTTTTCCACACTGGGTTTTTGATGGAGCTTCTGCTTCTTAACTGTATCGTTTTTTTCCCCTCTCCCTTCCTGAAAGTATCGTCTGTTGGTTGTTGTTCTCCCCTTTCTTTTTTCAAGTTTTTCTCATGTTTTTTTAAGACCACCTGGCTTGAAAAAAAATCAAGAAAAAGTTGAAGAACCTGTGAATGATGCTGCCTGTAAGGGTGGGGAAAACCTGATGTAGTTAAGAAGCCAAGCTGCATTAAAAATGGTGTGGAAAAGCCCAAAGTTTTAACCAGGGCTATTTTCGGGCAGGAACGCACAGGAACAGAGTTGGCCACGCCAAGCAGAAACTCATTAGCATAACAGACCACACCCAACAGCAGAAACTCATTAGGATTGGCTACATTAGGGCTGTGTGGCCTAATATGCAAAGGAGTCCCTACTACAAAAAAAGCCCTGGGTTTTGACAACAAACAAAGTAAACAGAATAAGAAGCAAAAGGTGGATGTGGCTGGATGACCACACTTCTGACAACATGGGGTGTGTGGCCTAATATGCTAATGAGTTGTGATGTCATGGGTGTGGCCTAATATGCTAATGAGTTTCTGCTGTTGGGTGTTGCCTATTATGCTAATGAGTTCCTGCTGGGCTTTTTCTACAAAGAAAACCCTGGTTTTAACAGCACGTCCCCAAAAGCCCCAGATACGTACTGTGTAAGTTTCCCATTGGACAAACAAAAAATCGTGACTGTCACTGGTTCATAGGATGATGCATAACCAGAGAGAGGATAAAGGCTGGACTTGGAACCCTTCTTGCTGACATAATTTTATGTGAAGATTCAATCAGTCAGCAGTAAACTTGCACCTGTTTTGCACATACTCAAAAGGGCTTTTCTAGTCACTTCTACAGAACAAGTGAGTGAATGGACAGGTCTCTGCTCAGCTGAATAAAATATTGGGTTGTATTCTATCACATGCATAAAACTGCCTTATACTGAATCAGACCATCATTTTATCAGGGTCAGTATTGTCTACTCAGATTAGCAGCAACTTTTCAGGGTGTCACATAGAGGCCTTTCACATCACCTGCTGCTCGGTCCTTTACCTTCTCCATGCAAAGCAGATGCTGTACCACTGAGCCACATCCCCTTCCCCAACCCCTCAGCTAAGTGTGGAACCTTCCTCCTGTGCTGGGTCAGCCGGTCACCACAGATACCATGCACTGGAAACTGGATATGCAGTCTGAAATCAAGTTGAGCAACACAGCCAAAAGTCAGAAAGCCAGGAAATCAGTCAAAGGTTGCAGGAGCTAAGAGCAAGGAGCAGAAGCTAACAGCCAGGATCAGGCCCAAACACACAGAGTTGCCTCCGCACTGAGGCAGGTGTGTGTGGGTGTTTATGACCAGGCCCTCCCTTCCCTGGGAGTCAATCTGCCACGACTCACAGCCCCTCACGTTGCCTTTGCCAGAGCTGCAGTCTGGCACTCTTCCTTCGCTCTTGCACATTCAGCCACACACTCAGGAGAACTAGGTGGGGATTCTAGCCTCGGGGTGTGTTATGTATTGTAATAATATGTATGAGCTTGAGGTTTGTGAAGGTATCCTAAAGTGAGCCATATGATGGGCTGCTCTGCGAAGCAAGCCAATCAGAGTAGCTGGAGTTGTTCTGGAGGGAACGAAATCTATTGGTTGTCATCTCTCTTTTCCTATTGGTTATTAACTTGTTTTAGGGCGTGGTTACCATAGCCCAGACAGTTTAAAAAGGGAGCCTGTTGCTCCACTGTTCCTTGTGTTGGTTTACTGTTGAACGGAATAAAGCTGAATCACTAGTTAAGATCTGACTTATGTCTCATACTTAACAGGGTGTCTTCACCTGGGGGTGCTCGGCCAGGCTCTGGATCAATCTCTCCCTCTGGCTGCACCTCCTGTGCAGCTGTCGGGGCTTCTTCTCCCTCAGGTGCCGTGAAGGGTTCCTCTTCTGGGCTGACTCCAGAGGAGGCTGGGTTGCTCCATGCCTCTTCCTCATCTGAGGAGTAGTCAGCCTTAGCAGAGCCAGTACTCATGACACCTCCCCTCAGCTAAGTGTGGAGCTTTCTTTGGAAGAAACATCCTTTTGCAGTTAACTGAGTAGAGTGGTAGGGTACAACCTATTATTATTAGCATCATTATTAGTCATCATTTTTTTCTCCTGTGTTGCATCATATTTCCCCCACCCCACGTTACATATGTAATCAGGGGTGTGGACTACCATAGTGCTGTTTCTTTTTACATTGAAGCTGAGCACTCTGGATTTTGAATATTGCAGATTGGGCCTAAATAGGTATAACATTGCACTATTCAGTTATTTTGCAGTAGCTTATATCTTCTTTCTAGAATTTTGTAGTTTTTGAGTTTATAGTTGTTTAGTCATTCATTTATGTTTTTTAGATCCATGGGCATACGAAATAAAATGCACTTGGATGAGTGGCCCATGTTACACTTTAAGAATATTTGTTCCCACTTACTCCACAGGTGATATCTCTGTGTGAGTGAGGTAGTTATTTGGATTTCATTTATTTCAAAATATTAATAATTTCCTTACATAAAAATGTTTGGTTGATTGACAGTTGTAGAGGCAGGGCTATTTTTGGGCAGAAACGCACAGGAATGGAGTTCCAGCTGGCTCCCGAGTTGGCCATGCCCAGCAGGAACTCATTAGCATAATAGGCCACACCCAGCAGCAGAAACTCATTGGGATTGGCTACATTAGGGGTGTGTGGCCTAACATGCAAAGGAGTTTCTGCTATTAAAAAAGCCCTGGGTTTTTAACAACAAACAAGGTAAACAGAATAAAAAGCAAAAGGGGTGTGTGACTGGATGACCACACTTCTGGTAACATGGGGGTGTGGCCTAATACGCTAATGAGCTGTGCTGTCAGAGGTGTGGCCTAATATGCCAATGAGTTCCTGCTGCTGGGTGTGGCCTGTTATGCTAATGAGTTCCTGCTGGGCTTTTTTTGCAAAAAAAGCCCTGTGTAGAGGTAATTTAATTTTCTCTTTTCTCCCTACCATTTTAGGTTTACACTATATTTGATAATTGTTGGGTTTTAGGTCCATTTTGTGTATGATGAGTTTGAAATATATTGATGTTTAACTTATGGAGTGCTCAACTTGTATTTTACCACTGAGGGAGGCTTTTTAGCCAAAACACGTTTGGTTCTTGTATTTGGATACATTTTATACCTTTTAACCTGTGTTTATATATTCTGACATTTGTCCTGATATTAGCAATAAGCACTTAGTTATATACACAACCAGAGATATGTGGGTTTTATTGTGATTTTAATATTATTTAAAATTTTATTGTGATTTAATATTAATTAAAAATATTGTATATTTTTATATTAGCACTGTGTGTTTAGCCATATTTGATTATTGTTTTTGTCTCAACCTTTTTGGTTACATTACCTATATAGAATTGGTTCCCCCCCCCCTTTTTTTTGGTCTTACCTAATAGCATCTGGTCACCTGCAGTCCATGCACAGAGTGCTTCAGCGTGCACCACTTTCTCGCTCATGTACATTCCGTTAATAAGGGTGACCATAGATTAACACGAACTATGCTGAATGCACAGCTGGATTCACATTGTCAACATGGGGATCTCACAAAAGAAATGGCACCCATCTTTCCAAAGGCACTTCCCACGCTTATGTTTTTTCACAAAGACACTGGATGAAGAATACCCAAAACTTTTAAGTGCCTTGTACATTCCACCACCTGGATGCCAGCTGATCACATTAACAGACCTTTATTGTCGCGTTTGATTGATCTCTCCCTTCCAGCACAGGATTTTAATACTGAGGTTACCCCGCTTACTGTTTTTCAATACCACAGTCTAAAGTGCTCTGAGTAGTATTGAGATGAACAGAAAACACAAGGACGCTGTAAGCTAAGCAATGGAACGTGGCTTTGGCTCAGTGCTATGCTTCGGCACATAACCTGAATGCTTCCTTTCCTGTTAATTAAGGCTAACAGCTTTAAATTGGTGGGTCTCGTTATTTTAGAAGAGCCTAACAGCTTTAGGATTAAGTTTACTGGCCCTGAATTGTTGGAAACCCTCCATAACTGCTATGAGCCAGCAGCTGGGAGAAGTTTAAGGCTGAAGGGATTAGCTGTTAGCTGCATCGGAAACCTCAGGAGTTACAAAAGAATGCAGATTGAGGGTTAGTTAAGTGTGAAGAGCCTAATTTAATTCACATTATACTGTGGATTAACAAATCGCAGCTGCTGAAAGGAGGCCCCATGGCTAGTCATGGTGCCAAAAACTTTCATGTCCCTAGAGAGAGTAATCACAGCTCCAAGTGTTGATTTCTGGATCGGTCATGGATTTGCCAATCTGGGTAACAGATCTGTGGTAATGTCTGTACCAGTGGAAGGCATTTTATGGTTAAGAAATGTCACCCCTCAGGTGGAATGTGAATCTGTTTGAAAGCCTCCTGGTGGCCAGTTCACATAACTCTGAAGGTGGAGGCAGATACATGGTGAGGAGATATGAGCTGAATGCAGGGCACATACTGAAACTGTCATGTGGTTATATCACTGTGTGCTAACATAAGCTGAACAATGAAGAAAGCTGTCAGGAAGAAAGTTGATTCATTTGAAATGTGGTTTTGGAGGAGGGTTTTACAGACACTGTGGACTACCAACCAGTGTTCCCTCCAAGCTGAGTTAATGTGAGCTTGCTCACAGTTTTTTAGCCTCCGGCTCACAGATTTTTGTCTTAGCTCAGGAAGGATGGCTCCAGAGCAAATTAATGTATGCAGTAGCCAAATCACTTGCTTTAATGCCAGTAGCTCACAAAGTAGAATTTTTGCTCTCAAGACTCCACAGCTTAGAGGGAGGATTGCTGCCCGCCCCCCCCCGCGCCCCCCATCCCATTAAGTGGGATCTAGATCAGATCAAGCCTAAACTCTCCCTTGAAGCTAAATTGACTAAGCTGAAAAAGTTGAAGGCAACAAGAAAGGAGGAAAACCCAGCATGAGATGGATTGACTCCATCAAGGAAGCCACGGCCCTCAGTTTGAAAGACCTAGATAAGGCTGTGAACGACAGGACATTTTGGAGGTCATTAATTCATAGGGTCACCATAAGTCAGAAGTGACTTGGTGGCAGTTAACACGCACACATGCTAACATAAGAAGAGCCCTGCTGGACCATTTTAGTGGATCCAACAAACCAGGCATAGAAGATCTTATGGCTCCTTCTCATTTAATTGGGCAGTTAATGCCCACAAGAAGTAACGGGTCCACTTGGATGGTCAGCATTTCCTTTAGGAGGGGAATCCAGGACAGCTTGGTCATGAAATAATTCCTGGCCATTTTTTTCCGGGCAGATGTTGATACCCTCATGTTTCAGAAGCAGCTATTAATATACTAGCTGTCAAGACTTGGGAGGACACACAGAGACAGGTACACCTAAGAAATATGCATGCAAGGTCTTTTATAAAATTAATAGAACTTGTTGATTCAACACTGTTGATTGTGTTGGTGGTGGACACCCCCCCAATGAATTTCTGCATGTGCTCAAAGGCAATAGTTCTACAACAGATTAATTGAGGCCGAATAGCCCATCAAAAATTCACCCTTTGTGATGGCAACACAACACAAATGTTGCAAGCTGAGACAGTAGGTGTTCAAGCATCTCAAACTGTAAAATGCAGGAAAGCTGAAATACAGTTGTAAATCAGCGTTCTTGAATAGTCGCCAGCTGATTCAGGAACCCAGCACAAGCACATTTAGGATCTCTTTTTCACACATGCACATCCAACAATAGGAGACGGGCTGAAAAATGTCATGTGGGAACATGGCCTCAGTAGCTGTATCTGATCATTCCATCTCTGTGGGTTAAAAAATAATGTTCCTGGTATAATTCTGCCCTCTAGATTCTAGCCATGTCCTCTGATACTTTGCAGATTCAGATGAAACTATATATTATAGCCCTGAATCATTAGGAATCTCATGGATGCCTTTAACTGACAGGCTAAGTTCTATCTGATGCCCATTTATAACTCTAGTTCCTTTGAGATACTTGAAACGAGCCTGTCATTCATTCCACCAAAGCTCACGCCCTGTCAATCTTTGCATGTTCCAGAATTTACTTTTGACATAAGGACAAATCTGTGAAATATATGCATTTTATTGTTAGAGATCTGTAGATGTATTGTAGAATGGGGCCTTTCCTGCTGGAATATGTGCCAGTATAAGAATTTCATAATGCTTTTTCCATGGTTCTTCAAGATCCCTCTCCATCCCTTGCAAAAGCATTTCAAGTGTGTTTCAGACCAGCTGTCTCCTAAATATGCAGGGCAATTGCTCCTACCTTAGTTGCTAATAGCAATTTCCTGTCTGGCAATTTTGCACTTGATAATTAATATTTGCTCAGGTATTTCCCCTGATTAATCACACAGTCTGGTGTAATCTTGGGCTGTGGTCATCTGTCTAACATACGGTGGGGGCAGGAAGGAAGGAATTTAATACTTAGAGGTTAAGGGTAAATTTGTTTGGGGAATACGCAGATGGGTTAAGGGGGAAACTTGGTTTTTCTTGGCTTTAAAGTAGAAAAATGTCTATGGACCTTTCCTGGCAAGATAGCCTGTTCAAAAGATATATTGTGGTTTGTGAATTGACATGTTGAATGTCTCTGGGAAAAGGGTATCCAAATTTGATTTTCATTTTTTTGTAGGATTCTGTAACTAAGACTTAAAAAAACAAATAAACTGGTACTTGTGCCTCCTCTACCAATTCCAAGACTAAATAATAGTGCAATAAACATGTGTTCATGTTTACACATTATGTTTCGTGCTAAAATTATTCGTGCTTTTTAAACAAATATTTCATTGCTTAAGGGTGTTGTTTTTTTAAGGAATCCAGGAGACATGAATCTTCACCTCTCAGTCAGAGAAATATCCAAACCACATGGCTTCATGTGTAAAAAGAAGCTTTAAGCTCGGAGTTGGCAACTAGGTTTCTAAAGGAATTCAAATTGGAAAGGACATTGGATTGTTCATATCCTCAGGAAGACTGTCTCTGTACCTGGTACACTGGTATCAGGATCCCAAGGTTGGCTGGAAATATGTCAATAGTCTCAATGCTCAGCCAGAGTCGAGTCCAGTAGCACCTTAGAGTCCAAAAAGATTTGGAGGGTTATAAGCTATCAAGAGTCAAAACTCATTTTGTCAGATACCTTTGACTCTTGAAAGCTTATACCCTGAAATTGGGTTGTCAGATCTGGGTTGGGAAATACCTGGAGACTTTGGGGGTAGAACCTGGGGAGAACAGGGTTTGGGGAGGAAAGGGGCCTCAGCAGGGTATATTGCCATAGAGTCCATACTCCAAAGCAGCCACATTCTCCAGGGAAACTGAATTTGTTTATCTAGACATCAATTGCAATAGCAGGAGTCTACAGATCCCACCTGGAGATTGGCAACCTCACCCCAAAATCTTTTTGGTCTCTAAGGTGCTACTGGACTCGAATCTAGTTGTTCTACTGCAGACCAATGTGGCAACCCTCTGAAATGCTCAGCCAAGCAAATAAATGGGTGCACAATTCAACAAGACTTTCTCACAACCAGCATGAGGGCAAAACTGAGAGTACCATGAATAAACTCTTAAGCGGCCCCGTTCACACAGAGCATTTGCCCCGCCGGAGGCACGGTAGCCCTGCAGAGTTTCCATGCGCGATCACACAGGCACATCTGGGAGGCGCAGCATTCCTGTGGCCAACCCACGGCTTCCCTCCGAAGATGCGAAGTAAAAAACTACCAGGGAAGAAGCACTAGTTTCCGGAAACCCCGGGGCAAAGGCCGGCGTCTGATCACGGGAGCACCAGTATCCCATGGCATCCGATGCCTGCCCATGTCCCGGGGTTTCCGGATGTTGTAAGTTTCCATGGGATGTGCACCAGTGCCAAATGACGCATGTGCACATGCAAGACAGCGACAGTGACCTGCCCCCCCACGGCGCATGCGCACTTTACACCAGCATGTGGCTTGCATGCTCTGCTGCACCCCTTTTTCACCAAGCTACAGCAGCGCGGTGTGATCAGCACTCGGAGCTGGAGCGTGGCAACCCGGTGGCCTGTGTGATCAGGCTACCGCGCCTTATTTTGCTCCAGGGCGAACAGCCACGCCTCCCCCCGCATTTTCTGGCCAACATTCTTTACTTTCAAAAAAGCAGACAGGCAGGGCTGCAGCTTTCCCAATCTGAAATGGCCCCACAAAGTTGCTGTTTGCTCATTGGGACAAATGTACTGGTCCTGATAAGAATTTATATAAGTGTATATCCTCCTCATGGAGGATAGGTCCATCTGTGGCTGGCTAATAGGCATGGTGACCAAAGGGAATTCCACATTCAGGGGCAGAAAACCTCTGAATACCAGTGCTAGGAAGGCAAGACTTGGGGAAATCATGGACCTCTATGACCTGTTGTTGGCCCTCCAGAGTAACTGGTCTGCCACTGTGTGAAACAGGATGCCAACTAGATGAACCATTGGTCTGATCCAGCAGGACTCTTCTTAGCTTCTTATGACCTACATGTTTACTTCTATGATGGGAGGCTTGACCCCCCCCTTCCACCTTTGGACCCCACAAACATACTTCTTAAAGTTAAACAAATGCATGGGAACTCATTCACAGGACTCCTAGTAATTAAATTTGGTTTGTCTTTTAGTCTTCCATCATTGCTGGCTAAAGTAATTTGATAGAGTTGCTAGCTTAAAAAAACCTTTATTTAAAAGATTTCTAAATCACTTCTCAATAGAAAGCTAACAAAGTGGTGTGCAGGAATTAAAATCAACACAATAAGCAACATATCAAATTTTAAGGAAACCACGTACAAATCTAATCAGCAGATATGCAACAAAACAAAACTACTAATTAATTGTCAAAGGGACATTGAAAAATAAAAGCTCTTAAATTCCTTTGGAAGGATAATGGAGGGAGCCAGATGAACTTCCCATGGAAGGGCATTCCACAGTTTCGGAAAAGCAGCTTAGAAGGCCTTACTTCTCATAGAGGTCAGTCCACATAAATTAATACAGAATGGAACATAAAACTTGCCTCATGGATACATTCATTTTTATTTGGTCATTTATTTAAAACATTTTTATACTGCCTTTCCACCCAGCATAGGACCCCCAAGGCAAATAGCCATTGAAACCATTAAAACAAGCTTTTAAAAATACAATAAAAACAATTCAAAACAACAGTGATACAAAAAATCTTGAAGGTACACAGTCAGTTTGGGAAATTAATGAAAACTTTGGCTCTGTGACTAGCTCTGAGCGTTGTGGGCAAATTGTAATTGACTGGGCTGTAATGTATGGGATGTGTTTAGGGAATGAAAAGCCAAGACAGTCTTTCTTTCTAACAATTGTAGTTTCACGGTACAATCCTAAACAGTGTTAAAGCCTTCTTCTAACCCCACTGACTTCAATGGACTTAGAAGGTATAACTCTGCAAACTGCCCTGTAGGTTTGTATCTCAAGAAGATACTTATGTTGAGGTCATGGTAATATGCACATTTGTTGAAGCTCAATCAATCAGCGAAAATTCAGAAGATCAATCAAATAAAATTCGTTATTTGGGTGACAGCCGTAGACATTTGTAATTATGCTCCAATGTAAGTTTAGAGGTTAGCCATTTGACATATTTCCAGCCACTTTCCCTTTATTGAAGTGGGTGTGAAAGACAGTTGTGTGCCTTTTGAATTGCTGAAATGAAAGTTAATGAGGTTTGTGAAACCAAAGTCCTGAAAAAGACATTTCAGATCAAATACATCTTGTGACTTTTAAAGGAAACTTTTTGCTGCTATTTTATTTCCTACCATCAGTTTGAAAACTAGCTAGTAATGCATATTGAGGAAATACTAAGGCTGCAGACATGCAGATGCAGAATTGGGGATAAATCCCAAGAACTCAGTGGGATTTTCTTCCAAGTAATCATGTACAGGATCTGGCTGCATGGCAAGTGTTAGATCGTATAGTATATTTCTGATACCAAATTTTCAGCACAAAAAGATAGTAGCTAAAACTAATAGCCCTGACCTGGATGGCCCAGGCTAGCCTGATCTCATCAGGTCTCAGAAGCTAATCAAGGTTGGTCTTGGTTAGTACTTAGGCGGGACACCCCCAAAGAAGTCCAGGGTTGCTATGCAAAGGCAAGCAATAACAGACCACATCCATTTGCTCCTTGCCTTGAAACCCTACTGGGTCACCATAAATCAGCTGTGACTTGACAGCACTTTCCACCCCCACAAAATCAGCAAGCCCTCCTTGTGAGCTTCCCAGACCACCTCTTAGTGGGTTTATTAGAGACTGGATCAGTCCATATGAACTTTGGATTTCATCCAAGAAGTCAATTCTTACGTACTTACATAAGTGAATGTCAGTGTATGGCTGTGATTATGCACACTAAATAATTCACTTTCAATCCACGTTCAGTGCACTTTCCAACTGGATTTTACTGTGCGAACTGGCAAAATCCAGTCAGAAAGTGGATTGAAAGTGGATTATTTAGTATGTGTGATCGCAGCCAATGTGTGGCTATTTGGCAAATATGTGCTTCCTTTTGAAACAACGGAAATACCAGTCTCCTGCTTCTCCTTTTTTTGAATCCCAGCTGTTTTATTTAATCATAATTGGCTCTAGACTGTATTCTATTGCTTGAAAACAAACAGTTCTATGAGCTGTGGGTCTCACTTCTATGAGCTAGAGGCTCAGCAAACAAATTTGAAATGTGATGCAGTGACTGCTAAGCGGGTAGCATGTCACGGTGACCTGATATTTGTTCGAATGCTTTTTAAGAACTCAAACTGTGGGAGACAATCTCCCTCTGCAGGAGACAGGGCAGGAAGTCCAGGGACAAAATATTGCAGAAGGCAAAAGTGGAGATGCTCTCCTCCCTGCAACAGCGGTTTCACATGATGACGGCCACCAAGACAGCAACATTAACCATGGAAGTTGAGGAAAAGAAGTAGACCCATTGGCAATTCTAGACATAATTGCTGCCCCTCCTCCCTTGCTTGGCTGGTTTTAGGAGGGAGTTAGAGTTGCCCTTTTGCTTTTCTAATGCTGGTGTTGAATTAATGATCAGGTCCAGTATATGAAACCCAATGGGCTATATACATGTAGCTGCAAGCAAGGATGAGGAGGGGCTGCGACTCAGTGGCAGATCATCTGCTTGGAATGCAGATGGTCCCGGGTTCAATCCCCAGCACTTCCAGTTTAAAGAACTAGGCGGGAGAGAATGTGGAAGACCTTGTGCTTGAGACTGAAGAAGACCACTGCTAGTCTGACTATACAGTGCTGACTGTGATGGACCAATGGTCTGATTTAGTATAGGGCAGCTTCCTGTATTGCTCGCCAACCAAGGGAATAGCTGCTGGTGTGCTACAAGACTTGGACAAATGTTAGAATGAGCCCTGAGTGCAAAAACTTCAAGAAATTTTACACTTGGTGGAAAGGTGTATTACAAATAAAGCCAGCTGCAGGTACACCAGGGCAGATAAATACACAGTACCAGGGATGAGGAGCCAGGCTTAATACAGACAGCTTTGTTTGTAAGGTTATTACATTGCTTTCATGGGGACACACGAAGTTGTTTTATCTGTACAATTTACTCTGACTGGGAGTGGTTCTCTATTTTACCAGGAAGAGGTCTTCCTCACCAACTACTATCTGATCCTTCTTTTAAAAAACAGCAGAAGCTGGGGATTCGACCTGGATGCAGAGCAGATGCTCCACCACTGAGCCACAGCCCCATTCCCAAAAAACATTGGCCAGTGTCTTTCAAATTTCTTTTGCAAGGGCTGCTGGGAATCTTGGGACCAGAGCCATCGTATTATTAACCTCAATTGTACTTCACTCTGGGGGAGTTTTGGAGGGCATGGATCCTAAGGAGATCTGCAGTGGCAAAGGGGGACCATTTATCTCCTGTATGTGAATAACCATCACAAAGAAAGAGGAACCTTTTGGTTACTTCTGTCTCTCTGATAGATGGTGTAAGTTGGCTACGGCTCTGTAGTCCAAAGGCCACTTTGCCACACCTCATAGAGGTTTCTGTGATGGAGTAAAACCTTCACATTACAAGCCACTTTCAAAGTCACACGGGCCTCTTTATTCTTGCCTCTGAAATGTGTCCCTCTGGTGAGAAAGGTCACTTTGCACAAATGATACCTTGGTGGGTTTTTAATGGCTTTTGGAACTTCTGTGTCATCGTTTGTTCGCTTCGCTGCTCCTCTTGGTTCCTTCCTCAGCCTGCCCCCTCTCTCCCCCCTCCCCAACTTTAGCACACTATGTTGAATAGATGTGGTAGTTTTATATGGGCACAACTCCGTTTCCCATTAGCTGTTCCTGGAGTGTGACTTCTTTCCTGCTTAGGCAGCTGAAACTGGAGACAGAAGAGACAGCAGGGAAATGTAGCTAACTGCTCATTCCTATTGGGAGTTCAAGGAAATTTGGGGATCAGGAGAGCTTCATCACTGTCATTCTTTCTGTATTAACTCTTCTGCTTGCAAAGAAGAGGGCAATGGAAGAGGAGGCTGGTAAAAATGTGCAGGAGAGAGGTTAGCGGATTGGACCATGCTCACGGCAGCTGTAAGGGAAACAGCCATAACAGCAACTGGACCATCTGAGGACTTCTGGTATCTATGACCCCCTCCCTCAACCATGCAGGGGTGCCACAAAGATTAAAAGAAGCAACTCTGGATCGTTGCAGTGCTCTCCCTTTAAAAAAACAATTACAACTTTATTTGTTTAAAAGTCTTACAGTTTTGTAAACTCCCTCAGGCCTAAGATGGTAGAAGTTTGGAGTATGAATGTTGTAACTGCTCCAGCATACCAAGATTAGTCCCATTTTCTGGACTATATCTCAGATAAATCAATGTCCCCAGGGCCGGCGTCAGCATTCCCTGAGGTCACTACCACTGCTGCCACCAGCCCCTCTTCCCCAGCCTGTTCATTTGTGAGTGCTTGCCACCAACATTCCTGGCTTCACATGTAGCCCCACATTCATTATTGTGGCACTCCCAGCCACGTGGACTGTCTAGCACAGTTGGAGAAAAGTCATGCAGGGATGTGAGCATGGGAACTGGAGGGCATGCAAGTGGCTGTGGAAAGGATGCTCAGGTGAGGGGCTCACCCATAGGTAGGTGGGAAGGGAGGCACAAGTCGGGGGTAGGGGCTCCTCAACACTCTTTGCCCAGGGCCCCCCAAACTGGGAACTAGCCCTAAATGTCCCTGTTTTTGTGTTACTGTGAGTTCCTGCTGTTGAAATTCTTCAGTGATTGGCCCTACCCACCCAGGGTCTCTGAAGTTGAATCTAAAGTGGATGCATTTTATTTCACATGCATGTGCCTATAAATACATGCTCATGAGTGCTAAGACACCATGCCATACACAGTCTGCTGCAGTTTCAACACAACATAGCTAAACGAGACAAATTCTGAAGTGTTGATAACAGACTGTAGGACAATTGTGTTTCTGCACTAATGAAAAGAAAAGTAATTACCTTCTTGGCTTTTTATGTCAGTTCCAAACAGTTAAAAACAGTTATAGCAAAATGAATTAATACAGTGTAGAATCAGCTAGATTTGAGTCCAGTAGCACCTTAGAGACTAACAAGATCTCTGGGCTTTCGAGAATGAAAGCTCCCTTCGTCAGATATAAAGTCAAGTGGTCAAGAAAGCTCAGCTGCATGAATAGTGGAGAGGATGCCCTTACAGAGTGATCCATCAAAGTGGTGGTCTTACAAGTATGCAGTTATATGTGTGAAGTGTTGTGGGGGGGGTGTCAAGTTAATTTGCAGGCATAAGGAACAGTAGTGTATATATGGCAGGGAGGACTTGAAGATTGTTTAAGGGCTGTTTTATATATGACTATTTCTGATAAACAGGTTAATATCCTTGTCAAGGAAAATTAGTGTCATGGTGTAAGTTATGTTTTTTCTCCATATAAAAAGAATGGGAGTTTTTTTGGTGGGGGGCAGTTTTGTTTTGTTTTGCTGTCAAGTTGCAGCCGGCTTATAGCAACCGCATTGGGTTTTTCAAGGCAAGAGATGTTCAGAGGTGGTTTGCCATTGCCTGCCCCTGCATAACAGCCTTGGCATTTCTTGGTGGTCTCCCTTCCAAATACTGACCAGGATTGACCCTGCTTAGCTTCAGAGATCTGATGAGATTGGGCTAGCCTGAGCTATCGAGGTCAGGGCACAACAGACTTGCTTGTTCTAAACATTTATGTCAAAATTCTGTGCTCTAAATTTGGAAGTCAGATGTTCACTGAAGAGTCTGGATATTTGTCAACTATTTAGATGCAGGTGAGTCGTGGGGGTTTTGGGGGCCATTTGTTTCCCATGCGCATAAACGAGGAATGGCACCTCCACACTGAGGGCCCCCTATGGAGTATGCAATGATGCGCATACTGCAAAGGGGGGGGGGACCGGCACCAAGCTGGGATGGACTGATCAGACCATCCTGACGGCATGAGTGCGCGCTTGCTCAATCAGACAGGGGAAAGTCTGCCCATGGCCTTTTGGAACTTGTTTATTACCAGACTTTTCCCGGTGTCTTTTAACTCCGCTTCTGCGGCAGAGCAGCACGAGTTGCCGACAACTGCGGGACGCTTCCCAGATGTTACTGTCTATTGCACCCTTTAGATCCATCAGGCATTCACAGCTATGTCAGATCTAAAGGTGCATGTGATCACAGCCTTATTAGAGAAATCATACTTAAAGTGTAAGAAAAGTAAATTGTCTATATTCACCTAATGTTATGTATTCAGTCCATAAGGTCTATATATGATGGCCAAGTCTCTTCAAAATTTTCTTGTAGATTTCTTCTTGTCCCATATTTGGGATTAGTTTTGTTATATTGACAGTCATCCAAATCTTGAATGTTTTGTCATTCAAAGAGTGAATATTGGTCAAATATTCTATGAATACTGATAATCATAGAGGTTTGATTGTCAGTTAATTTTTCCCACCATAGAGAACCATGGAGGGAATAGGGGCAACCTGTTTAGGGGCCCATAGAATTGGACCCCCTGGTCCAATGTTCTTGAAACTTGGTGGGTATCTTGGGGAGAGGCTCCATCAGCTGCCCTATAAGTTTGGAGCCTATCCGTCAAACCCCCTCCCCTCCAGCCCCCAGAATATACCCTATGTTTTCACCATTGACTTCAATGCCCCATAGGATATAATGGGGCCGAATTGCCGCTGTATTTCTTTCATTCCCTCCTTTCCTTCTCTCTTTTTCCTTTTTCCCTCCTTCTTCCCTTCTCTCTTTCTTTCTTTCCCACCTTCTTCTCTTCTCTTTTTTCCTCCTTTCCCTGTTTCCCTCCTTCTTCCATCTCTTTCTTTCCTTCCCTTTTCCTTCTCTTTCTTTTCCTCTTTCCTTCCTTCTTTCCTTCTCTCTACTCTCTCTCTTTCCTTCCCTCTTTCCTCCTTCTGTGGCCCAACTCTCATGAGAAGGAGTTTAAACTTTAAACCCTTTCTCTCTTAGCTCCCCCACCCAGACCAGCAGGGGAAGGGAAGGGGAGGCTTTTGAAGATGCCTCCCCCCTTTTGCTTCCCCTTCTGACATCACTTCGGGCGATGTCAGGGGGCGTGGCATATGCTAATAGCCTAATAGCTCATTAGCATACCATATGCTAATGAGCTCCTGCAGCTGTTTTTCTACAAAAAGACCCCTGGGGTTTGTTAAGAAGATCTTAGCTTGTGAATTTCCAGGATTACTGCTTTCAGAGTCGTGAACACCCCAGGTCAGTTCCCGCACCTACCATTCACTGGTACAGAGTGAAGCCCCTGAAAGACTCTATGACCTGCTTTACTTTCTGAGACTTTTGTGAACAATGCTTAGAATAGCTGAAGCAATAAAAACAAAGGTAATTGTGTTAGTGGAGGGAAGGCAGCATAGTACAGCTCAGTCTCATCAGAACTTGGAAGCCAAGTGGGTGGATACTTGGAAGGGAGACCACTAAAGAAGACTCTGCGGAGGAAAGCAATGGCGAACTACCTCTGCTTCTCACTTGCCTTGAAAGTGCCTTGCTGGGGTTGGCATAAATCAGCTGCAACTTGCAGGGGTCATCAAATCAACTGCAATTTGACAGCACTTTACACACACACACAAAAAAAAAAACTGTGTTAGATTTCAGTAGGAAATAAAATATTCCAGCATCAGGATGCCAGCATAATTAGAAATATAATACTGGTGTTCAAGAATTTGAAGCATATTGCTCTATACTCTACCCATCTGATGCATCAAGCTCTCCCCATCCCTGACTTCTTCTCCTGTTCCAGGTGGCCTTTTCCAGGATGTCATCCTTGTTTATGCTTAAATGGTTATGAAAACATCCATTTTACCTGCTGTGATGAACACTGCATGGTGCTTAAAGGGGGTTAGGGCTAACTCAAGGAAATTCTTATTTATTTAAGGAAGCTGTTCATTTTAAGAAGGTAAATTCTGAATTTAAAAATACCCATTCTTAGTCAGTTTAGTCATTTATGATGCTAACTAGTCATACATGCTACAACACATGGATATTTGCATTATAGAGATTTCTGTGGGTTATGATTTTCTGTTCTTTTCTTTCCAAGTCCCACCTAGCAAGGAAAGACAGTGACCTTCTAGTTGATCCTGCTTTTCATCTTGGATATGGATTTTCATCATGATATGGATTATATCAGGAGAAACCCCATTCTGGATGTTGATGAAGTTGCAGGATAATGGTTGGACTAAATGGGGTTGGATCCAGTCATTTTTTTCTGCTGGGGACATCTTCTTTGACCACACAAAAGGGCTGTGCTGAGAATCATGGGACCTGCATGGACAAAAGCCATGGTGGGCAGGAGGCTGTAGTATGGAGGAGAACTGGGTGAGACAGAGTGAAGAGATGGTTGGATCCAACTCAGTGTTTGGGAGACACATTTCCCCCCTAACATAGAATAATTTTACTCTTCTGAAATGTATCTTTATGGCAGGGGAACCAGAAAGGGTTTTCTGTGTTAAAACTCCATTTTTACACAGAAATAAACAGAAAGCAAAGCAAAAGCAGGCTTCCTACTCTAGTAGCTTAGCATAAATATCTTTCTGCCTAGTGAAAGACTGCTTGATGGGGCTTTTCAAAGGCAACCGAACTGACTGTCAAAAAAAAAAAAGGACTGGGTTTTATGAAAATAAAGAGGAAGCAATTGGAAAAACATCCTTTGAGAACAGAGCAACTGCTTTAATAATCTTCTGGTTCTGCTAAGGGCCAGTAATATTGAGCATAATCTCTTCAAATGCACAGGAAAATCTATCTTTTGAAAATTGGCAATCTGCTTAAAAATCCTGCGTTTCATATGTTGCTTTATAATAAATTAAAGCATTTCCAAGCGAAGTTCTTTCTCTGCTGTTTTGTCCTTGAAGTTCCGGGAATAAAGTTCTGAAAAGTGAAAGCATATATTAAATATGCAATATCTTTTCTAATACGTTGTGCATGAAGCCCAGCAATTGGAACTATGCCCAGTAACATGCTCCTATAAAAGAATAAAGTCCAAGGAATGATATTGTTTGTCAGTCAGATAAATCAGAAGAAAATGCTCCTTCTGTCTACTTTCTGTTTTGTTTCTTGGTTTGTGCGCCAGCTTCCACTGTAAGGAAGAATGTGTAAATCTGGTTCAGTTGTAAAATTTAAGCAGTTATAATTCTTTGTGTACTGTGGTTAAACAGCATGAGTTGTCCTTGTTCTCTGTAGCCTTAAAAAAAACACAACCCAAGAGTGAGCTTGATACTTCACTCAGATGTGGCAATAAACCTTGGTTTGTGCAACAGCTTCTAATTCATCCAGCAGACATAAGTAACAAATCTTTGTTTATGCCTAAAACCTCCTTTTATGCATGTTGCCTCTTCTCTGCCTCCCTGCCAGAGAGACTTTTCCCTATAGAATAGTCCTACTGTGTGGGTTTGTCAGTTCCAAAGCCCAACAAACTACATCTGTCCTAAATTTTTGCTTCTACCCTCAGCTGATGGAAGTTCTGTGTAAACTGTAACTGTGAAATGTGGGCATGAACTACAGTTAAAATAAAATCATATACCTCAAGTCGTCCTGATCATCAAAAAGGCTGAAAGTAGGACATTTTTGCACCTAATGCTCAAAACATGAGACACAAAATTTATGTGCCAGTACTCAAACATAGACTGAGCCAAGCCGCATGAGTGATGTGGCAGAGAGAAAGCAAGTATGGAATAGTGATAAGAATACTGGATTAGAATCTGAGAGTCCCAGGTTTGAATCCTCACTCTGCCATGGAAATCTGCTGGGTGACCATGGGCCAGTGACACATTCTCAGCTTAATGTACATCACCAGCTTGTTGTTAAGCATAAAACAGAGCAGAGAATGATGTAAGTTGCTTTGGGTCCCCTCTGGGGAGAAAGGGTGCCATAAAAATGAAGTAAGTAATATTGGACTGTGGAAGTTCTTTTGCTTCTTAGCACCTGGATTGATTTTGTGGGAGGATTGATTTAGGAGCATAATCCTGGAAGGAATGAGCTCTGATCCCAGAGATTCCGGGTTCAAATCTCTCCTCTGCCACTCAGTCACTCGATAGCCTTAGACAAGTTACTCCCTCCCTCAGCCTCTCATTTGACCACTTGCTATATAGAGATAATAATATTAGCTTACTTTACAGGGTTGTTGTCAGAATTTCAATAAAATGAGTGCTTTGAATACCGGAAGTGCTATATAAATCCTAATTATGCTTGTGGTATTTGCATGATGGAAGTTTTATAAAGCTGTAAGTAGTGTATGTATCTTTTCATAAGGTAGCCGTGTCGATCTTGTGCAGAACAGTTAGATTTGATTCCAGTAGCACTTTAGAGAACAACACAATTTTCAGGGTATAAGCTTTTGAGAGTCAAAGCTCCTTCGTCACACACAAGCGTATGTATGTCCATGTAATTGTATTATAAGCCCTGTTACCTGCATCTTTTACACTTGACACAGGCTCTGGCTTTGTTTTATTTTATGTTATTTCTAAATGTGTCTCTTCTGAAGGGGGTGTGATGCTGTGAGTTTGGAAATTACCCTAGAGTCATTTGTTAAAGCCAGTACGCCAGTGCTTTGATCAGTCATTAGCATCAGCATTCTGCTTTAATTAACTCGAAAGTGTCCAGGAGAAGGATGGGATGGAGTGGGCTGTCTTCATGACAGAGCGGTGTAACTGTGACAATACCACTGCGTTAAAATGCATTCACATTCCCTTTACATTCCTCTTAGCTCTTTTAAAAAAAAGCTCCATAGTCTCTTACATTGCACAGACCTCTGGTCACTTGGCTGTGAAATGCATTCAGGCTACTGCAATAGAGGGTTATAGAATTGCCTTAAATCCTGTTTAGAATTTCCAAAAGCCCTTTCTGTGGTCTGGAAACCCATAATGATTCATTAGGCTGGCCACATCAACAATAGGTGCAAGGAGTTGGGGTTTCCCCACCACCACCACCATGATTTTTTTTTTTTTAGTTTGGATTGGGACTTTTCCTTTGTTCCCCCCACAGCATGTTGCCATTGCTGGTTGCCCTGCCCCGCACCGCTTGAATGTTTTGCTCTTTTCATCCTGTTTTCACAGTACAGCAACGAGAACCCTGCTACTTCTGAAACTTGAACAGGATCTTTCTCTGGGTCCTAAAACTGTATGCCCTGGCCTGACATGGATATACTAGGGATTATTAGGAAGGGTATTGAAAACAAATCAGCCAATATCATAATGCCCCTGTATAAATCAATGGTGCAACTTCATTTGGAGTACTGTATGCAGTTCTGGTCACCACACCTTAAAAAGGATATTACAGCTTTGGGAAAAGTGCAGAAGAAGGCAGCTAGAATGATAAAAGGGTTGGAACACCTTCCCTTGTTTTTGTTTTTTGCCCCTCGTAGGGGATTTTTATTGCTTTTTCTATAAACTACAACGAAAATAGTGGAGGGAACTACAAACTATGGGTGAAAGTAAAGAAAACCCAATAAAAACCCAAGAGATGGTGGTCATACATAATGCTTATAAAATCAGCTTATTAACCCAAAGTTACAGTTAAAGTTCATTGAATATGTTCATCTAATAGTCTATTTAAACTGAAAGATACAAAAATTGAAAACTCCCCCATGTTTGCCTTCCCAAAGAGCAAAGTAAGAAATAGTTATACAAAATAGAAAACTTTAAGACGCTCCAAAGTGCAATAACTACTAATTTTTAGTCCTTTTTCTTTCTCAGATGATAGCTTGTTTGGGGGGCTGCCGCCCCCAATGCTGAGTCTGAGTTCTCATCAGAAAATGCCACTGCTCCCTCTTCATCACTTTCTTTGGTGCTGTTGTCTTCCTCCTCTTCTTCTCCTTCTGCTGGATGACTATGAAGATACAGAAACTCATGTGCCTTTTCAAGAGTCATTTTTTTTTTCTTTTTCTCCATAAATTTGAAGATTATGCCTTCAGGGACAGTCCATCTGTAAGCGATGTTGTTTTTCTGTAAAAATAAAACCAAGTCTCTATATTTCCTTCTTTTCCTTCAACATTTTTATTTCTTTGTCCTTGATTTTTAAGGTATCTCCGTTTGTCGCTTTGAGTATTTGATCCCTCACTGGTCTTCTGGAGAATCTCACCATAACTTCCCCGGGCAGATTATTTTTTCTTATGAATTCTGAATTCGACCTGAAGATCGTATCAATTTCGCTTTGTAATATATCCGTTTTAACATCTGCAATCGGTCCCGAAGCATCACACATAATCTGCTTCAGATCCTCTCCCTTCTCTTCCGGGACACCTTGAAATCTTAGGACATAGCTTGCCCTTTCCATTTGAAGCTGTAACAAATGAGATTCATTGGTTTGTCTCTTTTTCTCCATCATCTGCAGTTGTTTTTGAAGCTTCTTAGTATTGGCATCTACCTCTTTAAGCTCTTGCTCTGTTTTTTATGTTTTTTCAACTCTCTTGTTCAATTGAGTTTGCTGTGCATCGAACTTATGGTGCAATGCCGTAACTTGTTCCAGCAGGGGTCACAATGCTTCAGTCAGCATCCTTTGAAACTCTGTTGTTGTGTCCTGTCTGAGGACAGAACTCACTGGGCTGGCATTTCCGGCCAGCAGCTTAGGTTTCGTTTATCTTTCTCGTTCCTCCATGGAGGTGCCATGCTGAGAAATTGTTTACTTTTTGTAAAAGTTATCACAGTCTCTAGCGCTTTTTGCAAAGCCTGGTAAGTTCTTACAAGTTCTTTATTTTAGTCCATCTTGTTTCTATAGCCCAGCCCCCCTTAAGTCCATAATTGAAAATACGTTTCTTTTCTTCTTATTGGGGGAGAGTTCCCTCCCCACCCTCGCTTTTTAAGGGGAGGTTTTCAGCTTGATCTTTGGTGTTTCTTGCTTCCACTTAGACTCACATTTCAATGGTGTAGCCGCTTTTAGATTTTGATTTGCTCGGCCACCCACCGCTTGCTTCAGTGTGCGCTTCTAATTCCCATCCAGGGCGCTCCGCAGCGGGACCTTTGGGGCATGGAGTAGCCCCCTTTGTTGCCAGAGTCGCTAGAGGAAGAGTTGTCTAGCACCCCATGGCTGGGAGCCCAACACAAGGGCTCTAAGGGTGGCGCAGACAATCACACCCCCTCCCAACCACGGGCTCTGGCACGCTTCTCCCAGAGCCTCAGGAGAATGCAACCGCCATGGCGAACACCAATACCAGATGGAACACTTTCCCTATGAAGAAAGGTTGAGGTGCTTGGGGCTCTTTAGCTTGGAGAAACAATGGCTCAGGGGTGACATGATCAAGTTTAAAAAGATTATGCATGGGATAGAACAGATAGAGAAATACAAGAACTCGTGGGCACTCAATGAAATTGCTGAGTGGTAGGGTTAGAATGGATAAAAGGAAGTACTTCTTCACCCAAAGAGTAATTCACACATGGAATTCACTGCCACAGGAGGTGGTGGCAGCTACAAGCATGGACAGCTTCAAGATGAATTAAATAAAAATATGGAGCAGAGGTCCATCAGTGGCTATTAGCCACAGGGTATAGATAGGGACTCTGGGGCAAGTGAGGCTCTGTATTCTTGGTGCTTGGGGGGGTCAACAGTGGGAGGGCTTCTAATGTCCTGGCCCCACTGGTGGACCTCCTGATGGCACCTGGTATTTTTGGCCACTGTGTGACAGAGTGTTGGACTGGATTGGCCATTGGCCTGATCCAACATTGGCTTCTCTTATGTTCTTATAGCCCAGGATAGCCTGATCTCATCTCGGAAGCTAAGTAGGGTCTGGATGGGAGACCTCCCAAATACTGGATGTGGTACCACCAAGGAATACAGGGGTTGTGATGTGGAGGCAGGCAATGGCAAACCACCTCAGAGCATCTCTTGCCTTGAAAACCCCACAGTGTTGCCATAAGTCAGCTGTGACTTGACAACATAAACAAAACTGTGTGACAAAGACACCCAGTTTTTTATTAGTGCTAGTCAACATCAAGGGATTTCAGGTTGGATCCACCCAGCCTTTTCACTTTATTGTACCTGATTCCCCTCCATTCTACAATGTCTGTGCTACATGGTTTTTGTAAATGCAGAGCCTATAAAGTTCAGCATAGTATTTTGGGGTGATTAAAGAAGATGCCGTCTTCATTTTTCACCCACAGAAGAGCTTGTTGGATTCAACCATTCATATCTTTCAGGACCTGAGCCCAGTCACTCTGCTTTCTAACCACCCAGCAGATGCAAAAATCATGGGGACATCTGTGTTACCCTCCCTGCATTTTTTTTCCTACCAGCATGTGATACCTTTTATGTACACTTTTCTACCTGATGAAGGGAGCTTTGATTCCTGAATATACTCTCAAAACGTTTTTGGTTTCTAAGGTATTACTGGACTCACATCTAGCAAGTTTATGAAGCATTACCAGGTCCATCATTCTGAGGATCTTAGCTTTTTGTTAAATAGCAAGTTCTTAGCCCATATGGTTGTCGAGATAAACGTGAAAACTATACATGCAGCACCTGGAAAATATCTAAGCTGCTCACATGGGCTAAGGAGGACTTCTGTTTAGGCAGCAAGTCTGTATTGCTCTGCATAGTTCCTTGTCTTCATCATGAGAGCCAGCGTGGTGTAGTGGTTAACAGCAGTGGACTCCAGGGCTGATTTCGCACTAGAGCTGCCTCGATGTTGCACCGCCGTTTGCCCCGATACTATTGGTCAATTTCACACCCGAAGCCGCAGGGCTGCATTTTGTCCCACAACTTCACCTGATTTCCCCTACAGTTTTGTGATCCTGTTTTTTGAGGATCACGAAACTGCGGAAGAAATCGGGCGAAGCTGCGGGTCAAATGCAGCCCCGCAGCTTTAGGTGGGAAATTGACCAATAGTATTGGGGCAAACGGTGGCGCAACATTGAGGCAGCTCTAGTGTGAAATCAGCCCAGGTTTTTATTCCCTATTCCTCCATGTGAAGCCTGCTGGATGACCTTGAGCCAGTCCCAGTTCTCTCAGGACTTTCTCAGCCTCACCTACCTCACAAGGTGACTATTGTGAGGAGAGGAAAGGAAGGCAATTGTAGTCACTTTGAGGCTCCTTAGGGTAGAGAAAAGTGGGGTATAAAAACCAACTTTTCTTCTTCCACTAGAGAACTAATTGTGCAGGACAAACAAATGTATGGGGAAATGAACCTGCCCTTCTTAGGGCCATACTATGTGTGATGCTGGACTTGGATGATTACAAGTCTAGATGTGTCATTTGGCCCTAAAACTCACTCATGTGTGGGGTGGGGGGAAGTATTTGGGTTGGGATTGTGGCACTGGTGAAAGAGGGGGTTAACTCTTCCCCCCCTACACACACTGTTACCTAAATTGAAGATGCCCTCCTCCTGGGCTGCTTGAAGCCCTAGCAGGGAGGAAAAGGCACGGTATAGTTACATGTCCATTTTCTCTATCAGTGCTTAAAACAATTGGGGGACAGGATAATGGCATTTTCAGTTGGCTGGAAAGGGGGAGAATTTTGCCCTTAGCAGTTCCTTCATGGTCTTTTGGTTCCTTTCAGCCATGTGAAGCTACATCTGCATGACTTTTTTGAGCAGACTAGTTTGGAAAGGCCTCTGTTTTGTCCCCATTCCTCCCTCAGATCTGTGCAAGGTAGGCTTGGTACGTTATTGGTACCGCTGGAAGCCACACCGACCTCTATCTGCTTGCTGCAAAATACATGAAGGGCATTTAAACCTCATAATCTACTTCTGAGCCATGGAATCCTTTTTCACTGCCAAGAAACCTTATACAGATTCATTACCTACTTGAAGTCTTTGCAGAGGAGGCCTTTGCTCTTTATTTTTCTTTTAAACTTGGCACTGTAGAGCATTAACAGCAAGCTGTGTTAGACATGGGGATAATTGTATTTATTCCAAAGCATGATAGTAGCTTAAGAAAAAAGCCACCATAAAAGAGAATGCCCTGCTTATACCTAAAGCAGACAACTCACTGCCTGCGCTGGTTGAACAATGAGCTCTAACGGGAATTCTGCATCTTTGACTGAAGGCGAGAGCGTGCAGTAGATACCAAATTTCATTAAGCTTCTGAAAAAGGGGAGGGGGGAACAGCAATGAATAAATCCTACAAAAAATAATCTGAGCTAAGTGCTGAAAAGGGCAGGAGCTGTTAGTATCATTACACTGAATTTAGTGAACGATAGACTCAAAGGGGCCCAAAGACTATCTGGTGTAAACTCTGGGGACTGCCACAAGGTAGCACACAATCTGTCTCTGCGATTCAAACTATAGCCTGCAATAAGGAGAGTCCAAGTGCTGGACCCAAATATTAGAATTTGTTAATATGAAAAGGGCCACCGCCTGCCCTTAAATGTCATTCACCATCTCAAACTTGGTAGGAAGGCTTTTCTTTTTAAAAAGGGAGGAGGGGCAGGGGGAAAGTTCCAAAAAACATTTCAGAAGGCACCCTGACCTGGATAGCCCAGGCAATCCCGATCTCATCAGATCTCGGAAGCTAAGCAGGGTCGAATCTGGCAAGTCCTTGGATGGGAGGCCTCCTTGGAACACCAGCAGTCGGGAGGTGGGGGCAGGCCTTATTCAGCCACTTCTCTGAATATCGTCCAGGCCCCCCATAGGGGTCAGTCACCAGGGGTCGCCATGACTTCCAGGGGCACACACACTCACACAAACACACACAAATGGAAAATACAAAAATAAAAAACCATTTCAGATGGTTAGCCATACAAAAATGATCTGTATTTTAGATGAGCTAGATTCGAGTCCAGTAACACCTTAGAGACCAAAAAAGTTTTGGGGTACGAGCTTTTGAGAGTTAAAGCTGCTTTTGCCAGGTACAAATATTTGTATCTGACAAAGGGAGTTTTGACCCTGGAAAGCTCATAGCCTCAAGATCTTATTGGTCTCTAAGCTGCTGCTGGACTCAAGTCTCGCTCTTCTACTGTAGCCACATACACAATAAATAATCCACTTTCAGTCCTCTTTCCAACTGGATTTTGCCAGTTCACACAGTGAAAATCCAGTTTGAAAGTGCACTGAAAGTGGATTGAAAGTGGATTATTTAGTGTGTGTGGCTGCAGCCTACTGCAGACTAACGTGGTTACTCTTCTGAAACGAAATCTATTTTAGTTTCAATACAAATGATTTAATTGTGCTACAAATACAAATGATTTAATGGTGCTACAAAAACAGAGATGGCTTTCACTTGTTTTCAAACTCGGATCTCTTTTCCATTATATTAGTAGCAGTAGTTGTAGTAATAATCATCTCTTTTTTGCCGTATCCCAACATCACTCACAATGTTGAAGACAGAAACTGTTATACACACTCCAGGGAGCCTTCAGAACAAACAATCTGGCAAAAAGTGTAACACCAAACTCTTAATTTAAAAAATAACAAAACCAAAAAGACACTAAAATGATTGTAAAATATCCAGAAAAGCTGGTTGAAATAATGTTGCATTGTGGGGAATGTTAAGGCAGGGGCATTTTTTAGTAAATGTCATTTGGGAACCTATATAGTGGCTATGGCCAGTGTTCGGAAAGCATAAGATGCTGCAGTCTGGGTGTAGTCTGAGCGTGGATGGGAGAGCTGCTGGGAAATTGCCTTGTGTTCTGCAGAAGAACGTGGGGTACAAAAGCCACAAAGAAACAAAATCCTTGGGGCTACTGCCAAAAAGTCTCTACTCTGCTGAGGAACATCGCCAGGGTAGGGCTGGGTGTGCTGCCCCACCAGGAGTGCTAATTGGCTCCGTCTACTCTTCCCCCCTGCACCTCCCCCAAGCTACTGCACACACACCCCAAGCTACTAGCAGCATTTCTGTTTAAAGAACAAAAGCATCTTTTTACAGTTGTAAAATTTCTGATTAAAGAAATTAGTGGCAGGTCTGTAAGTGTGGCAGAGTCCTTAAAGAGCAGAAGGCATTATTTGAAGATATTGTGGAAGAACAAGAGTTAACTATAAGTGGATAAAAGCTTCTGAATTTAAAAAGTAATCCATATGTAAGTTGTATGCTAATGGAAACACTAAGATACTTGTAGAGGCTCACATTTGCTGAGAATTCTAGAAATTTCTTTGGTCATAACATAGTGATTTCCCCCCCATTTACTCATTTGGAAACCCCCACCTGGAAAGATGGAGGCTCCTCCTCATGAGGAGGGCTAGCTCCACTGCTAACCCTAGTAGATAAGTTGTTTAGATGGGGCAACCCAGCCAGGTTAATTTATACCAGGACTCAGCCCATAAATATATGAAGTAAAAATAATATAAAGTATCTGCAGCAAGTGCTGAGTGCATTCCCCTTACTCTCAGGAACCTACGTTGGGTGTTAAAAGAAAGGGATGGAAAACCAAGGATCTCATCATTACCCATTTTAAAACTTCTATTACCCTGTTACCAGACTTACAAGTATATGAATTGTTAGACTCAGAAATGCATCTGTTGAATAAGAACTTTTGCCCTCAGGTTGCTTTAGCCTATGGTGTTTTTTGCCATCAAGTCGCTTTTAGCCTATGGTGACCCTATAAATTAATGACCTCCAAAACATCCTATGATGATCTCACCTACTCCCCTCCCTCACATGCAGGATTCTCCCATCTATTTTCTTTCTTGCTGAGCAGTCCCTTTATGTATTTTCTTCTTATTTGTTTGTCTGTGGCTGTCCCACCCTGTCGCTTTAAGATATATGTCTGTATCAATCATCTATCTATCTATCTATCTATCTATCTATCTATCTATCTATCTATCTATCTATCTATCTATCTATCTATCTATCTATCTATCTATCATCTGTGCTGGCCCAGCCCACGGAACTGGAGGAAGAGAGAAAATCACCTAATATTCTGCTTTTGGAATGGCACACAAGAGTCTTTTGAAAGTTCAAGATAAACAAAACGTTTTATTTAACTTGGAAGAGAAAAAGTCAGGTAGAAGCAGGTGTAGGATGTATGAGGTGAACAGATAATAAAACTGAGGTAACTTTGTATTCACACTAACACCAGCCAACAAATAAGTGTTTCTGCTGTTCAACAAAGTCTTTAAAACTTTGAGAAGAGAAGCTTTCTTTTCAGTTTCTGCTTAAGCACTCAAGCATAGGTTTCTGAGTATCACCATCAAGTAAAGTTTAGAAGGCAGGAACATACAACCAAGGTCCCCAAATCCTTCTTTATACACAAACCAGGGATCACTCCAGCGAGGGGCTTTCAAGGCAAGTGAGAAGCAGAGGCAGTTTGCCGTAGCCTTCCTCTTTGGTGGTCTCACTTCCAAGTACTGACCCTGCTTATCTTCCGTGATCTGATGAGATCGTGCTATATCAGGCTGCCTCCCTCGCACCTCTTTGCTATGTAGAGAGAAATTGTTCTAATATTTCTCATTGCTTTCTAAGAATGGTTTTTTAAAGAAAAGCGTACCCCACATCTCAATCAAATGATCCCCAAGGCAATTTATAACAAAACTGGCGTTATAACGTGCCTGCAGTTAAGAGTAAAGATCTGTCTGCCAGGGAACAGGGAAGTAAACACCCTGCGGCTGCTTGTAATCTGGCCAACAGTTGGGGCCAAGTGGTCAGCTTCTCACCAGGGTGGTGTTGCAGGGAAAGAGGGGGCGCATCCTCCCCATAGCTGTTGGACCTCTGGCTATAGTTATTTATTTCCTGCCTTTCCTTGTGGTTCAAAGCCAATATTGATCGGTAAATATCTGGGCACGCTGAGTTTCTGACACGTTATTTTTTTAAAAAACCACGATGATACAGAAAGCTATAAAGAACAAAACAAACAAACAAACCTGGAACACGTATACAGACATAATTACAGTCCTGTGGGAGAGCACAGCTAGCATTCTGGCATGAGCCGAGTTCAATAAATGCGTCTAGAAGGCAGGTGAAGAACTTTTCAGTATGAGGCACGGGGAACGCTCAGATCTGTTGGCAAGCAGCTCGCAGAAGCCCACGTGCTCTTGCCGCTTCTCCTCCCATCAGCAATTGCACACACTTTCAGGAGTTTGATCTGGTTCTGTCTCTTAAGCCTCTTGCGTTCTCTTCTTCTTTTTTTGACAGATGACTGCCACAGCGCAACAGCCGGCGAAAGCACAGCCCGTGCACATCTCTACGCCCTCAGCAGCCGCCAGCACTCCCCTTCCCAGCACTCCCATCGACCCTCAGGCGCAGCTGGAGGCTGACAAGCGGGCTGTCTACAGGTACAGAGGGATTCTGCTGCCAGGCTGTTCTTTAATGTGGATTCCCATCCCTGTAGTGGCATGTTGAGATATTACTGGAATTTGGCCTGGGGCTAACTTGTCAACGACATGCTGCACAGAGACTTCTTTCTTTCTTTCTTTTTTTAAAGCCCTCTTTGTCAATTGACTGAGAGAAATAGGTTCCAGCACGTGCTAAACTAGCGGAGCCTCAAGCTGAGTTACTTAAAAAACATTTGCTTTCTTTGTTAGAGAGAGTTAAATTACAAGGCAACAGAATGATGATGATGATGATGATGATGATGATGATGATGATGTGGCAGTGAATGTTTCGATGGAGGAAAGAGGGGTCTTTCTGCACAATCGAGTTTCCTTTTGCGGCGAATGTGTGCATTTGAGTCTCGTTCGCTGCACACAGTCCTGAGGTTGCGCTTCTGTTGTGGGTTTTATGAGCACTTAGAGCTGCAATATTTTGTACCTGAGGGAAATGGGGATGCTACCTCCAGGAAGCATAAGTATTGGTATTGTGATTGCTGTTCACATTGCGGTCGCACGAGTCTCCTGGGTCCAGTACCTATTAGGTATTTTGGGGATGCAGTTAGTGGCAAGTGGCTGATTGTTATCCTGAATGACTGCATCTTCTTTTCCTTAATTTAGTTTTAAGCTAGTGTAATGTGGTTGATAAAGAACTACATGGCGAGTCAGGAAGCTCAAACATCTCACCTTTGCCATGAGCACCCTAGCTGACCTTAGGCAATCTGAACTCTCTTTCAACTTTCACTACCACCTTGTATTTGGTATGGGGATAATAATACTGCGTAGTAGCCTGAATAGCCCGGACCGGCCCAATCTTGTCAGAGCTCAGAAGCTAAGCACAGGATTGGTACTTGGATGGAAGACTGGGGCTGCTATGCAGAGGAAGGCAATGTCAAACCACCTCTGCTCATCTCTTGCCTTGACCTGGATAGCCCAGGCAAACCCAATCTTGTTGGAAGATCTCAGAAGCTAAGCAGGTTAAGAAAAAAGCCACCATAAAAGCCACTAACCCTGGCAAGTATTTGGATGGGAGCCCTCCAAGGAATACCAGGTTCATGACACAGAGGCAAGCTATCAAGCCGCTTCTCTGAACATCCTCCATGCCCCAGTAGGAATCGCCAGAGGTCAACATGACTTCCAGACACAGGCATACTTGCACACGCACACAGACATACAAATACAAAAATACCCCCCCCAAAGGGAAAAAAGATAACCCCATAATGAGGAACTTCGTAAAGTCAAACAGAAGCTACAATAGTCCCTCCAAAAATGTGCACACTTCTCTTGCAGCAGTGCTACTTGTGCTGTTGGGAGCTAATTTGGGCTTTTCCTAAGTATTGCTTGAAGTGCTGCAGAGACCTCTTTGATCAGAGAATGTGACAGGACAGAGAATGTGAGCATGTAGAGCACCACAACACTGCTTCCAATTTCCTAGAAACCTGCTGTTTATATGCAGCCAGAGAGAAAGAGAGATTTATCATGGGCTACCAAATATTCTACATTCCTTAGTGTATTTTCTTTAAAGGCATTTTTGCAATAATACTTTTAACACTCTGGCATTTCGGAGCGCGCGCTCTCTCTCTCTCTCTCTCTCTCTCTCTCTCTCTCTCTCTCTCTCTCTCTCTCTCTCTCTCTCTCTCGGTCTCTCTTCATTCACCTTTGGGTTTTCTAGCTTCTTGCTTACATTTGTGTTAAAATGTTGTAAAACTGCTGTAATAATTTTAATTGGTGTTAGCAAGCAATAAATGGCAATTGTTATCTTCACGACCCTGGAGGATTCTGGGAGTTACAAATCAAAGTGAGGTATAGTTGCATGCCGAACAGAGTCTCTTCTCCGTATGCTGTTGCAAAGAGAGGGAGCACTGTCTAGTTTCCATATGGTGGGCAGAAAGATTTCAGTATGACAAGGTTACTTCAGTCTGAGAACTTCCTCCTTATGGGAACAGTTACAGTTAATGAAAGTCTTCCCCATGCTTGCAAATAGGTACTGGGAGTTCAAAATTCTCCCTGCCTCTCCCCCTCTCCCCAAAAACCCACAACTGGATCTGGCCATGGTTGGTCTATGCACACTTCCTACTGTTGACAGGGATGTTCCATGACAGCAGACGTGTCAACCCTGAGCAAGGACAGGGGGCACAGTTCAGCCAACACAAGGCTCTGTAGACCCTTTTCTCCAACAGGCACTTCAGCAGGGTTGCCAACTCTGGGTTGGGGGATTCCTAGAGATTTGGGGGTGGAATCTGGAGAGGGCAGAGACTGAGGAGGGGAGGGGCCTCAGCAATGTATGAAACCAACCCCATCTATTATGCCATCCTGAACTCATAGGAGGAAAGGTAGGGTATAAACAATAAGAATGAGTGAATATCTGGTGTTCTGCCCTTCAGTACAGATAATTACTGTATATATGTAAGTGATTGCTGCAGGGCCAGTTGCTGGTTCTGAGGGGCCCTGCAGCCCCCTCCCCTCTTCTACCCACCACCAGGGCCCCGTACACATTCTTATTCCCTTCCCCTCACCTGTTTGCCTCCCACATGCCTCTGTCTCCTTCCCCTGCCCCTTTGTGAGCTCTCCCAGTACCCATGCTCACCACTGCCTGCAGCCCTGTTCTCAAGGCCACTGGACAGTAAGTATAGCTAGAAAGATGGTAGAGAGCTAGAAAAAAATAAATGAGGGGGGAGGTCAACTGCATTGGGGCCTGCTGGAAGCCCTGGGCCCTGGCATCTGCCCCACCTCAGGGGATGTTGATCCCAGTCCTGGATTGCTGTTCCATCACTGGGTGAGCACTGTAGGTCATATCAGGAAATCTCTTCGGTGTGCCCTTCGACAACCAGTGTCTGATGCAGTGAGTGAGCAGGTAAACCTTCCTAACCAGAATTTACTATATCAGTATTAAAACCACCATTAAAATGAGGTTTAAAAGTGCCCGGAAATGGACTGTTGCAATTTTTGATTTTGTACAATTTAACACCACATATATGCAGATGTGTGTTTTATGTATCCAAGAAAGGAGCTTAAGAAAAGGTAAGAATTTGTGCAGGATAGAAACGGGGAACAAGAGCCAGGAAAGAAGATTGTTTGAATGGAAACCTTGTATATCATACTGCGTGCCTGGAGGGGTTTTTTTAATTAAAATTTCTTGCCTCTGGGTAGCATGACAGTTCAAAACCACATTGGGGATTTTTCATTTCATGTCAATAAATTTAACAAGGCCCCATTCAATTCAAATTAATGCTTAAGCTGTAGCTTTTATGCTCTACTCTTGGAGAGTACAGATAAAAGAAAAATATATGTGGTACTTAATTTGCTCTCCCACACCTGCGCAAGGGTGCACCAAAGCCCATTCGAAGAATTGTAAGCCAGAGCTTTGCTCAGTTAAAAGGTAGTATCAGGAGAAGAGCAGAGAAAGGTATAAGATAGCCAGCCAGCCTTAGTGATGCTTTGAAAATTCTCTCCCTGAATTAGGAGTGCTCTCTTTTTCCATTGTTTTAAATCTAGAATTTATGTTATATAGAGCACAATGTGTGTACACTTTGCCATAGCTTTCAAATCTTCTTTGTGGTCTCTGTGCATAACACCGATGGGATAAGGCGCCTGCTCGGACCCCTATCAGTAGCTTACAAACTCTGTAGAAAAGGGATTTTTGCGCCCTTCCCCGGGGCATGCGTGGGAACTCCACCATGCATGCCCACGCATGCCCACAGGGATGAGGCATGGCTATTCAGCCAGTTCTCTTCTGACTACCACATGAACAGGACATCTTTCTTCAGCACTCTGGTCAGTGAACTTACCTTTCTTCTTTAACTCCTTTCTTTGGTTTCTTCTTCATCAAACCTATCGCCTACTCCACTAACTCTGCCCCCCCCAAAAAAGAACTGTTTCATCAAACTTTCTCTCTTGTCCACCCACCCCTTCCCCATCTCGATCTATGTGGAGGTTCTTCAAGAGGTGTTCCCAGTGTGGGAGCAAGCTCGTCCCATTGGACGGCCATTCTTTGTGCCTCCTGTGCCTGGGGGAAGCACACCAGACAGATTCCTGTGACCATTGCTTGAAATTTTCAAAACAAACCAGAAAAAATTGAGCAGCAAGGCTCCAGGTGACATTACTGGACTGCACCTCAACCCCTTCCAAAATGGCTGGGAAAACCTCTGACTTGGAAGAAACAGGTGAATCAGCCTCGGCATCAATGAGGCATGCTGCACCTCCAAGCCACTCCTTGCACACCTTAAGACCACTCCCAATAATGCATCAGCTCTGAAGAGAGCAGGATTGACCTCCAAATCCTCATTGACCTCCCCCGGTAAAAAACACAAGTCAGGCAAGCACAAGGGCCCACAAACACACTGACACTGAAAGTCCCTGTGCCCTACGTCAGTCTCCATGACTCTTGAGCATACTACCGCCGACAAGTCTCCGATGCTGGAACCAATATTGGCCTCAGTGGTTCCACCTCTTCAGCTGCTCAACTCACTGATCCTTCGGGTGAACTCTCTGGTATCGAAACACTCAGCTTCCACTCAGCCACTCCACTTTTCAGAGTCCAAAATGGATGAGACAGACCTGATTCAACGAAACACACCACACACCTCTCATTCCAGTATGACAAGTAGAGAGACCACCCCTCAGGGATCAACAGTCGGCTCTGATCACTGCCGCCAATTCTACGACACCTGCCTGGATGCCTACCATCCCAAACCGTCCCTCCTGTCCTCGGCACCAAGACTGTCTAATGCAGGAAGAGGGAGCATTATTCTGGTGGCTTACTCCCTCCAACCAGCCTCCCCTTGGCTTCAAATGCAGGAATGCATGCACTGGGAACAGTGTGCTATTATCTCTTACTGCTCCAGATCCCCTTGCAGAAATTCTCCTACTTAAACCAGAGCCTCAGGAAGAGTGGGTCTCAGGTCAGAGTGAAATTACGGAACAAAAAAAAAAGTAAAAGAGAGGGAGAAATAAATTCAATCCTAAAGTGAGATGTACTGTTAATTAAAAATATAGCTTCCCCCCATCTAAACCATGAGAATGAAGTCTGTGATTCTCAGTGACAGGGTAAAACTCTCCGGATTAAGTAAAGAAGCATACTGGAGCTTTGCATGTTAGCTGGCTACAAAGCAGCTAAAGAACCTCTTGAACTGATATTATTGACTGCAAAAATATTTTAGTAAGTGGAAGAATTAGGTATGTAGTAATGGGAGTGGGGGGTTTAAAATCATGTGTAAGCATCTAAACATACCTAACAAATATTATCATAAGAATATCTTAATTATTTTATCCATTTAAAAAAGCTTAAAATGACTTAAACTTTAGTCAAGTAATACATACCTGGAATGTTTGTGCCTAATTGGTTAGCAGTCTATTTCCAGACCTAGTTTAAGATGCTCAGTTTGATCTTTAAAACCTTAAAGTTCAATGGCTCAGGCTATCTTAAAGACAGCTATCTGAAGCTACCCTTATACTCAGGTCTCTCAGGGCTGTCTCCCAGGTCTCCACACCATCCAAGGCACAGTGAGTTGACATTCATGGGATGGCGTTTTCAGCTGCAGCACCCATATCCATTTGGCCTCAAGTCAGTCAGACCTCCTCAGACAAACCTTTGGAAGTTAACAATAGGATCCCTAAGCAGAGTGATGCTCGTCTAAATCCATTGACATAAATGGGCTTGGAAGGAAGTAACCATGTTTAGGATTGCGCTGTGAGTTTGTCTTTTGAGGTTTCACTTCCTGATTTGGGGGCTGTGTGTGTGTGATTTGTCCAAAGTATTGCTTTAATGTGATATTTATTATTGTTAACCACCTTGTGGCCATTTTTACCTGGAAAGGCGACATAAATAAGTTTTTGAGTAAATTAAAGAAGATGAATAGATACAGCATATCTTTATTAAATTACAGCAAATCGAGTTAATGCTTGTGTAATAACAAGGTCAATAATTTTATGCCTTTATTCAGTACAGTTTAACTTGTTTTTCGTTTATTATTATTGTTATTATTGTATTATGGCCAGGATGCTTTTTTTTCCTGCTTTCACTATGCAGTGTCCAGAACTAGCAATGGCAGAAGCAAATCTCATCACCTTACGCCCATCTCCTGTTTTGTTCGTGCCACTTACCGAATTGGCCTTTGATCCTCTTCCATCTTCTTCCAGTTTTCCCATCTGAAGTACATTAGTTGCTATGGAAATAGTTATGGGAGGCCCCATACAGTCCCCAAAAGCAAAGTAAAAGCAGGTTAATAACTGGTGCCTTGGTTTGGAAAGTGCTTGGGATTACTTAAGGCCATTACAGGTGTTTGTGTGCTGTTTCTGTACACTGGAGAGGGACGTGCACTCTATGGGTAAATCTGCACATAACATCATTGGCACTGCTTGGGATGGGGAGATGCACAGCAGTCAGGAGAAAACTATGGCAACTTAAGAGAGACTTGCTTTCTGCCCATCATCCACTCATCATAATATACTTCCTAATTCTCAGTGAGCAGATCTGCTTCATTTGCATTTGCTTGTTCAACTGACAACAACCACTGGAAATGGAAATGGAACAATGCCTTAGCATTGTTGCCATAGAGGAAGTAAATGCAGATTTTTAAGATCAGTACTTTGCTCAATGGTAATAATATCTTACTTGGCATGTTATACTGATTATTTGGTTTGTTTGAGAGGCTTCTACCCTATGAGCGCAAAATGCGTTCCTGAATCAAACTGTTCACTAGCAGAGTAAACACCCAAATACTGAAACAACAATAAAAAAGAAATAGTAAAACCACAGCCATAAAACCATGTAAGAAATCTCAGAGAGGGAAACATAAAACCAGTCAGTAAAAACTCATACAAGCCAGCAAAAACAACCACTAAATGCTTGGGAATAAAATGAAGTTATTTAAACTGGCTCCTAAAATGAAGGTTGAACATTTCTGTAGGAAGTGAGTCCTAGAAGTGAGAAGCCCCTACTGAAATGGCCCTGCTAGAAACTTGGAGATAAATGTGCAGTTCCTGTGCCCCAAAATCAGCCCCAGTATTTCCTCACCTAGCCCTAGTAAATCATCATCTTGGGTCAGGGTTCAGCTCCATCCTCAGACTATCATATACGTTACGTTTCTGTGCTGGATGTCGATTCATCTTTTCTCTAGCATACATGGAAAGAACACTACGACACCCCTTTTCTACCCAGTAGGGGACCCGAAGTGGCTTGCGCTTAAGTAGCAACAGCAGTGCACACTCTGCAACAAACGGTCTTTCTTCAGTGAGGTCTATTCTGCTGCTCCCAACAGTGACACTGAGAAACTGACCCAATTTTATTTATTATTTATTTATTTAGAAATTTTATGTGCCACCTGTCCAGAGACCTGCTACAGGCAGTTCATGATACAATCAAAAAAGCACAAAAAGCATTAAAATGAACAAATAGTTAAAAAACCAAATAGATCTAAAGCAAAATAAGAATATTTAGCAGCTTAAAATGAGCCTAGGAAAATGGTCTTCAGGGTAGAAGCAAAATGTAAAAACAATTTTTAAAAGCCTTAGATAAATCTTAGGGTGTGGCAGAATGGGCCTGCTCTGGCCCGCAAGCCCTATTCCATCCTTCCCTCCAAGGCTCTCAACACCTCTCTCTCTCTCTCTCTCTCTCTCTCTCTCTCTCTCTCTCTCTCTCTCTCTCTCTCTCTCTCTCTCTCTCTCTCTCTCTCTCTCTCTCTCTGATAACCTGCCACCACTACCTGACCTCTGTAGGAATTGCCTGCCAGGAGGGTCAGGACTCCCAGCTTCCCTTCCAAGTTCTGAGGCCTTGCCTCTATGTCTCCGGCTGCCCAGCCCCTGGTCACCATGGGGACAGTTTATTGCCTTATGCACCTAGGAGAAATAGTCACTTGCAGCTTAGGATGTTATAGATATCTACAGTGTTCCACTACTTTGAAGTTTCCTTCAGCAATCTTGGCCACCACATCACTAATGGCCACCTCCTCAAGATCTCAGTTAAGAGTTCTGTCTGCTCTGATGGGAGCCCTCCCTCTTTTATCACTTCTCTTTTCCCCACCCGCTGACCAGGTCAGGCCAGGTCAGAGAAGCTTTCCCTGAAGACTCCAGGATTTTCCTTCCTGAAGTCTCTTTAGTGTATACTTCCTCCAAACCTCTGTTCCCTGCTTGGGGGGGGGGGATTTACCCACCCATTATCTCTCCTGCTAGATGTATTAATATTTGTATGAAGGTGGGCTGAGGTAAATCTGAAAGGCTATTGAACTGACTTCCCCCATTTCTGCCTGTTCTCTGGCGGGGGGGGGTGACTTTTAAAACTCAAAGTGGAGGTTCCGCTCATTTCAAACCTCCAAAGAAAAAAATGAATTTTTTCTCTTAGGGTTTAAAAAAAAATGGGGGGGGGGCATGGTGATGCCAGGTAAGATGGCAGTCGTCTGATCTTCACGCTCCAACTCCCTTCCCGCCCTCACTCTTCAACCTCTTCAAATTGCCAGATTATGGGGAAGAATGGTGGCAACATCTCCCAAGATACTAAAAAAATTGTTAAAGTGGCAAAACCAAGTAGAGAAAAAGGCGGCTGAAACTGAGACAACTAAAATGGCGGGCGATGTCTGTCACACATTCACTGGAAGAAGCCCTAGCCAAGCAAGACTTACCAGGCATGCTGGAAAGAATGGAGAAACATTTAAGAGATCAGATCCAGCAATCTCTTGAACCAGTAAGAGAACAACTAGTGCTTATGCAATCTTCCTTAGAGAAAACATCAAAAACAGCTGAAAAAACCATTAAAATGAGCCAGGCGCTTAAGGAAGATGTCAAAGAGATTCAGGCGTGAGATGTAAACTCAAGGGAATGGCTTTTAACCCTCGAGTCGCAAATGAAACAGTTAAACTTGAAGCTCAGAGGACTGCCTGAGGGGAGGAGGAAAATATGGACATTATTTGTTTTGTGTCAAACTGGCTGGCTTCTATCTTCAATGTTGAGCCAGGAGTGGCTCCAGTCATTATAAAAGCATACTGAATAGGTGCTCCCTCCAACCCAAGACTCACCACCCCGAGAGACTTACTCATACAACTAACAGATTGGAGAACTAAGAAAAAAATACAGGACGAGGCAAGTTCCAGGGGCTTCCTACCTTTTAAAGACTTTAAAATCTTAGTATTCCCTGACATGCCGCAGGAAGCTCTTAACATTAGAAGAAATCTTAAACTGATCACCAACAGGCTGCAAGAAGAAAACGTGCGGTATAGATGGCTCCTCTCAAGCAGCCTGCAAGTCTCACATCGTAGCTCCCTTCTTACAGCATCAGACGAAGATTTGGGTTTTGAGCTGCTAGAAAAACTACATTTCAAAAAACACTGATCCCTATCATAGGTCCATGAAGAGGAAATCACGCTCTCCGACCACACCGGAAAAACAACAAGATTTTGTCCCAAGACTCTAGCTCTTCAATGTGGGCGGATGGATCTCCTGCCCGCCCAGTTTAACTTTCCCTTTAATGGAATACAGTTGTTGCTGCTGTTTTTTCTTGCCTTTTCTGTTATATCCTTAATATTAGAGTTAAACATAGAATATAAATTATAGTTAGGCTTTGAGGTTGGACTGGCTAGGCTTCTTATTCAGCTTATACTGTGGGGTGGGGGGGGAGCAGGACACTTTGCCTCTATTCTTAAAAGACCTCCTCTGGTTGTTGGCCCATTATACGGGATCAACGCTTCATCTCCAAGGAGGGTCTTTCCTTTTCTATATTACCTAATTGTTGGCAATAAATCCTTGCTCCAGCTTAGCATTTTTAAAGGCACATTTATAGCTGATCTAAGTTGAGTATTTTGCTAGTGTTTTATATTGGGGGGGGAATTGTTGTTGAGTTTCTGGTTGCTTAGATAGTAGTCATAACTATTTACTGCTACCTTCTTATTGACTTTTATTAATTAATTTATTTGACAGAATTACAATCAGTATTTATATTTTATATTTTTATTTTATTGAAGGTTCTTAAATACATTTATACATTAATTGATAAGGATCTGATCTTTACTGATAATTGATTGTTATTAATCCAGATTAGCACTTTTTATTAATTGTGAGGAATCTAATGAATTGTTGATAATCTGATTTTCTTAGAAATTAATTGCTGATACTTGGATCTTGTATACTGTTTTTGTAATTGTTGGCAATTCATCCAAAGAACGTCTATAAGAACTGTTTTTTTAATTATTGCTCTATACTTTGGAGTAGGCTTACACAGTACTCCTAGGAGTCACTCTTAATAACAGCTGCTCACTTACATAACTTTGGTGTTTACCTTTTATTAACAAATACACAGTTTAACTTTGTAGCTTGCTACCTTTGTACCAGTACAATATCAATACTTTTAAACACCACCTTTTAAACAGAGCCAGTTTGGTGTAGTGGTTAAGTGCGCGGACTCTTATCTGGGAGAACCGGGTTTGATTCCCCACTCCTCCACTTGCACCTGCTGATGTGACCTTGGGTCAGTCACAAGCTCTGGCACAGTTGTTCTCTCAAGGACAGTTTCTGTCAGAAGTTCTCTCAGCCCCGCCTACTTCACAGGGTGTTTGTTGTAGGGAGGGGAAGGAAAGGGAGTTTGTAAGCCGCTCTGAGACGCCTTTGGGCAGTGAAGGGCGGGGTATAAATCCAATCTCTTCTCTCTTCTCTACCTTAGCTATTCTACTTATTAACTTTGTTACTGCTCTTACTGGAACTATTATACTACCATACTCTTATTCTAATTAAGATTATTAATCCTATTTTCCTAATTCATGATGAACACTATAAAAATTCAGTCTGTAAACATCAGAGGTCTTAACACATGGGTCAAGAGGAGAAAAGTCCTACATCAGCTGCAGCTTACACAACCATCAATTCTGTTTTTACAGGAAACACATTCCAGATCTGATAAGCATCCTCTTTATTTCCTCTTTATTTCCACAACAATTTCAGGCACCAGGGTCGTCTAACTCTAGAGGTGTGGCAATATTGTTCTCTAAAACCAGGGCCCTTTTTGTAGCAGGAGCTCCTTTGCATATTAGGCGACACACCCCTAATGTAGCCAATCCTTCAAGAGCTTACAGAGTTCTTCTTACAGAAGCTACTGTAAGCTCTTGGAGGACTGGCTACATTAGGGGGTGTCGCCTAATATGCAAAGGAGTTCCTGCTACAAAAATAGCCCTGTCTAAAACAATTTCTCTGTCAGCGCCACAAAATTAGATCCCTTGGGTCGCTTTCTCTTTATTAAAGGGACTCTTGATGGCAGGAAACTTACATTAGTGTCACTATACACCTCAAACCTGAATCAAATTGCTTTTCTGAAATCCCCTTTTTTGGAATTACAAGACTTTACAGAAGGTGATCTGATCATAGGTGGAGACCTTAACTTCATTGCATACAAAATATTAGATAGATCTTCTTTGAAACGTAAAAACAAATCGCATCCCAAAACAGGAACAGGTACAGAACTCTTGTGATTTTTCTCTGAATTTTGACTAATTGACACATGGCGGTCTCTCCACCTGACAGACCAAGATTATTCATACTTTTCAGGCCTTCACTAGAATAGACTATATTTTACTGTTACTGGCAGAACTTGACTCGGCAACCATCAGTCCTAGATATTTGACAGACCACACATGGCTAGAACGCAACCTTCAGAAAAATCCAGACACAAAAATTGACAGACAATGGTCTATGGACAAAAGCATTTTATTAGACACTTCAATCAAAGACAAACTGGAGGATGACATCAAGAACTTCTTTCAGGAAAACTCATCGCCAGAGATATCTGCCACCACACTTTGGGATGCCATGAAGGCAGTTCTTCAAGGATCCATGATTTCTCTTACATCACACCTATGAAAAAAAGAGAAAAAATCAAGAGAGAAACATTAGATTAGATTAGGCTGGAATCTCTACACAAGGAATCGAGGAGCAAAAAAATATGCTAAACTAATGGCAGAGAGGAAAATACTAGAAACATTGGAAACATCACAAATCCAAAAAAAAATTACTTTACTTAAAACAACATTTTTGGCAAAAATCTCCTAGGAATGTACGTATTCTGGCCTGGAGAATCAAAGAAAAAAGAAAAGCAGCTCTGGTGAGCACACTGAAAACTCCTGATGGAAAGCATTATACCTCTCCCAAAGCTGTAGCAGAGGGCTTTGCCGACTTCTTTACCAAAGTGTATTCCTCCCAAGGCCCAGCGATGGATGATATTGCAACTTACTTGGACACTTTACCTACCCTAAAAAAACCTTTCATCTGCACATGCCAGCTTTATGGATAAACCCATAGACCTGAAAGAACTCATGGACACCATCAAGGACTTGAAGCTTAAGAAGGCCCCTGGCATAGATGGTATTCCTGCAGAGTTCTACAGAACTTCCGCTTGATGTTGGTACCACACCGTCTAAATATCTGTAATGATGCTTTATGTCTAAGAACTATACCTCTATCTTGGCATGACTCTTTGATCTCTGTTATCCCTAAGGACAAGAAAGACCCATTGGATCCTGCATCATATCGCCCAATTGCTTTGTTAAACAATGATGCTAAGATATTCACATCGATATTGGCCAATAGGCTCAAGAAATTTGTTTCAGATTATATTAACCTGGATGAGACCGGCTTTATTCCGGAAAGGCAAATTATAGATAATGTTAAACAGATGCTTAACATTATATCTTATGGGAAAATTTCTTCTTCGGAATCTGTAATCCTGGCTTTAGATTTTGAAAAAGCTTTTGACTCTTTAGAAATCTCTTATCTTCTCATGCTTCTGGAAAAAATGGGCTTTGGTCAGAACTTTCTAAACACTTTAAAAATACTATATGCCCATCCTAAGTCTAGAATACGAGTGAACAGCTACAATTTGAAACTCTTCTTCCTGTCCAGAGGTGCCAGGCAGGGATGCCCCCTCTCATTGTTATGCTTTGCGTTTGCAGTGGAACCGTTAGCAAATGAACTTTGTTACAACAAAGATTTCACTGTCATCTGCATCAGTGGACAGGAACATAAATTAACAATGTATGCTGATGATATCACCCTTTATATATCTGATCCTGAACAGTCCATTCCTGCCATTCAAGCTACTCTTTCCAGATTTGGAGCATTGTCCAGTTTATGCCTTAATACCACAAAATCCGAAATTTACCTGATTATCCTCTCTAGAAAAACTCAATCAAATTTACTTGAGTCTATGCCATTTCGATGGGTGGAAGCTACTTGGAGACATCTTGGCGTCCAAATCCCTATGGATCTACGCAACTTGTAATCATGCAACTTTCATAAAACTTTTGTTGAATCTCAAGAAAAGATGCGAAAATTGAACACACTTAATCTCTCTTTAGCAGATCACATTCAATTAATCGAATCTTTTGTTTTTCTGAGCTTTTTATTTCTTTTCAGAACGCTTCCGATATTCATTCCAGAGAAAGACATGAATACCTGGCAGAAAGAGATTCAATTCTTTGTATGGAATTACAAGAAATCTCATATAGACAGTTGCTCCCTCTCCAAGCCGGTGACATTGGGAGGACTTAATATGCCTAGTTTCCAAATTTATTACCACGTGGCCCTCCTATCCAACATCCCTAAAATGTCACAATTACAACTGGAAGCACAATGGGTGCACATTGAGCAGTTTTATGTCTCCCCATTCAAACTACAAGAAATCTTTTGGATTCCAGCACGACGCCAACCTTGCAGCCTCCTTGTCAATCCCTTCTTATACACAATGCTGAAAATTTGGGATCATAGACAAAAATGCATAGCTCCTCCAATTTCTCCACTATCAACTTTCACATCTCAGCAATGGTTCTTGCCGGGGATGGAACCAAACTCATTCAAAATATGGACAGATGCAGGCATCACTAGACTTCAACATCTAATAAAAAATGGAAAGGTTCACAGCAAATCTTACTTTGAAGAACAGATTGGCCACACCATTTCATGGCTTCAGTATTATCAGATTAAGAGCCTCACGGAAGCCTTCAAGGTAAAATGCATATTTAAAAGACTAAAGACGGCATCTGAACGTTCCTGGAGAGTTTTTTGGACTCTACCAAAGGGACTCTTTCTAAGTTATATAAGCTCCTGATAGAACATGATAGTTTTTATACCTCCACTTACCAGAAAGCCTGGGAACGGGATCTTCAAATACCACTGTCAGATGAGCAGTGGTCATCTTGTTGGAACTCTTCAAAGAAAGTCTTTAAGATCTTCAATATCCACCTGCAAACATTGTTGTTGTTGTTCAGTCGCACAGTCGAGTCCGACTCTTCGCAACTCCATGGACCAGTTTACGCCAGGCCCTCCTGTCTTCCGCTGTCTGCTGAAGTTTGCTCAATTTCATGTTCGTTACATCGGTGACACTGTCTAACCATCTCATCCTTTGCCGTCCCCTTCTTCTTTGACCTTCAATCTTTCCCAGCATCAGGGTCTTCTCCAGTGAATGCTCCCTTCTCATTTGGTGGCCAAAGTATTTGAGCTTCAGAATCTGGCCTTCCAGGGAGCAATCAGGGTTGATTTCTTTTAGGATTGACTGATTTGATCTCCTGGCAGTCCAAGGGACTCTCAAGAGTCTTCTCCAGCACCATAGTTCAAAAGAATCTATTCTTCGGCGCTCGGCCTTCCTTATAGTCCAACTCTCGCAGCCATACATTACTACGGGGAATACCATTGCTTTGACCATGCAGACTTTTGTTGGCAAGGTGATGTCTCTGCTTTTTATCATGCTGTTTAGGTTTGCCATTGCTTTCCTCCCAAGGAGCAGGCGTCTTTTAATTTCATGGCTGCAGTCACCATCTGCAGTGATCTGGGATCCTAGGAACTACTTCTACGACTTCCCCCTCTATTTGCCAAGGAGTGATGGGGCCCGATGCCATGATCTTAGTTTTTTTGATGTTGAGCTTCAAGCCCACTTTTGTGCTCTCCTCTTTCACTCTGAGCAAGAGGCTCTTTAGGTCCTCTTCACTTTCTGCCATCAGAGTGGTATCGTCTGCATATCTGAGGTTATTGATCTTTTCCCCAGCAATCTTAACTCCGGCTTGTGATTCATCCAGGCCAGCATTTCGCATGATGTACTCTGCATATAAGTTAAATAAGCAAGGTGACAATATACATCCTTGCCGTACTCCTTTCCCTATGCTAAACCAATCAGTTGTTCCATATCCAGTTCTAACTGTTGCTTCTTGACCCTTATACAGGGTCATACAAATTGATTACTCACTGGTACTACAAACCTGATCGTCTAAACCATCTTAACCCCAACTACAACCAGCTTTGCTGGAAATAGTGTGGGATCAAAAGTAGCTATTTCCACTGCTGGTGGGATTGCCCACACAGCAACGATTTTTGGAAAAGTGTCATAGCGGAAATAAACAAGATTACCTCTCAAATGATCCCTCTCAAACCAGAAGTGATTTTACTCCAACTGCACAACAGCTTTAATGAACTTACCTTGATTCTATTGGCGGTGGCCCGTTTGGCCATAGCTATGACCTCGCAGTCTGCTTCTCCTCCAACGCTGACCATTTGGAGAAACAAAGTTTGGGATCAATTTATTATGTGTAAAATCTCTGACTCACTTCAAAGACAACAATCCGGTACCATCACAACTTACTCCAAATTTGTGCGCATATGGTTTCCATGGTTGCAATACACGACAGACACAGACCTTCTCCCTACTAATCCTGCTTACTCTTCTTGGCTTTTCTTTTAGTTTCTTACTGTAACAAAGACAGGGCTCCTACTTGCCAAAGTTCAGGCTCTACTCTAGCACTCACAATAACTACACCAGCAGAGGTAGCACAATAATCAATATATCTTACTTTGTCTATTGGTCAATATTTAAAAGTTAGAATGAGTCTTCTCTGATGTACAATGTGTTTTGATCCTTATTGCTTGTTATTGCTTCATGTTTCAAATGTTTATTGTTGTAAATGTTTATTCAAATAAAGCATTTAATTTTTAAAAAAAAATATATTTTGATCTGGCACTTAAAACAAAGAGTAGGGCAGGTGCCTAGTGGTGAGCCACCGTTGGGGAGGGCATTCCACAGGTGAGGTGCCACCACGGAGGAAGCCCTGTCTCTGGTACCCACCACCCTCACTTCTGCATTTGTGGACACAGCGAGTAGGGCTTCAGAAGAGGATCTTAGTTGGTGGATCTGACAGCACAGGACAAGCCTGTCCTTTACTGTGAACATTGTTTAGGGGAATATTTATTATAGACTTTTTAGAAAAATGAATCCTCCTCATGGCAGCAACTGCATACAAAACCATGCAGGATTTTCAGTGATTATTTCCATGTCTATCATGCAGTCAGAATTGCCTCTAAACTTAAGAACTTGGCTGAGAATGAACACAGTTTCGTCTTGAGCCTCATAAGTCATTTCACCTTAATGGACAGCAGAGTTTTGCTTGTTTGTTCTGGCCATTTGCATTAATAACTCATGTGCAGCTATTGCTATGTTTAGTGGAATCCCCCCCATCCAGAAGCTTTCTTTTCCTAGAGTACAAATCATGCTTTTCAAAGGCATCCACAGAAATGTACTCTCTGATGGATTTATAGTTAGAGCTGAAATCTATAACACACTCAGTTGCGTTGGGATCTTTTTCTATTTTATTTTACTTTAATATCTAGTAAAAGCAGCCTTTTTCTTGGAGACAATAGAATCAAATGTTTCCATTGGGAGCCTTTGGCTCGAAGTTGTTAGTTGCTAAAGAATCCTGTGGCAACTTGATTTCTCATGTTGTAACACACCTAAAAAGCTTTGGAGATACTAGTTGGATCAGAGGCTTACAGCAAATACATCTCTTTCCTTTATTCCTGCCCTCCCCCCTACTCAGTGCCTTCTCCTCCAATCAGTGACTCTGTTCGTCATTCTGTTCTTGCATCATTCACTGAGGAATGAACTTATTAAACCTGATTCCACAGTTAGTATACAAGAAGACTGAAGGGGCATGAGAAGAAACTAAAAACGTTCCAGGAAAGTGTACTGCCATGATTCAGCATTTTGAGAAAATGCTTGGGGTCAGAAGCTAAAGAATTTAGGGTCAAACTGCTGGTAATGGAATTCCACAAGCAGAACCCCCAACGTTTTGCTAAGGTTGCCATGTTGCCGCTGGGAGTGAGACACCTCTCACACCCCATGAGCCCTTCCCACTGTCACTTGGCTGAGTAATAGGGAGAAAAACGGGGGTGGGAGAATGGGAAAACAGTCGCCAGCATCCTGACACATAGGTGTCATGTCTGGTACAACCAGAAGTGACCTTATTGTGTCACTGGCCGTGCTCTAGTATTCAGTCAAAACTCTATGGTTTAAACTCTGACCCTTTTCAAACTGCTTTTGTATTCTGTTTTAGTAACTGGTTGCTAATCAATTTTTTCTGTCATTTCAGACAGACCCGTTTTAGTAACCGGCTGCTAGTAGAATTTATTTATCTGTTTATACAAACCCACTTGCATCAGGTTAGCAAAGAATGTTTGAGCTGCTTTTGAGGGAAACTGTTTTTTTCCGTTTTCAACCCCTTCGTTGTACTTCTGAATCGCTGTGGTGTGCTGTGTAAAATATCCATAGCACTTTCTACAATGTCACTTTCCCTCCCCACCCTTTTTTGTTGCATGAAAGTGGGGCACAGAGGACATACAGAGAAATGGCTTGATAGCCTGCCTCTGGCTTCCTGACCCTGGTATTCTCTGGAGGTCTCCCATCCAAATACTTGGCAGGGTTGGCCCTGCTTAGCTTCCGAAATCTGACAAGATCGGGCTTGCCTGGGCTATCCAGGTCAGGGCTAACAGTTTATATCCTTGATGGCAGTGTGGGTTGGAACAGGCCATTACCACAACTTGATCATAAATGATCCCCTGAGCTGGACTTGCATAAAGAAAAGAATTGTTGGGCGGGTGATTCCTTGTGATAACACTTTTCTTGGGAAGGTTTCCATAGCAACCATTCCAGAAGCCATCCCAAGGTTGTAAACTGTGACATTAGAAATGGCCTTTCCTTCAAAGCAGAGTATTCACTCTGTGTCTGGAATATAGAGCATGTGGGCAGCTGCTGTGTGACAGAAAGCAATGGGTCTCAAACCCTGGCCTGTCAGGAACAACAGTCATCCCCTACTCCCTTTGCCACTGTGGCAGCTGTATAGAACAGAAAAATGGCAGGCACTGCAGTCTGGCCAGATGCTGCTCTTGGGAAAGAGCAGGTGCGCCATGTCCAGAGAGGTCAGATGATAGAAAGAATTCAATAAAATTCTGCTTTTCCCTTATAACTTCAAGGCTCTCATTAGCTTTCAGTCAAAGCCACTTGTTAGGATTTGAATAGGAAAAGCTTTACTAATTTATTTAAGACACAAGATATAAATGTAATCATTAATAGTAAATTTCAGCTCTTCTGCTGCACCCTTCTGCTGCACTCTGAACCTGCTCATGGGGAGGGTAGGGTATAAATTGAATGAATGAATGAATGAATGAATGAATGAATGAATGAATGAATGAATGAATGAATGAATGAATGAATGAATGAATGAATGAATGAATGAATATTCTTAATTACTTATACAGATTCAAATCCTTGGTCTGCCAAGGTTAGTCTTGCCTACTTTGACTGGCAACGCCCCACCAGGGTCTCAGGTCTTTCACATCATCTCCTACCTGGTACTTTTTAAAATGGGCACACCAGGGACTGAACCTCTTTGCCTTGGACTATCTACCTGGATCTGACCATCATGCTTATTGTTCATCTCCTGCCTTTGCTGTATAAACCAGGGTTTAGAGTTTTAGACAACCTGCTGCTTCTACCTTGACATGTGCAAACCTACCTATAATTGATGGTTCCTCATCCTCACACCTGTTGGAACCATTTGTGATGCTTGGCAGATGCAAGCAGCAGCCATGTAATGAAGCTTCCCATGACCGACCATGTCAATCCTGGAGTAGGGATGCCAGGTCTCCTGTTGTGGTAGGCCTCCTGGCAATCGTACCCATTGCCTGCCAGCATCTTAAATGCCATCAGGACGAAAATGGGGGGAAATGGGCAGGCGCACTGGGATAACCAGCAAAACCCAGAAATTATGTCATGACATCGGGGGGGATTTGCCAAAAATTCCATAGTTTGTGTGTGTGTTATGTCAATGCTCCCTGTAAGGTGTGGAGTCTTGTGGGCAAAAATTGTCTGTTGTGAGCTACTGGCATTAAAGTTGTGAGTGAGTGATTTGGCTACTGCATAAATTAGTTTGCTCTGGAGCCATCCTTCCTAAGCTAAGACAAAACATGTGAGCTGGAGGCTAAAAAACTGTGAGCTAGCTCACACTAACTCAGCTTAGAGGGAACACTGGTTATGTGTGATCAAGTCACTTCCAGCTTATGGCAACCCTATGAGTTAATGACTTCCAAAATGTCCTATCATTAACAGCCTTGCTCAGGTCTTGCAAACCAATCTCTCCCATTTCAGCCTCCTATTTACCTTGTCTACAAAGCGGTAACACAGTCCAGAATGGGTTTAAACAGAGATTAGTAAAGTCATCTGAGATAATTTTAAGAATGTAAGAAATGTTATTTATTCATTTTAACTTTTATTGATTGATGTTTTTAACTTTTGTTGTGCATTGTCCAGAGCCCTGTCCATACAGGGATTGGGCGATTCATACATTTAAAACAGAAATAAAATAAATATTAATAAATAAATAAACTGAAGGCCGTGGCTTCCATTATCGAGTCAATCCATCTCCTGTTGGATTTTCCTCTTTTCCGACTGCTTTCAACTTTTCCTTTTACAGTGAGCCTTGTCTTCTCATGGTTTAAACCACAGTATTTTGGTGAATCCTAGGTACATCCTTCCTGACATCATAACATCACTTCCAGTTTTTGTCAGAAGTGACATTGCGCATCATACACACTTTGTGTGTGAAGTGTTGTCAAGTCACTTCTGACTAATGGCGACCGTATAAATTAATATCCTCCAAAACTTCCTAGGTCTTGCAAACTGAAGGCCATGGCTTCCATTATTGCATCAATTCAAGTTTTGGTAATTCCTAGAGCATCCTTCCCGACATCATCAGTTTTTGCCAGAAGTGATGCTGTGCACCAGCACTTCACTGGCACACCTGTTCCCACCCCATCAAATCCTCCCAGGGGTTCCAGGCTGTGGCCTATCATCCCTACCCTGGAAAACATCTGTCAGTCAAAGAAGACAATCATGAACTGGTTGGAGGACCAATGGTATGACTTAGTATAGGATTTCAGCTCAGAAGGAAGGGGAGCAGATGTTAGTTGTGAGGCAAAATGGAAAGAGAAGCTTGGCTGCCTCTTCTGCTTCCTCAGGGGTTTTAAAAGTATTGCACAGATACACAGATTGCAGTATGTCAGCCCTGATCCTTTTACTTCATAGAATAAAAATTTAATCATCAGAAGAATGACTCTTGTGGTTTTCTTACATTGGGGGAAGTTTGGACAGGGTCTCTGAAGGCTCTCTAAGGGAGGTTGCCCTTGACAGCCTTTTGAACCCTGTTGTAGAACGGCACTTTCGATCTTGCATGGATGTACTGTGCTTTGGAATGGCTGCAAAGAGATGCCAGGACCAATGACTTGGGAATGAAACACAGACCTCTAAAGTCATTTATCACTTGAACCAATTAACCAAAAATGAAAGGTTGAAGCCAGCACTCCATATCCTGGGATTTCCAAAACCAACACACACAAAACCCCCACTTCCAGCCTAGAACGCGATATCCTGTTGAATTAAAAACATCAACTTCTGCAGCCACGATTGGGCTCAGTGAAAGGATGACTGCGTGAAGCCCAAATTCCTGTGCAACAGTTTAGACTGTGTTGTTATAAATGTCCCTGTCGGCTTTAAAAACAATGAGTCACTGAGTGTCTAATGCAATTTTAATGTATTGTAAATGCAGATATTATATGCTAACTCTGGGATTTCTTGATCACTCGTGATGACTGAGTTGGGGGGGGTTATGCCCTTCCCCCTCCCTAGCTATTACAGAAAACAAAGCAAGGTAAATTAAGAGGACTGTGAAAAATGTTACTGCTGGGATAATTGTCTGGCCCAAACAGGAGCCATCAAATCAAGAGCTGGAGGGGAAATTCTGCTCTATCCAGGTGGGGTGGATCAAATCAAGGCCACAGGATTTCACATGCTTAATGTTCCCCATGCTGCTATGAGCACTTAGTGTCAATACATCATTGTCAGCCATAAGTATTCCACAACCCAAACAGCATCTCAGAGCAAGGAATGTCTTGAACATCCAAGCCTTTTCTTTTTCCTTAAGCAAGGCTGCCTGAACTATAAAATTGATTTAAATTGTCTTGGGTTAAAAATCCATGTCATTTGAATTGCAAACTGTTGGAAAGACTGGAGGGTATTAGTAAATGGCAATGTATCCAGGTGAGAAAAGGTAGCAGGAGAGTGAAACTGAGAAAATAAATACGGATGATGGTACCATCTTGCATTAACTAAGCCTTTGATAACTACAGAGAAAATTGCTTTTGAAACTCAACGGTGGGGGAAGCTTAGAAAACAAAAGTCGAAAGCACCCCACTCACACCCTGCATGAAAAGTGATCATGTGGCCCTTATGGATCTTATGGCCTTTATTTAATGCTGATATCCTGATGAGAGAAGGAAGTGTCATTGCGAGGAGATTATTGATATAAAGATGCAACAGTTGGACAAATCCACTTGGAAGGATTTAACTTGTGCATCTAAAATGGTGTTCTAAAATCAGATTTCTGAACTTGAGAGGAAAAAAATCTAGGGAAGCCAGGAATGCTTTAAGAAGTGTGCCAGTGAGATATGGAAGCTATCACGAGCATTAGAAAATTATTATTATTTATTTTATTTTATTTATATCCCTCCCTCCCCCACAAGCGGACTCAGGGTGGGTCACAAATGTGTGATAACAATATCTGTGGGAGGGGGGAGAGAGAAGGAGGTAGAAAATCAGCTTCAAAATAATGCCAGACTTTTGCCTGAGCTAATTATTGTTTAGAACCCAAACTATGATTTGAGTTTCTGGATGTACATGCAAGCTATATTTTGGAGCTCCAAAGGCAGAGTAACAGGAGTAACCATAGTTTGTCAATTCATACCTCACATTGTACCATAGTTAGTTTAAACCATGGTTTGCAAAGCAATTTCTAACTGTGGTTACAAATTTTGGGTTGTATGGCGAGCATAAACCATGCTTTGCCAGTTCTGAAACATATTACATCATAGTTTAAGTTTCTTTAAACATATTTTAGTGTAAGATTGGAATTCAGCCAGAGGCCAGTGCAGGGGACTTATGGCTTCCAGGCTGTCTGTTGACTGAGTACCTTCTGATAATACCTGTGTATTCTAAGTAGCACTTTCATTTCCCCCCCTTACATAGGGTGACTTTTGGCACAACATGTACAATTGAGGAATAAACCCATAAACCTCATTTTTTGAAACGGCAAAGTGGATACAAAAAAATGGTCCCAATGCCAGATTTAGGAAAGTTCAGCTTATAAGAGTCTGACAGGATAAGACCAAAGGTCTATTTAGTCCAGCACCCTGTTTCCCATAATGGCCAGCCAGATGCGTGTGGGAAGCCCACAGCCTCTTCTGAGCTTTCTTGGTAAATGATACATTGCCTCTGACTCCATGGAGGTTCCATCAGCTATCAAGACCAATGCTTAGAATTGCCAATCTCCAGGTGGTGAACACAAAAATAGGTGAGATATACAGTGAAAACTGAATAATGAGATAGCAACCACACTGTATATAATTGCAGTGAAGAGCAAAAATAAATCAATTTCCTGTGTTTACTTTGGTGGTTCCCAAACTGACCCCCAAACCAAATCTAAAGTTCCCTGAAACAAACTGGCCAAAAGGGACGAGATCACCCTGCCAAAAGGGGCGAGATCACCCAGGAAGGGTTAAATGACCGGCAACCATTTAAATCATCTGTTTCACTTCCCCTACTTTGAAGTGGGGGGGGGAGCGAAACGGACGAGTTTAATGGCTCGCACTATTTAAACATAACAGCTGATGGGCAAACCTGCCATGCTGTTAGGTTTAAATGGCTGGCAGCCATTTCACTGATCTGTTTTGCTCCTGTTTCAAAGTGGGGGAGGAAAGTGAAATGGCTCCCAGCCATTTAAACCGAACAGATGAGTTGCAGACCTGCACCACTCAGCTGTTCGGTTTAAATGGCCCAGACAGCTGAGCCGAAACAGGCAAAAGTCCAGTAAATGTTCAGGGAAGGTGCCTTCCCCAAACATTGGTTCGGGGGCTCTGAACTGGGCCAAATTCATACTGAATTTTTGCTTGTAAACTGGTTTGTGCCCATCCCTAATTACAACAGATCTCCAGGTGACAAAGATCAGTTCCCTTGGACAAAATGGCCACTTTGGAAGGTGGACTCTATAGCATTATATCCATTGAAGTCCCTCCCTTCCCTAAACACTGCCCTCTACCCCCAAAATCTCCAGGTATCTCCCAGCCCAAAGTGGCAACCCTACTAACTGTTGTTGATGGAGTGATTCTGCACGAATGGGTCTAATTCCTTCCTAGAGCAATTTATGCTGGTGATAATAATGGTGTCCTGTGGTAAAGAGAATTCCATAAATTAAAGATGTATTGAGTAAAAGAAGTATTTTCTTTTGTGGTGAATCTACTGCCTCATTGAGCTTCTAATGTTAGATATGGGAGGGAAAAAAACATTCCATCACCCTGTCCACATGCAAGCCTTCTTGCAGTACAGTAAGCTGAAGTGAGCAGTTTTGTTTTTCCTACCTTCAATCCTGTTTTTGCATGTGGGCAACGATTAACTGGCATGTAACACAAATCACATATACGTTACACCATGCAAGGTGGAAATACTTTGCTGTGTCAACTGTGATAAACTACCAACATAGACCTGCCTCATAGATCTGGGAGAGAGAGAGGAGAGGTAGAGTTGTTCTTCTGAAATGACTGGTCAGTGAAAGGCAACTTCTGGCTTTTGAACTAGATTTCAAAGTTAATGCCCTGCTAAATTATTTTTTCTGTGTGTTAGCGCCGGCTGTAAAAACGCTGAACATCAGTGAAGTCCCTGCACTCGGCAGAGGCTTCCAAGGTCACTCATGGGGGACTGCAAGCAGTGCCCAGCAGTCAGATTGCTGCACAGTTGGTTGGGTCTGTAATTGAGGTCTGGTTTCCCTGGCCAAGGTCACTCTGAAGAAAATGGTTGAGTGGCCGTGAAGTTACTGCTTGGGTTTATAGTGTGTCGGGAGTTTTATCACCCATAAAAAGAACTTTACAAAATCATTTCTTCCCCCTTGCTATGCTCCCACAAAATATGTTCCCAGAGCCTTGCCATTCAGCCAGGTGGCTTTCCGTTTCCTCGTGCATAAACCGACTCCCTTTATACCTTTTTCCTTCATTCTAGAAACCAGGAAACTGTTGGGGGGGGGAAGCAAAGCAGGAGCAGAAAAAGCAGCGATTATTTGTTTTTTAACCTTTATAAAGCCGACTGGGGGCTAAGCTAGACCTGATACAGCAAGATCCATAAATTGATCTCCTAGGCATTTTTATTGGTAAATAGCAGTTAAGTGTCCCCACATTTAAGTCAGGGTTGCATGGCTGTTGTAGATTTGTTCTGAAAGATGAAAGGCAACATACAGGTGACATATTTCCACCAAAGGGGGTACATTTCAAGAGAGGAAATGACATTGGGGAAAGAATTAACTTCCATTTCCTGCTGCATGGCCCTAATTTGAATTGACCCTACCATGCACATACATCAGTTGCTATTTACCACTAAAATAAACGGTCAGGAGATCCATTCATGCAGCGGTCAGGAGATCTATTCATGCAGCGGTCAGGAGATCCATTCATGCTATTTACTACTAACATAAATGGTCAGGAGATCCATTCAGAACCCCATATAATTTGGCCCTCAGAACCTTCCCGTTGAGGACTTTCCCTGTTGTTAAAGGACTCCAGATTTGAAGTTCCCTTGTCCTACATTCACTGCTTACCAGATATTCCTTGGCCTAATGTTGACAATCATGAACCACCAATATAAAGACACATGAGCCATATCATTTCTGTTTCAGTATATAAGCATTTGACATTCAATCAGTCCTGACAGTTTGAAAATAACAAAATTCCTTAGCACTATTTAACTCTGAACATTGCAAACTATCCCTGAAGAGATTTTTCTCTGTTTTTTTTAATGTGTTTGCCTTTGACCTGGCTTGATTGCTAAATTTGTTCAGTTATTTAAAATAGAACACATAGGAATGGTTCAGCTGAAATAGGCAGTGAGGCTGTGCCCGTCTGCACTAGCCACAGGGCATGTTCATGCCCCCATGGAGTATACTTGTGCCCCACCTGATGTCCCTGTATTGGCCATAACATTGGAATATATTGTTTATTTAGAGTTCCACCTCTCAGCCCAACATTTTCTGAGGCAACTAATAACAACTTGAGTAAAAACAGTAGTAACTTAAGTTTAAAATAATACATTGAAAATTGAAAATTCGTTTCACTGTCAGTGCGATAACCAAACTGAACTCTGTTTTTCCTCTGACGTGTGATAATCTTCAGGAGCTCAGTTGGAGGTTGTCAACAATCCTTGGGAAAATACAAAGGGTCCTTGACTTTTTTAACCTCAGGAAACATCATAATTTCTAGTAAGGGCCAAGCAACAGATAGTGGGTCAGGTCAGGCTTACAATACCATTGTATTTCTTCCCCATTATAAACAGTTGGTGCTGATTTCGGGAGGGTGGAGTTCCAGTCCTACGAAGCGAGGCAATAAATGTCACGTAACTAGTCAGCAACGGTGTACGAATAACCTTTGAATTCCTTGATTGTGAAGACAGAGTTTGTTATGTTGGGATAATGACCTTGGGGTACAAATCCTTCCTCCGTTTCCCCCCTGTCTTTCTGTAAAAGGACAAAGGAATGGAGAAATCCCCTGAAGAAATAAAAACATTGTTTTTAATTGCTTATGTCAAGCTGTCACAATAATGTATTTTTTTTTCCTGAGGAGAAAGATCCTTTGTCTCTTTTGCATTTGTGCGACACCTCCCCAACTTGTGACTCCTTCCTGAAAGGGGGGGGACATTGGTATTTGAGACCTGGAGTTTCCCTCCCTCCATTTCCCCCCAGCTCTCCCTCTCCCCTCCCCTTCCCTCCCGCTCTCCTGGCAGTTCCCCTCCTGGCTGACTTGCAGGCAGCAGAACAGTGCTGAATGTGCTAAATTAGGCCATTAGAGGAATTCATTTCTCTTTATTAGCCTGTGTCAAATCCTTTTTATTAGTGGCTGAAAACGACCTCTCTTCTGCAGTAAAATGTCAGGCCAGTTCAGCCCTTTTATTTGTTCTGCGCTGACGAGGATCAAACTTTCCCTGAATTAGTGTAGAGAGATTTATTTCTTCCAAATTTTGAATGGCTTTGGGGGGGGGGCAGTTGGCAGGGATGGAAATGAGTCCTGCTCAGCTTTAACACTGGGGGTTTTTTTACCCAGTTAAGGTTTGTTTCAGGTGATTCTTATTTGTGATGGTGCTGATCTAGAGTCTAGATTTTGACCCCTGTATAAAAGTAAACAAGTGTTGGGAAGGGGGACTTGCTGAAGGAGACAGAAAAGAAAATCAGCGGAGGTGTGAACTCTAGCACTGGAAAGGGGGAATCTCCAAGATGTGCTCCATTTCAACTCTTTTACTTTGTTTGAGTTTTTACCACGTCTTTCCTTCAGAGGAGCTCAGGGTGGTATGCTTTGTTTTATTCCCATTCAATTCTCTCCTTAACCATCCCCAAAGTATGCTTTAAGGCAGAGTGGCAGTCACTTCTGCATGCATATTTACCCTGCCATTTCTCCATACCCAATTCTGTTTGCCTCTACTCTGGATTAAGTGCTTGCAATTCTACACCTTCAGATTCCCCCTCCCTCCAGGAATCACAAAGTATGCGAATCATGCATTCTGCATCTACAACCCAAACCTGCAGTTTTTGCTTAATTAACGTCACTTACGACCTGTGGGGCATTGTGTCCAATTGTCATTGACTTGGCTGAGTGCATGTGCAATGGATGGGGCACACTGCAGCCTCCGCTTTTCTCTCCTCCCTGCTCTCCCAACCCCATTCAGCTCACGTTCGTGCCCCTTCTCCCATGCCTCATTCGGGGCACCAGCAAAAAAGCCACAGGGAGCCGTTTGTAGCAGCAGGGAACCCTCCCTTGCTGCTCCAGCCACAGTGTGCTCTTGGCCACGGTGTGCTCCAGATGTCAGCCAAGGAGTGGGAAGTGTTTGACGCCCCCCCATGCATGGAGTTCCAGCACCACTGATTGCGCTCTGCACAGAGCATGGTGATTCCCTTGTTTTTTGTTTTAAATTTGTTAGTTTAGAAGAAGCCATCTCACAAGCTATTTTTGCCCATTGAAGCATTACATGGAGAAACCTTTCCCATCCTGGTGTCAATTTCATTCTGTGGTGAGGATCACCCCCCCTTTATTTTGTTTGTTTGTCCATCCCAGTTCCACCCCTCATTCCTCACACCTTCCATTCAGATCCTCCTTGTTCAGTTCCATGAATGAAACTGCTTTCCCCAAAAAAGTGAATCAAAGAAAGAAAAAAGAAAGACAGACAGACAGATTTAAGCCCAACCATGGTGCTGATTGCCCTGCACCAGTTCCAACAGCAGAGGTGAGCTCCGAGCCTTGGCCATTTTACAGAATGCAGAGAACCTTTTGACTTTTAGTCACAGCCCACAGTGCTTGCAAACATGAAAGTCTTTGGGGAATTGCTTGAGAGAAAAAGCCCAGCTCAAAGTATGTGCCACACCCATGCAATACTTTCCCTTCAGTTGCAAGGACAACAAAGGGCTCCTCTTGCCTCCCCCAGGAGGACACAGAAGGGGGTGGGCAAAGGAGTGGCTTCTGAGGGGGGTTGGAAAAAAGGTGAGGATGAATACTCCGAAGGATCAGTTATGCATTGCATTACTCTGGTGCAGAGCTGAGGGGGGTTAAAGTTCACCTAAAAACTGCATTCAGATATCCTGCAGAAACAGTGGGGGGAAGCTGAACTGACAGCTGAACAATGTAGAATTGAAAAATTACCCAGCAATAATGGAAAGCGACCACTGGAGGTGATGTAGAAATAAAAATATAGGGCAACTCGAAAGAGGGAGGCAATGTAGAATGCAAAAAATGCCGCGACACATGACAGCTGTGAGTGCAGGGTAAAACCCAGTGCGGAAACAGCCTGTGACCCATTAGCTCCCAACATGAGAGTTAAACTGGTGTGGGAGTGTGGCTAAACAAAATGAGATATGGAGTGAGAAGTTCCTGGTTCTGATGTTGCCTCTGTCTGGAACTCTCTGGCTGTCATTAGACAAGCCACGTTCTCTCTCAGCTTCCACCCCCAATCTGTAATACAGGGATGATAACATTGGCATGAATTGTTGTAAGGATTACAGATTCAATGTGTGAACCACATTGAACGCTCGAAAGCACTATACTGGTGCTAAAATTATCGTTGTTTTATTAAATGTGTGCTTCAGCCTACCCTGCCGAAATCCAGGGGATTTACTCATCCATAATTTTATCTCTATTGTACCCAATCTTTTTCCAAAGTATAGGATTATACATGGTTTAATTTAAACTGGATCTCACCAGGACAACTATGGAGCCTATGAAGAGATGTACTTTAATAATATGAACATCTTTGAGTATACGCATAGACCTGCCTCCAGATAACTTTCCAACATCTGGACAGGGTTTATTCTAAGCTCCCCTCCCACACTGTGCAAGCAGCCAGTGTAGCCCCCACCCTGCCAGTCCATGCATGTGCATATCAGAAGATAAACATATTTTGTTCCTACCTAGAAAAAAAGAAGGAAAAATGATAGAACAGAAAAGAGAGAGGGAGGCAGGCAAATGACAAAGAAAAAAAACAGGAATGAAGAAAGGTGAAGTGACACTGGAATAAAACGGAGAAGAACAGCTTAGCTCCTTAGTAAACCCCACAGGCCCAACTGCACAAAACTCAGTTTCACAACACACACATTTTTCCCAGTGGTAAGCTGTGCATTAGAATGAACTTCTCACCTGGGGAGGAAGGCTTCTGAGTCAGAAGGCAAGGTTCCAGACAGACTTGAACTACAGCAAATTTCTCTTTTGGGAAAGAAATTAGGCTGTCAAGTAAAAATCTCAAAAAGGCCTTTCAAAACTTCTGTCGTAGCAGCAATATTCTGGATGTTCCACGCAGAACACCTTTTGCGAGCCTCCAAGGAGTTCATTCGTGGATGACTGAGCTTTGCATCAAGGCTGTGCTGGTATGCATTTCCCAGGACTCTTCTGGCTGCGGGGTGGATGATCTGAGCAGATCAGGCTATTGCTAAAGCCCACAATACAATATGCCAGTTTAAGATATCGCTTGAAATATCATCACCATCAAGTGCTGCTGGCATCCAAAACATGTATAAAGCGGGAGTGAGGCTCAGTGTTCAGAGCAAAAGAGACATGGTGGGTGGGATGCTGGACCCTCTTTTCCTCACCCCACCTGCAGTTTATCTCCCTGGTGTCTGACCTCATCCTAGGACTTTCTCTCAATTAAGCTCCTTTGCTGGAACGGAGCCCAGAAGAAAAGGGGCTAGGATGAAAGGTACAAGGAGGAAAGCCCCGGAAGGGAATAGGTACCGCTCTCCTACTGCATGTCCCTTTTGCACTTAAACTCAGGCCCCAATCACTTACGTACACTTTGGAATTAACTTGGGATAATTGACTTGGATAAACCTGAATTCATATAGCTGTGCCTGCTGCCATTGTATAGAATCTGAAGAGGTAGCATCATATTTTGCACTGAAGTCCTTTATCGATTAATGTTCCATTACATTCCATGACAACCAGCTCCAGTACCAAGTAACATCCATCCTCAGTGCCCATTCGTTCTTATTATTCTATGGCATAGACATAGACTACAACTGATCTTCACCCCACACAAGAAAACCCTTGGTGTATTTCAAGATGATACGCTGTGTTTTTATGATGATGGTGAATATGGACAAATCTTTAAAATGGTCGTTCTGTGTGAACACAAGTCCTGAATGGGAACAGAAAATGTGCTGCATCTTGGAGAGGTTGCATGTCATTTATAAATTAATCTAAAAAGACAAGATGAAAGTCTAAGGAATATCCTTTGGAATATTTCACTGCTCAAAAGCATATGAGGACTGTCCCACAGCAGACTCCAGTTAGTACAGTAAAAAGATGACCATGCATCATAACTGATGTCCCATGCCAAAGAAACCTACTCTAGAGCAGGATACCCATGTTAATCTGTTGCAGTTAGAACACAACAAAGAATCTTGTGGAACTTTAAATGCAAACAACTGTATTGTTGATTTAGTGTTTATGAAGAAACAGTGTGAAAAGAGACAGGAAATGACTCTCCAGCATTCAGTGGCTGGAAAATTTTTAAGATAAATTGCACAGTTTTGGAGGGTAGCCATGCTGGACTTCAGGAGAATAGCTAGACACAAGACCACTAGCACCTTAGAGATAAACAAGATTTTTGGGGTATGAACTTTAGAGAGTCAAAGCTCCTGAAAATCGTGTTGGACTATAAGGTACTACTGGACTCAAAAATAAGCTGCATGATACACTGAAATGTGAACTGTAATATTTCTGAGTCCACAGACAGACTAATTGAATGAAGAATAGCTTAAAGCAACTTTAATATTGCTTTAATATTGCAGATGTCTATTGAAGTCAATGCATTTAGAAGGATATAACTGCTTATGATTGCACTGTAAATTGTCTTGTACAGTAGTCATTAAGCCTTGCTGTTGGAAAAAAACTCGGAACATGTGATCCTACAAATTATCAGTTCCTTTATACTGTACATTATAAGGGAATGTCTCTAAGTAAACTCTTATCACTACACAAATGTCCTGATACAACAATCTAATTTGGCATGTAGGACTCTGAGTCTGATGCATACAAGGAGCTCTCCTACCCAGAATTAGCTTTTCTCATGCACATGCCTTTGGTATGGGTATACATATTGCCTTTCTCTGTGGGAATGAATGGGAGCTCCCCTGTACACGTGCACATGCAGTCCCTGCAGATTTTTGAATTGTGATGCATTCCAGAAGGGTGGCTTTTTACGTCAATAACTAATGGTATCTTAAAGATGGATGAATCTGTGGCATAAGCTTTTGTTAGCTAGAGCTCATCAGATACAGTTTGTCAGATTCATTTTGTCACCTAGAGTTCATCAGACACAGTTTGTCAGATTCATTAGTCTTTTAAGGTGTCACAAGACAATTTGGTATTTTGAATTGTGGTATTAGCCTGCTTGCTGTGCTTTTTCTTGGGCTTGTCCATACATTTCTTCCTTGCAGGTGTCTCTCACCCAGCTCTGCCATCCTGCTGTACCACCACATAGAGGGCTATCCGTTTTTTTCCCCTTGACAATGAGCAGCTAAAACTGCTTGCAGCTGCCATCTGTTTGATGCTGTCTCGATGGGTGAAATGACCTTCTCGGGGTGAAGTGGGCAGAGGGATCAATAAAGCTGCTACTGTACATTTTCCCCACTTTCCTTAGGAATTACTAAACAGGAGTCTTATGGCTGTTGGTGGTGGTGGTGGGGTTTCCATGACAAATGGACAGTCCCAATCATAATGGCTAGAAAAATGGCCAGCTGAGACACTTTCCCCTTTCCAGTGTCTTCTATGCATAAAAGTAGCATCGGTGTCAGGGCAGGGAGACAGTCAAGTTATACCCCAGGAGATATAACCCCCTTTCAGATATTCTGAATGCATATAGTGCGGGGGAGGAAGAGAGAGAGAGCGCTTTGTTGTATAAACATTCATTGGAACATATGCATAGAGTGCTTCCATACACACGAGTGAGCACACACAGCTGGGAACCATGCTTTTTGAGGGTGGAGACAACAGTTCACACCCATATGTCCAGGCATATAGGCTCTATGCATACATTCCACTGAATGCACTCAGAACTTGCTGCCATGATCCCACTCCCTGTCTATACACATTCATTGAATGTACTTAGACGTTTGAAAAGGGCCAACAAGTATAGCCCAAGGTGCCATGGTTCCTGCTGACACCTTTTCTAGGGACCACAAAGTGTTTCTAGAAAGTGGGAGGGGCCAGATAGGGCTTTTACCCAGCAGGGCTTCTGATTGGCTTTGCAGGTGTTTTTTTTTTAAATTGCTTTGGCAGCAGCAACTGCCATAGGGTTCCCAAGTACTTACCGCGTGGGGGCGGGGGAAACATGCTCCCCAGCCGGACCAGTCCTCCCTGTAACGCACCATGCCATCGCCGGGAAGTGACGCCAGGTGACGCTCTGGCAATGGGGCTGAAAACTTGATGGTACCATCGAGTTTCCAGCCGCATTGCCAGAGCATCGCCTAACGTCACTTCCTGGCAATGGCATCATGCGGCGTGTCTTTCCTTCCCCCAGGGATGGTCCTGCCAGGACGTATCCGTCCCCTGCCGAAATACGGTAAGTTCTTGGCAAGCCTAAACTGTCGCCACAGTTAACGGATATTCACTGTGTGGCTGAAGGTAAGCTGCGGCAGGCATTTTGTACTGCATGAGATTATTGGTCTATCCCAGTCAGTATTGTCTACCCTGACTGGCTTTCCAGGGTCCCTTTTTGAGAACTTTCACATCACCTCATACCTGATCCTTTTAACTGGAGATGCTGAAGATTGAACCTGGGACCTTTTGCATACAAAGTAGCTACTCTGCTGCTGAACCACCCTCCACACTGCTTGAATGGAGTCTACATAGAGGCTCTTCACAGATGGTTGGGGACTGTAGTTCTCATTATATACTACCAGGCATTATGTATATACAGTTTGGGCAACAGTTCTGTTCAAAGGGTACAATGGCTTTGCTTGGAGGATTGGTGCTAGGCAATACCATCCTGATTTTCCAATGCACATTCAGTCATCACCCATTGGTTGTCCAAAGAGGGCTAGCGACTAAAATGGACCATGTTATGCCAGCATTTCTATAATGCCTTGCTGAAGAACCTTCATGATCAAAATTAAGACTGAATGATTGGGGGGGGGGGATTTCATTGTATTTTTGCTGTCTGTTCTCTTGTGCTTTCGCTATCGCTTAAATTCTAATTTCTGGGTGCAGCAGTTCTTCCCCCTTACTGCCTTGACCCCCTGGGAAACGTAAGGCATAAATATTTTATTAATAAATAAATATGGACATAATGGTCCACTTATTTTTGTTTTTAAGAATAATAGCTAGTAAATAATTACAATGCTGCATTCAGAAGATGGCAATGGGTGTCCTGACTGGCATTTCCATGCTCTTTTTGAGTACTGGGGCCACAACCTTGTCAAAAGAGCTTGCTTGCCAAAGATTTTGCCAGAGGTTTACAAACTGCTGCTCTCCCTTTCTTTGTCTCTTCCTACTGTGTGCACTTTAATTTTCTCCATAACATTGAAAAGGAATTTGTGCTGTGTGCAAAGGTTGGGGGGTGCGTTGCTGAACTCCTACCACCTGGTATTACTGCTTGGATTATTAGTTCCTAGTAATTTAGTGCCCTTGTGCAGGGTCGATTTGTGCCTTTCATTTCTAATTGATCTAGTGGCTGTTTAAATGGCAGCAGGCATCTGTTGAGAGTGGGAAGGTTCATAAGGCGAAATAATTCATAACACCGTCTGGAATTTGCCTTTCATATCCCTCAGCTAAGCCTCGGCAGGGCTGCCTAAATTACGACCACTGAGGCTTTTTTTTTTCGTATTCCGCTCATGGCTTGAAGAATCTTGCATTAAACTGGGATCAGTCTAGATTAGACTGTAATATGCTGCAGTATTAGTAGCTGCAAATGAAGACTTATACCAGAGTTTAACCCCTTCACCTGCCTTTCTCTTTGTCTTGGTCTTGGAAGGCTCGGCTAATCCGTTGGTTCCTGTGATTTGTTGATGTGTATAATAGATCTTTCAGCTCACTGGACTCCTGGGACATCTTTAGCACTAAGCATTCAAGACACAACAGACTTTAAAGAAATTAAAACGCACTCGCTTTGATTAAATAAAGAGTGAATTTCAGCCCAGAGCAAAATAGGCATCTGGTTTTTCCAATTCCCCACATATGTAAAAGGGAGAAAGCAAGATATAATATCCGATATCATATTAGATCTGTGCTGCCAATCTAAGCAAGCTGGTTGCCAAATTACTGCACAGAGGTGTGGAGGAGTTAATTTATTTCCAGTGCATCTCTTGCCTTTGCTTTGATATGGTAATAGATAGCAGATGAGTAGCCAAATTAAGTTTACTGTCTTTGCTTGACGGGCAGCTTCCTTCCTTTCACTTTTCAACCTTCCCTTTTAGATACCAATTTTTGTATTCTGGCTCAAATGGCATTGGCACTAGTTCTAAATTCTCCACCCACAGCAACGCAGCTATCTGAACTTATATTTTGCTAACTTCCAAAAGAAGCATTTGTTGTCTTTTTGCTAGCGATGCCAGCCTCCAGGTAGGACCTGGGGATCCCCTGGAATTACAGTTTCTCTCCAGACTACAGTTCCCCTGGAGAAAATGAGTGCATGCAGGCCCATAGCCACAGTGTGCAAAAAGGAGGGGGGAGTGCCCCATCAATCATTTGTCACACCCCCTCTAATCAGCATTAGGGGTTGGTGTGAAATCTGTCACATGACTTTCAGGTTTAAATTTGCTATGTAAAAAAGGAAGGAGTTAAGGTAAAAGTGTGAATCCTGTCATAAATCTTCCAAGGGTGAATTCTCTATGCAATCGGCTAGAACAGAATTAGCAGTTGGCAAGGCTGGAGAGTCCTTATTTTAAAAACCTGCAGGTGTGGGGGGAGTGAAATCATGTTGGAATAAAGCAAGAGAGAGAGAGAGAGAGAGAGAGAGAGAGAGAGAGAGAGAGAGAGAGAGAGAGAGAGAGATTAAGGAATAAAAGGATAAAAAGGTGTTGTAGCAGACTCAAAAAGTAGCAGGAAGTAAAGAAAAAGACAGAGAGGGCAGGACAATGTTTCACAATAGTCCTGATTTGCTGGGGAAATTATTTTTGACAGGAGACAAATAATAAGTAATTTAGGTCCAGAGGTAAGTAAGCACAAATCTTCTTTTGCTAATATGTGCTAACCCATAGGAATCTGATTCACAGGGTAGGGTTGTGGTGTTTGGTTTGAAGATAGAAATTTGCTGAGAAAGGATCCCACCTGTGGGCACCTCAGGGATCATGCCACTGTTGCTTGATTCTATGTTTGTTCACTTAGAAAAGAATCCTACTCACAGCCTGATCCTGAGCACTTTATTTTATTTACTTTATATATAGTCTACCTTTCTTACTGAGACTCAAAATGGATTACACAGTGTAAGTCAATGCAATAATTCACGGGAGACATTTAATAAACAATGCAATAAGACTAGGATTATAGCAATGTGAAACAGCAAAAATAATTACATGTGGTATGTCAAACAATGCAGAAAATGATATTACAAAGGTAGAAAGCACCGCAGTAGCAACAGGATAACACACACAAGAAACAGATAGTACATAATATACCATGATATCGTTCACAGTCCTATACATTTTATAAAAGCTCCTTCCTGAATCATTCCATTATCCTGTTGCCCTATTACCTTTATTAAAATGCCCTCTCGAACCATTCTGTTTTACATAGTTGGCAGAATGACAAAAGTGTGGAAGCTTTCCTGACTTCCTCAGAAAGGCTATTCCACAAATGGGAGCCAGAACAGAAAATATGTATGTATGTGAAGTTGCTGATCTTTCCCATTTGTTGGGTGGCACCATTAGAGGCCTTGAGTGATTTTCAGAGAAAATAAGATTTAATTTACAGTTTCAGTTTTCATTAACTGGAAGAAGGCCCTCACACTTCTTTAATTCTGTAAACTATGTAAAACAGTTGTTTGGGAGGGCACGTTTATAAAGCTTATACAGAACAGGACTGCAGTCTCTGCCACAGTGTACGCTATGTATTATTGATTTATTGTATGTTCTATTATGCTCTTACAGCATTGTTTATATTTTTTTGTAATTCCATTTTCTGCATTGCTTGGCATAGCGTGTTTGAGACGTTTTTGCATTTTTGTAATTTTTGTAAGCCTAGTCCTATTGCCTTGTTTATTAGAGCTCTCGTGCTATTTGATTACCATGTTCTATACCATGTAATCCATCTTGAGTCTCAAGTAGAAAATTGGCAAATAACTAATAAAGTATAAATAAATAATAAAATAAATAAATAATTGGGCTGACCACCACCGTTCTCATTTCCCCCTCCCCCAATAAAAATGTTCTGGCTACAGGCCTTGGAGGGTGGACTCTATAGCATTGTACCCACTGAGGTCCCTGCCTTCTCCAGGTCCCTCCAGGAGTTTCCTAACCTGGAGCTGGCAACCTTGCCCCCTATCACCCACCAGTGGCCAAGTGGCACCTGGCAACCTTACCATGTGCGCTGCCATGTATAAAAAATACTAACTTTCTTTGGAGAAAAGGCAGCACGGCACTAGTCTAAAATTTGCCAGAAAAGAAAAGAACGGGACCTGCCTCTAAAAAGCTCACATAGGAAAATGGTGTTGTGATACAAAGGAAGGGGAGGGGGAATCAGACAGGGCATTATACAGGAGCCTTGCAATGTAGTTTAATTATGAATTATGCAGTTCTGGGGCTTAACCCCAGAAGATGGAAAGAAGGAGAAGGAAAAGGAGAGATTGTTCTCTCTGGGGGAAAGTATATTATTGTACAATTCCAAATGCACCAAGCACTCTTATGCGCCACCTCTGGGTATTTTGTTTTGCTGTAGATTGATGCAACCCTTTTTGTTCCTGGCTCAGTCCTGTCTGCAAGACATGATACAAATAATGAGTATTCCTGATTCTTTTTCCCTTGAGATTACTGGATATGTGACAGCAACAGGACTTCGATCATTTAATAATATGTGATGGGGCCATTTTTGTGTAACCATTTCTAGCTTCTGGCCTATGGACAATGGACACCTGACTAATGTTTGGTACTTGAGGGAGCTGTTTCTGTGACCATGATGTCACTTCTCAAATCTCGAGGCAGGACTTCCTCTTAAAGTAAAGTTTCCTCTTTATTGCCTTTCCCCATTACCTGTGACTCCAGTGTGTCCAAGCCTAGTTTATACATGACTCTGGGAAGGCTAAAGAACTCACCCATGTGTTGTTACCTACACCCAGCATCTGGTTTAGCTGCACATGTTTGGAACATTATCACAACACTACCAAGGCTGTGGATCTCTGGCATGCCAGCTCATGTAGCTGATTTGCATGGACAGCAGCCCAGTTTAAATTAGACTCTGGGCACATACGGAGTCACATGGATCCTTTGCCTCCTCACCAGAATTGCTTTTAAAAATCAGACCTAAGAACCTCCTTTTGGCAGCTGTAATCACTTGATTTTCAGACTATGATTAGCAGCAGACATGGCTAAGTTGTGCATGTCAACATGCCCCTAGGGACTGTTCTTTCCAGGTGTTACTGTCTGGGTACCACAGGGCCTCTTAAATTTGGGCACTGGTGTGCTAAATATGCCTTATTTCTCTTCCTCAAGCTACTGTTTGTGCACTTACGGCATTAATTTATCAAAAATTTGCCTAAAAATATCTGATCACAGGTGTTTGCAGCAACATGTTACATGGAGCAGCCCTGAGTGAGACGTGATTGGCTATGTAAATCTTTGGGAGACTGGTACTCACTTGGGGATACAGCTGTGAGACCAGTGAAGTCCAATGCACAGATCTGGCCTAGAAGAGTCTGCTTCATTTCCTACCTGTGCTTCAACTGAGTTCAGACATCAGGCCAAAACATGTTTATGAACACTTTTCATATGGTTGATAAATCATGATTTGAGATTGCCTTGGAAACCAGAACCAGAAACTATGATTTAAAGTTTTGGACTTACTATGATTGGACATGATGTTCAAAATGACAAACTGTAGTTGCCCTTTTTTATTTCTTATACCTCATGTACCAGAAGCCCACCAATGGAGCTATATATTACCCACAATGCTCCTGATATACATTGTTGCCCTGTCAAGTGAATAAGGCAAGATGCTGATTTTCCATGTGCATGCAGATTTTCCTCATGTGAGGTATTCACATGAAATAGCAACTATACATAATGGAAGTATTGTGGGTAGCACATACTTCCATTGGTGGACTTCTGGTATGTATAGTTGTAACATATAAAAGAGGCTAGTTAGAGCTGTCATTCTGCCACCAGAGGCTGTTTCACTATGAAGATAGGACTTAATTTATGAAGCTGAGTGAACAGAAAACAAAAACAGTAAAACATATTCCAAACCATGATCTGGCTATTGTGCATTTGGAGCCCCCAACTGTGGTTTTCAAACAGTGATTAAAGCAAATTGTGGCTTTGCACACTGGTCCAAATTGAGCACGTATATGGCCTTGGGCATGTCACTGTAAGTGAAATCCCATAGAGAATTACCAAACTGAAGCCAAGTTTAAGCCCATGAAATCAATGGGCTTAGACTGGAGTAATTCTGTAAAACCCAGCCCTGGATGGTCCAGACTAGACTTATGATCTCATCAGATCTTAGAAGTTAAGCAGTGTCAGCTCTGGTTAGTATTTGGATGGGAGACCACCAAGGAATACCAGGGTCGCTAAGCAGAGGCAGACATTGGCAAACCACCTCTGAACGTCTCTTGCCTTGAAAACCTACAGGATCGCCATAAGTTAACTGTGATGTGGTAGCACTTTACACACACACTATGCTGTACAGGACTGAGTACTTTATGTCTTCATGACACTCCTCTCCCCATCTCTGAAAATGGGAAATAAGAAAACAGTTTGGAGGACAAAATACAATAAAATTTGTAGACCACTTTCCAAATTAAACATGATATATGAAGGATAAGTAGGATGGAATTTTGTTAGTTCCCAAGGGATTGGTAGCAAAATAGCTCTGAGGCTGTGGAAGAGGTGTTAAAATATGGAACACAGAGAAGTCATTGAGATCATGACAGGAATACTTAAACATAAAACCCTTTATGTGACTGAATGCCTGTCTACACATTCAGAGTTATTTAGTTATATACTGCCATCACTGAACTGAACACTATATATGTATCTGAAGAAGTGTGCTTGCACATAAAAGCTTATACCTTGAATAAAAAATTGTTGGTCTTAAAGGTGCCACCAGACTCAGAACTTTGTTCTGTTGCTTCAAACCAACATGGCTACCCACCTGAATCTTTATATGTAGGTTTCCCAGGAGGTCTCCCATTCAGGTACTGATCAGTTCTAGACAAGTTTAGTTTCAGCAAGATTCCTGTATCATGTACCTTCAAACCCACTACTCAGGAGCAGGGCCGGCCCCAGGTGTCTGGGCGCCCTAGGCAGGACTGCCTGGGGCGCCCACCCCACCAGGAATGCCAACCTCCCGGTGGGGCCTGGAGATGGCCCAGCGCCTGGGAGAGCCGAGGAAGGGGCGGGCTTAGAAGCCCCCCCTTCCCTCCCAGGGGCGGCGGCGCGGCTCTCCCGGGTGTCTCACAGCCGCGAGGCACCCAGGAGAGCCGAGGAAGGGGCGGGCTTAGAAGCCCCCCTTCCCTCCCGGGGCGGTGCGCGCGGCTCTCCTGGGTGTCTTGCAGCCGCGAGACACCCGGGAGAGCTGGGGAAGGGGCGGGCTTAGAAGCCCCCCCTTCTCTCCCAGGGGCAGCACACGCGGGAGAGCCGGGGAAGGGGCGGGCTTAGAAGCCCCCCTTCTCTCCCAGGGGTGGTGTGCGTGGCTCTCCTGGGTGCCTCGCACCTGCGAGGCACCCAGGAAAGCCAGGGCTGCCGGCATTGGGCGGCCCTGGGGGCTTTTTATGGGGGGGTGGGGGGCATTTTGGCGCCCCTGCAGGGCCGGCACCCTAGGCGAGCACCTAGCTCGCCTAGTGGGCGAGCCGGCCCTGCTCAGGAGCCATCATTGCATGGCCGTTCCTTTAGGAACAGCAAATGCATGCAGGGGGGTCAGTACATTTAAATGCTTCCCTTTGTGCCTAAAAGGCCAGGATAGAATCTTCTTCCTACTTATATTATGCCTTGTCTACAAATGCAGGAAAATGTAGTGGTAAACTTCTGGGGTGGTAGAACATACTGTACAGATGATATCAATGCCATTTCTGTATGCTCCCCCTTATAAAAATGTGCTGGATTTTTTAAGCCTTACTTGTCAGAGAGGGAGAAGCAGGTTCTTAGACCAGCTGATTCTCTGTGGAGCCAATATTCTGCAAGCAGATAATTGTTTACATAGGGATTATTCACAAATGTGATCTTCTCCCCGTTGTAAACTGAAGTAGTCCAAGAAATTCCACCACCTCAGAAATTCCAATGCCCAATTCCTGCTTCTTTTTGCAGCATAACAGGTCTCAGTTAAGAGGCAAGCTACAGTTACACAGAAATGTTTGCAATGATGCCCCACAGAAATAAAAAAGAGCAGTTTGGGGGGAGACTGCAGTTTTGGTTAGATTAAAGGGAGGCATCTTATGCTCCAACTTCCATTTCCCATCCGCCATTTCCCCCCTCTGTACTAAATAAACTTTTTGGTCTGATTCAGCTGCAATTGTACTTATGTTTTTATTTGATCTTCTTTTGTGGATAGCTTTTGAAGTAATGTTGGAAGGGTTAGAAATCCCTAAATCCCAAAACTGATCTGAATGAAACAATCAGCAAGCCGAGGATAGCAATGGAGGAGGACACACCAGCCTTGTGTAGCTGAGTTGAGTGTATGCTGGATTGCTGCTTTGTGCACTGAGGAAATAGGACTGGCTAGCCCCCTGTGGTGACTTGTTGTAGTCCCAGAAATGATCTTGCATTTTCCTGTATCTTTAGGCATCCTCTATTCCCCCTTCTGACGCTGCTGTTTGAGAAGTGTGAGCAGGCGACGCAGGGCTCCGAGTGCATCACTTCTGCCAGCTTCGATGTAGACATTGAGAATTTCGTACACCAGCAAGAACAGGAGCACAAACCATTCTTCAGTGATGACCCTGAGCTGGACAACCTGGTAATGTTCTTGCCTGAATCTGTCACAGTCCTCTTAATATACTGTTTTGAGCCCAAAAGACTCCCCCCCCAGCTCATGAGCTGCAGGCACCTTATATTCAACTGCAAGTAGATACAGTTTCTGTCGGCAGAATAAGTTAGGTCAATTAAGCAAATCTGCATATATCTGTCTTATTTTGCTTTGGAGTAGCCTGCTTGCAAGAGCCAGGCATCATTCATGTTGGAAATTTTTTACAGCTGTCTTCTTGGGAGGTTGTGATGATCTGTTGTATTAGAGCAATTTGGGAGGATGGATTCGTTTGGGAATTGACATTTTTGAGAAGGAAATAGCCAATCTGGAGGAGAGAGTTCTGTGCCTAAGGGGTTGGAAAGCTTCTGGCATTTATCTAGCTCTACCAATAGTTCCTTTGGAGAACTGCCTTCTATCACAACTATTAAACAAGCTCCAAAGCCCAAAGGGAGTGTGAAACTGTACTGGCATCTCACTTCTAATGTACCAGAGTACACTTGTGGCCAACTCTTAGCAAATTATGCATTGTTGCTCCTAAAACAGATAATGTAATAAACCAATGGGAAGATTAATCCACCCTTGGCAAAATTAGTTTTATTGCCACCTCTGACTTGCATCAATTTATTTAATTTATATTCCTTTATTTGGATAATATACGTCGCCTTTCTACTCCTTGAGTTGGGGACTTACAAGAGAGATACCATTTAAACATTACAGCCATATTAACATTTATAATAAACTTGGAACATTTTAGTGCAGAAATGCAGTAAAACTTGGTAAAAAAAAAAAGTCCACAGCAGTAATGGTGAGCCAGTTTGGTGTAGTGGTTAAGTGTGCGGACTCTAATCTGGGAGAACAAGGTTTGATTCCCCACTCCTCCACTTTCACCTGCTGGATGACCTTGGGCAAGCCATAGTTCTGGCACAGCTGTTCTTGAAAAAAGAGCAGTTTCTGTCAGAGCTCTCTCAGCCCCACCTACCTTACAGGGTGTCTGTTGTGGGGAGGGAAAGGGAAAGGAGTTTGTAAGCCACTCTGAGACTCCTTTGGGTAATGAAGGGCGGGGTATAAATCCAATCTCTTCTTCTTCTCTTCTCTAATTCATCTGTCATTGACAAAATGGGTTTCACTGCCTTTAATTTAATTTTATTTGAATAATTTATCTCCTGCTCTTCAGAGTACCCAAGGTGGCTTAAAAACTACAACTATACTAAAATCTTCAGCGATGAAAACAGAACAAATCAGTTGAATAAAACACATCAAAGAACTTGACAACAGCAATCTCAGTCCCTTCAAAAATCCATTTAAAGTCAGCACAGATAGAAAAACAATTCATTGTACCTTACCACTCTGGGTTGGGAAACTCCTAGAGGTTTGGGAAGTGGAGCCTGGGGAAGGTGGGGGTTTGGGGAGGGGAGGGACCTCAGCAGGGTTAATGCCGTAGAGCCCGCCCTCCAAAGCACCCATTTTCTCCAGTGGAACTGATCTCTGTCGTCTGGAGATCAGCTGTAATTCTGGGAGAACTCCAGGCCCCACCTGGAGGTTGGCAACACTAATTTACCACCATAGTGGCAATTTCAAAGTCCAAAAAAGAGCTGATTTCAGACCCTTGAGAAAATACAAGTTTTTGAACTGTGCCAGAAGAGGAGAAGATAGCTGTAATTCCAAGAGCAGAGATTTTTCCCAGCTGTGGTTGGGATGTGTTCATTAACGATGAAGAAGCTAAGGCACTAGTGTCAGAAACTGGTGTCAACAGTGGTTTCAGAAACTTTTACAAATATTAATTGTAGACCAGTTGGTTGGGTTTCCATGCTGCAGCTCCAGACACTTGCAGGGAAAGTAGACAGGCCCACTGAAAGTTCAGCTCGCTGCTCTGTTTGTGTCACTTCCTTGTGATTAGCAAATACGGAAATTTGCTTTGATTACTGCTGAGTTCATCAGTGGAAAAGGGACAACTTGCTGCTTGGGATGCTATTTCTGGTGGCATTTTCACGGCAAATGTTAGCTCTGAGTGGCCTAAGGGGTAGATTGGAAAATCATTTCCTCTGCATGCGGGCAATGATTTTTGCATCTGGATCTCTGCTTTCGTAGGACTGTAGGGGGATGAAGAAGGCATAAGCAAGTTTGCTTGTTAAAATGTTGTGGTTAACCATGTAGATAGTGCCATTTCTTCTGCCAGGGCAAGTTTCTTGCCTCATTTTGAATATGTCCTATCTGATTCAGGACCTTAAAAATACTGCACAGCTTCCCATAGTTCTGATATTTCCTGCTCTGTGATAGGTAACACCTGTCTGATTTGCCTAATCTTTCACCAGTAGTCATTATGCAAATCCATATATTGTCATTGGCCAGTCCCATTATTATACAAAATGGAGCATGTAGCTTTGAATAGTCAGAACACTGTTAAGGCTCAGTAACCACACCTTGAATATGCTGATAATCCGGGCTAGTATAATCCCTCTTTCCTGGCCAGTTTGTGTTATCTTCAAGATCTGATGGCTTCAGTGCTGCCTTCAAGAAAAACCAAAGGAAAACTGCAGTACAGTTAGAAGACAAAGGCAATCTGCAGAATACTGAAATGTAATTCTAAACTTTCTTCTTTTCCCAACAATACTCTCTGAGCAATCTCCATATTCTCCCCTGTTTTGATTAGGTTGCACATACCCTGTTCTCAGGAAGAGCCAAAGAGGTCAGTGTGGTGTAGTGGTTAGTGTGGGACTAGGATCTGGGAGAGCGAGCTTCAGATGGGGGTAGAGGGGACCTGTGAAGGAGCTAACATAAAGAGGATCTGGGGGGAGTACAGAAAAGTGAAGTGTGCCATCAAGTCACAATTGACTCATGGCTACCTCCTCATGAAGTTCTGCTTCCTGGGGTTTTCAAGGCAAGGTGAGTAGATGTGGTTTGCCATTGCCTTCCTCTGCATAGCAACCTAGCCTTCCTTGGTGGTCTCCAGTCCAAGTACTAACCATGGTCAGCCCTGCTTAGCTTCCAAGCTCTGGAGAGAGAGATAGGGTTAGTCTGGGCTATTAGGTCTAGTTTTGAGGGAGTACACAATGGGTTAAATTACCTGGTTTCATCTTGTATTTCAGGATTTTTCTGCACAGTCAGTCAGCTTGTTGCGACACCCTTTTGCTATTTTTGCACAGATTATATTAAAGTTCACTGCTCTTATTTCAGCATTCTGTGTTATTTATCCAAGGGATTCCATGTCAGAGGAGAAGCCGGGTCTGTGAAACTGGGAGCGCTGTGGGGTGGCCGTGGGCTTCCTGTGAAGCTGGCCGTGTCCTTCTCGTGCCATCATGGGATATGGAGGGCAGGGACATGGATGTGCTGATACTGCATGTGACATGACATCACTTCATGTCACTCTAAGAATTGCAGGAAACTCTGGTTTCTGGCAACTTCTAAAGCAATCTGATGTCAATTTTAGGTTTCCCCCTGAAGTGACATCATACCACGTGCAACACCAGCAATCTAAAAAAAAAATTATCCCACCAACTGAAGGAGCACTGGCAGGAAGAGAGGGTGACCAGTGGAGGCCTGGCAACCCTGTGCCCACCTCCTCTGGGGTTCAGGTCACAGCTGGCTCAGCGTCCACTGCACAGCAATCCACCTTGCATGGGGCACCTTGCTTGATCCTAGGTGGGCCCTGTTAAGGTTGTCAACTTGTGCTGTAAAATTCCTGGAGATTTTCTGAGTAGAGCTGAGAGGGAAGGGTTTGGAGAAGGGAGGGACCTCAGCAAGGTATAATGCCATAGAGTCCACCCTCCAAAGCAGTCATTTCTCCAGGGGAACTGATCTCTGTAGTCTGAAGGTCATTTGTAATTCTAGAAAATCCCCAGGCCCCACCTGGAGACTGGCAACTCAGGGCCTTTCAGGGATGGGGTGGCAGGGCAGTAATTCTGGGGTACTATCCTAGATTTTTGCCCAGGGGACCCAAAGTGCTAAAACTGCCCCTGTCTGTGCAGGGGGGATAGTGGAGGTATGAGGAGGGAGGTGACTGTGTATAGAGACCTTCCACTTGCTGCTTCTCCCAAGAAGGAAGAAGGGTGGCTTATAAATAAGACTGTCAGCTCTGGGTTGGGAAATACCTGGAGATTAAGGGGGTGAAGCCTGGGGAGGGTGGGGTTTGGGAGGGAAGGGGCCTCAGCAGAATATAATGCCATAGAGTCCACCTTTCAAAGCAGCCATTTCCTCCAGGGGAACTGATCTTGATTGTCTGGAAATCAATTGTAATAGTGGGAGATCTCCAGGTGCCACCTGGAGGTTGGTAACCCTACTTATAAACATGTCAGTTTAACTTTCAGCATAGGGGGAGGGGAAAGATGCGGTGGCCCTCGAGGAATAGTAAGGGATTATGACCACAAAGGCCCATCAAATGCTTTGTCATTTTCTTAATGCCCTACCTCCACTCTTGTTCCTTTAAAACTTCCTCACGATTTACTTCCTAACTTTAACTAGAAGTTTTATTTAAAGGGCAGGCTCCTTTAAAAAAAATCAGGTATTTTATTGTAATTATATCTTATATTTGTTTGGGCTTTAAATGGTCTTTTGTTGTTAGCCACCTTGAAGACACGTTGCCTGGCACAGAGACATTTTAAATAAATGCCTCTTCAGGCCAGGATTTTCAAAATAGGATCTGGGCATTTACACATGAATACCAATCTGGGATTGTACGCTTACAAGGGTTGGCAGTGCAGGAAAGACAAAACTGAGTTGGATCAGCTTTACAGAAGTAAATAGCCATTTGGTTATTACCCCCAGTACGTCTCCCCGCCGCCTCCGAACCAAAGAAGAAAACAGCTTTGAGTGACAAAATGGCATTTTGCTTGGAGCAAAAATTCATTTAATTGTCCAATCCTACTTATGCATTTCCTGACGCTGTGGCCCAAATTTTTGTTTGCATAATGCTACGGCTCGAGCAGAATCCCATGACAAGTGGCCTCAAACTGGGGAGGAGGAACAGATCTCAAATACATTACTAGCAATTTAGATTTTCATTAATCACAATTGTCTTGCCTCGTATCTCTTCAGGATTGTATTTTCCAGACCCATTTCAGTATAATGGTCATGGTCAATGGCCTTTATGAATTCTTAAAACGTTGGATATTTGTAGCCAACAAGCAGGGGACCCACGAGGACTCTGGGGAGGAATCTTTTCGCCCACCTCCTGCAGGCAAGGTTACCAACTTCCAAGTGAAGCCTGGCATTTTCCCAGATTTCAGTTGATCTCCGGACTTCAGAGATCCATTCCCCCAGAAGAAATGGCAGCTTCAAAATATGGGCTCCATGGCATCACTCTAGGGTGCATCACTATGACAAAATCTTAATTCTAGTGCAGTGTGTTTATTTACTAAGGTTAATTATACTCTGCCTTACCAGAATCTGCTTGAAGGAGCTTTACTTGTGTGTCAATGAGAGAGAGAAGGGAGAGAGAGTATAACTTCTTTTCTGTAAAGCATGAATATAAGTGTGTGTGATAAAAAAATGGAGGGCAGGTGGCATGGTATAGCCTGATCTCATCAAATCTCAGAAGATAAACAGGGTTGGTACTTGGAGAAGCAACCACTAAGGGGCACTTAGCAGGAGACGGCAATAGCAAACGAACTCTACTTTTCACTTGCCTTGAAAGCCTCTTGCTGGGGTGACAGTGCTTATGTAACCATATGCAATTTGTGATTGATTTATTTCAGTCTGTAGATGATGATTATTCTTGTCCCAAACGCCTGTGAAGGCACATCTAGTCTAATGTAGTGGAAAAGAAAATGGACAACGAGAGGCATTGCTCCTGGCTCAGATCTCATTCTACCAGTGACCTCTGCTTACATAGGTTCAGACAAGCCATTTTCCTCTCAGCCTCAAATGCTATGGCTGAGTTCAGACTGGCAGTTTGCCCCGCTATAGCCACGGGCAAGCGGATTAACGGGGCCATTCACACAGGCACATCTGTCTGGCGTTCCCCACCCATAGTCAACCCGTCATGTACCACTTTGCTCCTGTGTTTAAGAGATATCTGGCGAAAGTGGTAGCAAATCCCGGAGAGTGCCTTTATCCCGCTTCATTCCACTTCAGGGAAGTGTGAACGCTAGCCCAAAAAGCTGGGAACAACCCGCGATAATAATGTCCGCTGGGTGTTTCCACGCATAAGGGGCACTTGATTGCCCTGGAGAGGCAGCAGTGCTATGATTGGATGTGCTCCGCTCTACCACCCAATGTGGTGCCAGCACAATGGGATCCTCCCCAAATTGCCCTGATGCACTATGCACACATGCACACGTAGCCGAATTACCAGGAAAAAGCCGTTTACAGCCGTGCCTCCGGGCCAGCAGTCTGAATGCTCCCTTGTGCCTCCTCCAGGTATGCTCCCGTATCAGTCCACACAGTGTGACCGGGAAAACCCAGAACAGTTTGTTCCGGGTCTTTTTTGCAATGACTCCCTCCCGCTTCAAACTACCAGTCTGAACTCAGCCTATATGCAGTATATATGGTATGTGCACAACAACCTTGTAAAGTAAACCAGTGTTATGATTCCTGATATGACATCGGGGGGGGGGTGCTAATCATGTCTTGACAGAGTTGAAGTTTAAACGAAGGACCTCAGTCTGCAGCTCATTTTTTTAGCTACTGTACTATTCTACTTCCCAATTACTGAGGTAATGCCTTGTACATAATGTTCTGGCTTTGTATGAAATATTATTTCTTCCACTCCTTTTACTCTATGGGGCTCTTCCATTACTCTTACATTTATGTGGGGAGATCCTTCAAGAATAACTGTCAGGAACATGCAAGGCAGTTCCAAAATATCCCCATCCGCATTTTAAAGAGGGGTGTGGGGGGTTTTGTCTCATCCCTGGGGATCTCTCCAAACCACACCCTCCCCAGGCAGTGCCCCCAAATCTCCAGGAATTTCCCAAGCATAAGCCATGGCAAAGCTATGCACTGGTCCTCCTCATGTTCCAGCCTCCTTCCCTCCCTCTTGCAGCCCTCACAGCTTCACCCCTTTTTCCACTGCCTTCTCTCCCTCCGGCCCCTTCACCCCTCTGCTCCTGCTGTACTTTTCTCCCTTCCTCCACTCTGGCTTTACTTCCTCCCCTCCATCTCCCTGTTTATCTTGTCTGCTTGCATTCTCCCTCCCCACTTCAGTTTTCAAAATAAAACTGCACTAGATATTTTGAATTATCTAGGCCAGGGTCCCCAGTCTTTTTGAGATTGCAGGTACCTTTGGAATTCTGACACAGCAGGGTGGGCGCAGCCACAAAATGGCTGCTGCTGCTTACTTTCAGACACACAGTGAAGATCCTTGTGCAGTGGTGGGAGTTGGTGGTATTCAAAAAATCATTATTATTTTTTACTATTCAGGTCTATTGGACCAGAAAAATATCAGCATTCCCAAATATTTCCAAATACCTGTATTGGTATTCAGGTAAATATTCAGGAAACCTGAATTTATTTGGCTTCATTATACCCTATGGCAATGATATAATGGAGAATTTCACTCACCATGGTGGCGGGACTCAGTAAGTGAGCTGAAGGCATAGAAACTTTAAATGCCTTCTGAACTTGCCAAGTTGCAAGTTGCCTTCTGAACTTGCCAAGTGAACTCAGAGACCATGGTCTCTTTAAATGCCTTCTAGCCACACCTGAATAAAAATCGAATAATATCAGCTTTTGTTCAAGCATAACTATTTCAGTAGCCTAAACAGATTGTCTCATCTGTATTTGATTGAATAAATACTGAATAAATTTGGCTTGGTATTTATTTGGCTTGGTATATACCAAATGCACATCCCTAGTGGCAGCTGCTGCCAAAGCAACATATTAAAAATCTGCACAGCCAATCAGATCTGCAGTGGTCAATCAGAAGGGCAAAAGCCCTACCTGGCCCCACCCACTTTCTAAACACACTTGGTGGGTGCCAGAAAAAATATCGGTGGGAACTACTCCTCCATCCCCTGCCAGTGGCTGGGGGATCCTGGCAGCCATAGTGGGCATCATGGCATCCATGGGCACCATTCTGAGGACCCCTGCTCTAGGCTGCCACAAACTGGTTCTGCCATTGCCTACACCAGGGGTCCTCAAACTTTTTAAACAGGGGGCCAGTTCACTGTCCCTCAGACCGTTGGAGGGCCGCCACGTTCGCCCCTCCCCCCACCAGCCTGCTCGCCCCGCCGCCGCGTTCGCCCCTCCCCCCCGACCAGCCTGCTCGCCCCGCCACCGCGTTCGCCCCTCCCCCCACCAGCCTGCTCGCCCCACCGCCGTGTTCACTCCCTCCCCCCACCAGCCTGCTCGCCCCGCCGCTGCGTTTGCCCCCTCCCCCACGACCAGCCTGCTCGCCCCTTCCTCCTCCTCAGCTCCTGGGCGCTCTTGCCGCCCAGGGCTGCTGGAGGAAGAAAGAGGCCACGGGGGCGCTGCTGCTGCGCTCCTCGAGGAGGAGGAGGCTCCGGGCGGGGGGCGGGCATAAACACTCAGCGGGCCGCATAAATGTCCTCGGCGGGCCGCATGTGGCCCGCGGGCCGTAGTTTGAGGACCCCTGGCCTACACAATCCAAAAAGGCAGCCACGATCTCATGAGAACTCAGCATTTTTATAAATACATACATATATACATATACATATACATATACATATATATATATATATATATATATATATATATATAAATTTCCTTTTATCCCTTCCTTTTTAATCTAAGATATTTCTGCTATTGGCAGGAGAGGTACCCCAGATTTGTAGAAGCCCCTGTTCTTTCTGTACCTGGACCCATATCTTGTGGATTTCCTGTCAAAGTTAAGTGCAGTCTTGGGAGTATAACAGAGAAAGCCCTCAGCCACTACTAGTTTCACAGTCACAGATACTTGCAATAAATTGTTACTGCTAGATCCTGATGCATGGGAGGAGGGTACATGTGGGAGAAGGTGCTCCCTTAAATATGCCAAACCATAAAGATGGTTAAAGTAGGGTTGCCAGCCATACAGGTGGAGTTTGGAGATCTCTCAGAATTATATCTGATTTCCAGACTATACAAGTTGGTTCCCCTGAAGAAAATTATCCCTTCCCAAACCCCGCCCTCCCCAGGCTCCATCCTCAACTATCCAGTAATTTCCCATCCCAGAGCTGGCAACCCTAGAAACTTTGAAGTTGTGCCACCAATGACAGCCAACTGGCGGCGTAAAGAAAGAGCCAAAGGAACCCAGAAAGTGGAGGGTGAACAGCTTCTCAGTAATTATTTGCAAGGAGATGGTACAGGCGAGGGGTATAAAGGCCTTGTTTTTTCACCATTCCCATCCCCAGTTTCCAGTCAAGATCCCTCACAGCAAATAAATTCAAACTCTGGCTGACGTTATATCCTTATCTTTCCCCCCTCCCCTTGACATGAGCAGATGTCACTTGAGAAATGGGTGTCATAAATAAGGTGCTGATGGTATTCCTACACCCTTTTTTATAAGCTGTCTTTTAATTATTCTTTTGGGCCTCTGCCACAAGCTGAATGTTGATCATTCTTGCAAAAGTAACCAAATGTGGGACGTTTGTCAAAATCAAACCTCCTCTTAAACAGGGGAGTGAAAGGACTTCATAGCACTGCTCAGACTTGTAGGTATTTTATTAGGTCTTTTCTTAAACTCTTTAGAGTCGTGAGGATCTGTATATTTTGACAGAAAATCAGTTTATGTTATGTATGGGTTTCTGACTGCAAATTTTAGTATCTGTCATAGAACTCCAAAAGCAAAGAGATTACAAAGCATAACTAAAAACGTGCTATTGCCACCCCTCCTGTCTGCCAAATATGCTCTCTTGATGATGGGTTTACTCACTATGGCTGTCATGTGTAATCCACTCACAGTCACTTCTGTGTCACATCGACAAGGCCGGGGGGGAGCAATGTGTACAGCAACTCAATTCTGTCAGGCATTTTCTCCATGCCACCACAGACAGCCCTCTCCCTGCCCCATTTTACCACTACAATGGACATAGGAAAATAATCTGCACAAAATCAGTTGATTTTATTTATTGGGATATTCATACTCCAGTTTTCTCCCCAGTGGGACCCGAAGCAGCCTACAGCATCCTTCTCCTCTCCATTTTATCCTCACAGCAGCCCTGTGAGACAGGTTAGGCTGAAACTATGTGACTGGCCCAAGATCACCTAGCGAGCTTCCATGGTAGAATGGGAATTTGAACCTGGGTCTTCCAAATCGCAGTCCAACATTCTAACCACCACACCACGCTGGCCCTAACTCCTAGCAGCAACTGTGGCCAAGTTCAGACTGGCAGTTTGCCCTGAGAGAGGCGCGTTTCAGCAACGTTTCCAAGCGGATTAAAGGGGGCGTTCACACAGGCACATCTGTCCGGCATTCCCCAGCCATACTCAACCAGTCTTGTAACACTTCATCCCTGAGTTAAAAATATACCTGTTAAAAGTGGTATCAAACCCTGGAAAGCATGTCTATCCCACCTATATCCTGCACCAACACAGTGTGAACACTAAAATCCGCTATTTTGATTGTGTGCTCATGCACATATGCGCTCATGTATATAAGCGCTCATGCACAAAAGCGCATATCTCCAGATTAGCGAAACAGAAAGCCGCGCCTTACAGTTGAAGGATTTGTGGTAACAAGTTTTGGAAAAGACTTGGAAAGCTGCTTCCAGAAGGGTTACCAGCCTCAAGGTGGGGCCTGGAGTTCTCCTGGAATTACAGCTGATCTCCAGACGACAGAGATTGGGACCTTTTCCGCACTTCAGTGTTGCTGCTGTTTCCCAGTGAGCTGACTCCCCAGCTGATGTTCTACTTTGTGGCACTCCTTCCACGAAAGGGCATTTATTTGGGGGAATTATTCTTTAAATTCAGATTCCAACCAGTGTTCCCTCTAAGCTGGGCTAATATGAGCTAGCTCACAGTTTTTATTCTCCAGCTCACAATTTTGTCTTAGCTGAGGAAGGAGGGCTCCAGAACAAACTAATTTATGCAGTAGCAAAATCGCTCACTCACAATTTTAATGCCAGTAGCTCACAAAGTTGAATTTTTGCTCACAACGCTCCTCAGCTTAGAGGGAGCATTGATCCCAACCCTCCCCATGTGTTCTGCACTTCCTTTCAAAAGGGGTTGTGCAGCCATGTTGTCGTGTACTTCCATCAGTGACGGAAGCTCCGGGGGGGGGGAGGTTGCACATGTGCAGTAATGTTATAACATAATATTGTAAAAAAAAAAGGCTGGATGTACCATGGGGAACAGCATGGTTACCACCATTTCTAAGGTCCCCCACTCCTCCTTACTGACAAAATGGCTGGCAATCGTCAAACTGGATACATCATTTCATAACAGTGTTATTCAATAATTATGAAGCACACTAAATGTGTCATCACGTACTTCATCAGCAACGGAACCTTTTTTTGTGCACATGCAGTAGTGTTATAACATCATAACATTGTAAAAAAAGGCTGGATGTACCGTGGGGAACAGCATGGTTGCCGCTATTTCAAAGGTCCCCTGCTCCTCCTCAGTCACTAACTAAGAAAATGGCAGGTGATCATCAACCTGGATACACCAATTCATAACAGTGTTATTCAATAATTATGAAGCACACTAAATGTGTCCTCATATACTTCAGCAACAGCAGAACCTCCTTTTTTGCATATGCAGTAATGTTATAACATCATAACATTGTAAAAAGATGAAAACACCGGGAGCTATAGGGGAAGAGAAGGGAGGGGATGAAGAAACAATATAAACATGTGGTGTCAAAACTTACCCACCCAAAAAAATGAAAAGAAAGGAACTTCATGGATGGGTAATTGCATGGAGAAGGCTACATGAAACCTTGCTGCCTCTTTTGTCCAATGTTACAACATTGCTATATTATAATGAGAAAAAAAAATGTGTTGTAACACAATCAACAATTACGCTTTAAAAATTTAGCGGATTACTCAGGGGACAACCTGAGGTGGCACAGGAGGGGGTGAACATGTGACAGATTACACAAAAGGGTGGCGGGAAACAAAATTTGACATCAGGCATTTCTCACTAGAAAACTGTGAGCTCAGATCTGAAGGGAAGGGATCATGGAAAAAGTGGATTTCAAAAACAGGGGGTAATGGGGCACTAAATTCGGATCCAGTCCTGGGGAGGCAAAAAGTTATGTGGAAAGTTTTACAAACTTCGATTATTTAAGAACACCAATGTGGAGGTTTGCACTTGTGTGGAAATGGTCTAGTTCTCCTGGAGAAAATGGCTGCTTTGGAGGGTGGACTCTGTGGCATCAAACCCTGCTGAGGTTCCCCCCCACCACCAAATTTCCAGGAATTTCCCATGCTGGAATTGGCAACCCTAGTGCCAGTTAAAGTCGGTGGACCAATGGTGTTGTTTCATACAAAGTAGGTTAATCATTAAATGTAATTTAATGCTCTTTCTCATGGGGAAAACATGACCGTGTGTGTTCCTCTTGTGCTGTGCTGTTTATGTTGGAAGAGATAGGTTCCTCCCTTCTCTGCTGTTGCTACCCTGCAGGGCTCCATCTAGAAGCTGGGTAAGTCAAGAACTGACTTCCTGACCTTGTGCCACCAAAGCTGAGGGTTGGAGAAGGAGATTATAAAACAGTCTAAGCTGGAACAGATGCACAGCTTCTCAGAATCTTCCTGGCCTGGGGCCTGGGATAGAGTTGCCGACTCCAGCTTGAGAAGTTCCCAGAGATTTTGGGGCAGATCTTGGGGAGGGAAAAATTTGGGGAAGGGAAGGCGCTCAGTAGGTGTGTGATGGCATAGAATCCATCCTCCAAAGCTGCCATTGCCTTGACAGGAACTTTTTATCTGTTGTCTGAAGAACAGTTGTAATTCTGGGAAAGCTCCAGGCTAGGCTTGCCAAATTGAACCTGGTAGCTGTCAGGAGGGTTGGAAATGGGGACATTGGTTGGGAATGCAATGTTCCTACATCATAGGGTAGTTCTAGGAATCGTTGAAAACTCTATGGTAAAGCCATAGAATTTCTGGCAATTCCTAGAGCTACGCTATGTCACTTTCCAGGTTTGGTCTTGGATTTCAAGTAGACATTTTCATGGGCTCAAGGATTTCCACCCCTTGAAGCATGATTCTTTATCTCTGTCAAGTCCTGTTCCTGTGGAAGAGGGCCTCCTCAGGAACAGGATTTCATACAGCATTTGAGGCTGCCATGGGGGGGGTGGGCAGGAGAATCATGCTCCATGCCCGAAGTCCTTTGATATATTTACAACAACTCTATAAGGTAGGACAGTGCTATCATCCCCTTATTATGGGGGTATGGGGGCTGAAGAAAGCAGTGTCTTGACAAAGTTGAAGTTTAAACTGGGGACCTCCCAGTCTGCAGCTCATTATTTTAGCCACTATGCTATGCCATCTCTCGATTACTGAGGTAATGTCTTGTAGGTAATGTGCTACCTTTATGTGAAACATTATTATTTCTGCCTCTCACATTCTTCTCATGGGCACTTTCATTCCTGTTTAATTTCTGTGGGGAAATCCTACATGAAATAACTGTGTCAGGAACACTCAAAACAGTTCTGAAATATCACCTTCCCCCCCCCTCCCCATTCTAAAGTTTGTTTGTTGTATCCGCATGATTTTAATGCTACTAATCCTATGTAAATTGTCCACCACTGCCGATGGCAAAGAGGAGATGAAAAGGCCGGCGACATTAACCATCATTAGAATAAGAATCATGTATTCCTCACAGGCGAGATGCACATAATTAGAAATTAGAAAAAGGTCAGATCTCGCCATTATCAACTCAATCAGCTGCTGAGTGCCACACAGTCAATTAATTCAGCATCTGTATTTTTTACAACCCGGTGCACGTATTCCATCGGACTGTAACTCTTTATCCGGACAGATATACTGCTCAGCAAAGCAGAGACATAAAATGAGAGACCCCAAGCAAATGAGCTGAGATAATTGAGAGATTTATTTTACATACATATACACACACACATATACATATATATGTCAAGTCTTCTTGCATTTGCCCTTGAATACTGACTTTCAGGAAAGTGGCGGATAGAAGGATATGCAGGGATGATGGAATATCATCAGAGATCCTTGATATTTTCCAGAGTTTCCCATTGTAGATAGATATGAAACCAAATACTTGTCAAGTTGATGGGGCCAGGAAGTCCTCGTTCCCCAGAATCCCAAACCTGCCCTCAGAATGAGGAGGGGGGGCAATATTTCCCAATTAGGGCCTTATCATTGGTGCCTGGGGTGTGAGAGGTTTTCTCTAAGCCCAGAACAAACTTGTAACATGGGCCTTGCTCTCCAGTTCTAATCCCAACCTCGTAAAAGGCAATTCACCTATTTTATCTCTGAAATATCATAAATAGTGGTAAAGGACTGGCAGCTGGGCTGCTCCACCTCCCCTCCCAGCATGTCCCAAGATGGTCCCATACAACATCTGTGTTCTTCAGGGAGTTTCTCCTTGTGGTGCCCTCTCTCAAGATTTTCCACTTGGCAACAGTCAGGTTGCATGTTTTTCTGTGACAGGCCTGGTCCTTTGAAAGAGTTTACCAGAGTTGGTGTAGAGGGTGCCTTCACTTCTGACATTCAGATGGCATTTGGTGGAAGGTAAATTGTTTGGAGGAGATTCAGCTTGTGGTTTTTGTCTTATGTGCTGTTTTTACCTGGTCAATGGAATTTTGTGTTCTATTTGTTGGCAGCTTATTGATGCCTTGTTATCTGCCATGAGTCTAAGAAGATAAGGAAGGATAATTTAAAAAAATATATTAAAACAAAAATATGCAGAGAGTTACAGGAAAGGAAAAAATAATAATACAAAAGGTCCACATGGAAACCAATGGCATGGCTGTGAACACCATCAAAAACATTAAGGCTGACTATGAAGCTCTTGGGAAGAAGCTGAAAGGAATGGGGACATAGGTGGTGTTCTCTTCGATCCTTCTGGTCATAGGAAGGGAATACGACAGGAGCAGACGATAATGGAGGTGAACCACTGGCTGCATTAGTGGTGCCAGCAGGAGTGATTTGGATTCTGGGACCACAGGCTAGGTTTTCTGGATGATTACCTACTAGCATGCAATGGACTTCACCTGTCAAGGTCAGGGAAGAATGTGTTTGGCAGAAACCAGGGGAGATTCATCAAGAGGGCTTTAAACTGATACCACAAGTGGAAGGAGATGACCAACATAGGGATTTAAATGAAAGAGCGTAAACAACAGAGGTCACCTGAGAGGGCCAGGTCTAATGGAGCCAAAGGTGCAGGGCTTCAGGTGTTTACGTACTGATGCCCAAAGCTTGGGCAATAAGAAGCAGACAGAAGGATATGATTTAGTAGGTATTACAGAGACTTGGTGAGATGATTCCCATGACTAGAATGTAGTAGTGGATGGATATGAGTTGTTCAAGAAAGAACGAAAGGGTTGAAGAGGAGGCAGAATGGTGCTGTATGTGAGGAGAGGGTTTGTTTGTCAGGAAATACTGGAGGAGGAGGGTGACAGCCCAGTGGAAAGTATCTGGGTGAGGATAATGGAAGGAAGGATAAACAGTATTGTGGCTGGAGTCTGCTGCAGACCTCCTGACGAGGATGAGGAGGTGGGTGCTGCCCTCCTTGAACAGCTTGACATCATATCCAGACAACATGACCTGGTAGTTATGGGTGACTTCGACTTCCCTGATGTGTGCTAGGAGACAAGCTCTGCAAAACATCCACAGTCACGCATGTTCCTGACCTGTCTGGCTGACAGCTTCCTTCATCAAATGGTGGAGGAAGCTATGAGGGGCTCAACCATGCTCGATTTTATATTGACCAACAGGCAAGAGATGCTAGATGGGGTGAAGGTGGTGAGGACCTTAGGGGGAAGTGACCATGTCCTGCTAGAATTCCTTTTGCTATGGGGGACCAAGGAAGTTCATAGCCATACATATATGTTAGATTTCAGTAAGGCAGACTTTAATAAACTCGGAGGCATGGTGAGAATTATTCCATGGGCAAGACTGCTGGAAGGGAAAGGAGCTATTCCAACAAGAAGGAAACATGGTAGGGAATCTAAGAAGCCAATGTGGATGAACAGAGAACTCTGTGATGTGCTAAGGGAGAAAAAAGGAAATGTTCAAGAAATGGAGGCAAGGGCATATCTCTAAAGAAGAGTGTCTGCAGGTTGCTAGGCACTGTAGGTCAGCCATCAGAGAGGCCAAAGCTCACCATGAGCTAAAGCTGGCCAAGGAGGCTCGCTACAACAAGAAACTCTTCTTCAGAGGAACATGTGAGGAGCAAATGCAAGATAAAAGAGGTGATAGGCCCACTGTTGGGTGAAAATGGAGAAACTCTGACAGAGGAGAAAGAGAAAGCAGAAAGGCTTAATGCCTATTTTGCCTCAGTTTTTCCCCTGAAGAAGAGAACAGGCTCATCTAGAGATGGTAGTAGGCAAGGTATGGCATCCCAGCTGCTGGTTGACATGGACAGAGTGGTAATTGAGAAGCACCTGGCTGAATGAGTACAAATCCCCCAGGTCAGATGATATGCACCCAAGAGTGCTCAAAGAACTTTCTAGCAAGCTTGCAGAGCCTCTGTCCACCATCTTCCCGATCTCTTGGAGGATGGGAGACATGCCACAAGACTGGAGATGGGCAGATGTTATCCCAATTTTCAAAAAAGCGAGGAGGGATGACCCAGGAAAACTACAGACCTGTCAGTCTGACCTCTGTCCCAGGGAAGATACTAGAGCAGATTTTAAAGGGATCAATCTGCAAGCATCTAAAGGACAACTTGGTTATCTGGGGAAGTCAGCATGGATTTGTCTCCAACAAGTCCTGCCAGACCAACTTCAGTAAAGCTTTTGACAGGCTTCCCCATGATGTTCTGATGGGTAAACTAGAGGACTGTAGCCTGGACTCTAAGATAGTTTGGTGGATAGGGAACTGATTGGAGAACCGCACTCAAAGAGTAGTTGTTAATGGCATTTCATCTGAATGGAGGGAGGTGTCCAGTGGGGTGCCACAGAGCTTGATTCTGGGCCCGGTACTTTTCAATATTTTTATAACAATCCGAATGAGGATATGGAGGGGCTACTCATTAAATTTTCAGATGACACCAAATTGGGAGGAGCAGCGAACACACCAGAAGTTAGTGATAGAATTCAACAAGATCTGAACATGGTGGAAAAGTGGGCGTCGGCGCCACCAGGGAGAATGCCCTGATCCTAGTCGATGCCAGCCTGGCATCCCAAGGTTCAGGGAGGGCCAGGCAACTTTGAGTTCCTGATCGCAGTGCTCTCTGGAAAACATGCAGGGAAAGGCAGTCTCTCAGGTAGACAGCCCCTTGACGATAAAGGGCTTTAAAGGTCAAAAACAGCACCTTGAAGCAGATCTGGAATGCTATTGGCAGCCAGTGCAGCGACTTTAGCACAGACTGGATGTGCTCCCACATAGGAAGACCCATCAACAGACTGGCCGCTGCATTTTGCACCAGCTGCAGCTTCCAGAGTTGCCCCAAGGGCAGCCCCATGTAGAGATCATTGCAGTAGTCCAACCTCGAGGTGACCATAGCGTGGATCACTGAAGCCAGATCTTTGTGTTCGAGGAAGGGCACCAACTGTCTAATTAGCCGGAGATGGTAAAAGGCTGCCTTGGCAGCAGCTGCCACCTGGGCCTCCATTGTCAAGGAAGCATCCAGGAGCACTCCCAGACTCCTGACCCTTGGCGCTTGCACCAACAGCGCCCCACTGAAGGCCAGTAATTCAGGCACAGGAGCTCCATCTTCATCGGATTCAATTTCAATCGGCTCAGTCTAAGCCATCCTGCCACGTCCTGCAGCGCCCAGTCCAGATCTTCCAGGGTAAAGCCAGAATGACCGTGCAACAACAGATAGAGCTGGGTGTCATCCGCATATTGGTGACACCGTAGCCCATGCCTCTGGGCAATCTGGGCAAGGGGGTGCATATAGATGTTAAATAGCATCAGGGAGAGTACCGCCCTTTGAGGCACTCCACATATTAGTGGGTGCCTTTGGGACAGCTGCTCCTCAAGTGCCACCCTTTGTCCCCGACCCTGGAGAAAGGAGACAAACCATTACAAGGCAAGCCCCTGAATCCCCACATCAGCGAGGTAGTGGGCGAGCAGCTGATGATCGACTGTGTCGAACACTGCCAACAGATCCAACAGCAGCAGCACCGCCATCCCACCCCGATCCAGATGCCTCAGGAGGTCATCTGTGAGGGCGACCAGTGCTGTCTCCGTTCCATGGCCTGGGGAGAAGCCAGACTGGAAGGAATTTAGCATGGAAGTGTCATCCAAAAAGTTCTGCAACTGTATCACCACCGCCCTCTCTATTAATTTGCCCAAATAGGGCAAATTGGAAACCGGCCGATAGCTGGCCAATTCAGCTGGGTCCAGAGATTTTTGTTTAGGAGAGGGTGGACCATCGCTTCTTTGAGAGCCCCTGGGAACAGCCCCTCAGAGAGGGACTTGTTGATAATGTCCATAAATGTGCCTCGAAACCACTCGTGGCCTGCTTTAATTAGCCAAGAGGGGCACAGATCAAGGTTGCATGTGGTTGGACATACCGTTGAGATCGATCTGTCAACTTCCTCTAGGCTGAGTGGATTGAAGTAATCCAGAATGGGACCAGAAGACACGCATGGAGCCTTGAGTTCGCTCACTGTCTCAAATGTGGCTGGAAGGTCATGGCAAAGCAACAAGACTTTATCTGCAAAGTAGTTTGCAAAAGCCTCACAGCCTATGTCCAATTCCCTAGTATTTTGTCTGCCCTATGGCAGAATTGTTAAAGACCAAGTCATTCTATACAACTGTGCTAGGCATGAGCTTGCAGATGCAATCGTGGCTGCGTAGAACTCCCTCTTCACAGCCTTGATTGCCATCTCATAGGACCTCATAAACGTCCTATAGGATGCTCTTGTTGCCTCGTCACGAGCACGCTGCCACTGTCTCTCTAGCCATCTGAGCCTTCGTTTCATCAGCCTCAGCTCCTGGGTATACCAAGGAGCCAGCCTTGAATGAGGGCATAGAGGGCATCTGGGAACGATCTCATCAATGGCTACCGAGAGTCGGCCATGCCAGTACTCGACTAGCTCATCTAATGAGCCGCCAGGGGGTAATGGATCCCGAAGAGCCATCTGAAGCTGCACTGGGTCCATTTGGCTCCGCGGGCAAGCTAGAATGCGCTTATCGCCCAAACAGGGTTGGGGTGACATATTCACTCGGTCCCTCAGGGCATGGTGGTCTAGCCATGGAACTGCCATAGCAGTAATCCGGTCCACTGTAACCCCCGCCACAAAGATCAAATCAAGCATGTGACCAGCTTGATGAGCGGGGGCTGTTACGTATTGGGAGAGTCCCAGTGCTGCCATGGACGATGCCAGGTCCACTGCCTGTGAGGAAGCTGCATTGTCAGCATAGACGTTGAAGTCACCCAAGACTATCAGCCTAGGGTGCTCCAATGCCCAGCCTGACACAGCCTCCACCAGAGATGGCAGGCTGTCAGCCGGTTTGTTGGGCAGTTGGTACACCAGCCAAATAGCCAAACTCTCCTCGGCTTCCCACATGAAGCCAGCACACTCCATGCCTGTGAGCCTCATTGCCGGGAGCCCCCTGAAGGAGTAAGCCTCCCGAATGAACAAAGCCACATGAGAATTACTCAGGACACATCCAAAGAACATCAAGTGTACAGTGTACATGGATTGTATATGAGTTCATGGTAACTTGTGATCAGAGCTATAGTGTCAGAGAATTGAATGTTGGGAACCAACATGGAAAATTTGATACGGAATGAGTTCCCAACTTTCCACTTTTGATTGCTCCCACATGGAATTTTTGCTTCAGTGTCGGTGTGGTGTTCAAACCAGAGCTAGGTTTTTTTTAAAAAAAATGTTTATTCTGTTTGGAGCATCTCTACAACTTCATTTCCAGATCATCCTCTCTCCAGGTTTCCTCCTCTTGTGCTCTGACGTTTCCCAAAACTGACTGGGAATTATCTTTTGGGAAAGATTGTAGTCAAAGCATGTTTGCATGCCATATGGACAAGAAGGTATGGATCTTTGCAAGTCTCACCCACACCTCCTTGTGTCAGCCCTCCATGGCCAGCTTTTTCTCCCTTGTGCTACTGGAAGGCTTTTTCAAGCTTTAAAAAATATTGCTATAGCAATTACTGTTGTTTTTTTAAAACACTCCCAAAAGCCTTCTGATGACATGGAAAAAAATAATGTACATGGGTTGCTGAGTGAAAAGATTTCCAGAGAAATGCCATGGTCCTTGAACAAGTAAGTGTTTGTGTTGTGTGTGTTTCTGTTTCATGCATAAAGACAGCTTGGTACCACTGCCATTTAGTGGTTCAGAACTTCTGCTGCATGTGCACTGGAATATCCACTGTGGTTACAGGATAGGGAAGGCACATGGCTTCCATCAGTGATTCTCTGGGCTGTCCCAAGTTTCTGAAGTTATTACTACTTGCATGACACCGAATCCTCTTCACCTAGGGTCCTTTCCACATTTGCCTGCCACTCCAGGTTTTCTCAGTGTTCAGGTCGGGGCAATTTAGGTCCATGGCAAAACAGTATCCAAATACTGCAGGGCAACAGCAGGCTGGAAACCGGCTGACCACTGAAGGGAGGTAATGAAATGCAAAATGGAGGGAAAACCTGGAATAAAAAGAAGGTTGAACTCGATTTCAGTGCAAAAGGGGGGAGGGGGGGAACCTGGATTAAAAAGAAGATTGAATTCGATTTTACTGCAGAATTGCTTGGAGGACACTGCGGTGAACATGGATTAAGAGGCGAGTGCAGAAAGGGCCCTAGTGCAGTAAATCCCCTTTTGCACCAACTCATGAAATTTGAAAAGGCATCCATACAGTGAACCAAAACAAGACAGGCTTTGGTGTGAATACAAGAGGAAAATTGGGCTCACCAAAGAAAATCACTCTTCTATAACTTTAACACATTTAGTTGTACTTATATAGCAAATTTCCTTTATTAAGCAACATTAATTCTTGTGTGAAGTACATTTCATGGACATAAGCAAAGCCAGTAAATAATGATATGAGTACAATACAAAACAATACAAAATCTTGAACTTTGGGAAGACATTAGAGAGAGGTTGTGTTGATCCACATTATTGTCATTCCTGCTAGTGCTACGTCAAGAGATTGGTGACAAACACCAACAGAGAGATAGGGTTGAAAAAGACATATGAAACTGCTGTTTAATCCTAGGAAAGCACGTTCTCTTTATCACTTACATTCCTTGGATCTACATGTTTTCAAATAAAGGAGTGATAAATACTGTTCGGGAGCTTGAAAAATGAGGACTTTTCAGTCTGCTTTGTACACTTCACAGCTCCATCAGGACGTCTTAAAGAGTAAACATTCCAACAGCATAGCCAAAACAGTGTTAAGCACAACTAGAGAAGAGAAGAAGAGAAGAGATTGGATTTATACCCTGCCCTTCACTCTGAGTCTCAGAGTGGCTTACAAACTCCTCTCCCTTCCCCTCCCCACAATAGACATCAAGATTTTGCATTGTTTTGTATTGTACTCATATCATTATTTACTGGCTTTGCTTATGTCCATGAAATGTACTTCACACAAGAATTAATGTTGCTTAATACAGGAAATTTGCTATATAAGTACAACTAAGTGTGTTAAAGTTATAGAAGAGTGATTTTCTTTGGTGAGCCCAATTTTTCCTATCCCTACAGTGATGGCTGCCATGGGTGGGGGAAGCCCTGTAAGTTGGACTGCACCTGCCCAAGGCATCCCTGTTTCGTCCCACCTATGTAGCTGCTAGCTGCCATCCCACAGAAATGATCAGGAACAGAGGCACATAGGTGTGTGGCCGCTCTGCACATGAAAGGAGCTAGCCTCATTCACACTGCAGCTGCTGCAGCTTCCCAGGGTTCGGTGGGGGTGTCATGGCTTTAATCTCGAGAATCTTCTAGAATAGACGGGGGAGCAGGAGGAATTTGTCCCCTATTTGCCCCTGAGTAGCCCGGCTTCTAATTAACCTTTTCCCTTGGTGTGTTTATAAACCATCCCCCCCCCCCATCGGTGCCCTTTTCTCCTTTGAGTGTTCTGCCATTTTTGTGATTCAGTTAGGAAAGCCTTCAGATTGCATTAGGGGAGAGAAATGCCTCTCTATCTTCAGGGCCCTCACTTGCTTCTCATCACTTTAAAGGGCTGCTGGTATCCCTGAGCGAGCACACACAAATCAGCCAGGGCTCAACAGAAACAGGCTTCCCTATTTATGCCAGACGTCTGCAGGCTCCTTTGCTGCCACTGTCAGTGCGAGTTATTTAATGGGATCGAGGGCAAACCCCATGTAAATTTGCATAGTCATCCTACCCATGAGCAGCCTGTGACTAATAGTTTGTAAAGGTGGCCACTAAAATTAGCAAGTTGAAAAAGTGCTTTGAAATTTAAGGACTCTTTGTTACATAAAAAACCTGATTTATTGCCCAGCAGTGAATAGCTGGGATTTTATATATTATTCAAGATTTCGAGCCGAAGCTGTAAAACGTAAGGTCTCAGTTCCATGCATGGAATGTTTTATGTGTAAATTTTTTAACATTTTATGGGGTATATTTTACTGAGGCCAAGGCTTTGCTCGAGGGGGAACTTACAGGCGTGTTTCCACTCTCAAATCTTGTTAGGAAGAGTGGCCAGCTGAGAATAATCAAGTACTGTGCGCTTTTTACATAGAACGTTTACAGCTAGATCCCAAAAGCACTCCAGGAACAAAGCTCTGAGTTTTCCAAATTGAGCTTCTGGAACTTAACTTGTCAAGGTGTTAGTAGCATCTGTTGTAGCAGGGTCTGGAGCTAGGACCGTGACATGATGGAAGAAGAGCTGGGGTGGGGTGGGGGACTTCTTCTGAAGTTAACACAGTTGGTTGATGTAGCTCATCTGTGGGCTCTTGCATCAGTAACTCCTTGTCTCTGCAAGTAGTTCCATCCGTCTCCAGGGAGCCAACTTGATGTGGACAAATAGTGGGTTGGATCAAGCCAACTTTTTTGCTCAGTCCCACCCAATTCTGTTCCCTTCTATACCCTTACGTGACTTTTGCACACGAAAGTCCAATGGTCCCCAGTGTAGCCATTTTTAATTGTCACTGGAGACTTCTGCTTCCTCTTTCACCAGCAGAGAAGCTACAACCCATTGTGTACTCTTGGCCATAATGGATGCTGGAAGCAACAACTTTTATTTACTTACTTACTTATATTTAATATATTTATATCTCAGCCAGTAATAATAAAAGTTTTAAAAGCACTGATCAAATACAATATTGAATGGAACTGACAACATTAAAATGTCACTGAAATAAAAACATCGGTAATCATGCCATGCTACAAGGTGCTTTTTGGAAGTCTTCAAAGTGGTTTCCTATATGGCATGGGAGGACAGAAGCTCAGCCCAAAGAAAAGAAGAGACTGGATTTATACCTCACCTTTCACTACCTGAAGGAGTCTCAGAGCAGCTTACAATCTCCTTTCCCTTCCCGTCCCCACAACAGACACCCTGTGAGGTAGGTGGGGCTGAGAGAGTTCTTTCGAGAACTGCTTGTGAGAAAACAGCTCTGAAAGAACTTGTGACTGACCCAAGGTCATACCAGCAACTGCATATGGAGGAGTGGGGAATCAAAACCTGTTTCTCCCAGATTCGAGTCCGTGCTACTAACCACTACACCAAATTCTCCTCCCAGAGTACATGGAAGTAGTTTGTACATGTTTTGGGGGTCTACATCTAAATGTTTTGGAGTCCTCCATTGTTTAAGACTGTTATGAAACATTCTAAGACACGCTGACCAGGGGGCCTTTTGCTTTCTGCACATTGATTACAATTCATGCAAATTCCAAGGGTGAATATGCAAAGTGAAAGAGCCATCTGAGTCTTTATGAATCCACTTGTGTGTGCATGTAATATATGAAATGGCTCTAGGAAACATAATGTAAGATATCCAGCATGTGTCTTTTATTTCTATTAAAGAAGAATCTGTCTGTCTGTCTAGCTACTTCCATTACCTAAAGAGCAAGTTATAAGTTATAGGGAACAAAGGAGGGGCAAGGATTTTTGGTACACCCCCCCATCTGTTTGAGATTCTGTGATCACTGTAGGTGGAGCCTTCCTTAAATAAAGCTACGGCTTTAAATTAAGTGTGTGTGGGGGGGGATTGTGATGGCAGCCACCCATATCTGTCTGTCTTTCTGTTACCTGTTTATCCAAGAAATTCAGTACTGCAAACATGTCTCAACTTTCTTTAAAGGCCCTCTTGATTAAAAAAACAACAACACTGAACCTTGCAAAATAAGCATGTTAGCTCGTGGGTTTCATTTTTTAAAGATTACTTCAGTTAATTAGGAGAATTCGGTTCATTAGGAGAATTCAGTTAATTAGGAGTGGGGAAGGCACTCTGTCATTTGGGTGAGAGGCATGGTCAGAGGGCCTCTGGAGAGGGAAGCAAGCGTGGAGTCTCTGATTTCCACCACTTTCCTCCCTCCAGTTTCACACTCACCCCTGTTTCTCATCCCACTCTATTCCACGGGGTCACCTGGCACGCTTTAGAAGCAGCTTTGGGGAGGGGCACAAGAGGTTGTACTGGGAAAGATGAGGTTGGGCAGCCCCACTGGGGAAGCAGAAACTGCTCACAGTTCTCTGAATCCAGGCAGGTTTTTAATGAACTAAGTAATTAGCTACACCACCTACACACATTTAACAAGGTAAACTATTGCCAGTGAATCAGAGTTTGTTTCTGCTTTTTAATTCTAACTCTAGGTTGGGACACTAACGGTCGTGAATCAGCTAAGAAAGAGATTCTTTCCTAGTTGACCTGCTTCAATGTGGTTCATTAGTGCCTATTAACAAACTACATTCTTTTTCATCACCTATATTGGTTTTAAAGCCAGAATAATTAGCATTTGCTTCTCCCTCCCATTTGTCCTGAATTCTGAGAAGTCAATGCTTGCCCCTGTATGAAAGGCATATTACAGCAAAGATCCAAATAATTATCTACTGACTTTTTTTGTTCTTTGCAAATATGTTCAGATATCTCGATCCAAGACCCATATCAATTGCATCCACATCCTAAGCAGCATCCCAGTTGCCTTGTTTAGATAGATAATAATTCTATAAGTTTCATGTCAAAGGATGAATAGGTGGTCTAAACACATGACTCCCACTTTCCCAGTGGCATCTTGAGATCAAATGGCAGTATCCTTGGGCATGTGCTAAGTCCTGACTGTAATGGCATATGGCAAGAAGTTCTTAGTGGTTGTGCCACAACCATGGAACTCCTTTCATAGGAAATTTACCGGACCATAAGCAACTTTTATAAGCACTGTAAGAAGTTTATTTGCTTCCTCCATGTACCTCTGCTCTCACAGAGCCTCAAAGCAGATTCAAAACTAGGGCTGCCAACTTTGAATTGTGGCCTAGAGTTCTCCTGATATAACAACTGATACCCAGAGTACAGTGATCAGTTTCCCTGGAGAAAATGGCAGCTTCAGGGAGCATAAAGTCTAGTGCAAACAAAAGTTCTAAAGTGACATCAAATCCCTGTAAGATCACTCATCTCCCCAAACCCTGCCATCCCAAGGCACAGCCCCCCTAATCTCCAGAGGATTCCCAAACTGGAGTAGGTGACACTAACTGAAATAAACCTTTACTCTCAAATACTTTCCCATGGCAGGGAAAGTATTGCCAGATTGTTATGGAGAATATAGCACTGAATTAAATATGTGGAACCACCATTTCAATGTAACTTGCAACCGACTGCAAAAAATGCAAAAGGATTGGGGAGGGGCCATGGCTCACCGGTAGAGCATCTGCTAGGCACGCAGAAGGTCCCTGTTTCAGTCCCGGATCAGGTAGTAGATTATGCAAAAGACCTCTGTCTGAGACTCTGGAGAGCCACTGCCAGTCCGAGTAGACAATATTGACCATGATGGACTAATGGGCTGATTCATGATAAGGCAGCTTCATGTGTTCATTCACATATAGAAGCAACCTATATGAATGTGGAAATTTTGATGTACTTATTTTCAGTTTGGTTTTGTGTTGCTGGTCTAGATTTCCCTGCCTTGAGCTATGGGCGCCATGAGACTAGTTTCATAACACAGAAGAAGCTTTTGTTAAATAATAAAAACCTTAATGAGTCTGAGCTCACTTCATCTGATGCATTAGTCTAAATCACTGCTTTGGATATATGTTTCATGCATCTGATTAAATCAGTTCTGACTCACAAAAAGTTATATTGACATAAATGTTATTAGTCTTTACGTTGTCAAAGGAATCCTGTTGTATTTTTCATTACAGACTAAGGTGGCTACCCATCTAGAGTTAAGATGCCATATTTGGTTTCCTTTTTAAATTTTAAATCTTACTTGACTATAGTGGAAGGGCCCCCTTCCCTTCCTGTCTGTTGTGGCCCGATTTTGCCATTTTCATGGTCATAATGGAAATCAGCCACTTTTCAATGAGGAGGAGTGATTGTGGCTTCTGGAACTTACTTGATTCCATGCTGCAGCATCTTTGCATTGTATTGATTTTACATCTCTCATATATTTTTGTGCTGACTTTCTAGCATTTTATTTTGAAGTTGTCAGTGTGATGGAAAGGCAGCATATAACTTTTTTAAATAAAATTAAATAGAGAATGCATGGCTACTACTGTGAATTTAGGTTTCTTTGGCTTGAAAACCAAGATGATGCTTCTCAGTGAAACAAGTTAGAGGTCTTTATCCTACCATGGCATCTTATATACGCTGTGCCTAACATTTAAGACTTGATGCAACCATTATAAGTCTTGTGACCGGGATATATTATGCACACTTCTAAATATATCAGGTCGAATGCCATCGGTACCATTTTGCCAGGTCTTCCATTATATGATTATCAGTAGAGCAGACATAGATCAGGAATCCACATGGCTACTGAAACCTAACTCTTTTCTAGGTTGTCTATTAATTTGATCATCACCATCATTATGATCGTACTTTCATGTTGCTGACAATGCAGACTTATGCAGAGCTACTGTAGCCTAAGCCCATTGATTTCTCTAGGCTTAGCTTGGGGTATTTGCATACAATTGCACTGTAAATTACCCTTTAAAGGCAATGATAAACCATCATCGTCTTTCTATGAATGATGGGCGTTTGACTGATCTCCTCTTTTTGTCTAATTGCTCCCAGATGGTAAAAGCCATTCAGGTGCTGAGAATTCATCTACTGGAGTTGGAGAAGGTGAATGAATTGTGCAAGGACTTTTGTAATCGTTACATCACCTGCCTCAAAACTAAGATGCACAGTGACAACCTACTCAGGAATGACCTTGGGGGCCCCTACTCCCCGAACCATTCCTCCATAAACCTACACTCACAGGTAATGTCTGGGGGGGAGGGGAACAGAACACAAAATGGTTAATTTAAAATGTTTCTGTGCTTTAGGTTCCTGCAAAGGGACTCTGTTTCTTAACTTCCAAAAGGAGAGATCTGAGCCTCATTCCGTTATTCATCTAGGTACAACTGAATGCATGTCCACTCCACTGTTCCCTCAATCTCGGTACATTGTTTGTGTGTGGAAGGTGCATGTTTCTTTATCCATGCATGCAGGAACTTATGCACACAGATTCCACTTAAATAGGACTTAAGCATCTGTTGTAGCAGGCCAATAGCTAGGACTGAAGAAAGCTGGAGGCACAGCCAGGAGACATAACTCTGCCCATTTCTTTCTCTGCACTCACTGAATGCTCTAAGAGCACTAATATCTCTTAGGGAGAAGGCTGTGAAGATTTCTGCTGACTGAGAGATGCAGATATATTGTATTTAAAATGGGGATGGGTTGCAAAATGAGGCCAATAGGTTGAGCAGTGGACCACAGGACTACGCAGAGCCCAAATCAAAATGAGATTCAGTCAAAAGAGAAGGGCTTCTGCAGGAGCAGCTGTGAGTTTCTCTGTTATTGTATTAACCCTACTTCTCCTCACCCTTGCTCCAGTAAGGGTTACCAGGTCCTTCCCGGCCACCAGTGGGAGGGTGGGTAGGATCGCCAGCTGCAAGTTGGGATACTTGAAAAGATTTGAGGATGGAGCTGAGAGGGGGACAGGGGCCTTAGTGGGGTGCAATGCCACAAAATCCACCCTCCAGAGCATCTGTTTTCTCCAGGGGAACTGATCTTTGTCATCTGGAGATGACCTATAATTCTGGGGGATCCCCAGGTCCCACCTGGAGGCTGGTATCCCTAACTCTGCTGCTGACACACACACCTGGAGATCTGGGGGGTGGAGCCTGAAGAGGGCAGGCTTTGGAGAGGGGAGGGATTTTTTTTAAGACAACTAGTACATTTAACCATTTACATTTTTAAAAGAGCCATCTTGTTTAAATTGAAGTGTTGTTCTAGGTAACAGAGAGGACTTTGTGGTGGCTTTGTGATTCCTTGGCCATACAGGTTGCTGAATGCCTCACCACCTGTGATTATCACAAAGCCACATTTATCCTACCTCTAACAGAGCAGAGTGCTGATTGGCTAGGAATTGCAACAGGCCAGCCAGTCAGCACTCTGCACAGCTAGCTTCTCCCAGAAATGGGAAGAACGAGTCATTCTTGGGCTTGATTCAGTTTGGAAGTTTGTACATCTGTCCAAAGACGGGATAGTGAAGATATGCAGCAAGTTCATCACTCTACCGATGTCTTTACCCTAAAAAAAACCAGGCAGAATAAATATTTGTCTTCCTTCCTCTTCCAGTTTACCACTGTAGATCTTAAGAACTATGTGTCCATGTTATATAGCACTTATCTAACATGCCATTCAAATTTTATCAGAGTTGGACACATCCATCATAATATCCCTGTAAAGGGAAGGCGCAACACTACCCCTCTGCCCATAGTTCATATTTATTTTAAGAGAGTTTTTACAAGTCAGGTATGTGAATATGGCCTCCTTTCTGACTTTTTAAAACTGACGGATATGACCATATGTAATATGGGGAGCTGCCATTTTAAAAATTTGCATGGCAGCTCCCAGAAACACAGCTGTTTAATCTGGTAGATGTATGATTGTTCCAAGTGAACACAGTCTTGAAGGTGACTCTTAGTAACTGCAAGTCTATTTTTGCGTGTGGGGATGTTAACACTTGGACGTGTATAAAGCAAATTGCAGTGACATCATTGCACAGATGTGGGTCATTGCACAGATGTGGGATGTATAATGGTTATGATCCAGAGAACTACATAAGAGAATTGTGCAGTCTAGAAAATTGGATTGTGTATAATTGAGAGAATTGCACAGAGAATCACACAACTAAGTGTGGGAAAGTGTTTGGAAACTTCATCCCATTCAAATATAGGGTGGCCAGACTGTTGACTAAGGTACTCCATCATGATCTTATTACCCTGAAAGTTCTTCGTTGGATTTCAGTTTGCTTCTGGACACAGTTCAAGGCCTTGATCTTGGCCTGTAAGTATCCTAAGCACAGTATGTGAAAGACCACCTTCTCCCATGTTAATCTGTCCTAGAGCTAAGACTTTCTTTAGAGGCCCCTGTCCAAATGTCCTGCCTCCAGAGGCTAGGTGGGCAACTACTGTCATAGGACTTTGGTTTTAGACTGGGTTTACTCATCAGGGAATTCCACTTCCACTGTCATTAATATTCATTTATTTGTTTGTTTGTTTGTTTGTTTGTTTGTTTATTAGATTTATACCCAGCCCTCCCCACTGAGGCAGGCTCAGGGCGGCTTACACTAAAATTAATATCTTTTAGGCACTTGACCTCACCCGTCCTGTTCTCTTGAGGTTTTACTAGTAATCCATTTTATGATTTTTCTACTGCTGCTGGATTTGATTCTGAATTTGTATTGTTGATTAGGAAAAGTGGAAAGGTGATTTGTAGCTTCTGTTTTATTTCTTGAATAACTTCATGTAGGATTGAGTGCCAGACAGGACAAGACATAAAATATCCATCCAAGACTGGGGAAAACCTGATTTTTTTTCTTCTTCCATGGAGCTAATTAGGGTTGCCAGGCTTCAGGTGGCACTTGGAGATCTCCTGGGATTACAACTGATTCTCCAAGGTGACAGAGATCAGGTTATCTGCTTTGGAAAGTGGACTCTATGGCATTATACCCCATCAAAGTTCCTCCCCGCTCCAAAGCCTGCCCCTCTTCAGGCTCCACCCCCCAAATCTCCAGGTCTTTCCAAAGCCAGGGATGTCAACTCTATGGTCCTAACTGAAGCTTTGAGGGAAACAATTTACACTGAGAAAACAGCACAGTAGGAATCCGGTTTAAAAAAACTGAGCTCTTGTGCCAGTTCCTCATTTTCAATAGCCATGCAGGGCTGCTACCTACAGTGTAAGCCTAAGCAGGACTTTTTTTGTAGAAAAAGCCCAGCAGGAACTCATTAACATATTAGGCCACACCCTTGACAACACAGCTCATTAGCGTATTAGGCCACACACCCCATGTTACCAGAAGTGTGGGCATCCAGCCACACCCACCTTTTGCTTCTTATTCTGTTTATCTTGTTTGTTGTCAAAACCCAGGGCTTTTTTTGGAGCAGGAACTCCTTTGCATGTTAAGCCACACCCCCTGATGTTGCCAATCCTAATGAGTTTCTGTGGTTGGGTGTGGCCTGTTATGCTAATGAGTTCCTGCTGGGCGTGGCCAACTCAGGAGCCAGCTGGAACTCCGTTCCTGTGCGTTCCTGTCCAAAAATAGCCCTGAGCCTAAGCAGAGTTATATCCTTCTACATCCCCTCAAGTCAAGAATTATAGAAAAGTATATCACTTTTTAGGACTGTACTGACAATGTATTTAAAAGTGTGTGTGTGTGTTTGGATCTCAGATCTCCCTGCATTATGATGTCTAGGTTAGCCCTTCAGTTTCGGTCTCTGGGAAGAACATCCCACTGTGCTGCCTGAGAAGCAACCTTTCAAAGTAAGAGGGGATTCAAGTGTAGTTGCAGGGTGGTGTTAAGAATGTTTTGCCAAGAAAGAAAAACAGGACTTTCCAGCAGGAAAGCCAAAACCATCACTATAAGAGCTTTCTGGACTATGGCTAAAGTCACACAGTCTCAACCAAACCTACCTCGCAGGGTTGTTGTGAGAGTAAAATGGAGGACAGGACCATGGCACATGAAAAGAAGAGGCTTAACCTTGCCAGCTGCACTGTTTTCCTGACCTGACACACCCTGAGAATCCACTGTTTGGCCAGTAGGGAAACCTACATATAGCTGTATCGGTGTACGTCAAGTTTCCCCAACACTTCAAGCCCACAGAATTGCTGTTCCTTGCAGAGCAGAAATTTGTGAACTGAGTTTGCAGAAGCTATATTAATAATGCTCCTCCAAAAACTATGACATGCATTAATGCCACAATCAGTGTACGTGTGTGAGTGTGTGTTTGCATTTAGCGTTTGCATTGCAACTATTTAGTGTTTGCATTTCAAGCATTCAGGCTTTGATTGCTGAATTGCTGGGATTGTGTAAAAAAATTAAAAAGTCAGCAACTAAGGGTATAATTTCTTTGTATTTATACTTTCATTTTACTCCTATACTGGATTAACCTTCATGTAATTATGTCCACGATCATAGAATAAATGTATCATCCCCCCCCCCACTAAAAAGACTAATTTTTCAAAATCTTGCCAATTGAACATGATAACTAGCAATACTTGTGAGGAAAAGCCATAGCGATTCTCTTCTGGATTTTTAAAGGGCCCTTTTATGTGCATCCCAAAGCAGAAAATTTGCTTTTCAGCATTATGTTTCTAAGCCCTGGAGATACAAATAAATCTCAGTTACAGTTTACCAGCAAGAAATAGATTGCTTCAGTAGCAGAAAAAAACCCAACAAACTTTCTTTTCTACCTCTTCCATTCTCCCAGAAAAAGATACCATGATGAGCGAATGAACTGGGAATATACTCTCTCTTAAGAAGTGTATAAGACGCAACAATAAGAGAATATCCTCTTTTGTTTTTCTGTTTCATCATTCAATCCATCCATGCAGAGCCAAGATCATTAATTATATTATTTGTATCCTGTTCCATTCCTTGGGGAGTTCAGGGCACTGTGTATGGCCTTCTGTTTCATTTCATCCTCACAACGCTTTTAGACTGTATGTGCGTGTGACTTGCCCAAAGAAATTCATTGAACTTCAAGGTAGCGTGTGGGTTTGAGCCAGGGTCTAGCTGACTTAACCCTGGCTCTAGCCAGATGGAGTCCAGTACTCTGACCCCACTACACCACTATAATGCAAATCTCTATTGATCTGTGCAGCAGACACAAGCACTCTTCTAGCCCAGTCCCATGCCAGGGTAAAGGATCAGTCCGCCCATAACCCTTGGCACTGGGATCCAGCACCCAGTTTTTCATGGCAAGACAACGGTTGTCAGGGGAGAGCGCCGTCGGTGGCATACCTCTTGCCACATTCTCAAAGCAATAAATGTATCCTAATAATTTGTTTGGTTGCTTTGCATGATTTATTTTTTCTTCTTTGTGTAAATACCACCCACAGAAGGAAAATAAATTATGTTTTGCAAGTAAATGTGTGTTAGTTTCACTAATTGACATAGTACAGTCTGGATGTGTGTTGTTTGTGTATATATTTTGGAGCTAAATGTGATCTCGGGGGGGGGGGGCAGCTCCAAAATATATACACCGGATAAACTGCTGGGCGCATATCCTATCCTTTAGCACAGGGTTTTTTTGGGGGGGCAACATTTTCTTTATTTGCAATGTGACAACTTTCATTTAAAGAATGAGAGCATGTTTTGAGAAGAGGAAGATTTGTGGCAAAAAGGCCCACCGGCAACTAGCATTCTCCCCAAATTAGTAGAGCCCCCAAGTTCTAGCTATTTGACTCTCCAAGCCCTGCCCACCCAAGTTTTCCCCTGGCTGTGGGTGAATTTTGCAAGATCAAGATCACCATTATTTTGCCTAAATCATTATAAAAAAACCCTCACTTCTACTATTATGACAGTGTGTATGAGTGCTTCAAGGGGGTCAGGGCTAAGTTAATGAAGTTTTTACAGATGCAAGGAGTGTGTACATTATAGGAACATAAAAGCTTCTGAACATAAAAATAACCTTCAGATCTAATTGGCATGTGACTGGTGCTAACTGACATGCATGTAGACAAGACACACGAAACATCTACCATCACTCAGATTTAATTTCTAGGAGACCCTAGGGAGAGAGCTGAACCCTGATGAGTGGCATTATGCAAACAGAATTTTAGCAAGGTATCCAACCACAGGTTTTTAAAATAGTAACAAGTTGAGGGCACTGGTGTACCCAGGACATCTGCCTGGAAATAGGGGCTGTCCATGGTAAACAGGTTGGCATGTACGAGGTTACACAAGTTTCTGATAGTTATGAGAAAACCACTGATTTCTTTGCTGCCCCAGCAGGGAACATAGAAGCTGTATTTGATCAAGCCTGTGTGTTGAGAACAAATATGCTGTACATGTGACTGAGTACACAGGGCCTGGGTCTCCACTCTGGGTCAGATGTAACACAGTCACATGTGAGTTGTGGAGTGTGACCTATTCAGCAAAAAATATATATATTTAGAATATACCACAGCAACTCTTTAGAAAAGGAATGAGTAAAGTGTCTAATTGTTGGTGTTGTAAATACTCACAGGACGCATCCTTTAAACATATGCTTTTGGGCATGTCCAGTCATTCAGGTTTTCTGGGAGGACGCTATTATTTACATTAATTTTGTGTTAGAATACTCATTGATTTTTGAGGATGCTGATATACTCTTAAACTATCTACCCATCTCTTGGAGGCTAACCAATGGTCAACGAAAATGGAGCCTCGTCGCTCAGGCAAGCCTGACCTCATCAGATCTCAGAAGTTAAACAGGGCCAACCTCCAAGGAATACCAGGGCTCAGGACGCAAAGGCAGCCTATCAAGCCATCTCCCTGTAAAACATCCAAGCCACGAGTAGGGATCACCAGAAGTTGCCATGACTTCCAGGCATGCAAGCACACACACACACGCACACAAATACCCACAAAGAAAAAGAAATGGACCCTCCATGCCCTTACTGCAGCTGGAAGACTGGTATTGCAACAATGGAGAGATAAATGCCCATCTCTAGTAAATTGATGGATTGAGGACTTTAGAACTTTATCAATGTTTGAACACATGGTAAATAAGCGGGAATTGTATCTGGACATTTTTAGATATTTGGAAATATTTTATAGAAATATATGTGTAGATTTGCTGCCACTGTTGTTATATTTTTGTCTCTACTTTATGTTTCGTTCCATCCCTTTCTTCTTTATTCAGTTGTTCCCGTGTACTTTTCTCCCTGCATTTCTTTTTTAAAGAACAAAAATGAGTTTGGGTGGTTTTTTTGATTCCTGTGCATATGGTGCCTGAGTCATTTCAGGACTGTGGTTCACACTTCAGCCTTCCCCTCACCTGGTGCCTTTTTCCCAGCCTGAAACAGTCTGGGGAGCAGGTTGCTATTGGGCCTATTAGGGAAACCCATGTGTATCCCAGGGAAAGCATGGATTTCCCCAGATGGTTTCTCCTGGGACTCTTTCAGGTTGGGAAAGTGATGTGGGGGAGGAGATTGAGCCCACAGCTCAGGGGTGATGGTGTTACATCTGACATAGGTGGGGCACCAGCAGGGCCGGAGTGTCCATATACTTGAGTTAGGCAGTTGCCTAGAGTACCCACCTTAAAGAGAGTGCTGGCCTGCTGATGAACCCCCTCCGCCCCACCCCTACCTTGCCACTTCAAGCCACGCTGCCCAAGAAGGCTAAGGTGGGTGACTCATCGTTCCCAACCAGAACCCAGCCTTCCTTTGGCTGCACTTGGCATCACCAGCCCTGGAGGTGTCCCTTCGTAGCCCAGCCGCCCTCTCCAAACCAGCCCTGGAGGCTCAGGTGACCCAGAGCAAGCGCGACGGCGTCCTCTCCATGGCTTCTCCAGGCAAATCCTGTGCAGGCACTTTACCTACAGCCCGGAGGGTGTCAGTAGGTGGCGGTTTTGGCAGGGTGATCTCTGGCATTTTTGAGCTACTCGACTGCAGCAGGAGAGCTGCTTCCCATCTCTGCTCCCAGCAGCAACCTCCACCTCGTGGTTTGCGTCCTTTCGGAGCTCCTCCCACTAGAATTTGATGGGTTGCTGGTTTTCTGGGGATCCACCACTGCCCAGAACAGAAGGGAGCAGGGAGGAGAGTGAGTGCAAAGCAGAAAAAGGCAGGTGGGGGTGTCAGTATTAAGCAAACCACCGAAGAGCTGGTGTTCTCCCTGCCAGTTTTAGACTGTAACTGTGAGCAGAACGCTCTCCTTTTTTGCAATCATTTCCCACCCCTGTTCTGAATATCCCTTCCACCCTTATCCTATGCACAATGTAGACATTTCAATGCTATTAAAATCAGCTGTGTGCGTGCTTAATAATACTTCTCAGCACTTAAAGGGCATGTGAAGTAGTCAAGCAACAGTCTAAAACCCACCAAATACTCTGAAAATCTGAGATGCTGGCAGAGACCCCAAAGATAACCAGCAAAAATACTGTTGAAATAAAAGTGGAAGGGCATCTGCTTGGCACACAGAAGGTCCCAGGTTCAATCCCCATCTTCTTCAGTTAAAGGATCTGGCAGTAGGTGATGGGAAAGACCTCTACCTGAGACCCTGGAGAGCCACTGCCTGTCTGAGTAGATGATATTGACTTTGATGGCCAAGGGTCTGATTTCAGTATAAGGCAGTATCATGTGTTCATGTGTTCTTCAGATACAAAGTTTGAGTCCTAAGACCAACAAAGTTTAATTCAAGGTATAAGATGCATTTATGTTTGAAAATTGGTAAGCGCACGTGGTGGGGGGGGAGAAGGTAGCCTTGCCTAATGTGCAAAAAAACCCTGGCACCGGCTCTGGGCACCAGAATCCAGCTATGTGCTCCATAATGTATAAAGAGACTACAATTGGTGAAGCCACTCACTCAGATTAAGCCTTGTGACTAGGTGGGCTAAATATCTCTTCATTGGTAGCAACACTAAGTCTTCTGTCCACTACGTGTCAATTTCTGGTTCCAGGTACAGCTTTTCAGTCTAATCACGTTCACACAGGGACAGTCTTAGCCAATGGGCAACAGGGGCAGCTGCCATGGGCCCTGCTCTTGGGGGAACCCAGCCACCCATGGCCCTGTCCCCTGAAGAAAGGGGGATGAAGAAGAAGAAATACCCACCACTTGCACTGACCTCACCTGGGCTCAGGCAGATGGCTTCCGGTGGCAGCAATGGTTCCCATCCACCGCAGAAAGGGAGAGGGCCACCCCTTGCTTGGCCATGATGGGGGGAAATGAATCTGTTGCCAAGGACTCCAGAATCACTAGGACTGCCCATGAGTTCAAGTCACCTGATGGGTCCACTTTATTTTATTTATTTATTTATTTATTTATTTATATCATAGAATCATAGAATGTTAGAGTTGGAAGGGACCTTGCAGGTCATCTAGTCCAACCCCCTGCACTCTGCAGGAGCATAGCCAAAAGATAGCCCTACATACCTACAACATACCCAAAAGATGGTCGTCCAGCCTTCGCTTGAAAACGTCCAGCAAAGGAACATCCACCACCTCCCAAGGCAGTCTGTTCCACTGCTCAACCACTCTTACAGTCAGGAAGTTTCTCCTAATATCTAGCCGGTAACGACTCCCTTGTAATTTCCACCCATTAGATCTAGTATCCCATCCTCCCCGCCAAGGCATGCTCAGGGCAGCTTAAATATTCACCTTTCCCCAAACCAGGACCATTGCACTGTGACAATAACAATGCCAAAGTCAAGGTGAGAAGAAATGGTATTTTAAAAGTTCAGGTTTCTTCATTTAGATATACTGAAATATCCAGATCGCTTAATCATTGATCTTAAAAAAAAAAAACAACCCAGCCTTTCTTTGTTTTCAAATATTCTTTAGAAATGGACTTAATATTCCTTTACTGCTTTATTGTAGTTCCCCTTATGATCAAAATTAGCAAGAAACTTGCATAAAGGAGAACAATAATTGCTCAACGAGCATCTCGTTTGTAATTTATTAGTTTCTATTATTGCGAGTCGCCATAGCAACGGCTCGCATCCAGGGCGATGAGAGAGATGTTAGATAGGAGCCGACGAGGCTCCGAGTCCTAGCAAATGGAGATGCACATTTTTATCAGTAATTTTCATGAAAATAATATGTGAGGAGTTAATGAGATGGAAAGCCGTCCTGTGGCTATTGTGAATTTTTTTTTAAGTGTTGATCTAATTAGAATGCATCGGTCAGGAAAAGTAATGAGGATTTAGCGCCTCACAAAGATGTGAGGATCATATCAGAAAATTAGCACAAGTCTTTGGAAATAATCAGGCCCTTGGAGAGGGACTAAAGCCCCACCTTTCCTCACTCTCTCATTTTTTTTCACAAGGAATTCTTCCATCGAGGAGTGGCTTTGCTTTCCTTCACTCACGCGGCTGTCAGGATGGCAAGGCACATTTCGCCAACTGTTAAGAGGAAAAAGTTCACACATTACAGTTAAAATTAGTTAAACATCAGCTCCTGTGAAGGTGATGTGTTGGAAGGCTTCAGAGAAGAGGAGGGGAATCACATTTCAGAATAACCAGGGAACATACAATGGAGCACGTTTTCAGCCTGAAGTTTGAGGAACTGATGGCAAGCCCAACTGAACAAGGCTGTAGTGCGTGATCCGTTCGGTCCAGGGTCAGCATCTGTTTTTCAGTGAGGGACCAGACTTTCCTAGGGCAGCCATTGGGTTGGATCTCCTCAGCTTTTTTACTTCATCTCACTCAATTCCTCTCCATATTACAGCGCCCATCTCGTATGGCTTTTGTACATGGCAGGTCCCTTGATCCTCAGCATAGCCTTTCTTGGTGATCAAAGAAAATCCCTCCTGTATTTTCCCTTTTCACAAGCAGAAAGATGGGCTGGAAGAGTAACTGAGTGCTTTATCAAGGTGTGGAGTGTTCTGAGAACTAGGAAGGGAACTTCTACAAGACAAGTTTGAGTATGCGTGATATTGTTAACTGATTGGAAACCTTTTGATTACTTACAAATGTATCCTGATTAACTGGGCAGCAGCTTGAAAAAAAGTCTTAACACGAGTTGCTATAGAAAGAACTACAGGTGGCAAGTCCCATCTTAAAAGAATCATTCCCTATTCTCTGGCATGAGAGGGAATGACTGTTCTGAAATGAAGCCTGCTGCAATAGATCTGTGCATCATTTAAGAAGAGGAGAAGAAGAGATTGGATTTATACCCCGCTCTTCACTACCCAAAGGAGTCTCAGAGCAGTTTACAAACTCCTTTCCCTTCCCCTCCCCACAACAGACACTGTGTGAGGTAGATGGGGCTGAGAGAGCTCTGACAGAAACTGCCCCTTTTCAAGAACAGCTCTTATCAGAACTACGGCTTGTCCAAGGTCATCCAGCAGGTGCAAGTGGAAAAGTGGGGAATCAAACCCGGTTCTCCCAGATTAGAGTCTGCGCACTTAACCACTACACCAAACATTTAAGACCAATAAAAGTATGCTTTCACGCCCTGACCTGGATAGCCCAGGCAAGCCCAATCTTGTCAGATCTCAGAAGTTAAACAAGGCCAATCCTGGCAAGTATTTGGATGGGAGACCTCCAAAAAATACCAGGGCTGGGAGCCCAGAGGCAGGCTATCAAGCCACTTCTCTAAATGTCCTCCGTGCCCCAGTAGGAGTCTCCAGAGGTTGCCATAACTTCCAGGCACAGGCGCACACATGTAGGCAGACATGCACAAGTGCACACACAAACAAAAAAAAATTGTAAAAATACCCTCCCAAAGAAAGTATGCTTTCTACAGGAGCACTATTAGTTTTTAACTTGTGCAATTTTAATCAAATTATATGTGAGCTTTAATGTATTCGTCAAGATTTAATTGAGCAACAGCCCCCATCTTTGAGCAGTGTCAGTGAAGCAGTGTGTAATCCAGGTTATGAGCTCCAGGACTTCTTGCATTGACACAGAGGATGTCACGGCACAAGCCTCTTGGACTATGCACAAGTGCATGCTATCTGATAGACAACCCAGACAGGATGCTGGAAGATCCATGACTGAAACTCCCAGTGTTGTTGTTGTTATTTTAAAGATAGATTGTCTGCCATGCAGGAATCCAATTCCAGTCAGGACCGTAAGGGAAGGTGGGGTTAAGCCTTCCCTACCGTGCCATTTTCCCAATCTAAAATGGCCATTCTATGGCATACCAGATCAGAGCAGTGATCAGACCAGTGGTCTGTCTAGACCAGCCTTCTGTTTGACACAGTGACCAACCAGTTGGTCTTAGGACCAGTGTAGAGTGCACAGCAGCCAAGGCCTTCCTTGTCACATCTCCTGGCACTGGTTTTGAGAGGTTGACTTGTATCCAGTGCCTGGATACGACTGGAGTCTGGTAATCTTAGGTCTGAAGCCAGGGTTTGTATTCTATCTATCTATATGTTGCTGAAAGGTCATTTCAACCCACAAGGCTTGCTTCCCCTGACATTCCAGGATGATTTCAAATCCAGTTGGGTTAAGGCAGTTTACGATCATATTCATAGAATTGGTTTCTCACCCCAGCTACTTTTATCCTATGGATTTGAACAAGCCAAAGGGCTAATTAAACAAAGAGTTGAGGATATCGAACGACAATCTGATATCACTAAGGCTTCAAAACTCGGGGTATTGCTAAATATCAATTGAGTCGGATACATATCTGACTTCAATGGAGGGAAAGAACTCTAGAAGGGCATTTGCCCTAGCCAGATGTTCTGCCCTTCCATCTGCAGTTATTCAAGGCAGGTACAATAAAAACTCCTACCCTGAAAGGCTATGTTCATGCGCTTCATGCAAGTCAAATCAGTAGAGCATATGTTTTTCAGTTGCCCATTCTACAGAGAGGCTTGTCTTAAAATCATTACCCCATTAGTTGATAGGATACCTGGTCGCATTACTATGAACAAAGCAAGACTTCACTGGCTTGTATCAGATAAAAATGCAGAGATTACATGTTCCGTTGCTGAGTTCTGTGCATTGATTCTTAGACTGCAGGAGTCACATTTTAAAAATTTTTAAATTTGAATTTTATTCTGTAGATTATCTCTGTTTTGTCCTTCTTTTTCATACTATGTCTGTATTGTATGTTGGTCATAATACCGTAATAATAAAACTAAACTGAGAGGTTTACTGCCTTTGCATACGGAGGTTGTCTTCAGTCACAGTGGCCAGTAGCCTCATGGACCTCTATGACTCAATCTAATCCCCTTTTATGTAGAACAAGGTTTGAGTCCAGTGGCACCTATAAGACCAACAAAGTTTTATTCAAGGTATAAGCTTATCTGAAGAATTGTGCTTGCACACAAAAGCTTATACCTTGAATAAAACTTTGTTGGTCTTATAGGTGCCACTGGACTCAAAACTTTGTTCTGCTGCTTCAGACCAACACGGCTACCCCACCTGGATCTATCTTCATGGAAGGCACCGCTTTTATGTAGTATAGGATAGGTCCATCAAATGGCTTCAATGAGCCACTATTTGCATCCCAGCATCTTGCCTGGTTTGGCACTGGGAGTCGTGCCATGAGCCTTCCTCTGCAATACTACAAGGGATCGTGGCCTTGTGAAGTACAGATGCTTAAGGAGACAAATATCTTGGACAGCCCTGAGTGCATCCTCAAAAACATTATGGGAAGATTCATATAACCCTGGGTCTGTTTTTTATCTTTCACTTTACTTGCTTATTCTTTGCTCTTTAACCACCTTTGCACAGAGCTGCTGTATGTTTATGGCCCAGCATGGCTTTGTATGCCATAGTCATGGTAGGAGCTCTTTGATTCTGACTTTCCCCAGAGAAGCAAATTAAAGGGCCTTTTAATCCCTTTCAGCTCTAGGATGCTCGGTGCTCAAATACACAATTCCTGCCCTGCCAGGGGAAATACATCAAACTTGTGACTTCCTTGGGACAGATGCCCAGGGTCCAAATGAGCTTTCTCACATTTCTTTAATCCTTATATGCGTATGTTGGCACTTCAAACTTGCAACGTGAGCTGAGAACGACTTAGCAAGTGCTATTTCCTCACACAGCAGGATCGTGTACACGTTGGAAAGGATTCCTAAAACATGGCTCTTTCTGGCAAGTCAGACACATTACTCTCAAAGCGCATTCAGGCTTGCCTTTCTGGACAGAGGTCATTGCTAACAGCATGTGGGCCAAGGAAAGTGCCAAACAACCCTTGGCAACCCTATTAGTCCCTGAGCCGCTTGGAAGAATCCAAGATTTCCACCAGCCCCAGCATAACTGGCCGGCCTTCCTAAGTAGGGGATACAAACCGGTGAGGTAGGTGAACTGATCCTCATGTTGAAGATTTAGAGTTGCCAGCTTTCTTTGAAAATGCCATGTATTGCAGGTTCATCTGGCCCAGTAATGTCTACTGCGCCCTCCGGCAGTTCTCTGGAATCTCAAGCCCAGGCCGCTTTCCTAGGACCTGCTATGCAAGGTCTTTTAAATGGAGGTGATGGGGACTGACCTAGAGACTTTATGCATGCAAGGCAGGTGCTCTGCCACTGAGTGAGTGAAGCCTTTTTCCTAACACTTCCAAGCCAGGAAACATTTCACCTGCTGAATTTCTGCCTTCCCTACAGGTTTTAAAGCCATGGGAATGTCATCGGGGTGGAGCATTCCAATCCTGTACAGAATGTGATTGATTCAGTACCCAGGCAAGCCTGATCTCGTCAGATCTTGGAAGCTAAGCAGGGCCAACCCTGACAAGTACTTGGAAGGGAGACCTCCAAGGAATACCGGGGCTGGGACACAGAGGCATACAATAGCGAGCCACCTCCCCAAAATGTCCAAGCCTCATTAGGGGTCACCAGAAGTCAACCATGACTTCCAGGCATGCACACACACACAAATACAAAAAAAGAGAGAATGTGATTGATTCAGTTAAATAGTGGTCTTCAGTAAAAAAAAAAAATAGGTTGTGCTTCCAGTCATTCTTTTCTGCTCGACAAAATATTCTGTTATGTGCATTCTTAATGGGTGCATTTTCATGTTTTTCATTTCTATGCTATGTATAGAGGCTTATCCAATTCATAGGAGAAGTTGTTCTTACTAACTAATTTCTGTTAGGAGGAAAGACTAACTGAAATATATTCCTTGAACTATTCATGCTGGTTATTGTATATTACCTTGGAATGACTTCTGGAGAGGTGGTATGAGGCAGGCTGAACTTCCTGTTACCTGCTTTGCTTGAACCTTTATCTATTTTTATTTATTTTATTTATTTTTGTATTTATACCCCGCCCTACCCCGCGAACAGGCTCAGGGCGACTTAAAAGAGGACAAAATACGCCCATACATAAAACAGGGTAAAAACAGTAAAAAACAGTAAAAACCAACAAATATTACAGTAAAGTGCTCAAATTTAGACAAGATGGTTGTTCATTTGAGGTAGGTGGTTTTTCATGGAGGTTGGTACTGTCCAGAAGATGTTAAACTGTCTAGTCCAGAGGTACCTGCCCAGCACTGTATTGTGGCCAGATCTTCCATAGGGCCGTCTCCTTACTCCATTTGCTGCCAGCACTGTTGGTAGCGGTGGCAGTGATAGTGATAATGGTAGTGGCGGCTCCTACATAAATGCCTGGTGGAAGAGCTCCGTCTTTCAGGCCCTGCGGAACTGTACTAGGTCCCGCAGGGCCCTGATCTCCTCCGGGAGCTCATTCCACCAGGTAGGCGCCGCCACTGAGAAGGACCTGGCCCTGGTTGCAGCAAGCTTTGCCTCCCTGGGTCCTGGAATCACCAGGCGATGTTGCGTCCCAGACTGAAGTGCTCTTAGGGGTCTATGTAGGGAAAGGCAGCCCCTCAGGTATGTCGGACCCTGGCCATATAGGGCTTTAAAGGTAAGCACCAGCACTTTGAAGCGGATCCGGTATGCTATTGGCAGCCAGTGCAGTGCTTTCAGCCCAGGCCGGATGTGCTCCCCCTTGGGGAGACCCATCATTAGCCTGGCCACCGCATTCTGTACCAGCCGCAGCTTCCAGATCTGCAACGAAGGCAGCCCCGTGTAGAGAGCGTTACAGTAATCTAGCCTCGAGATGACAGTCACATGGATCACTGGGTATATGAACAGCTAGCACTATTAGAGGTAATAAGGAAGAGGGTACAGCCAGGATGTTAAAAAAGTGGAAAGTCTGACAATACCTGGGCAGTCCATGTGAACTCAAGTAACCAGCACAACATAATATTTAGAGAAAGATGCTTAAAGTCTCTAAAATTCCAGAGAGGTAGCTATGTTAATCTGTTGCAGTAAAATTAAATGGGTGTGCTGTGGCACTTTAAAGACTGAAACAATTTATTCTAGCATGAGCTTTCCTGAGACAGAACTCACTTCATCAGATGTATGAAATGTCCAGTATCACTCTCTGTAACAACACAAAAGAATCTTGTGGCTCCTTAAAAACTAGTGAAAACCATACACGCTGAAGCAGATGTGTGAAGTATTAGGGTTAGATATATGCATGTCCGTACAGACAGAAGGAGAGTGAGATGGGGCTTATTTATTGCAAAATGAGGCTAGAAGGCCAAGCAGTCCAAGAGAGAGGCGAGTTACATGACTCTGCAGAGGACAAAAGAAGACAATAGCTAGCATGAGTAAAAGGACCTATAAATATGCATGCAATGCTAAACTGGCCAGTAACCTCTAATAAGGAACAGTTGTTTCCCCTAGTGAGGTAACCACTTCTAGTTCCTGGTAGTGGTCAGCTCTGCATGTAGGGTTGCCAAATCTGGGCTGGGAAATTCCGGAAGATTTGGGGGCAGAGCCTGGGGAGGGCAGAGTTTGGGAAGGGGCCTCAGCAGGGCATGCTGCCATAGAGTCTACCCTCCAAAGCTGCCATGTTTTCTGTTGTCTGGATATCAGTTGTAATTCTGGGAGATCTGCAGGCCCCACCTGGAGGTTGGTAAGCGTGTCTGCATACCAATTCCAACTCAGCAGCTTCATGCCTTGGAAACGTCTTTTCTGAAATAAGATGACTTCTAAATCTGTTGAATGTGGAAGGAGGTCAAAAGGCTCTCTAGCTTCTTTCTGAGCAGTTCCTTTTTTTTTTTGTATTTGTGTCCGTTATTTATTTCTTTTTATTGAGTGCGATGTTGTGGTTAGAGTGCTGGTGTAGAGCTGGGAAGAGCTGTGTTCAAATCCCCACATTACCGTGTAGTTCATTGGGTAGTCTTGGAAGAGTCACCATCTCTCAGCCTAGTCTTCTTCTCAGGCAGTTATTAGGATAAAATGATGGGGCATGTCTCCTGGGAGAAGATGGTAATAAATGTAAGTGAGGGTCATAGCTGCAACATGTTCTTAAGGAATTAAGTGCATCAGTGTGGTGTAGTGGTTAAGAGCAGTGGACTCTAATCTGGAGAACCAAGTTTGATTCCCCACTCCTCCTCCACATGAAGCTTGCTGGGTGACCTTGGGCCAGCCACAGTTCTCTCAGAGCTCTCTCAGCCCCATCTGCCTCACAGGGTGTCTGTTGTGGAAGGGAAGGTGAGACTCCTTTGGGTAGGAAGGGTGGGGTATAAAACCAACTCTTCTTCCTCTTCCTCCTCCTCTTCCTCTTCTTCTTCTTCTTCTTCTTCAGCATCTGTGACCAAGAGAGTTTAGGAAAGCATAAAGTCTTTTCTCCTTCCCCTCCCCCCTTGCTGTGTTCCACAGTGTGTAACAGGAATGCTTTAACATCTTCAGCAGAGACAGAAATTCCTGACTTAGATGGAAACGTTAATGTCAGTTATAGTGCAGGAACAGCAGAAGAAGCGTTCTATAAATATTTTGGATATATATTTGGAACCACCTTGTGACGTTTTGGTATGTTCCATAAGATCTGATGCTCTCATTCCGGCAAAGATGTAGATGTTTCTTTTAACAATATCTGCTTTCATCACAGTATAAATAGGCATTTGGCCTGTATAGCTAAAACTCAGGGCTAGCTTAACTATAATGCCAACTGTGCCGTGGTACAGACTAGTGCAGTGTAACAGTAACAGCCTCCCGGATCTCAGCTATATGAGACTTCACTGTAGACCTGTGAAGGAGGGAAGGGGGCTATGGCTCAGTGATACAGAATCTGCCTTGCATGCAGAGGGTCCCAGGTTCAGTCTCCAGCTAAAGAATCAAGTACTAGTCAATGTGATCAAGTACTAGTTAATATGAACAGGGGTCTTTTCATAGAAAAACAGCTGCAGGAGCTCATTAGCATATGGTATGCTAATGAGCTATTAGGCTATTAGCATATGCCACACCCCCTGACATCACCGGAAGTGATGTCAGAAGGGGAAGCAAAAGGGGGAGGCATCTTCAAAAGCCTCCCCTCCCCTTCCCCAGCTGGTCTGGGTGGGGAGCTAAGAGAGAAGGGGTTTAAAGTTTAAACTCCTTCTCATGAGAGTTGGGCCACAGAAGGAGGAAAGAGGGAAGGAAAGAGAGAGAGCAGAGAGAAGGAAAGAAGGAAGGAAAGAGGGAAAGAAAGAGAGGGAAGAAGGAGGGAAACAGGGAAAGGAGGAAAAAGAGAAGAGAAGAAGGTGGGAAAGAAAGAAAGAGAGAAGAGAAGAAGGAGGGAAAGAGGAAAAAAAGAGAAGGAAAGGAGGGAATGAAAGAAATTTGGCGGCAATTCGGCCCCATTATATTCGATGGGCCATTGAAGTCAATGGTGAAAACATAGGGTATATTCTGGGGACTGGAGGAGGGGGTTTGAGGGAGAGGCTCCAAACTCACAGGATAGCTGATGGAGCCTCTCCCCAAGATACCCACCAAGTTTCAAGTACATTGGACAAGGGAGTCCAATTCTATGGGCCCCCAAACAGGTTGCCCCTATTCCCTCTATTGTTCTCTATGGAGGGAAAAAAAGTTAATTTTTTCCCACCATAGAGAACAATGGAGGGAATAGGGGCAACCTGTTTAGGGGCCACAGAATTGGACCCCCTGTTCCAATGTTATTGAAACTTGGTGGGTATCTTGAGGAAAGGCTCCATCAGCTACCCTGTGAGTTTGGAGCCTCTCCCTCAAACCCCCTCCCCTCCAGCCCCCAGAATATACCCTATGTTTTTACCATTGACTTCAATGGCCCATAGGATATAATAGAGCTGAAATTGACATTCGGCTGCCTGAAAGACTCCCCGGGACGCCGGCTAGGGGCGGGGCTTGGCTCCTGAGCTCCCGGAGCTGCGCTCCGGTGCACTCCCCCCCCAAAAAGACCCCTGAATATGAACGACCTGCACCTGAGACTCTGGAAGCCTTCTGCCTTCCAGGGGAGACAGTGCTGACCTTGATAGACTAGTGGTCTCACTCAATATAAGGCAGCTTCATGCAAGCTCAAAGGGCAGGATGGTCATGCTCCTTGGTGTCTTCTATGCAGCAAGGGATCCTAGTTTTAGCTGGGTCTGAGCTCTCTGTCTCTCTCACACACACAAATTTCAAGAAAGCCCAAATCCAGTGCAGAGAATCAATTGTGCAAGTCAGTACAATATATATAGACTTATTTTGCCAGCATCTCTTCAACTGGCTAGATTAAGAACCTTCTCCCTAATAAGTTAGCTTTCAGTGTGTTTTGTAGGGGAGCACGGTAGCATGTTGACACCCCCTTGCCAGGCTCACCCCTCACTATCTAAAGTGGTACAGTAAAGAGACCGTCCAAATAAAAGAGTGAGAAGGTTTCCTGGCTCTATATCGCACTTTTAAAAATCTCTTCCTCCAGGAAGCTCAGAGCAGCATACGTTGTTCTCCCTTTTCCATTTTATCCTCACAGTAATGCTATAAAAAAGAGTAAGCCACTTCTCCCCAGTTATAGTCCAGCACTCTGACCAATATACCGCACTGTCTGTCTGCCCCACTGTTCTTGTGCAACAGCTATACCAATTGCCATGTAACTCCTTATTGAGGGGAAGTCGTTGAATCCAGCCTGCAGTCTATGGTACAATATAGGTCTTTCTTGCCGTTCTGTAGAGTAAACCAAAGATAGCAAAATCCAGGATGCTCAAGTGCTCCTCTCTGTAGTTTGTTCACGGAAATATTAAGCAGCATTCAGAATGAAGGACACAACACTTGTTGCTTTTATTTCTAATAATGAGTGTGTGGAACACCTGGCGATCAAGCTATTAGCTCAGTGGCTAGATTTTCCTCTGCCCCCATCATTTAAAATCCCAGCGCTGATGAGGTCACTGAGCATCGGATCATTAAAGTTAGGAAATGTTAATTACTCCCTATCAAAGCCACATGACCTTTCGTAGATACTCCCAGGGATGGGTGCTGAGTAAATGCACAGAATAATGAGAAATGGCCTTTTCCTGCAGGACAGCAGCTCAGTGCTCTTCTGTTCCACAACATTCCTCCTTTCTTTTCCTTCGCTCTGTTTTTCAACTTGTGCGTTACAACTCTGAGCTAATACCTATCAGAAACTGTACAAATAGGTGAAAAATTGTAATTAATTTACATCGAATCATACTGTTCTGCAAGATATTATATTCAAATCAGTTGTGTAGTGTCGGCTGGTGATCTGGAATACCCAGGTTCAGACTGGCATTCTGCCATCCAAGCTTGCTGGATGACCTTGTATCAATCACTGTCTTGTCCTAACCTCCATCACAGGGCTGTTGTTGGGGGGAAGTGAGGAAGAAAGAACTAGGCTGCAATCATACGCACAATTAGACACAGGCTAATCAGTTTCAGTTTATTTCTATTACAGTCCTTAGACCAGATATGCTTACAGATATGTGTGTGTGTATATATATATGTGTAAATTACAGATAAAACATTCCAGAAAGTTTAAAAACTAATATACTGATTTTAAATATAAAATAAAACGCTTCCAAGTAAAATGCATCGGAGACTACCATAAGGGCCAATCTGCATTTAGCATTTTTACCAAACCCACACTGGAACAGAAAAAGATGCAGTTCAAAACCACATTCCACTATCCCGGGCCAACACTGTGCTGACTGCAGAGTCACCTCCGAATGGCCATAAAACAGCCATCAGTCTATGCAGACAGCCACCATTAAACCAGAGATCAAACGAAGTGAAAGCAGCATGCAGTCTGGACACTGCCATGAAATGCGACACTCGGTCAAAGTGAAAGGGGCATGCAATGTAGATGGGAATTTCTGTTCCAGTGTGGATTTGGTAAGACAGAGGAGCAAATGCTAGATGCAGCTTGGGCTTAAAAGTTACACTTACAACTAACCGCTAAACAATTTCCATGACCTAAGTATCACCTTACAAAACCTGGCTACTTGATGAGTAATCTTGGCACAATTAGACCCGACATAGGTGCGAATGCTGGGTGGATTTAAAGGGCGCGATCAGACAACAATATCCGGGAAGCGCCTTGCGGCCATTGGCAACCCATTCTGCTCCGCCGCAGAAGCTGAGTTTAAAGACACCAGAGGAAATCCGATAGGAAACGGGTTGCGACAGGCCACGGACAGACTTTCCCGTGTCTGATCGCTCCAGCACGCTCTCATGGCGTCAGGATGGTCTGATCAGGCCCCCTTCACAGTGTGCGCATCATCGCAAACTCCATAGGGAGCCCTCGGGGCGAAGGTGCGATTCATCAGTCCCTCAGTTAAGCGCATAGGGGGGAAACGGCACCAAAAACCCCGACTCACCAGCAGTTGCATCTGATCATGCACTGACGGACTGTGCCCGCAGCTTCAAAGGGAGGTGTGATCATGCAACTGCAGGTCAAATTCCTCTGGAGGAAATAGCCTTGTTTCCACCCTGTTTTTTCTGTCCCGTGTGACCGCAACCCTATTGATGCTGTGCTAAGCTCTTTGGAGAAAAGATGGGATAAAAAATGTGTCACAGAGATTCATTAACCTTTTTTATTTACCATACCAGTAATTCTTGACATCCACAAGACACTTCTGTGTGTAAGAAAAGGGGTTTTTAGGATGGCCATATTCCAGCTGGCCAATACTGGACCCATGGCATTGTATACGATGCACATTGTTTGCTGACAGAGATGCACAATTTTAATTATTTTAAAAATTCTCTAGCCCCTGAAAATCTAGCAACGTGAGGCTAAGATAGCAGTGGTATTCTGCCCCCATCGTTTAGTAAGGATCAAGCCTGATCCTTCTGGCTTCCATTGTTGCAGTCAACAAGGAAAGCTGTTGCTGTGATTGACATGCTAGCCACATCTCTCCTCTAGGAAGCTATCCTGTCCTCTGAAGAAGAACGGCTGAGCAAATCTAAACCTGAGAAGATGGTCAAATGAAAAGAGGTGGTTTCTGTGATTCTTCCCCAACTTTTTGTGATGGTTGCCAGGAGCAGACACAAAGCAAACTGATAGACGATGCTACGACTACGAGTGTGTTTGATTTGCATAATTAACAAACAATGTGCAGAATATGCAAATAAGGCTGCCTGGAATTTGGGGGAGAACTGGAATATTGCAACCCAATCTACCAGAAGCTTGCCTTTCCCTTAACAGCCATTCATGCTTCCTTCGGGCGGCCTGTCTCAGCTTGAAAACCCAAGGTTTTATGGCACAGTATAACTCAGCCTGATTCACTGCTGTTTTATTTCTGACATTTTGCTCCCAGGAAAGTATTTGCGACATTAAGAAAGCTCGCTGTGCATCTTCAACTCAGTGGCAAACTGGGTGCTTTTCATTCCTCCATCTAATTTTCCACCTGCAGAATCTAATCTCAGTGCAGTGTTGGGGGGGGGGCACAGAACCTAAAATGGGCTCCATTGTCTGGATACAACAGGACAGGTTGCTCATAAATCGCAATTCATTTGGCTTTCGTGGGGCCGAATTTGGCATAGCTGGCTGACAAACCTACCACTGCATGCAGGGACAAGGACTGCATCTCTGAGGCCTGGGATAGGGGCACTGGCAGGGATTTTCCACCGCAACTTGGCATTAAGTACACAGTTTTAAAAAGAAAGAAGAAAGAGAGGGGAGAGCGAGCGAGAGTGTGAGATTCGTCATGGTTCAGAATTAATCCCAGCAGCTTGAAATAGAAGAGTCATCATCTGTGCTCACGGTGAGCTTGCTCCCCACTGGAAAATGATACAGCAGGATAAAAATTCCACTCTGCTGCCAGATTTGTTGAAGGCAGCTTGCTAATGTTTTTCTCAAGTTGTTAATTACTCAGATTCGTGTTACAGAGAGAGAAAGAGAGGGAGAAATAAGTCTTCTTGGAGGGGGGGAGAGATGAATTTTAAACCCCCGTGCTCAATTCTGGCTCCAGGGTGCTGGGGCTCTGTCTCCCCCCACACACACACTGTGATGAGAGAAGGGAATTGGGCTGCCTCTGGTCTGTCGCACGCAAACGCATAGGCCAGGCAAGGCCAGGCGTGCAAAAGAGGAGGGAAGCAAGGAATTTGGGCTGCTCTCGTCCACTTTCTGTTCTACCTTTGGTACGCTGACTGATTTGATTTGCGTTGATACAATCCCCCAGTTCCATGGTATTGGAAGGGATGCAAATTAAGCATGGGGGGGGGTGCAAGGTAGAGATCTGTTGCTGCTTGGAAGAAGCCCAGTCAAGATGGATATACAGAACCAGTTCCAGTGGGGAATTGCTGCATCTCTTCTTGGCTAGCAATAGCCTCCCATTTGCCAGCCACTCCAGAAAGCATGGCTCTCCTTTCCCCCATCATTCCCTCCCTTATTCCCCAACCTCATTGTGACTCACACTAGGAGATTACAAGGAATGGAAGAGTCAGCTTTTCGGCCACAGCTGGAGAAGGAACATCAGGCCAAGAAGCTGAGAAATGGGGGGGGGGGGCTCGTAATTCCACATTAGGGAATCAACAAAGGTATTTCTTTTTTCAAGAAGAGAGACATTTTCTTATCAGCTGTGAATCGTATGAACCGAGGAAGCTGATGCAGGGAAAGAACTTGGGGGTCTCCTTCACCATCAATGGCCTGTCTTCTTTTTTACTATTTTCCATTATATTTTAATAAGGGATCTGATCTAACTTTTACGGGTCTCTCTAGAGCCAGTAAGAGCTGTGCAGGTTTTCTGAACGCTACGATCTGATGTCAAGATTCTCTTTATGTCAGGTAGCCTGATTCTGACTCTGAGAAGACTTCTGAACTTCTGTTAGTTCCATGGGCAAGAAAATTGCATCCAGTGTTGCCACTAGCAAGATTATACCTTCTGTGCCAGGGCTAAGTATTCATGCCTGGACTCTGCTGTCTTATCTCAATGTTATCCCCACAATTTTGACTCTCTTGCTTTTGGTGGGAGCTTTGTGTAGTGGTTAGGGTGCTGGGCGAGGACTCGGGAGACCCGATTTCAGATCCCCTCTCTGCTATGAAGCTGGCTGGGTGACTTCTGGGCACTCACATTCTTTCAGCTTAACGTCCTTCAGAAGGTTGTAGTGGGGGCATAGCAGTGGAGGAGAGACCAGCATATGCCACTCTGAGCTCCTTGGAAGAAGGGCGGGATGAAAATGTAGTATGAATGCAGTGAAAGGATGGAATAAAAAGTAGTTTCTCGACTGCAAGGTTAAGGGTGCAGTCACACAAGCCAGGAAAAATGGGGGAAGCTATTTCCTCTGGAGGAATTTGACCTGCAGTTGCAAGATCACACCTCCCTTTGAAGCTGTGGGCGCAGTCCATCAGTGCATGATCAGTTGCAACTGCTGGTGAGTTGGGGTTTTTTGGTGCCGTTTCCCCCCCATGCGCTTAAACGAGGAATTGATGAACCGCACCTCCACACCGAGGGCTCCCTATGGAGTTTGCGATGATGCACATACTGCGAAAGGGAAAAAATTAACGGCACAGAGTCAGGATGGCCTGATCAGACCATCCTGACACCATGAGAGCATGCTGGAGCGATCAGACACGGGAAAGTCCATCTGTGACCCATCACAATCCATTTACTACTGGATTTTCCCCAGTGTCTTTTAACTCCACTTCTGTGGTGGAGCAGAATGGGTTGCCGACAGCTGTGGGGCACGTCCCAGATGTTGTTGTCTGCTTGCGCCCTTTAAATCCAGCCAGCATTCGTGCCTATGTCAGGTCTAATTGTACGTATGATGGCAGCCTGCGTTTACTCACAGAGAGAGAGAGAGGGTTGTTTTACATTCACTTACAACTTACAGTTATATCCCATAATACTTTTTTGTATGTATGTTTTTCAAGGGGGTCGGCTTACATTCAGGGTCATCTTCCATTCAAATAAACACAAGTGCATTTGCTGGGCCATCTTTATGGTGGGCCTATTTTATAGGCTCTGAGCCTGAAGGTGTTAAAGAGCACAGCTCTTGACAGTAACAGTCAAAGTCTGAATAGGAAAGGGCCTTTGGCTTGTAAGCAAACTTAGAAGACGAGAGCCCTGCTGGAGGGGGGAGGGGGGAATCGTGGAGATCCTGTTCCATAAAGCCCTTAAACTCACATCTTTATCCATGCAATCAGTGAACGAGTGCTCCCATCTGTATTTCAGACTTGGAGAGAGAGAGAGCCCCGTAAGGCTGTGTGTTGAAAGAGAACGCTGTTAACAGTGAGTCCACAGGCAAGCTGCTGGACTGGGTAGTCTATACTGGATGTTATGCAGGAGTATAATTTAGGATGGGGGATAAGCTGTAAAACAGGGGTTCCCAACCTTTTTGAGCCTGTAGGATGGTGGGCGCAACTACAAAATGGCTGCCACAAAAGGCAGAACCAACCACAAAATGTCAGGGAGTGAGATCATGCCTAACTCCAATAGTAACTTCTTGACGTTTCAAGCAGAAAATGTATTTAATGGGATGTTTTTTAAAATGGACATACCGTTATTTCCTTGCATGCACATAGCCCCAGAAGGTCAAACCAGAACCAAAGGGTTGAAATTAAATCAGAAGAGTTTTTAGCTAAACATTAGGAAGAACTTCCTGACAGAGCGGTTCCTCGGGAAGTGATGGGCTCTCCTTCTTTGGAGGTTTTCAAACAGAGGCTAAATGGCCATCTGACAGCAATGCGGATTCTGTGAACTTAGGCAGATCATGAGAGGGAGGGCAGGAAGGGTTGCCTCAGTGCTTAGTTCTTGTAGCCCTTTTTTACCTGCCCAGGGAAACGCTGATTGCCACTTTGGGGTCAGGAAGCGATCCTGGAGGTCATCTTCTGGGCGTGGAAGAACGGTCACTGTGGGTGTGGAGGGGGAAGTATTTGTGAATTTCCTGCATTGTGCAGGGGGTTGGACTAGATGACCCTGGAGGTCCCTTCCAACTCTATGATTCTATGATTCTTCCTTCAGTTAGAGCAATGAAGATCTTTGTGCTGTGATGGCAGCTGCTGCAAAAGCAACTTTTTAAAAATCTGCACAGCCAGTCAGTTCCTCAACGGACCAGGAAACGTGTTGGCAGATCCCATGAGCCCCCTGTTAGGGTCCCCTGCTGTAAAAGGACAGCCTTACCAAGGGTTCCGTGCCTTTGAATACATTGTGTATGGAGCTGTCTTTGGACCCTTCCACAGGTCCAAATGATAGTGCCCAAGCTGTTAAATGAAGGAGTAGGTTTTTATACCCCACATTTCTCTACCTTCAGGCATCTCAAAGCGGCTTCTAATTGCCTTTCCCTCCTCTCCCTAGAACAGGCACCTTGTGAGGTAGGTCAGTGAGGCTGAGAGAGTTCTGAGAGAACTTGTGACTGACCCAAGGTCACCCAGCAGGCTTAATGTAGAGGAGTGGGGAATCAAACCTGGTTCTCCAGATTAGAGTCCAGTGCTCTTAACCATTACCCTATGCTGGGTCTCTGGGATATGCTACAATAAGCAGATTTTGCCAGTGCTCAGAGCTCTGCATTGGATTCCAGCTTTCCAGATACAGTTTGAAGTGCTAGTGCTGAGTTTTAAGGTCCTGAACAGAAGACACTTAAAGACGCTTCTTCTCTCGTACAAACTTGACTGGTAGTTGAGATCATCACCGGAGGCCCTTTTCCTGCTTCCTCGACTTTCCGAAGGGAATCAGGTGTCAGCTAAAGAGAGGGGAAATCTTTTCTGGGATCATTCCATTTATGGGTCTTCTCTCAGAGAGACATTTGTTCGGCACCAGCCAAAGCCCCTCTTATTTGTCTGAGCTCTTCGCAGCCGAATAAGTTGCCCCACTCCTCTCCTCACTTCTGTCTTCTTCTTTTTTTATCCTCAGCCATTGCGTTACAGGTTTTACTGCATGCTCCTAGAATTTGTATGTATCCCACTGTTTTGATTACTATTGTAACAGTCGCAGTTCCATTTTTATCTTTATTGTAATCTGCTTTACATTTTTGTCAGGTAGAAAGGCGGCGTATATGTTAGAGAGAGAGAGAAAGAGAGAGAAAGAGAGGAAGGAAGGAAAGAAGGAAGGAAGGAAGGAAGGAAGGAAGGAAGGAAGGAAGGAAGGAAGGAAGGAAGGAAGGAAGGAAGGAAAGAAGGAAGGAAGGAAAGAAGGAAGGAAGGAAGGAAGGAAGGAAGGAAGGAAGGAAGGAAGGAAGGAAGGAAGGAAAGAGAAAGAAAGAAAGAAAGAAAGAAAGAAAGAAAGAAAGAAAGAAAGAAAGAAAGAAAGAAAGAAAGAAATGTGGGAGGATGCCTATAGTGGTGTTCCTGCATTTTATGGATAATTTGACAAAAGAAAAAGAAATGCATAGGTTTTAAAGAGCTGGATAAAATTAAAAAATAGGCAAAAGCAAATGAGACATGGTTCTGTACCCCCTGTTATTTTACACAAACTGAATAAGCACTCTAAAGGGGCAAAACTCAGGTCTTTTGTTAAAGTAATGGAATGGTACTGACGCAGCAGCTGGAGACTGCTGATCATAACTGTTGATGTTGCTTGCTAATAGCCAATGGGATCCTTTTCTCCTCAACCATATTTCAGACAGCAGCTGTAAGGGCAGCTCATCCTTTCAAAGAGCTGGATGTTCTGATGTTTTAGTGTAGGATGTTCACTGCTGAGGAAACGCAACATCCCCACAATAGGGGGGCCTGGACTGTGTGCATCAAATAGATTGGCCCTGATGCACACAGGACTTCCTGATGGCACCTGGTATTTTTGGCCATTGTGTGACAGAGTGTTGGACTGGATGGGCCATTGGCCTGATCCAGTATGGCTTCTCTTATGTTCTTACGTACTAATGTGCACAAAACTGACCTCTGGAAATGCCTGTGTAATTACTGTTTCAAATTTTGGACATATTCAGTGCCCTATAGAAAGGTCACCCCAGTATAAATGGGAATATTGACAGAGTGAGCAATTCAAAACAGCACATGAGAGTGTGTTCTTCCATTAGGGTAAGAATAACTATTGGCAAAAGAGGGTCTCTTCCTGGATTATCATGCATTGAATAAAGCCTGCAGTCTGCACTCAGCATCCCTACTTATTAACACCAGCAATGCTGGAAGTGCTTTGTGATTCCGACATCTATATTAAAACTGGATTTGGGATCAGTTTATAACCTGATGTGGCTCAAGGAAAAAGATAGACTGTTGACTCTGTTCAGATGGATTTTGGATACTGTAAATGTCTCTTTGGGTTGCGCAATGCTCCTGCGATGTTTCCTCATCATGGGGAGGGTTCACTGTGTCAAAGTGCATAATTTTTAATGCGTAGTATTTTTGCTGTACATAAAAATCTGGTCCATGTATTTATGATGATTTCTGATGACACATCATTTGAATGGCAAAGCTGCTGTGTCAGATAACTGAACAAAAGAGATGATGCTAACCTCTAATGCTCAGTCATATTCTAAAACAAAATATGAGTTTGACACATGTGGTAAACATATAATCCTTTCCCCTCACTAACATCAACCTGAATGATTGCTTTTTAAAAAATGAATTTGGGTTTTTAAAATTTGATTTTGCAGTCTTGTTATGTTTGCTTTCTATTAACATTTGAATAAGCCTGTTTGCCTAGTGTGCTCACTGACAGAATTTTAAATTCTCACTGTACATGTATTGACATACAAGTCAGATTTTGAAAGACATAACCTTCAAGGTACGGTAGTACTAACAGTACAAAATAGTAACAATGACACTGCAGATCTTCGACTGGGGTAAGCACTTGAACAATTCTAATTATGAAAATTTTAGGTTCTTCCTCCTCCAACTTGGTCATGAGCAGAGTAGCAAGGTTCTCCCTCTTCCTATTTATGCTAACAACAATCTGAAATACATGAAGTGGAGAGAGAATTACTAGCCCAATGTCATTCTGGCTGCTGTTCTAAGAATACTTCCTTGGGAGTAAGCCCAATCAAATAAAATGAGGCTTACCTCTGAGTAGATCTCCTTCAGAGAACTTCATTGTAGGGTAGGGGTTTGAATCCAGTTCTCCTCATACAATGAAACCTGCTGGAGAAAATCTGTTTTGCAGTTCTGAGCCCTCAACCAGTGGACTTCCACAGGAAAATAAAGCTACCACTTAACATTTCAGAAGTCTGCGACTGCAAATAATTTCATTCAGCAGTATCAGTTCCTCACACTAAGACTTGGAAAGTATTTGCGCATGTGGTACATTTGCTCTCAGTTACACTGCACCATGGTATTTTTTGTTTTAAAAAATGTACATAAGCAGTTGTTCTGAATTCATATTTCATTCATAAGAATGAAAATGACTGGAAATTTAAAAGCTTAGATGACCTCGATGACCCAGGCTATCCTGTTTGCATCAGATCTCAGAAGCTAAGTAGGGTAAGCCTTGGTTAGTATTTGGATGGGAGACCACCAAGGAATTCCAGGGTCACTACCCAGGGGCAGGCAATGGCAAACTACCTCTGTTAGTCCCTTGCCTTGAAAACCCTATGAGGTTGCCATAAGTCAGCTGTGACTTGACAGCACTTGCACCCTTTTCAGAGGCAGCCCATCCATTAGATGGGCCTTGGGTGCCAGTTTCCTAGGGTGCCAGTTAGAGGAGCACCAAGCTAGCCCTCCCACAGCTGCAGTATGTGGCACTGCACCAAGGCACATGGTTTGTGGATGAGGCCTTCCCCCGTCACCATGTCTGGCAGGTATGGTGGAGCCCCAGCACTGCCACACTGTGCTGAGCCACCCAGGCAGGGTCAGTGTCAGATGTGCAGTAAACCACAGCCCTGGCTCCAGTGAGGCTGGCCTGAATGGGGGCGGCTTCCCTTTGAGGGGTGGAGCAAAGTCATCAGCCAAACCTCCTTGAGCTGGCCCTCACCATTCGCATCCGCTTCTGCCACCAAATAGAGGAGTGGCCCCGAGATACCACGTGTGAGAGTTCAACAGCACAGCTCAGATCCTTGGACAGCAAGCCAAGTTGGGTTAAGGGTCTCATCTATCGAACAAATTCATAAACGTTACAGAGAAAAAGAATTTATCCCCCCCCCCTTGGCACTGGGTTGTTTGTTCAGGTTTTGTGTTTTCTGGGAGCCAGAGACTGTTTACTGTGCACATCGTGAACGATGTTGAGAAAGTAATGTCATGCCTTATGGGTTTACTCAGATAAGACAAATATTTAATCAGCGATGCAAACGTGTTAATTGAATGCTGACCCCTTTATCCCAAACAATGACAAGAATGTCTTCTTTAATAATTGAATAATTCGATTCTGCATCATTTACTTTGGGGCTTTCCCAACATTGCAAGCTGTGTGCTGATACCGTGGCTGGCTCCTGGAGGAGAATTTTGCAGCTAACACTTAACGCACTTTCAGCGAGAGGCAAGTCTTTCATGCCAGGCCAGTGGTAGCCAAAAAGAGCAGATGGCTTGTACGAGTCTTAAGGCTGAGTCACCAGCAACATGTTAGGGAGGCTCAGTGGAAATCCTAGTCATAAGAAGCTTTCGAAGCAAGAGAAGGGCCTCTTTAAATGTATAATTTTCATTTAAGAATTCAATAACAATACAAGGTAAGTACAATAGATGTCTGCTGATAAAGTACAGAAATAGGTTAGCAAAAACATTAATGCTTAACTATGTCCAGGCTGAAGATGCCAGGGAACTGTATTACACATCTCTTAAGGCAACAATCATATAATAAATACATATCTTTACAGGCAGATTTTAAATCAGTGTTCTGAAAGTAACTTCAGATATTATCTTAGATCTAAGCCAAATAATGTTTCAGGTTCAAGTTTCAAAGTCTGGCAGCTGCACTTTTTCTCTTTGGCATGGTCAATGGCCTCCTACCAGAAGTTTAAGCAAGGCTACCAGGCTTTGCCATGCTACAGCTGAGTACCAGGCCAACGCAATCAAAACTGTACAATTGCCCGGGATAAAGTCCTAGAAGGAGGGCACTGGCCTGGCTTGCATCATAGCTGGGCAATGAGGACAACTGTGGCCAGTTCCACTTCAGCATAAGTTTGATTGCTGAGGAGAAGTCACAACTGTTCATCAGAATTGCATCTCCCTTGGCAGGTTTTCTTTCTGGCCAGGTGCCAGTTTTCAATGTTGTTGGGTGTGTTTGTTTGTTTTTTTAAATCTGGTGCTGAGCAGGTGTCTTTTGGGGGGGAGCGCACTGGAGCACTGCTCCAGGAGCTCTGCAGTGACAACAAATGGCGGTGGTGGCAAGCCCCGCCCCCTGCCGGCGTCCCAGGGGGTGAGTGAACAGCCCCCCCGCCAGCGTCCCCGGGCCACGCAGGAGCGCTGCGACCTGGGAGACATGCAAACAGCCCCCCCGCTGGCATCCCCGGGCCGCGCAGAAGCACTGTGGCTTGGGGGATGCCAGGAGTGCACCACCATCATGTCCCCCGGGACCGTGCAGGAGCACTGCAGCTCAGGGGAGGCTGGAGAGCCCCGCTGCCACATTCCCCACGTCCGTGCAGGAATGCTGCAGCTCGGGGGATGCCAAGAGAGCCCTGCCGCCGCGTTCCCTGGGCCCCACCAAAGCGGTAAGTTAGGGATCCGCGGGGGTGGGGGTGGCGGGGTTTGATGGGGGGTGGTAGGAGAGCCTCCCTCCCTCCATCCATCTCTTTGCCATCTTTCCCTCCTTTCCTTTCCTTTCTTTCTTTCTCTCTTTCTCTCTCTTCCTCTTTCCTCTCTTTCCTTTCTTTCTCTCTTTCCTTTCTTCCTTCCTCTCTCTTTCCCCTCCTCTCTTCCTCTCTTCTTTCTCCTCTTTCCTCCTTCTTCTTCTCTTCTCTCTTTCTTTCTCCATTCCCTCCTTTCCTTCTCTCCCTTTTCCCTCCTCTTCCCTCTCTTTCTTCTCCCTTCTTCTCTTTCTCTTTCCCTTTCCCTTTTCCCTTCTCTCTCTTATTCTCTCTACTCTCTCCTCTCTCTTCCTTCCCTCTTTCCTCCTTCTGTGGCCCAACCCCCTTCTCTCTTCGCTCCCCACCCAGGCCAGCTGGGGAAGGGAAGGGGAGGCTTTTGAAGATGCCTGCCTCCCTGTTGCTTCCCCTTCTGACATCACTTCCAGTGATGTAAGGGGCGTGGCATATGCTAATAACCTAGTAGCTCATTAGCATACCATATGCTAATGAGCTCCTGCAGGTCTTTTCTATGAAAAGACCCCTGTTGAGTACCTGAAAAATATTGGGGATTCCCCACAACTTCCTTGCATGAGCTGGTAAAGATGCTTATAGACCTGATGTTGAGGACCCTCTGGGCATTTAGTACTTGACTGATAGGAATGCCTCAGCTGAAGCCTTACTATCAGCAGTAGCTCAGGAGTTCATGGCTGCCTTTTTTTTAGTATGTGTGTGTGTGTGTTGTGTATGTGTGCTTGCATGCCTGAAAGTCATGGTGACTTCTGGTGATCCCTAGTGAGGTTTGGACATTTCAGAGAGGTGGCTTGCTATTGCTTGCCCCGGTATTCCTTGGAGGTCGCCCTTCCAACTACTTGCCAGGGTCGACCCTGCTTAGCTTCTGAGATCTGATGAGATTGGGCTTGCCTGGGCTGTCCAGGTCAGGACCAGGCTGCCTTAATAGCCATGGGGACTATCCTATATTCTAGGGCTTTCGTTCCAGTTTGTGTTTTGAATTGTTCCACATACCAGTGTTGGGGTCAACAGTCCCTTTATCACAGACAGATCCCATTGCTGTCTGCTAAGCTTTTAACTGAAAACAACCTTGAACCTCTGCAGGGGTAGGACATCTATTGAGTTGTTCTGCCCCCAGAAGTTGATGCTCCACATGGTTTCCTAAAAACTGTAGGGGATTTTGCTGCTGCCACAACTGATGGCCATTGGTGTACACCATATTGAAGGCAGGGCCGGCTCGAGGTGGCTCTGCGCCCTAGGCAGGCACAGATGCCAACCTCCAGGCAGGGCCTGGAGACCCCACCATGCTGCCCCTGCCTCTTTCCCCCCTGAGGGCACCTGCCGCCGCCACCTCCCCGCCACTGCTGCCAAGAGCACCTGGCCGGGGCACAGGAGGTGGCGGTGAGACGGGGACTGTCCAATTTCTCCCAATGGTCTTCATGTCTGAGCAGAGAATTCTCCCAGTTCCTAGTCCAACATTCCATCCACTACACTGGCTCTCATGCTTACGTCCTAGCAGCCTCCCACCTGATAAGGTCTGCACCTGCTTAACTTCAGGAGTTTCAGAATCCCTATTTCATACAGTCAGCTGCATGAAGAATTTGACAGGAAGTGATCATAGGAGACAGGGGAACCAATCTCCCATTGATTGATTGATTTGCTTAAAAGCTGCTGGTGGGTGGGAGCAATTTCTATTAGGACTGTTAGTGGGGTTGTACATTCTTCCCCCCTTTAGTACTTCCCTTTAGTATTTCCCAAGAGCAAATCGTACACATACACCCAAGCTGGTCTTTACTCCAAGGGGAAAATACACAAAATTTCTGTAGCAGAATCCATATGGTCTGAAAATGTCCAAAGCCTCTTTGTTTCTCCAACCATTTATCAAGGATGTGTGTAGTCATCCTAGATCCAAACACAAGCACAGAAGCCAGTTCTTGGCATCAAGTTCAGCTTCAGATGGACCTCCCTCCCTCCCTCCCTCCCTCCCTCCCTCCCTCCCTCCCTCCCTCTCTCTTTCTTTCTTTCTTTCTTTCTTTCTTTCTTTCTTTCTTTCTTTCTTTCTTTCTTTCTTTCTTTCTTTCTTTCTTTCTTTCTTTCTTTCTTGTTTCCTTATGAAATGATAGGTTTGGAAGTCTGTAGGTAAAATGACAGAAGCCAGAAAGGTCTGAGCAGTATTTCCAATGGTTTAGACTCTGCATAGCTCTCAGCCCTTCTCACAGGATCAGAGCAAATTGTGCAAATGTATTCAAATTAGCTTCATTTGCTTAATTTACATCTGTTGCAGAATTTGGGTTGGCTAGGTATAGATATATATATTTGTACATAGTAAGCATAACAGGGGACAGAAAGAATGTTTGGTTTGGTTTGGGCTAAAAAGGCATGTGCAGTTCTGTTGTGGTGCTCAGAGAGAGGGTTGGATCAGAAGGGCCTGGATTTACTTAGCTTTGGAACCAACACTGCTTAGGTCAGAGGTAGCCAGTGTAAGGCCTAAGATTCTGGCCAGCGAAAGCTTGCCCCAGGGCCTGCACAGTCCCACACTGCCCCCATGTGGCAATTTGTCCATGACCCAGCATTCTAGGAGGGAAAGGGGAGTTCTTGAAACCTGTGAGTTGTTTTATTTATTTATTATTTTAAACAGTTATTAGATGCCTTTCTACTTTATGGAACTTAAGGCAGTTTACAATACATAAAAGACCATGAATTAAAATCACATTTTAAAACTACTGATACACAGAAGAACCATAAAATATCATTCTAAATAAAACCATATTCAGCTTCCTCCTGAAGATGGAGAGGGGACCAGGCGAACCTCCTGGGGGAGGCTGTTCAATCATTTTGGAGTTGCTACTGAAGAGACCCTCTCTCTTACACCCACCAGGTGAGCTTCTTTGGTCAATGGGCCAATCAAGAGGACCTCTCCCTGTGATCTTAATTCCCGGGCAGGAATGTAGGGGGGGAGACTGTCCTTCTGATACCCCACTCCTGAGTCATGTAGGGCTTTAAAGAATAAAACCAGCACTTGTTTCTGATCTAGCTACTTACTGTGGCATCTGAATAATAGTTGCCTCCTTATAAATCATATGATGTTTATGAAGAAGTCTCCAAAACTTTCACCTCCCAAAGGAGCCAAACTTATAAACCTCGACATGAACTGCTAAGCAAACCTCGCTTCGAGTAGCTTGAGAAATGCAGAGGAGGGATGTTATCATTTACAGATCAATAAGGCAATGATCCTTAACGGAATTATCTGGAATAACCACTATTTTCTAGTTCAGTGCTTACAGATATTTATATAGATTAGAATCTGCATTCTCCCTAAATAACAAATCATGAACAAAAGCCAGGTTTAAGAAAATAAGCTGATGTCCCCATTAGAGATGTAAGATTTCCAGAAATGATACCATAGGGGGGAAATGTTAATTTCCTGGGGGGCAGGAATACAGAAATGTTTGAAAAATAGAAATATATGCAATACTTAGATTTTTCTATTAAATCTAAACTTATTTTACTATCTTAACAATTTAAAATACATTATTTATAACTTAGCTTATAAAATGGTACTATTTGGCATATTTATGGAATTGAAAAGTATAAACATTTTGGTTTTCTATAAGAAAAATAGGAAGTATACACAAATTTGAAAGAGAGTTGCAAACTGCCGTACCCTATGCTACTTCAGCATATATATCTTTTTTTTTTGCCATCTGAGAGGCAGAAAAGAAAGCTGAAGGTAGAAAATAAATTCTGTAGTTAAAAAAAAGAATGTATATTATTTGGGCATAACTATTTTCTTTTTTGTTAGTATTTGTGTGTGTGCACACACACATGCCTGGAAGTCATGGCTGACTTCTGGTGACCTCTAGTGGGGCTAGGAACCAAGGGCATTCAGAGAGGTGGCGTGCTGCCTGCCTCTGTACCCCAGCCCTGGTATTCCTTGGAGGTCTCCCATCCAAGTACTTGCCCGGGCTATCTAGGTCAGGGATTGGGCCTCAACATTTTCATACAATAGATAGGATCATTAAACACATAATAACATAGAAATTAATGTAAAAAGTAATTTTCATTTGAACAAAAATGTTATTGAAAATACGTTATGTTTTTTCTTTAGTATACATACGTCTTTATCTAATGTCTTATGTAAAAATTTTCATGCTACATATTTTGAGTAAAGCCTTGTCTTAAAAAACGTTTCACTTATTCCAAAGGAAAACAAAATCCACAGGAGTTTTTCACTGCTAGCCAGATTTCCCCTGTTTTTCCATCAGAAAAACTGGGAAAAGTCCTCTGTGTGGGGAGTGGTTTTGTTGCATATTTTTCCTGTTGTTTTTTTCCCTGCAGCTTCATATCGCTTGTTCTACTGCTGGATTCCTTTTCTTGCCCATATTTTCCCAGTCCCTGCACCACCCTAAGCAGTAAATATATCACCTGCATTTATGCACATCTGGTTTTGTAATTATTCTTTGATCTTGTCTACTGTTAGCATCCTTTAACTGAGCTTTTAAAAGCGTGTGGCGGACCTGCATTGTGAAAGGCATGCCAGTTCTATTCACATTCATTCATTCCACTGATTTAGTTTCCACGAACTGGTTAAAGGAACAATCTGTCCTCAGAGGACAGCATTTGACTGCTAGCTTGCATGCACACTGCTTAAATTTCCTTGATTTTAATGGGGTGCCTAATGATATGTAAAGCTCTTTCAGGAATCTATGGAAAAAACTAGCAGAGGTTGTGGAGTTCTAGGTAACTGTCTCCTGGAAAGGGGTCCATCCAGTCCAGTCCTGATAATCCATCAGTGGGTCTTCTAGGTCTCACACCCCATCCTTGCAATTTGAGGGATTTGTTAGCATTAACTTCTTTGGAGCAGAAATTGCACTGTGTAACTGGAGGTGCTGGGACTGCAACCTGCAGTCCCATATTAGTTTGCCTTATACCAAGCCAGACCAGTGGTCCACCTAGATTAGTGTTGTCTTCTCTGACCAGCTGTAACTTTCCAAGGTCTTCTCCAGCTTTCCTTCTTGAGTTCATCATTTTTAAAACTGGTGATGCTGGGGACTGAGCCAGGGACTTTGTGCATGCAAAGCACATACTGTACCAGAGAGCTGCAGCCCTTTCCCTCATGCATGCAAAATAGTGGTAGTGGTGGTGGTGGTAGTGGTATAGTTGTAATTGTTGGAAGAGCCTGTGTCTCAGCCTCCAAGAAACAAGTGACCAGAGAGTTGCAGAAAGACAGGCAAACACTCTGTTTTCTCTTCTGTCACTGAATCCTTTGATGTGCAGATTGCTACTCTTAGGGAAAACAACTTCCTTCCATCTTCTTCCCTCTCTCTTGCACACACACAAAGAAGGAGGACATGTTTCTCCATCCTTGGCACCATGGATGCAGAATGCCTCTCTGCATCCATCCCTAGCTAATTAGAATAGGAACTGGCACTGTCTCAAGCAATACTATCTAGAAAGTTTTTCCTAAATAAAAGAGTTCTTATTTTCTTTTAAACTGACAAGTGGCTCTGTGTAACCTTATAGTCTTACAAGCATATGCTGAACAAAGGATCTCTGCTGCGTTCTGAGCATTTAGAGCATTCTGCAAAAAAAAAAATTAGCAAGGATTCTGGACTAACATACTAGCTCTCCCAATAGTAATATGGTAGGGTTGTCACAGGGGGTGGGAGATCTCCCCAGGTCATGTTGCTTGCTGCCACTCCAGTGGCTGGGAAGAGAAAAATGAAGTTAAAAATTGCCATAATTACAATGCTGTTGTGCCAACAGCACACACACACCCCGTGTTCCCCCCAAGACTCCTGCAAGTTATAATAGGGTGAGAACTATAACAGTAATGCATCTTGCTTATTGTAGCAGAGCAGTATTTTTTCAGAACCAGTAGCCTTCCCACACAGCCCTTCTTCCAGAGATAATCTGTGTAGTGGTTAGAGCATCATTCCAGAACTGGACATTGTAACAAAGTTACTTGGATAAATCATAAGGGATTGCGGTCTATACAGCTGTGTTTGATATGCTGAAACTTGGATCCTACTATGTAATTTTTGCATCATTTAGTCATGTAAACACTTATGCTTTGCTTAAATTTTGTTTTATATTTCTGGTTGGTTCTACAACACAAATCCTATTTTAGGCCCGTTCATGGGGAGGGCGGGGAAAAAATGTAATAAATAAATAAATAAATAAATAAATAAATAGTTTATTAAATGTCCCATCCTGTTGACTGTATAAACTCACTCTGTGTAATCTACGTTGAGTCCAAGTGAGAAAGGTGATCTATAAATAACATAAATAAGTAAATATATGCATAGTTTAATGCTTAGCTCCAAGTACAATAATCATTTTCATGCATGCAAGAGGGGATGATTTCCACCAATTTCTCCCTCTTTTTGCACAGCAGACCTCCATGGGGGGGTCATGCTGTTCCTGTGGGTCCCCTGTCCCCCAGAAGCAGCATTTTGGAGGCATTTTGAGCTACAGCAGGAGGGATGGAACACAGGACTTATAATCCGCTGATGGAAATGCTTTCATCAGTGAAGATTTTTGACAGGATCCAAGCCATAGAATTGATCTTCAGGAGAAGATAAGGGTTGTAAGAACAATATGCATAAACTTATGTACCAATTTGTGGAATAGGCATTTTCCTCATTTTCTGAGAAAGCATTCAGGAATAAAATGTAGGGTGCTGCTAAGGGTAACCCTGAACTGGGTTCTTTTATTTCGAGCTTTAGTCTGAAGACTTCAAATGGACAACATGCTCAGTTCTTCCCCCCCCCCCATCTCTCTTCTTTCTCTAGGATATGCTGCAGAATTCTCCCAACTCAATGACTGCAGTATCTGGCAACCCCCAAGGAATCGTGGTACCTGCATCAGCACTGCAGCAGGGGAACATCTCCATGACGACGGTCAACTCACAAGTTGTGTCAGGTGGGAGGCGTGGAGCATACGTCAGTGACCATGTTAGTCGCATCTTTTGCATGCTTGGTATTTTTAACTCCCTTAGATAACTAGATTTTGAACTATGTATAATCCAGTGGGAAATCTGTGAAAAACTGGTTGATGGGTTTGTTTAGGAGTCTGTTTTAGTAAGATGTCTCCCTGCACTCTTTCTCCGTTGGACATACACCCCATTGCTCCACTCCAGCCGGAGAACTCGTTCTTGTACACAGATACCCCACTCGCACATTCCATCTGACACTTCATGGATGAAAATAAGGGAAATGCTTCACAAATGTCTGGTCCTCCCCCTTCCTCCATCCCCCTGTACTCTGCCATATACCATGTTCATTTAGCCTGCAATATCTTATCTGCCATTGATTTGAAAGTCAAGATGTTTGTGGTTTTAGTTAAAATATATTAAGGGGGGAGATATAAACGTCTGACAATGTGGAATTGTGTTTCAGTAGATACCTCAGCAGCTGCACTGTGTGAAATGGCAGCCTAAAACCCAGCATGATGTCTGCATGCTCACGTGCGTGCATTTCAATGCATGTACGTTAGAGACAAGAGGCACCACTTGCCTGCTCAGAAATATAACTTCTCAGAGACCCCGGGGAGAGGGAGCTGGACCCTGACGAATGCCAGCTCTAGCAACTTAAACTAACAACGTGTTAACAAGGCAGCTCCAAAAGGCGGAAATGCGACCTGTAATTTACCAGGGACAGATGCCAGGAAATACATGCTCTCCCTGGTGAATAGGGGCATATGTGTACACCAATTATCACCCCTCTCGTTACAGGATGTCACTTCCAGGGGAGGGACGAAAGTCCTCCACCTGAGGGTGCACTCTGACACCATCTTAAAAACCTTGGGTTTGATGGGCAGAAATTATGTTAGCTTTTATTTATTTGCTTCATTTATATCCCACCTTTCTGCCCCGTGGGTACCCAAAGCAGGTTACGTCATTCCCCTCTCCTCCATTTTACCCTCACAAATGATCTTGTGAGGTAGATTTGGCTGAGAATGAGTAAGGGGCCCAAGGCCACCCAGCAAGATTCCATGGCAGAATGGGGATTCGCACCTGGGTCTCCGAAGTCCTACTCCAACACTCTAACCACTACAAACACTGTCTTTCAAATTTAATTTGATTAATTCATTTATACCCTGCCTTCCTCCCCAATGGGGACCCAAAGCAGTTTACATCATTCTCCCCCCTCCTCCATTTCATCCTCACAACAACCCTGTGAGGTAGATTAGGCTGTGAGAAAGTGCAGCTAAATGAAGCCAGGGTTCCCCTATCCTGCTGTCTCCCCACCAGCAATGCTAAAGGTTGAGGATTCTGGTTATCCCCTTCTTTCTTTCTTAGCAAGTAAGGGGGAGTGCACAAAGTTTATTCCTACACAGGTGTTCCAGCAGCTCACAGTAAATATTATGTTTGGCAGGTGGCAGCCAGGAGAGTGGAAGCAACCGGAAGTCCTCCACATTCCCCAAGCCTATAAACAAACGGGAACCATCCAGTGTTGCTTTAGGGTAAAATCTCCATCTGCTCCCTTTAGGAAGGATGGGAGTGACTAAAATCATAAACCCAGGAAGATCCTTCAGCAAGTTCTCTAGGACTGGTGGGCAGGTCTTTGGAGGTGCCCGGACCCCCTTTAGAGGCCACACGCTCCATCTGTCTACCACAGTGCATATGTTCTCCTGAGTTTTTGTATTCCCCTGCCCACCTTTCAAAACCACTGTTTTTGAGGTGAAATACATGTTAACACACTCTGCTGTGGTAACTCTCAGTCGTTTAGTTAGAACACTAGTAAGTGTCTTAACATCATGCCTTCATGGAAGCTTATAAAGGATTCCGTAGTGGGGAAATGAGTAGACTGAACCTATGGAAAGCATAAAGCACTTGGGTGGTAATGAATTGTTACTTTCTTTGTTGATAAAGTGACCCGAGAACCTCACTTTACACCTGTCTTCACCCTTAACTGTTGTGTCTGTCTTTATCCTTTTTGTCTTCACTCAGAGAGTACCTTCTCACAAGAGGCTTCTGTCAGACAGTTCTTTAGACTTTGGGAGGGATGAATGGTGTTTCCTTTACATGAGCCTCCTGCTGTTAATGACAGAAACAAATGTTTTCTGTCCAGTCTCATTCTTAAGACTATTTGGCTGGATGTCGGTTCTTTCAGCTTAAAGGTGGTGATGTAGAGTCCTTTTGGCATTGGCTTCCCTCCACAGTTCAAATAAATGAGGCTTATTTAAACATTCCCTGCCCCCCTGCCAATAGATGTTTGCTGATTCCCTAAATCTCTGCTGTGAATCGTATCTCTTTGCCAGGTGGAGCCCTTTACCAGCCTGTAACTATGGTAACGTCTCAGGGCCAGGTGGTAACCCAAGCAATCCCACAGGGGGCTATACAGATCCAGAACACGCAGGTAAGGCCAAGAGCACAAGAAGCTGGGAAAAGATGACGAAGGCTCTCATTTCTTTTGAAGGTTTTGAAGGAAAGAAATCTCAGGAGTCTGTCAGATTTCGTGTATCTGAATCTTCTCTAGTACAGAGTGAGAAAGTGGTGAACATCATCAGCAGAGATTTTTACTGCAAAATAATCTCTGTGGAGAAGCACCTTTGGGCCAGGGACTATCTCATGCATTTTGCCAGTCAGTCACCTGACAGGGAGTGACTCAGAGATCATTGAGGTTTTTTCCCTGTTTCATTCAAGACCTTGGGAATTTTATCCCCCAAACTCAAGAAGCAAGTAAGCACCGCATCAGCAGGCCTCATGGCACCCATAGGTGCCACGTTGAGGATAGTCAGCCCCGTACCCAGAAAATTTTGTTAGAGGGGGCCCAAGGCGGCAGTTTAGTACAGTGGAGCTGACTACATCACAGGGTTGTTATTGTTAGGGAGATACAGAGGAGGAGAGACATGGCTAGGTAGGAGTTGACAGGTAAGAAAGAGGGCAGGAGCAGCACCTGGGGCAGTTCAGAAATAATAAAGAAAGGTCAGGATATGTGTCCGGGAATTGTATTCTCTCTGAAGCACTATGCAGTGCTCTAGAACCAAAGCCTCTCCCCAGGAGATCCAAGATATCTGGCAAGCATTGCCAAAGGATCTGGGAGAGACCCTCAAGGTTTTACAGACACAACCTGGTTCTCTTGGCTAGCTAGCAGCAGCAACAGGACAATAACCCCCTGAGCAGTCCCTTAACCCCTGGTGCCAACTGGCAATTCTCCTCATATCCCCTTCCTACACCCCGCCCCTGCCTTTGCAGGCAATCTGAGAGGAGAGCAAAGACAGTAACTTTGTCTTGCACCTCCCCAAAGCAGCTCAGCCATTACAATCGCACTGGCAGCAAGCCAAGCATTGACTGAGATGTGGTTCTCCTCCCCCGGCATGCCAGGTGGGTGCTTCACAGCGAGGGGGAAGAGGGAGGCACGACTGTTTGGGGAAGGTGCCCGGCACTTATAGGCACCCCCGTGAGTATGGGCTTGAGGATAATTGGAATAAACCTTAAGACCTCTCCGCTCACTTCTGTCTTTGGAATTCTTTTTAGTAAACTGTTTCTACTCCCATTTGTTTTTATCTTCCCTCTGCTATACTGTTTGATTTTGTATTTTGTATTTTTTTTTAAAATTGTATTTAAAAAAGAAGTAAGCCCAGGGCTTTTTTTGTAGAAAAAGCCCAGCAGGAACTCATTAGCATAATAGGCCACACCCAACAGCAGAAACTCATTAGCATATTAGGCCACACCCCCATGTTACCAGAAGTGTGGCCATCCAGCCACACCCACCTTTTGCTTCTTATTCTGCTTAACTTATTTGTTGTCAAAACCCAGGGCTTTTCTTGGAGCAGGAACTCCTTTGCATGTTAGGCCACACACCCCTAATGTAGTCAATCCTAATGAGTTTCTGCTGTTGGGTGTGCCTTATTATGCTAATAAGTTCCTGCTGGGTGTGGGCAACTCAGGAGCCAGCCGGAACTCCTTTCCTGTGTGTTACTGCCCAAAAATAGCCCTGAGTAAGCCAAAGAATATAATTCCAGTTGGTTACAGGAAGAGATAAAAGGGTAGATGTTTGATTTTGTATTGTGGTGCAGATTCTTTCTTTTTTTTAACATTGTGGCTTGGTTTTGATTGTGTACTATAAACTGCTTTAAGCAAGAATTTCTTCTTCTTTTTTGGAAGAGCAGGAAATAAAATGTGTGCCAAAAGGGTTCTTGTATCTTTAGTGATGCTCTAGATGCATAATAATATCTTTTCCCTCTCATTCTTAACAAAACTTCCTTTTGCATTCATTAAATTGAAGTATTGCAATAAAGGGATGAGGTGAGTTAGTTTATGTGTGTCCCACACACTAACAAAGGTGGGCTGATCATGAATCAACACTGATTATGACATGCTCCTTTGGGAGTTTAGTTATCAGAATTCTGATTCTTCTTATACACCTCTGAAGCACTCTGGACTTGGGGTGGGATTCTGCAATCAATAAAAGTCAGCCTATAGCAGCATGGAGGAGCTAGCTTGTTCCTTCGACCTGCTGGGGTCAAGAAACGGAGAGCAGAAATGGTGGCTTGGGGAACAGCAGGATTCCCTTGGCCACAGTGCTCAAAAGGTTTGCATGACAGTTTCGGCTGGGCTGAATCCAGTTATTTAAACATATACAAAAGACCAATAAATCTTTCTTACGTATTATTTGAAAGGCATATTAGCTGATTCAGAAGAATTTGCAACAGATAACAATGAACAGATCTCTGCTTCGATTTGTGACTAGGGAAGAGCCTCCTTATCACCAAAAGGAAATAAATAAATTGCAAGATAGCAAGCAGGTCCTAATGACCAATACGCAAATGCTTCTAAAAACTCCTAGCCTAAAAACTCCAAGCTTAATAAATCTTGAAACAATGGAAGATAATTAGAAACTTTCCGGGAAATCTGTCTGTGTGGGCTCAAAGGGAACCGATACCAGTTATGACAGTGCTATGTCAAAAAGAGTTAACATGCTCCTTTGGAATTTCAGCCATCACAATCAGAAGCAACTACTACCTCTCTTTACATAGTTCACAGAGCCTGCTTCTGGTACTGCGAATGGCAGCTCTGTGCCATAAGAGCCCTGTTATGTCAAAGGTCCATCTAATCCAGGTTTCTGATTCCAACAGTACCCAACCAAATATTTCTCGGATAACAGGTTATCCAAAGGATGAGGATGCCACTGTAAAAAATAAAAAGATTCAAAGATCTTGGGAAGCTGAAACAGACCCCGCCGTAATAATGGGATGGGTAGACAAAAAACAGAATTACCGCTGAAAAGGGCAGTTCCATGTCAAGTCAAGTCTGCCACAGGAAACAAGATACAGAGGTCTTGGGAAGGAAAAAAAAGACTCAGCTGTAACAGTGGGATGGCACATTGCCACCTGTTTCCGCTTTCTCATCCTCCACCCTCTTGGGTCTCCTGACAGACCTCTATGATACCTGCCCTGACCTGGATAGCCCAGGCTAGCCTGATCTCATCAGATCTCAGAAGCTAAGAAGAGTCGGCCCTGGCAAGTATTTGGATGAGAGAACTCCAAGGAATACCAGGGATGTGGCACAGAGGCAAGCAATCACAAACAACCTTTGAATGTCTCTTGCCTCGAAAACCCCACAGGGTTGCCATAAGTAAGCTGTAACTTGATGGCACTTTCCACCACCACTATGATACCACCTCCAGCCCTCTTCAAAACTCATTGGTCTCTAGTCTAGGAAACATTAAAATGAACCTGATGATTGAAAAAATCAAATAACGTCATATGAGTATGGATTAGGGATGGGCACGAACCACATTTTTGTGGCTTGGTTCATGGCTCGTGGCTGAACCATGAACCGATATGTTGGTTCACAAACCAAACCATTTCATATTGATTTGTGAGTCATTTAAAGTTTAAGCCTCTGCTTTCTGCTCCCCACAGCTTTTTATGGGAAGCAGAAAGTGGGTTTCCAAACAGCTGAGTGGCAATCCCTGCCCATGCTTTCTCCTCCCTGCCAGGGGCATAGCCAGAAAATTATGAGTGGTGGGTTGCTGGGAATTCTGGGGGGGTGGGGGGAGAGAGAGAGATCCTGTCAGCAGGCAGGTGAAGAAGAGAAGGGTCTTTCCTTACCTGCCGGCCACACTCATTTGCCTTGTCCGCTACAAGAGAAGGAGAGCTGGCCAGGCAGTGCAGTCAATACTCGACAAGTATGTGCTCCATGCTACAGTAGAGGCAGACTACTGTAGCAGAGAGTGCATAGTTGCTGACTATTAATTGCACCAGCTGGCTGCCTCTTCTTCTTCTGTAGTGGCAGAAGCAAATTGAGCACAGACAGCGAGTAAGGGCAGGGGCAACAGTAGTTGGGGGGCATGGGCCATGAATGAGGGGGCACTGCCTATAAATGTCCCGCTGTAGCCACAGGCCTGTTCTCTGCAGCTTTTCACACAGAGCAGAAAGCAGTGGTTTAAATGGCACCAAGCCATTTAAACCAAACATCTGCTTTCTGCTCTTCATGAACTACCACAAACTGCATCAAAATTTGTGGAAGTTCATGGCAGTTCTTCAATTTGTGAACATCGTTTTGTGAACCACGAACTGGCCAAACTTCGTGATGAACTTTAGTTCATCAGCCAGTTCCTGCACATCCCTAGTACTTGAATGAGGGGGCACTGCCTATAAATGCCCCTAGTACTTGAATGAGGGCCATGAATGAGGGGGCACTGCCTATAAATGCCCCACTGTAGCCACAGGCCTCCTCCCTGCAGCTTTTCGCACAGAGCAGAAAGCAGTGGTTTAAATGGCACCAAGCCATTTAAACCAAACATCTGCTTTCTGCTCTTCATGAACTACCACAAACTGCAACAAAATTTGTGGAAGTTCATGGCAGTTCTTCAGTTTGTGAACATCGTTTTCATTAGAATCTTAACAGTTGTAGATAACCGTATTCCCCCTTAGTGTCCCCATCTGAATTTTACATGTGGAAATTCTAACCTATTTCTTGAGACCAGTCCCAGTTTTTCTTTCCTCTATTTTGTATTCATGAGAGGCAAATCATATAGTTCTTACTACCCAAACTAAGTTTTTTTTAAAAAAAAAAAGAAAGAAAAGAAGTGCGTGCATTGATATACTGACATTTCCTACTGAGTCAGCACTAGCGGGACCACAATTGCAGCAGATCAGTCTCTGAGCTCTCTTTAAATCTCTCTGGCCCTGTCCCCACAGTAGAGCGTTTATTATTTCATATTTTACAAAGCTGAATAAAACTCTTGGGGGGGAGACTTCGATGGGGCTGCTGTATCCCCACTTTCTCGTCTTTTGTCTCAGCTCTCTGCGTGGAGATGAGGAGAAAAACAAAACCCGGATCTCAGCTCTTTTTAATGTGTAAAAGTTGTTGCTAGCTCAGATCTTAGAGGGAAATTGATCAGATCTGTTGGAATACAAGTATGCTGGGAATATTGTGCCACAGACGGAGCCCTGGACAAGCACTCTTAATGTTATTTCTGTATTGCCTGGGTAATTTATTCAGCCTAGGCCTTGCAATACATCCCAAGCGGCACCTGGGGGAATCATTTATACCTGACACAGGGCTGCCATCCTGATGTTTAATTCATGCAGAAGAAATGTTTTTATGAAGAACCTTAAAAAAAAGAAAGAAAGAAAGGTGTGTGCGTGTTTTTTAGCTTGACGTTCCGATTCCAGTTTCCTGCAACCTCATTAAAACTTCTCTCTTTTCTGCTTCCCTAGATCTTTGCATTTTCTTTTTATCAGCTGGCTTAAAAAAAAAAAAGATGTTTCTCTGCTGTCCTGAGAATAATCCTTTTGAGAATTACACATTTTAAAACTGATTAATAGATGGAAGGGTATTTTTAAAAAAAATTCAAGGAGATGACTAAGGCTCTTTAAAAAAAAAAGTCATTTAGTTGGAAGTTAAGTGCTGTTGAAATACTTCTCGGCATTGGTAATGTTGTCTATTACAATTTTATCCTATCTTTCCTCTGTAGAGTTCAGGGTTGTGCACACAGTCCCACACTTTAATCCTCACAACAACCCTGTGAGGTAGGTGAGGCATAGCAACCGGCCTCCAAAATGCTCAGCGAGCTTCCTAGTTGATTGGACATGTTACCTATGTCTCCCCAGATCTAGTCCAACACTTGTATGCCATAGACCATACTAGCTCTCACGAGTCACAGAATGATATCTTTTTTATATATATTAGCTCACATGTTTCAGGGCTGTTTCCTAGCACCGAACTCAAGTGTTGGAACTGATCCTTGTTGAGCTTGACTCAGACGAAGCCTAACAGCTGCCTGTCACTTTCCCTCATCCATGTCCAGCATGAACTTGACTGGAGTATGATGCCCAACTGTGATGAACTTTGGTCTCAACTGATCCATGCTCTGTGGATAAAATGTCGGAAGGAATATCACTATTTTCTTTGTCTTGGGGTTCATTCTCTCTGTTCCCAACTTCAAAGGGCTCCCTGAAGCTGGTGTTTCTCAGCTTCATAGGGCTACCTACACGTTTTCCCCAGTGGGTCAATATTTTTAGTTAGGAAAGCAGCACAGAGGTCAGTTCCTTTGTCATGCCCCTGATTTAAATTGTGCCCCTCACCCCAAAATCTATTCATGGATCTTCCCATATTTTGTCTGGTTTGACCCTCAAACACACGAGAGAGGCCGGTTTTTGTTTTGTTTTTTTAGGTTAAGGGCACATTATGGTCCCTCCTAAGATAGTTCTGGTCTTGCTGCTCTGAGTAGCGCAACACTGTGTAGCCTCATAGAACCACCATGAAATCAGGCCGACATTGTGAACCATGTCGCCATGGCAACCCAGCCTCTGGTTTCCATTCCCCCCACACCTGCATTGTTGTTTAAGCTTTTCTTTCTCTTTGCCTGCCCTGTAGGTTAACCTGGACCTGACCTCTCTTCTTGACAGTGAAGATAAAAAGTCAAAGAACAAACGGGGAGTCCTGCCAAAGCATGCCACGAATATCATGCGCTCCTGGCTCTTTCAGCATCTTATGGTGAGAGAAGTCAACAAGTGTGTCTGAGAGATTAACCCCTTGGGATCATTCTCCATTAAGTTGAGGCTGGTCTGAAGGATTCTCGCTGTCTGTTTATGAAGCAGTTTGCTTATCTGGGGTAAGCACAAACGTCTTCACAACAGAGACAGACGGGAAGGTTTAAAGCCAGGCAATGTAGGGGTCATTATTTGTTGGCTAGTGATAGAAACAGACAGCTCCTTCCCGTGGATTAGTTTCAGCTATAAACCAGTGCAAGCACCATGCTTATCAGCAGTAGTGCAAATCACCTCTTGCACATTGACTTCCATGGCTGCATGTGCATATTCCTGCAAGCAGGACAAGAGCTGTTCTCATATTTCAATACACCATGGAATGACAGACTTATCAGCCTTTAAAGAACTTATTATGTTCAACTTCCTACACAAAAGCAAATACCTTCATACCCAATACAAAGGGCTGCATGAAACATTTATTCATTTCAGTTTTAGAAAATACAGCTCTCGAGGGGCCAAAAACATTTGCTGAAACCTCTTCATTAGTCATTCCCCCCTCCCCATACCTGTTCATTGTTGTTCATTTCCCTTCTCTTCCTCTGCTAAGGTACCATTTGCCAGGGGTATATGTTGGGGCAATGTTCTTCATCCTTGAGCAAACCCAGCCGATCAGGGATCACAGAGTGAACACAATTATGTCACAGCATTATGCAGCCAATCAAACATGCTGTCGTCACTGAGAGAAAACAAAGTCAATGCTGAGAGCCCACCCCCCCATGTCATTCCTCTGAGTCTCCTGTCCCACAGAAGCAGCACCTGATAGAGATCAGTGGGAGAAGGGGGGCAGGAAAGTTCCATTCCACTGATAGAAAGTTTAGCCTGGATCTAACCCACTAACTATAGCTTGTTCCAACACATCTAGGATTCGGGGCAGGATTTCCAGATGCCCAAGAGCATTTCATCCCATTGAGAGACCCCCACCCCCAATAGCTGAAAGGGAGGGAGGAATCGTTTCACGGGGGATGACAATTTTCACAGGAGGCACCTCCATTTCAACCCAGCTCCATTAGCAGCATTCATCACATGTATTAAGAGTTACAGAAAAGGGATGGAAGAGAACAAGAGCCAAAAGACCAAGGGGAGCAGGTGTTGGACTGAAGCAAGCCAGCACAACTTGTGAGCCACCAAACAGACTGCAGCCCAGCAGCCAGGATCCTGGCCTTCCAAGGGCCCAGTAAACCTCCTGGTTTTGTTGCTTGCCTTGCTTTGCAAGAGATGTCAAGTAACTGCCCTGACCTGGACAGCCCAGGCAACCCCGATCTCACCAGATCTTGGAAACTAAGCAGGGCCAACCCTGGCAAGTACTTGGATGGGAGACTGCCAAGGAATACCAGGGCTGTGACACAGAGGCAAACAAGAGCAAGCTACTTTTCTGAACATCCCTTGCCTACAAGCCCCACTAGGGGGTCACTGGAAGTCAGCCATGACTTCCAGGCATGCACACACACAAATACACACACACACACAAAAGAAAGAATTTAAGAGATGCCAAGCAACTGGAAGGGCACAGTTTGTGTAGGCCTAACCTGAAGGAGCAATTACACTGCTCAAATGCACGCTTTATGCAAACTCAGGTTGAGGTTTTGGAATTACAAAGTTGCAGTTCTCATGCTTGATTTTCATCAAGCAGATTCTTTAATGAACGAAACCTTAGCGTTTGGCTCCTGTGGTATCATTTTGTTGGTGCTGTAGCCACTCTCTGACAGCTTTTTCATTTGCAGAGAAGGGGAGGCCACTTTTTGATGATGCTCACCCCCACTGTTGCAGTGTCCCAACCCACTGATCAAACAAAAAAGGACAAGGGGGGGACAAAGAAGGCTGCAGCAATAAGGTTAAGTGTTGGTTTCCCAAATTCAGTCTCAGCCAACAACTTCCCTAGTTTCCAGTGGTGTAGAAAAAATAAATGAGGACAAAGTAAATTCACATTTTGACAAGCATAATCATATGGATGCAAGAACCTTGCTGAAGTGCTTATTGGGAGGAGCAAGAGAAAGATCTCTGTTGAACTTCAGGCTGATCCATGAAATGCTGACCCAGAAGCGTCCCATGCAAGGAAACCATCTGGTGCTTTTTAAATGTCAAAAGCATTGCCGGGGTGAAGAAAGAGCAGTGCCCAACGGACCTGTTGGACACTTCGGCACCAAACAAGCTGTTTAAACTGCTCATTCCCTTGTATTTCAGCCTGTTTGCTTCATTGTGGCATAACTGTCCTCGCTGTTTCTGGGTCAGCCACAAGCAAGCAATGCAGACATAAGTGTGTTGCAGTTGAACCAGACACTAGAAAGGAAAGGAAAGCTCTGGTTTAGTCACAGTCTTGTCTATGTAGCAATCACATGAAACGATGCATATTCTAATGATAAAGTTTTTGTAAAGAGGACAGCCCATCTCTCTTCCAATTATGTTTCCCCAAAATCTTTGGACAGAGAGGAATTCAGCAATATTTGGGCGTTTGGACACATATTGAGGACTCCATCTGCCACCTAGTGACCAAGACAGGAACTTCTAACAAAAAAATCTGATTTTTATCAAACATCTTGTTTCCAAGACATTAATATGCAATCAGGGATTTTTCATCTAGCCTTTTTGCAGATATGGCAAGTTTGTTGTTATGGGTCCTTATTGGTCACTGCAGGCACATATTGGTGACATCATCATCCTTGAGAGTTTCAGGTCTGTTCATCGATATGTGTTTTTCAGCTGCTTGGTTTGGGGGTCCTTCTCCAGTGATCAACTAGAGAAGATGGATCTGCCCAAATTTCCTCATTTTTGTGATTTTTTTATTGTCCCCCATAAGGACTAGAAACCTTAAGGCTGTGTTTTGAAAATGGCCAGAAGGCTGGGTTTTGAGCTATATACTGCAGCACAGTCACATCTGTTCGAGTGTCTAAGCCTTTGATGTTCACATTTTGCAAACTCTATGCCATATAGGCAAAATTATATAACTTGTCAGATTCACTGATTTCCCTCAACTAATGCATGTTTAAAGCATCTTATGCCTGAGTAGATTGTTCTTATGCAAGTCACCTTTTAAATTCACCTCCATTCTTTAGCATCATAAGGCTTAAAAGCCAGTTTCTAAATTCAGCTCCTAAAAGTTCTACTTTGCTGCCCAGGAAACCCGAGTAATGAGAAACAGGTATAATTAGAGTCCACTTGGAACATTGTGCCGCAGTTCCCAAGAGTGAATGGAAGGCAAGTGCAATGACAATTTTTTAAAAAGTGTGTATGCATGAGAGAGAGAATGTAGGCGATAGATAAAATTATGAATGTCGTGGAGAAGAAACTTTTCATCCCTCCCTCCGAACACTAGAACTTCGGGAAATGAATTATCATTAGGGTTAGGACTGGCAACAGGACAGAGTTCTTAAGATGATGCACACAATTTGCTTACAGTATGCATTCCTGCAAGATGGATTGGCCATATTAATGGAGGATAAGTCTATCGACTGCTGTTAGCCAAGACAGCTGGAACTTCCATGTTCAGCAGCAGTATACCTTTGAGAACCAGATGTCAGAGTCAAGCAACAGGATATGGCTGTCATTTCCGTGCCCTGCTTTGGAGTGTTCAAAGCCGTCTTCCTGGCCACTGTTGGAAACAGAATACTGAATTAGAGGGATGTTTGAGCTGATCTGCTCCAGCGGGGCAATTATCATTTCTCCTCTTTGATGCAGGATTCTTAAAAGAAGCAGTGACAGCTTCTGCTTTAGGGGATCTGTAAAACTGAGGCAGGATGAGAAGAAGAAAGGACATTAATAGCAGAGGGGAAAGGCATTGTTTTTCTACAGCGCATCCTCGTTGGTGACTCACGCGGTGCAGTCCTAAACAGAGTTGCATCCTTCTAAGCCCATTGGCTTCAATGGACTTAGAAGGATGTGACTCCACTTAGGATTGCACTGATAGTTTTCTCAAGGACTGCGTTTTCATGTCTTCCTTTCACAACATTTGGCTGCAACTGCAAAGGATTTATAAGGCCCTTGGCAGGTTTTCCTGCGCACCATTTTACACCGCAATTAATACAGATTTATGCAATTAGCACTGTTAGAAGGAGACTCTGGGGCATTCTAGCCTGCTTGTCCCAATTATCCCTGAAGCTTGGGGTTTACTTATGGCACAGTTTTGAATCCAAATGTTTTTCGTGTTCAGATTTTGGGGTGAGCGCACATGTGTTAATTTAGCAATCAATCCCGTGGCCTTCTTTGTTGGGGGCACTGTGGCAACCGTTGCTCCTTTCTCTAGTTTGTCTTCTCGCTAGACAGCCGTTCCAAAGGGGCATTTAAAGAAAAAAATGCATCACACCTTAATTCGGCCATAAAATTCCACAAGTGCTCAAACGTTCCTGCAAAATTGTATGTTGCTGTTTTCATCCTCAGCTGGTACTGTTACCACCATGTTATAATTTGTGAGCAATTTAAAATTTGAATAGGTCACAAGCAAAGTAGTTCACCGAACTTGAAACTGTAGTCAAAACTGCAAAGAATGCAAACAGGGAAGTTTGCACCGGATCTCCACACCACACAAGCCAATAGCTTTTGGCCTTTCTGGAGTCCACCCTATTGCTTCCGTGGCATTCACTCTTCACAGGTGCTTCCTGAGACCTCTCCTCACCTCAGCTCTCTTCTGTGAAAGGCAGCCAGGTCAGTCATTGAGGAAAGGAGGTTCATGCTGCATTCACGATGCCGCAGTTTGCTCCTCCGGGCTGGGAGGAGGAAGCTAAGTGATCTTTCTCTTTGCAAAACGCCCTTGCCTATTAATTAATTTATTAATAAACTCATGCAGCAGGTAAATAAAGGTTTGTTATTCCAGTTTCACTGAGTCAGAAGAACAGGCTGCAGGATGTCAAAGCCCAAATGGCAATGGAGTCAGGACTCTTCCCGGGTCCAGAGATATTAGCTCTAGGCCCCTAAGAAAATGCTGCAGAGTGTTTTTCCTCACGAGCAAATGGTTGCAAGTGTTCTTGGGATTGCGCCATGCAGCTGTCTGTCAGTATTTGCAGGGAACTACCACCATGTCGTGGCCTGGATGGCCCAGGCTGGGCTGATCCTGTTGAATCTTGGAAGCTAAGCAGGATCACCCTGGCTGGTATTTGGATGGGAGACCGCCAAGGAAGTCCAGGGTCACCCCTCAGAGGCAGGCAAGGGCAAACCACCACTGAACATCCCTTGTCTTCAAAACCCTCTGGGTTGCAACCTGACAGCCATTTTCCACCAGCGGCATCAAAACAAGGTTTTCAGAAGTGCTGGATTTCATCCATGGTTAAATTCAGTTTTGCGGGTGTTCTGTAGGTAGAATAATTTGACCTTTAGACAAACCAGGGGGCTGGTGATGAATTCCCATTACTGGCTTATTCGGAAAAACCCTTTTTTTGTTAAGCTACATCAGACTTTTGCATCGGCCCAGCGTGGTGCCCTCAGGGTGCAGTCGTAAGCAGAGTGGTGCCTTTCTGAGCTCCAGTGGACTTCGAAGACTGTAACTCTGCACTGGCGTGAACCGTTCAGTTCCTCCGTTCTCAGTCTGCAAGTCCTTGATTTAGTTCAGGGCAACAAGCGTTTCCTGTGAAATGCCTCAAAATGCGCAATTAGCACTTTTTTTCCGCTTAGACAGAAATAAGCCATCAGGAATGCATCTCGGTGAAGCAAAATTGCTCCAATATCACTTTGCTATAGATTTTAGCTTACAAGTTGTAGCTCCTCACGGGGGCTTTAAACCAAGAGCAGCTTTTATTAAACCAGAATCCCTCCAGGCTTGCATTGCAAAAGTTGCTTAAAGACCAAAAGGTGGGATCTGAGCAAAGGAAGGCAAGGTCTGAGGCCCTGGCAGCAGCACAGGCAGAGGACTCGGAGTCTCCTGCCATAGAGCTATAAGGTGTGCCCGACAACTAATGTCCTGGGAGTCCCCTCCTCCTGCTCCTCCTGCTGCCTCTCTGGCAGCTCTTGGCTCTGGCTTCGTAGCTGTCATGGGCATCAATCTGATTGTTTCTCCTACATGGCCTTTATTGCAGATATAATTATGTTTTGCTGTAGCAAGGAACTGGAAATGGACGCCATTTGTTAAAAATATGCCTTCCCTGTTTGTACAGTGGCCTGTAGGGGAAATGTTAGTAGTGGTGCAATAAGGGCTAGACAGCCCTTGGGAAACTCCGTATCAGGGAAGGGGCTGTGGCTCCGTGGCAGGGCTTCAGCTTGGCAAACAGAAGGTCCCAAGTTCAACCCCTGGCCCGTCTGGTTAAAAGGATCTAGTAGCAGGTAGGATTGCCAGCTCTGGGTTGGGAAATACATGGAGAACTTGGAGGGCATGGAAAACTTGGAGGGCATGGTTTGGGGAGAAGCTGGACCTCAGCCTGGTAGAATGCCACAGAGTCCACCCTCCAAAGCATACATTTTCTCCTACGGGACTGAACTCTGTAGTTTGGAGATCAGTTGTAAAAGCAGATCTCCAGGCCCCACCTGGAGATTAGCAACCTCAGTAGCAGATGACGTGATGTGAAAGACTCTTTGTCTGAAAACCTGAGGAGCCAGAATAGACATATTTGAGCCAGATGGGCCAGTGGTCTGACTCAGTATTAGGTGGCTTCATGAGTCCACAGTCGTGGGCAGTGGGCAGTGCTTTTGGCTCAGAGAGCCAGTGTGGTTTAGTGGTTAAGAGTGTTGGACTAGGATCTGGGAGACCTGGGTTTGAATCCCTCCACTTGTGTCATGGAAGCTCGCTGGTTGACCTTGGGCCAGTCGCACTCTCTCAGCCTAACCGACTTCACAGGGTTGTTGTGAGGACAAAGTGGAGGAGAGGAGAATGATGTAAGCTGCTTTGGGTCCCCATTGGGGAAGGGTGGGGGTACAAATGAAATAAATAGATAAAGAAGCTGGGAATGAAGGGAGAAGTAGCAGGCAGGGGCACTGGTTCATGAGCTTCCCTCCCCGGACCTGCACATTCCATTCGTGACTTTAGGCTTCTTCTCCCTGAGGAATTATGTGTGCCCTATTTATTCTGCTTCATCACTTTTCTTATATGTCTGAACCTCTGACTGCTCTCATCATCCATTATGTGCAGCTGTTAATTCTACTGATTTATAACGGGATTTGTACCTTTCTGCCTCAGCTCCTCCCTTTTCTTCTTACACTGAGAATTTACACTTGGGAGACTCAGGGCAGAATTCACACCTAGCCTCTCTGCCTCAATGTCTCCCTGTTTCTAATCTTAAAAGAATAATTCTCAGTATGATTTCCATTGACATACCTGAATAAGTAAGCTGTGACTCACAAAAGCTTAGACTGAAATAAACATTGTTAGGCCAGACTTTTGTTTACATTCGCGTCCAGTTGGCATCTTTGATGACTGATTTTGTTTGTGTGTGGAATGGGAAAGAGGGATGTGTTGCCAAATGCATGCAGTGCTTAGTGCGAGTTGGGCAGGGCAGAGACCATAGCAAGGAGGTATGTGAGGGACGCACGCACGCTGAGAGGGGCAGTTAGAGGCAGGGCCTCTCATTTTCCCTCCTGGTCCAGCTTTGGCCACTTTTTTGGTAGCTCCTCACTCAAGTCCTAGCTACTGAAAATGTCGGTGGCAGGCCCATAGCTAATGCGGGCCCCATGGTTTTTATCCCCCCCCCCGGTCCTTGGCTCCCCCTTCCCTCCCCCTGCCCCCTCCCCCCAATCAATCACCTGGCTGTCAATGCCGGTCCAGCCCCAGCCCCTGTCCCCCTCCAAGCGGCTTGTGCTTTGCCACTCTCCAATAGTCGCTTCTGTTTTTCTTTCCCTGGTCAGTTTTCTCTACTCCCCCCACCCCGCCCGCCTGGCTCCTGCTTTTTCCTGTTAGGCTGATTCCAAGGGCTCCGTGCGCCCAGCGAGGGCTGGAATCTCCACTTTCTGTAGAAGTGGGAGGCCACTAAATCTGTGTGCCTTGTACATTTAAAAGCAATTTAATTTCTCTCTGACTGCTGAGTCCCTGTTTGGGGGCCAACACTGCTGGGTTTCCATGTCACATGGCCATTTGAATACAGAGCTAGGTAAGCTGGGCACCCTCTATCCATGCCTCGGCTCGGCATCAGGGAGGGAGGGAGATGGCGGAGGGGCATCTCAGTGTTGGCGGCGGCAGCAGCATGAGCGTTTTTTATTTTTATTTGTTGTGATGTCAGTGCGCTTTTTGTGACGTCAGTGCACATGTGTGGAGCTTGGGGGGGGCACTTTCCTCAGGCCACCCCCCCCCCCACTAAAAATTACCTAGCTATGGGACTGGTCGGTGGAACTCCAAGATGCACATATTGCAGAAGTGAAACCTCTAGTAGAGATTGCCAAATTCCAAACAAGCTGTAAAATGGGAATAGCAAAGCAGCTCTGCCTTTTCTGAGCACTCTAAGTTCTGTTACATAGGCAGAGCATACAAATGCAATTTGAGGACCTGCTCTGTACTTGCAATACGTTGCCAACTGGATGGGGCAGCTTGGCCTGGGCGAGACAGGTGAGTGGATGGCTGGGGCTTTTGGCATTAGGGCATTAACTGGACACAGGTGGCCTCTCTGCCTTCCATCCATGGGAGTATCTAAAAATCACATTGATGAGCACTCAGAATCAGATTTCTGAATTACCAAGTGCATGTAAAATAGCCATTGGGCCTGCTTGAGATATCTGTTTCTGGCTCCCAGAGTCTCGTGCTGGGAGCTGTTATGGCTCAGAATAAAAGAAGGGAAAGACTCATCTTACGTGGTTCAAAGGTTTGCATGAGTTTCCTCCTGTAACTCACTAGTCTCCTTGTATTGCAAAGGATGTTGCTTACAGCCCATTTTCCAATTTTTCACCCACTGCCAAGCCGGGGTGCTGCTTCCATCTGCTGTCTGATCTGTAAAATAACCTGATCATGAGAAATCATTTTAACCAGGGGTCTCTTTCCGGTAGATTGCTGGCTGCTACGAAGTAGTTTGTGCATTCCTAAAAGATCCAGGGAAGGTCTGCACTAGGCTTTTGTATTGCAGGTTTCTATTTCATAGGATTTTTCCCCCTGTGCTCGTTAGCTCATAGCTTCATTTCTGGTACTCTTCCTTGTCTCATCTTCTGTTTCTAAGACAGAATAAAACTTGGTAACCTGATGGGAAGGGAAAGGAGTAGTTCAGGCTATTTTCCATTACTCAGAAGAAGCTCTTATTAAAGGTAAGGTAGGTGACCCCTGGTTTAAGCCAGTTGTCCTTACGCTTTTTGAGGTGGGTCCCACTTCTAAGCTTACTGTATTTCTCAGGACTTGCTGTATTCCCCCCCCCCGCCTCCCTCAGCATGAAATTTAGGAACATCAGTGTAACATTGGTCAAGTTACATTCTGTGTATAAGTCTGAACCTTACCTTCCTTCCAATGTATTTGAGAAAGTGTGCATGCACATGAAAGCTCATACCTCAAATAAAACTGTGTTGGTCAAGTTTATATTTTATTTTGTCACAGCTAATCTTTATGAACACGTAGCATTACTGAGCAACAAGATGTAACACAAAGTTGTTTTGCGTGTTATGCAGAGCCAAGCTCTGATTTGCTGTCACGTTTTGTCTCCCAGTTGACCCTAAAGTTGCCAACCTCCAAGTGGGGCCCAGAGATCTCCCAGAATTATAACTGATCTCCACACTACAGAGAAAATAGCTGCTTGGGAGGGTGGACTCTATGAGGGACTGAGAGAGGCTTCTCTTAGGCTGCTGTTAGAATATATGACTGAAGTGAAGTTTGAGCCAGGGACTTGGTGGCTTACAGGTCACTATATTATGGCTTGCTTCAAATGCCACAACAAACCATAGTTTGCTGCTCTGGGAATGACTATGGGCAATCCTTTGGCTTGCACACTGTCTTCTTCTGCTTCTCACAGATATTTCTAGAAAATTAGATCTTTCCAGTTTGTGGGAAACCATAGTGTGTCATGAAAACTGGGATTCCAACACCCATTTAATCTCAGTTTGGTATCCTGCTTTACAGAGAAAGTGCAAACCATAATTTGCCTTTCAAGATGTAAACAGCAAACTATGGTTTGTGATGAAAGCAGAAACCTGTCATTATCAGGCCTCGTACTAGAAGACGGCAGAGACGACTCTCCCTCAGACTCATTCCTGTCCCTTTTGTTTGTCGTTACACCTGAACCAAACCTGCGTCACTCTAAAGTGTCTTATGTCACAAATCCTTTTCTTGTTTTCTTCCCTTCTCCTCCTTGATCACTTTCTTAATTTGTTTCCCCGGAGCTACTAACTCGCTTGGCATCTATTGAAAATTCACTTGATCTGATAAGTATGCAGCCTCTTTGGTTTCTCCCAGGAATAAGAAACAGCAAGAGAAATTCGGGGATGGAAGACAACACAAAATGCTTCTAGTTTCTGTAACATCACAAGGACAGAGACACCTCTGAACAACAGCCATTCCAGCTGAGCCTTTCAGTTCTCTGACGCTGACAGTGGCATCCCTGCTGTGCTTCAAATCTCCTCTTTCAGGAAGAGCTCAGGATAATCCCTGCCAGTAGCATGCAGTGCAAGTGACGATGGTCCTTCTTTCTTTTCAGCACCCTTACCCGACAGAGGACGAGAAAAGGCAGATCGCGGCACAGACAAACCTCACGCTCTTACAAGTCAACAACTGGTGAGTGTATCTTGGACGACGGGGCAGAATGGGGCACACCTAGGGTTGCCAGACCTGTCTTTGGGAAACTCCTGGAGATTTGGGGGCAATGCCTGGGGAGGGCAGAGTCTTGGGAACAGCGGGATCTCAATGAGGATGCGATGTCACTCTGGGGCTGCCGTTTCTCCTAGACTCTGTGTCGCCCCCATAGTTTGGTGTAGTGGTGAGGAGTGCGGACTCTAATCTGGGAGAACTGGGTTTGATTCCCCACTCCTCCTCATACAGCTGCTGGTCTGACCTTGGGTCAGTTACAAGTTATTTCAGAGCTGTTCTCTCAGGAGCAGTTTACAAAAGAGCTCTCTCAGTCCCACCTACCTCACAGGGTGTCTGTTGTGGGGAGGGGGAGGGAAAGGAGATTGTAAGCCTCTCTGAGACTCCTTTGGGTAGAGAAGGGCAGGGTATAAATCCAATCTCCTCCTCCTCCTCTTCTTCTTCTTCATCTTTGTCATCATCTTCATCTTCGTCTTCTTAGTCTTCTCCTCCCTCCAGAGCTACCAGGGAAACTGGTCTCTGTAGTCTGGAGATTAGTTGTAATTCTGGGAGAACTCCAGGTTCCATCATGTGGTTGGTAACTCCTGGCACACCTCCTGCTTAAAACTGATCTAGCTATATCCTGTCCTTATATATATTTGAATTTTGGTTCCACAACATTCTATGCTTGCCATAATTGATTTGGCTCAAGAACTGGCAGTCAGAAGACACTGGCCAGGGCTGACTGGCTGCTTCGCAAAGTCCCACCCACGTCAGCCCCAATCAGTGTTTTTAGCTCAGTCTGCTCCAGTCCTCCGACAGGAGAGGACCGTCTGGAGTGTGAGCACAGGGACAGGACCTCAAGGCTGAGGCAAGTGAGAGAAGCCCTTTTCCGCCCCCCACGCCATCCCCTGGGCCTTCTATGGGGCACTAGGCCCAGAGAAGGCCTTTTCCGTTCCCCACACGCCATCCCCTGGGCCTTCTATGGGGCACTAGGCCCAGAGAAGGCCTTTTCCGCTCCCCACACGCCATCCCCTGGGCCTTCTATGGGGCAGTAGGCCCAGAGAAGGCCTTTTCCGTCCCCCACACGCCATCCCCTGGGCCTTCTATGGGGGCAGTAGGCCCAGAGAAGGCCTTTTCCGTCCCCCACACGCCATCCCCTGGGCCTTCTATGGGGGCAGTAGGCCCAGAGAAGGCCTTTTCCGTCCCCCACACGCCATCCCCTGGGCCTTCTATGGGGGCAGTAGGCCCAGAGAAACCATTTTCCCCCACACACGGCCTACTGCCGCCATAGAAGTCCCAGGGGATGGTGTGTGGGGGACAGAAAAGGCCTTCTCTGGGCCCAGAGAAGCCCTTTTCTGCCCCTCTTCCCTTCCTTTCCCCCTTTTCCTTTCTTCCTCCCTCCTTTCTTTCACTCTTCCCCCTATTCCTTCCTTCCTTCCTTCCTTTCTCCAACCCTCTCTCCCTTCCACCTCCCTCCCTTCCTTTCTAGGACCCGTTATCTTCCACCACAACAGGCTTTGCTCCCTAGTATATATATATTGCCTTTCTTGCAAGGAGTTCAGGGTTCTGTACGTAGACCCCTTTGCTATTTTAGAAGCCCAACATCTCTATGAAGCAGGTTAGACCAAGAGAGAGTGGCCCCAGGGCATCTATTGCGATTTGAACTTGGGCCTCACAAGGCCTACTCAAGTACTGCTAATTGCTACATTACCCTGCTTCGAACATCAATACTGTGGGTCCCCAAAGAGGCAGTTGTTTGATCCAGGCTGTACATTCCTCCCTCCCTTCCCTTGTACTTTCATTCCATCCATCTCTTGCTTCCCAGTTGTGTGTTTTGGACAGCGACCTCTTTAGGTCCTGGGTGCCTGTCTCTTTCATTAATTCTGCGAGGCAGTTTGTTCCCCGGTGGCACTGCATACATTCTCTTTTTAATGCTCATAGGGACCCCCAAGCCTACCCATGGCCAACAATCTTTTCCCATGATTTACTCTATTTTCAGTAAGCTGTGTTTAAAAAAAGCATAACTAGCATAAAACAACAAATCCATACAAAGTATAAAATAAAAATGACCTGACACCATAAAATATTGATAACAGACATTTTAAAAGAGAGAAGACACTTAAAGGGTGAACTCCGGAGCCATTTATCAAAAAGTTTTCACTAACCGTCATAAACATTTTTATAGAGAGCTGCAATGAGCTCATCACAACTGTTGTTTTAGAAAACGCAAAATAAATTGACTTAGCAATGTGTGAACTGAAGTTAGAGACATGAATTATAACCTAGTGCTGGCTGCTCAGCCTGGCCACCATCAAAGGATGTTGCTGACACCGACAGGATCTCTTCAGTTGCCTTGGGATAAAACTTTTGTCAACTGAGAAAAACTATTAGAAGAGAAGATATTGGATTTATACCCTGCCCTTCCCTTGGAGTCTCAGAGCTGCTTACAAACTCCTTTCCCTTCCCCTCCCCACAACAGACACCCTGTGAGGTAGGTGGGGCTGAGAGAGCTCTTTCCAGAACTGTCCTTGAGGAAACAGCTCTGACAGAACTATGGCTTGCCCAAGGTCACCCAGCAGCTGCAAGTGGAGGAGTGGGGAATCAAACCCAGTTCTCCCAGATCAGAGTCCGTGCACTTAACCACTACACCAAACTGGCTCTCCTAATCTGCATTCCTTGGTATTAACAGTGCGCTAAATCTAGACTGAATTTCCCAACAGTGGACTAGAGCTTTCCCACCTCCCCTCCCCTCCACCACAACAGCCTGATGATCTCCTTAAAACCCTGCTGCTGGAGGGACGTGAGGAACATCATGAAGGGAGTCTGCGATGGGAAGGAAGAAATCATTGTAAATTGCCAATTGAATCTTCTTCCTCAGATGCAGAATAATGCACTTTCAATTCACTTTCAACGCACTTTGCAACCGGATTTCACTGGCCCATCCTGCATCTATCATTTGCTCTGCTGTTTTACCAAACCCACATTGGAACAGAAATTCCCCTCTGCATTGCATGTCACTTTCACTTTCTTTGATTGTCGAATTTAATGGAAGCCTCCAGACTGCATGCCGGTTTCACTTCCTTTGATCTCTCAGTTTTATGGTACTGTCTGCATAGATTTATAGCCATTTTACGGCCATTCAGGGGTGACTCTGTAGTCAGTACGGCATTGGCCCCGGGTATTTGAATGTGGTTTTGAGCCACATCTTTTTCTGTTCCAGTGTGGGTTTGGTAAAACAACAGAGCGAATGCTAGATGCAGAATAGGCCACTGTGTGAAATGGAAAAATCCACTTGCAAACGATCACTAAACTGCCTGGAAAGTGAACTGAAGGTGCATTATTCTGCGTGTATGAAAGCATTATAGTCTGGATCCAGTCCAGTGTTATTTCTTTGTATGATTTTTTCCTAAATTAACTATGGTGATGTCCCCTCTGTGCTGTGAAGTCCTGTGAGCAAAAATTCTACTTTGTGAGCTACTGGCGTTAAAGTTGTGAGCAAGTGATTTGGCTACTGCATAAATTAGTTTGCTCTGGAGGCATCCTTGCTGAGCTAAGACAAAAGCATGTGAGCTGGAGGCTAAAAAACTGTGAGCTAGCTCACACTAACTCAGCTTAGAGGGAACACTGAGATATATTGATTTAGATATACACACAAATTTACTTCATTACTTAATTTCTTCATGTTAACCATGTTATATATCTTTGTACTAATTATTTTTCATTATTCTTATTGTGGTTTTTACTAATGGTGCAGATACTGTTTGACTTTAGATGCGGATTCTTATCCGTGATCTTCAGGAGGCTTATTTTCATATGCATAATAAAACTGGGGGAGGAACCCAAACATTTAAAACACACACAGGATCTGGGTGCTGCTTGGCAGGCAGCAGTCCCCTGCTCTCTGATCCAGGCCCGTAGCCAGGATTTTTTAATTCGGGGGGCCTTTAAATAAGTCAGGGGGCACCCCACACACACCTTGCACACACCCCCAAGGGAGCGCCTGGGCTGGATGGGAAATCAGGGGGCCTTAGCGGTAAGTCAGGGGGCTGGGCCCCGAGATGCCCCACGGTAGCTACGGGCCTGCTCTGATCTCTTTCCCCCCTCTTCTCCTGCAGCTAAACTTTCTTTGTGTAGGAACCCCCATGTGGTTTCCCTCATATGCCAAAGTGGGCTGGAAGAGCCATTTGTAGGAGGAAAGAATGGGTCGGGAGGAGGTAAACCCTTCCATTACCCAACTATTCCCCCCTGCAAACACCTCTGAGGCCATTTTAACCCATTTCCGTCTCCCCCCAAAGTCTCTGAGAACAGAGGTAATTTTGGGGGAGAGGATGGTCTGGGGTTATTTGCAAAGGAAAACAGAAGAGCTCAGGGAGGATTAAGCAACCTGTTCCCTCTCAATTTCTTCCCTACAAATGCCTGTAGAGAGAGTTATGGACACATCATAAATCTCCAGGATTTAGTCAGTACCAGATGTAACCACAAGGGGGCATATTTGAAAAAGGAAATTGACAAGTGATCAGATTCTGGATAAGGCTAATGATTGTGCTGCTCTCTCGCTCTCACTCTGTGTGTGTTTCTCAAATGTACATCTTCAATGGAACACAACTAGATCCTAGACATTAAAAAGAAACTTTTAGACCACCCAAAGATAGCCTAGTAGCTGGCAACCCTGCTTACTCTGGGTTTTACCAAGACTGGGGATTTGTTACATGGGGGTGGGTATGAGATGGAGAAAAGGTATGAATGAGTGTTTACTTCTGGTAGTTTATGTTATCAAAAATAAGATTATATCTTAAAGTCACTTTGTACAGTCTGTAGAATCTGGGGTGGGAAGCTTAATGGCAGAGCAGGTGCTTGGATGCAGAAGGTCCCGGCTGCAAGGGGTGGTTGGAAGCTCGCTTCCTTTGGATGTCTTAGGGACAGGAACCTCTAAAATCAGGGAATGAATGTCAAGACCTATAAAAGAGCCTTAGCGATCAATTTGATTTTGAAAGTGCTTCTACTTTCTTTACTGCATTAGCAACATTTAGAAAAACATATTGCTGACTAAATTGTAATTTCTCCGTGTCGGGTAATATATCAAAGCATCTATATAGTTGGAACATTAAAAAGAATTCAGCATGAAACTGAAGCAAAAAGTATCTGAAAACGTGAGCCGTGACTCACGGAAGCTCCTCCCCTGCCACAAATTTTGTTAGTCTTTGAAGTGCTGCTGGACTCTGGCTCTTTCCTGCTACTACAGACAGATTAACAGGGCTACCCATCTTGATCTACCACCTTGCAATGGAAATGATTCCAGTAGCTCCACTTTGTGGCTGTTTATTGGCAGAACACCTTTGAAATTCTTTTAGTTGGCGCTAACACCCGTGCCCCGAGCCAAGCGTAGGAATGAACTGTAGCTGTGTTAACTGTTTGTCTCCGTCAGACAGCCTGTCTTTTAAATCACGCTGTCTCCTGCCCTGTCTGGAGCCTCAGCCCATCAGCTGGCTCCTGTTTTTCTGGCTTCAGGCAGCATGGGACTAGGTTGTCAGGGAACATTGCATAAACCCTAGCACCTCTCTTTTTAAGAAATCCATGACCGTCCCATAGATAACAAACTTGATAACATAGTTTTCAGTTGTGTGTATGTTTAAAAAGAAGAATGAATGGCTTGAAAAGAATATCTGTGCTGGTAAAACGAGGTTTAAGTTCCAAAAAAGCAAAAGCAAAAATCACATAGTACCTCTTATTAGGACCAGCCACATTGACACAAAACACTATGCAAGCCTTCGTGTTCTCTAGAACTCTTCATCATAATGGATGCTTAACCAGGAGAGGGAGAAAAAATGCATTTTTCAGGCCATGTTATTAAAGCCTTTTTGTCTGCATCCCCTAGGATGTCTCTGGGATGCTTAGCTGACTCCAGTGGGAACCGGGTGTGGTTATTGGATTTCAGGTTGTATCCCTGGCATGCTGGCAAAAAGAAACAGAAAGCATGGAAGCATCCAACTGAAAATACTCAGTTTGCTTAAATTCCACCTGCTAAGATGTAAGCCAGTTTGACGTAGTGGTTAGGAGCACAGACTCTAATCTGGGAGAACCAGGTTTGATTCCCCGCTCCTCCACATTCAGCTGCTGGTGTGACCTTGGGTCAGTCGTATGTTCTTTCAGAGCTGTTCTGTCAAGGGCAGTCCTTGAGAGAGCTCTCTCAGCCCCACCTACCTCACATGGTGTCTGTCGTGGGGAGGGGAAGGGAAAGGAGATTGTAAACCACTCTGAGACTCCTTTGGGTAGTGAAGGGCGGGGTATAAATCCAATCTTCTCCTTCTCCTCCTCCTCTTCTTCTTCTATGCCAAATAAAGAGATCTTGTTTTGCTTTGAAAAGTGTGAGTGTTTAAAATAAGGGTTCACATGTTTATCAATTAATTGGTTACATTCACTCGTTTAATTGTTTTAATTGAGTAAAAGAGTGCCCTTGATTAAGTGACAGGTTTTTAATTTTATTTTGTTCTTTTTCATACAAGTTCTTACATACACCCACACCAACACACAGCCAAAATCCTACCATTCTGTAAGCCGGCCCTTTAGCCACAGGCTGATCTTTGATGGCACAAATTGGTCAGAATAGGTGACATGCTTGAGAACTAGGAACCTGAAGAAGGTACCGGCAAAGGAGACAGAGGGCTCTTCTGCATTTTTATTTTCCTCCTCTGTAAATTCCTGTTTCTGGGGGAGGGGCTCTGTTCCACATGTGTTTTGCTCCCTCTAGTGGTCGATTAGATATTACACCTTCCCTCCCTGCAGGTTTTTATGCTGGACATAAATAGGTGTAGTATCTAGTCGACCACAAGAGGGAGAAAAACACATGCAGAACAGGGAAAAAATGAACTTACAAGCAAGGAAAAGCCCAAAGAACTGAGGAAATAAAGGGCCAAACAGGCCCCAAGAATGGGAGAGGCTATGAGGGGGGAAAGGAGTTGTGGTGACTCAAGTGGTTAAGACACTGAACTGCAGGATGGAAGATCGGTAGTTCAGCAGTTCGAGACCCGAGTGCCGCATGATGGAGTGAGCTCCCGTCTCTGGTTCCAGCTCCTGCCAACCTAGCAATTCGAAAGCAAGAAATTGCAAGTAGATAAATAGGTACCACTTTGGTGGGAAGGTAACAGCGTTCTGTGTGCATTAGCATTTAGTCATGCCGGCCACATGACCACAGAAACGTCTTTGGACAGCGCTGGCTCTTTGGCTTGGAAATGGAGATGAGCACTGCAACCCTAGAGTCGGATTCGACTGGCTTTTGAGCAAGGGAACCTTTACCTTACGAGGGGAAAGGCAGGGGAAATACAAAAATACTGGACTGAGAGAGAGATTCAGAGGCCCAAAGGACAGCATGAGTTGTGGAGGTGAGAAAACAAAAAGCCAACCAGAAAGAGAAGCTCAGGAAAATTTTCACACAAGACATAAGGATCGGAGGGTCTGTAGTCTGGAAGAGACTTTGAAGGTCCTTTGAAGTCTGATCTCGACTTCCATGCAGTATGAGCCCGGTTTTTTCCTTCTGAATTGCTTGAAATGGAAAGGAGTGGAAACGGAAAGATGTGCATCATTTCATGCTGTTCTTCTTCTCTCCCTGTGGAAAGGTTTATCAATGCCCGGCGACGTATTCTGCAGCCCATGCTTGATGCAAGCAATCCCGATCCGGCCCCCAAAGCAAAGAAGATCAAGTCCCAGCACCGGCCCACTCAGAGATTCTGGCCCAACTCTATTGCCGCTGGCGTGCTGCAACAACAAGGAGGGAACCCCGGTACTAACCCCGATGGTAAGAATGGGCATTGGGGCACAGAGATGCAAGTTGTTTTGGACAATCCAATTGCTGGCTGTTCCACCTCTTTTTAAGGCTGGTCTCTCTCTAGCCAAATCTGGTCCACCACCTAGGATTCTCAGGCCACGCCTGGCAATCATCAGGACCATTGGGGGTGCAGACATGGGGGTGCACAGCATCCGTGGGGGGGGGGTGCAGTGATTCATGGGCCCCATCCTAGACTTTTGCCCAGGACCCCAGAATGACAAAAACTACTCCTGAAGTTGCCATGGCACCCACTGGTGTGTTTCCTGATGCATACCTGCTTTTGGACTATTGGAGATAAAACCTAAACGTTTTTGAGTGGAATGGGGGATGGGGACTGGGAGCTTTTGATAATTCCCACTAGCAGTGTTCCCAGCACTGTGTTGGCAAATCCTTGAAGATTTGGTGGGATGTGCCTGGAGAGGGTGGTGTTTGGGGAGGATAGGATGTCACTTCTGGGTAATGCTAAAGACTGCATTTCCTAGTCTCTGTGGTTTCTATAACACACAGGCTAGGGGAAATTCCTAGAATGTCACTATGTGAAGGCCATTTTTTCCTCCCACACCTCAGTTCCTGGGGGTGGGAAACAGGGGCAGGTAAATGGGAGGCCTACTCCTTACCATCAGACTGACTAGATGAACTCGGGCAGGTTCATCAAAGCTGTGTGCCTTTGGCTTGGCCACAGGCAGGCACAAATCCCACAGGGCAGCCATTTTGTGACTGGGCTTGTTCCCATGGCAGCCGTTTTCTAGGGCTGCCTCTTACCCTTTCTGAAAATTCCCTAAGTACCGGCAGGCCCAACAGTGTTTGGGACTGCTGTTTTAGTTCTACCTTATGTAAACCGTGTGTGCTTCAAGACACACCAACACGTCCCTGCAGCTGCACACTGTAGCAAGAGGTGGTTGGTGATGGAGGGCTCTTTTTGTAGCAGGAACTCCTTTGCATATTAGAGCTCTTCTTACAGGGGCCACTGTAAGCTCTTGGAGGATTGGCTACATTAGGGGTGTGTCGCCTAATATGCCAAGGAGTTCTTGCTACAAGAAGAGTCCTGGTCAAGGTATCTTCTAGGGATGCCTGTCTGCCATTACCGACCTTCTCACTGAGGAGCCCCTGATAAGCTCCCAAGGAACCCCAAGATTCTCTCCCAACACAATTTGAAAACCACAGGCTTGAGGGTGCCTGATTCGGAAGGTAAGCCTTATTTAGACTTGGAAATGTGTTGACTGTTCAGAGTTCCGTGGAAGAATAAGTGGGGTTGAGGTAGGCTTGCCAACCTCCAGGTGGAGCCTGGAGATCCCCCAGAATGACAAGTGATGTCCAGACTACAGGGATCAGTTCCCCTGTAGAAGTTGGCTGCTTTGGAGGGTGGGCTCTATGGCATTGTGCCCCACTGGGGACCCTCCCCTCCCCAGGCTCCATCCCACAAATCGCCAGGTATTTCCCAACCTGGAGTTGGCAACCCTAGGTCCAAGTGTACCATATAATTAAAATATCCTTGGTAAACAAGAACTCTTTAAGTCCAGCTGTTGCTTTTGTCCTAGGCTCCATAAATATGGACAACCTGCAGTCTCTCACCTCAGATAACGCCACCATCGCTATGCAGCAGGCTATGATGGCCGCGCACGACGACTCGCTGGATGGGACAGAGGATGAGGAAGAGGACGAAATGGAGGAGGAGGAGGAGGAAGAGGAAGAGGAGGAGCTGGAGGAGGATACCGAAGAGCTCCAGACAACAAATGTTAGCGACCTTGGCTTGGAGCACAGTGACTCCCTCGAGTAGCACATTCTGGTCTGGCGGTGGAGCCGGATGCCTCTGAAGAAGAAGCCCTGCTTGCCTAAATCGTTGGCCTGAGGAATCATAGCGAGAGAGCCTGGACTTCTGCCACCAGCGCTCCACATCCCTGGAAAGACGTCATTCAACTTCAACAATGACAACCCTTCCCGCGTGCCCCACTCGCCTGCAGTCTGCTGCAGGACTGGGGACACGAAGGCACATTTAAGAGACATGCCAAAATGTGCAAACTGATTATTTAAGTGAAGGACACAAGTTTACAAGGCACATATTGTGGCCAGTTGTTCTCCCCTCCCCTCCCCCCCCCTTTGTTTTTGATAATAACAAACAGAAGTGTTTTTAGGGTAAGGCGTTTTCTGTATGACTGAATGTTTTATGGATGTTCTAATGCAAAGCCTTTTTTTGTGACATGCAGTTGAGAGGCAAGTCTGTTTTCATTTTCACTGCTTTTATGAGAGATTTATAGATGCAAAAAGAGAGAGAGAGAAAAGATTGATGGTTTTTAAAAAAAAGAAAGTAAAAGACTGTAACGATTATAAATATCTAGCTGTGGGGGGGGTCAAAAAGTCTGCAAAAGTGCAAAAAATTAACAAATGAACAGTGAGAGGACTTCGTGCTGGGCCCAAGTAGACTCCTGGTGGCATCTGAAGAACTGGATTCGAAGTCTTCAGGGTGGTCATTAGCAGAGTTGCCAACCTCCAGGTAGCACCTGGAGATCTCCCACTACTGCAGTTGATCTCCAGACAACACAGATTAGTTGCCTTGGAGAAAATGGCTGCTTTGGAGGAGGGAGTCTATGGCATTATGCTGAGGTCCCTCCCTTCCCAAAACCCCGCCCTCCGCAGGTACCACCCCCAAAGTCTCCAGGTATTTCCTAATCCAGATCTGGCAGCCCTACTCACTCATTAGCCAGTGCCCAAATCCCAAAGCACAGAGAGGGGGCCACGCTTTGCAGTTCGTGTGACCAAGAGGTACCGCCCTGCGAGGTGACCCTCTTTACTGGGGAACCACAAACCTTTAGACCTCTGAATGGAATGCCCTAATCATATAACACATTGGGTTTGATCGCCTGCTGCAGAGTTGGCAAGCCCAGGACAAATGTCCCTGAATAATTATGTTAATTGTTTAGAGGATCGTTAACATCGAAAAATGACATTTATGACTTTTATATGTTAGTTGAGAATGAGCAGGCTCAGCTTTCCAACCGTTGACAAAGTGGGAAGTCATTGGATTTTGAAACTAAGGAAAACTTTCTGGAGCAAAGTGGGATCGCTCGCCAGGTGGTGAGACAAATGCCCTCTTTGGCTGCCTCCCGTCCCCGGAACTTCCCCACTGCCACATCATTTCCTCTTGAAGTTTTCAGCCGCACTTAGAAACCTTCAGCTTCAAAAACCTCCAAGAACAACATTCAGCTGGACGCATTTTATACATTCAGGACTTGGATGAGATCCGGAAGAGTTTCCCCCATTGCTGCTACATCTCACAAGAGCCACAAAAGTCCAAAGCATGTTAGAGTCATCAGGCAGAGGGTATTTTAATTCTTGCCATGGCCACAAGATGGTGAGCCTATTACACGCAGCAGCTTGCCATGTCGATTGCGTCCTGTTGTCCATGCTGCCACAGACAATTCTTGGTTTGTTAGTTTATAACATTGGGGGGGGAGAGATCAACCAGCCTCCATAACTAGCCGCCTTAAGCCTGTTTTTCCCCATATCTAAAGCAATTCTTTCCCTACCCCAGAAGATGCTGAATGTGGCATGTAAGAATAAAGTTGTTTTTTAACTCAGACTAAAATCCCCTAGCAACACGGCTATTAAATGCAGCCAATCAGGTCACTGCACAGCTGTGAATAGACATGCCTCATTTTTGAACAGTCATTTTTGTCCACGCACATGTACACATGGGCTGCCCCCCACACACACACATGCTTCATCTTCATTGGATCTAAAGCCAGCAAAGGAATCTCTGCATGGAAGGTAGCCCCTCCCCCCGCCGCCGCCGCCCTCTCCGTGCTGTCTTTGCCACAGGGAAACAGAGCACCTGCACTTTCCTCCCGGGGAGCAGGGCCACTCCCATGCTAGAAAACAGTGTGTGTTGTTTTGCTGTAAGCATGGAAACATTTTGGAGCATGTGTTTAAAGGCGGGCCAGTTGTTATGCTTGGGCAGACATACGAAACTCTAAAACGTGTCTTGCAAAACTCTTCATGAATACATTCAGGGAGGCCTGGAATCTCAAGGGTGCTACAGGAAGCGATTACCACCCATCCATGTAGATTGCGTCAAGTCAGGTGATTTGAGTTTCCAAATATGGAAAATTATGTGGATTCTTAAAAAAAAAAAAAAGTTTCCCCCTCCCCCCACTTCAGCAATCAATGAGTTATTGGGGGGGGGGTGTTGCAGCAAAAATTTTGGGGATTGTTTTGTGCAGAGCCACGCCGTACCAAAATTGACCCGCACCGACACCCTCCCAAGTCCACTCAGTCATCCCATCCAGCCATGTGTTCTAGCCTTGGGCATTCGGAGCTTTCCTGACCCGACCTCCTGTTTCCAACTAGTTTCAGTGGAGGGCGCCAATACACACGTCTAACTGGATCAGCCCCCTTCATTCCGTGAACGTGCAGCCTTTTGCATGCAAGAGAGTACGCGGCTCTTTTAAACTCACACGCATCACTCAGGGGCACAGCTCCGGGGCAGCTTCATCCACTACTGGTTTTAGTGGAAATTCATCAACCAAAGGGACAGAGCAAGTCCTCAAGTGGAGGAGGGGGGAGAGGCCTAGAGAATCTTTTCCCTGGCCCCTAAACTGAATCTTCCATGCAGGCCATGGCCTGTTCTTGTCTCACCATCACAGGCCTGGAAGTGGAAGGGGGTAAGGACGGAGCGTGAATTCGTTTCTCCCGAGCAAGGTCAGTGTGATGGATGGGCATTGTGCATACTCAGTCTCCTTCCAGCCCACTGTGCAGGTGCATTTGTGCAGTACAATCTTATGCAGGTTTACTCAAAGACAGGCCCTACCTTGGGACCCTTAGGATCGAGCCCTCCACGCAGCACCCAGCCTCCATGATTACAATGACTGACGGAAGAGCGTGTGCTGACTTGGTTTTTCACAGCTACCAATGCAGCCCGAGCCTTGGGTACACCTGCATCACTTCTGCACTGGCAGAGAAAGGGCTTGCTCCCAATGCCTAGACGCCCACTGGCCCGCTACCGGAAGGCGGGGACTGAAGTGAGGAGAAGGAGTCTCTGCTGCTGATTAAGTCACCTTCTGAGCGGCTGATGGAGACGGTGGAGAGCAGCAAGCAAGCTGGGGCCCGTCAGGGGTCGCGAGGGAGCCAGCCGAGGGCATTTTTTGCTCAAGGGCCCCAAAACCTAGAACCAGCACTGCAGGGGGACGCTGGTAGTGGTTGAATACAGCTTCAGGAGGGAGGGAGGGGTGCAATTTTTTAATATGACCTCAAAGAGACTTTAAAAATAGAACTCCCCTCCCCACGGTTCCGGTTTGGGAGGGTTTTTTTGTTTGTTTTGCATTTTTAGAAGGTGACATGCAAGCTGAAGTGGTACAGCCCTCTCTCCCACCGCAGGACTCTGCCATCTCCTTCCCATGCCGTTCTGTTGCCTGTGTAGAAGAGCCTTCTAGCCTAGATAGATCAGTACATGAAGACAGGGCCTCTCAAACCAGAAATGAAGACATTTTCAGGCGGACTGCTCAAAACACCATTTCAGTGCTTGGTGACCACAAGAAGAGCTGTTCTTTCTCTGGGAGGTTGAATACCCTACACTTTGGAGACCATGGCAGCAGCAGCAGCAGCCCCATGGGAAAAAGGCAGACAGCATGGTCAATTGTGACTTTAAAGGCCCATCCTGTTTACAGAGTGGTCATGGCCGAATGACGGGGTCACTTTGTTGTCCAGAAGGACGTTTTCCCCTTGCTGCTCTTGACTTCCTCCTAGTTGAGCAGGAGGAAGATTACTCTGAGAGGCATTGTTGTCCCTTCTGTCACTTAAATTTAGTTCCTTTACGCTGTACATTGTACTCAGGAAAAAGACTCCACTACCCACCCCCACCCCCCAAAGGGAAGACATTTCTCATCAGCTTGAGAGCAGCAGTTAGGATCAGCAGGTTTTCTACACCTACCTGACATGAATGTATTTTTTCCCCTGGAAGGAGCTGATGTTTAAAGGGTCAGCAGAGGTGGGAAACGCCCGTAATCTTATTTACAATCAATTGTCAGTGTTACCCAATCTGGTTTTTTTTTTTAATGCATCCTTTTGATACTGTAACTCCTGTTAAGAGACCCTTTTGTAAAATGAAGCCAATGAAAAGGAAAGTTCATTGGGGCAGTTCGTCTTCCTTGCTCGAAAACCTACCTGTGCACAAATGCCACCCTCCTTGCTAACTTTTTTTTCTCCCCACACACCTTCCTTGACGCATCAGCCAAACAAATCCTGAACTTCCAAGGCAAAGGTGGTGCCCATTTGGACTATTTCCCTCCACGTTTGAAGCTTTATTTTCCTATAAGAATTAATCCCCGTCTCCTCTTTCACGAAGCACAGTTTTCAATTTGCTCCTTCTTTTGGCTCTTTGAGGAGTTGAGAGGTTTTAATGAATTGCTTTACATTAAGGGTTGAAATCGACAAATAATTCCTTGGGAATGTATCGGAATATCAGTGGGCCCCTAAGAGTCCATTTTGGATACTGATATGGCATGAATGTAATATGTAATTTCATAGAAAAAAAAACAACCATTGTAATTTAGTATTCATGTCCATTTATTATAAAGTGCTACCAGATGAGGTTTTCCAGCTGTATTTTATTGTGAGTTTATTTATATGTTCTTGTTATACAAAGGATTAGGAATAAAGAATAAAATAGTAATCCAAATCCATTGGAGGGAGCCCGTGTTGCAAAGCAGGTAGATTCCATTCTCAGAGGGCCACGGGTCAGAATTACGGGTATGATGTGAATCCTCCGGCTCTCCCTGAGTTTTTGCCTTTCTGAATTACCAGCTCTTGTTCCTGAATTGGAATCAAGGCATTACGCACTGCTCCTGGTTTTAATTTCTTTGTGCAGCATACTGGTGCAGTACTTGCCTTGCCTTTTGCCCATGTGTACCTCCTGACCCCTCCATATAACCAATGAACTTGTGTACACTGCTTTTAAAAAAGCCATCTTGATGTTACTGTATTTTGAGGTGTAGCGCTTTAAAAAGGTAAAGACTTCCTTTGCTCAAAAGCCAGTCGAATCCAACTCTAGGGGCCGGTGCTCATCTCTGTTTCCAAGCCAGCGCTGTCCGAAGACGTTTCTGTGGTCATGTGACCGGCATGACTAGATGCTAAGGAGCATGGAATGCTGTTACCTTCCCACTGAACTGGTACCTATTTATCTACTTGCAATTTCTTGCTTCTGAACTGCAAGGTTGGCAGGAGCTGGGGCCAGAGACAGGAGCTCACTCCATCACATTGCAGTAGGGTCTTGAACTGCCAGACTACAGACCTTCTGGTCTGCAGCTCAGCATCTTAACCTCTGAGCCACCGCAGCCCCTTACCTGTGGGCAAAGGCACATGTGCCCATCAGTACAGGTACAGAAAGAACTTTGATGCAATCATTGCAGGATATCCTAAAAATAGTTTTTAGAGGTAACAAGGCTTTAGGGGCTACTGAAAGCCTACAGCAGCAAACAGAATATGCTCCAGTTCTGGAAATAACTTGAGAGATTCTTCTGGTTAAGCTGGAATGAATATGGTGTAAGACTTGAACGCAGACCAAAATTCAGAAATAGATGAAAGGTACAGGGAAAACGGGAGGGAAGGGGGCATGGTGGATACTTGGACAGGAGACTTATAGGGAAGATTCTGCAGAGGAAGGCAGTGGCAAACCTCCTCTGCTGCTTAGTTGCCTTAAAAGCCCCTTTGCTGGGGTCACCATAAGTCAGTTGCAACTTGACAGCATTTACATACATACATGGAGAATTTGCTCATGCAAGTTAGACTGTGGTATCTGTCGTACCCCCAAGTAGTGACTCTGGAGTACCACGTTCTTATGGATGCAAGAACATTTCTTTGCAGTGGCCAAAGCAGATCCACATCAGCATTCTCGTAGTTATGCACATCTACTATCCACTAAAATGAAGAGGGAAGCCCATTCACATTAGGAAACACACGGGGCAAATGAGAACTGGCACGTCACTTGCTGAGGCTATAAAGAGGGGGAAAGAGGAAGTACGAAATGCACTTTGAAGGTACAAACAAGAATGTGAGTTTGTCCCTCCATTTCCCATTGTCCAAAAAAGGACGGTGCTTTTCATGGCTGCTTGGTGGGGTTGCCAGCCTCCCCCCAGCCACCGGCATGGGGTGAGGGGCCCGTAGGGTTGCCAGATCCAGGTTGGGAAACTCCTGAAGTTTTGGGGATGGAGCCTGGGCAGGACAAGGATCTCAGTAAAGTACAATGCCATAGAGTTTACCCTCCAAAGCATCCATTTTCTCCAGGGGAACTGGTCTCTGTAGTCTAGAGATGAACTGTAATTCCGGGGGATCCCCAGGACCCACCTGGAGGCTGGCAACCCTACCTGTTGGTCACTGTGGTAGTTAAACACATTAAGCCAAGTGTTCCAACACAAGTTCTCCAGTTATGTTAGGTACAGAAAGTTATCTAGCTGTAGGCATTTCGAATGTACAGCTTGTTAGAAATGACTGTACCTACCTTTTTCCCCTCTGTTTTTGTAGACAAGGAAGAAGAACGGGGCCCAGTCTCCTCACAACTGTATTAAACTTTTTAAAAACTTGCTGTGGTTAAGAAAACCGGCAGAGGGAGCTGTTTAACCACTTCCAACCATTCTTCTGTCCCGATTCCCCTTCCCCGCGGCTTCCTAATTTCCAAGGAGAGGAAAGATTAAAACACCCAATTCTCCCCACCCCCAGAAGGAAACGAACTCAGAGAGGCCGATTCTGAACCAACAACAAAGCCATCTCCTCCTCCCTACGCGCTGTGCATGAGTGCAGCATGCGGGTGGGGGGGATAGTGGTCAGGTTGCTCTCAGGTATTACTTGATTAGGTGGTTGGCTATTACTCCAAGTCAGTGGATTAAGGTAAAGGTATGGAAGCACAAATTCCCCTGCCCCCCTTCAAAGCAACCCCAAAGGTACCCGATGGGGCTTCCTGGGGATGGTGAAACCCCAAGAGTGAAACTCCAGAGTTGCATAATGAGGGTGCTGGAAGGGGGGGCCACAGGCAGGAGGAATTGCCCCTTCCTGCTAATGCAGGTCTCTCCTTTTTTGACAGGACCCTTCTCATAAACTATTACAGACAACTCATGTTACATATTCATAAAGAGTTATAGAATACTCAAAAATGGCAAAGCAGAAAGGCTTGATTTCCCCCCCCCTCAATTGTTTTAAAGCAAATTTGGTAGAAATGCACCCAAAAAAACCCTCTTTGTGATGCTACTTGATTTTTATTTTTACTTGCTTTATATCCCACCTTTCTCCCCAATGGAGACCCAAAGCAGCTTACATTGTTCTTCTCTCCTCCATTTTGTCCCCACAACAACCCTGTGAGGTAGGTTAGGCTGACAGCATGTGATTGGATTTCCCAGAGCCCAGCCCAACACTTTAACCACTACACCACATCGGCTGTCTTGCCTAGTGCGATTGTACTACTACTTCTGAAGCCAGTCTTAACATTTTTTTTACTTATATGAAACTAATTCAATCAATTGGTCTGATCTAGGGTTCCCTGCTTGTTTGCGTCTATCAAGATCCATGTTTTACTGGACAGACAGCACATCCAGACATGTACACATATCAGAGTTCCCTTGCCTACAAAACCTGCATCATGAGAATGTCCCACAGGGCCAGTAGCCAGACTTCTTCTCTAGGTGGGGCTGCCACATAATGCCAAGCAGGGCATCAAAGAAATAAATGGGAGGGGCGAGAATCAGGGATTTCCTTGTGACCCCCAGGCTGCTAGAAACTCTATTGCTAAGCCCATTTGGTGCAGTGGTTAAGTGCACGGACTCTAATCTGGGAGAACTGGGTTTGATTCCCCACGCCTCCTCTTGCAGCTGCTGGATGACCTTGGGCAAGCCATAGTTCTGTCAGTTCTCTCAGAGCTCTCTCAGGTCCACCTACCTCACAGGGTGTCTGTTGCAGGGAGGGGAAAGGAAAAGGAGTTTGTAAGCTGCTCTGAGACTCCAAAGGGCGGGGTATAAGTCCAGTCTCTTCTCCTCTTCTCTCTGTCTGTCTGTATTTTAACATTTTTGAATTGCTGATTTCAGAAACTTTTAACCTGAATAAGCGCCAGTATTTTAAAATTCTGAAATAGTTACCCATTAACAGCTTCCTTAAGCTACTCCTTTGTCCCCTTGAAAGTACTCTGATAGATTCAGTGGCACAGTAGTTCAACAGGGATCTTTGTTTAAACTACACATATTCCTAGAGGAAAAAACAAGGTTTGGATCCTACTTTCCGTTTTGTAGATGTAAGATGTGGATCATCAGCACAATACATAGAGGAGCAGCAGCAGAGGAACGTATGTATGGTGATGGAATGAAACCAACCATAGGATCCCTCCAAACTCTCATTCTTTATATGGAAATGATCTTGTCACAAATTTAAAACCTTGGTTTTCCAAAACATTTTGAGACAGGATTTGGGGAGGGGCTGTGGCTCAGTGGTAGAGCATCTGTTCAGCACACAGTTTCAATCCTTGGCATGTTCAGTTTAAAAGGACCAGGTGGAAAGAGAAAGAGCCCAGTAGCACCTTAAAGACTAAAAAAAATTGTGGCAGGGTAGGAGCTTTCTCACTGCTCACTGCTTCAGATACCAGCAGTGACTCACGAAAGCCACAGATTTTGTTAGTCTTTAAGGTGTTACTGGTTTCTTGCTCTTTTCTATTGCTACAGACAGACTAACAGGGCTACCCATCTAGATCTGTCTTCAAGGAACAGGTAGTGAGTGAGAATGAAAGATCTCTCTGCCTGAGACCTTGGAGAGCCACTGCCAGTCTGAGTAGACAATACTGACCTTGCGGGACTAACGGTTTGAGTCAGTGTAAGGCTGCAAGAGATGGGCTATAAGGAAGGCCGAGCGCCGAAGAATAGATTCTTTCGAACTGTGGTGCTGGAGAAGATTCTTGAGAGTCCCTTGGACTGCAAGGAGATCAAATCAGTCAATCCTAAAAGAAATCAACCCTGACTGTTCCCTGGAAGGCCAGATCCTGAAACTGAAGCTCAAATACTTTGGCCACCAAATGAGAAGGGAGCACTCACTAGAGAAGACCCTGATGCTGGGAAAGACTGAAGGTCAAAGAAGAAGGGGATGGCAAAGAATGAGATGGTTAGACAGTGTTATCGAGGCAACGAACATGAAATTGAGCAAACTTCAGCGGACAGCGGAAGACAGGAGGGCCTGGCGTGATGTGGTCCATGGGGTCGTGAAGAGTCGGATTCAACTGTGCGACTGAACAACAACCAGGCAGCTTCATGTGTACCAAAATCACAGCCAGGGCTGCTTCCATGCCTGGGTGTTCCCCTGTTTCAGCTCCCCCTCCCCCATTGCTGCTTGCTTGGGTTTTTTCATGTTTCCATGTGACGTCATTCTGCATTTGTGTAAAGGCATTAACAGCCCATTACTTCCAGAAAAAACAAATGCTTTATTTTAAACTTGCAAACAAAAAACCGATATTCCCTGGGGAGGCCACAGTGGGCAGGAGCAGTCTCTTGCTGTCTGAAAGACAAAGGGGGTGGTTGGTGACGAGCTACTCTGTTCCTCTGTCGAATGTTGACTGCAAGGGGCCAGTCCCCTGCAGAAATTAACATAACAGAAGGAAAGCACCTGCCTTTTAGAAGGGATCCTTGGAAGAGGCTTTCCCCCCCTTTCCTTCCTTTTCTTTTAGGTTGTAAAGATATTGCATTATCCCTGTCCAGTGTTATTCAGGCCTGAGGGTTTAAAAAATAAAGTACAGAATCACCCACAGCCCGGCCCGCCTTTTAGGGAAGGGGGGGTCATTGGAGGTGTCTCTGCAAATACTTTTTTTTTTTAAGTGTTGTGGGCTTTTTAAAGATATTGCATTCTTTCTCTGCAGTGCTACAAAAACAGTCTGGGTGGAGAAACCTGGGGGTCATAGGACAATACTGTGGGTGGGGGTTTCAGTGGACATCAGGTATGATAGGGAACCACGGCTAAAATTAGAGAACCATTTAAGATCAAAAGAACACAAGGAAAGCCCTGCTGGATCAGACCAGTGGTCCATCTATTCCAGCATCCTGTCCCACGCAGTGGCCAACTAGTTATTCCGGATGGCCAAAAACAGGGCATAGAGGCCAAGGCCTTCCCCTGATGTTGCTCCTGGCTTTGGGATTCAGAGGATTAGTGCCTCTGAAACTGGAGGTTCCCCTCGGCTACCATGGCTAGGAGTCATTGATAGACTTTTCCTTCATGAACCTATCTAATCCCTTTTAAAGCTGTTTATTCTTGTGGCAATCACTACATCCTCTGGCAGCAAATTACACATTTTAAATAATTTTCTGCATAAGTTAGTATTTCCGGTATTTTCAGAGCCAGTTTGGTGTAGTGGTGTGTGCAGACTCTAATCTGGGAGAACCAGGTTTGATTCCCCACTCCTCCACTTGCACCTGCTGGATGACCTTGGGCAAGCCATAGTTCTGGCAGAGCTGTTCTTGAAAGAGCAGTTCTCTCAGAGTTCTCTCAGCCCCACCTACCTCACAAAGTGTTTGTTGTGGGGAGGGGAAGGGAAAGGAGTTTGTAAGCTGCTCTGAGACTCCTCTGGGTAGTGAAGGGTGGGGTATAAATCCAATCTCCTCCTCCTCCCTCCTCCCTCCTCTTCTTCTTCCTCTTCTTCTTTTTCTTCTTCTTCCTTTTGTCCTTCCTGAACCTACTGCACATTAGCTTCATTAATCTGGAATGTGCGAAATCTGTGTTGCAAGGGTAATTTTACATGGAATTGCATCAGAAATCAGACAAACACAAACAATTGCCCTGAGGTGGGAGCACCACAAGTGGAACAGGGCACTGACCATCCACACCTTCTAGCTATGGGTGCGATCCTTCATTCTCTGTAAGACTTGGATACATTCAGTTTTTCTACTGGTGAAAAGGGGAGGGGGTTCCACTATCACCACCCAGAAGACTATGCTGGGAATCATGGGACCTTTCATGGACAAAAGGCAGGTGGGACCAAGACTGTAGTAAGAAAGGGAATTGAGCAAAACTGACCAGGGGAAAATACTGGCTGGATCCAACCCTAAATCTTTCCCAATACAGAAGCAGGCTCCAGAACACTAGGGGTGCCAGCCTCCAGGTAGGACTTGGGGATCCTGTGGAATTACAGCTCATCTCCAGACGACAGAGACCAATTTCCCTGGAGAAAATGTCTGCTTTGGAGGGTGGACTCTATAGCACTGTACCCCACCGAGGTCCCCTGTCCTCCCCAGGTTCCATCTGCAAATCTCCATGAGTTTCCCAGTCTGGAGCTGGCCACCCTGTCTCCCTTGTTTCCACCAGTAGGAACCAGTGTTCCCTCTAAGCTGAGTTAGGGTGAGCTAGCTCACAGTTTTTTAGCCCCCAGCTCACACATTTTTGTCTTTGCTCAGGAAGGATGGCTCCAGAGCAAAGTCATTTATGCAGTAGCCAAATCGCTCGCTCAAAACTTTTAATGCCAGTAGCTCGCAAAGTAGAATTTTTGCTCACAAGACTCCATTAGAGGGAGCATTAGTAGGGACCTGGCAACCCTACAAAACACAAGCTGGCTCGTCTGGTTGTCCGGTAGTGAAGAAGGGCAACGCTCCTGTCCTGCACGATGTCTATTTCATGTTTAAATGGTGAACGGGTCCCACCTTGAATGGAAAGGGGGAGGGGACCGCCTAAGGCTGGCGTGGAACTTCCACTGGAATCTTCAGGCTGCCAACGACGGGGCATTTGAATCCGTTCCTCTCCTCTGCTTTCACTTAGCGTAGAATTCGCCACTTTGAAGTAGATATGAATATGCATGAAAATCTCAGCAACGCTATTGGCCCCTTCAGAATGTGTTAACAAAAACACTAATGAATAAAAAATAAATCTGACTTATATGCTGATGTGTATAACCTCGATCCTACTGCAGTGAAAGCCAGAGATAAATAGCAGTGGGGTGGGGTGGGGTGGGGGTGGTAGGATGACATAAAGGCTGCGGTCACACACACTAAATAATCCACTCTCAACCCATTTTCAATGCACTTTCCAACTGGATTTTACTGTGTGAACTGGCAAAATCCAGTGGGAAAGTGCACTGAAAGTGGGCTGAAAGTGAATTATTTAGTGTGTGTGACCGCAGCCTAAGTGACATGGTTAACAGGCCTTTTCCTCACCACCAGAGGGAGCTAAACAATGCAGACTCATCCAGTGTGGGAACCATCTCGCTCTTTGGTGAGCGGCTTTTAATTCCTGCTTCACCCCTTTGCTTACCAGTCGCTAGGGGCTAGTAGTTCTGCTTGTTAACATGCACCAGTCTATGAAATTAGAATAAGTGGCTGCTTTGCCACCAGAAGAAACATTTGGCAGTCTGTACAGAGGAACTAGAGATCAAATTGCCAACATTCGCTGGATTATGGGGAAAGCAAGAGAGTACCAGAAAAAGATCTACTTCTGCTTCATTGACTACGCTAAAGCCTTTGATTGTGTGGATCACAACAAACTGTGGCAAGTCCTTAAAGAGATGGGAGTACCAGACCACCTCGCATGTCTCTTGAGAAACCTGTATAAGGGTCAAAAAGCAACAGTTAGAACAGGCTATGGAACAACTGATTGGTTTAGCATAGGAAAAGGAGTACGACAAGGATGCATATTGTCTCCTTGCTTATTTAATTTATATGCAGAGTACATCATGCGAAATGCCGGCCTGGATGATTCAGAAGCCGGAATTAAGATTGCTAGGAAAAACATCTACAACCTCAGATATGCAGACGATACCACTCTAATGGCAGAAAGTGAAGAGGACCTAAAGAACCTCTTACTGAGGATAAAAGAGGAGAGCACAAAGGTTTGCTTGAAACTCAACATCAAAAAACTAAGATCATGGCATCTGGCCCCATCACTCCTTGGCAAATAGAAAGAGAAGTCGTGGAACCAGTGACAGACTTCACGTTCCTGGGATCCAAGATCACTGCAGACGGCAACTGCAGCCATGAAATTAAAAGACTCCTGCTCCTTGGAAGCAAAGCGGTGGCAAACCTAGACAGCATAATAAAAAGTAGAGACATCACCCTGCCAACAAAAGTCTGTATAGTCAAAACAATGGTATTCCCAGTAGTACTGTATGACTGCGAGAGTTGGACTATAAAGAAGGCTGAGCACCGAAGAATAGATTCTTTTGAGTTATGGTGCTGGAGAAGTCCCTTGGACTGCAAGGAGATCAAATCAGTCAATCCTAAAAGAAATCAACCCTGACTGTTTCCTGGAAGGCCAGATACTGAAGCTGAAGCTCAAATACTTTGGCCACCAAATGAGAAGGGAGCACTCACTAGAGAAGACCCTAATGCTGGGAAAGATTGAAGGTCAAAGAAGAAGGGGATGGCAAAGGATGAGATGGTTAGACAGTGTTATCGAGGCAACGAACATGAAATTGAGCAAACTCCAGAGCATGATGGAAGATAGGAGGGCCTGGCATGATGTGGTCCATGGAGTCGCGAAGAGTCGGACTCGACTGTGCAACTGAACAACAACAACAAAAGTCCACAGTGGGGAGGTGGGAACAGCTGGTGCCTCTTTGTGTGTGGTTGGTTGCCAGCCTCTAGTGGGCTTGGAATTGCTGCTGATTTCCAGAGGTCAGTTCTCCTGGAGGAAATGATAGCTTTGGAAGGTGCATTCTCTGACATCACAACCCCATCGAGCTTCTCCCCTCCTCAAATGCCGCACTCCTCAGGCCCTGCGTTCCAAACTCCAGGAATTTCCTGAGCCAGAGATGGCAACCATAGCATGTGGTGGTTTATCAATTCATAAGAATACATAAAAGCAGCAGGTTTACTAACTCACACCAAAAAACTTTGCGAATCACCCACAGATTGCCATTTTGCAGTGCTTCATCAAAAGGCACCTGAGACCAGCAAGGGGGGTGGGGTGGGGGAGATCAAAGCAACTGAAAACAGCAGTAAACTGAGCATGCTCCGGTTCTAGGATTAGTTTTAGAAATTATGCTGGTTCAACTGGAATTCAGGAGGAGTGAAATGCTGGCCAAAGCGAATCCATGGCACTAAAAAGAACAGGTGTGCGGTAAATTTTCCCTTCTCTAACAAAAATAGAAGCTAAAATGACTAGACTGAGGCTATCGTACTTTAGGCACATTATGATAAGAGTTGCCAGACCCCCTGGTGGAGGTGGGGATCCCTACTGCCAGGGTCTGCCTAAATAGGGCAGCCACCAATCAGCTGGCCAGCGGGGGTCTTACCAGGATAAAGAGGAAGGCCCAGGCCACATTCCCGGCATCGCACAGGGAATGACATCATCACACCAGCAGCATCCAGGTGACACTTGGGTATCTGGGCAAAAACTCTATGGTAGAAGCCATTTTTACCATAGAGTTTTTGCCCTGATACCAGAGCATTGCAGCAGCATGACAGCATGATGATATCGCTTCCTGTGTGACACCAGCAATGTAGCCTGGGCCTTCCTCTTTCTCTTGGTAAGTCCCCCCATCCTCCACTGGGGATGAGAAGACAAGAGTCACTGGGAAAAAACAAGAATGCGACACAAAGTTGAAGGCAGCAGGTAAAGAGGAAGACCCAGCATGAATTGACTCAGTCAAGGAAGCTCCAGCCCTCAGATTGCAACACCTGTGAAAGGCTATTGACTACAGGCTGTTTTGGAGGTCATTAATTCATAGGGTCACCATGAGTAGGAAGCGACTTGATGGCACTTAACACAGAGACAAGAAAAATGTAAATTTATTGTCCAAAACATTAAGGCCTTGGCTGTGGGTAGAGTGAAAAGTGACAATCCCCCTGGAGAGATTAATGTCTGAGTTCCCTATTGGTGTCAGATGCAGGGGTTTTTACCTTTTTCTTTAAAAAAGTAGATCAGTTAGGACCCAGAGCATTAGGAATATGTTTCAAAACAAACATTGCAAAAAGAGTCAGATGGGAAAATGCATACAAATTAATGTCATTTCTCTGTTAACTTTACAGTGAGCAACTTGACAGTCAACATTTATTTTTATCTCGACTCAATTGAAGTTGGGGAGAGTATTTTCTTCTTCAAAGGCAAGATGACAGCCTAAATAGGAGAAGCTTCAGCCCAACAAACCAGGGCATGGAATAAACTCCGTGCCGTTTCAAGTGTGCGTTGTAGGAAGCTATTTGCATCAAGCAAAAGTCTGGAGCCAGGTTTGCAAATGCTTATTTATGTCATGGGCCCAGAAACAAGAGAGAAACAAACCTCCAGATGGGCAGAATTTGTTTGCAGTTGCAATAATGTGAAGCAACATTTTTAAAAAGCCAGGTAGTATTATTTATTAGGACCAACCTAAAACAGTTGTCAGGCTTTTGAGGGCTCCAGCCATCTTCATCAGCTGGAAATTTAAAGGAGGGAAGGAGAATCAAAGTTGAAAACTTGACCTTAAGACCTCTTGCTGTGTCCTGTGTAGTCTGCCAGGCAGATTTGAATAGATAAAGTACTCAAAATCTTCTGACAATGACCTCAACTAGGATCCAGAAGACCTGGGTTCAAATTATCACTCAACCATAAAGCTCTCTTGGTGTCCTTCTACGTAACAGGGCCATTCCACCCCACCATTCCTCCAAGGGACTCAAGGTTCTCCCTTGGTTAAACCAGAGTTTTTGGCAAATCCTACAGTGCCACCTTGATGTCACTTCTGGAAGCGACATCATGCACTCATGCAACACCAGCACACTTCCTCATTCCGACCCATCCTTTAAAGGGACGGTGGACAATTGTGGGAATGCCACCGTGGGAGACCTAGCAATGGCCACAGGCTTGGGGTGGTGGGGGTGGTGATGGAGGGCCCTCATATTTTCTTGAGGCCCCAAGCTGTAACTTACCTAGCTTACCCCTTAATCTGTCTCGGTAGCCAGGCCTCTCAGACATCCTCCACCACCACGTCAAACAAACCACGAATGCAACATTGTCCTCCTTTCTCGAGTACCTGCACAGCCCTACATCATAGCCAGAGTCACAGATTTCACAGCTATTCTTATCTCTCCTCACAGCTGAGCTGGTAAACCACACTGATTTGCCAATCACTGCTGTGTGCAGCTGCAAGAAAGGGAGGCGAGAGACCACAAAGTCAGGTTGGCAGCAACCATCTCCCGGTCGTCAAACATTGTCACCACTTAATCTCCTACAGTGGGACCACTCTTGCTTTTATGTGTATTTGCCTTCGTCTTTTTATGCATTTGTTTCACACACACGGCTCTTGCAATTCCCTCTATGGCCTTTCTTTTCTCTCTTTTTTAATATTTAAAGTGCAGGGCATGTAAAAGAGGAACAGAGATGAAAGCTCAGTCAAAGCAGCGGTAGCAACAGAGAGTGTAGTGGAGCAGGTTCCGTTTTCTATATGCTAACAGACAATGCAGTTCTTCAAAAGTTACCATGAAAATCCTAACATGACAAGAAAGCATTGATCGTTTCCTGAATAAGAATTCCTTATGGAAAAACAAAGCAAAGATGTCCCCATGCTTATTTCATTCAGCAGAACTGTAGTGTATTCACGTGGCAACATGGACTCGGGACAGCCATGTGCGCAGACTGGTCTAAACCGGTCCACCATGCGGCCAGGCGAAGGGCCTGAGCTTCACCCCAAAAGACAATAGACTGCAGGCTCCTAGCTCCATTCCAATCGGGGAGCCAGGGATAATTGAATCACTGTAAATAAGCAAATCACGGGTGTTGTGTGTTTTGGGGTGTGGGTTCACTTGGGGATAAAAGCCGGCCTGTGAGCCGGTTTAGGTTGTCTTGTTCTCGGTCTAATAAAGTATGTGAGAGCTGAAATCACTTGTCAGTCTCAGTACTTTTCAAGAACGACGACAGAAGGCAGATCCTGATAAGACTTAAATGTGGAAAAGAGACCTAAAATCACTCTTGAACTGAATTTAGGGCCAATCTGCATTTAGCATTTGCTCCGTTGTTTTACCAAACCCACACTGGAACAGAAAAAGATGCAGTTCAAAACCACACTGTACTGACTACAGAGTCACCCCTTAATGGCCATAAAGCAGCCATAAATCTATGCAGACAGCCACCATAAAACCAGAGATCAAACGAAGTGAAAGCAGCATGCAGTCTGGACACTGCCATAAAATGCGACACTCAGTCAAAGTGAAAGTGGCATGCAATGTAGATGGGGATTTCTGTTCCAGTGTGGGTTTGGTAAGACAGCGGAGGAAATACTAGATGCAGATCGGGCAAATTCACCTTGAACCTTTGAACGCCACAACTCCTAAAATGGTGAGCCAAACAGAGAGGGCGATCGTAGGCAGAGTTATTTGAATCTATGCCTGTATTATCCAAGAAGGACAGGTTATGCTGTTGTTTTTAAGGCACACTACAATAATGTACAGATTTAATTTTCCCCATAGTGGGGTGATTAACAGGTCCGTTGGGTGCAACATGCAAGTTTTTTAAAAAATAAAGTAATATGTCCCCTAAGGCCCCGTTTCCAACCTTGTTCAATGTGCAACGCTTCATGCTGAGCTCCAGACTAGAGAGATGGTTCTGTTCCTATCACTGAAAGCCCCAATAGACAGAACAAGAGATTCCGCAGAAAAGCAACTGCTTGCTGATCAAAAAAAGTCTGTAATTTTGTATTCTCTTTGCTTTACCGTTATCCCTTCTGAATATATAAAGGGAGCAGTATTCAAAAAGCCGCTGGAGATAAATATTATGCAACGAAGGGTGGGGATGAAGTCAGTCACACGTCAATGTATGCCAACATCACACACTAAGATGTATGCAGGTTGAAAAACATCATAAAAGGATAAAAGTGCTGTTTTAAAAAATTCCTTCCTTGTGGTATTTTGCAGCTGCAATGTAAGATATTCATGAGGTGACAGATGTGATACTTGGAGATGTTTGGTTGTCTTCACACATGTATCCTGTTCACATAAAAAGTTTGTGTTCTTATCCCCGAGATATATTCTTATGCCCTAGAAGACACTGGTATGTGCAAGTCAAACTCCATCTTGGCAAGGCAAAGAAAACAATAAGAGACCTTTTAAGGCAGGGGTACCCAATGTGGTGCCCATAAGTGTCATGGTTGGACCCCCGGTCTTTGGCGTGCCCCGACGTGGTGGGCTGAGCCCAATCCAAGCAGTTCCTGGGACTGCAGCCAACCCACCTGCAAATCAATTCTGGGGTTACTGTGGTCTGCAATGCGGGGAGGGACTGGTGGCAGCTAAAAGGTAACGGTTTCCCTTGCTCGAAATCTGACTCTACGGGTGTGGTGCTCATCTCCGTTTCCAAGCCAAAGAGCCAGCGCTGTCCGAAGATGTTTCCGTGGTCACGTGGCTGGCATGACTGGACGCCAAGGCGCACGGAATGCTGTTACCTTCCCACCGAAGCAGTACCTATTTATCTACTTGCAATTTCTTGCTTTCGAACTGCTAGGTTGGCAGGAGCTGGGACCACAGATGGGAGCTCACTCTGTCATATGGCATTCGGGTCTCAAACTGCCGAGCTACAGGCCTTCCGGTCTGCAGTTTAGCATCTTAAACACTGAGCCGCCACAGCCCCTAAGATGGCAGCTATCCTTGTTCAAATGTTTTAGAAATTTAAAGAATTCATAACTCTTTAGGGTTAGAATGCAGAGCTTGAGGACAGTGTTCCCTCTAAGCTGAGTTAGTGTGAGCTAGCTCACAGTTTTTTAGCCTCCGGCTCACACCTTTTTGCCTTAGCTCAGGAAGGATGGCTCCAGAGCAAACTAACTTATGCAGTAGCCCAATCGCTCGCTCACAGCTTTAATGCCAGCAGCTCACAAAGTAGAATGTTTGCTCACAAGTCTCCACAGATTAGAGGGAGCATTGGTCATGGTACCCACCAGTACCTTTCCTGGTGCCCGGCGAGTGTTTTTAGAAAGCAAGCAGAGTCAGATGGGGCTTTTGACACTGGAGATTGAATCAGCCGTGCAGATCTCTAAAAACATTGCTTTGGCAGCAGTTGCCACCAGTACAAAAATCTTCATGGTGTGACTTAAGGTAAACTGCAGCCGCCATTTTGTGGCTGGCTCCACCTCCTGTGGCAGCTATTTTGTATCATCCGTTTCTTACCACTTGACATTTGGCCGTCTGTCCGGACAAAGTTAATGGCTGCTGCTATGCCTAGATCAACAGTAGTTCATACAATCACACTTTTTTCAGACCCACAGAAGTCATAGTTTTCCACCACTACCGCCACCCCTTGATCCTCAAGGAAAATCAGTTTCACCCACTGTACAGGGCAAGAGTAGCTACAAGGCAGAAGGAAATGAAACTCTCCCACCACAGCTGTTCTGTGGCTGCAAAATGAACAATAAAGAGTAATCGAACTGATCCAAGGCCTGAGTCTGGTGTCATTGTGGCGGATCAAAGATGTTTGCTGCAAAGTTCTCGGCATCCCTGCATGACACCCCCAACTTCGGATTCTTTCCTTCCTGCTTGAGCCTTTAAAGCAATTCACATAGGACTCGATAGCGTGGGTTGAAAAACCAGGCTTTATTTGCACAAGAGAGCCCCACGTGTCACTTGGAGCCCTCTTGACAGGGAAGTGGAGAGGACATTACATTAGTCCGTAACCGGAGAATTGTTTTGCCACACCTTTTATACCTTGTTACATTAGTACATAACTCAGAATTACCAACCACAGAAGCCGGCTGCTTCACGGCAATAACCATTTACAACAACATCCTTATATCTGTTGTATGCATTTGCAGAGAAAATGCAAATGTCTGTATCATCCTTATCACTGTGTAAGTACCATTCAACAAAGCAATAGATAATCCTAAGTGTTATCCTTCCGTTTATTGTTTCTTGGTGGAGCCCAACCCTCAAAGGGTAAAGATAGGGTGAGAACTCTAGACTGCTTATAGTATCAAGAGGCTGCAAATATCTCACAGGTATGAATATTCCAACGTCAAGGTAAGACTGAGTTATAAACATATGGTTTAGCGGAGGGCTGTGTTAACAAGAGCTACAAGGATCCAAAGTTTTTAGCCAAAATCCCAGAAGCCACTGCTCCTAGATTCCTACTGCTCCGGTCACACATTAAGTTCCTCACAAAAAATGCATCCCTAGAGATCGGGCGCATTGAACAGAGGAGAGTTTTTCTGAACATCTGTACTGTACGGAGCAGCTGCTTCAGGCGGGGGGAGCAATACACAAGGATTCTATGCAGCTGAAGAGCTTTCATATTCCTAGACCAGCAAGACACTGCTCCAATCAAAATATCGTTCTGGCTGGCTGGTGGCCTTCACAAACATGGCAACAACTGTTTCCCGCCCCCCCCCCCAGGCGTTTCCCTTTAAGTAGTAATATTAAACTACCGGGGGGGGGATGCACAAAGCTCAGGGCCACACAACATCCAATTAATATTCCACCACCGTGTGATTTTAATACTTACTTCTAAATCCCTTCTGGTGCCAAGAAGGTAAAAGAGGAAATGAATCAAGCAATGAGAAAGCTGCAGGTATATGGAACTGCTGCCCATCCTCAGTTTTTCTATGCTTACTACCGATATATATTTAAATAGTTCATCCCTTTTCTGCAAGGGTTTTCTTTCCTCTCGCTCTCGCTCTAAAATCTATCCTATTTCTGCATGGCACAGAGTCAATGACATCCAGGGTGAGCCAAGAAAGGTTTTATTTCCTGTCTGGTCTATTTCTTTAATTTGTGTTGGGTTTTTTTGCCCTTTCGTCCGGAAGATTAAGAAACCCGGCAATCAGATTTCACCTCTCCCAGAAGGGCGAAAAAGTGTTTGTTTAATTAAAGGAACGTTTATTTCAGTATTCAAATTAGTCTCGTAGCTGTTTGGGGGGGGAGTTGGGTCGAGAATACACCGTGGGGCGAAAGGCTGCCTCCCCAAGGTGGGGATGGGCATGAGAGAAAGAGACGAGCAGCACCCGCTTGCGCGCATGCATTCAAATGTTTACTAGGACTAGAAACGGACGGCAAAGGGAAAGACTTTTGCTCATGTTTAATCCTGGTTAATGCTATACATCTTTAAATACACAATTCAAAGTTTACATTATGTCATGCAGTCCCTGTGATGGAATGACACACTGGCCTTGTTGTCTCCTGTTGGTTCCACGATGCTATCAGAGCCACACAGAGCTTAGGTAGGACAGAGAACTGGAAGAAAGAAGGAAGGGAGGAAGCAAGAGAAGAAGTCAGGGCATTTTACAGATCCTGATTTTCTTTGCTGAAGTCGAGGGCGGCACTAAGTTGAAAGCCAATAGCCCTGGACTCAGCATCTGCCGGGGAATTTCTTGGTAACAGTGGCTGACCTTACAACGGATGGGCCATACCTCCACATTAGGAGGCTGACGCGGTTGCTCTTTTAAATATCATTCTGCTATGTCAAGCACACCTTCCATCTGTTGGCACAGCAGTCCAAGACGGCTGTGCGCTTCGTCTAACAAAGCTCGGAGGCAATCAGCTAGAACCGACTCTTGCCAGAGACATGAAAAGCTTGTCCAAGCAGAGTTTGTGTCAGAGGTTGTAAGGGATGGTTTATTGCATGACGTTTCTGCAAGCCACACAGCAACTGTGCTCCCCTCTATGTTGATCTCTGCTTGTTCACAGAGTAGATCTGTTGCTAACCTCCAGGTGGGGCCTAGAGACCCCTCAGAATTATAACTGATCCCTGGTGACAGAAATCACTTCCCCTGGAGAAAACAGCTGCTTTGGATCCTCTGGCATTGAACTTGATGAGGCTCCTCCCCACACTCTGCCCTCAAATCTCCAGGAATTTCCTGACCCAGGATTGGTAACCCTAGGAAGTACAGACTTGGGATGCAGTGCTCACCACAAGTACAAGAACGCTTTGCAAAAGCCCACACAGTGTGTTGCAACCCATTTCTTTGGTACTACGTCTCTCACCCACAAACACACGCCTCTAGTTTTGAACTAACACTCTGAACCACGGAAGTCAGCACTGCCTGCGTATTCATAGCCTATTGAGTCCATGCAGCCATTTTGAGTACATGGCATCTGTAAGATAGGCAGCATTGAGACATGAGGACAAACCAAGGTTTGGGGTCCTGGACAAGAGGACAAACCATCATGTAGCCCATTCTTCTCAGTGAGCGTTTCTTGTGGACATGCCTCCATACAACTGGATGTATATTTAACCCTTCTTTGTAATGGGCTGTGTTATGTATTGTACTGTGAATCTTGCCTATGTACCGCAATGTTGAGCTTCAAACTGAATGTGGCTCCTTCATCTGTCGCATTACCATTGGCTAGTTTCTGAAAAACTTCTGTAAATACCCAATCACTATGTGATAATGTATCTAAGAGGGAACGGTCCTGATTGGCCTTTATCCCTGCATTGTTATTGGTTCTTATCTGACAATGTGTGTGACTTTGAAAGCCTGGGACAGTTTAAAAAGGGAGCTGTGCTCCACTAGTTGTTGGCGTTCTGAGTTGGAGTTTGCTGTTACAAATAAAGCTGAAATCATTTGCTGAAATCAGATAGTTGTTGAGTTTTCCATACTTAACAGGCTGGTTGTTGATTATTCTTCAAGATGTGATTCAACATTAATCTGACCATTTGTGGCACCCTCATGGCAGATGTATATGCCAATTTGGGGGGGGAAACCCCAGTTCCAAACCTAAGTTTATCATGCTAATAAGAAGAAAAGGGAGGCAGTGATGAGAAGAACTGGTGGGCGGGGGAAGAGCTGAACACCCTCTCTCGCCCACTAATTTTTTCTTGAAAAAGCCTCCCCACCCCACCCACCCCAAGGCCCTGTACCAGTATTGCATGATGCATCACAGGACTGGGAACTTGTCTTTGTCTCATAAATAATACATAGTTCCACCTCACTTCACCTTATGGGAACAATATGGAAATGTCATAATCTGTTGGTAACTCTTCCTGGAAAGATGATTTTATAAGCAAAACCAGCAGGATTGATATGAAGCTGCCATTGCTCCACCTAACTCTGGGGAGGGCCAGAGAAGGCAGAGGTTTTTTTTCAGCACCTGCAACCTGAGATCTTCTAACTGAAAAGGCTGGTGGGGTGGGTTTGAGGCTGGCAACTTCTACATGCAAAAAGGATGCTTTTGCCAGTTTGGTGCAGTGGTTAAGTGTGCAGACTCTAATCTAGGAGAACCGGGTTTGATTCCCCCACTCCTCCACTGGCAGCTGCTGGATGACCTTGGGCAAGCCACAGTTCTGTCAGAGCTGTTCTCTCAAGGACAGTTCTAGAAAGAGCTCTCTCAGCCCCACCTACCTCACAGGGTATCTGTTGTGGGGAGGGGAAGGGAAAGGAGTTTGTAAACTGCTCTGAGACTCCAAGTGAAGGGCGAGGTATAAATCCAATATCTTCTTCTTCATCTTCTTCTTCTTATCTCTGGCCTACAGGTTCTCCCTAATTATAGGAGATTGACATGACTACCTCCACTACCACCCAAGCGCACTGGAGCCAAACCTTTAGGAGTTTCCTTAGATAAAATTTAGCAGCTGGAGCTTGATGTGTATGCACAATGGTGTTTTCAAGGCAAGATATTAACAGAGGTGGTCTGCCATTACCTTCCTCTGCATAGCCACCCTGGAATTCCTTGGTGGTCTCCCATCCAAATACTAACCAGGGCTGATCCTGTTTAGCTATCAAGATCTGATGAGATCAGGATACCCAGCGTCTGCTCTACCTTGTCTTTGTGATGGCCGTGCCGAGATACAGTCTGATCAACACCAGGAAATTCACCTTTTCATGACTGCAGTATCAAGTCCTTACCCTCCAGCCTCCCAGTTAAGATCTGCTTCTCGAGACTTGCTGTTTGTGCCCAAGGCTTCAGAGGCGAAGCAGCTGGCAACTAGATGCAGGGCACTTTCTGTGGTGGCACCTCGCCTTTGGAACACCCTCCCCCTTGAGGTTCGCCGGGCACCTACTCTACTTTCTTTTAGGTGCCAGGGTTCTTTTTACCCAGGCTTTTAAAATTAGGGGTTTTATCTTTACAGCTTTTCTATAGTCTGATTCTGGTCTGAGGCCTATGGATAGTTTTGTACTGTTTATGTCCCTTGGCTTGTTCTACTGGCTTTTTAAAATATATATTGATAATTCATTATTTTAATGAATGAGCAGTGCTCTGAAGAGGTGGCATAGGCATTTCCTTTAAAAATAAATGAATAAAGCCAGTCTACTCATTCTCTGCTGCATGTGGAACCGCTTCTTGAATAGGCATGAGATGCCGCCGCTGTCCTTTCCTCTGAAACTTTCCCCGTGTGGCCTTCAGTTTACCTCATTTACTCCTGTTCCCATTCCCAACAGAGTCGCCAACCTCCAGGTGGGGCCTGGAGATCTCCTGCTCTTACAGCTGCTACTCTCCAGACAAGAAGAAGATGGTTTCTTTGGAGGGTGGACTCTATGGCATTAGACTCTGCTGAGGTCCCTCCCCTACCCAAACTCCTCCTTCCCTGGGCTCCACCCCCAAAATCTCCAGGCATTACCCAACCCAGAGTTGGCAACCCTAAGTCCCAACAACAACCACATTTTATAAGGTCTCTGTACTGTACTGGGGGCAGCAGTGGGAGAGCTTCTAGTGTCCTGGCCCCACTGCTGGACCTCCTGATGGCACCTGGTATTTTTGGCCGCTGTGTGACAGAGTGTTGGACTGGATGGGCCATTGGCCTGATTCAACATTGGCTTCTCTTATGTTCTTATGTTCTTATGTACTGCCCTATTCAGTATGCTTACCATGTCTCACACTGTGTTTTTCCTGAATTAGACTGTATCCTAACCCTACCTTGCCTATCTATCAAGAGTGGGGAGTGGTTGCCCTGACCTGAATAGCCCAGGGAAGCCCTATCTCATCACATCTCAGAAGTTAAGCAGGATCGACTCTGGCAAGAACTTGGACGGGAGACCTCCTTGAAACACCAGAGGCAGGAGGTGGGGGCAGGCTGTGTTCAGGCACCTCTCTGAATATCCTCCAGGCCCCCAGAGGTCGCCATGACTTCCAGATACTCACATGCGCACACACACGCACACATATTTAAAAAAAACAGTGGGGAGTGCTTCTCTCACCACTCTGAATGGAGTAATTACCCTTTGATTAGGTCTTGTTCTAAACTGGCAATTCCTTGTAACTTCTTTCCCCACCCCTTTTCTGTTTCTTGAACTCTAAGTATAACTTTAGCTGCTTTGGATGTATACTCCAATGTGTCTGATGAAATGAATTTTGACTCACAACAGCTAATGATGAACTAGTCTAACTAGCTTGTGCTCTTTCGCTGTATTCACAGGGCCAGCCCACCCACTAGGTGAACTAGACTTTCGCCTAGGGCGGCGGATCATGAGGGCGCTGAACTGCACCCCCCCACACCAAAAACCCCTACCTAGTCTCGCCTCCCACTTCCACCACCTCTTGGGCCCCCTCCCTCCTTTGGTTCCCTGTGCCAGTCAGGGCTTCTTCCAGAGCTGCCATTTCATCATGTTGGGAGGGCATGGCTGCGGACCACCAAGGCGGGGTGGCAGCGGCAGACTCAGGTGGCAGGGGCTCCTCCAGGCCACCCATCCTCCCCGCCGGGCTGGCTGTCTTTCTCTCCCGCCCACCCATCCCCACCTTCTCCTCTTCTGGTCTGAGCTCAGGGGAGGGGGTGAAAAGGACCCACGGCAAACTTGGTGGGGTGTGCCTTGCAAAAAAAAAAAAAGTCCCCCCTGCTTTGAAAGCGGAGGGATTTTTTTCCCTTTTAAAAAACTTTTTTAAAAAAACTAGTTGGGGCAGGAGACTGGCCAGCCGGCTGGGGTCTGCACACTGGCAGAAGCCCCGCCCCCAGCTTCCAGGGCCCTCAGTCGGGCTGGGACAAGATGGGCGGGGGCTACACGTGCAGCATCTTCTTGCCGCTGCTAGAGTAAGTTGGCTTGTTTTGGAGGTGGGATGGGAGCCCCGGCGTGCTCCTGTGTGGTGATTGCCACTGGACTCCAACTTCATTTTTTTTCTTTTTTTTACTTTTTAAAAACTTATTGCAACCACTGTGGGCGACCAAGCCGGTCTGGGGTGAGTTTGTTTGTGTGTGTGTGTGGGGGGGGGTGTTCAGAGCATGTTGAGCTTGCCCACAGCCTCCCCAAGCCAGCTGGCCTGCAATGCCCAGAGAGGAGTGTCAAGCCGGGGCTTGCAGGTACCTGGCTGCCATCTGGCCTTTGCAAATAAAGGTGGAGGGGGGAAGAGACAGAAAGTTCTGCTGCTGTGGCCACTGCCGAGCCTGGATTCAGAAGCAGCAGCAGCACATGGCCCTTTTAAATGGCGAGCTCCCCGACCTGCAAGCAAGGCTTCTCTCACACTCTCCCTTCTCCCTAGCTGGTTTGGAAACGTTGGTAAAAATTTCAAGTGGCTGTAAAAGAGGGGACGGAAGGAGCGATCCAGTCCTAGCTGCTCCAGCCCAGCCAGTCCCGTCTGCTTAGTAAGGAGCCACAAGGGCATGCTGGACAATGTAGTCTACATGGCTTCCTTTGCACTGGAAACAAAACAGGGGAGGTGAGAAAATCCCAGCCAGCCGGTCCCAGGGAGAAAGTGAGTGCGGGTGCCTCTCTGCTACACCCAGCAGTTTTGCAGGCAGTCTGGAGAGATGGCAGGAGGAAGGGATAGGGGAAGGGGAAGAGTTACAATTCATGTATGAAGAGCTGCAAACAATTCATGATTTTTTTAAAAGTAGCCAAAAAGTCCAGTTCTCATTTGAAAGTGGGTCAAAATGTGGCGGGGGGGGGGGAGAGCTTAAAATACAATTCTGTTGCAATTCAGCAGTCTCTAATCTCCCTTTGAAATTCCTTTGAAGGAGAACTGCTACTGTTAGGTCAGCAACTGAATATCCTGGAAGGTTAAAATGTTCCCCCACTGGATTTTGAATGTTTTGGTTTGTAATAACAGTAGAAAAAGTAAGAGTCCAGTGGCACTTTTTAAAGACCAACAAAATTGTGGTCGGGTGTGTGCTTTTATGAGTCACCATTCACTTCTTCAGACTTATTTCCATTTATTCTTGGCATCCTCCTGGACTGAAACTGAGACCAGGTCTCATTACCAGTGCTGATATCTCAACTCCTACTACCCTACTATCGACTCGGGGGTGTGGCATATGCAAATAAATTATGCTAATGAGTTATGCTAATAGGCTCCTGCACCTCTTTTTCTACAAAATGACCCCTGGCATGGGTGCAATTCAGATGGGAACCATGGCTAGCAAAGACAGGGAGAAAATCAGAGACTGTATTACTTTTTCTCACAATTAAAAAAAAAGAATTTAGCAATTTCAAATTTTGTGTTTTTCATTCTTACTAAAATGCATTTATGTTTGAAAATTGGTGGGTGCACGGGGGGGGGGGCCGGGGGGCGCCAGAAGGTATCCTTGCAAAAAAAGCTGGGGCTGGCCCTGTGTATTCATCCTTCCCTGCCTTTGTCTCTCTCCCTTACCCCTGCAGGTTACTGCACTCCCACTTTAAAATGTAAGCCCCTTGGAGTCACAGACCAGTTAATTTGGCTATGTCAGATCTATAACATGCCATTAACAATGAGGGTTCTCAAAATAAGTAAATAAAGTGTTTTGTGCATGTCTGAATGAGTCATCACACATCAGCCACCACAGACAAACTGTTCATGTCAACTCACCTTGCTCAAAACACAATGTTTTTCAGCTGAAGCAGTTCACATATTCAGCTGCAGAAATTAAACAATGTATAGACCACCCCTTAGATATTCATATTTACCTTTTAAAATGTAGTCAGTTAGCAACGTAGGGACCTTTTCATTGTCCTCCTTCATTGCAAAAAGAACTGGGGACAGAAATTGGAGGGAGAAAATCATTATTGTTTTATTCAAAGGAGCAACAGCTTCCTATGGGGTTCTACACCACAGCGTCATTTGGTGCCAGCATGGGAACTTGGGTACAGATACGATGCTCCTCTGTCTGGGCATTTCTCTTCCAATGAAGTCAGTGGAACACTTGCATGCTCAGGAGGCCCAGATGTGTGTGTGTCAAAACTCATACGGGGTTCTGGTTCAGAGCACTGGCGCTCATATCACGCTACCGCTATGAGAGGAATAGACGTGCCTGTTGGAATTGTAAGACCAAAGAGCCTGCGCCTTATTGAATCTGGCAATTCTGTTAAGAGATTACAGCACAATGGCTAAAATTAGTCCTGGTCAAAACAGAGATCTTTCTGTATACCACCATAACCTGTGCAGGAGCCATTATGAAAGAGACCTGGGAAATGGGAAATCTAACCAGAATGTGGGAAAGTAAAACATACAAGTTACATTACTTCATGCTCATTACTTCATGCTCTGTTGGCAGCAACTTGGATACCAAAGATTCAAGGGACTGTCTTTGGAAAGGTTGGCTGGTCTTTGAATGTTATTCAGGAACACTTCTTCCAGCTCAGTAACTGATCTCATCTAAATATATCTTATGTTTGCATCACTGTCTGATGTAGCTTTGCACACCAGTTAATTGGGCAAAAAAAAAAAACCCCACACAAATTTATCCCTAGTAACCTCTTTGCCAAGGCTTTGCCTTAAGACACAAATTGTCACTTGCACAAAACTCTTTATGTGCACAAAACAGCCATTCATAGCACTGCGCTCTTTTCAGGAGGACTGAGCCAGTATTTGTTCCAGCTAGTTCAAAACACGGTTACCATGGAGACTCAGAAGGAGACTGACGATTCTCCCAGAATGCACAAGGACCTGTCACAACATCTCAACCTTTCAATTTTTGTTCCTCAAATTGTTCAGTCAGAGTTAGAGGCTAAATTATCCAGCCAACAAACTTCGATGTTTATGAAATAGCTTTGAAGCTACAAACTGTTCCGAAACTTGCTGAATTTTGAGGGCAGAAACTTGGATGTTAACTGCCGCCCAGAAATGGAGTGCAGCAATTTGAGAGCAGATACATAAAGATAAAAGTGGCAACAGTTCATAGGAATTTCAAAACAGAAAAGCCAGTCACTACAAAATATTAGCTTGAAAGAGCCTAGCATTTATACTGGCCCCCATTTTGGCCCACTCCTAGAATTACATCTCTGATTATGGGGATGCAATTCAAACCCAGGCTTATGTAAATTGGGAAATGTGAGCATTCTCCATTAGAAGTCTGTTCCCAGAGTATGGTAGCTGAGGAAAAGTGAGGAGGAGGATAACTTTCAAACATTTTAAAAGACACCTGAAGTGAAAATGAGATCAAGCCATTCTAACGTGACAAGAATGAATGTGTTTCTTCAGAAGGACATAAACATCAAAAATTCCAGTTTAGTAATGGAATAGACTGTTTATGAAAGCTGTGGAAATTTCTATATCTGTGGTAGACAAGGCCTACTGGAGATAGTTTAAGTATCGGATATGCAGTCATATGCCTATTATCTAAAATGGTGGCTGTGATCACACACAGAATTAGCACCGCCATAGGTGCGAATGCCTGGCGGATTTTAAGGGCGCGATCACACAAGAACATCTGGGAAGCATCCCACACCTGTGGGCAACCCATTTTACTCCGCCACAGAAGCAGAGTAAAAAAACCTAAGGAAAGTCTGGTAGCAAATGGGTTTGCTATGGGCCAGGAACAGACTTTCCCCTGTGTGATCGCGCCAGCGCACTCTCGTGGCATCAGGAGGGTCTGCTCGGGCCATCCCGATTCCATGCTGTTGTTTTTTGCCCCGTTTCAGTATGTGCATCATCGCACCGTGCATAGGGAGCACTCATTGCGGAGATGCAGATCATCAATCCCTCATTGAAGCACATGGGAAACATGCGGCAAAAAAACCCAACGATTCACCCACTGTTTGCGCCTGACCATGCAGTGGTGGGCTGCCCCCGCAGCTCCCAGGGACTGTGTGATCGCGCAACTGTGGGTCACATTACTCCGGAGCAAATAACCTCGCTTCCCACCCCCACGTTATCTTGCACGTGTGACCGCCACCGTAGATCCTTTTTTCCAAAAAATCTAAATGAAGACAGCAAACCAGAATTTTTTTTTCAAGTTACAACAGTGGAATTCTCAAAGAATCAAAAGGAGCCGCATAATACTTTAACAAAAGAAACAAAGTTTTTTTTTTAATGCCCATCTGAACACAACATTTTTTGCCTTTACTACCAGAAGATCTGCAGTGCTTTGGTGGGCCTCTCTCAAGAGGAAGTTCTAATCTACTGGGGGGTCCAAAAAACACTTAGGAGTGGAATTAGTTTGACCCTCTGTATTTCAAGGTACAGATGCCTACCAAAAATCTGAGCCAACTATGTCTTTCTGAAAATGTGTACACAATGCTGGATTTCAATTAGCATCAGACATGTTGCAATGTATTAGCTCAGGTGGTCAATGCATCTTCCAGATCCATTCAAAAGAGCAGCCCAGCTTGCCCAGGAGGTGATTTCTTCAAACCCATTCATTACCCCACCACGACCGTCCAAAACTTTAGCCACTGCTGTCTCCATCTTGAGAAAGTTTGAGCGTCTATTATGCCGGTGGCTCTCAAAGATTCTAGTGTACTTCTACTGCCAAGGGAACAGGTTGAAGCTGCGTCCTCACTACATTCAACATAGCAGACAACCAACTTACTGTTTGTAAGCATCTGTAAGTCTTCGACTGAAGGAGGCACACCATTCTTCTCATATGGAATAACTGTATTCAAATACTGGAAAGGAATGACAGCAGCAGTTATCAGGTTCCACATTCATTCTGGGAGGAACAGAAATCAGCAACTACCTCCTCCATTACTCCCAAAGAAAAGATTCTGAGGCAATCGTTTTTCAGCAGGGGAGCTGAAAACTAGCTGGTGAATGTGTCCAGATAACAAACGTCTAAAATCCTCTTTCACAACTTTTAATATTCTTATTAACACACCTTTATAGAGAATCTTCAGAGTACAGGCATATGCTACAGTGTTCACAAGAGCTACCCACTACAGATCTGTAACATTATAACATTAGTACTACATCTATGAAGCCGTTTTCCAAATTGGAACTCAGCTGCGATGCATATCAGAATTAGCACTCAGCTGCTAAGCACATGAAATGAGAAAGTAGTGTAAACTCTACCCCTGTATCCAACAGCCAAAGCATTTATGGTATGGTTTCTAAGACTTTTAACAAATCAATATTTTTATTCATACAGTAGTTGTTTTTGTAAGATTGTTAAAACAGGCATATTATCTGTTTTACCCAGAAGCTTCCTGTAAGCTTCTCTAAGGCCGTTTTGGCTGGCCCCTGTCAATAACAAAATGGTAGACTAGATCAGAACCATCGCCCTGCCCCTTACCCTATTGCAGAAGAAGAAGAAGAAGAAGAAGAAGAAGAAGAAGAAGAAGAAGAAGAAGAAGAAGAAGAAGAAGAAGAAGAAGAAGAAGAAGAAGAAGAAGAAGAAGAAGAAGAAGAAGAAGAAGAAGAAGAAGAGGAGGAGGAGGAGGAGGAGGAGGAGGAGGAGGAGGAGGAGGAGGAGGAGATTGGATTTATACCCCGCCCTTCACTGCCCAAAGGCGTCTCAGAGCGGCTTACAAACTCCTTTCCCTCCCCCTCCCCACAACAGACACCCTGTGAGGTAGGTGGGGCTGAGAGAACTCTAACACAAACTGCTCTTTCAGGAACAGCTGTGATGTGACTGACCCAAGGTCACATCAGCAGGTGCAAGTGGAGGAGTGGGGAATCAAACCCGGTTCTCCCAGATTAGAGCCCGCACTACCAGGGCTCTTTTTGTAGAAAAAGCTCAGCAGGAACTCATTAGCATAACAGGCCACTCCAAACAGCAGAACCTCATTAGCCCTACTCATGCAGCAAGAATTTACTACCAGTGTTGATCCAATAATCTACTTGGGGCAGAATTATATCATATTTATGAGGCAAACACACTGTGATCCATGTGAGGGCTGGGGGCAGTGGCAAGGGAGGGTTCGTGGCCAGGAGCAGAGGGCTAATTCTTCCCCCATATGTTGATTCCCTCCTGCAAACACTTCCCAGCTACCTATTGACATCCTTGTTCCCCTATTACAGTAGGAAACAACCTGGGTTCATTTGCTGGAGTGAATAACCAGGCAGAGGGCAAGGTTAACTCCTCCTTTTCTTGCCTTCCAGCCCTCCCTTGAAATTGTTCCCTGCAGTCATGCTATCCAGAGGACCGTGGTTTAGAGCTAATGTACACGCTCGTATAATTTGCATTTTCACCCTCAGAGGATATCGCACTCACCTGCTTATCAGTTGCTGAGTTCCCAAATGTCTGCCGGATACTGGTTTGCAGGATATTTGAGATCCCTTCCATACTGAACCGCTAAATAGAAAAGGAAAAAATACTTTAGGGTTTTCTTTTGGATTGCTGGGTTCAGTTACAGGATTGTCTAATCAGATGTGGCAGCAGGGTCTGCTTGCTTCTGTCTCCCGTATACATTGTAAAGAATTTTTGTAATGTGCCATGCCTTTGTGTATTCACGGATGTTAAGGCTGTGACTACCCTCCACTCTTTTGGCCTTAGAAGTCAACATTAGAAATTCAGTCTCAGTTTGCCCATGCAATCACATGGCTTCTGAAATCCAGTACACTTCTTCCTCCCCAAATGGAAAGCTGGCAGAAACCCACAACTGAATCATCATTTTGTCTCAGTGAATGCTTTTATTAATGGCTCCCAGCAAGTACTCTGATGGAGCAGCCGGCAAGCCATATCAGCTATGTGAATATAATTAAATTGCAAATATTTCTCAGGCTAAGGGTTGGAATCCTATAAACTAGTAGGGATGAGGTGGGCCGAAGATAAGACAAGGGGAGGTAGGGGGACATTGGTCAATTTGTGGACCACCTACAATTTGCAAGTCAATTGGATTCTTCCCAAGAATAGTGTGGACCAGGCAGACTTTTTCCAATCCTACCAGGCACTTCTGAAGTTCTTAGCAAGAGTGCGTCCAGAATCAATTAGAACAGATCAGTTACGCCTTATCTGAAAATTCCAGGAGTGTACTCTTGTTTCTGTGAATTTAGAGCACATTTTTAGAACCCAGAGATTCTAGGGGTTTTTTTTAAAGACTACACAAGCCTGAAATCAGCTCAGAACTGCCATAAGCAACCAAACTACAGTCTTACGCATACTTACCCGAGAGAAACTGCCATACTTCTGATTAAACACGTATAGGCTTAGGCAGTAAGAGACATGTAAGTGTAACATGGGAATCGATTTTTTTTAAGGTAATTTTGCAGAGCGGAAGCTGGGTGTGCTCTCTGAAATTCTGTACATATAGGATGACCTATTACTGTGTTTCTATTGGTTCGTACTGAGAGAATACAACACACAAAGTTACACTGAAAAAGCCTCCAGATGAATCCAGTCTTGCCAAAAACAGCCTTAGAATCCCCACTTCTGAGCAAAGCCCAGCCACTCTACTTTTTGAACCCTCTTATGGAAGGAATGTCGGGATTTCTTGCCCACCTTCAGAGGCATCTGGGTTGCCCTTTCTATTCGGCTGCTCTGCAGGCTGAGCCCTTTCTCTTTCCTCCTCCTTTTCATCAGCTCTCTGTGCTCCTTTTGCTTGTTCTGGACCTCGATCAGCACCGTGATGAAGGAGTTCTTCACCTCCTTCTCAAACTCCAGCTCATCCCGGCGAGCCAGCTGCTGCACCAGTTCCTCTGAGTAGTCGCGGATGGCGCCTTTGACACGATCCAGCAGCTCCAAGAGCTCTGCGTCAGACATATGCCTCAAGCCTTTGAAGAACCAGAAGAGAAGAATGTTGTCTGCTAGGCCTGTCGCTAAGGTTGCCAGCTCTGGGTTGGGGAATACACGGGGATTTGGAGGAGTGGAGCCTGAAGAGGGTGGGGTTTGAAGAGGGGAGGGACTTCAACAGGGTATAATGTCATAGATTCCACCTTCCACAAGCTTATTTGGTTTTATTGGTTGGTGCACTTGGTTCTTTTCCTACCTAAATATCTTCTCCAGATATTTTACTGTGGGTTTAAGTTTTAGCTGTGTTCTCAGCCATGGGCATTATAATATAATACTGAAATGCACGTTGTATGTTCTGTAAATAAATAGATAATGTTTTGAAAGACATGCTAATTTAAAAGTCTGTACATGTACTCACCCTTGGTTGCCAGTTCTAGGTTGGGAAATTCCTGGAGATTGGGGGGGGAGCCCGGGAAGGATGGGGTTTAGGTAGGGAAGGGACCACAGCAGGGTGTAATGCCAGAGTGTCAACACTCCAAAGCAGGCATTTTCCCCCAGGGTTTCCATCTAGAGATCAGTTATAATTCCAGGAGATCTCCAGGCCCCACCTTGAGCTTGGCAGCCCTAACTGGCCCACCAGTGACTTGTCAGACTTCCATGATGCAAGCACAAATCTGTAAAAGTTCAATGAATGAAAAAGTTCTACATCGAAGCATCTTCCAGCGGAATCACAAGACAGGATGCTCCTAAAAATCCTCTTCAATGAGAAATTGCCACTGAATATACTATTTCGCAGAACAGAATTGCATCCATAAGGTTGAATCCAGTGGGACATGAGCACAAGGACAGTGGATCTTTCCTGCTTTCCCCACCCTACAGCAGTCCCTTCCAACCCTGGGAAAGCTGATTCCCAGGGCCAAAGGACCCACAAGGACTAGCTATGCAGGTTGGGAGGGTGAGCTGTGGTGGAGGGGAGAAGGTGAAATTGCAGTTCCACCAGAACAGGCAAGAAGGCTGACTTTCTCCCCTTCCCTCTCCAATTAGAGCCCACAGACCACATGGCTGTTAGCCATGTGGGTCCCTACTGACAGATCACTGGGTCCGATATTCTTTTTTATTTTCTCTCCATAGGTATTTTCCAGGCATTGATGGGAAGGGGGATCTTCATTAGATGACCTTTGGGTACGTGCCATCATTATTAAACAGGAGTCCAATGGCGTCTTAAAGAGTAAATTTAAATTTATCCCAGCATAAGCTTTTGAGGCAGAGCTCACTTTATCAGATGTACTAGAGTGTACATCCATCATGCCTGATTTATATACAGAACTGAAAGGTGAGGATGGGGGTGTGAGAGGGAAGGTTAACAAAGAAGGGCTGGTTCAAAACTAGACCCAGTGACATGTACAACAATAGAGAAGCACTGGACCAATTAACTGGGCCATCATTTTTAGACGGACCCTGAGAAGCTTTCTCCCGTGTCCTCACCTTCATAGGACCAATTATTGTTGAGGGTCTGTGACAGAGCCTGCATCTCTTGCAAAAGGACTGAATCGGCCTGACTGCTGGTTTCCCCACCATCATCTTCCTCCAAAATCTCTTCTTCCTCTTCAGGGTCTGGTGAGTTCTGCATCATCTCCTCAATTTCTTCAATCACCTGTTAAAAGAACAGTAGCATAAAATCACGTAGGAATGATGTCCCACTTCGATGCTGAGAAGCCATGGGTGTTACCATGGAGACGCCACCTTCCAAGAGCACTGGTGCAAAGTGTGCGGCGGTTTGTTCCCAACAGCACCGAAGCATCCCCTTTTTAAAAAGCTTCATGGTGTAAGTAAATCTCCAGGAATATCATACCGCATACATTATTCAACCCAAAATGCCAGAGCATTCTTCTAAATGGAGATTTAGAAAAGCAACAGCAAAATATTCAAGTTCAGCCGTTGCAAATTGTGACTGATAGAAGGATATTAAAGTCAGGACATATTTTACTCGGATGCTATTTAAGTAAGAGGCTTTCAGGTAACCAAGCATGGAAAATTTTTCACTGCAGCCCTGTCAACTGCAAGGAGGAACATTAAGAGAACAAAAAAAACAGAATAGTGCCCAAGATTTAAAAACAATTTCATGTTTGATTGACACTCATACTATGGGCATGGAGGTGGGAAGGTCAAATGGAAAACACTGGAATGACCCCATCTAGGGGTAAAGTTGACAACTGTTTATGAGGGGAAATGAATTGCCATGGGCTTAACTTGGAAGAAATGTTAACACATCCATTCCTGTTCTTAAAAGCCAGTGCTGTGAAGGCCTCAAATGACACCAGCCACTGCAGGTCTGCCACTGGAACTCCCAACATATCCTCTGGCCCTAAAAAACAACCAGAGCGGAGGAGTGGAATGGATCAAGGATGTGGCACTGAGAATGGGGGGGGAGTTTGACATGCCACTGGGGTGGTTTTAGTGATTCTGGGGCCCTGGGCAAAAGTCCAGGGTGGGAAGGGACCCCAGAATCACTGCCACCACTTACCCACCCCACCACCCTGACTAGAATTGGTGAATTATTAACCATTAAGCAGAATTGTAGAAACCGGTGTTTTAAATCAAACTTGATTGACAACAAAGAATGTTCTAATTAGGCCAGGTGTTCTTATCTCAGCCGTTTTCATTGGGATGGCAGGAAGCACCACTGCCAACATTAGAAATTTTTAGTGACATCCTTTGCTTCAAAGAGAACTAGAAAGAATTGGTCAAGCTGTTTTTAGAAAAGCCCTATTGAAGTAAACAAAAGGATAGCTGCACACTGTAACAGAGGAACCCCCTCCCTCTCTTCTGACTTGGGTGTTTTTAGACTTTATATTTTGTTTAAAGCTGAATATTTACTAAGGTTATGGTATAAGATATTTGTAAGAGCAGCAGCTAGCTGAATTATTTTAAGTTCTGCTAAAGAATTATCAAGCTTATTTTTAAGACTAAAAAGTGCTTGCTTAAAGAGAAACCGTTAGAATTAACCTGGCAAAGATTCACAAGCTGCTAACAAGCAGAAAGTTGGAAGATCAAGTTACAGAGATTAATCATGCACACCTGTCATTCACTAGAAGCCAACTAAAAAGTACAAAATTTGTATTAGACAAAGAAAATCTCTATTGACCAAAGTAAAATAACATATTTTACAAGTCTAGAAGTTTTACAAACTCTTTTAAAAATTAATAAAAATGTTCTAGGGGGTCCAAAATAAAAACTGATAGATAGATTTAGTGTATCTACAAAAGCTTTATGTCACAACCCCCTTTGTAATATTAAAAAGTGCTTATAGAAAGTTAATATTTAAATAGTGCTATTTTTCATAATCCAATGTATCCTTTATATATTTTCAATATAACTAAGCTATAGAATGATAAAGAATATTGTTATACTTTTATATGCATGTATCCATGTAAAGAAACCATTTTTGTAATGAAAATAGCTAAGTTTTGTACTGAAAATGAACTCAGACTGAGAATTCATTCAAAGGTGAAGTGAGTCTAGGTAGGAAGCCAAAAAAATGAGCACCTGTATTAATCAATTTTAACAAGACAAGCACCTGCATCGTAGAGTTGAGACATGGCCAAGTAACAACTGTTTGTCAAATACATGATTGATGACTGACCAGACAAAGAAATCTAAACTGAGCATGTGCAAATGATGTCAATTATGATGTAAAGTGAGGAGGAGCAAGAAGAGCATATAAGCAAGATCCCTGCTACTACTCACTGAACATCTAGGCTGAATTCTTAGCTGTGAGATGTTCCTTTATTTGAATAAATCTTTTTCCTACCCTTTATTGCCTGGAATTGTCTGTTTCACTGTGTGGTTTATTGGCTAGCCACACAAGTCAAAGAACCTTAGCGCCCTCAGGGCGTTGCTTTCAGATAGATAGATAGATAGATAGATAGATAGATAGATAGATAGATAGATAGATAGACAGACAGACAGACAGACAGACAGACAGACAGACCTGGGGGGAGGAGAGATCTTAGATGCAACAGTCTGGCTCTAATCAAGCAGTCATGCATGTACTTCTGAACAGGGTGGGGTGTTTGGGGAATTTTTGTCTGGGTGCTTACAGTGGCTCTCAGCAGCCGTGCATAACAGATTACATGCCCTAAGCCATCCAATAGGGTGGAGGCCATAAGTGCCATCTCAGTACTAACCCCCCCCACAAGAGTGAGTCTACACACTTTCAGAACACTTGAAAAGGGCTAAAATGGGATGTTAACTGTGATTTTTTATCCATAAGAGTATTCTTTCCAGTGTTACCTGTTGTGCATTTTATGGTGAAGCATACTGTAAACATAAATTCCAGTGTCATTCAGGCAAACTCTCTTTCCTTGTTTTTGTCTGAATAATCCAGCTACTGTTAATGGAAGATGAATTATTTAGATCACTGTGTACACATTCTGAAACAATAATTAAGTGTAATGTTCAGATAAATGTTTAAAAGGTTTCAGGATCTGCTCTGCTTTCTTCTCTGCCCTGTCTTCAAGAATTAGCATCTAGCGTTTAAAACAGAGGAAACATGGCAATAATATACATATTATTAGGACACAAAGGAAGCCCCTAATGAACAATGAACTGGTATTTACTGACTTTAATACTCTTTAGTATTACAAGATTCTTTTACTACATCCCATCATGAATATACTAGCTACTATGTTTCAGAGGAAATATGCAAAGCAATTTTTAAGCATCTCTAGCGAGCACATGGTGAAACATTTTTGCAGCAGAATATGCATTGACGCATCATTAAAATCAGTCAGCGCATAGCAATTGGTATAGGCACAGAAGACCTGGCACTGTGTTGTAAACTGCACCCTGTCAAGGAGGGAAAATTTCTCTGCTTACATTTACCACTCCAAAACACAGCATTTGAATCCCATTGATTACTAAATAGAGACACACCAGAGCTCTGGAACACCTGGAAATCCTGTCCCTACTCTAGATATGTGAAGGAAGGATAGAGTTACATGCACATTTTCAGAGTTATCCTATTCTTTGCATCTTTCCGTGATGGATGCAGATTACACATTTTATAGGAAGTTCTAAGCTTCACAATTAATGTGGATCAGGGGTTTGGCTGATATATGATTTGATTTATGCAATCCTTCAAACCATGGAATGGGAGGATCCAAAATTAACTACAGGCTTGGAGTCTCACATTTCCCCCCCATTTTTGACTTTCCTTCCCTTTCAAATTTCCTTTTAGGACACCCATAGTGTAGCATTACTTCTAAATAAGTAAACTAAAGTTGCCACCTTGCCTCCAAAACAGAATGAAAACTCATTTTGAACCACAGTTTCCAATGCTAACCAAGAGAGCCAGTTTGGTGTAGTGGTTAAGTGCGCAGACTCTAATCTGGGAGAACCGGGTTTGATTCCCCACTCCTCCACTTGCACTTAGCTGGATGACCTTGGGCAAGCCGTAGTTCTGATAAGAGCTGTTCTTGAAAAAAGAGCAGTTCCTGTCAAGAGCTCTCTCAGCCCCACCTACCTCACAGGGTGTCTGTTGTGAGGAAGGGAAGGGAAAGGAGTTTGTAAGCTGCTCTGAGACACCTTTGGGTTGTGAAGGGTGGGGTATAAATCCAATCTCTTCTCTTCTCTGCCTGTTCAGATGTTACAAAAACTAAAAATGAGGTTTTCCAAGGGAACAGGAGGAACATGAACCTGTGGCTTGTTTCTGACCCCCCCCTCCAAACTATGGTTTGTAAGTTTGATGTGAACCAAGCTAGCTTTTCCTCCACAGGCTATACTTATCAGTCTCTTTCTGTACCCTTTCACCATGGTTACTTCACATAATCCACGAAGTAAGGTTCAGCAATGAACACTGAAATCGAGAGCATTGCCCTGGTCAGGGAGAAGCCAACGTCATATTCATTTCAATTCAGGATTATTTGTTTTGCTCACTGCCACTTTTTCAAAAGGAGAGATTTGGGGCTGTATTGTTCCTCTCTTATTCAGACATATTTTGCATAAATTTCAAAATACCAGGCAGGCAGGCATTATCCCAAACCTTGCTGTGCTGTTGTTCGTTTTGTTTTGCCTGAAGAGATTTGGTATTGATTCAGCGACAACACTCTCTATTATGAGAAATTAAGTATGAAAAAAGCAGGAGGCATGCATAGTTCCAAAGAGTAACAAACAGAAACCAGAACCCATGATTGTCCTTCCGGGGGGGGGTGTGTCTCAAACCATTAATGCTATCTGCAGGATAGAAGCGCTATGATTAAGGCTTTAACCCGGTTTGAGAACCTTGAGTGACAGGGGATTCAAATGGAATTCTTCAGTTGAGAGAGTTAGTTAGGCATGGCATTTGAGGGCTGACAGTTACGACAGGTGAGGTGATCTCTAGCCAATGGATAAGGAAGGAAACTGGACCTTGTGTGAATGTTCCTGCCTTCATCAACTTTAGTGTCTGTGAGACAAAAAAGCTTATGTTTCAGGTGGATAGCCATGTTGGTCTGAAGCAATAGAACAAAGTTTTAATCCAGTGGCACCTTTAAGACCAACAAAATTTCATTCTGCGTATAAGCTTATACCCAGAATTAAACTTTGTTGGACCTAAAGGTGTCATTAGACTCAAGCTTATGCTTGTTTATGTAAGAAAAAAACTGACAAGAAATCTCTCTCCTCAAGTTTTAAAGACACGTTTGAATAACAGAAACAGTTACTTGTTCATGACAATTAACTGGTGTTTAATTTTTATACAGAGTTACCTCATTCCTGTTGTCTGTTCACCTCATAAGCCCTAAACCTGATCCCTACCTGATCATTTCTCCTCAAAGTGAAATAAAACAGTTTGTCATTTTTGATTTACCATCAGCCTCTCCTATGCTAAGACAAAAAGAAGGATTTTAGTCTTTCCCCTCAGTTCCCTATGCTAGGTCCGCATCTAACAATATACATTCAAATGAATAAGTGTGACAGCCAGAGAAAAAGAAGAAAAAGAAAAAGGGGCTGCTCAGCAAAGAACAAGGTAAAGGAGAACCTTGTGAGGGAGGACGGAATTGTCATAGCAGCTTACCATAGGACAGAGCCTCTGCATCGTGCTCTAGAGGGCAGCAATATACATTAAATTTTTAGATTATAACTCAGCAGGAGCCATGTGACAAAAGGTGCTAATAAGGTTCTACCAATTGCTATAAAATTCGTTACTTTAACCTGGCTCCTCAGTCTGAGTGAATCCTTGTTGAATTGCTCATCCCTGCTTGATCATCTACTTGCCTTCATACTACCAGCCCTTTTGAGACAACCAGACACGTGCCATTGTAGTTAAAATATTCCTGACGGGTGGGGTACATAATATTTATACCTGGCATGCTAGTGTACAGATTAATTAAAATTAATGGTTAAATTGCTATAATAAGATAATCCTGTTTCATATTTGAGATTAAGTAATATTTTTATTTAGTCTGTATGAGTTTTTCTAAACTAATCCCTACTTTATCAAAATATTGTGTGACTGATGAAGTAGTAGATTGTAGTGTTTAAAAGTTCATGCTCTAGAAATAATAAATGGTCTTAGGGGTGCAATGGGATTTTCTTAATGATATTTTGTATAAGTACAACCATGCTTGAATAATTGTTAAACATTTATGTATGTGGTTTTAATTCTTAATTTTGGAATTTTGTATCTTCGCACATTGTGAGCCATGCTCAGTGATGGATACAAACTTCTGCATAATTAAGTACCTAATATACAGAGCCACCGCAAAGACATTATACCCAGACCTTCAGAAAGAGGTCCAAGGTCATCTTCAGAAAATATGAGACCATATTTGCCACAAGGGGACTCTCATCCTCCTCAAAATTGAATTTAAAAGTTACAATACCTTACAGGAACAAGAGAGAGAAAAATATCACCAATTTATTTAGGTCTTTTATCAAGCCATCCTTCCCCCCTACAAATAATAATCCAAAAACACTCACTGCAAAAAAAAAGCCACTTAGAATGGTGTAGTTCTACAGCAGCTCAATGAACTGGGGATCATTGCCATGGAAACCAAGAGAAATTCACAGGTGCAGCCAAGAGCTGCTCAGTGTGGAATAAGCTTCGCACATTAATGGCTGATTCACGCCAAAACCTGAGAGATGAAAGAGATGGTCTCAATGGACCGAAGGCCAGGGATTCTATGCAAGGTAGATAGAAAGCCAGTGTTTAGGCAGAAGGCCTACCCATAAATCTAGCACCTCACCTTGGGCATTATCCAACAAATGTAAAATCTAATCCTTACAACAAACATTCATAATATTTGGATTCTAGTAAAAACTCAGAGGGCATAGGTTTTCCTGATGCACCATATCAACATGTCCCCAGCTGCCTGCTAGTGAAGGCAACTGTTGTATGGGAAAGGTACTATGGGAAGCACATACATGCCTTTCGTTTGTTAGATCCAAGCAGCCTGACCAGGTGTGCAGAATGCTTTGGCTTGAAGCATGAGTATCATGCCCATGTGGCCCTGGGGAGGAGCAAGGGAGCCAAAGGCTGGAATTCAGAATTCCTTGGGAGAAGAAACAGTTCACAGATTTTCAAGTTATGTGTGTTCTCCTGTACTTTCCCTGCAATCTACTGACTTATCCTGCCTACCCTCCCCACCCGTTTTTATATAGCCAGTTCTGGCATAACCCTTTGCAGTCTCATTTTATTAGAAATGACCTCATCCTTTCCCAAGAAAAGTTAGAATTTGTGCCCCTTATTTTGCATAATTAATTCTACATGTTTCTGCTGCTAGAGAAAAAGAAGTGTGCATTCGGCAATGGAAATCAGCCCCGTTTTTTTAAAAAAATGTAATTTAAAAACATGCTTTTCCCTCCTTTTACAATGCTAATAAAAAATCAGGAAGCCTGGTTTCAAATATCAAAAGTGAACAGAAGTGAATGGGTTAAACTCACTCTATTTTCCCTGCATGGCCCCAAGGCAAACAGAGGCTATGCAAGTCTGCAGTTAGACAGACTAAGACGTATGATCATCTTCTCATCTTGTCTTTTTGCACCCTTAGCAACTTCCAGTTTGGCACTACCTAGAGTAACCAGCAAACTAAGGCTTTGTCTACAAATTAAGATTACAAACCAGCTGCAGTTTGGGTTTCTACAAACCTGGCACAAGCTATAGTCTGTTGGCACTGACGTGAAACCAAACTATGATTTCCAATAATAAGGAAGTAACACATTGTCTTTAAAAACATAAGGGGTGGTGGAATGCACAAGCACATCTGACGATGTTGCACTAGAAATGGCCCGTGGTCTCTTCTCTTCCAAGTGTCCATTGATAGTTTCATTCAGAGGGGTATATGATGGCTGACGTTGTATGTTGATTGAGTCATACTAAGAAGGGATCAGGAACATAACTGATAAGTTCACCTTTTGCAAAAACATGTTTCTGTGCTCCTGACCTTTGACTTTAGAAAAACAACGAAAGTATAGTGCATTACAGAAGCCAACATAGGATACAAGGAATGGATCTGGATCACTAAGATTACCTTGTAAGCAATGCTCCCTCTAAGCTCCACAGTGTTGTAAGCAGAAATTCTTCCTCATGAGCGAATAAAGCTAGTAGCATTTAAGTTGTGAGCAAGTCTACATCTGACTATCACATAAATTAGGTTTTTAGATCACTTCCATAACCTTGTAAAAATCTCAGAATAAATTATTTTAAATTATATTTAAACTATATTTTAAGAATGATTTAAACTTTATAAGAGAAAACAGAATCAAGTCAAATTTCACCCACCCCTTTCCACTATATTGGTAGACCTGGCCTCAGACCATTGTCTTATGCTGACTTCTAGAAAACATACCAACATGGGGGAGGGGGCGGACTCTTGCAGTTTACTTTTTTTTTTTTTTTAGTGAAATATGACATCCAGCGTTACAGGTCAAGTCTAACAGAGGAGGAACAATTGCTGTCAGAACCCTGCCTAACCTAACAGGAAATTGCTTCTATGTTATCAACCTACCCAAACTACTTATTTATTCAAATATGTATATCCCACTTTTCCCTGTGATTCAAGTCAGCTTACAAATCATACTGAAAAGTATAATAGGATTGTGTAAAAAAAAATCATTTTTTTGGCTCCACTGTAGCCTATGAGGACCATTATAGTCAATAGGCCCCATAAGCTATAAAGGAGACTCAATCTTGGGGTATCTGGGGCTTGGGGGGGGCTGTTTTTTTGAGGTAGAGGCCCCAAATTTGCAGCATAGCTGCCGGTGGCTCTCCTCAACCCCACCCCCCAAGTTTCAAAAAGATTGGACCAGAGGTTCCAATTCTATGGACCCTAGAAGGAGGTGCCCCATCCTCCATTGTTTCCAATGGAGGGGGGAAAGCTGTGTGCAGAAGCAGAAACCCCTGAGCTGGTGGCTAAAATTTTGTGCACTAGCACCTCCTAGAGTAGCTTAAAGAGAACTATGCTTGCAAGTGGGATTGGGAATTGGCAGTATCACCAAAGATGCAAGTGTATTGATACCAGGAGACAACTGAGGTTCTAAAATACTTAAGCTTATATAAATTTGGCATATTTCTAGAATGGTTTTAGGGTTATTTATTTTCCATAAATTTTACGGGATTGTTTTATTATAATGGGAACTGTTTTCAATACTTTATGCCAATAAAAGGTATTTGATTTTACTTGAACTGAGGTTCTAAAATAGAGCTATCTTTTAGAAGCTGAAAGGATATTCTTAAAATAAGCAGTTCTAAATAATTACCCCCCTTTCCAACTTTGTTGTATGTGACTTACAGCACTAAACAGAGCTATATCCTTTTAAGCCCACTGACTTCAATGGACACAGAAGGGTGTGTCTCTGTTCAGGATTGTACTATTAATACACTATTGGATATGCAGGAGTATCTCAAGTGACCAAATGAAGATGATGCTTGATAAAAAATAATTAACAATTAATCAAACAAGAGGATATGAACTGCAATGTTGACAGAGATGTTAGCAGGGATGAGTTGGAGCTGTAACATTTCATTAGGAGAACGGTCTTGAAATCCTTTACTTTGGCAAAACACCAGCTTCAGTGTTACTCAAACTCTATTGAAGCTTCCCTAGATAGAACTTCAAGGCTCAAAGAGCAGCAGAGATGCATACCATAAACTTCAAGGATGATTAATAATTTATGCCATGAGAGTTGCCCTTTGCATTCAGAAATAGAGACTCTTCATAATTTGGTTGTGCGCATGTGCATTAATGTGCTTTCAAATATCCCATTTATGGCAGGGTTAAAAAAAAATTGCATTGCACCAGTGTCACCAAAACATTCTTAGACATTTCTCAAATGTCTCCTTTTTTCTCTTGATGATATTGTTTTGGTCCCCTGTGGAAGCTGTTTTAAACCACATATGAGCTGTCAGATTCTATAGGAGTCTCAGAAGAAAGGCAGGAATATAAACAAACACCCACTTCTCCATACGTTACAGTGTGCAAAATACATGTGCAAAATGTACACATACCACCAATGGCTGCAATGGGGCAGAAAGAAAATAATATAGAGTGGTATAAGTAGTAATAACCCTTTACAGATTTTTAATTTGCTCTCTGATGCCTGCAACAGCACGGCATTTAAAATCATGCAACAGCCCTTTTCAGATGTTCTATGCACATGCAATGAATGCACACAAGGGGAAAGCAGGATTGCAAGCCCCCAACCTATGCACAATAACTGGAATATAAGTGTGGAGCCTCAGTGCATAGGGCTTTCCCCACGATTGGGTTCCCGGTTGCATGGAGAAAGGCCTCTGGGCATAGGCTTCATACATTATGTTTCACATGTGGGGAAATCCTTCTCACCCCACACACACATTCATTGTACATGCTTAAAACATCTGAAGAGTGCTAAAATGGCCCAAATTAATCAGCTGCCCCCATACTGTTATGATCACTCTGCAAAGTAAACATGCTGAGTAAGGGAAGGAGCTGGTGCTTTGTGCGGCACAGCGGACAAGCATCACTGCTTGGCTAGCGAACATCTAAATGCTGACCGTGTTGCAGAGATAAGCCAATTTTCCTGACAATGTGGTGGAAGAAAGATAGCTCCTTAGAACTTCCATCTTCAAGGGCATGGCATATACCTGATCTGCTGTGAGTAGCGGCTCCTCGTTAATACCAGAGTCATTTTCACTCTTCTCATTAAGCTCTTCTTCCTCCTTCTCACGGATCTGAAGGGAAAAAGAAAACAACCCAACCGCATTCTGATTGAGTAGCTGGTATGGGCTTGGAACGCGGTTTTGTCTCCGCTGATCTTTTACCGCACAGACTACTCAGATATTCTGTCTTTTTAAAAAAAGAAGAGTTCTAAGAATTGGTTAAAGGATCCAAAAGCATTTTTGCAAAATCAAAATCCACTCATCCCTCGAGAGGTAACGCTCAGCCCTTCATGCAGCATGCTTTGATGGTTCTGCTTACCCTCTCCCTGAGCGCGGAAAAGAAAGCGTTGGGGAGGGGGAAGCAGAGAGGGAGAAATTCAGCAAAATAAGATCTCAGAAATGGAGGTGCCCCCATGGCATCGATGAAGACAACCAGCTATGGCTATGCTCTATGGTGAGTTGGAAACAGGTGGGAAGACGCAGTTACACAAAATGTTGATTGTGTGCTTTCATTTCAATAGTAAAATAAGTTCAGACAGTTTCTGGGGGGATGGATACAATGTACTTGTCAATATATGGGTGCAGATGCACAATAACTCTCTGTACAAAATTACTGCATAGGAAAGGCCCTGGAAGATACTTTAAGCAACATGCATGCATATTAAGAAGTACTCAGGTTGGGTCCAGAGTCCCTATTGTGTCCTGACAGTCACACATGGGTTATGGGTTCTCCTCAGTCCCCACGCATGCACTGCCCAATTCAGGATCATGGCATGGAGAAGGGAGCTCCTCCACCCTCCCTCCTTTTTTGCTAACCTGCAGTGGTGCCAGGGCTGTGCTATTTGGCCCACTGGGGAAATCCATATGAGCACCTGTGCCAGCAGGCTAAATAGTACACCAGAGGATGGTTGCAGGTCAGGAGAATGGTGCAGAGGGAAGGTTGGAAGCCCCTTCACCATGCACACTGCAGTCATGATCCAAATCGGGCACTGTGTGCGTGGGAATCGAGGAGGACCCATAACTCACTGTCCTGATCTGCCCTGACCTGGATAGCCCAGGCTAGCCCGATCTTGTTAGATCTCGGAAGCGAAGCAGGGTCAGCCATGGTTCATACTTGGGATGGGAGGCCACCAAGGAAGTCCAGAGTTGCTACACAGAGGCAGGCAATGGCAAGCCACCTCTGAACATCTCTTGCCTTGAAGACTCTATGTGGTGTCCATAAGCTGGCTGTGACTTGACATCACTTTCTACCACCATAACTTACAAGTGTCTGTTATGGGACACGGGATGGGAACCTGAGACCCAACTTCTGTGCTCCATAATGTTTGAACTGGTAGACAGTCGACTTATCTCATTGAGTCGACTTATCTCACCCTGACATTTAAGATCAAGCACTGAAACCTTTCCCCCAGTCTTCTTTGAATGCTAGATTGTCATAAACTAAGGACCAAACTAGACAAGTTGTGGAATATCCGTGACTGGTTGGGGTGATGGGGAGAAGTTTGTCTTGAGCTCTTCTCTCTGCGCTGCTTTCCTGATTTGAATTTCCCTCCCTGTGCTGCTATTTGCTCCTGGCTTCCATGGAGGAGGGTCCCAATTTCAATTGCTGGCATCTCCCGTTAAAGGCAGGGTAGACTCAGCCAACTCTGCACAGGCTAAACATACTACAGTACAGATCTTGGAAGATGAACCATTCATGTGCTTCCAAGATGTGTTGATATGAGAAAGGGCTACAGAAGCCCCACTGAACTGAGTGAGGCTTACTGGTGAGCGAAGAAGCTTAGGATTGCACTGAATATTTTTTTCTGTCAATGGGCAACCAGAATGTTCTACAAGCCAAGGCACGGAACACAGATTATCTAGGGGAGAAATGAAAGAAAACCCTGTTGGATCAGAACACGATTCCATGCAACCTGGCAGGTTGTCTCCAGCAACAGCCAGAAAGACGAGTCCAGCAAATCTACAAGCAGAGCAACATCCCTGCCATTGTTCATCCCCTGCACCTGATATTCAGAGCTACCACTGCCTCGATTTAGCTAAGAGCTATTGCATATATAGTCAATTGCATATTGATTGATACCTGGTTGTTTGAAGCTGTTTTAATTGTATTTTCAGATTTTAATTGCTAACTGGCTTATTCGGAGATGCATTTTTTAAAATGCACTGTAATCCACCTTGAGTCCTTTCCAGGAGGAAAGGCAAGCTAAAACACTTTAAATCAGACAATCAAAACCTCAGATAGAAGGTGCTGGGAAAGACCGCCCTTGGAGAGCCACTACCACTCAAAACAGGCAATACTGACCTAGAGGGAACCATTTTTGTAAACCAACTTGAGCCACAGGGCGAGGAGGGATATAAAAAACTATTGGGAAGGTTTAACCAGCCACAGGGAACAAGGAATTAGCAAGGAGGGACCACTAACTCCTGGAGTCAGTAGTTCCAGGATGTGCCACAGAAAATGCGTATACGGATCGGAGGCCACGTCATATTTCAGTTTAGGTACTTTGAAGCCCAGGATGGCACAGATGTACCCAGATAGTGCCTAGAGCCCCAATTTAAAAGCCAAGTTAGAGTATAGAAAGTATCATTTCCAGATTACTTTTCTTCTTCTGTTACGAGATCTTGGGGTCTGTCCTTGCTTCCAAGAGGGTGATGCTCAGCCTTCCAACTGGTAAGCACCATTCCATTCAAGCCAGAGTGCCAGGAAGTCTGCTCTTCCTGTTCTAGTTTTATTTAGGACATTAATCAATATTTGCTTGTATCACTGTTTCACTGGCCCCAGCAGTTTATTTGACTGAATTGCTGCACCGGATGATTAGTCTGAACTTGCATAACACCAGAGGGAGAAATTGTTACTGCAGAATATGAAATCCTTTCCAATCTCTGCCTTGCTTTCCCTTGTAATATCACTGTGTATTATCGTGCATAACTGCCTCCTGCATGTACAAAGAGGTCTCCCTTGGACAGCGTGTCAGATGCAGACAGTTCTGTGTGTGCTCTTTACATAGCAGATGACCCCCCCATGCATAAAACGTCCATGGCTGTTTCCAACACCCAGCAAGACTGGGCAGTGGCCCTAGACTCCTGGCTATTTGAAGAGTGCACTGAATTCTGCCCTGTGATCCATCCACTCCTCTATTCTTTTGAGTCTTCAGAAACCAACATGATTAGAAGGGAATGAACAAAGAGCCCACCTTTGCCTGGGGTAGGGCAGGGCTATTGCCAAGTTGTTCCTGAGTTGTTTACAAATGCTTGCAGCTGGACCTGACCATAATCATTCTAAATACTGTGGAAATACAAGTTAAGAACATAAAAAAGGTGCTGCCTGATCACATCGAGAACACATCACGTCTAACATCCCATTTCCACCAGAAGCACCATGGAAGTTTACACTAAGAGCATTGTGAAATGCCCTCTCCCGCTGTCTCTAAATGGCAAGTGCTGTATCGAGTGTCCCCCCTCTTCCTCTGGACACAGAGATTCCTTCAGCCATCGCAACCAACAGCTACCCTCCCTTAATGTATCTAATCTTTTTTTCAAATCATCATTAGATTCTGTGGCAGTGGATTCCAGAAATTAACTACACGTGTAAAGAAGTATTTCCTTTGGTCGGTCCTGAATCCACTCCTCATCAATTCCAGTGTGTGACTTGGAGTCTCGTGGGCAGAGTTGCCAACTTCCAGGTGGGGCCAGAATTAGAACTAATCTCCAGACTGCAGAGATCCATTCCCTTGGAGGAAATGGCTTCTTTAGAGGGTGGGGCAGGCTCCACCCCCAAGAGCTCTAGGGTTTTTCCAATCTGGAGTTGACAGCCCTACTCCATGGGGGAGGGGGAGTTCCTTCTATTTTTCCCTCATATGCATATGTTTTATAAAACTCTTATATCCCCCCGCCCTTAACTGCTTCCCCCCAAAAACTAAAAGGCCCTAGGCTTTTTAGCCTCACTTTGTAGGGAAAGCTTCCACTTGACCTATGGGCTTTGGGCAGGAAATGCATTTTGCATCATATATCCCCTCCTCCGTGGTTCTGCATAGCAAAGAAGGAAGGTTAGATAGTGGAAAAGCTGGTTTTCTGGGAAGCCATGCCTGCCATTACTGGTCTTCTTCCCACTCAGGATCTTCTAAGAAGCTTCCAAGCAATCCCCGAGATTCTCTGGTATTCAGCATGAAAGCCACTAACCTAGAGAAAGGGTTATTTGGAAAGCACTTGTAGTTTCTTTAGGACAAAGCATTCAAGTGGAGCATTGCCACTCAGCTACAGGACATCAAAGCAGGGGGGGATATTACTTGGAGATAACGAAATACAAATTGGCTAAATAGCATAGGACTGTGCCAACTGAAAGTTCTGAAAAGCACTCTGAAAATTTAGAAACTGAAGCTGGCTTAGTATTCAAGATTCAAGGCAAAAACAAAACACTGGCAGCAATATGATTTTGAACTTGGTAACCTTAATCTCAACATCCAGAGGGCCAAAGGTGTGGCCTGATAGTAACTCCACCTAACGCTATTGTATCTATGCAAGCCCACCTGGGATTCCTCACAGGATGCAGACAAAGGGTTGTCATAAGATCATGGATTCAAACATTCCCCCTACTTTTGTTTTTTAACATCTAATCTGATGAAAAGTCATGAAGAACTTGAAAGCATGCAAATTGTTTTGCGTTATTTTGGGCTGGTCTTCATAAAGGTAATACATGGCTTTTGGTTTTGGATTTTGCTTTGCACCCACAAGGCTACCTGAAGCTACAGCTTTAAATTGAATCTGGCTTTACCTGAACACAGAGCTAGTTTTCACAAAGCTGCCTTATACCAAGTTAGGCCTCTGTTCCTTCTGGCTCATTATTGTCAACTCCTGTTTGCAGAACCTCTGCAAGGTTCCATGCAGAGAAATGTCTTGCTCAGTTCTTGCTACCAGGGATTCTGAAACTGAAGATGGCAGGGACTGAATATGGGACCTTCTAGGCGGAGTTCAGATGTAGTAAGAAAGCATTAAATGGGCAGATAGGTCCTACAGATAGTGAGGTGGGTTTTCATGCAGCCTTGTGGCTCCCGAGAGAAAGAAAAATCCCTAACAAGCATTCTCATCTATATGCCTTTCATTATGCTTCCGTCTTCCAATGGACAGACCTTGTTCTCGACCGTGATGCAAGAGTCTTCCACCACAAACTCTAGAATTATTTCCATCAATAGTACGTTTCCTGAAAAAGCTGATCTCCACATAAGTTGTTTGATGGACATCTAGCATTCATGGTCAAAAACAAAACAAAAACAGGAAGCTTTTTGGATCCTGAGGAAAGGGAAGATTTTGTTACACTCAATTACTTTCAAGGTCAGCGAGTTCCGCTGGCTTCAATACAAGACAGTGTGGGTGGGAAGAAACCATATCATGGGGGTTAAACAAGGCCAAAGATTTCATCCTCCTCAGCTCTCCTTGGGTGAAATTACTAGCAAGTAGCAGAAGTACCATCTGCATCAAGATACTGTAGCTCAGTGGCAGAGAGTATGCTACATTCACAGAAGTTCCTGAGTTCAGTCTCTGGCCTCTCCACTTTAAAAAACACAGATGATGGGGGGAAATATCTTTCCCTCTCCAAGACGTTCAAGAGCCACCGCCAATCAGGGCAAATAATACTGAACTAGATGGACCAATGGTCTGACCCAGTGTAAGGCAACTTATACGTAAAACATTAGGTGGTGACTGAAGCATTCAGAAAATTACATGGTACAGACTTACAGGGACTACACCACATCAGAATGTGGGGGGAGCTCACACGTTCAACCATCCGAAGAACATAAGAAGAGCCCTGCAGGATCAGACCAATAGTTCATCTAGCCCAGAATCCTGTCTCACACAGTGGCCAACCAGTTCCTCTGGATGGCCAACAACAGGGCATAGATGCCAAGGACTTCCCCTGCTGTTGCTTCCTGGCTCTGCGATTCAGAGGCTTAGTACTTGCATTCTCCTGCATTACACAATATTGTATAAAGCAACCCACATTAAATTTCATTTAGCTTTCTGTGGAGACCTGTGGTTTGGATTGCAAAGGTGATATCAATTGTGATTTCATTTGGAGGTGTTTCTGGGTTCAGACTTTTAAGGCCTGGACATCCAAGGGCTCCCTCTCAGCCCAAACACTGCTATAAACAGAAACACAAAAGATCCACTGTGGGGGAGAAGAGACTGCCAGAAGGTAAGTGCTGAGCACTGGTGGTGTTTGGGGGCATCAGCTGCTGCAGAAAAACAGGGACCTGGTGGGGCAACATTGGAGGCTAGAGGTAGGGCTTTACCACCTTCTTCACTTCACAGTGGTTGACCCTGCCATTGAGAGAAGGCCAACAAACAATATTGGCCGGGGCAAGGAGGATGTGGAGCTGCTACTGCTGCTTTTTCTTTCTTTCTCCAACCCCGTACATGACAGATGCGAGCAAGTCTGGTGCTCCTTTCTCTGTCCTTCCTTCCCCATGTGCTGCCTGAGGTGGGCCAGCCGTGTGGAAAAGGCAATAGGTGTTCACTCCCTATGAGTTCCTTGCAGATCCCCAATTGTAAGTTCTGTTTGCATGATGTGTAATGCAGGAGAATGCAAGTAGGCCTCTGTTCAAGGACGGTGGCCATCAGCTTGAGACATTTGGTAGTACAAGGGTACTGCCATGCACTACTGATGGGGTTGATTTTTTTTTTGCCAATAAATTAAAATCTGTTAGGCTCTGTGCATGAATTAAACACCATAACTACGTTCCTGAAGGCTCACAGTTTACCCATTTACTCTCATGCTGTGTACTTCAAGAATTACAAAATACATGTTTTTCTCCCCGATGGAGACTAATCCCCATGTATTCTCTGCAAGGAAAAGCACACATTTTTTAATGCACGAAGCACAGCATGCATGTAAACAGATTGGGCAGCCACTGCCTGCCTGTATATACTGTCTTATTTGCGTACCTATGGCAAAAAATACTCTCACACCGAGCCTTGTACAAAACAAATACCCCTGTTCCCATTTGTCTATAATATTTATATGTTCTATTGATATACCATATCTTTAAAATGTCCTGGGCAGAGAACCACCACAGACTACAGTTTCAGAGGGTAACCACGTTGGTCTGCAATAGAACAGTAGTGCCTGGGAGGCCAACAAAACTTTCAGGGCATAAGCTACCCAGAGCTTTGACTCTCAAAAGCTTATGCCCTGAACCTCTTGTTGGTGTCTCAGGTGCTACTGAAATCAAATCTAACCATAGACAATAACAGCACACAGGCAAGAGTCTGGTTTGGTTAGGAAAAGCACATGTGGGTGGAAGAGTAATCCCCACCTCCCAGTTTCCTATGAGACCCTGGTCCGAACTGGGGCCTTTCAAAGACAAAACACAAGACCTGTGATCTCTTGTCTCATCTAGCCTGCAGGCCCATAGCCACAGTGGGGCATCTCGGGACTAGGCCCCCTGACTTACTGGCAAGACCCCATGACTTCCCATCCAGCCCAGGGTCCCTGAGCAGCAGTGGGTGCGGGTATTCCTGCACAGCTGTCTGGTGGGAAGGGCTGGCTACGGTGGTGCAAGGGGCCCTGTGCCCCATTTTCTTGCATCTCTCTCTCCCCCACAGTCTCCCAGGAACCTGGTAGGGTCAGAAAGGCAGATTAATTAACCGCAATGTAAGTTAATTAACTTTAATTAAATTGTCTTTGTGCCCCCTAAGATATTTAAATGCCCCCCGATGGGTCTGCTAGCCTAACCCTAAGACAATACACTAAACATAAAAATAACATACATTAGGTTAGATCAGATGAATCCCTTCCACTATGTTGGATCCAGTGGCTCTCTTTTGCTACGATCTGGTCTGCACATGCCTTGGGATGTGGTAGCAGAGGGAACTGTGCCAATGCAGACTTCTGGTGCAGAGTCCATGTTTTTGTTATGTCCCTCTGCATACAAACATTCCCACGGGTTAAAAATTAGCATTCTAAACAGTAGGCTGAGCTCCTACCTCTCTCGCAGACATGCTAGTTTTTTCCTTGCATGGGGCTTTTCATGCTAGAGAACCCTGAAAAACCACATCTGCTAGCCGCAGCCTGAAGTGGCACATGGCCCTTTGGATCACATCAGTTCTCTACCACCTCGTTCCACTGCAGACATACAGAGAGATCCTCCAGCAGCAGCAGAGGTCTTTCTGAGGGAGGCTTAGCACTAGAAGAAAGTCGTCTAGGGTTTCCAGTTCTTGGTTGGGAAATACCTGGAGATTTTGGGGGTGGAACCTGAGGAGGGAGGGGTTTGGGGAGGGGAAGGACTTTGATGGGGTATCATGCCACAGTGTGTCCACCTTCCAAAGTGGCCATTTTCTCCAGGGGAACTGGCCTCTGTTGCCTGGAGATCAGCTGTAATAGTGGGAGATTTCCAGCCACAACCTGGAGGCTGGCAACCCTAGAGTCAGCATATCTAACACAATAGAAAAGATTAATAGATACAAAATATGAATAGCAGCCTATTAACAGAAATATAAAATTATATACAATATAAACCTTAAGTAAAGGTAAAGGTTTCCCTTGCTCGAAAGCCAGTCAGATCCGACTTTAGGGGTGCGGTGCTCATCTTCGTTTCCAAGCCAAACAGCCAGCGCTGTCCAAAGATGTTTCCGTGGTCATGTGGCTGGCCAGCATGACTAGACGGCAAGGGGCATGGAACATCGTTACCTTCCCACCAAAGCGGTACCTATTTATCTACTTGCAATGTCTTGCTTTCGAACTGCTAGGTTGGCAGGAGCTGGGACCAGAGATGGGAGCACTCAGGTCTCGAACTGCTGAACTACCGACCTTCCGGTCTGCAGCTCGGCGTCTTAACCACTGAGCCACCACAGCCACTTTTCACTGATACAAATCCACAGAGGGGGGGGAATTAATGGCCTCATTCTAAAAATGTAATGTTGTTTGTATTATGGTCTCAAATAAAAAAATGAATTAATGCTTAATTAAAAGGGGAGGGCCAAATAAACTGAATCATAAGTACTGAGTATGTTGGAAGATATGACAGGGAACTCTGTTGCTGTTTTCATCATTTTTGTTTCCATGGAAACAAATGTCACATTTTGGTGTGTTTTAGTGTGTGTGCTTGCATTATTTTAACAAGCTAGATTTGAATTATTAATATGATTTGCTTGTGGAAAATGTTATGAATGCTTTTATATGCATTGGTTATTGATGTAATACAGTTATTGTTATTCAGAAGGAAAGAAGTTAAACCATATCCCAAGGGGAAGGCTTAGGAATTATGCAACCCATGCAAGACAGACTCCTTTACTCAGTTTCTCCTTCCAAACCTTCCCATTGTTAAGCCCTTGTAGACAAGATGAGGTCCAGGCTGTGATGGCCTGTGACCTTCAAGGCCTTTCCTTTCCCTTTCACATTATCAACCATTCCAACTGGGGCTTTTGCCACCTGCCACCATCTCCACTATACACACTAGCCACTGCCACTGCCTTGGCTTCCTTCATCTCCTTCATCCCTGTTTCACAGCCAAGTCCACAGACTCCTTGCTTTCATCCCTGACTTCCAAGCTCCAGGCAAATTTAGGAAGTGAAAGCTGAGTAAAAAGGAGGAAACGCTCACTAGATGGCTCTCTGCAACACTCCATCACTGCAGCTGCCCAGAAGGTGGTATTTTAGCTTCGTGCCCAGTGATTGCCATGGGACACAACGGGCCAGCAGAGTTCATCAGGTTGTATAAAACTGCTGATTCTGGCCTTCTTTTACACTGCAAATCCCCATTTATCTGCTTCTTCACATCCTGGTTTATCTCAGGGTCACTAGCCCGACACACACAAGAAGGCTTTCCTTAAACAAGGTTAGAGATTATAATGATTTAGCAGTAATTCCTATAAAGCCATGGATTTCAGAAGATGGTACAAGGATGAATTCAAATATATTAATATTGCTACTCATCTGTAAGGCAGAAGGGAAGTCACCAAGAAAGGACAACAACCCAGAATGAGAGCGCCAACTGGGGATGCCAACCTCCAGGTGGGACCTGGGGATCTTCCAGAATTACAGCTCATCTCCAGACTAAAGAGATCAGTTCCCCAGGAGGAAATGGCTGCTTTGGAGGGCAGACTCTGCGGCGTTGTACCCTACAGAGTTCTCTGTCCTCCCCAGGCTCCATTCCCCAAATCTCCAGGAGTTTCCTAACTTGGATCCGGCAATCCTACCCCCTCATCCCCTGCTGGTGGCCAGTGGGGACGTGGCAACACTAGCAAAACATATTTAGGTTGCGGTTACACATGCCAGAAAAAACGGGGGTGAAGCAAGACTATTTCCTCCAGAGGAATTTGACCCACAGTTGAGCAATCACACAGTCTTTGGAAGCTGTGGGTACAGCCCGCCACTGCATGATCAGACACAACCACAGGTGAGTCATATTTTTTTTTGCCGTTTGTTTCCAGTGGGCTTAAACGAGGAATCAATGAATTGCATCTCCGCACTGAGGGCTCCCTATGGAGTGTGCGATGATGCGCATACTGAGAAGGGGGGGGGGAGAACAGCATGGAGTCAGGATGGCCTGATCAGATCATCCTGACACCATGAGAGCGCACTGGAGTGATCAGACAGGAGAAAGTCCACCCATGGACCATCGCAACCCGTTTTCTACCGGATTTTCCCCGGTGTCTTTTAACTCTGCTTTTGCGGCGGAGCAGAACGGGTTGCCAACGGCTGCAGGGCGCTTCCCAGATGTTGTTGTCTGATCACACCCTTTAAATCCGCCTGGCATTCACGCCTATGGTGGGTCTAATTGTGCGTATGATCACAGCCTTAGTTACAGCTTTGATCCAGGCACTGTTCTTTGGGTACTTTGCTCATTAGAGACCATGGATCTATCATAAACCGGGTTATGCTCTGAGCTGAGAGACAGAAACAGTGATTGAATAGAACAGGAGAAAGATGGAGCAAATAGGAAAAGAGACAGAGGTCACATCAAACCATGGTGTAGAAAGCGTAACTGTAGTTTGGTGTGGGACTTTAGTGAAAGTGTTATCACACCGACCCACCTAGCAATGGATCATAAAATAAGTTTCCATTGAAAGAATGGGAGTTGCATTTAAAACAGGAAAATGTCTGATTAAAAAAATGCCTGTGACCATGCCAGGATGATTGAAGGAGGTAAGGGGTAACTTCCTTTAATTTCCTCAATCAAGCCATTTGTGGACTGGATTTCTCCAGCCAAGGTGGCTTGGATCCCACAGAACATTTCCACAGACAGGAGTGACTTCTGTCCTTTCTTCTCCTTCCTGATGCAGATCAAATGGCCACCCCCCCCCACAATTTAGCTCCAAGGGGACAGAGAACCCCTAGGGGTAACAGGAAGGGAGGAGTCAGATTTGCATCAGAAAGGGGACACTCTCTCACCCCAATGCATACGGGCTTAGGCAGGTCTTTCCACATCTGGAAATACTGTAACCCCACCTAGTGAGAAAGAATGGATAAGCGCTTGGCTTAGAGAGATATCTATATTGACAAACCACGGTTTCCAACTGGCTGGGAAATCAGGATCAGAGACAATGGAGCTGGTTTGCAAACCATGGTTCTGTTTGCCTTGGTTTGGCATGATGCTTGAATTGAAGAACCCAGCGTTGTGTAGCACTCCATTTCTGAGACTGCTGCACCATGGAGGTGGGAGACTGAAGCTGGGAATTCAGACAAGAAAAGCAAGCACATAGCTCTCAGCTATGCCTCTGGATAATCAAACCATGGTTTGTGACCTAAATTGTGGTTACCCACTTATATGGTTTTGGTGTGATTTCTGTCTTGATCCTGGGAAAGAAAGAGATTAAAGGGAGACAAGAAAATGCAGTTAAAAATGGAAAGGGGGTTCCATGTTCAAAGCTGGGATTAGATGTGGACTGCAAATCTGAAAATGTTTAAGACTACTGTTGAATATATGACCCTAATTTTACAGGCACTGAGTTCAGGCTTCATATAGCCTGCAGGAACACAATTTCTTTATGCTTGATTAGAGAACGAGGTCCTTGATTTCAGAGCCATGCATCACGTCGAAGTAGATTTGGAAGGTCACTGATTAAATAGTCATTGTCACACAAAATGGCTATATAAAATCAATAGGCTTAATACACCAAGTGTGTCTGCCACCCAGCCTCAAAGAGTGGCCAGCTCACGCCAAGCTTGGCCAAACACATCTGCTGGATTTTTATCCAGCCCTTCTTCCGAGGAGCTCAGGGCAGCATGTATGTTCTCCCGTGCTCCATTTCCCCCACAAAACAACCCTGTGGCATACAAGCCAGGCTAGGAAATAGTGGCCCATGGTCACCCAATGAGCTTCCTGGCTGAATGAGGTTTTGAACTTGGGTTCTGAGCTGTCACTTAGGATGTTCTGAGCTAGCTGATCACTGGGAACCACAGCTCCCTTTAACATTCTCACATGTGTTGCCTTTGAGGGGTGAATTTCAGCACATTAACAACATACAGGTGTTTTATAAGGGATCGGCCAGTGCTGTGAACGCCACATACAGAACAGCAATGGCTGCCAAGACACCTTGGAAAGTCCCTGCATGCCTCCCAAAACAGTATGCGCCACTGGGGGAAATTCTGGATAATTCGAAGGCTTCCATTGCCTGCTGAAAATAACATCTCTTTGCCATCTGTTGTTCATGCTTCCCGGGCTGATTAAATTAGTTCTTTACTCCAGCAAAGCCATTAATAATTTAAGGACTAATAAGTTATTGTTGACTGAGCAGGATAACGAAGCTAGAGGTGGAAGCTGCAATTTTCCATTAGTCAGCCTGCAAAGCTCACACACACACAGACATTCCACAGCTCAGAAGCAAATAGTTCCTCTCTTCATTTGAACTGGGGTATGCAGAGATCGAAAGAGAATCCAAGTGGACTGCTTAGCCCAGCCGCCTGCAGTCGCAGATGGTGACATCTGGGATGATCAAGGAGAAGGAGTTTCCTGTCCTGGGCAGCTGGAACATACTATTCTAGCCCTGCTTTAGGGCATTGTTAGAGGGAACTTGAAACTAAAGCGTGGGCTACTTCAGTGTTGTTGGCAACAAAGACCAAGCAGTAACAGTCAAAGAGCAGTAGGATTTTATGCACCGTTTTATGCAGGTTTTTATGTGTTGTTGGGCACCAGGATACCATCACGACCCCTCCTTTACTACCCCAACTGCAGACATGCTGGGGGGAACACAGCATGACTTTCTTGCCCTCCTATTAGGCCCACTGGTGTTTGGTAATTCCGAAATAAGAAAGTCACTGCAATGTTGCAGGAGAATCTGGTTCAGGTGGAAAGGATGCTCTTGCATTGTGCCTTTGTCATTGCCTGAAAGCACTTCTTCCATTAGGAAGAAGAAGGTCAGTCCAGGGTTTTCAGCTGCAAGGGAGTTCTCTACCAGGTTGTGGGCTGGTTCTCAGCATGAGTCCAACAGTGCTGACCCCAATCACCAACCTTGAGCAGCATCCCCGTTTCATCCCTTTGGACCCCATCCAAAGTGTGCATTCTCTCCCTAACACACATTACCTTGCAAAAGATTGCTTTGGGGTCATCTGAGCAGGTGCATTTGGAGGAAGATAGCATGCTTCCCAAAACACATGGTTTGACTTCCATGAACAGCAAAGAGATGAATGCATCTTGGGATGCAATAAGAGCCATCCTTCAATGGGTCTCTGTCCCAGCCCCATGAAGGCCCCAAGGCCCCAGACTTCTATTCTGAGTCTCCACATCCAATTAACTGATGCCTCAGGATGCTCACCTAAGCTTTACTGCATGCCAACTCATCATTACCCTTGCCTTAAGAGGGGCTACATCTCTAGCTCAAGCCCCTGATACCTGGGCAAGTCTGCTACCATACACAGAGTATGCGAAACCTACCTCACATCCCCTGCTTATTGGCAACTGACTGACGCAAAGGGAGCAATAAATTCCTACTCAGCCCCAATCTGTTGACCAGCTTGTGCTCACTCTGAAATGGGGGGCAAGTGCTGCTCCATCCAAGGGTGGAAAAGGGAGCCATGTGTGGCTTCCATCCCCCTGTGGCCTTTGCCTGCCATGCACCAACACCGTGCCTGTGCAACGTCAGCCTATCCAGCTCTCCCCAGCTCTGCCAGCTGCTGACAAACTCCGCCTTCCCTCCACCTCAGTCAAGGGGTGGGGCTCCAAAATGGCCTTCTGTGAATCTTTCAGCATAAGCCCTTAGTCCCCATCCCTTACTGAAACCATGCCTAAGCACTCACAACCATAACGAAATATTTTTCTCGCACACAAATATATGTAGATTGATTGAATGATCAAGTACAGTTCATATGATTAACTGATTGATTTAGGCCTGTCCTCCTATGCATGCAATCGGACGAGGTGGTCAAATTGGCTGCCTGCATCTTCAGACTGCAAGCTGGGGCAGGAAGGATGTTGCTCTTGTTTAATGTGATAAAAACTTCCAGCAAATGAAAACTGCTACAGAAGCCAAATGGGTGGGCTAGAACCATTTCCCCTGATGTGCGAAGGTAGTACAGCCCACCTGTAGTCTGAAGTGGCACAGTCCATGCTTCAGCTCTGCCTTTACTCCACTGCTCATGCAGACCTGGCTGAACATTCCTTCAATTAGTCAGCTGTGAACTTAGGCAGATCACGAGAAGGGAGGGCAGGAAGGGTTGCCTCAGTGCTTAGTTCTTGTGACTCTTTCTTACATGCCCAGGGAAATGCTGATTGCTACTTTGGGGTCAGGGAGCAATTTTTCTCCAGGCCAGTTTCACTGGAGATCCTGGAGGTTTTTTGTCATCTTCCAGGTATAGGACAGCAGTCACTGGGGGTGTGGAGGTATTTGTGAATTGCCTTCATTGTGCGGGGGTTGGACTAGATGACCCTGGAGGTCCCTTCTAACTCTATGATTCTATGACAACACTGTTTGGGAAGGAGACAGGTAGCAGTTTGGGCAGGGTCAATGACACAGCACCTGCTTTGCCTGCAGAAGGTCCCAGGATCAATCCTCGGCATCTCCAGTTACGAAACAGGTGATGTGAAAGACCTCCTCCTTAGACCCTGGAGCACTGCTGCCAGTCAGAGCAGGCAAGCCTGACCTTGACAGACCAATGGTTCCATGTCAGGCCACTCCATGTGTTTCCACCCTCGCTTTGCCCTGCTCTTTTCAGGTTTATCGGTGTGGGAGGAGTCTCAAGAATGACACTTCCACTACTGCAGCGCTCTAATCACCTGCGAGCTTCCTACCTCTGGCCTCTCAGCAGCGCCAGAAAATGCAGCAGCAGCACAAGGGCTTGGTTCATTGCCCACAGTCCTCTGCAGTGTGCAGCCTTTGCCCATCACAGTCGCCATTGTTCAGCCGGCTGCCAGCCTGCATTGTTCTGAACGTGTCAGGGTGGAAGGCGGTACAGACCTTGTCAATGTCAACTCTCAAAGAAAACAACAGCCCAGATGACAATGTCTCTCTTGACATACTCATATTAGACAGCTCCATTCGCTATTTCCACCCCCTCCACAACACCCCCCAGCACATTAAGCATGCTTCTCCATTACCAAAGGACGACGACCTCAGTTCAAGCAGCACCAGGAGGTCTGTGCTGCTGTCCAATGAAAGCTTCGTTCTCACATTCTATCAACCCTCCTTCATGGAATGGTGGCCAGTTTCCGTTTTCAATCTGCATGCATTAACGCTTAAGCACTGAATTCCTGCAGGCCATGTTTCAAACCATGTGTCCTCACCAGCCTGGCATGATTATTTCATCTAGAGATTACTGGAGGGAGGGGAAGGGGAGGAGACACGGATCCAGGTAAGTACCTCTGTGTCGGAGATGTTGCCGTTTAGCTTTTCGATGTTCGGGTCCCTCCAATCCTCAGTGATGGATGGGATGTAATTGTCTGTAAGAGCATCCCAAACCCTGGGGGGAAAAGGAGAAGAGGGGGTTAATCGTGGGACAATGTCTTGACAAGGAGCTGCGGCATACTTCGGGCAATTTCTTCATCAGGCAGAATTCAAAAAGGATGGTGAAAAAATGGGAATGACAAAGCTGCTGCGTTCTGTTCTGCTGAACAACCCCGTGGCCAACAGCCTCAAAACTGACTGCTACGTGCACAATGCAGGCAGTGCGTCAAACAGGGTGACTCTGTGCAAATCCAGCACAAAAAGAATTCAGGACTGAATTAATTTTAATTCAATTTACCACGGCAAATATGGCTGGAATCATAAAAAAATCGATTCCCAACACTTGAAACTGAACTCCCCTGTGCCTAAAGAGAAATCACTAAAGCAACTGTTTCATAACAACCCTATAAAATAGGTCAAAACTGTCCTCATTTGAGCTGATTGGGGGTCCAGTGGAGAGACTGCGACTCGCCCAATGGCCACCTGGTGAGCCCACAGCTAAATCTGGATTTCAATCCAGGATGCCTGGTTTCTTGACTCAATAACCTCTACATTACTTCTAGGATGCTCTCTTTGATTCTCGTGTTACAGAATACACAGCATGGGTCTGAGGTCCCACCCTTGAGTAACAGTCAGATGTGAGTTATGGATTCTCCTCAGCTCCAGCACACATGCTGTCCAATTCAAATTGGGATTGCAAAACTCATGGAGAAGGAGTTTCAGCCTCCCCCCCCCAATGCCATTTTCCCAATCTGAAATAGTCCCGGAGCTGCTATTTGGCCCATTGAGGATTCCCACACGTATCCCAGTGAATGTGCGGATTTCCTCAACAGGCCAAAGAATGCCACCCTGGACCTAGAGCTAGGGGAAAGTGCAGGGCAGAAGGTTCAGTCCCCTTCTCCACAAGCGCCCCAGACCCAACCTGCGTACTCTGCGATGTGTGAATTCCATCTGTTCCCCATTCTCTCCATTGCAGCTGAAACTGGACTTAGGCCAACCAAATACAAGTGTCAGCAGCACAAGGCTGTTTTGCATAGTGCACCTTCTATAACCCTGGTGAGGTGATCATCCACAGTAAGCAAGTGGAGGCATCGTAAAATCTAAAGTGATTCCCTATATTTGCCTACTACCAGTGCTGATGGATATTGTTACACTCTGTACCACTATCCTTTATCTAGATTCAGGTGGGTAGCTGTGTTGGTCTGAAGCAACAGAACCAAGTCGGAGTCCAGTGGCACCTTTAAGACCAACAATGTTTTATTCTGGGTATAAGCTTTCACGTGCATGTGAAAGCTTATACCCAGAATTAAACTTTGTTGGTCTTAAAGGAGTCGCTGGACTCCAACTCTGTTCCATCCTTTATATATTTCAACTCAACTGGGGGAGTTCAGTGACAAATCATGTCCCTGACTCATCCAGTTCCAGTAGAAGGCCTGACCTGGCCATAGCCTCCTACAAACTGTACCCAAAAAGCAAGGTCTCCAATCAGGCAATAAGTCTTAAGCGCATACATTTGCTGTCCACACATCAGTTGAACATAATCTGGGGGAGAATTTGCCACCACAGTTCAGTTCCTCCCTCTAGGCAAGTTCAGTGTAACACACATTACACTCTACTTGGGTCTACTTTTGAAAATAACTCAGAGGCTCTGGTTGGTGCAGAACATCACAGCGTGGTTATTATTTCGAGCTGGCTGGGGCCTGAACATTATACCCATTCTGCAGTCCCTCCACTGGCTGCCCATCAATCACCAGGTTCAAATCAAGGTACTGGCTATCATGTACAAAGCCCTTCTGGACCTTGGACCACCTCTCCGGCTATGATCTGCCACAACAGCTTCACTCATCTGAGCAGGGCCTTCTGGGGATGCCACCTGCAAATCGGCAAGATTAATGTCCCATTCAAATGCATTCTCTGTTGTGGTTCCCTCCTTGTAGAATGGCCTTCCTGGGGAGGGCAGGAAGGCTCCCACACTTCTGTCATTCCATAGACTACATAAAACAGAATCATTCAGGATGGAATTTTTATAAAAGTAAGAGGACTGTATTATAATGTTATGATTTAGGAAAGCACTTTTATAAAGGGAATGGGACAGTGGACTATACCACTTTGTATAGTATACGTATTCTCTTGCTGTTAATGCAATGTCCTCTACTTACGTAACATCACTTTATTCATTATTTAACATATTGTGTCTAACCTTTTATGCTTCGTTTCAGATTTCCGTAATCCTAGTCCTATTCCATTGCTTATTAGATGTCTCATCCAATTTATTGCATTGGTTTAACACGGTATAATCTACCTGTTTCACTGTACTCAGTGAGAAAGGCAGACTGTAAATAAATTACATCATTCAAAGTGCTACTCTGTTTGTGGGGAGAAGGGAGCAGAAGGTATTATTCACTACTTCTCCTTGTAGTGAGGAGTACAGAGCCTTCATGGGCATCCATCCAGACAAAGATTTTCTCTGCCACTCCCCCTCCATCCCATTCACACCACCAGACTCAGCCCAAATATCATACAAAAAGCACAAGACTTGCTGCTAGCATGGACAGGCCAACACCAAGCTCTCCCACAGGTGGCTCATGAGCTACTGGTAGCTCCCCGGCTCCTTCAGGGTCTCTGGAACACCCAGGAAACGACTGCAAAAAGATCTAGTACAGATTTTTAAAACCCTTTTATTCCCATAGGATTTTTCTGTGGCTAGTTTCATATCTGGTGCTCTTACAAGTCCAGGTTTTCTTCTAGGATAAAATAAATCCTGTTAACAAGCGGAAGAGGGGCGGGGGAGCAGCTCTCATTAAAGAAAACGTTGCCAACATCTGTGCCACGTACAAGGGAAGAGGGCTCCACCACAAAAGGGGGGGGAAATGGTGCAGTGGAAAAACAGTAGTTTTATTCTGTTATACTCCCCCTACTTATGTTGCTTATGCTTCTTTCAGGGGGATCCGTATAACAGGATCAAGCAGTTCCCACAGCAACAGAGTTTCGAGATAATCATTTGTTATCAGGCTGGACCCCAGCTTTGGTAGGCCTGTCATCTGGTGACATCCTTATCACACAGGGAGCACATCAAGCAACCTCGGGTAAGGTTGCCAACCTCCAGGCGGCACCTGGAGATCTCCCACTATTACAACTGATCTCCAGATGACAAAGATCAGTTCCCCTACAGAAAATGGTTGCTTTGGGGGGTGGACTCTATGGCCTTATACCCTGTTGATAAGCCTCCATTCCCCCAAACCCCGCCCTCCCCAGGCTCCACCCCCAAAATCTCCAGGTATTTCCCAACCTGGATCTGGCAACTCTAGCTGTGGGCCACAGAGAACCTGATTCAACTACACTTCCTTGGTTTTGTAAGCATACAGATCAATACGGGGGGGGGGGGGAGAGAATGGGATTGGCAAATTGCTGCTACATTTATAGGCACACAACGGTGTGGTCTCCCCTGTGCCCCCAGAACAGCCAGCCCCTGCCGTGGATTCTGTCCTGCAGAGGTCCTCCCTCTCAAAGGCCTTGATGGTTTGTCCTGAGACCACTTCACATCAGTCTGTGGTTACTCTGTGTTCTCTTTATATGTATTGATTGATTGTCTACTAACTAATCAGCTTTATTTATTATCTAGGGTTCCTGTTCTGTTGGCACGCTTTTTATGGCCAGTGGCTGAAACAAATAAACTGAACACTCAACTGCCTCTGTTTCCGCTTCACTGCATGTTTGCAAAATAAATTCAAACACAAAATCAACGGGAGTCAAGCACAGTACTTGGCTGACCTCGGGCCAGTTTCACTCACATGAGTGCGTCCTTCTCGGAGTCAATGAGACTATCGTAGATTTGAGCGGCCCGTGGATAATACAAATCGCTTTCATTTAGAAAACAAGAGGACAGCAGTCGTGGCATAAAGTTCCACAGGGATGACATAAAATCCCACCTGCTGCGTTCAAGTTAATTGGAATTTTACCTTTCATTTGGGGAGGATGGGGGAGACCCAGTCTCAAAACCCAATTCAGTCCTAGAACTCACTAGGATCCCGATCAGATGGGCAGCTAATCCCGCCATTAGCCTGGCTGTAATTTGATCCCAATCTTTTTAATCCATCAGTGCATGACCAGACAGCCCCCCCAGTGAATCATTTTACAGTGCACTGCCTCCGCTGTGGACTGTCTAGACGGCGTCCATGGAAGAAGGCACACACGGTGGTTCTTTAAAAAAAAAAAAAAGATTTGTGCACGTGCATAATCGTGAGATTGCGTCCTTGTTTATTCATGCATGTGTGGAATTGAATGTAGAGTTTTTTTTAAATGGTGCCTGACGGGAGGATGGGAGTAAGTCTGCAACTGGCCCATTGGGAACCAAAAACTCCAGATTTAAACTAGTATCTAATAAGTACAACTCCGAAGCAAGGCAAAATGAGATGCTCATGGAAGAGGGACATTTTCCAGATGTTGACATCTAGACATTACCTTTAAATCCGCCAGGCACTTGTGCCTGGCTTGGATCTAAAGAGCCATCTGATCAGGACCTAGGCCAGATGCACTGCCTGAGCTGAGAGCCAGTTTGGTGTAGTGGTTAAGTGCGTGGACTCTAATCTGGGAGAACTGGGTTTGATTCCCCACTCCTCCACTTGCACCTGGCTGGATTACCTTGGGCAAGCCGTAGTTCTGATAAGAGCTGTTCTTGAAAAAGAGCAGTTTCTGTCAAGAGCTCTCTCAGCCCCACCTACCTCACAGGGTGTCTGTTGTGGGGAGGGGAAGGGAAGGGAGTTTGTAAGCCGCTCTGAGACTCCTTTGGGTAGTGAAGGGTGGGGTATAAATCCAATCTCTTCTTCTTCTTCTTCTTCTTCTTCTTCTTCTTCTTCTTCTTCTTCTTCTTCTGAGCTAGGCCTACTTACAGGATTGCCGTCTCCGGGTTGGGAAATGCCTGGATATTTGGTGGGGGGTGTGCCTGGAAAGGGTGGGGGTTGGGAAGGGACCTCAGCTTGGTACAACGCCCTCCAAAGTAGCCATTTTTTCCAGGGGAACTGATCTCTGTAACCTGGAGGCCGGTTGAAACACCAGGAGATCTCCAGCCACCACCTGGATGTTGGCCACCCTACCTAACAGGATTGTTGTGAGGATAAAATGCAAGACAGGAGAGCCACATACACTGCACTGTGCTTCTTGAATGAAGGGCAGGATGAAAATATGATGGACAGATTGATTTCCATTGGATCGGATTTGCGCCTATAGTGAATGAAGATGACAAGGGATTTTGTGTAACAGAGGTCTGCAAAACATGGAGCTCTACTGTACATCCTTACCCACATCTTTACAATGCTAAATGCAGTCCCTATTCAGAAAAGGGGGAAAAAACACCACATTTCTGGGGCCAAGCCAAGAAAAAAAATTAATGACAGCAGCTGCAGGGAACCAAACAGGAAAGCAACAGATTCGACAGCAAAAAGAACAAAGATAAAGTGAAAAATCTGGTGGTTGTGGTATAATACAAAGAGAAATTATGCTTCTACTCATGAAAGAGATGCTGAATTTATTTGGGCGACCAACACAGGAGAAGAAACCTCCATTCAGTCACAACTACTGCCAGTGCTGGCCTGCCGCTCTGATTCCCAGAAATACTATGCACACATAGTGCTACTTAGAATTGTCAGCAATGCTCCCTACTGAGCAGAGCAGTTCACATCCTGAGCAGAATATAACTGCTGTAATCTTTAGATGGGCAATGGGCAGTGCAGGACCCTGCGTGGCTCCAGACTGCTGCTGAGCGGGGCATCCTGTGTTAATGAGCGGTCACTTGTGCACGCAGCTTAGAGGTTGAGGAATACCTGGAGATTTGTAGGGTGAAGCCTGGGGAGGGCGGAGTATGGGGAGGGGAGGGAACTCAGAGGGGTATAATGCCACAGAGTCCACCCTCCAAAGCAGCCATTTTCTCCAGCGGAACTGATCTCAGTAACCTGGAGAGCGGTTGAAATACCAGAGGATCTCCAGCCACCACCTGGAGAATGGCAAGCCTCATGCTACTACATCATGACATAAGAAATTAAACTGATTGCAGCCCTTTGGTTCAAAAAACTGCTCTTCTGTGCTGAGTTATCTAACCCTGATTTAACAGATGGTGGAACAAATCTGCCCGAAGAGTTGCCTGTTCCCCGTCAAGTTCAACAGTTTATCTTTCGTGATTCTTCTCCAAGTCCCCCTGTCCTCGCAGCTTAGGCAGACAGAAACCAGACTCAGAGCAAAGCCTTTCCTGTGATGGGAAACCCATCCCAGAGACATCTGTGTTGGCACCAACCTTACCGTCTTCTAGGCACCAAGTCAAAACAGCTTTATCCATGTGCATTTAATGGATGATGGTTTTGCTTCTGCTAATCCTGCAGTTCTACTGATGCTTTTATTGGTTGGGGTTTTTTTCAACGTTTTGATGGAGGTTATTGATTGGATTAGTTGTCATTGCTTGAACTGACATGTTCTTTTTCTGTTAGCTGCCTTGAAAGGAAGCATATGCCTTTCTTCAACAAAATAAACAAAACCAATATTTATTTATTTATTTACTCTGTTATAGCAGCTTTTTTCCCTGAGACCCAAAGCAGATTACCGGATATAAAACAATGGAATAGGGCTAAGATTACAGAATTAGAGAATAATGCAAAGAACAAACTATCTAAGACCAGGCGAACTCCAAAGAATACTGAAGGCAGATTCCATGGTGTAAGACAAAGCAGTAAAAACCGGTGATACCTGCAATAATCATTGCAGTGGGTTATAATCCAGTTCCCTTATCAATGTGCCTTCCTGGGCTGTTCAGAGATGCTGTGCTGTTTTAACATGTAAAGCAGTGCTAGGGGGAGCGGTGCAAATGTCAATTGTCATGACGGTTAGACACGTCTCTTTCATCGTGTGTACAAGCAATTGGAAAGCTGTAGGCTGGCTATCGCTTCCCAACACGTGTGGTCTAATATGCTAATGAGTTGTGCTGTCAGGGTGTGGCCTAATATGCTAATGCTAATACATTTCTGCTGTTGGGTGTGGCCTATTATGCTAATGAGTTCCTGCTAGGCTTTTTCTACAAAAAGAGCCCTGCATATGGTGCATAAACAGTGAATTTGGCCTGTGTATGAATATCACCAGTGATGATCACCATTCTGGTTACATAGGGTTGCCAGGTCCTCCCTGGCCACTGGTGGGGGGTAGGGTTGCCAGATCCAGGTTGGGAAACTTCTGGAGATTTGGGGGTGGAGCCTGAGGAGGACAGGGACCTCAGTGGAATACAATACCAAAGCATCCACTTTCTCCAGGGGAACTGATCTCTGTAGTCTGGAGATGAGCTGTAATTCCAGGGGATCCCCAGGTCCCACCTGGAGGCTGGCACCCCTAGCTTTGAAGGGCTTTGATTGCAATTAAGAGAATAAAGAGAAGTTATTTACTCCAGACTAAATTATTCAGATAAGAAAGAGCTTGAGTTAATACACCCTTAAGCATATAACACAAACAACCCTGAGCAATACAACTATAGCATTGAAGCTGTTTTGTTGATCTGTAGAAAGACAGGTAATAAAAGCAGTGATAGCGCCATCCTAAATAGAATTACCCCCTTCTAGTGGATTTAAAAGAGTGTAGCTTTGTTTAAGATTGTCCTGTCACAGTATTTATAGTCTGTCCTGCTACCAAATTATTCAACTAGCTTAGAAAAATATAAACATTACAATTCCGAATTAAAAGCAAACAATATATCACAAAATTATTAGCAGCATCCTAAAACCATGCAAATCACCCACCCATAAAACTCAGCAGAAAAATCAGCTAAGCAAATAAAGTAATAAGATCATTCAAACAACCAAACAACAATCACCATAAACTCAGGAAACAGCGGAAGAATGATCTTAAACTACCGGCAACCTAACCAGAATCCAGAATTTTATTGTGTATATAGCCAAAGGGCATCACAATACAGAAGTAAGATGTATATATAATTACCCAAATGGGCAAAGGCAGTCCCCAAATCCTCTGGTCCAAGGTCATTAAGAGTTTAGAAGTCAACAGCCACAAAGTGGGCTTTGTAACAAAACGAAAACCAGTGCAGCTGACATAAAACTGGGGTTAACCCAGTCCATACACAGGACGTCCTCATTAGCTTCCTGGAAGCCACATTTTGCAAAGACAATCCCATATTTGTTCTCCGGTTTAGTTCTTCATGAGAAGGATTCTTGCCTTCATTCCTGATGCTGGGACCACTGCCATGTTGGTATTTCATGCTAACTGGCATGGGCATACTGACATCCAAATGATAAACCCAAATAAACACACGTGGCAGCATTAGCACACACGTTACATGTGGCAGCAAGGTTACAATCAGCAGAGACGGCGGCAGCAGGCATCGCCAGCCAGCAAGCAGAAAACCTGAACGTCTGAAAGCAGGTTCTGAGCTGGTTGCGCGCTATGGTGAATTATTTCTTTAAAATATTTGTATCCTGATCCATTTCTGGATCCCAAGGCAGCTTATATCACACTGAAACAGCAATAAAAGAATAAACAAATTCTTGACCCAGGAACTGGGGTATCTCCTGTCCTGGATGGGGTTGCACTCCTCCTAAAGGGAGCTTGGGGGTTTGTAGCTTGGGGGTGCTGTTGAATCTGGGCCTTTTGTTGCATCAACAGGTGGCAGCAATGGCCAGAGAGCCAGTGTAGTATAGTGGTTAAGAGCAGTGGACTCTAATCTGGAGAACCAGGTTCGATTATGCGCTCCTGCACATGAAGCCAGCTGGGTGACCTTGGGTCAGTCACAGCTCTCAGAGCTCTCTCTGCCCAAAAAATAAGTCTAGCTCACCACCAATGCTCCCCCTAAGCTGTGGAGTCTTGTGAGCAAAATTTCTACTTTGGGAGCCACTGGCACTAAAGTTGTGAGCGAGCAATTTGGCTACTGCATAGATTAGTTTGCTCTGGAGCCATCCTTCCTGAGCTAAGACAAAAATACGTGAGCCGGAGGCTAAAAAACTGTGAGCTAGCTCACACTAACTCAGCTTAGAGGGAACACTGCTCACCAACTACTGATGCATAACGCTAAAAGGAGCTAATATTTAAGGCAGCCAGACACCTTTTGGATCTCCTGGCTATACCACACACAACACCATACGATAATTATTTATTAGCAATGGCCAGGGGCACGTCTCACCAGCTCTAGCCCTTCCTAGGCAGAAAAGATCTTGCCACTGTGATGCATGCCCTAGTAACATTAGATTACTACAGTGCACTCTGCATGGGCCTGCCCTTGAAGAGTGTCCGCAAGTGACAGCTGGTACAGAATGCTGTGGCCAGAACGTTAACTGGAGTGTGTCTCTGCTGTGTGTTTCCATCAGGTTCTCTGTCAGTCTCTCCTGCCCTTCTCCTTCTCTTTAAAAACAGAACTTAAAAAGAGAGAGAGAGAGAGAAAATGGTACTGGCCCACCACTGTGACTCATTTTAGGCTACTGCAAGGCCAGTGGTGTGTCACAGTTGACCAAAAAAAAGTTTGGATTGTAATCCTGTAAAGTCTATAACTATTTAATGAACCCTAATCCAACCAGATTGTCATGTAATAATGGCACAGGATCACATAAGAATTACAACTCTCACATGAATAATAATTCTAAGATTCTAAAGCGGCACCTTTAAGACCAACAAAGTTTAATTCTGGGTTTAAGTTTTCGTGTGCATGTACAGTTCTTCAGATACAGTGAAACCAGACTTCCTCAAGCCTTGCATACAGGTAGAGAGAGGGTTGTGTGAGTGTGTGTGTATGTGTAGGTAGTTGCCAGGAAGGGCTGCTTAGAGTGAAGATATATAAGTAACTGAGTGATAAGTATAGCTAACAATGGATTAAAGCAGTTGGTAAGACCTGTGAATGGCAGCAAATTAGCATACAAATAAAAGTGTTAACAAACAGATGTGAGAATTCTGCTTTAATCCAATTTTAGCAATTTAACTAACCACCCCCCTCTCTACCTATATGTAAGGCTTGAGGAAGTCTGTTTCGATGTATCTGGAGAAGTGTTATGCACACGAAAGCTTATTCCTTGAATAAAACTTTGTTGGTCTTAAAGGTGCCCCTGGACTCAGACCTTGTTCTGCTGCTTCAGACCAACACAGCAACCCACCTGAATCCATAGTGGTAAGATTTCACCCTGTTTCTTATAACACAGGCCGGGGGGGGGGGGTTGCTACTTTTTGCCTTAATATCTTATCACATCAAACTTGCACAATACAATTCACATTCACTCCAGTACTGGAGGCCCTTGAGTATACTTCTTTCAAATGTTTGTCTATTGTGTTCTCCACAAAAAAATTCTCAAGGCACATTCGAACGATAAAGGGTAACAAGAACATAAAACACTAAAAAACGGGAACCATAAACAGCAATATAAACATTGATCCAAAAACCCCTGCAAGATAATTAAGAAGCTGTTAGTAAGTGTAAACTGTTCCAGTGAGTCACCAAAACTCCATCATCTCATCCGAAACAGGTAGGTCCGTATGTGCGCAGAAATCCCAGTGCATGCACGGGGCAAAAACAGATGTTGTGTTGCAAGATCTGTGGTTAGGATCTCCCACAATTTTGTTAAAATCTAATTAGCAGCCCCGGGCAACGGCTTGGAAGACTGGGGAAGAGTCACTAGGTGGGAGGCTGATTAACCCTTTCTTTCCACCCCTCTTCTAAAGCTGCAATTTGCTCTGCCTGGGGTGGGGAGAAATCCCAGGTACTAGCACCGAGGCCAGTTGAGGAGAGTGAGTCATAGCAGCAGCCTCTAGAAACCAGCTGCTTATGCATTTATTACAGCTTTGCTCTGGGCCAATGTGCCGAACCAACCACAGGAATACATGCTCCCTCCCACGCCTGTCAACACGAATCAGCCCTTCTCCTTGCAGCACTGAAAACATTTGTTCATATATCCAGTTTTGGCTTTTCCTGGGGTCCCTTGGTCAAAATTGTAACTGCTTGTTTGTGCTGCACTTGACAATGAATTTTGTCGCTGGGTAAAAGCAACGCTCTGAGAACTTAATTTATAATTAACATTTATTTTGGGAAACATTGCAAAAATAGTAAGGGAAGAGTGCCAATTAAAAGGAGGGCTCATTGCTGTATGCAGCAGGGGGTCACAGGTCCCATCCCCCACACTTCAGGAGGCAGGGCTGAAAAACAGCAAGCGTGGTTTGGTCCTAAGTTCCACACATTTTATTTTACACTTACACTTATAGGCACCTATAAAACACAGGTGGATCCTCCCCAGGGTTACCACTCGACTGAGCAAAGTTTGAAGCATTCTTGACTATGGATGCATGAAGCTGCCTTATACTGAAACAAACCATTAGTTGGTCCATCAAGATCAGTGTTGCCTACTCAGATGGACAGTGGCTCTCCAGTATCTCAGGCAGACATCTTTTCCATCACCTACTACCTGATTCTTCTACCGGCAGATGCCAGGGACCGAAACGGGGACCTTCTGCACGTCAAGTAGATGCTCTACTTTTGAATCATGGTCCCTCCCCTAATGGCTATTCCTCCAACTTATTGGTTGTTTACCAATTCAAAAATGCACTGGAGAACCTATCATAGATCTTCCACCGTTTCATCTAATTTGATCCTCAGCCACGAATGTTCCAATCGGCTTTCTGGATTCCAGAGCAGGGGTAAAGCTATCTTTTTGATTCAAGTACCAAGAAACCTTCAACATCTACCTGTTAAGATGCTGATCTGCCAGCAAAATGAAAGGCTATGGGGAGATTAGGGCAGTGTGTCTGGCTAGCTGTAAACTGAGCCCCACTGGTTCTGCCAGTGATTCAGGGGATTGCCTCTGTCCCTTGGATAAAGAACTAGAGATGTTGCAAATAAATACGTGAAAGTGACACAGTATGCCACCATTTTGCATACATGGCATGGGATTCATCGTTTTGAGTGTGTGTGTGTGTGCGCACCTGGAAGTCATGGCTGACTTCTGGCAACCCCTAGAGGGGTTTGGACGTTTCAGAGAGTTGGCTTGCTACTGCCTGCCTCTGTGTCCTAACCCTGGTATTCCTTTCTCCTTTTTTGGCATTTGTGTGTGTGCGTGTGTGCATGCTCATGCCTGGAAGTCATGGCAACCTCTGACAACTCCTACTGGAGCACGGATTAATAGGCTGCCTCTGGCATCCCAGTCCTGGTATTTTCTGGAGGTCTCCCATCCAAATACTTGCCAGGGCTGGCCCTGCTCAGCTTCTGAGATCTGATGAGACTAGACTTGCCTGGGCTATCCAGGTTACGGCACTTTCTTTATAATTTACTTCGTTTATACCCCAATGGTGACCCAAAGAGGCTTATAGTGTTCTTTCCTTCATTGTATCCTCATGTCAAGAATGTTTTCCAGATCTTAGTCCAACACTCTAACCACCACACCATGCTGGCTTGCCTACACTTGTTCTAAACAAATGCATATATTGTCTGTACATAAAATAATAAGTGCTGTCAAGTTGCGGCTAATTTATGGCAACCCCATCAAGTCCCACCTCATGGGGTTTTCAAGGAAACCAATCAGCAGAGGTGGTTTGCATTGCCATCCTCTGACCAGCAGCCCCGGTCTTTGGTGGCCTCCCTCCCAAGTATTGACCATACCCAGCTCTGATTAGCTTCCAAGCTCTGGCTAGTCTTGGCTGTTTAGGCTGCTACCTGTATATGGAAAGGAGCATAAAAAATTGCAGTTTTATCACTTTGACCATAGTAATAGGTAAACTGATGCATGCCCATGAATGAACATTAGGAGCAAGAGGCCAGTAACACATTTCATTCACTTTAAACATGCTTCTCTCAGTATAACGGAGCATTTCTAATCTACTCACTCCTCATCCTGCAGATTTTCTTCCTCTTCTTGAATCTGGAGGTGGTTTTTCACAGGGGCCAGGTTCTCAGTTTTGGCATTGTAATTCCGAAAGCACACATTGAGCTTCTCATCAAACTCATTGACCAAGTCTTCCATGGACTTGAAGCTGATGATTTCAGAAGAGAAGTTCTCCAGCTCAGAAAGGGAAGGGTCTTCCAAATGCCGAGGAGAAGATCCATAATAATAGTGGGATTTTTCATCCCTGTCATCTATGTAGCATGGTCTTAGGTCCTCAAACTCTTCATCCAAGCTTACCAGGGGGGCTTCCATCTTGGGCTAGCTAAGGACACAGTGATGACTTCTGGGATACAAAGAAAGAACATGAATGAGCCAACAGTGATAAAAACAGTGGCACTGGTGTCTACTGTGGCTGGGAGGTTCTACCCTGCAAATCAATAAAATAAATAAAGAGTGAACACAAAGCAACAGATGATGCCTGCTTGCATCCTATAAAAGCTAGGCAAGAACTGTTTGTTTCTTATTTTTAAAAATGGGATAATTCATGAGCAAATGTATATAGGGTTAATCTACTGGTTGGTCAGAAACACATGCAATTAATTAAGATTTCTTTAGTCAGGTGGTAGTGCTAGCTTTCATGTTAAAATGTTTTGAAAACTTAAAATAAAAAAGGAAGGAGTGAAACATGCATCACTCACAGAGACAACAGCTTCTCTGCATGGTTTGTTTCTTTTTTTAATTACAGACATATATCCCAGCACTAAAGTACCAAGTTAGGCAGGATTGCCAGCCTCCAAGTGGGACCTAGATTTCCCCTGGAATTACAAACTGAACCCAGACAACAGAAATCTATTTCCCTTGAGAAAATGGCAGCTTGGGACAGGCTGTATGACATAAGAACGTAACAGAAGCCAATGTTGGGTGAGGCCAATGGCCCATCCAGTCCAGCACTCTGTGTCACACAGTGGCCAAAACCCAGGTGCCATCAGGAGGTCCACCAGCAGCGCCAGAACTCCAAAAGCCCCTCCCACTGCTGCCCCCCCAGCACCAAGAATACCGAGCATCCCTGCCCCAGACAGTAACACAGAACATCCCTGCTGAGCTCCCTTCCTCCACTGAACTCTACCCTTGCCAGGCGCTGCCCCCAGATCTCTAGGAAGATCCCAGCCTGAAGCTGGAAATGCTAGAATGATAGCAGCTCCATGTATTAAAGCACAGAATGTCCCAACCAGATTGAAAGAAGGGTGAACTGCAGAAGTGCGAAAGGGAAGCAGGGGTTAGGGTTGCCAAATTGGGGGGGAGGCTGGAGTCCTCCAGGGATTACAACTGATCTCCATATATAAATCTTTTATTTATTTATTATTTAAAATGTTTATTCCAGTTCCCCTGGAGGTAGGGTTGCCAGGTCTGGGTTGGGAACAGGCTTCCCAAGAACTTACCGTAATTTGGCGGGGGACGCATACTTCTTGGCAGGACCGTTCCGGGGGGGGAGAGACACGACGCATGATGCCGTCGCCAGGAAGTGACGCCGGGTGATGCTCTGGCAATGGGGCTGGAAACCCAATGGTACTATTGAGTTTCCAGCCCCATTGCCAGAGCATCGCCTGGCGTCACTTCCTGGTGACGGCATCGTGCGGTATGGGTGTTACAAGGAGGAATGTTCCGGCCGGGGACTGTGTGTCCCCCGCCGAATTACGGTAAGTACTTGGCAACTCTAGTTGGGAAATACCTGGAGATTTTGGGAGTGGAGCCTGGAGGGGGCGGGGTTTGGGAAGGGGAGGGACCTGCATATGGTATAATCTCATAGAGTTCTCCCTCCAAAGCAGCCATCTTCTCCAGGGGAACTGATCTCCGTCGTCTGGAGAACAACGGTAATAACGGGAGAGCTCCAGGTGCCACCTGGAGGATGGCAACCCCACCTGGAGGGGAAGGGTGCTTTGGAAGATGGACTGCATGGTGTTACACCCCACAGAGTCCCTACCCTCCCTAAGCCCTACTTTTCCCAGGTCCACCCTTCAAATCTCCAGGTATTGGAAACCCTAGCAAGGGTAATAAGTGCAGATGCCACCCCTCACCCATGGCTAATTTCCCCACAACACTGGCTGAGAGAAGGCGGAGAAGTTCCAGGAAGCAGGCAGGGTCTAATTGCTCTGAGAAAGGGAAGAAACTGATGTACTTGACTTGGGACCCAGTACTTACCACTGCAACAACAGATGCAAGGGATATCTGCATTTTCTCAGCTGTGGTCTGAGTGTTAGGGAAATGTGATGCTGCCCACAACAAATCGAAAGGCATCTGGACTCTGTGCGACAGCTACACAATAATTGCAATTAAAGCAAGAACAGCATCGTCTGGAAAGGCTCTTCCACTAGGGATGGCGCGCTCAGCTTGCTTCCTGACTTCCAGCTTTAATTCGTTGCATTTATCATTTCCAGCCTGACCCAGCTAAAGTTGCAAAGTGTGCTGTTAACTGCTTTTGGATATTACAAACAGAGTGAGTTCATTACCGGCAACCACACATGGGACCAAGCCAAAGCCCTGTAGCCCGCACGCCTCATCCAGTCTAAAAGGAAACTGCCTCTTTGCCTGCTGTTTCCATCCAGTCCGGTTGCTAGTGGATGGACTGTGGCCAAGAACGCTTCTGCTGGGTTAGATTTTCTCCATTGTCAAAGCAGCCACTGCAAACCCTAGCAATCATGTGGCCGTCGATCTGTTTCTGTGACAACCCTCCAGCACAAAGCAACAAACTGTTGCTGACGTTTTTACGTGGATCTGCAGATATCAGAAATCCTGCTGCAACTTTTTCCTGGCAGGGCCAGCCTAACTTGGCCGGCAATGTTTTCTTCAATGACGGTGTGCATGAACCTTCCTTGGTGGTCTTCCATTCAGGTCCTGAGCACAAAATGATTTTAGGACATGCTCTAGTCTCAGCTGAATTCAAGTGAATGCATTCAAGTGAAAGGATTCATCGTGAGCATGCTAGGGTGGATCCAACATGGGGTAAAAACTGCGAAAGTCGAGGGCTGTCGTTAGGGTTTCTAACCTCCAGGTGGTGGCTGGTACAGTTGCCAATTCTGGGAAATACTTGGAGATTTGGGGGGAGAGCCTGGAGAGGGTGGGATTTGGGAAGGGCGTGCCCCTTGGCATGGCATAATGCCATACAGTCCACCTGCCAAAGCTGCCATGTTCTCCAGGGGAACTGATCTCTGTTGTCTGGAGAGCAGTTGTAATACCAGGAGATCTACAGGCCCCACCTGGAAGCTGGTAACCCTAGTGGCTGGAGATCTGGAATTACAACTTCTCTCCAGGCTACAGAAATCAGTTCCCCTGTAGAAGATCGCTGCATTGGAAGGGGGACTTTATTGCTTTATACCCTGCTGAGGTCTCTCCCTCCCCTCCCCTCCCCTCCCTAGGCTCCACCACCTAAAATCACCAGGTATTTCCCAACCCAGAGCTGGTAACCCTAGCTATAGTTCTGGCATTTCATGGCCTCTTGCTCCCACTTTTACAGTTTCCACTGTTAGGCCTGTTTGTGTGTGTGTGTGTGTGTGTGTGTATGTAAAATGCCTGCCAACTGGAGAGAACACTTTGTGCCTCTAGCAAAGTGAACTCTAGTCACCAAAAACTTATGCTACGACAAAGCAGTCTTTAAAGTGCCATGAGACTCTGGGTTGTTGCAACTGCAAAATTAATTATAGCTGGACAGTCCGTTGATTTCAAAAGGTTCTTCTGCTCCGTCAAGACCAGCACAACCTAATCCATACTTGTCCCTGCTGTTCCAAGTTCTGCCCCTTCTATGTGGTTCCAACAATCATGCTACACTTCACTCCGAACTCTGCAGCATGAACATTTGTTATTCCACTCCTTAACTCTTGCACACAGCTGCCGACAACGAAAAGCCTTCATTCACCTCTGTAGTACCGAGCGAGAAGACCTGAAAACATGTTGAAAGCTGCCCCCCCCCGCCCCCACTTCCCCTTGGTAGCTGACCCTTCGGGCCTTTGATTTTTAATTTTATCCACCTTCATCTTGAATTCCCCTAAACAGACCCTCTGCAGGAGCAGGAATGACCTCTGTTCCCAAGGGGACACTGGGCTTCTGGGCAGGGAGCAGAGTGAGGGCAGACGGCAGAGCTTCTGATGTGCCGCTTCATTATTTCATTATTTCACGTGCAGCCTCAGATTCCCTCCAGCCAAACACAATGTGATGGAAGCAGCTGAACGTGCAACTCGGGGCGGGGGGGGGATGGGAAACTGGGGAAAATTATTTCTTCCAAGTGCCACCAGTCTTTCCATGCTTTTCACCTTGGCAGGATCCTGCCCAGCAGCCCCCCCTTCCACACACGCGCAAGTCACTCTTTCCTTCACATTTCCCAGTGAACAGTACTGTCTCTGTCCTCTGTATCTGAGGCAATGCTCCCTCTAAGCTGTGGAGTCTTGTGAGCAAAAATTCTACTTTGTGAGCTGCTGGCATTAAAGCTGCGAGCAAGCAATTTGGCTACTGCATAGATTAGCTTGCTCTGGAGCCATCCTTCCTGAACTAAGACAAAAATGTGTGAGCTGGAGGCTAAAAAATTGTGAGCTAGCTCACACTAACTCAACTTAGAGGGAACACTGATCTGAGGTATTCCCCACATTCAGAGATCCCTCTAGTTTTGTGACTACCCTCTCTTGGGACATAATTTAGTCACTTCATAAACTTGCCATAAACCGATCATCAAAACCTAATCCAGTTCCTTACCACAAGGCAGCCCTCTTATCCGTGAGCCCACAAGAGTTGCCAACCTCCAAATGGAGGCCTTGAGATCTTGTGGCATTACAACTCCATCTCCAGACTACTGAGATCTGTTCCCCTAGAGGAAACCGCAGTTTTGGAGGGGAAACTGTAGGGTTGCCAACTCTGCATTAGGGAATTCCTGGAGACTTGGGGATAAAACCTTGGGAGAGCAGGGTTTAGGGTGGGAATTGACCTCAGCTATGTATAATGCCACAGAGTCCACTCTCCAAAGCAGCCATTTTCTCCAGGAGAACCAAACTCTGTTGTCTGGAAATCAGTTGTAATGCCACAAGATCTCCAGGCCACACCTGGAGATTGGCAACATTAACTCTAAGACATTAGACCCTGCTGAGTTAACTCCTCTCCTCAAACCAGGTCCCCCCAAAGCTTCAAACCCCAAATTAGGTTTGCCAACCTTCATATGGGGCCTGGAGGTATCCCAGTATTACAGCTGACTTCCAGATAACAGAGATCAGTTCAGTTCTCCTGAAGAAAATGGCTGCTTTGGAGGGTCAAGAATTATGGCCTTGTACCTTGCTGAGGTCCCACCGCTCCCCAAACCCCACCTTCTCCAGGTTCCTCCCACAAAATCTCCAAGTATTTTCCAACCCAAAGCTGGCAACCTTACCCTAAATCTCCAGGAATTTCCCCATCTGGAGTTGGTAACCCTATTGCTCCCTGGAACCTACAGCCTAGACCATGATACATCATAAATTATAAGGCTAATGCTCTGGATAGGGATAGGGAAAATAGTTCCAGATGTTGATCACAGAAGTGATCACGGCAGACACAACAAAATAACCCCACTCCTGTCTTGAAATCTCCCCCTCCTCTATTCCCCCCTCCCCTACCGCCAACACTGTACTGGGGAGCTAGCAAGGATGTCCTGGGCCTGAGAGAAAAATCCCTTGATGATCCTGAACACAGCAACCATTAGCCACCCATTTCCTCCCTCCACAGTGAGGCCTGATCAGTCAACAGGAAGCCAGATGATGAGCTGGAATTCTGAGGTAGTAAAGGGTACTACTTCAGACTGCAAGTGGGAAAATTCACATTGTTAATACTTGCAGTTTAAAGGCTCCCTGTAAATAAAAAATAAAACATAAGAACATAAGAGAAGCCAATGTTGGATCAGGCCAATGGCCCATCCAGTCCAACACTCTGTCACACAGTGGGTGTGTTCAGACGGATCTTTTGATCTGCCATAGGAACGACTCCCTTGCGGATCAAAAATGCACGACCAGACAGAAACATCTGCGAAATATTCCGGTCCCATAGGCATCCCGTTCTGCTGCGCCTCCAATCCTGATTTAAAAAGTAGCAGTTTCAATGTAGGGTTTTCGCTTACCCGCGCAACAACTGCAGACTTTCTTCCATCTGGTCACTCCATTAGCGCGCGATGCTCCCGTCGGCTCGGTCTGACGTCAGACCAAGCTGACGGGGGCACGATTTTAAAAAATTGAAACCCCATGTGCGCTTTAACGAGGAAACGCATTCAGCGGCATAAGCGCTACGAGGAATGTAATATTCATGCTTATTTCTTTTAGGGACAAGATGTTACCGCGATGGGAGATGGAGGGGGAAGGACTGTTCTAACTTGCAAAATAGTCCCTCCATTGATCATGATGGCAAGGGGGAGGACCGGGACTTTGCTGAAAACCCTCCGCGATCGCCTCAGTTCTCCAAGGAGGCGCAGCCTTGCCTATGCGAATGTACAAAACTTTTTTTAAAAAAATCCTCGGTGGATGCCGTGTAGACAAATCACGGTGGGAACAACGCGTGGTGAGGCTATTTCATGGGGGGCGTCTGGTCGTGCTAGGCTGGATTAAAAAAATCGGGATAAAATTTTAGGAGGGCTCATGGCGCGATTGACTGGCCGTCTGAACGCAGCCAGTGACCAAAAATACCAGGTGCCGTCAGGAGGTCCAGCAGTGGGGCCAGGACACTAGAAGGCCTCCCACTGTTGACCGCCCCCAGCACCAAGAATACAGAGCATCACTTGCCCCAGAACAAGAGTCCCTATCTATTCCTTGTGGCTAATAGCCACCGATGGACCTCTGCTCCATATGTTTATCTAATTTTCTCTTGAAGCCGTCCATGCTTGTAGCCGCCACCACCTCCTGTGGCAGTGAATTCCATGTGTTAATCACTCTTTGGATGAAGAAGTACTTCCTTTTATCTGTTCTAACCTGACTGCTCAGCAATTTCATTGAGTGCCCACGAGTTCTTGTATTGTGAGAAAGGGAGAAAAGTACTTCTTTCTCTACCTGCTCTATCCCTTGCATAATCTTGTACACCTCGATCCTGTCACCCCTCAGCTGTCGTTTCTCCAAGCTAAAGAGCCCCAAACACTTTAACCTTTCTTCATAGGGAAAGTGTTTCAACGCTTTTATCATTCTAGTTGCCCTTTTCTGCACTTTTCCCAAAGCTATAATATCCTTTCTGAGGTGTGGTGACCAGAATTGCACACAGTATTCCAAATGAGGTCACACCATCAATTTATAACTCATTCATATGGTTGCCAACTGCCAGGTGGGTCTTGGAGTTCTCTCAGAATTACAACTGATCTCCAGACGACTGATCCCAGTTCCTCTAGACAAAATGGCAGCTTCAGAAGGTAGACTCTATGGTATAACCATAGTTTCTGGGTGAAATCCTTTCCCAAATTCCCTACTCCCCAGGCACCACCCCCAAATCTCAAAGTTCTTCTGCATATCCAAATGAGGCCTGCGTGTGAGCAAAATGGACCCACTGAGCCATCTTGCAACCCTATGCAAAACCCTGAAGAAAAAACTGTTAAGAAGTGGGGGGGGGGAATGTGGCAGCTAATTATTTTTCTTCTTGTTTCAGTTGCCACAACAACTCTGTTGGGTACACCACTTTACCATTTGGCAGGTCAGAAGCTAAGAAACAGGCCTAGGCTTTTCAATTCAATATATGAACTGTGCCCTCTCTCCCACAAAGCCCAATTCCGCTGCGTAAATGCTTGTTGTAACCTATAGATGATGAGGGATGTCAGGGCTGAAAGCCTAGCCAGAAGGTGAAAATCTTGCACTTCCTCACCTCCAGACAACCTGACTTTGCCCGCTGTGCTCTGCTTGCAGTATCTAAAGGCATCCCCAAGGAGTTACAAACACTTCATAGTAATTCTGTCAGGACAGCAGTAAACAGGAGGTCACCTTGTTTCGAGTCACCCAAGTGATGCACAGAACAGACCTTCCCTCATACTTACCTCAGAAAAGAGATTAGAAGGCAACACCCTTCTGCACCAACACACCACCTTCCTTTGCTCACATGGCCACCCACAAATAACTTTACTCTCACCACAAACACAACAGCCACTGCGTCCATGTACAATCTCCTGTCTGTACACCAAGCAGTTGCACCTGAGGGAAAGAACGTCAACTATCCGCTTTTAGAGGCGTTAGTATACCTTATGTACGAGCGGGATTATTGCTTTCTTCTCAGGACTCAAAGCACATTGTTTCCCACACATGAATACCACCACGCACTGGGAGTACACAAACATCCATACTGCTGGACTTCCTGCACACCTAACAACCTCCTTGTGAAAATTCTCTCTGCACAGCTTCCTGCCCTCATGAAGGAAGACTTCGCTGCCCCCAGTGTAGAGGGCTTGCCGCAACCCACTCCTCATACAGTTCTCTTTGTCTCACACAGATACACACGTAACACCCCCTCCCGCCCTGTGCGTATGATCCCAATTGACCTTTTCAGCATGGTGCACACATTACCCACCTGTACACACAACTCGACCATTACACAGCCAGGCTGGTGTACACAAAAGCTAAAAAAGATCTATTATCTCTTCCAAACAGGCAGGCAATCTACAGACACACAACACGCACAGAGAGCTCCCCTCCTCCCAGTTCCATTTTCTCCCAAGCCCAACATATATAAGTGACCGTCCATTGACATATATACCACTGTACTACCTCCTCCCTTAACCAACACCACTGGGGGAAGCCAAAATTACTCCACCCCAAGACAGCGGAGCAATTTTCCAGCGTCAGCTCAGTGTTCATCCTGGCCTTTCCTAACAAACAATGGGGAAAGGATTGCTCAGAAACCCTTGCGGATAAGCATTCTCTAGCATCTCTCATCCCTCCCCCCCCCCATGCCCAGAAATACACACCTGAGTGTGGCAGCAACTCAGCTCAACATCCCATTCGATGGGCCCAGAGGACGGAAAAAGAAAACCAGAAACACAAATGTGTTCAGGGAACCAGCCAGCAGCAGCTGCCTGCCTGCCTTCCTGCCTGTGCAGGAACAGTGCTCTTCCCAGGCACTCCGCTGCCTCCCCTCTCTGCAGAGAGCTTCAGCAAGCGGCAGGCCCAGCCTTCCTCATCAATATGCATTAGCTCCAAGACAGTGACACCAACACAGTGGCTTCCAACCCAGGCCCTTCCAAAGGCATACAAGCTCTAACTGGAGTTGAGAAACGCACACACACCCTGACAGGAAAAAAGACCCCTAACTGTGGGACCACAGGGAGGCAAGCCAGCTTGGGGAAAGAAGGATTTCCCTTCATCCAAACATGGTGAAACGTAGCAGTCAAATGCAGTCCTGATAGCGCTCCATTCACGACAGTCACCTCCTTTTGGCCCCCCAATGGAGTCATCTCAATACATACAAAAGATTCTAATAAGCAGCGCCAGAGCCGGAGCATCTGTTCCTTACAAGGCTTATTCCAGGACCGAGGGAATGTGTCATTCACACTGCAGGGTGGAAATGTTGTCATACAATCTGTTCTTCAGCCCCCAAATCACATATAAATAAAGCAAGGTGGTGGTGGTGACAGTGGAAATACACTGCAGGTAGCATTTAAGCCACCTGCTTTCGGTACATTTCCTACAAACCTTGTTCAGAGAAACTGTTTGCTGTTAGGGGGTTAATCCACTTGAATTGTTGTTGTTTTAATACTTCCTTTTGCTATCTTTAGGTTAAAATAGGTTGTGCTGCACATTTTGAGATCACAACGGGGGGGGAAACAAATCTATGAGTCTGATCAGACGGCTCTTTAGATCCGTGGGAGGCACGGTTGCCTCACTGATCTAAAGTTAATGTCCAGACACAAACATCTGGGAAACATCTCTCTTCCACGGGCATCCCATTTTGCCGCGCTTCGGAGCTGTACTTAAAAGATACCACTTTACCTGCGAGACAACTGCGGACTTTCATCTGTCTGATCATTCCACCAGCGTGCAATCTCCCGTTGGGGTAGTCTGATGTCAGACCATCCCGAGCGGGCACCATTTTAAAAAATCTCTACACATGCGCAGATCAACAAGGACGTGCTGCCACGTCTATGCACATGCGCAAAAAGTTTTTTTTAAAAAAACCACCGTGCGCCTCCTTCAACAAGGACGTGCTGTGATGCCTATGCGCATGTGCAAAAAGGGTTTAAAAAAAACAACACCACTGCAAATGCCTCCTTCGGTGGACACTGTCTAGACAATCCAGAATGGAGGCAGTGTGCGGTAAGGCAATTCCCTCAGGGGATGTCTGGTTGTGTGACGATGGATTAAAAAGATCGGGATCAAATTCGAGCTGGCATAATGGCAGGATTAGCTGCCCGTCTGAATGCACCCTATCACAGTTTTAGCCACCCCCTCTTCCAATGAGTTGACATAAGTATTATCCCATTCCTCCTTTGTTTTATCCTCACAACAGCCCTGTGAGGCAAGTTAGATTCAGAACAAGTGAATGGCCCAAGGTCAGCTGCTTTCGGGCAGAGTGGAAATTTGAACCTAGCTCTTCCAAGTCCCCGTCCATTACCACTATGCCACACCAGATCCTACAGCCATGTTTTATCTCACAATAACCCATAACCTTGGTGCTGTCTTTCATCTCAAATCTCCCAGTGTCTTTCCCCAGAAAATTACATAACGTTATATTAAAATGTTTGCTTTTGACAGTAACATAATTGGAGGCAGGGAAAACCCAACTCCTAAAAACAATATATGCTGGAGAGCAAGGACCATATAGGGGGTTAAAAAAACCCCTATCCACAGTAATGTATTGACAGAACTGGAAAAACAGACTGCAATTGGAATATGTATCATTAATGTCACAAAAGACAAAGATAAAATAAGGTATACATGTAGCTTATTCTTAATAATATATTTATTTCAAATACTGTAGAATACCACCCAAGATCTGGGAGCTGAAATATCCTGATCAACAATCTAACATTGGTTGCTCAACAAAGTAGCTCAAAGGTCCATCAATGCGCATGAGACATTTCTTAATATTCTGAATAAATCTTGAAAGGAGGGTTGTCCATTCACGTAGTTTAGATAGACCCAGTTCACAGGAAACATAGCAGGGAGGGGAGAAAGAAAACACCCATTTGATCCATTTGAAAACCAACAGTGAAATCCATTTGAATCCATCTTCCTTGATCATCCTGATCTAGCCACAGTTCTCCAGGTTCTGATCCCCACCAGGCTAAATAATGGCCATGTGCTCTTTGTTAGGCTGCTTTTGAAAAATTCACCTATCACAAAATGCAAGAAAAAGCCTGCTGGGCGGCATGTTTTTACAGAGAGCTTATTTGAGGAAAAACTACACCAGCTACCAGTTTTCTTGTAGACCCGATCCAAAGTTCTGGTTATTTGTTTTAAATCCCTAAACAGGCTGGGAACTATCTGTTGGGTGACACGGGACAGCAGATACAAGGAGGAGAATGTGCTGACCTCTGCCAGCAGTCAAAAGTCCAAGGGCTGCATCCCCTCTTTCCACCCCGCCTCCTAGAATGAACGGGGTCTCCAAGGAAGAACCCAGTCGTGCAGGAAGAGCTGCTCCAGGGAGCTTATTCCTTCATCGCTAGAAGGAGCACTCTGAAGAACAGACAGTTGTGCAGAGGCTGCAGGCATGAAGGAAATTATACACTCTGGCCTCTGCCATCAGGGTGACTGGCTTGTGACTGGCTTGTTATTGTATTTAGTCTGCTGTTTTCAAGCCATCTGGAGATCAAGATGAGGTGTAAAACAAAATTTTGCCACGTCTGTTATGTAGTTAAAACAGAAACTATTCAACAGGAGACTCAGTCTTGTAGGTTCCAGGAAGGGTAAGAATTTCAGTAGCCATTTCCTCAAAGAATTTCCCTCTCCAAGCTGTATGTTTAGGGCAATGGAAAAAGATGTGGGAGTCTACGTCCTCCAGTGAACAGTCACAGAAACACTGATTAACAGGAATGCCCTGGAAGCAGCCCTTCATCTGCGCAGAAGGACACGCATTACAACAGGCCATCATATATGCTCTTCTTAATTTAGGGAATCCTTGTTTCATGTCCCTCAGCTGTCAGATGTGAGGTGCCACAAGGGACAGGACCTTCTCCGTGATGTGGCCTCCTCTCTGCAACATGGTCCCCTCCCCATGAGGTGCCAAGCTAATCTAACTGGAGGCACTCCCTGAACAAACTCCTTTTTACCCAGGCTGCTTTGGTCGATTTGATATGGGGCCAATTTGCCATTGGATCACAAAAGCAGTTTGACAATTAAGATTTTTTTAAAAAAAGATTTTACATATACCTGTTCTTTCCTCCTTCTCTGCAACTGTGAAGACTTGAAAATCTAAACTATACAATACAAATATGACTCCTTTGGCATTTAATTGAAGCTTGATGTCTTTAAGCAGAAAACATTTACAATTGTCTAAAACTGGGCCATAATCCTAATGTATACTTCAATGTAAATCCCTCTGCTTTTGGTGGATCTTGCTTAAAAGTTCCAGAATTATGCTAAAATTATAAGGAGTCCATTTTGAAAAGGTTTAGATTCTCAGTTGGTATCAAAAATACCTACCGATGAACTGTTCTGTCACCACACTCCTGGGCTGAGAATTACAAGATGGAAGGCAGCATAGAAAGGATCTTTGGAAAGGCAGGAAGAGAGCATTTTTGCACATACAACAGCCTGAGAGGAACATTTGGACACAGCTGCTGAGCCCTCTCCACCATGTGTGCATGTTAACTGCAGTGAAGTGTCAGAAAGGCTTGAAGTGCAGGCGGAAACAAAGGGTCAAAGAAATGGATGAAACAGCAATAAATACATGCAGGCAGAAAATGTTCATGTGCAAAAGGTCAGGGAAGACAATGGGAGCACAGAGACCACACTGTTCCAGTGTTCCTTTTGAGGAAAAAAAAGGAAGAACAGACACAGCAGGAAGAATGGTGGATGAGAGATCTGAGTGTGCTTAAACAAATGAGAGAAGGCTTTGCTCTGGAGTGTATTTGGATGACACACATCTCAACAGTAGTTATATTGATTAGTTTTATCCCTTCTTTCAGCCAGGAGGCCAGTGGTTCGTTTCGTATTATGACTACTCAGTTGTTCAAAGCTCCCAGCACAGATTTACTGTTGCGGGCAGTGGGTTGGATGCAGAATTTCTGTTCTGCTAAAGAGCCTTCCTCCGCAAGAAGTATGTTCCTACCTCTGGAAGCCTGTTTGTGCTGGAGGAAGACTTCAGCGGTACAGGAATGAGAGTCTTTCCTTTGATTTCTAGCACATGCTTTCATACACAGAGTGCAGCTGGCATGCTTTAGGCTGCAACCTTCCACTTGAGCCAGCCTTCTGATTTCACTATGGCCTGCAAGAACCGTAGGCACCAAACATCACTGCTTCTTGCGAGGCATTCCAAGGGGGTGATGTGACCAATGTCATCGCTTCCAGGGCCCTGATCTCAAAGGGGAGCATGTTCCACAAGGCAGGGGCCAGGGCGCAAAAACCCCTGGCCCTGGTCAAGACAAGACGGACACCTTTCGGGCCAGGAACTACCAGGAGGTGTTGATCCATAGAGCGTAGTGCTCTTCAGGACATATACGGGAAGAGGTGGTCCTTCAGATATGTTGGTCTCAGGCCATATAAGACTACAGGTGATACTTCAGAGATTTATCAAATGTTAGTTCAAGCTCAACCATCTCCCAAGTTTCCCTTAGGGCTCACACAAGACTACTCAGCCCTTTTTTGACATCAGAGCAGCTAAACAAATGGCACCCAGTGAGTCGTGAGCCCTCTTCCAAAGATGGGCTTAGTGTATATCCAGAGGATATTGGTGATTGCCTCTTCATGCTACTGCAGCTTCCATTTTAAAAGCAGATTCCTACTCAGTCACTTCTACCTTGAGATGTTCTCCTTCAACAGCTTCCTCAGGAACATTTCTAGCTGGCTGCTGTTGGAGACAGAGAAGTGGCCAGATGGGCTTTCAGCCTGGTGTAGCCCAGTGATCCAGCTGCCTACTTTAATGCTAACAGGAATCACTCCACAGAAGAGCGACAAATTCACATCACTATTCAGTATGTATTTAAATGGGGGGCTTTAGCAGCTTGAGAAAAATCTGGCCATAAAGGATTCTTGAATTTCAGTATGCAGCAGTGGTTCGGGACATGAAAGTCTGCTCTTCAAACTGGGCAGACTTTCAACACAGCTGCGAACTAATCCTTTGTTCGTCCATCATGTGAGAGAACCCCCCCTGCAGATGGAAGGCTGGCTAATTTTAAAGGGAGCCCAGCACTGCAAGGACACGTGTGCTTTCTCCTCAAAGGGGCTCTCACGTCACCACACTGTGGCAGAAGCCCAAAGGTACCCGAGCTTCTACTCCAAAGCATATACAGCAGAATCAATTTAGCTCTTGAAAGTGAGCAAATCTTTTGTCTGTGCTGTGCACAGACCTTTATAAAATACCAAAAGGTCTTCAAGCTATCTTCATATTCTTGCCCACGTCTTGATACCTGTTCTTCACTTGGGCACAGAGATCTTATATACGGTAACCTCCCTCCCCAGTATCTGCGTTAGGATTTTTAGAAAACATATGGGCTTATTATGTCTCCGTAGTTTGTAAATGCAGGTTGAACAAAACAGACACACATTTGGGGAGGTTGAAGACTGTAATTGGTTTAATAGAAAACCCCGCCATCAGCCAGGGCTACCACTTTACATATAGAGCTGGTGCGCCAACCAGCATGTCTCAATACCTTGGGATGGAAATAAATCTCTGGGAACCACACGGCAAAAGCCATGCCGTGGCAGCTATAATTGCACAAAACAACACTCATCCAAAGGCTTCAATCACACAGTAGAGGGCCCGGCATTCCCTCCCCCTGCACACACACTCATCATTCAAGGAAGCCAGGTGGGTCACAACACAGGGTCTACCACACGGCTGGGAGCTGCAGACCTTGCCCTGTGGTTCCGGCCAACACATGGTCAGCTTTGAAGCAGCTATCAAGTCATTGCTGGTTGCCCATTACCACCCTTAACAGCACGTAAGTCGGGCAGGCACACATATATAGCAGTACCTCTTGACAATCTCATTGAACAAAAATATGTCACCAGGCACACAACAATGGAGAATCTATGCGTTCAATGGGATGGAATAAAATGATTCAATAACTCGTGTAGTTCCAGATGAAATCCTAGCTGGGGAGGGGAAAATAAAGCCCCCAAGCCCCCATGATTAGCATCTGATACAGCAGTTCAAAGTTCACTTTAAGCTGAAGTTCCAAAATGCAAAGCACAGATTTTTTTTTCTTCTTCAAAAAAGCGCCTAACAAACTGATGTCCTGCTCAACATTGGGAACTGGAAGAACATTTTATTTTCAGGGTACAAGAGGATCTTTTATTTCAAATTTACACTCCCACTGCAAAATGGGATGGCTTGGCAACTGAGTGCTACAAAACTGGGGTGAATGAATCCTGCCGGGACTGGCATTCTAGAATGAAAGTTTGCTCTTGATCCCAGACTCCACCCCAGGGCTCTCGCTATACCTCGCTTAGCGGCTCCGACCCACACTGAAGCCCTGCGGTCTACTCGAGCAGTAGGTCAAGAACTCCAGCCCTTCAGACTCCTGCGTGCCCTCTTGCAGCAGCCAAGGAAGCCCTTAGGAGACCATACCAACCAGCGCTGTTGATTAATCATGTACAAAGGACTTTCCCATCCTTCTGAACGCAGATCAGCTCTCTTGCTCCGTCTCAGTTGGCAGGTCACACACTCCGGTAAAACTGGCCTCTTTACTGTTATTAACAGAGCTTATGTTGGGACCAAAAACCTCGGATGAGACAGCATGGGCCTGAAAGCCGTCTTCCAGCATGGCACTCCCATTCAGGTACATCTCCAAGTGCCTGAGCAGTTGCTTAGGGTTCCTTTTGGCAAATGCCTCCAGTTCTGCAAGAAAAGAGACAAGACATTTGCACACAGAAGGAGAAGTACAGTGAAACATTATTATACCAGAGGAGAACCGTTGCATGCCGCTGTGTAGGCCACTGGTTTGTGTGTCAGACTAGGACCAGGGAGACTCATGTTCAAGATCCTAGGGTACTTATGGAACTCACTGGGAGACCTTAGGCTAGTCATGCTCTCTCAGCCTCAAACACCTCCCAAGAGTCTTGTGAGGGTGAAAAAAAGGCACAAAGAACCGCACATGCTTCCGAAGGTCCTTGGAGGAAGAGTGCGCTAAAAATTGTCAGTCAATATTAAGAACACAACACAGTCTGTATGGCAAGGGTCACTTTCGACAATATGGACTGGTTACAAGATTTTGTTGGCTGAAAAACTGGCTCTTGCAAGTTTTCACATCTTCTGAAGGGCCAAAGACAAAGACGTGAGTAACCTGCAGGCCTGCAATTTCATCTAGCAAGTGCGGTACTCACTTATCAGGGCCAAACTTCACGTGCTTATTTTTAAAGAGCTGGGTCTGGGTTCTCCACAGTCACACAGGAGCTCTGGGGAACGGATTTTTAAAAATAAAGGACAGCCCTTTGGACTCAGAATGCCACCACTGGAAGAGGAAGGACTACTGAAATTCACACACACACACACCCCGCAGCCATTAGAAACAGCACTTGGGGAGTTATTTCTCCATTTTTGCTGCTCCATGCAGAGTGTTCTGTGCATAAGGAGCAGCAATCGACAGGGCTATAACTCCCCCAGCACTATTTTTGCGCAGGAAAATGGCTCGGGAGGGAAGGCAGGAGGCCCTTTCTCTCCCCGAGGCAGTGTTCCTGAGCCCAAGAGGACTCTCCTTCATTGTTTCAAAGCCATTCCCCACAGCTGCTGTGTGGCTGAGGGGAAACAGGACCCAGCTCTGTGAAAATAAGCAAGTCTACTTTGTCCTTCAAGTTCTGCATTTAGCATCCTAAAAATTTCTTCTTGATTTTTAAGAACACGTTTTAGCCCTAATTGTTAAAAAAAAAGCTCAGAAACTGCGTACATACATATATCTGAAAGACAGGTGCTGCATGTTTGTCTAGCATGTGCGTATCCGATACTAAAGCTGCATTCCGACATCATGACAAAGTGTCATTAAACTGCGGCTGTGCATGAACACAGCTTGCTGCAATGCTCCCCTTCTCTTGTGCATGTGCAGACCTTGACTGAAAACCTCCCAAACTGCTGGATTCCAATTTGCCATGAGATCCAAATGCAGGTGGCGTGGCTATCTGGAGCTTATCTCCTTCCCCCAAAACACACACACACAAACACACACCAGAAGTTTAAATGGGATTTAATAGAGATTTAGAATTTGAGCTCGCAGGGAAAACAAACTTTGGTTTGCTGGAGTGCCTGTATCCACGGGAAATGAGAGCTTGACCTCCGAAGATTTTAATCAAGCTCTGTTCACAAGAGAAGGGATGGAGGGAGGGGGAAATGCCTGAGTGTGCAACAAGCTGTGTTTGTGGAGGACAAGTTTATCAATGGCTACTAGCCATGGTGACTGAGGGGAACCTCTACATTCAGAAGCACTAAGCCTCTCAATCCCAGAGCCAGGAGGCGACATCAGGGGAAGTCCATGGCCTCTATTGGCTGTCCAGAGGAACTGGTTGGCCAATGTGTGAGATAGGATGCTGGACTAGATGGACTATTAGTCTGATCCAGCAGGTCTATTCTTATGTTCTTATGTGCTCAGCTGCAGTTTAACTCTAGCTTCTTGTGAGGTCGGAATGCGGCCTTTAGATGTTATCACTTATACAAACTAAATGAATGCCCGAACATTTACTTAATTCTCTGATCAGTCCAAAGCACTGAAGCTGTATTTGCTTAACGCAGAATTTAAACGGGGGCAGGGGGGAGGCACGTGGTCTTGCACGTAGCAATATTCACCTTATTTACCTGATAGCACATTTCAGTAGTCAAAGGTTAAAGTGAAACAGTATTAACAAAATGTTGACTGACAAGAGGTGTACAGAGAGCTCAAAATGAATCCAGCACCAAGTGTTTTACAGAACCAAAGATTAGGCCACAGGTCTTGCAAGTGAGTGGTCTGAGAGGGAGAGTATTCATTCACTAATGGATGTTTAACTATAAGTGGTTCATTACAATGAAGCACGACATAGCTAAAAATCATACAGAGCTTCACACACCTCCAAACACCGCCATAGGACCTGAATAAGGTGAGCCTTGCCGGATCAAATGACGGGCATGCTGTGTCCAACATCCTGGTTTCCCCACAGCGTCCCACCTGCCTTGAACAGGACCCAAAGCAACCCACCTTTTAGAACAAAACCAGAGTCGGAAATTGTCTTCTGTTGTGTCTTCCAGATGTTGAAGAGGCGCAAAAAGATAGCCACGTACAAATCGTTTAGCACTGCAATGACCTGCTGCCTTCGATTACACTCTCTGTAACAGACAAGCACACAAGAGTTGCATAAGCAGAGCCCTAATGGATCAGACCAGTGGTCCATCTAGTCTAGCAACCTATTCATGCGGTAGCCAACCAGTGGCAATGGAGGACCAACACACCAAGCATGGAAGCCAAAGGCCTTCCCCTGATGCTGCCTCCTAGCACTGGCAGTCAGAGGCTTACTCCCTGTGCATTCCTAATCACTACGCCTTATCTACATACGAAGACAGGAGGCAAAACAACTCAAGGGCAGCCTCTTCTGAGAAGTTCCTGGTGTACATTCCCATGATTAAAAGAAACATGTCCCTGCAAAATCTAAAGGTCGTGTGCTGTCTGGTTGCAACCAATTCATGGCAACCCCACGAAGTTCTACCTCATGGGGTTTTCAAGGCAAGTGACTGAGCAGAGGTGGTTTGCCATTGTTGTCCTCTGCATAGCAGCCCCAGTCTTCCTTGAAGGGCTCTCATCCAAGGACCCACCCTGCTTAGCTTCTGAGTTCTGGACTATTGCTGGGAAGATGAAAATAAAATTCCTCTTCAATTAGAAGCCGTACTGGACAGTCACATTTATCATGCCCTCGGTAAAGTAAGTCATTTCCACGTCCTCTGATTTTAGCATACTTTTAGCCGCTCTAGAAAGAATCTCCCTTGTAGAGATTTGGCCATAATAATTTAAATTAAACAGTTAACTGAAAATTTCAGGCATCTAGAATTCACCCAGTCGATATCTTAAGTAGTGCTTTCAAAAAAGACAACACCTCTCCTGGAATCATTTAGCAGAAAGTAGAAATCTGGGAGGAAGTAATAAAAGACAGACAAGCCATCCTAAAATGGCCTTCATGAAGAACCAGTGGGGTCTAGTGGTTAGAGTGACAGACTAGGATCTGGGAGACCTCATGAAGAACCAGTGGGGTCTAGTGGTTAGAGTGACAGACTAGGATCTGGGAGACCTCGGTTTGGATCCATGCTCTGCCATGGAACTCACTGGGTGACCTTGGGCCAGGCACTTTCTCTCACCCCAAGCTTCCTGGCAGGACTGCTGTTGTGAGGAGAAAACAGAGGAGGAGACAATATTGCAAGCTGTTTGGAGTCCCCACTGGAAAAAAAAGCACGGTAGAAATACCTAAGGAGATATACAGAACTTGTTGGCAATGACAAAGGGATGGTGCGGCAGGAGAGGCATGGCTTCTTGTTCTTCCTTAGGATGCTCAAAGGACACAAAGAGGAGGGCAGGATCTAGGGTTCTTTCATTCAACCCAGGGTGTCCACAGACTGCACAGCACAAACATCTACATAATAAACTCACCTAGAAAGGCGTTCTTCCCTCAGTACCTGGATCACAATACGAGTAATATTGATTGACATCACACAGAAAGGGAAATTCTGAAAAAGGACAAGGGAGGGGGGAAAAAAACCATGGCTCCTCTTCTCCCCAACTGACATAAAGTATTTCTTTAGGCTATTTGTCCCCCGCGCTCTCTAGTATGTAAACTGTTGTGGCTTCACTCTGGGGCAGTGGTTAAGAGCGGTGGACTGGACTCTAATCTGGAGAACCGGGCTTGATTCCTCATTCCTCCACATAAAGCCAGCTGGGTGACCTTGGGTCAGTCACAGTTCTCTCAGAGTTGTTCTCTCAAGGACAGTTCTCTCAGAGCTCTCTCAGCCCCACCTACCTCACAGGGTGTCTGTTGTGGGGAGGGGAAGGGAAAGGAGATTGTAAACTGCTCAGAGACTCCTTCGGGTAGTGAAGGGCGGGTCACAAAACCAACTCTTCTTCTTAATTTTAATTTTTCTTTATTGTGTCCCCCCCCCCCTTCATTGACATATATGTCTGAAATAAAGGCCTATGTACAGATCTGGGCCAGAGGGTTCCACCTAAACCTATCTTTAAAAAGTGAGATAAAAATTTAGATGCCATGATTTTAAACAGCAAACTCTGGTTTTAGATACTAAGTCCTTACAGTGAATCTGGAGATCTACTTTTACCAATTGTCTTTACAATCCAGTCAAACCTAGGCTTTGATTAACCCATGCGACCTATTCCACAGCAACCTCTCTGCCCCTTTTAATTAACGACAGAATAGCTTTAGCTTGAGAATACTTGTTACGCCACCGAGGAAGGCATTAACTGAAAAGTGTTTGGTGTTTTGTTCAATTTATGGTATTCTCTGACCATTTGAGTACGTGATACATGCTGATTACTTTGTATGAACGAATTCAGTGGTTTGTCTGCCATATTGGTAAACTGATACATTTATTGTTGAGCAATTTCTTATGGTGCATGCTGCCTACTGACTATTGTATTAATAAATTATTATTATTAAAATTTATTTTTAGGTTCCTTTTTTTAATTTGTGTATTTTGGAGACCTGTTTACCTAAACCTTTTTATTCCATCCTGCCCAGGTGGCTGTACTTGGATGTCACAACAAGTCTAGAGTTTGACTGAAGACTTCCAAAACCAGGAAGGCTTTGATTGCACTGTGCATGAGAGCAAAGAAGAGAGGGAAGGCGTTTGCACACAAAGCCAAGTTTGTGGCCATCTTGAATAAACCTCTCTTGGGCCATGACATCTGATCTCAGCCAATACTTTTCAACGACAGAGATCCAGAGTCACTTCTCAGGTAATTTCAGCTTTTATGGACTACAGAGCACCTGGTCAGTGTGCAGAAGGCCCTAGGTTCAATCCCCAGCATCTCCAGTCAAAAAAAGGATCAAGTAGTAGATGATGGGAAAGACCTCTGCCTGGGACACTGGAGGGCTGCTGCCAATCTGAGTAGACAATACTGACTTTGATGGACACCAAGGGTCTGACTCCGTATATGGTAGCTTTGTGTGCATATTATGTGGTGGTTTCCAGTGTCACACTGGGTGGGGGAGATGTTAAAATCCACAGGAGGCAGGGGAAACAATTTGGAAATCCCCCCCCCCGCAGAAGGAACCCCTCCCTCCCGGATTCACTAAACTCTCAGACAGGTGAGCAGACTCATCTCTTTTCCCCCTCCACGCCTTCTTTTCCCTTTAACTGACACTCTGCTCTCTCCCATTCCACCACTTCAGGAGCAGTTTCAGTCCTCAAGCCATTTTGAGTGGTTTCTCATGGGGGGGATAAATGTACAAAACCACAGCTTTCTCTAAGGACCCCCCAAAGTATGGAGAAAGCCTTCCATTATCTGTGGGTGGCCTGGTTTTTCTAGGTTTTGTCATCCACCCAGAGACTAGACAGTTAACTAGAGGATACAGTGATGATTTCAATGGGCTAATGGTTAAGAGCACACAGTTCTGTCACCTAACAGGTAAGCCGAGATGTTCTGTGAAAAGCAGAACCATTATGGCAGCCAAAAGGCACCCTGACAGAAAGACTGTGCAAGGAGCCCTTCCAAAGTGGCAGGGCACACCCAAGCCGTCTTTTCAATAAGTAGATGCTCATAAAACCTATTAAAATTAAAGACTCGCAACCAACAGAGGAGCTGGACTGCAAAATTTTTCCTCCCCATACTGCTTACAACAGCTAATTTAAAACACACATAGAGAGAAAAAGAGGAACATGCCTGCGTTTCGTGATGCGATAGCTTAAAAATCTCTCGCGCCAGAGGTAATATCCGAGAATCCATCACAAAATACAGCGTTTGCATCAGCCCCAGCAATCCAGTCCCACGCAGATCTGTGCCAGGATCCGTCCCTTAAGTACAAGACGGACACACACACACAAAAACCTGTTAAGCCAAGCCAATAAATATTCTTACGCAGACCATATTTGTGAATTATTGCATACATATGCCTACATTAGAGGATTAACTGCTAAGCACACAAAAGGCAATGCTGAAATTAACGTGGCCTGATGAAAGCTTAATGCTATCCCTTGTGAGCCCACAATACAGTACATCCTCCCATTATGTAAGCCACATCCTACTGCCTCTGAATTTTGAAAGCTAAAGGGAAATGGCGATCAGGATGACAGAGTGACATTTTCTGGGTCTATATCTTGTAGCTCACACTCATAGGAGATGAGCCATAATTCCCACTCCCTGATGCCAAATGTTTTAATATTCAATCAGTAAGAACTTCCACACAAACAATGCATACTGTGCAACTGTAATCATTTGTCGAATCATTTCTGTAAAAACAACTGCTGCAATTTCAAATATACTGGTTGCAAAATGCAAGTCAGTTTAGATATTTAGGGCAAGGAATTGGGGACGGGAATGGTGTACAAACTGACAAAAGAAGAAATGCAAGTGACTCTTTACACGATTCTGTTATACTTGCGCACAGGGATCCTTGCATATCACGCCTGCAGAGACATACATGAGATACAGATGTGAACAGCTCACAGATCTTGCAGAGGGAGGCAGGGAAGAAGTCACAGTGGAAATGAGGAAGCACCAGATACCCATACCTCCTCTGCTGAAATGCACTGTAGCATAAGAACAGGAATGCTGCACAGCACTTAAATCATCTGTGGCATTCAATCTGCAAACCTGGTTTTTCAAGAGCCACGACCGCTGTTAGCCTCGGGGTATGCTGACCATTTTGCCTATCCACACGTTGGATGGGATCTCCAGCAGGATCAGCGCAGGCTTTGGAGTTTACACAGACCAGCTTTATGTATTGGCACTGGGATTACAGCAAGTGAAAAGATTCACCAGGCCTTTCCCATCATCTTCTACTGACTTTCAGCAAGGCCCCACTACCTCTGGGCAAACATCCAGGAGTGCAAATTCTCACTCTTCTGCTCACCGCTTCATACCTTGGAACCCCAGATCTTCCCAATGAGATCCATAGCGGGCACAATCAAATCGGGATCCTGTTAATTTCTTGTAGATTGTTTGCAGAATTCTCATGTGCACTTTTTCATTATTATCCAAGCCACCTGTAGAAGGAAAGCTGATTAGCTGTGATAAGTAAATGAGGATGATGGATATGTTTCCTGGGAGGCCGCTGTGATAAGTAAATGAGGATGATGGATATGTTTCCTGGGAGGCCGCTGTGATTGTCTAAGGCCCTGGAATCCCTGCTTAAAGATCTCAGACTACCTGAGTTCTTGGTGGGTTCCTGCCAAACAAAGCACTCAGTACTGTGCTATGTGATCCAAGGATGCAATAATATAGCAACTAGTTTGTTTACATCCTCAAAAGTACCATGCTGAATTCATGGCAAAAATTAGAAGGCTGTAATTGACAACATTTGCAGAGCGCACTTGGCACGGCAGAATTTGTGTCAGGCTGCTCCTTGAGGAAATAAAGCTCACATGGAGCCTTTTATCTTACTAAAATAATATGAGTACTTTTTTACAAGGAACTCCATTCTAGACAGGATACAGATGGCAATCTAAACTAACTAGCTCCAACTGATGGATGGAGGTGCAGGAAAGCATGTCCTGCTCTCATGGTTGCGAGATGAAAAGAGAAGGTGTTAGCCGGAAGGAAGCAAGACCCCTGCCCTGACAACAGCAGTCGACACACCAAAGGGGTAGTACCAGAGAAGTCGAAAGGAAGTGATATACCTTTCTATCCCTCTGGCTCTCTACAGTCTCCCTCTGGAGTCTGAGGCTAAGAGAGAGTGCAGAGTCCTTCACTTCCAACAATGGTTGCTGGTGGGCAAGAGAAGTATTGGAGAAAGGCTTGTCTCTGTGGTAGGAAGCGATACTCACACTGAGCAATCGCCAGGGCTAAGTCCCTCTCACTTTGCAGCTGTTGATGGAGACGGGGAGGGCCGAAAAGGAAGTGGGCAACAGCCGCCAGCCCTCTTCTCGGCACTGTTGGCTGAATCTTTTTCTGGAAATAGGAAAATACATCACAATAAAAGGGAACAGACATGTATTGTAAAGCTTTGCTTAATAATGGTGATTTTTTTTAAGGGTAATGCCTGCCAAATCACCAACATGCTTATCAAGATAGGGACAGGATGGTTACGGTTTCCAAATATGTTCGGTTTCCGGCTGTTCCTTAGCTTCTGAGTGAGTGATAAGGGATGCACGGGTGGAGAGGCCTAGTTGTGAACTTGTTATTGCTTCCAATGGTTGTTTTTTTTTAAATCCAGGTTTAGAACAAACTGCCAATAAATATGAAGCGTCAATCCATACTGAAATTTCAGGTGCAAACTAAAGGTGAAAAGCAAGTGACAGCATGAGGACCTGGCTTCTGCTATGGTCAGGATGGGTCAATGAGGAATCCTTTCAACAGCATACCACACAGGTTTCTGTTTGCCAGTAGAGTGACTGCTTCTATATTAGCTACCATAAAGCAGCTCTCTGATAACAGAGAGACCTCTCCCATGACAGTGACTTACAGCACGGGAACTTTCAGTCCTGCATGTTCCTGAGCAAGGAGACAGCCACAGATTAATGGGGTGGGGAAAGGAGATTTAAGCTACCAGCTCTACTCTAGTAACACGAGCACTCTCTTATCAAAACGAAGTTAAGACTACTCACCTCGGGAAAGGTTTGAGGACTGAGCAGTTCCTGTCAGCAGAGCATTTTGAATGCCTGAAATATTTAAGCAACATAACTGTTTAATCAATCCCAACTGGCGCATACATACCCTGCAGTCAGAGAGATCTGCCGTTTGAAAATGCTGCAGGGCTTCGTTGAATGAGATTAAGGGTACAGGCCCAGGAGGCTTCTCCAAAATTCCTACAGTTGCAAAAGAGGGAGAGAAGGGAGGTGCGTGAGGCAGCCGGCGACTATTAAATTTTTAAAAAAATCTACCACAGGAAAAAAAATATTTATTTATAACATTTATCAGCCACCTTTCTACCTTACAGGAACTCGAGGCAGCCTACAATCTGAACAACCACAAAGCACAATAAAAACCAAGAGTTCAAATCAATAATGTAAAACTGCCAGTAGGCAGAAAAACTGAATAAAACTGTCTTCAGCTGCCTCCTGAAGATCAAGAGGGTGGGGGACAGGCGGACCTCCATAATCCAGGGGCTGCTGCTGAACAGTCTCTCTCTCTCTCTCGTGTACCCATCAAACTTCTTTCATCAGTGGGACAGTCAAGAAGGCCTCTCTCCCTGTGACCTTAAACTAATAATATTTTATCCAACTTAATGGGAACCTGTGCTATTGAACTTGTTCATAAATGAACCTCTAGCCAGGGGTGGGCTAGGAGGTGGCCAAATATGGACACGAGTCGACACCGAATTAAGATGATGAAATTCAAAGCAAGCCACAAAGAACTTTGGAAAGATCTATTCAACTGGGAAAGTGGGAAGCAAAATGAGATTCAACACGAGTACTCTCAAACATACAAAAAAAAGGTGCCCAAAAAATAAATAAATCTCCTAACCATATATGTATCATGTCTGAAGTAGCTGTAATTACCCAAGAGACCCTGAAACAGCGAGTAGTTCAGTAATTATTTCAACTCATTGTACAGCAGCAGTGGGAAGAAAAGGAAGCATCTGTTCTATAACACTGTCCTTGCAAGGACCTTCCATAGGAATGTCATGCCTGACATCGATTTCTACCTGTATGATGCATCAGGTAGGCTTGGAATGTGAAAAACAGCAACCATGGACAAGGTCTTATACTTTGGCTTACGCTTATCAAAGTGCCAAAGGGGTAATATCATGTTAGACAGGAAAGTTGTAAGAATCTCACTTGATAAATTCCAAACTTTCCCCCTATGCCCATTGGGGTAGAATTAAACAGGGGATTTTGATTTTTAAAGGACCTAACCGCAGGCTATCAGCCTGCCATGCTTCTAGTGACCTGCTAGTGGCAGCAGAGAGTAAACCATATTTTGTGAATGGGAATGAGCGGGATAAAGCTGGAGGGGTGAATTCCTCATTATGGTCCAGCAGTGTAGGTACTTGGCAAAGACACCAATGCTTCAGATTCTGCAACTGCCTGTATCATTTCCTTGTACTTATAGGATTACTAAAGACTGTGAAGCTAAATAGGAAGAGTTGTGTAATGTTCCAATGGTAGCTGATTCCAGGGGATTTGACATAGACCTTCTGTGACTTTTGCATTCTTCGACTGAGGGTGTCAATGTCTTTAGCAGAGATGAAGTCAATTTGCCAACATGACTGCAACGATGCCACAAACTTTCAAAACACATATTCGAATTAGGTGAGATGTCTTGTCTCAGCTGCCAAGCCGCAGACATACAATCAACAATGCATGTAGGAAGTGGTGATGTCCTTGTGAATTTGGAGTCCATGATCCCTCATTTTTCCTCCAGTTCTAACAGAACCAGCTAAACACATTCTGTTGCAAAGACATCACAGTCCTGTCAATCAAACTGTTGACTGGCACTAGGTTGAGCTTTCTGCAAGTGATTCTCTGCTTGCTGTTACAGTGTCAGTTATTTTCTGAGCACTTGTAATGCTCTTTCTGTGTCTTGCTTGAAGTTTCCTTAACAGGCTCACTAACTGACAGATATGAAGCAGAAGTGGGCAACTACAAGCATTACAGCCTCGATGTCGGTAGGACGGGGGCTGTAACCTTTGCTAGTCCTCAATGTTTCCTTTGATATCTTTGACAGCCAGTAGGGTGTAGTAGCTCCTGTCAGACTGGGATTTGGGAGAGCCACAATGCGATCCTGTGCAGAGTTGCTCCAGTCTGAAATCAACGGGCTTAGACTGCCACACCACAGAAGCATCAAAAAATAGGTAAAGCTGTGCACAATAGAAGACGCTAAGAGTAGCGGAAACTAATAAATACAACACTGTAATAGATATAAGGACATGAATGAGAATATTAAATCACGAATAACAAAGCCATCAAATACAACAAGCACAAGAATAATACATAGATGCTAAGAAGCATAAGTAGATCAAGCAGGTAAGTAGTCCGATGAGCTGATACGAAGGTTCCGGATATTAATAACTTTGTTTCAAAATTCTTCTTCAGTTAAGACTATTTCAAGTTATCTCAGGTATAATTTTCAATACGACCAGGATACACACATCTCAGAAGAACATCCCCCAGAAGAATCTGCAGTTTGTATAAATGGGCAACCAGTCATAAACCAAAGAAACCTTAGGAGAAAATATTAACATCAGTTCCTACTGCTGGTCTTGCCTCAGTTCTCAGTGTCTTCTATTGTGCACAGCTTTGCCTATTTTTGAATTTTTTTTTGCTTTGTGATTGCTTACTGTTTACACCATGGAAGCATGCCAGATGTCTTTGGGTCAGTCCCACACTCTCAGCCTAACCCACTTCACAGGGCTGCCGCGAGGATAAAATGGGGGAACAACAAAAGCCAGTTCGGGTTCCCACTGGCAAGAAAGGCAGGGCAAAAATGAAGCAAATAATAAATAAATACATTTTTCATCTATCAAAATCAAGTCACACAACAATTGCACAGACATATCTGATGCCAACACGCAGCTGATGCCATTCATTTCGGCCTTCAGAAGCCTCAGGAAAACAGACAGATTTGTTAAGAGCTGCTGAGGATGAGTTAGCATAGCAGAGGTTTGTACAACCAACGGCCCACAAGCTGACTGTGTGCCCCTCCCTGTGCACCGGCAGCCCGGGGAAGGGGGATTGTAACTATCCATTGTTTGCAGCCTGCCTCCTCTTGGCTCTTTTTTGGTCTCTTTAAATTTCAAGCTTCTCGACACCCTCACACAGATCACAGGATTTCATTTATTGAAAGCATTCATCAGCTGCCTTTCTCCCTTGTGGAAGTCAAGGTGGCTTACAATATAAATAAAACATTACACACTCAACCCACCCACCCCAGTAAAAACTACTATTATAAAACCTATAAAAGTCACAGTTTAAAAACTCCAGCTAGGACTGCCAAACCAATAATAAAAGCTAAACCAACCTAAATGCAGTCCCAAATAAAACTGCCTCCAACTGCACTTGCAGTTCATGCACTTGCTCAGCACTTTCCGGGCAAGCACAGGAAGAAACCTGGCGCTGTTTCATGTCTGGTGGTTATGAAACTGACAGCAAAGAGAAAGAAGGAACACACTGCCTGCAGCACAATGCTTTCTGGCCCATTCTCTCTCTCTCTCTCACACACACACTCTTTGCCCAATGAGCCAAGGCAGTAGTGACAGTGGCAGCGGACAGAGGAAAGCATGTGATCTATACAGCACAGGAGTCGTTGGCTGTCTTTCCTGCCCTGAGCTTGCTGGCTGGAAGCAGTCAACCTAGATGTCACCTCTGACATGAGTCAGGTTGGGGTTTCTCTGGCCCTAACTATGTTTTGTTTTGTTTTTAAGACAGAACACGATATTGAGGAACTAATGTTTCCAAGTACATCAGGGTCCAGGTCAGTTTGGGACTGTCGCTTGGGCAGGACAGGATTCAGCCTTCCCTCCTCTTGCCACTTTCCTGACCTGCTGTGAAGGAGCATCTGCCTGACTGTGGGGCAAGTAGGGTCCCCCCATGCCCACTTCAGCTTTGGAAAACAGCACGGACTGGGAGGCTGAAGCCCCTCCTCCCCTAGGGCCACAAGCCCAATATGAATCAGACCCCAGTGCACTTGGGAACATTAGTTCCCCAATGTCATGTCTGTCTTTAATAAAGAACATGGTTGGGGCTGGGGGAACCCCAATGCAACACATGTCAGAGGTAAGATATAGTTTGGCCCAGTGTTCCCTCTAAGCTGAGTTAGTGTGAGCTAGCTCACAGTTTTTTAGCCTCCAGTTCACACATTTTTGTCTTGGCTCAGGAAGCATGGCTCCAGAGCAAACTAATTTATGCACTAGCCAAATCGCTCACTCACAGCTTTAATGCCAGTAGTTCACAAAGTAGAATTTTTGCTCACAAGACTTCACAGCTTAGAGGGAGCATTGGTTTGGCCCCAAGTGGGGAGACTGGAGAGTTTCAGCTTCAGCAAGCAAAGACTTGGCAGTCCCCAGTAGGCTTAATTTTTTTTTCTTTTATAGGAAGACAGCATTACTTTGATTTTTAATGTCATGGGGGATCTGAATCTATGCTAAATGAGACAATTCTTTCTGCCCCCAATATATATATTTTCCTGTCACAGGGGAAACAACTGGAAGCAAATTAAATCTCTCAAGCATGCTTATTAAATAAGGTGGTTTTCCTCTCAAGCATGCTCCCAGCAAAAAAAGGGGGGGGATAACTCTGACAGAAAATGTTACTTGATCCCAGTTATTAAATAAATTACTAGCAAAAGCTTTCTTCTGTCATTAGTTAGTTCCCTTCACCTAAGGCTACAAATCCTATGCTCATTTACTTGGTAGTGATGGTTACTTCTGAGTAAACATGCCAACAATCAACTATAAGAAGCAAAATATATTATTAAAGAGGGGAAATAGGTTCCATCATTCACTGCCAAAAAATGTACTTGATTCTGTTTGTTAAATTGCCAGCTATGACCAAGTAGTGGCCCCTGGGCCTCTACCAATCTGTGAAGGATCTTATAATAAGGTCTGAGGGGATTTTAACTCCTGACATTTTATTCAAGCTGCAGGATATTATGCTGGAAGACCTGCCCACTTAGTCTCAGTGAGGCTGCAATCCGAAAGACATTTCCTCACAAATTCCAGTTAAATACTACAGCTCTGTTATGTCAGAATCCAGCTCTGAAATTCTGGCAGTCATACCACATATCTAGAGTTATCAACAGGCCCGGAGAAAAACATACTGTGCCCTTACCTCCATGCCATGAAAAGTTTCAACTGCCCATTTCCACTCATTAAGTCTCTATATAAGGAACATTTTTCTCAAGGCCAGTTGGGCAACCATATTTCCAACTCACCCCTTTCAGTCATCATTATCATACAGTATCACAAACCATCCCGAACACTACAAATCCCTGATGACAAATAAACTTATGGGTGTACCAGACTCTAATGGGATAATCAAAAAATTCAGGAGAACAGCCATGCCACACAGTTCCCAATTAGCTGCAGTCAAGAAGCACTTTGACTGTAAGAAGGACCGGAGAGAACTGAAGCAGTGTTCATTCTCTCAAAGGATAAAGTATAGTTCATACACACCATGGGTGCATACCTATGGAGCCTGCATGAACCATTGGCCTCCTAAGATTCCAGACTCCATGACTAGCTGTACTATGGATTCTTTATTCTTACAATGCTAAACAATGAGCAATGTGTATGAACTACCCAAGAAGCTCCTAGTGTCAGACTCCTGCAGCTTTCCCTACAGCTTTCATTCAAAGAAGTAAAGTTTATTTAGACAATTGATAAGTATGCAGATATCTTAGACATCTTTTCTTAGAACTGAGCTAATATGTGCGAAGCAAGCAGATATACATTGGAAGAAGAAGAAGAAGAAGAAGAAGAAGAAGAAGAAGAAGAAGAAGAAGAAGAAGAAGAAGAAGAAGAAGAAGAAGAAGAAGAAGAAGAAGAAGAAGAAGAAGAGGAAGAAGAAGAGGAAGAAGAAGAGGAAGAAGAAGAGGAGGAGGAGGAGGAGGAGGAGGAGGAGGAGGAGGAGGAGGAGATTGGATTTATACCCTGCCCTTCACTTGGAGTCTTAGAGCGGCTTACAAATTCCTTTCCCTTCCCCTCCCCACAACAGACACCCTGTGAGGTAGGTGGGGCTGAGAGAACTCTAACACAAACTGCTCTTTCAGGAACAGCAGTGCCAGAGCTTGTGACTGACCCAAGGTCACATCAGCAGATGCAACTGGAGGAGTGGGGAATCAAACCCGGTTCTCCCAGATTAGAGTCCGCACACTTAACCACTACACCAAACTGGCACCAAAGAGACCCCCTGATGGACCAAGGCCAATCAGAGGCCAGGTAAGAGCCCGTCAAAGTAACAAGCTACTTTCCCCAGGAGAAATAGTGCACCAGGCATTGAAGGTCATTCAGAGATAATGGAAATATAGAAGACACAGCAGAAACAAAGGTTAACATTCCAGAATTACCTGCACTCCCATGGCAGCCAGGGTTAGCAAGAGGCCTAAATGACACCTAGTCCCTGACATACGGAAGCTAGTGCAGGGGAGCAGTTAAGAGTGCTGGACTAGGACGAGGGTCCAGATCTCCACTGAGTTATCAAGCTCACCAGGTGACCTTGGACCAGTCGCTCTCCCTCAGCCTAACCTACCTCTCAGGGCTGTAGTATGGATAAAATGGTGGAGGGGAGAAACACAGTCTCTGAGCTCCTTGGAGGAAAAAAAGTGATAGAAATGTGACACACAGACTTTTAAATTAAGAATTCCTGGACGGCACCATTTCTACAATTTTTACTACTATTATGTTGTTAGGAGGAACATTTTATGGCTGTGGTAATGCCCCAGTACTTCCTCCCCCTGTCACCAAGAAGCACCCATTTCAATGCTGAATTGGTCTCCACTCCAAAGGAAATGTTATGGCCATACCTCCTGGATGGACATTTTCCACAGCCTCCCATTCTTCTCGGGCTCGCCGTACTTCTTCAGTAATATCTGGTGACAAAGAAACAGAGAGAGGTGGAATTCCACTGTAGCAAAATTCAGAACCATTTCCATATTTTGAAGTTTTAAGACCCAAGACTTCTTTTTTTAAAAAAAAAAAAGGGGGGGAGCAGAATCTTATTCGACATACAACTGCCTCCATGTCATCTACACATATTTCAGAACAGCTTCCACAACTTCAAGAACTCTTTCAACACGGAGCAACAAGGCCGTGTACTTTTATCTAAATGTACTTATTTGCAATTCAGAGTGAAAATGCTGATAATGAAAGTGTCGAGCCCAACATCATGAGGCCTAGAAACTTGCCGAATCTACACTGTTTAGTTTTTAAAAGCTCCACTTAAAGCATTTGTGCAGAAGTGTATAAATTCTCTACTTCCTCCTCAATAATATTTATGGGGAAATATGGAAGCCAGGTTTTAAGCAAGATTTTTCAAGTATTATTAAACATTCTGTAATCCTATGCATATTTATGAACGAGCCCATTGAACTCAGCAGGACTTATTAAACACGAAGACATATTAAGAGTTTCAAGTCAGTAGCCACGTTAGACTATAGTGGTAGAACAAAATTTGAGTCCAGTAGCATCTTAAAGACCAACACAACATTCCAGGGTACAGGCTTTTGTGAGTCAAAGCTCACTTCATCAGATACCACAGAGTTGTGCCACAAGTTGATTTATTCGAGGCTGCAAACTGTAGAGGAATGTACCCTATTTCCTGCCAAAGCACTAAGGAATTAAACACCAGAAACCTTCAGAGCAATGGTTGTTGCGGGCTTACAAATCAAGGTTGACACACAGCTACTCAGGTGATACATGGGCAACGTGCAGCTGTTTTGAGGAACACAAGGATATGAACACAAGATTTCCAGCTTGCCTACTGCCAGTGTTAACTCTAAGCTGAGTTAGTGTGAGCTAGCTCAGTTTTTTAGCCTCCGCCGCACACATTTTTGTCTTAGCTCAGGAAGGATGGCTCCAGAGCAAACTAATTTAGGTAAAGATAAAGGTAAAGGATTCCCTTGCTTGAAAGCCAGTCGAATCCGATTCTAGGGATGCGGTGCTCATCTCCGTTTCCAAGCCGAAAAGCCAGCGCTGTCCAGAGACATATCTGTGGTCATGTGGCCGGCATTACTAGACGTCAAGGTGCACGGAACGCTGTTACCTTCCCACCGAAGTGGTACCTATTTATCTACTTGCAATTTCTTGCTTTCAAAGTGCTAGGTTGGCAGGAGCTGGGATTTGAGATGGGAGCTCACTCCGTCTTGCAGCACTCAGGTCTCGAAGTGCCGAGCTCCCAACCTTCCGGTCTGCAGTTCAGCGTCTTAACCACAACTTTAATGCCAGTAGCTCACAAAGTAGAATTTTTGCTCACAAGACTCCACAGTTTAGAGGGAGCATTGCCTACTGCCCAAGAGGACTGATGCACTCAAGCCTTTGGTGGCTGCTGTTCTCCGCTCACGGCAAACTAACAATCCATCTCCTTTCCCGTGAGTGGAAGCTACCATGCCAAGCATTTTCCTCTTGCCTGCAAGGTTGCAAGCAGCCAGGAACAAGTAAGGCAATTCCTTTGCCATGAGCAGGGAGCAATCGCAAATAACAGAGAACTGCCCTGGCTGTGGCAGCTGCATCCATGTGCAGCTGTCTTCAAAAGTAGCATTCCAGAGAGCAGGGAATATAGAAGTCTGGGCGTGGATCTTTGGAGGCTATGGCCCAGGCTAGCCTGATCTCGTCAGATCCTGGAAGCTAAGCAGGTTCGGTCCTGGTTTGTACTGGATGGGAGACCACCAAGGAACTCCGGGGTAGCTGTGCAGAGGCAGGCCATGGCAAACCACCGCTGAATGTCTCTTGCCTTGAAAGTCCAACAGGGCTGCCGTAAGTCGGCTGCGACTTGACAGCACTGTTCACCCACGCCATACAAGAACAGCCCTGAGGTGCAATCTGCCAGCACCACCCTTCTTCACGTTTCTGCCCAACTTCTCCAGAGTATTCAAGGGGAATCGCCGTAAAGTAGTGTTGCCAGCCTCCAGGTGGCATCTGGAGAACCCCTGCTATTACAGCTGATCTCCAGGTGACCAAGATCAGTTCCCCTGGAGAAAATGGCTGTTTTGGAGAACTGACTTTATGGCATTATTCCCTGCTGAGGTCTCTCCCCTCCCCAAACCCTGCTCTCCCCCAACCCCACCCCCAGCAATCTCCGGGAATTTCCAAACCCAGAGCTGGCAACCCCACCATAAAAACAATCTGTCTACTGTATAACTATAGCAGCTCCATCACCAGCAAAGCAACAGAACTCAGAATTCAGTCCGCTGAAGCCTTACCCACTTCTCTGCATCCATTGGCCGCTGCGGATAGAGACTGCAGGAGCCCATTCTGCTTCAAGGCAGAAATCTAAAACAAAAAAGGGGGAGGGCAGTCAGAATGCAATCCACGGACATGGCAGCAGTCTTCTTTGCAAAGGCATTCCTCATCCTAATGCTCCATATAGTCTTGCATGGAGACCTCCCTCATCACTGGAGGTCCGCTCCCATGTGCTCCCACCGTGTGAAGTAAGGTGAGTAGCTACTGGGCGGGGATCTTGGAAGCAACTGTTCTGGAATGTGCTCCTAAGAGAAGTTTGCAGGGCAACCTCCCTGTTCACCTTTGGCTGGCTACTGAAGGTAGCCCCGTTTCAAGGAGCCTTCAGTTTGTAAGTTTTAAAATCTTTTTTCCCCCTGCACAATCGTGGAACTGCTGGTCTTGAAGAATGCTTTTATCATCAGATCATGGCCACTTTTACTTATTTAATTTTTAAATCATTGTGTTTTAAGACACTGGAGCCTGCTGGCTGACTTTTAAAGGATTGGGCTTTTTTAAGGCTGAGACTATTTATTTTAGGTTTTGTATTACTCATTGCAGATTTTGCTGTTTTAAACTCTGTTGTAGGATAGGATGGAAAGAACTAAGTACTCCTAATTAAAAATAATAAGAGGAATGTCTTAGCACAATTGTAATAATCCCCAAATGCGTAATAAAATGTAGTGTTAGTTTAGCTGAAATTATCAAAGCTCTTTGATCTAGAAAGAACTCCTGCTTAACTGACTAGATTTTTAAAAAACTTTTTTTACTCCATGTTCTTCCTAATTCACACCCACAGGAGAGATCCTCCCCACAAACACAGAAGCCTCTTCGGACTGAATGCCCATGGTGACATACATGGGCACTGTCTAAAAAAATGAAGATTTTTGTTTACTTGAGAACTATTGTTTTACTTGAATGCAAACATATGTAGGCAAATCACATAATCAACTAAAACTCATATAACTGACTAAGATCGTTTTTTTTAAAATGAGCCTAGGAGAAACCACAGAATACATGCAAATAGGATTCTGAGTAGACCAGTTTCAGATTGCTCTCTCAGTTATGGATAAGCCTAGAACTGTGGTCTAATGTCAGAATGGTGTTCTTAGGAGCAGAGGCAGTACAGTGTCTATGTGTATGAACTGGAATATAAACCCTAGTAGGAATCTTGCCTTGGCCACTATCAATAAGTGGTCTTCAGCTCTCCATCTGAAACATCAGGACAGCAATATTGACCTTACTTATAGGGCTATAGTAAGGACTATTGAAATGATGCACGAATACATGAGAATGCTACATAAAATGTTACAAATATTGGGATCTGGGCTGAACAGAAATGACCATGGTAAAGTTGGTTGGCACATCGTCTCCCCACCACAGCTGTTGTGCATTTTGAGTGCAACAGGTGTCCACTGCAGGGGACTGAGAGGTTAGCAGTTAGAATACGCACAGGTACAGATTTGTAAGCTGGGAAAGAAACGCCTTGCTCTTCAAACCGGCGGTTGTCCGTGCTGCATCTGTTCATACCCTAATGGAAACAATGAGATCACGGTCACCAAGGAATGCATGATCACCTCCCAAAGGCACCCAGGTTTCTATGAGGGAACAGAGAACATGATCAAATGGCACGACAGTTGCCTACCATAAAGAAAACTGCTGCTCCAAAGATAATAACATGTCAGTGTTTCATCTAAACAGTGCATCCTTCGATCACTATCTGAGAACTATCAGCCACAAATCCAGTGTGACTGGCATGCATAACATGTCAGATTTAAGCCTTGCAAACTGACACTCGCCAGCAAGGACTGTTTGCTCAGTGCTGCATTAATGCAAAAGGTCCATCTAGTTCAGCAGCCTGCCCAGGGGCCTCTGGGAGTTCCCAGTTCAAGAGGAACTACTGGAGAAGCCTGCATGGATCTGCATTTCCCCCCCAACCAAAGGATGCCAACTTGTTGACTATACAGACACTTATGGTTTGAGCAGCTGCATACCTGGCAAATATCAGGAAGCACCAGGTTGCAATCTACAGGTCTGCAACACATACCTTCGAAGCCCCTTCTGCAGCAGGTGAAGAGGCAGCTGCAGCACCTCTCCCCTAGTCCTCCTTCAAGACTGTTTTCTGCCTCCTTCTGCCTGCTGTAAGATGAACTACACAGCAGGCAGGAAAATGGAGGATGGATAAAGGAACCAGAGGAGAAAAGCTGTTATTGCCCCACTGCATCGAGCTATTTAAAGGCACCCTTTCTCCAAGCTATGTTCTGGCAACCCACAGCAAATCCTTTCCCCCATCTTGAATCCCCATACTAGAAAAGGCACCAGCCACTTCTTCTGCAGCCATCCACCCATTATGCAGCCACGATAGGCGCCCTCCTAGGGGAAAAGTTGGCCACCCCTCAGGAGAGCGGCCAACTTTTGAAGAAGCCCCGTGGAAGGGAGCCTGACCTGCAGCAACTGACAGAGGTTTTGCTTCATGCCAGGAATTCTGCGGATCACACCCCCACCGAAAGGGGCAGCAGTGGGCCAGCGGGTGGACACCCTACACGGAGGCCAATGTGAATTTGGCAACATGGCTCCCAGGCCAATAACAGTCCCCCCCACACACACAGCCCCTTCCCTCATAGCACTAGGGGCGTCTACTGCACAACTGCCAGTTGCATACACTCCCCCCTTCTACCCTACCTTGCAGAGAGGGAGAGATACACGTGAACATGCATTCACACATGCCAGTCACGCGTCACGCCCCCACCTTCTCGCCCCTCGGCCGCCCCGCTCCCCTGCCTCCTCTCGCTTCTCCCCCCATCCCGACAACGCACCCACGGAGGCGTCATTCCAGACAAGCCGGGCCGAACAACGGAATTTTCTCCCTCTCAGTTTTTCCTCCAATCTCAGCTCTGGAGCTAGCCACCCCCACACCTCACAGGATCCAACGGCGCCTGCGCGTCGCTTTGCAGGCTGGGAGTTGAAGTTCCCGGGCGCTTGGCTCCCGGTACACTGCATCGTTTATCGCTTTCGTGCCTACGTCCGTTTAAAGAGTGCGACACTCGTCGGTGGCGGTCGTGCCCGGCAAAATGGCCCTGTCCAAGACGGCGTTTCGCCGCAAAGCGGTACAAAAGATTGTGCCGCCGCATCATAAAGTTGTTTACTCGGGAGTAAATCCCCCTGAGTACGGAGGGGATGTTATTCCCTGATAATGGTGTTTCGGATTGCAAACTGAATGATCTGGGATGAATTAACAACAGGCTGGGAAGGACTCCGGAAACCATATATTGTAGAGGAGTTCATCAGCCAAGAAAACAGGAATTTATGTGAAATATTTTCATTAGTAGTTGCAGCGGTAGCAATAGTAGTAATATTTTATTACAACAACCATACCTCTCAGCCTGTGCTGACTGTCCCTCCGTCATTACTGCAGAGCGTTGGCTATATTAGACTTTTGCACAAAAGCAAATTCAACAGTGCAATCCTCTGCAGAGTTACTCCAGTCTCAATCCATTGATTTTAATGAGTTTAGACTGGAATAATTTCACTTAGGACTACACTGTTAAGAGTCTTGTGGCACCCATTGACGCGTTTTACCACAGCCCAGAAGGGCTCAACTTGGGTTGCGAGATCATTGCTATGTTGCTGGCCATTTTTATTTCTAAAACAGATTTTCTTTTCTTTCCTTCAGGATTTACAAGATTGGATGGGATGGGGCTAAGCGGTGTTTAACATGCTTGCACCAGATCCCCAGAAATGATTCCTGGGTGGGCCTTGCATATGAAGAGAAAAATTGTGAACAGGCAGGGAGGTTACAAAGCCTTGAAATGCAAGAAGTACGGTCTGACATTTCTGTTTAAATCTCAGGAGTACACAAGATAAGCAGGGCAATGCCCACAACAGCTGTAATTATTGATAACTTGGCCTCCCTGGTGGTTGTTAAAATTCACATATTCAAGGAATGGCCTTTTTAGGCTAGAGGGAAAGCCTCTTGTTCATTGGGGCTCCAAGCAGTGCTCCCCAGTCAATCTTCTGGAGATAGATCAAGATGGGTAGCCCTGTTAGTCTGTCTGTAGCAGCCAAAAAGAGCAAGAGTCCAGTAGCACCTTAAAGACTAACAAAATATGTGGCAGGGAATGAGCTTTTGTGAGTCACTGCTCATGCCCTGCTACTGGGCTCTTGCTCTTTCCTAGTCAATCCTTTGTACACTTCATTTGTTTTTGCAGCTTCCTGCAGGCATATCAAATGCAGAGTTAAATATGCCAAATTCTGCGCTGAAATCTGGGTGTACCTGACTCTGACTAAAATCAGGTTCTGAGACTGCAGTCTTAAATACTCTCATTCTGAGCACATCCTTCTGAACTTGGTATGTCTTCTTCTGAGTAAGCATGCATAGGAAGAAGAAGAAGAGATTTATATCCCGCGCTTCACTACCCGAAGGAGTCTCAGAGCAGCTTACAATCTCCTTTCCCCTCCCTTCCCCACAACAGACACCCTGTGAGGTAGGTGGGGCTGAGAGAGCTCTTTCAAGAACTGCTTGTGAGAGAACAATTCTGAAAGAACTTGTAACCGACCCAGGGTCATCCCAGCAGCTGCATGTGGAGGCATGGGGAATCAAGCCCGGTTCTCCCAGATTAGAGTCAGTGCTCCTAACCAGCATACCAAACTGGCTCTCACGCTGGCATTGCAGCTTTTGCTGGAAGGAAAATGTTGGTATCTAGGTATTTCTGGGCCGTAATGAGAATTGATTCAGCCATTTGACTTTTAAAAACTGGATCATTTCAGTTGACCACGTGAAGCTGCCTTCTACTGAGTCAAGCCTTGGTCCATTAAGGTCCGTATTATCAACTGAAACAGGATCCCAGGCAGAGATCTTTTACATCATTACCTGATCCTTTTTAAAACTGGAGATGCTAGGACCTGAACCTGGGACATTCAGCATGCCAAGCAGATGCTCTACCACTGAGCTGTGCCCCATCCCCAAAGTTCTGGTGAACTAAGCCCTGAGTTAGATTTATTCACAAGGGGAAATTGTGCTACTTGCCACCACTGATGTTATGGCTTTGTGGCGCAGAAGCAGCAACAAAGGCCAGAGGAGACCCCACCTACTGGGCCAAAAGCAGCCACTGCTCCGGGAGAGGGTGGGCCAAGTCAAGGAAGGAGTTAACAAATCAACAGGGCTCAGAGAAGGAGAAGCAGTGCAAATGCCAAGAGAAAGACAAGCAGGCTGGGAAGGTACAGAGAAGGGAAGAGCTGGAATAGAGGAGGAGGAGAAGTCTGGGGCCTTGGGCAAAATAAAGTAACCCTGGACAGGTGTGGTGAAATTGCTCCATGGCAGAGGTGCAGCTCAGCCTCCTGAAGCTTTAAAGGGGCAAAGCGGGCAGGTGAAGGAAACTATGTTTGTGTGGATGTGGTTCTTGAAAATACAGCAAATTTTAATTAGCACCATTGAGTCTGGAGGAGTCTCTGCTGACCATGGAAGACCCTTATGATGTCCTGTTGCCCCCTGGTTTTGGGGTATAGGATACTCACCTTTGAGTGACCTATAACCATTGTCTAAAGTGCAATGGGGAACATTTAAGATGCCCACAACAAAATACATTCAGCTAAGACCTATACATAGTTATTCAAAATAAGTCCCCTGAGCTCAGTGGGACTTACTTCTTAGTCAGAATAATTTCATAGATTATACAAAGGTAAACCTGGATTTGGCAAGAATTGGGAACGTGCTTGTTGGAGAACTGCAGCCAGTGACAGAACCTCGGCAAGTCTCCTGATCTGAAGAAGTGAGCAGTGGCTCACGAAAGCTCATCGCCTGCCACAGATTTTGTTAGTCTTTTGCAATACTCCCTGTGGAGTCTCATGAGCAAAAATTCTACTTTGTGAGCTACTGGCACTAAAATTGTGAGTGAGCGATTTTGCTGCTGCATAAATTAGTTTGAATCTGGAGCCATCCTTCCTGAGCTAAGACAAAAATGTGTGAGCTGGAGGCTTAAAAACTGTGAACTAACTCACACTAACTTAGCTTAGAGGGAACATTGTCTTTAAGGTGCTACTGGACTCTTACTCTAAATCTCCTGATATGACTGACATTTTTGTTGTGTATAAGAGAGGGATTGTAGTAGAGCATATGCTTCTCCTCCAGAAGGTTCAGTCTCTGGTATCTCCATTGTTATGTATTAGGGCTGGAACATTCCAGGACTGTTTACCAGAAACTGGCTGAGCTTAGAGATCCAGAACAATAACCCACCAGGACTCTGGAGGTGACCAGTGAGGAAGTAACATTATGTAAATAGCCTATGGTTGGGAGTGGGGTGTATTTGGGTGTGGTTTTTAAACAGGGTGTTACCCTGGAGTTTTAGTCTTGTTCCTGAAATCACTTAATAAAGTAGAGCTGTTTCACTGCAATGTGTCTTGAACCTGGTATTTAACATCCAGTGAAAGCCTTTTAGGTTGAAGGTGCTGGGGAAAATCACTCTGTTTACTACAAATGCAATCCCAAGCAGAGTTATACTCTTCTAAATTCATTGATGTTAATAGACTTAGAAGGGTATAATTCTGCTAAGGGATCACTGCAAGATTTTGAAGTATCTTTGTTAAGTGTAGAAGCAGATGGACTGGTGGGAAGCTTCCTAAATTTGTAATAAATGTTAGATAATCAAGTGATTTATTTTTTTTACTAAAGGTCAACCTGATTTGAAGCAAGACAGATTTTAATACCTGTACAAATTAGTAGCATATAACCTGCTGTTAATACCTTTCTTTAAATTCTTCAAGTGCCACATTTATCTCTCCTAAGATGAGCCTGATGACATCAAAAACTGTTGTTACATTCAAATGCAAATGTATGCCTTAATTAAACTAACATGATTCATCAACCAAGTTTCTGAATTGACCGTGCTATTTAAAGCATCTTGAGTGTATACACAAAAAATGCAATGACGTACTTATAAGTACAATATTTGTTCTAACACTTAGACCCATACAGGTGTATCTAAAATTTTGGAAGGATTTTTTAAAATAATTTTTTAAAATTTATTTTTAAGTAATAATAAAATAACAACACAAACCAAGAATAACAACTTTATTAACAATATCCAACTAGAAACAACTATAGACCTCAATATTGAGGTCAACTACAATAAAACGTTGGTCGTGTGCATAGCACAATATGTGCTCAATGTAAAGCTTGATCCTATGTTTGTTTATCCAAAAATAAATCTCATTACATTCTGCGGGCTTAATCCCAACCAAGTGCGATTTAGGTTATAGCCGAAGAAATTTGCAGTGCAATCCTAAACAGGTCTACTCAAAATCCTACTGAAGTCTCAGTTGGGGTTTACTCCCAGGAAAATGTTTTTATGATTGTATTGTTAGTTAAAGTACAAGAACACAAAAGCTTGCTAGTTTAACACGCTGATGCCCTTGTGTCATATTTATTTATTTATTTAATTTGTGTTATTTATAGTCTGCCTTTCTCACTGAGACTAAAAATGGATTACGCAGGGTAAATCAATCCAGTCGCCAGGGTGGGCTATCCAGTAAGCGATGTAAAAAGATTAGGATTGCAAAAATCTGAACTAAAGCTGAACAAAGCATAAGTATCAACAGAAGATGTTAATGTAGAAATTTCATAGTAGGATAATACATACTGCAATAGACAGTATGTCTATAGCAGTATAATATATATATTATATATAACATATATATATTATATATAATATATAGACAGTATGTCTACAGCAGTATAATCTACAATCTCTGTACTGTTATTAAAGCATTCATACCTTTATTTTATTTATTTATTTATTTAGACTTATATCCCACCCTTCCTGCAAGCGGGCGCAGGGAATCTTAAAATAATTCAATCAGATAATAACAATATTAAAACAATACAATAAAACCCATTTAAAACATTTAAAGTGAGCAGTGTAGTATATTCAATTTCACTCCTTACAGCCGGGAAACGAGTGGGCCAGTGCTGAGCCAGAATGATGGCATGCTCATGCAGCAGCAATAGGGAGGCCAGCTTGGTCGATGCCTGCTGCCTCATCCAAAGGCCTGGCAGAACAGTATAGCCCCCTATTGCCTGTGTAAAAATGCACTCTTGAATAATTCAGTTTTGAGACTAGACTATTGCAGGTCACCCTTGAAGTCAGTTTGGAGACTCCAACTGGTGCAGAATGTCACAGACTTAGTTATTATCAGGAGCTAGGGGGAGTTATACATATTACTCCCATCCTGCAGTCACGCCAATTTGTGCCCATCAGTTATCAGGTTCAGTTCAAGGTATTGCCTATTAAACCCTTTTGTGGTCTTGGACCCTCGTATCTGCAGGTCTGCCTCTCACCCTGTGCTCTGCCATGACAGTTTAATCCATCTGAGGAGGGCCTTCTGCAGGTGCAGATGAAAAATTGCCCATACATGTGCCTTCTCTGTTGTAGCCCTCACCTTGTGGAATGACCTGCCTGATAGTACAGCATCACTTCCAGTGAAAACCAGAAGTGATATCATGGGGTGGGGACACTCTAGCATTTAAAAACTCTATGGTTAAACCCTAGAATTTCAGGCAAATCCTAGCGTGTCCCCCAGATGCCATGATGTCACTTCCAGTTTCTGCCGTAAGTAAGGTCATGCACTGTGGTGATGCCAGCGCCACGCCAATTTACTGCTATTTCCCTCTTACTGACCTTTTAGATGCCAGTGGGCAACAATGGGGATTTCTAGGACTTTAAAAAAATTAAATCTTAGGCATATACCTGAAAATATACTGTCCAAGGTAAACTCTGCACCTAATGCATTATGCCTGTGATGAATGAGCTATTAAGAATAGGACTATTATGGCCCTCATGCTACTGATACTTTGAACAACTTGGACATTGGCCTAGCTATATTGTACCACCTTATAGAAATCGCCATCTGCACTCAACTGCGCTTTATGTATATCATCTGTTATATGAAATTTTATACTATTGTATTTGTGTTTTATTGTATTTTAACTTGCTGTACGCCACCTTGAGCCTGCCTGTGCAGGCAAGGCGGGATATAAATCGAAGTTAAATAAATAAATAAATATGATGAAATTATCAATGTTGTTGCTGGGACTGCAATGTTAATTTAAAAATTGGACTAAAAATTGATCTAGGTAATCGGGCAGCCCAAAAAAAGATGTACTCATTATAGCACACACTTTCTTAGAAGAGGCATTCCTGGTTTGTGAAAAACAGGAAGGCCTCTTCCTGATCCTAATGAATCCAAATGAAACAAAAGAAATATGCTGCTGAGAATGGATGCATCATCCAGAAGCGGTCTGGTTTTACTGCATTTTTTCTTCATGTGCAAATACACAGAGATTTAATCGAGTAATTAATAGATTAAAACGTACCTGATTAAACAATTTAAGATTTCCTTAATCAGGCAACATCTTTGGTTGCTAGTAGTGACAATGTATTTCGGCTAGGGTTGCCAGGGCTGGGCAGGAAGATACCAGGGGACTTTGGGGGTGGGTCTGGGAGAGGGCGGGGTTTGGGGAGGGGAGGGGCCTCAGAATGACACAACGCCATAGAGTCCAGCCTTCAAAGCAGCCATTTTTTCCAGGGGAGCTGCTCTCTGTCGGCTGGAGTTCACTTATAAAAGCGGGAGATCTCCAGGCCCCACCTGGAGGAGGCTGGCAAGCCTAATTTGGGCTGACTCTTAATGTGACCTGAGTTCCCAGAGCGTCATTCTCTCTCGCTGCCTAACCTGCCTCGCACGGTTGTTGTCATGAGGCAATGGACCGGAAGGGGGAAACCGTATGTTAGACGAGCGGGATAAAAACCATAATATACACCAGGAGCCACGGATTTGATCATGACTTAACCCCCTCGTGGCCAGGGAGACGCGTCCCTGCTGTATTCACTTCCCAGTTCAAGTCCACCCGTTGCCTGCGCCTTTAAAAGGCGGAGGCGCTCCAGGGCCAGCCTAGGGAAGAAAGAGGACGAACGGGAGGTGCCGGCCCTCCTTAGCCGCCGGCCGCAGTTCCGAGCTAGCGGCGCGTCAAGTGGAGGAGGATCATGTGGGGGTATCTGGTCGTCCTAGCGGCGCTCCTCTTTGCGCTCTACAAGGCGCTCGGCGGCGGTCGGAGCCGCTCTCCGAACCCCTTCCCGGCGGATTCCCGGCGGCCGCCCGCGCCTCTGGTGACCGACAAAGACGCGCGGAGCAGGGTTCTCAAGCGAGGTAGCCGGAGGCGGCGCAGAGAGAGGCCCCAGGGAGGAGGAGGAGGAGGAGGAGGGAGCGCGGGGGCCGAGGGCGCGCAGTTGCTGCTAGGCTCTGGAGGCGCTGCTTTTGGGGCGCGGGGTCGTTGGTTTCCAGAGGCTCCGGTGGAGTTTTGTTTTCTTTTTGTCTCTTCTGTGCACCCGACTCCCGTTCCATAGCGCTGATGCGATTGACCCCAGTCACGATTAGCTGCATGCTGTAAGTAAGTGGATAGAAGATAGGAATGGCCACAGCTTCAAAAGCTACAATAATACATAAGGGTTTGTGCGAGCCTGGCGTAATGGAGAGATTATGTAGGGTTACCAGACGTCATCTTTTTAGAGGAGCTGTCCTCTTTTTTTGTGTGTGTCCGTCCAATTTTGGGCTCTGTTTAAAAAACTGATGAAAATGTCCTCTTTTTGTGTTGGAAGGTTAAGAATATTCCTAGTTAGTAGTAGTTATCACGGCTTAAATAACAGGGATGTTTAAAATGGGAGTTGTCATAGTGATCACTGGTTTGAAGTAGTCAGTTAGGAACTATGTCCTCCTCTTTTTTTTCTTTTCAAAATGTGGTAACCCTAGTTTATGAGTTTAGGTGCTTTGATTCAGATTGCCAGCTATTAGTCATCTATTTTCCATATAGATTATGGCACAAGTTAAACATTGTGAACTCAGAAATCCTGTTGCCCAGTTGGTGGGCTTCCTTTGAGTGGGCATGCTATCTCCCTCCACATGTTGCCCCACCCACACCTTTCCAACTGCTTTTCCAGCTGGGTAAGAACATAAGAGAACATAAGTACATAAGAGAAGCCAATGTTGGATCAGGCCAATGGCCCATCACACTCCATGTCACACAGTGGCCAAAAATACCAGGTGCCATCAGGAGGTCCACCAGTGGTGCCAGGACACTAGAAGCCCTCCACTGTTGACCCCCAAGCACCAAGAATCACTTACCCCAGAGTCCCTTTCTATACATTGTGGCTAATAACCACTGCTGGACCTCTGCTCCATATGATTATCTAATTCCCTCTTGAAGCTATCCATGCTTGTAGCCACCACCACCTCCTGTGGCAGTGAATTCTGTGTGTTAATCACTCTTTGGATGAAGAAGTACTTCCTTTTATCCATTCTAACCCAACTGCTCAGCAACTTCGTTGAGCGCCCATGAGTTCTTGTATTGTGAGAAAGGGAGAAAAGTACCTCTTTCTCTACCTGCTCTATCCCATGCATAATCTTATAAATCTCGATCATGTCACCCCTCAGGCATTGTTTCTCCAAGCTAAAGAGCCCCAAGCACTTTAACCTTTCTTCATAGGGAAAGTGTTCCAACCCTTTTATCATTCTAGTTGCCTTTTTCTGCACTTTTTCCATAGCTATAATATCCTTTTTAAGGTATGGTGACCAGAACTGTACAGAGTATTCCAAATGAGGTTGCGCCGTTAATTGGCATTGTCCTATGGGCATTATGATATTGGCTGATCTGTTTTCAATACCCTTCCTAACAATCCCCAGCATAGCATTGGCCTTTTTTATTGCAGTCACACACTGTCTCGACATTTTCAGTGAGTTATCTACTACGACTACAAGATCTCTCTCTTGATCAGTCTCTGCCAGTTCAGACTCCATCAGTGTGTATTTATAGTTAGGATTTTTGGCTCCAATGTGCATCACCTTGCACTTGGCCACATTGAACCTCATTTGCCATGTTGACGCCCACTCGCCCATCCTCTACAGATCCCTTTGGAGTGTCTCCCAATCCTCCCTGGTTTTCACCACCCTGAACAACTTCATGTCATCTGCAAATTTAGCCACTTCACTGCTTACTCCCAGCTCCAAATCGTTAATGAACAAGTTAAAAAGCATCAGACTGAGTACTGATCCCTGCGGTACCCCACTGCTTACCACCCTCCACTGAGAAGGTTGCCCATTTATACTCATTCTCTGTTTCCTATTAATCAGCTGGTTTTTGATCCACAAAAGGACTTGCCCTTTTATCTCATGATTTTTGCTCTTACTTAGGAGCCTTTGATGAGTACAGTACAGTAATGCTACAGTAATACTATCACTGAGCACTTTATTAATGTTACTTCAGGCGTAATTCTTACTTAGTTGTGGGCTTGGTCAGAGGCTTTGATCAAGCTGCTATCTCAGTCCTCCATGTACAAAACTGGCAAGATAGTAACATAACTTGGTCAGTTGCTGCAAGGGCAAAAGTAAAAGATAAGGTGGTATAAAAACCGGTAGAAGGTCAAATAAATGATAAGATGCGTGCCACAGCGTTTCCCCTGCCATAAAAAAACCCTTTGCTGCTGCTACTTTAAAAGGTGGATTTAAACCACCCTTCTAAGTAGTGGCACGCGTGTTCTTTGCGTTACCTAATTGATCAGTGTGACCTCTCTAGGTTGGAGGAATTAAATAGTAGCTCAGGGTTTGTACCTTGATCCCGCAAGCTGTTTGCTGAGTCACGCAGTCACTGTGCTGTTCTGTAGAGCTGCTTAGAGAGCATTTGAATAAAGTTGGATCTTATGAATTGCTCTGTCATGGCCTACCAGTGCAAAGGATGCTTTTGCTGGTGGGATAAAGCATCCTTTGCCACTGGAAGGCTCTGCTGTAAGTGGAACAGATTCATAGGAGCTAACCTAATGGGTTGGATCTAGCCGACATTTCTGCTGGTGACAAAGGTCAGAGGGATAAGAACATAAGAGAAGCCAATGTTGAATCAGGCCAATGGCCCATCTAGTCCAACACTCTGTCACACAGCGGCCAAAATATACCAGGTGCCATCAGGAGGTCCAGCAGCGGGGCCAGGACATCAGAAGCCCTCCCACTGCTGCCCCCTCCAGCACCAGAAATAGAGTGCATCACCTGCCCCAGACTGAGAGTTCCCATCTATACCCTGTGGCTAATAGCCACTGATGGACTTCTGCTCCATATGTTTATCTAATTCCCTCTTGAAACTGTCCATGCTTGTAGCCTCCTCCTTCTCCTGTGGCAGTGAATTCCATGTGTTAATCACTCTTTGGGTGAAGAAGTACTTCCTTCCCGTCTGACTGCCCCAAAAGGCTATGTTGTGTATCACGGGTCCTTCATGAACAGAAGTCATATGTGGGCAGCAATGAGGAGGGAATGGGGTGAGATTAAGCAAAAAAGTTCCCCACATCCAAAGCGATGCCTGAGGAGTTCTGCATCAAGGCACAGGCTGGCTGCTCATCTGAGAACCGGCACAGCAAGGAGAGAGGAGGCCTTTGAGAACCCGACAGAGTAGTTGCCGACGCAGCAGAGTCTTGAGCTGAAGATGGTTTGTCTGACCTGTTGTCTCGCATTCGTATCAGCAAATTATAAAGAAAAGGGACCAGTGAGAGGCCAAAGGTGTGCAGCGCATAAACAGGCACAAAAGATGTGTCTGAAATTTGACAGTCAAATCTTACTGGCTGAAATGATCAACATCCAAAGTGCTGCCCCAGGCTGTGCGACTTGGAAGCCTGTTGACTGCCCAGCTGCCATGGTGCCGCCAACTCTGGAGTCGGGGCAGCCGCTGGGGCACTCAGGTGGAGGGTGCTGCGGGGCCCCTCCGGCCACCCTGCAGCCAGTGATCAGGGACAGGCTGGTAAGGCCCACCTCTGACAGATGGGGGGGGGGACACAGAGAGAGCAGGCCTCTGTGGAGCTGAGCTGCCTGCTTGCAGTAATAGTGCTGGTTTTCATCTGCCTCATGTGGGGCAAGGGCTGACCCCTTGTTTGAGGCCCGGGGGGGAGTCCTGGAGAGTGGTGGTGGCCGTGGCAGCCATGATTCTGAGGCCCCATCTCAGACTTGTGTCCAAGACTCCAGAATCACTAAGGCAGCGGCTGGATGTGTGAGCAGCAAGAACTCTCATGGGCAAGTCTTTCAGCCTACCAAATCTTTCTACTGAGAGTCAGGGTAACAAAGTGCCACACCATAAGTAGGGAAGGGACTGCAGGAGAGGGAACTGGGCAACGTTGCATGCAAGCGCAGCAAGTTATCCACTTGTCCAACAGTAGCAAGAGGAAACAATTTTGCAGGATCCCCTCTTATGGCAGCCATATGGTTTGGGTCTTATGAATGGTTCTGCAAGGAACCTTTTGCTGGTTGGAGAGGCCTCATTTGCTGGTGGAAATCTCTGCTGTGAGTGGAACAGATTCATAGGAGCTAACCTAATGGGTTGGGTCCAGCCAACTTTTCTGCTGGTTCCCAAGGGTCCCCCAAACCACCAGCAGAAAGTTGGGAGGAGGGCTGCTTGGAAGAAGAGATATCTTCTTGTGTGAGCTCCTTCCACTCAGACATCTCCAGGATCCATCCCATTGTGCAGTGCTGGATTGAGGGCCCAACATAATGGTACTTATATTCCAGGTTCTCTTAGTACTGCTCCAAGGCAGAGAGACCTGGAGCTAGTTTGGTGTAGTGGTTAAGATTGGAGGACTCTAAGCTGAAGAACTGGGTTTGATTCCACACTCCTCTACATGCAGCCAGCTGGATGATCTTGGGCCAGTGTAGGGGCTCACAACTGATAAGAAAGTGGCTCCCATATCACAAGCTGCGCTTCAAGGCTGGTCCCAGGCCTGTTACAACATTCTAGTTTGTCTAGCTGTCCTATTAGAGCAGGAATCGATGCTGATCGTGTCCTTTTGTTTCTGCCTTCCAGCATTCTCCCAGGAGAAGGTTCCCGACCGCCTAGATGCCATTGTCATCGGGAGTGGCTACGGAGGCCTGGCTGCAGCTGTTGTCCTCTCCAAGGCCGGGCAGCGTGTGCTGGTCCTGGAGCAGCATGGGAAGGCAGGGGGCTGCTGCCACACTTTCAACAAGAAGGGCTTTGAGTTTGACGTAGGTAAGTCCACCCAAACAGGCTACCTTATGGGCAGAAGAAGAAACCATAGACAAAGACCCAGGTTCAGATCCCTACTCAGCTGCTGAGGTTTCTGATGAAGGTATGTGTTTAATCAACTTTTATCAGGACTAAATCTTGCTTTTCAGTGAGTTTTTGTGGCTGAGCAGGGATTTGAATCCAAGTCTGCTGGGGAGACCCACCTGGCCCCGCTACTTATTTCTCATGCTTTTGCTAGTCTTCTCAGCAGGCAAAAAGCTATACTAACATTGAGTTCTGCCAGCTCTCCCACGGCCAGGGACCCCATGTGTGGACCTGTCTGTCTCCAGGACCCCCAAAGCCTTCCCCAGGATCAAAAGACCAAGAGTCAAAGCAGAAGTCTGGACCAGGGAAGGAAGTGAAGCCCTGGGGAGCTTAAGGCATCCTGCACTTCAGTCTTGTGCAAGAGGAGGGAGGAGGAGAGCAGGATCCAAGAGTCAGCTCCAGCTTGGCCGGGTCTTGCCCTGCTGCTGGGAGATCCTGTGCCTGACAGGTAGTGCATGGGACAAAGAAGAGGTGATCTTGCTCAACGCCTCTCATCCTCACTTCGGCCCCACGTTGCGCGGATTTCTGTACCTGTGGGTCCTGTGATGCCAGGCACAGTTTTTTCCAGGGGCCTTTTGTACCAACAAAAATGCTTGCAGAATCCAGCCCATCTTATTCATCTCTTTCTCCCCGCATCCCTTGCATCTTCTAGGGAGCTCAAGAGTGTGTGTATATGGTTCATTCCCAGCTCTCTCTTTTAAACCTCACAACTCTATTGTGTGGTATAGTGGCTAAAGTGTTGGATTAGGATCTGGGAAATCGCTGTGGAAGCCTGCTGGGTGCCCTTAAACCAGTCACAGCCTCTCAGCCTGCCTCACAGGGTTGTTTTGAGGATAAAAGAGAATTGTGTAAGCCATTTTGGGTTCCCATTGGGGAGAAAGGTAGGGTATAAGTCAAGTAAAGAAATTTAAAATAAAATTTTGTTTATACTTGTCTTTCTCCCCAGTGGGGACCCAAAGCAGCTTACACTGTTCTCCTCTCTTCCATTTTATCCTCACAACAACCCTGTGACTGGCCCAACGTCACCCAGTGTCAGGTAACCCTGTCATGTCAATGGTATGCGGGAGGAGTGCTGCTGCCTCTTTCGTTTCCTCTGAAGTTTTCCACACAGTCTCTTACCAAGTCCCTGACCTCGTTGCTCCAGCTGCAGGAGCCTCACTGGGAATTATAATGGTTCCTAGAATGTTTTGCTGCTTAGCCCACTTTAGCTTCCCGTGTGTGCAAACTGTATCAATTGGCTTCTGTTGAAGGGGGGGTTGTTTGACTGTAGTATAACCTGGTAGGCACTGCTGTATCTAGTCATTACTGACACAGAGAATGTACACATGTCTTTAGTGCTGTTCCATTATTAAACACTGTCTTCTGAAGAAGCCCTGTGTTGTGTGACTGCCTGAAGAACCTGACACCCAGCAGGCTTCCAGGGCAGAGTTGGCATTTGAACTCAAGTCTTCCAGATCCTAGTACAACACCCTAACTACTACAGCTTGCAATGGGTCAGTCTTTGAGTCTGGGGTTGAGGTTCTTTCCCATGGCAGAATGGGAATTTGAACACCAAACTTTTTAATGCCTTATCCTTGAATGTGTTGATGTATTAGGTTGTTGCCCCAATTACTACTCCCACTTAGAGCCAGATTAGATGTTAAGGTAGCCATGGATCCAACTTGTGGGTTGTGGCCACCAGCCCCATTCGAGGAAGGATTTTGCCCATTTAAGAGTGCTGTGAAGGCCTCAGGCCCACAGTGCAGGGGGACTGGGAGGTCTTGTTTCCCTACCCTGTACCTCTGAAAAGGTGTGGTGGGCACAGACAAGTTCTCCTGGTCCCCTTTTGTGCTGTGGGCTCAGTCAGGACTGGGCTCTTGCAGTGCTTTTAAATGAGCAGAATGCTTTCCAAAACGGCATGGCCACCTTAACTTCTAGTTCAGCTTTTAAACAGTAAACGTGCCCTTGGAAGTCTGTTGTGGTGTCTACAGCATACATGGCAATTATCATAATCTAATGCTGTAGGTTATCTTAAATAAAATATCGGTCCCGTTTTGTATGTTTTGTGTGAGTAAAACTTGCCCTAAAAGTAATTTTACTTATTCCAAAACAAAGCAATTAAAAATTCGTAATTTTTTTATAAGGGTGCCACAAATTTTTCAAATTTTTCCAAGGGGGGTGGGGAATGGGGAAAAGACCTTGGAGAAGATGGAAGCATGAAGGAAACACATTTTTCTGTATTTGTTTTTTTCCCTTGGCCTTTATAGCTCTATCCACAAAGCCCCGTTCTCCCACCTGGTCTTGTAACTAGGGTTGCCAGCAGATCTCAAGAAAAATGTCTGGTCCATCTAATAAAGACTTAATGGGATATTACTTACCTCCATGCCATGAAAAGCTTCAACTTCCTGTTCTTACCCAGTAAGGTATCTATTAAAGAAACAGGACATTTTTCTCCAGGTTGGTTGGTAACCCTGTTCACCCCACCTGTGAGAGGGTTACAGCCTGTTTGAGAACTGCTGATCCTATCAAAAACGAATTCTCATAATAAATTCACACACTAATCTAAGAGTTTTTTCAGTAGAACCTATGGACGGTTGGATGTACCGATGAACTACAGAATATGAAATTATGCAGGCACATTTCCTTAAGCGAGTTACCCAAAAAAGGGCACTTGTATAGATGTTCAGGAATGAGGACGATGGTTTCTCCAAAGTATAGGTGGTTTTCCATTATAATGCTTTGCAGTTGCCTTCCAGGTATCCATTATGTTGGGCAGATGATGGAGAATTCTTTTTCACGTATGATTGTTGACCAGCTCACAGATGGACAACTCCAGTGGGCGAAGATGGACTCTCCCTGCGATGTGGTCATTCTGGGTGATCCAGATCATGGCAAGAAGTATTACATGTACAGTGGACTGAAGGAACATGTTGATGGCTTGAAGAAACAGTTTCCAGATGAAACTGCTGCTATTGACAGATTTGTGATGCTTATAAAGGTAATCACCCTTTCAAAGCTGTCTTGGTAGAACAGGCCCTCCCATTTTCTTTATACCCTTCTTCTTTTCCCCAATGGGGATCCAAAGTGACTTACAATCCCATCCTCCAGTCTGTGCTCACAACAACCAATGCTCCCTCTAAGCTGTGGAGTCCTGTGAGCAAAAATTCTACTTTGTGAGCTACTGGCATTAAAGTTGTGAGCAAGCAGTTTGGCTACTGCATAAATTAGTTTGCTCTGGAGCCATCCTTCCTGAGCTAAAGGCAAAAATGTGTGAGCTGGAGGCTAAAAAACTGAGCTAGCTCATGCTAACTCAGCTTAGAAGGAACACTGACGACAACCCTTTAAGGGAGAGTAACTAGCCCAAAGTCACCCAGTAAACTTTAATGGAAGAGTGGAGATTTGGGCCTGGATCCCCAGGATCCCAGTCTGATGCTGAAACTCCTGAACCATGTTGGCGCTTGCTAAATGTAAACTTTCATGTTCAGAGACAATTTACCACTTTCATCCATTTTCATGTGGGCAGCAAAAGGTGTTGGTTTAGGTTTGTATCCTCACTTGTAGGCCTTCCAGGGGCATCTGTGGGAAACATCCTGGGCTAACATAGTCTTTCTGGTCTGATCCAATATGTCTGCTATTATTTATGCTCATAATTTATAGTATCTGTGTCCCACTTCTGAGCCAGATTAGCTCCCAAAGCACCTTGCAATAGAAAACCATCACAACCTGAATGTGAATGTTTATAAACTGAAGAATCTCTTCCATACAAGAGCCAAACATTCCAAATGTGGAAATGCCAAGTAGTTTTGACACAGAATTGATATTTTAAACAAAATTAGTTCAGTGTAGGTTTTGGTAGCACGACTGTAAGTGATCTGAATGGGAAGGACATAACCATACATACAAGGTAAATTTGGAACACTAACGTTCAGTACAGAAGTTGGTATTCCTGTTTGACAATTCGGTACAGCTCTAGATGGAGGGTATTAAAACCACAGCTTCTTCCTGCTAGCGAAGGTGAATATCCTGGTCTCATGCTCAGAACACCGAAATTTGCAGCTGCATCTTGGTGGTGTGTGCAAAACTCTCTTAACTTCGTTCCTTCTCCTTCTGCAGAGAATTGCCAGAGGAAGCAGCCACATGACGCTCCTGAAAATCCTCCCAATGGCCTTGGTCAGGTTTCTGAACTCTACTGGCTTGCTGGTCTTGATCTCTCCATTCTGTAGGATGGTATCCAAAAGTCTTTCAGAAGTCGTTTCTGAGCTCACGGCAAATGCAGATTTGAAAGCAGTGTTCAGCTATATCTTCCCTACCTATGGTAGGTGACTCTGACCTGTTCCCACTTGCACCGGGGGGTGGGGGGATGTGAGAGGGAGTGCACTCACATGCTGTCCCTGTAGCTAACACACACACACACACACACACACACACAAATAAACACAGGTTGTGAAGTTTCTTATAACATTGTTTCTCCTTTCCTTTCCTTTCCTTTCCTTTCCTTTCCTTTCCTTTCCTTTCCTTTCCTTTCCTTTCCTTTCCTTTCCTTTCCTTTCCTTTCCTTTCCTTTCCTTTCCTTTCCTTTCCTTTCCTTTCCTTTCCTTTCTTTCCTTTCTTTCTTTCCTTTCCTTTCCTTTCCTTTCCTTTCCTTTCCTTTCCTTTCCTCTGATTAAAGCTCCTTGACTAAAAGTCTTGTTAGATCTGGCTCACGAGAGAAACATCAGGATGGGAGAAAGGGTGTGTGAGGAAAGGGGTGTCTTGTGCTTGTGTCTCAAGACTGTGGTTGGGGAGATGCAGCTGGTGGGGGGAGAAGGGTTAAGCACACTAGCCGCTACCTTTCCCCTCCCAATCATGCCTTCTCCTTGCCCTTATTTAAATATGGGGGGGCACATTTTCAAATCCAGGCCTGCCAAAGAGTGTCTAGTTTTGTCTGATGTTATGCCAGACATAGAATCATAGAATGTTAGAGTTGGAAGGGACCTTGCAGGTCATCTAGTCCAACCCCCTGCACTCTGCAGGAGCATAGCCGAAAGAGAGCCCTACAACATACCCGAAAGATGGTCGTCCAGCCTCCGCTTAAAAACATCCAGCGAAGGAGCATCCACCATAACTTGCTGATCCCCGCATTCTGTTTTCTTGGCTGGGTCTACAGTCCCACATGTGGCTGGAGTTTTTAGCATTGTTAAACCAGTTGTTCAAGGCGGGAGCCAGAGAAGTTTCTTTGTAATATTCCCTAACAGAGCATATAGGGAACATGTAGGGATCTAGAAGATCTAATAAAAACTGTTCAACCTTGCACGTTGTTCCTTTTTTCTCCAGCCAAGTTCTGAACACATCCCCTTCTAGAGGTGTGTACCGTTTTTAGCTTTGCAACTTTAATGGCTAACCTGAAATGGACACTCTCGGGCATGATGTTGGCCCTGGTGATAAGATGCTGGGTGGGCAGGCTGCGTGGCAGTGGGATGTCGTTGTCTTAAGGGCAGCACTACATGTCACCTTGGCTCTACCCACATTTGAGAGAATGGGAGGGTTGGAGTGATGGGACTGCAAAAGTCCCTTCTGCCAAGGCTGTTCTCAGAGCTTAGCTAGTAAATATATAACAAAAAGGCTGGGGAAAAAATCTCCCTTGCAAAAACATGTGTACACACACACACATATATATATAATTTTTTTAAAGGGAGGGCTTTTGATCTGACACATAGGTTCTAGCTTTGGAGTTCTGGCTGATTAAACAAGACTTTTGAGATTTTGTTTTAAAACATACACACTGTTCAATCTCTCTGTTTTTCTTTGTTCCAGCTCTTTGTACCTAACTTCAGTGTAAAAAGGGCCGCAGGACATACTCCAGTATCTGTTGAGTTCCCTTTCTCTAAAGGCACAGGGCTTCCATAACTGCAGGAGGAACTAAACAGTAAAGAAATGAAATCTGTCAAGGCTTTTCTCTTTCCTTTTCTCTTGGTAAATGTACCGTTGAATGGTTCTTTGGCTGCTCCTGGTAGGGACAGGGGGATACATCATAACATTATGGCATGCTGAGATTTTACTATATGTTAATAGTAGAGAAGGGGAGAGATGACGCAGGGCAGCGGTAGTGAAGCACCCTCTGTATTGTCCAGTTCTACTGTGTAAACTCCTTGATTTGAGCTCTTGCATGCAGCAGATCTGTGACTTTACATCATGGCTACAAGAAGTGCTCTGGGAACCTCTGAATGTAATCTTTCCCTTCTCTTATCACTTCCATTCAGATCCTATGAGAAGAATGAATGCGGGGGGGGCGGTCTACTCACTAGGAGATTCAGATCCAGCTTCCCTGGCAGCTCTATCCTGGTCACAAATTACTAATGTGGGCCAGTGAGCTAGTAAATTTCTGTATGGACCAGCAGAACCTATTTGCAAGGTCTTGATGGGCTGCGTTTTTGTGCTGGGTAGTAGGAAGGTGTTGGGATTTTGCAAATGTCACTCCTTCAGTCATGAAAGAGTTAACCTGTTTGTTAATGCGTGCTAATTCTTAGCTAAATTCAGGTGGGTCATTGTTGGTCTGAAGCAGCAGAACAAAGTTTGAGTCCAGTGGCACTTTTAAGACCAACAAAGTTTTATGCAAAGTGTAAGCTTTCATGTCTGAAGAAGTGTGCTTTGTACACGGAAGCTTACATATTGAATAAAACTTTGTTGGTCTTAAAGGTGCCACTGGACTAAAGCTTTGTTCTAATTATTAGCTTAGAATCGGTTAGGTCTTAGGCACGTTATTTCCCACCAGAGAAAAGGAGGTATTATTCACAATGAGATAAGTTTGGGAACTGCTATTGGTATAGTGAGGATGTTACATGTTGCCTGTCACGTAGACAAGGAGGGGGGCATTGGGGTAAGTTCTCTCTCCTTTTTTCTCACACATGAGTCTAGTCTAAGGCCCTGGTCACATAGCAAGGTAATTGCGCTTTGTTCCTGCTTTGTTTAAATCAGGAACATTTTCTTCGCACTGGGTTGACTAGATGCAGCTGGCCCTCTCTTCAGTACCCGCTCGCTGCTGCGCCGTCCCTCCAGGCGATCCTGCCGGCCACAGGAGGCTCGGGCGGCTGCTGCTCCTGCCTCCACTGTGGGGGGGGGGGTCCACTGCTGCTGCTGCCGCCATTGCCCCACGAAAACGGACTCTGTCGCCTCCGCCATCCTCCTTGCTGGCCCCGTCCAGGCTGCCGGAGCCTCCGCCTCTCGTTCCCACCTCCAGGGCCATCTTTGTGCGTTTTTTTTTTTAAAAAGCTTCCGGTTTGAGCGCTTGACTAAACATGCACTTAATAAATCCATTATTAAACGTTAAATGGATTTATTAAGCACATGTTTGCTCAAGTGCTCAAACTGGAAGCTTTAAAAAAAAAAGCACAAAGAGCGTTCAGATGGCCCTAATCGCAATCATTGCGAAAGATGGGCTGTCCAGATAGGCGAAATCGCGCATTCAAAGCGGAAGTGCCAGGAAAACACTTGATTTCCCAGGGGTCAGGAAAACCCGGCATCATTGCGGGAGTGAGCCTGCTTCGGGGCGGGAGGCGGATTGGCTCGTATGAACGTGAAACTGACATGCTCAAGGGAACAGCAGCGAACCCCGATCAGAACGTCAGTGTGACCGGGCCCTAAGATGCAGGCAAGATGGAACTTAGAACTAATTAGTCAGGATGCTGTTATTTTCATTCCATGTCCCCTTCCCTTTATGTTGCCTAGTAAACTTTTCTTAACGCTAAATACACGTGTGCTGCATCGCTGTACTCCGCTCAGTTTCCCGCAGAAGGCTTCTCTTGTTGAACTGCAGTTACGCTTTGATAACCCTCCTCTCCATCCTAATCCTTCCTCCTCCTTTCCCCTCTTCTTTTGCAGGAGTGAGTCCCACACAGTCCAGCTTCCCTCTGCATGCCCTCATTTATGATCACTACTTGAAAGGTGGCTGGTACCCTCAAGGGGGAGCCAGTGAAATCGCCTTCCACTCCATCCCCATCATTGAACGGGCTGGAGGGGCTGTCCTTACCAAGGCACCTGTCCAGAGCATTTTGGTGAATTCCCAAGGGGAAGCCTGTGGTGAGTTAGACCGGATTGGTGTGTGTGTGTCTGAGAGGTTGGTGTCAGAGTGGCCAAGACCGAATTCCCTGATCGAAGTTTGATTTTATTTGCTACGAACTAGGTAGCCTCGGTTACCCTGTCTGTCTTAGTCGTAGCCTCCTATTTGCAATATAAGGATGGTAATACTTTTCTACTCTATAGGGTTGTTGCAAGGATTAAAAGATGATGTGTACAAAGCACTTTGACGGGTATAAGCGCTATGCAGGTTGCAAATGGGTAATGCTAGAAGGAAATTCAGCTCATGTATTTAGACTATCTGGCACTCCTTGTATTACCTGTGCCAATGAATTGTGACGGTTGTATGGAAGCCCCGTATTGGGGAAAAGTCAGGAGCCCCTCCGAACTAGAGGAACTGGTGAATGGGGGCAAGAGAGCTCTGGTCTAGGGGACAACGCAGTGGTCTTTGTCTCTCGTGCCATGAAACCTGAGGGGTTTCAAAATCAGACTATGAACAGCCATGGGGAGTGGTTCGGGAGAACACAATGCTGCTTATTTCCTGGAGCTAAGCAGATATGGCCCTTTTCCTTGGATGGGAGGCCACCAAAAGCCCCATGTGAGAATGGGGTGCAAGCCAAAGGATGGGGGAGAACGTAGAAGCCCCTGTGTGTTCATACAAACCTTTGGGTTTGCCAGAAGGGGCTCTGTGCTTGATCTGTTAACTGTGATTCTGGTGCTCACACCTACATGGAACTAACATTTTTGTCCCCAAGACTGGTCTACAGTCATCAATTCATCTTGTACACGTGGCAACATGCCTGTGCAGTCCATTTTTACCCTGACCTTCCTCCACAGAACTCCAGATGTTGCGCGTGGCTTTCCCATCCTCATTTTACCCTCTCAGCCCTGTAAGGTAGGCTAGGTGGTGAATGGACTGAGGAGGTCACCCAGGAAGCTTTATGACTGAGTGAGGAGTTGAACCAGGGTCCTGCCAGATGCTGCTCTTGACATTCCAAGCACTGCTCTGGCTCTCAGTAGGCCGTTCTGTTGGGGGAAACTTGTAACTGTAGCCCAGGTGAGCCCAGCCTTGGAAGCTAAGCAGGGTTGGCCCTGGCTGGTATTTGGACGGGAGACCTCCCAGGAATACCAGGGTTGTGAGGCAGAGGCAGGCAATGGCAAACCACCTCTGAACGTTTCTTGCCTTGAAAACCCCACCAGGGGTCACCATATGTCAGCTGTGACTTGACAACAAGAAAAAAAATTGTCCTCAGAATCATAAATGTCCTAGGGTTCAGTTGTCATGTTGAAAACAGGATTGCCGGGCTAAATCCTGGCTGAAGGTAAGCCTGGTATGTGCTCCTTAACAGAAATGCAGTGGAACCAGCCCTGACCTGGATACCCTAGACAAGCCCAATCTCGTCAGATCTCGGAAGCTAAGCAAGGCCAACCCTGGCAAGTATTTGGATGAGAGACCTTCAAAGAATACCAGGGCCGGGAGGAAGAGGCAGACTATTAAGCCACTTCTCTGAATGTTCTCTGTACTCCAGTAGGAGTCACCAGAAGTCACCATGACTTCCAGACACACACAATGGTAAAATACCAAAAACCTGTCTTACATCTGAGAGGGCATCGCTTAAGGTTATGTGCATGACTGAAACTGGAGCATGTTCCTTTTGGCTTCCTGGCATTTGAAGGGCCTGAAAAGAGAACTTGGTGAAACTTTAGAGCAGTATTCCCCACACTTCCTTGCCTGGTTGTGTTCTGTGAAGTGGACCTCTCCTAGAGATGCATTGATGCAAGAAGCATGAGTTTGTGCAACGCTGTCCTTTTGCCTTATGTAGGATATGAACAGGCTGGTGCAGGAGGCCCAAGAAGAGAAGGGCTTTGCCTCTCTGTTACCTCAACAAAAGAAGTCATTCTGCTGGTGCTTTCCCTACCACATTAAATTTCCTGGAAGGTGTTTAAGCGGGTTATCTCCCTGAGCCTTTCCATTAATTACATTAAGCTTCCCCTGTCTGTCGAAGGATTTTCTGTCATGCCGATCAGCCTGCCGTATCCACTAACACTCTGCCAGCCTGATCGCTAGCATGAGACTCACTCTGATAATACGCATGAACTGTTTTGTGAGTGAAGTGGGGTGGCGTAGAGAGCTAAGAATGGGCCAGAGTGTCTCCACTTTGAATCTTCTCGCAGCCATGCTGTGCAGCCTGTCCCTGCTTCAGTCCATCACCACCTCCCTCTCTCCCTCCCCCATCTGTGGTCTGGCAATAACAGCTGCCTACATGATTGCTACATGAACATGTGAAGCTAACTTATACCAAATCAGACCATGGGCCCATCAAAGGCAGTATTGTCTACTCAGACTGGCAGCAGCTGTCTGGGGTCTTAGGCGGAGGTTTCCCCATCACCTGCCACCTGATCCTTTTAGCTGGAGATGCCAGGAATTAAACCTGGGATCTTCTGCCATGCCAAGCAGGTGCTCTACCACTGAGTCACAGCCCTTCCTAAAGGACTTTATTAATCCGTGCAACACTTTGTGCCATGAAGGAAATACTCATCCATTGGCTTCAATACTAAATTGGTCATTTGTTGAATAATGTGGAAGAAATTCTTCAGGGGCTTTGCTCATTTGGGTCTTGTTCTGCCTCTTCCAGGTGTAAGTGTTAAGAAAGGGCAGGATGTCACTAATATCTTTGCTCCTGTCGTGATTTCGGATGCTGGGATCTTCAACACCTACAAGCAGCTCTTGCCAGAGAAGTTGCAAGCTTTGCCAGGTGAGAGGCCACAGGACAGCCGGTGTTTCTGCACAGCAGAGATATGGAAGGCAGGCTGTGTGGACACAGGGATCTTTCAGACATACACTGAAGGTTTTCAAACCTCAAACTCTGGAGTACAAATATGATGCACCTAATAAATGGCCAGAAACGCCCATCATCCCTGTTTAAATGATACTGATCTTAAAGACTGTAAGAACCCAATAATCTGCATGCCCCTTAAATATATCTTGTCACAATTCAACTGCTTAGCATTTGCACTATACCTGGCAAGAGTATATCATCCTACCAGAAACAGTTAATTTTAAACACCTTTCTGTTGGTCCATCTAGCCATGTTTTTATTGATCTAGCAAAAACTCTTTACAGCAGTCATCTTCTGAATGGTCTTTGCAAACCTTTTCCTCATTTGAAATATGGGTGTGCAGAGTTTCCAGTAATTCTCTCCATCACGCCGCAGACAAAAACAGTGCTGCTGACTCCTAATTCCAGTTAAGTCCTGGGTTCACGTTAGCTGCCTCAACCACAGGATTTCTGTGCCATCTCTTATTTGTCTGATAATCTAGTGTGACCCTTATGACCCCTAAGCCCCTTCGTTGTGTCACTGAATTCTTCTAGACAGGCGCATGTGGCCTTATGGTCTTTGGCCTGCATTCTTCGGAGCATTAATTTGATTGTACTGAAGCACTGTCTTGCAGTTTAATTTAAGTTTGGATCACTCTAAAGGGCAGATTGCTCTACAAAATAGGTTCCATCTTGCCAAGCTAACATATGACAAAAAATTTGACACTGATCCTCAATTAAAAGCTGAATGGAGCCCCACATGATACCACAACAAACCTGAGCTCTAAAACTTTTCCTGGTGATAGGTCCTTATAATTAACATGCTTTGCCAACTTCCCAGACTTCTCTGCTGCAGATTATGAGGTCTCATACCTACAATAGTTGGCATTTGGGTACCTTTGTAAAAATGAATGTTGGAGGCTGAAACTTTCCAAAGCTGCAAGGAAATGTAGATCTGAAGCCAGAAGGAATAATATTTTGCTGCATGCAGTTGTTTGACTAAAGCTTGCAAAAGTACATGAAGCCAAATAGTGACTTGAGAGTTGTTCAAGCATAAATGTATCTGTGCAGAACACAGCAAAGCAGAGTAGAACAGCGACTAAATAGGCATGTCCTTGGATAGAGCAGCTACTTGGGGGGTGGGGGGGTTGGCCTGAGTGTGGAACTGAAAACATGCTTGTGGGAATGACAGCTGACACCTCATGGTGGTGTCTGTTGACTTGCAAGGTCAAACGTTATCGCTTCCATGCTGCAGTGTATCCCAAGGGCTAATTTGCAGTGCTTCTTGTGAAAATGGCTGTGTCTATTCTATATTTTGTACTCAGCTTTTTAGCCAAAACTATCAACCACTTTGGGAAACAACAGTTAAAATAAACCATACAAAGGCAGTGTAGTAGAGCAACATAGTTCAGTGTGTATTGTGTACTCTTCTGGCAACTGGTAACAGTTTCCGAGTTCCAGAGTCTTTCTTCTAGAGGGGACGGGGCAGGGAGTAGTGAAGATGCAAACCTAGGAGTCACCCAACTACAGACTACTACTGTCTGAATTGTCTGTGTTATTGGACAACTATCTAACTGAGAATATCCCTCTCTCTTCAAATCCACAATAACTAATATGTATCTTTGAGTTCAAAGGCATGTGAGTTTCTTCAGTGAGCTAGTGTGATATAGAGGCTAGAAAGCTGGAACTGGAATTGGGAGTTGCAAGTTTGCGTCTGGAACTTTCTGGGTACTCTTGGGCGAGTTACTGGCCCAATCCACACATCTATCTGGCCATTGCTAGAGTCTGTGCGGTGGAGGAAATAGCATGACCCCCTCACTCTTTGTGATGGGTGTGTAGGGGACTCATGGTCCCTACTCCACCCAAACCTGGAACACAAGCCAGCTGCTTTGTAAGCCCATGAGATGACTTTGCTATTATGAGGACCTGGGTTGCCTTGAAAGGAAGGTGAGATATAACTGAGACCAATAATCCAAGGATAGAGTTGGAAGCCAACATTTGAATGTTAGCCATAGGTCTGTAGAGGGTTCTTTTCATTTCTACTGATGTGAGAGACTTGAGCTGCAATCCTGTGTACCGTTTTCCTGGGAGCAACCGTCACTTCACTGACCATAATGAGCTTACAGATGCATAAACATTGGAAGGCCATTTCAGAGGGGTACCCGTATTGGTCTGGAGTGGAAGAGCAAGATGCCAGTTCAGTAACACCTTAAAAACTAACATGACTTCCAAAGCTAGGGGTGTGCAGCAAAAAAAAAAAATCAATATTTTTCGGCCCCAGATGTATTGAAATTGAAAAATATTGCTGTTTCTGGTTTCCTGGATTCCAAATACTGGTATGGTATCAGGACCTGTTTTTTTTTCCTGAGTTCTCTGTGTTTTTGGCTCCATTATTCCCTATGGGGAATCTTTCTGGGATGTGTATGTGCTGGGGATCTGTTTTTAAAGGCACTGACACTAAAATTACGGGGAATTCCTGGTGCCTGTCCTTTAAATAACCTCTAAATTTCAAGTCAAATTGGACCAAACCCAACCAATGTAAAACTTGAGAATCTGTATCTATGTAAAACCTAAGAATCTGAAACTATGTAAAACACAAGAATCTTGGCCTATCTAAGATCCAAGAATTGCATTGTAAAAACCACAAGAATCCATTAAAAATAGTCAAGCCAACAAAAACTGACTCCCGCAAAGAACCAACTTTTAAAAAATATCAAAAATACTTGAAACTAAAGCAGCCTGGTAAACTGATAACAAGCCCAAGAAACAAAAAAACATTAGGGGGGCAGTCCTAGGAGCCCTCAAAAGCCAGCTCCCAATATTCCCCCATTAATCCTGAATATTTCTGGGATTTTTGGGGACCAATTTTTTTGGTATCCTGAAAAATCCCAGGCATATTTGGGAGACTTGATTATACAAAAAACACTAATGAGTTATCTTTAATATATATATCCAACTCAGTTATATTTGAGCGCACATCCCTAGTCAAGGCTCCCTTTGTCGGATATGAATCCTACCAATCCTATGTAGAGTTAAATCAGTGAACTTAGAATGGAAAAACTCTTCCTAAGATGTGTTTTCAGTTTATCAGTCCATGGACTGCTGCAGTGCCCCACTCCTCCTAAAACTTACTGGGGTTTGCTCCACTAGTACATACTTGAAGTATCAAGTTACACACAAGCATTTCATGAGATTTTATTTAGCATTAATTTCTTCGAAAGAGAGGCAGTGGGGTATTGCCAAGACTCTTGGGAGTGGTAAATAAGACTCTCTTTGCAAAACAAAGAGATTGGAAGAGAAGTGATTGTCTGGCATGATCTCTGTTGCATCTGTACTTGTGGTGGAGGGGAGGGGGCGGGGAGAACAGCAAGCAGTGTGTCGATGGGGCATGGGCACACTGTTCCATCCTGTTCCCATGCTATTTACTGCTGCTGTCATGGTGGGGGCATGCCTTTGTAGCTGTGTGAAGGAAAGCTTTCAGCCAGAGCTTATCCAGGCAGGCTGCTTCCTGTTCTCTCTGGCCTCATTAGTCTTCATAGGCCTTGAGGCAAAGAGTCTTGAGAATATGCATGCAAAAAAACACATGTGCATGAAGCTGTGCAAGGCCTGTCTCGGTTCAGTCTGCAGAACCTTGTTTATGACGAGCAATGAGAGGCCTTGGTTACTTTTCCAGATGAAGTTACCCTTGGCACAGATACTGGAGGTTGGGGTTTGCATGAGAGCATGGATCCATACTGAGCTCCAGGTTAACTTTTAAGGGTTTGGAGACTCGCTGAAGTCATTGTGGTCAACTGGAGAGGATGGGGAAACCTGAACTCCTGATGGGAGAGCCGTATTTACCCTCAGATAAATTCCCTTTCAAAAGGCTATTCCAGGAACTATCCCTTTCCCATGAAATAAATGGCTCTGATTGAAATGGGGTTGGAATTGAAGCATGAGACCCCTCATTCCTGTGGAGCAGGGGGAGAATATTCTGAATGACAAGATGGTGGTTTCAGACATTAAGCTGAAACCGGAGCATGGGTGGGAAAAGTGAATTATCTGAAAGGGGAACTTGCACATTTCTGCTTTGTGAGAGATGCTCAAGTTTCCCTTTATGCCAAGAGTCCACAACGTGATGCCTATGGGCACCATGATGCCCACCAATATCTTTCCTGACACCCACTGAATGTTTTTAGAAAGTGGGCAGGGCCAAGAGGGGCTTTTGCCCAGCAAGATTTCTGATTCGCCATTGGAGATTTGATTGGCTGTGCAGATTTTTAAAAACATTGCTTTGGCAGCAGCTGTTACCGCAGTGCAAGGGTCTTCACTGTGTGACTGATTTTGCAGCAGCTGGTTTGTGGCTGTGCCTACCACAGTGTGTCAGTATTCCAAAGGTGCCCACAGGCTCAAAATGTTTGGGGACCCCTACTTTATGCATTAGCCCGAAACCTAACAGATTATCATCTTCACAGTGAGATCTGCTTTGGAGGCCTGACTGTAGGTGGTCCTTCCTTTCTACAGGAGGGTGTCTACCATAGCCTGGGTTGGCACCATCTTTGGCATTCCCTTTCCAGAGAAATTCAGATTGCATTGACCTCATCTCTCTTTTGTCTCATTTAGGAGACAAAAAGGAAGTTTCCTGTTCGCCCAAGCATTTTGACTGGCAATTTGCTATACTACTCCTTACTTTTAAGCTGCTTTGTGCCCCCCCCCCTCTGTGTTTATCAGTTACAATGTTTTCCATCTGCTTGATTCAAGAAATATATTTTGCTCCAATTTGCTGCCTCACTTGCCGTGCAAGATGGCATTGTTTTGGGTCTGCATTTTACTTGCAGGGCATCTCTGCAGCCCATAGACTCTTGTGGTTTGGGGTTTTCTTCAAAGTGTCGTCTCCCCTCCTGCAGGCGTTCAGAGCCAGCTGTCCATGGTGCGACACGGCATCGGAGGGTTCACTGTCTTCATAGGACTCAGAGGCTCCAAGGAGGAATTGGGACTGGAAGCCAAAAACTATTACGTCTACCCACAGAACAATCTTGATGAAGCGTAAGGTGTAGTTTTGCTTTTGTAGCCAAGAATGCTTTCTCTTGCTGGCTGAGCTTTTGAGGAGGTCTGCAGTGGGATCCTGCTTTTTTAATAATGAAAACCAAAGAGAGATCACAGGATAAATGAGTAGAAAATAGTAAAAGGCAACCATGATATATTTACGAAGGAAATATCGCTCTCTTTTTTTTGGATTTTCAAAATAGATAAATATTAATACATTCACACAAGAATCAACATCAAAAAATGATCCCACAACGTTGACACGCACAGTCCAATAATCTAAAGTTCTCTGTTGCAGGAGCCTGCCTGGTCCTCTTCACCCCAAGTGTCATCCAATGCAAACAAAGTACAAACTTAGAACTATCCAAGTCTTCGAGAGAAAATGCACAGAGAGGAAGCTGAGTGAGAGACGATTTCACTGAGTGTGAGCATTATGCAGGGAGGCCACAGATGGAGCTGAATGCTGAGCAGGAAAGGTTTCATCGAGTCTACACATATTCCGCTCTGCGGAAGCCTATCGAAACAGGCATTTGAGCAAGCCTGTCTCCAGATCCGTGACCGTTTGTGCTATTTGTCTACAATTCAATACAAATACAAGAAAGACACAGAGAAAAATTATTGTTTGTGGGACTTTATTTGCATTGGGTGATGCTTGAGGTGAAGAGGACGAGGCAGACTCCTGCAGGAGAGAAGAATTTGAGATTATTGGACCGCACTTGTTAACACTGTGGAATCATTTTTTTAAATTTTATTCTTGTGTGAATGTATAGAAATGTATTAATATAGAGCTTTTTAAATAAAGCGAATCTCCATGTAAGTCACTGCTTCAGGAAATTTGAAATGACATCTTGATATAAAGGAGGGGGCAACAAAATCTCTCAGGCCACTGTTGGAGAAATGGTGACTGGTGAAATTTGGGCCTGCTGGTCCATTTTTCAATGATGCCAGCTCTACAGGGCTTGGAGCCCAGCCTGGCTGCTTCAGCTTCTCTGCCAGGCTTGGGAAGGAATTGTGCCAGATCGTCAGGCAGCTGCAGTTTGTGACTGAGAAGTCCAATGACTGCCAGTGGCCAGGTTCAAAGAACAGGAGAGTAGAGAACTTGGTAGAGAGGGAACAAAGCATAACAGGGCCGTTCTTGAGGGACGGGAGGGCAGGGCTTGGCTACTCTTCTTGTTAACCTAAATGCTTCAGGTCTGTTCGATGCATGTAGGAAAACAGTGGCACAATTGTGAGGTGTTGGACTGTACCAGTTTGGGCTGGGGGAGGAAGGGACCAGAAATCGATTTTTTTTTTAATGCACCTCTAAAATTTCCCTGCAAGAACTATCACTACAAAGTGTGGGCTGTGTTACTACTTTTCTACCGTATGTGCTAGTTGTTTACTTGCACAGGAGTCTTGGGTTTGGTGGAGCATTCAGAAATAGTATCTGCAGCCAAAGTGGTACAGTCCAGTTTTACATCTCGTTCTGTTTAAGTGGGCATATAGATAGGTTTGCTCAGATTCAAATGCAAGGACTAAACTCACCGTTGCCTTGTATTACTGTATCTAAAGGGCTGGTGCATGTGGTTAGTTTTTGCTGCTAGCTGTGAACAGTGTCTTTAGGAGTACAAACCTGAGCCACATTTTTCTCTTACAAAGTAGTGCACTGCTGCAATCTTGACACCAGACAGTAGGGGTCACTAATGTTCACTTTGTTCCTTGCAGCTCCATGTTCGTATCAATAAAAAACAGCCTTAAAGCTCCACTAACTTTGTGGGAAGAGCTTTGTAGTGGTACTGAACACAACACCTCTTTCTTACAACCTTGTTGATATAAGTGTGTTTGTTCCATGGAATGCCTTGTTCTGCCTTCACCCAAGACTTCAGAAGTTATTTGGAAAACTGTGTGTGCTGCACAACTGCATGCAATTGAATGCCTGAATATCTTTCTCCTGCTCCTGGCACAGTTTGTTGTTGAACTCCTGAGGCAGTTTATGCTTGGAAAAGACTGGTCACACTGGTGTAGTGATGGCACTGAATACACAAAAGCACTCCCACGGAACATCTATTTTGTCTTAGAAACCATTCAAGGCAGCAAATGCAAAGCTAAAATAGCCACAAATGCCTTAATGTGTATTGATGTAATTTCTGCTGTATGAGCCATTTTCTTCTTCTCCCAAGATCTTCAGACAGACTAAAACCTTGATTTTTCTTCTAAACACTTTAGAGCGGAGTTCCCCAATATGGCACACACAGTACTTCCCTGGGTACCTACCAAGCTTTCCAGAAAATGGACTGGGCCATTGTGAAGCAGGGCTTGTTAGTAGCTGCTCTTTATTTTATTTATCTATATATCTAATTTTCAACAGTCCCCGCTGCCTGTGGATACTTATTTCTGCAAACAGAGGGCACATTCTCCCCCAACAGGTTTTTCTACAGACTCAGGGGACTCTGTGGTTCTGCAGAAAAATCCCAAAAGTAGGAACAAAAACACTTCAAAAATGGGGAGGGTTGAATTCCCCTTTCCATACCTTTTGAAATGGCTACTGCAGGGATCTACTCCAGGCCCCGCAGCATCAACAACGACAGATAGACTGGCTGATAGCCAGAGACAGAGATAATGAGTGGGGGAAGAGGGGAGGAAGCAAAAGCAGAACTGCAGCTGGGATTAGGGAGGATTCATCCGGGAGTATGAATGGCTAAATAGCAGGGGGACATTTTAAAAGGACATCTGGGTGAGCTTCTCACCCCTATGTCTTTTGCTGGGAGTGCCACTGTCCTCATAAAACTTTCCAGCTGCTTCTCCTCCACCACCAGCTCAAGAAAGACTGATTGGCTGATAGCCAAAGAGACACAGAGAGATAATGGGTGGGGGAAGAGGGGATAAAGCAATAACAGAGCTGGGATTGAGGAGGATTCCTCGCTGCCACTTGCCCATTTCCAATACTGTTTTTCCTGCAGTATGAATGGCTAAATAGCAGGGGGAAGTTTTAAAAGGACCTCTGAGTCTGCAACTGCAAAGCCTTGCAAGCAGGAGAGTAGGATCATTCTCACTCTAATCTCTGTAGCTGTGGGCACCGCTGTCCTTTAAAACCATTCTCTCCAGCTTCTAACTGCTTCTCCCTCCCCCCAGGTTGGGCACTGTTTCTTCCTGCCGCTTCTCTCTCCTGACTGACTAGAAGCCAGAGGGAAGTTATAAGAGGGCAGCCGAGGCGTCATTAATGGATGGGTGGGCACAGTGACTGAGAGGTAGGGGCAGCGCTGTATTAACCCATGGCTGGGTCCCACCTCTGGCACTTCAGTCTTTCACCCTGCAACAGCTGACAGCCTGACCCTGGTACAGTAGGTACCAGGAGTTATCAGTAGAAAGAACCCTTGCTTATTTAAAGTTACAGACCAGCAACTTTACAGGCTGTTTATGAAGAGAAAACAATAATACCTCAGCAAAAAAAAATTAAAAAATTGATGGGCCCCTAGTCTCTGCGGGGCCCCCAGGCTTCAGCCTAGTCAGCCTTATGGATAACAGAGCCCTGGGTAGGGGGCAGGTGGAGAGGAGGCGGGATTTCCTCCAAACAGTGTCTGTTTGTACACACCACCTTTTAAAATGTTCCTTAGCAACCCTGACAGACAAATAAATTGCCAAAGACAGCTGGTGCTGTGGACTATGGACTCATCTCAGGCTGAAGAAGGCTGGAGCCCTGCAACTGCACAATTCTCCACAGCAAGCGAGAGACTGAACAAGCAAAGGTGCCTCAAGCTGATCCATCGATAAACCAGTGGCCAATTAAACAGCTGCTTTTGGCAAGGGCACTCAGAAGGAGAGTGGTACGGGACACCCGTAGCGCCTCAATACCTGTAGCACCTCGAGACCTCACCTCACAGAAACAGCTTGTAATTCCCAGGCAAACTCCTCTTTGAAGCCAACTTCAGTCGGCTGGCTGAGTATGCACAAGGGAACTGAGCAAGGCCAGGTGGCTCTCTTTCCAGTGTTCAATAAAGAAAAAGGGGGAAACAAAGGGAAAAAGGGAATAACAAGCTTAGTTTATACGGTTATCATTTGTTTGGCTTTAATTTGTTTGGGTTTAATTCCAAGGGAATCTCAGCATTCCACAAGTAAGGATACATCTGCCCATCAATCCCCAATTTTGACATATTTATTTCCTTCACTGTTTCCCCCCAGAATTAAACCCCTCCAAAATGGTAACCGTATAAACTAAGCTTGTTATTCCTGTTTGGTCCTTGAATCTGCTAAACATCTTCTTTATGTTGTATGCTAATTTACTGCTCTCACCCTCTACCTATATGCATGGACTGGTAATTTCCATTTCATTGTATCTGGGGAAGTGTGCGTGCACACAAAAACTTATACCTTACATAAAACTTTGTTGGTCTTCAGGGTGCCCCACTGGGCTCAGACTTTGTTCTGGAAACTTTGTTGGTCTTTAAGGCACTCCTGGACTTGAACCTTCCTCTTCTGCTGCAGACCGACAAGGCTACCCACCTGCAGCTTACCTAAGATCACCAGTCCTGGGCTTGCAGCCCAAAACAGCACCCCCATCTCAGTGTGTGTGCCAGAAGCTCATCTTTCCACTTTAATTACTCTCTAACTATTGCTAATATCCAGCCCAAGTTTAAAAATAGTATAAAAAGAAATGCTTCTCTCTCTCTCTTTTTTTTTTTTTGCCCAAACTCATGGGGAAGTCTTTTCATTTTCTCGACAGGTTCATATCATACATGAATTCATCAAGAGAAACTGCTGCAAAATGTATTCCTTTTGCATATGTTGGCTCTCCATCGGCTAAGGACCCCCTGTGGGAGAAGAAGTATCCAGGTATGGCTGTGGGGCAGTTGGAATCACAGGCAGGGCTTGGGAAGTGTGGCAAAGGGCCAGCACAGGGACTGTGAGCCAACAGAACATGGGGAACCAGCACCCAGTGCAACCTGGAGGATTCACCACCCTCTTCCCAGTCTTCGGTAAAAACACCCTCTTGCAGCAGCCGCATGCAAGCAATGCTCCCTCTAAGCTGTGGTGTCTTGTGAGCAAAAATTCTACTTTGTGAGCTACTGGCATTAAGCCACTGAGTGAGTGATTGGGCTACTGCATAAATTAGTTTGCTCTGGAGCCATCCTCCTTGAGCTAAGACAAAAACGTGTGAGCCGGAGGCTAAAAAGCTGTGAGTTAGCTCACACTAACTCAACTGAGAGGGAACACTGCATGCAAGGGAACCCCCTCCCCGTCCTGTCTTTCCAGGCAAGTCCACACTGATCATCCTGACGGCCGCAAGATATGAATGGTTTGAGGAATGGAAGGAAGAGCGAGTCTCCAAGAGGGGAGAGGAGTATGACGATCTCAAAAATAGCTTTGTGGAGGCTCTGATGGAAACCGTTTTTGGAATTTACCCTCGAATTAAAGATAAGGTAAGGGAGCATGTTGAATTTTATAGTTAACCACACAGTTTCTACAGCTGAATTCAGTCTGTCCACTCAGCTGGCCCAGCAGGTTGAAATGGACCCAGCTGAGCTTGTCCCCCCACTCCTCATTTCACTACTGGCGGAATTAAGGGATGAAACGTATTCAGATATGGATTGTCATGAACACTTTATGACTCCACTGTTCAGCTAAACATATGGAATAGTTAAGTAAAACACGTAGTGGTCAACTATTTGGAGGGGGCAACACAAAGAAAGAACTTTTTTTTTAATTGGAACCGCAGGCCTTCTCAAAAACGATCATACAAAATGTCAGAACAGTGTTAAAAGAATTGGTAGCCCTGATTACCAGTGTAGTGTACATCACTGGTAATCAGGGCTACCAGTTCAGTTCATTTAACACAGTTCTGCCAGTTTGTATGATCAGTTTTGAGAAGGCCTGGGGTGCATCAGCAAGGGAAGGAAGAAACCTGTGTATAGATGTGTTCCCAAGTGTAAATAACCTTTTCCAGCTCAATTTCCAGGATTTTCTTGCTGGGAATGATTTATACAGTCACCTAGATTCTTATAAACTTTTAAGCAATAACTCTTGAGTGCTGTCCCATCCTTTTAATTTCTGCCAAGACACTCTATTCATAGCTTGCCAGTTTATAAAATTAGCTAGAATTCAGGATTGGGTCCTTCAGCCATTCCTGGGCCTCCTGCAGTTGTCTTCTAACAAGCAAGACTTGCTCTGTCGCTTAGATTATTTTTTTCAAATGATTTTACTGTTTGTAGGTGTGTTTATGAATCAATACAAGTTTATGAATATAATACGAGTTTTTAGTGTATCTCTGAAGCCTTGTGGTAGCCCACAGCTTACACGGACCAGGTGGCGTGCAGTCTGCTCTGAGCCTGAGGACTGTCTTGTGAGAATTATTGTAGGCTGCCATGTTTTGTGCTACAGCAGAGTTTTAAATGGTGCTTCAATTTTTAAATTTTTATGTTTTGCTTTTGTTTTGTGAGCTGTCTTGGAGCAGGTACTCTGGAGAGGGGGCATATAAATATTCTGAAGAGGTAAAACTGGATGAAGAATAATAATCCACTGATAGTTGGGAGAGGCGTTTGAGTAGGAGTTTGAACCCAGTAGCGGCTTAGAGACCAACAAGATTTTAGGGGTACAAGTTTTCAAGAGTCAAAATGGAGTTGAAAGCTTATACCCCTAAAATCTTGCTGTTCTCCTGCAGACCAACACGGCCACACTCTGACACTGTTCTGAGCAGGAGTTAGGAGCCTGTTAATGGACTTCAGCTGAAATATACCCTGTAGGTAGGTTTCTAACTTCCTTTCTCGGTGTATATATTTACATTCCACTCAGCTGCTGTTTACAAAGCGGCATACAGCTCAGCCTTAAAGCTAATCCACCAAGACAAACAAAACCAGCCAGCAGCAAGACTAAAATCCAGCCCTTCAAGCCCCTGACCTCCAATTTTGGCTCTCTGAACTAGTGAACACACTTCACCTTCTTCCAAAAAAGAAAGTAGAACAGATTAAGCATCCTGAGGCCATCGCTAAGAAGGCTCTGCTCCTTGCCGATGCCAGAGTGGCTTCCATGAAGATGGTGGCCTTAGCAGGGCTTTCGTTTTCTGATACCCATGAAGAACATATTCTGTGATAATCCTCTCTCACTCACCACTTTCCCTCTCAACAGGTTGAGCACATATCTGCAGGGACTCCTCTATCCAACCAACATTACATAGCTGCTCCACAAGGAGAAATGTACGGAGCAGATCACGGCTTCTCTCGCATGCAAGTTGACGTCATGGCCTCAATCAGACCTCGGACCCCTGTCCCAAACCTCTACCTGACAGGTGTGTTGCTTTTCCATCCATTCTAATTTCCAGCCTGCTCCATCTCATGGGCACAGAATAGATAACTACATGGTGCTTGTCCAGAGTGTGTCTAGGATTGGGGCCTCAAAGAGAAACAAGGCAGAAAATCTAACTTCTTGGACAAGAACAGGGTTTAAAAAAAAACAACCATGAAAACAGCTTTTGTAGTTTGTGTTCTGTATTGGGCTGTCCATGATCAAGTTTCCTTTAATGCTGTCCTCAGACATGAGTTTTATCTAGAGAGTGCTGTTTTCTCAGTCAAGTCAACTGACTGACATTGGTCCATGTTGCATAAAGAGGTTTTGGAGGCCAAGTGTCTTGCTTCCTAGATGTAGGAGAGCATTCCAAATACTAGGAACTGGAACTAGGGCTCTTTTTGTAGCAGGAATTCCTTTGCATATTAGGTGACACACCCCTAATGTAGCCAATCCTTCAAAAGCTTACAGAGCTTTTCTTACAGGGGCTACTGTAAGCTCTTGGAGGATTGGCTACATTAGGGGTGTGTCACCTAATATGCAAAGGAGTTCCTGCTACAAAAAGAGACGTGATCTGGAACTAATGTATATTCTTCCCCTTTCTAAAATCCCTGCCCCTGTCTAATTTGTTTCCTGTCTTGTCTCAAATTTTAGATTATAAGGTCTTCTGGGTAGGGCCCCATCACATTGCATTGAGAAATGTGCTTTCAGTATGCAGGGTGCTTCACCAGGTATGAAGAGTGTATTGTATGCCAGCTAGCTATTAGAATCGTAGAGTTGGAAGGGACCTCCAGGGTCATCTAGCCCAACCCCCTGCACAACATAGGAAATTCACAGCTACCTCCTCCCCACGCCCCCAGTGACCGCTGTTCCATGCCCAGAGGATGGCAAAAAAATCTCCAGGATCCTTGGCCAAAGTGGCCTGGAGAAAATTCCTTCCTGACCCCAAAGTGGCGACTGGTAGTTCCCTAGGCATATAAGAAAGGGCCACGGGAACTAAGCACTGATGCAGCCCTTCCTGCCCTCCCTCTCACAACCTGTCTAAGATCACAGAATCAGCAATGCTGTCAGATGGTCATCTAGCCATTCATCCTATTACATGTAAGGTGTGTAAAGAGGCAGTGGTGGTTCCTCCCTCTTACGCTTTGCAGAATGTAAAACCCTACAGGTAGCTTTGCGCAGAAGGAAGGAAAACAGGTACAATGCAGATTAGCTCTCTAGGGTTTTTAAAAAGATCTTATTTGATCTTGTTCTCTACAGGAGTCAATAGTATCAATTATGTGGAAGAACAAGGTCAAGATTTTAGTAACTTAATTCCTGCTGCTCCAAGGAACATGAATGAAATTGTTCCATACAGGATGTCAGACTAACAAAAAACCATCTCTAACTTGATAGCTGTAACCAAAAGTTCTTTGGATTTCTATGTGTATGGATTGTGTTGTTTGCTTTTTTAAATCTCAACCACGGAAACAATTAATGTAGTGCTCTTTGATCATACATTTTTATTCCCATAGTTGGCCTCGATGTGTGGATCGGAAAATCTGCACAATGGGGCTACTCCGAGTCTAGAGGAGATGTTTCTGAAAAAGTTAAAAATCCTCCAAATCAGAGAAGAGATACCTGCGCAGACATGGCAATTGTGTGTGGAGAGGAGGGAGCAGAGGCAAAGACGGGGGTGGGGGGAGGGGTTATGGGGGAGTAGAATTTCTGCTGTCTTGAGAATCCCCGTGAGGCCACCTCTTGTAAAATTAAAATTCTGTAGCTCTGAAGGTTATTTAAATTGCTAACATGCAGTTTTGGCGTTCAGGATCCAGATTTCCTGTAGTTAGCCTTGCAAACAGCATAGGAGCCAAATCAGATGTGATGGGGGCTCATGGAGGCTTTTTTAATCCTCGCCCTCCCATTAGAGAAAACTCCATCTACTAGTATGTAGCACCAATAACAGCTCTGAGGGACCACTTGAAGATGGGAAGCCAGTTTTGAAGGGAAGATTAACCCTCCCCCCACGTTGATTGGAAGTACTTCCTGTGTTAAAACCATTTGCCATCCCAATGAAGGAAGACTTAACATAGAAAAATAAATCGATGAGATTGTGCCACAAGTTCAAGACAACTTAGGGTGTAAATTTTAAAGTATCTTAGCATCATCCTTAACATGATAGCTCTTGTTACATCTGTTGCTATACCATAACATGATTATATAATACTATCTGTGTTCTATAAGACTGTAAGCTCCTTGGAGCAGGGATCTATCTAAACCTTATGGGGGTAGGGTGGGGACTATATTTTCTTTCCATTTACAGGTGCTTAGACTTCGTTTCACTATTAAAGATCTGTAAGGATAGAACTCTGTTTAGGATCACACAGATCGTTAAATTAAAAAAGAAAAACCTTTCGATCAAAGAAAAGTGCTTTCATCTAACTGGGTGACAGCTATTTAAAAATGTGAATACTTAATCAAACCACAGCTGGCAAATGCCATCCTGGAAGAGGCATTCCTCCTTCACACAGAATAGAATGCCTCTTCTGTGATTTTGTCAGCTGAAACACAAGTTTGCATCATTGGAGGTCAAAAGCACGTTTTGTTCTCAAAAGTTAGTTTTATTGAAATGCATATTTGAGATTACTTAAACCTGGAAATAGGCGACCACAATAAGAATTCTGGGTGTTGTTTTTTTTAAGAAGACGTAGAACTCTCATCAGGAACAAGGGAGAGCGAGCACTGCCGTGAAGAGCAAAGACTAAAGCACATCTCCCTTTGTCCCCCCAGGTCAGGATGTTTTCGTCGGAGGCTTTATGGGAGCCATGCATAGTGCCCTGCTCTGTGCTTCTGCTGTCCTGCACCGCAATGTCTACATCGACCTTATCCAGTTACGCCGCAAAATCAAAGTCAATAACTGTAAAAAGGAAAACTGAGCCTTGGCTTGCTGAAAGGTCCTCACTCCTCTGCAGACAATTTTGGAAGGCTTTTTTTTTAATTGATCTGTGTTTGATGCTGCTGAGTGGGTCTCCAAATGAGCCAAGCCTCGAGTTCTGCTGGTGTGAGCAGATCCAGTTAATAAGCATTGCCCTGGGCCATGTTGCAGTTATGATATGGCTACATCCAGCTGTTGTGCTGGTTCATTTCTCTTCAGAATGCTTTCAGTGCACACAAGGATCATTTAAGTGCCGAGGTTCATTTAAGTGCCTTGAGAGCCAGTTTGGTGTAGTGGTTAGGAGTGCAAACTCTAATCTGGGAGAACCGGGTTTGATTCCCCACTCCTCCACATGCAGCTGCTGGTGTGACCTTGGGTCAGTGACAAGTTCTTTCAGAGCTGTTCTCAAAAGAGCAGTTTCTCTCAGAGCTCTCTCAGTCCCACCTACCTCACAGGGTGTCTGTTGTGGGGAGGGGAAGGGAAAGGAGTTTGTAAGCCGCTCTGAGACTCCTTCGGGTAGTGAAGGGCGGGGTATAAGTCCAATCTCTTCTTCTTACTCACACCACACCACTTGTAGTGGTGTAGCACTGGCAGCCTGACTGGCCACTTGCTGGAGCAGTACTACAGCAGTTACCCTAGGCACTGCTAGTTACTGGTTTCTTTTTCCTTCTTATTTGTGGTGATTGTCTTGGCAACCTGTGGCCATGTTGCCCCAGAGCACAGGAAGGGTGGTATGAACCTGAATGAGTGCTCCTTTGCAAGGAAAGAGCTTCTCTAATGTGGGGTAGACCAGAACATCTCTGCTTCTCGCCATGAATGAGATGCTGCATTTTGAGTTGCGGCACCTACAGTTGTCCTGGGCAGAGGCTATAAAATGAGCTTTTTAGAAACGAGTGCCATGAAACAGTATAGAAACTGGAATTTTTAAATAGTGCGCTCTGGATAGGGGCAGAAAAAGTCATAAATCTAAAGATCGTAACACGTTGGAACAGGTGCCTTGGAAAACAGTGTTGGGGGCTAGTAGCTTGGAGGGGGGAGAGGAGAGAAAAAGGAAATGTCTGGTAATATTCTGTCTCCTGCAGTGGTCTCTATTAAAGGCTGTTTTGAAACCCAGTGTGTTGTCACTTGTAAGAACATCTTTCACCTATGGGAAAAGGAGGCTTGGGTGTCAGTTTTCCTCCTGCTTTCAGATACGTGGACATGTGTCTTATGCTGAATCAGACCACTGATCATCACTGTCAGTCAGTATTGCCTACTCATGACTGGCAGAAGACCTCCAGGGTCTCAGGTAGAGAACTTTCACATCACCCTACTACCTCATCCTTTAAACTGCAGGTGCCGGGGATTGAACCTGGGACCTTCTGCTTGCCCTACTGATGCTCTGCCTACTTACCCATGGCCCTTCCCCTTTCTCTTTGAAGAACAGACCACATTTCACTCACAGCCCCTATCACTGTCTGAAGAAGGCAGCCCAAACTTCTATGTAGCTTGCTTCTTATTCCGAGATCACAGCAAGCACTCTTAACTAAGGGATGAGCTGCTGCCTCATTAAATGCCAGGTAACCTGAGCAAGAGGTTGCATACCCTTTCTTTCTGGAAGGGACGCCAGCCGTGGAAGGCGAGCCTTGCCCCAACTGGATGATATAGACTCTAATTTTGTTCTGAGATTGTCATTAATCTCCCTCATCTACCTTGTGTTCCCCTTCCCCGGTGGGTCTTCTATTTTGCAAGCCTGTCTTTTACTGGTGGGATGTACCAGAAAGCAGTTGTCCTATCAAGTGGGTTAGCAGCTTTTCTTCCTGTGGGAGCAGGAAATATGCGAACCTCTTGTCTTTTTTTTCTTCTGGCAGGTGGGACAGTGCCACGGGATGGTGATTTTTCAGCCAACAAATGGGAGACAGGGAAAGGGTTTAGCAAAGTCGTTTCCCATCTTGTGCTACTCTCAAGTGCAGCCTCCAAGGCTGCTTTTCAGTTAAACAAAAACTGGGGTGGGGACTTTTAACTATGTCAAGTCCAGTTTAGCCTTGAGTCTACATATGAGCAGGATGCTACTATCCCAGGTTCCGGGAAAGTAAATATTTTATGGTGCTTACTAGCAAATGTCCCTTGACTCTAATAGATATAGCTCATAACTGGCAGTGTTTGCAGTAGATGACAGCCAATCAAACAGAATATGACAAGTTTCCGTAATGCCCCACCTTTCTAGCAGAGTCATAGTCAGCTGGGCAGAGACTATAGCAGCAGCTCCTGATTAACACCTGGCACTGGCAAACTACTCTGCGTAGTGATTGCTGAGGATTTTCACAGCATGGCAGACCAAAGAAAGAACAGGGCTCTTCTCATTGTAAATTATGACTTCTATAGAAGCCCAGACAGGCTCCCAGCTAGACCTGGTGCAGTGAAGGAAGCAGACAGGCTCTTCAAAGCATTATCCGACTGCAATTATGCCGTGCAGTTGCATTATGACTTGACTGCTGAGGAAATACAAGAACTTTACGAGAAAGGTACGTACCGTGGTTTGCCAGATTTGTCACACGCTGCTTAGATTAACAAGGCCATTCAGGATTACAGGAGGGGCTCCTGGCCATCACTGCATACAGTCAAAATGGCGAGCCTGGGCTACGTTGACCCACTTTCTGAACTCAACATGAGCCCACCTATAGTGTGCGCTTGTGGAAAAACTGAGAACCACACTGGTGACTTTCGGGAGGGTGGGACTAGGGATGGCAAAAGCAATGTGTTGAATCCAGCCAACTTCTTGTGGCGATCTGCTTGTGGAATGGAAAATTTTCCCTTCAGCTTGCTACCTCCCTGGAAAGGTGTCTTTGGTGTGGAGGGGATGCCCAGGAACAGTGCTGGGTATAACGGGGAGGGGGGAAGGGAGAGACCTTGCAGCAGAAAGTGAAAGTGAATTACCCTCCCTCCTCCACCCACTGAAAATGACCATTGGATGTGTGTGTAAAGTGCAAAGTGCCCCCAAGTCACAGCCGGCTTATGGCCGCCCCTGCAATGGATTTCAAGGCAAGTGAGAAGCAGAGGTGGTTTGCCATTGCCTTCCTCTTCCTTGGTGGTCTCCCATCCTAGTACTGACCCTGCTTAGCTCTCAAGATCTGATGAGATTGGACTATATCGTGCCACCTTCCTTCCCAACCATTGGATGCAACCCCGTAAAAAAGGCAGCAAGATTTTTGCTATACACAGTGAACAGTCTTTTATCAGTCTGCTCAATTGGTGCGGAGCTTTCTTCTGGGTGCAAGAAGACTGAACTTAGCTGAGTGGAGGGACAGGATACACCTTGTTAAATGCATATTTTAATAGAGGTAAATAGGCTATTGATCCATATTAAAGGTCCCTTAAGGTACCAGGACTGAAAGCTGGGGGAAACTTATTGGGAAAAATTCTGCAAAGTGCCAGCTACCTCTTGGCTACTCCTTGAAATCAGGTCACCAAAACCAGGCTCCAGTGTCTACATACTCAGGAGGGTTTCTGTGAATCCAAGCTGATGCAGGATAGTAATTGGAGGATGTTCATTTAGAGTGAGTACTGCTGGGGAATGTGCCCCCCCCCCAAAATGCTGGCAGATGGTATTGCTATTAAAGGGAAGGGACTGAGAATGCAATTAGACATTCCCAATCCTAGGAAAGACAATGGGGGAGAGGGGATCTGCAAGAATTGACTATGTGAAGTGAATAAGGTCCCATTATCCCATTATATATATATATATAAGCAGCCCTAAAAAGAGCCATCAGGAGGCTTGGCATTGCAACGTCTTCCAGGTTTTGGTGGTGGGCTACCAATTATATATTTAGTTGTTTTATTTAGTCCAAGTTGTGCATGGTGTGATGAAAGGGGAAGGTGGGGATCCCTTCCTCTCCCTCTCATCACTCCAGAACTGGGGCATGGGGGTTACCCAACGACATTGGCAGTGGATTCAAAACTTGCCACATGAGAGAAGTTCTTCACACAATGGATCTGTGGAGTTTCTGCGGCCCCTAAAATGTGTGGAAGCCCATTAGCTCCAATTGCAAATTCCTGGAGGATAGGTCTGCTGACAGCTAAACAAAGTATACTAAATAAAATAATTAAAAGGGTAAATAAGAAATAAGAAACGTAAATCTGGAAAATTAGGTATTATTCGGCATGTTTTATTGACTCTAATAAACACAGCACTGTCTGAGATAAGTGGAGTATAACATTTGAAAATGGACTAGCTTATAGCTAAGTTGTTAGCTGTCAGTCTTGTGACTTTTGCCGTGGTTAAACTTTTGCTTATGATATTTAGTAATATTTTATAATGTAAATATTATACTGTAATTATGTATCTTGAATCTTTTTTCATTTGCTTATGACTAACTGGTCTGTGAGCATTAATAAATAAATGGAAAAAGAAATGGATGGCTAAACAGAGACCCAGATTCGAATCCCCGCTCTGCCTTTAAGCTGACTTTGGACCAGTTTTCTCTCTCAGCCTAGCCTGCCCCACAGGACGCAGTTGTCCTAGATGACATATCTGACCTTTGAGCTGGTAGGAAAAGTGACTACTGGCATTAACAGCAACACACCCTGAGCTAACCGCCTAAGACAATCTAAGACGATCAAGGAGCCGACTGCGCGATGAGAGAACTAAGCAACAACAACCGCTATGGAATCATCGCTTCTAGGCCTTTATTATATTTTATCGTTTTAGAATTGTTACTTGTATTAATTGATGCTGTTTAAATCTTTATATTATTGTAAATTTTATGTTTTTATGTAAGCAGCCCTGAGCCAGCCTCGGCCAGGAGGGCATGGTAGAAATTTAATAAATCAGATCACTTAGTAACTGTGTGACAACAGCCGTGGCACGACTCACCTGGGTGATGCACTACCATGCAATCTACATGACTTGCCCAGGTCTGGTGGTGGCTACTGGGCAATTTGATGCTGCACAGGTCACCTGGGCCCAGCATGACCAGCAGCAGCCACCGGACCACTTGGCGAAGGAGAGAATGAGACTGTAAGCTGCTTTGGAACCCCATTTGGGAGAAGAGCAGGATGTACCTATCTAGATGAATAAATACATGAAAGTTGTTGATAGCCTCTGTAAATGCTTTAGCCCTTTTTAAAATGCCCTCTTGATTTGGGGTAGTTCATTCCATTATATACTTATATAACCTGTGTGAAGTAGCACACAGCTTAGTGTTGGGGCATCTTAGAAGAAGAGATTGGATTTGTACCTCACCCTTCACTCGGAGTCTGAGAGTGGCTTACAGTCTCCTTCCCTTCCTCTCCCCACAACAGACATCCTCTGAGGTAGGTGGGGCTGAGAGAGCTCCTTGGAGGACTGCTCTTGAGAGAACAGCTCTGAGAGAACAGCTCTAAGAGAACTTGTAACTGACCCAAGGGTCACACAAGCAGCTGCATGTGGAGGAGTGGGGAATCAAACTAGATTCTCCCAGATTAGAGTCCACGCTCTTAACCACTACACCATACTGGCTCTCTTACTACTAAGGATGGGCTGAAGCACTGTGACAATTCTAAATTAAGGAGGAAAAATATTTTAACTATGTCTGGAGGTGGGGGAATTTTTTAGTTACCACATAGCTGTTAAAAGCACAGAAATCTTGTCAGGGAGAAAGATGAGCAAGGCGTTGTAGAGACCTCTGCACCACCCACCAAGACATCTGTCACAAATTCCTTTTTTTCCCACCACGATGGCTTTTAAGCCTGGTATCCATTGAGGTAGTAAATTGGGGCCTGGACTATACGACTTCTGCAGGGGTGGTGGGTGATTATGCTTGAATCCTCCTTCATATAAAAACTTCCCCGCACATAGAAAAAATAACTAGTCAGGGAGAAGGATACCTTAGAACCCATCACACCAACATCTAATTATGTACTCCATATGTACTCCAAAGTAATACAGCACAGGGATGGCTTTAGTACTTAAGTTAAGCCTAGTTTTCACAGAATCTCAAAAGTACTGAATGCTCTGTAATTTGCAGAGAGCACTTAACGTAGGTTTGGGAAACTGAGCTTCTATTGGTACGTTTGTGCTTCTCTTTCCTGCATCTTTGCAGAATGTGATGCAGATCACGGAGACTATTTTGTAAGCATCCTATCCAGCCATGGAGAAGAAGGGGTCATATTTGACTGTGAAGGACAACCAATTCAGCTGACACAGATTTTCAAAGCGCTGTCTCTACCAAGAAGCCATAAACTGGCTGGAAAACCCAAAATCTTCTTCATACAGGTAATATCCAGAGCTGCAGGTAGTAACTTTTATGTATGACTTTAACAGTAGCAATGATGGGGAATGCCTAAGTGAGTTTCACCAAAATGCATTTCCTCTTACCATGTGTTTAATTTCGGCTTTGGAATGGGTGTGACTATGACTCAGGTGCCAAAGGTAGCAAAAAGAATCGACCTTCCTGCTTATAAGCCTCCAGGCATTACTTTCTTTTCTGTACTGAGAAATTCCCTGATTGTGATTTATCACATTTCCTGAATTCATCATATCAGTATAGCCTATATACGCTATAGCTTCCTGGAGTGCAATCCGTGAAGGGGTACAGAGAAATGTCCTAATTGATAACCAAAAATGTCTGAATCCACAGATTGCCCTTGCTCAGGAGATTCTGCACCAAGTATATATAATAAATCTATCAACAATCATAAATGTAGCATACTTCTATTACAACCAATGTTCCCTCTAAGCTGTGGAGTCTTGTAAGCAAAAATGCTACTTTGTGAGCTACTGGCATTAAAGTTGTGAGCAAGTGATTCGGCTCCTGCATAAATTAGTTTGCTCTGGAGCCATCCTTCCTGAGCTAAGACAAAAATCTGTGAGCTGGAGGCTAAAAAACTGTGAGCTAGCTCACCCTCAGCTTAGAGGGAACACTGATTGCAACTTAGGTGAAAGGTGTATTGATCTTTTTTTATCAAAAATGACAAGAATACAATTATTAAAATAAGGCAACAGATTTGGGGGAATATAAACGTAATGCAAGTATGAAAGAAGTTTAAAAAAAATTACAATTCCACTATTTAACATTGCTCCCTGTGCACAAATTGATGTACGTGGTGTGTTGGAGCTGTAATGCATCTGACATGGGTCTTTTTTGTATTTTTTTTCCAGTCTGGCCCTAAAGCTGTTCAGTTTTGGGGAAGGGCACTGAGTGTAACAACAGAATTGGATCCCTCTGGATCCAACAATTTTATTGTTGGGATATCTCAAGAAGATACTTACACAAGATGATTACAACCTGTGATCACCTTCCTTGGCAGACAGCAGCACAAATGTATACAGAATAAAAACAGAAAAACCCAGCCTTACAAGAAGGTCTTAAATAACTCTTTATCTGACCAGATGGCTTTCTTCTGTCAGAATGACATGTGTAGATTATTTTTTGAAAAATTATATTTTATCCATAATTTAAGGATAACTTTCAAACACACACACATGTGGAGATATATATATTCTTTAATCTCATGTAAATTTGGGAAGGTTTAGTAAATAATTTTTAAAATTGCCAAAAAAATTAGCCTGGATCCTAGGAGCTGTAGATAACATTAAGGTTACTTGTGATAGCTTTTCACTGCAGTCTCCTGGCCCCTCTTTGCAAAGTAATTCCTGAAGTTCAACTATAAAGGGTTGCAATCAGAAGTTAGAGCTGCCAGTACGTTCAGATTTTCATATATGCCCATGGGGTAGTCTAGGTCCAGGGTAGTCCAGGCTAGCCCGTTCCCATCAGATCTCGGAAGCTAAGCATGGTCGGCCCTGGCTAGTATTGGGATGGGTGACCTCCAAGGAATACCGGGGGCTTGACGCAGAGGCAGGCAACGGCAAACCACCTCTGAAACATCTCTTGCCTTAAAAACAAGTGTAACTTGCCACCTAGTGGTGCATAATGCTAACAGAGCTAGAACTTTTGGCTGCCAGACAATCTTAGGATCTCCTGGCTATACTACACCCAATGCCATATGATAATTATAAAAATAATTAATTATTATAACACAGAAAGTGACAATAAAACTAAAAGGTATTTCCAGCTCGCTCAATGACCATACAATTGTTGATGTGTATATATTCAGGGGTGTCAGATATGAATACCTGTTGGGGGGTGAAGGCCCTATAATAGTTTTTATTCGGGTCATCCAAAATAACAAAAAAAAAAAATGGTGTGCAAGCTTTGGGGTTTTCCAGAACTCTTCATCTGGCTGGATATTGGGGGTGGGGGAAACGGTTAAGGGGGAGGAAATGCCTTAGGCCATGATCTTAAGAGTTCTTACTTGCATCCAGTGTTGAATGCCAGACAGATTTCAATAGATAAAATGGAGCACTTTCTAAGTCAATTCTTTATGCAGTGAAGTAGAAGCTGGGTCCAGCCAGCTTTTCTGCTGATGAAAGAGAAAGGAGCTGGCCTCTTTGACTACTCAAAAAGTGTGCGCTGAGAAAAAGAGTCTGTGCTGAGAATCATGGAACCTGGATGCTCAAAAGCCATGGTGGGTTGGAGGTGTAGTAAAGAGAGGATCTGGGTGAGTTTGAGTGGAAAAGCTGGGTAGATCCAGCCCAATTATTTATTTCGGCCTGATTTCAGAGATTCTACAGCTTCAGCTCCTAGGTGCGAGAAATAAACAACATCCTGCTCATGATCTGAACCTCGTAACAGCTTGTGGTTAGCCACAAACAATGAAGAAGTCAGATGCATTTCCGGAGAGTATGAGAGCTAGACTAGGTTTTTAGGACAGGCACACTGGCAATTTTGATTACTGTTGGAAATGAGTAAAATGCCACTTAACGTCTGCTGCACTTGCTGTGTTTCTAGGCCTGCCGTGGAGAGGAAATTGATCCAGGTGTGTGGCTGCAAACAGACAGTGGTGAACCACAAACAGACTGTTTCTCACACTATCTTTCTATCCCAGAAAATACTGCAGTAATGTTTGCTTGTAGTCCAGGTATGTAAGCCTATCACAGTGACCTTAGGTGCATTTATTCTGGAGCAACTTTCACTAGCTAATCCCAAGAGAATGGAGAGGGACATTCAATAGAGTGGGGGGAAGAGTACATCCATAGCTTTCTAAACACTGTAACTAAGGTGGCCAGGGTTCTTGTGGGGGGGGGGCCTTTGGTATTAAAAGAGTATTGACATCTCTCTCATTCATCCCACCTGTGGGATTCTCAGGCTACGCGGCTTTCATCAATCGATGGGAATCCATGTTCCTCAAGGCTTTACTGGAGTTACTGGAAGGAGAGAACTGTCAACTCGAACTTACTCGTTTAATGACCTGGATTAACTGGAGAATTGCGTTTCATTTTGAGGCTAAGGGGAAACACAGCGGTGGTAAAGAGATGCCCTGCTTTGTCACTAATATGGTGAAAGAGGTTTACCCCTTCTCCTCGCAAAGGAGGCCCAGCTTGAGGCAGTAGCTGAGCCCACTGTTTGTTCAGGAAAAGAGGCACCGATCCTGCTTCCTAGGACTTTGCTGAAGGAGAATGACAGAAACAAAGCAGATGGACTCGAAGAAATCAGACGAGTGAAGCTTTTCCCCTCTCTTCCCTCCCTATGCCCGATGAAGGCACATCTGTTGAATGTTTAGCTGCCATGCAGCTGATAAGGGAGCAGGACCCCTGGCTGGGAAAAGTGAGCATCCTAAATATATATAACTTGTATAACTCTTCTTCCTCATGCCTTGTGCAATTCAGTCCCTTTCCAAGAACTCCAACTGCCACAAACACACCCAAGTCAGACCGACAGAAGAGACAAAATTAAGTCATATAACTTAATCAAATTGAAAGTGAGCCCCATTTTTCAGGCTGTGGCTCGACGCAAGTTCACTATGGAAAGGGTGCAGGCTACCAGTCAATGCAGTTTGGGATTTGCTCCTGTACCCTCAGTCAACACAGACAGGGAATAAAGCAGAAGTCAAGCAACTGCAATCAATGAACTGTGAAGATTGCCATATTTAACTGTATATTCTGGTTTCACTGTGCTGTGTTTTAAAAGTGTTATAATTTGGGCAAGCCCTGGGGAAAAATGGAAATGGAAACAAAAGGGAGTATACGCACTCCTGTGCATGTGTGTACAAATTGTATTTAAAGGACATCACTGAATCACAGTTAAGATGATGCATCATCATTGATGTGGTGGTTAAGAGTGGCAGACTCTAATCTGGAGAACCAGGTTTGATTCCTCACTTCTCCAGATGCAGCCAGCTGGGTGGCCTTGGGTCAGTCACAAGTTCTCCCAGAGCTCTCTCAGCCCCACGTACCTCACAGGATGTCTGTTGTGGGGAAAGGAATGGAAGGTGATTGTAAGCCACTCTGAGACTCCTTCGGGTAGTGAAGGGCGGGGTATAAAACCAACCTCCTCTTCCTCCTCCTCGTCTTCACCATGACAGGTACATTTCACGAATGTTACTTCGTCACCCTGATCCCTTCTTACCTTTGTCCATCATCTCATCCTGGTCTAAGTTTATAAAGCTACTTCCTCAGAATGTGTGTTTGTTCTTTGAGTATGTAAAGCACCTAACAATATTGATGGCATTCTAGAAACAGTAGAGAATAATGACAGCCTTCATAAAGGAAGGGCTCCTTTAGTGATGTCAGATCTAGTAGTCCCTTTTCCTGGCAGGACAAAGTTCAGCTAGTCCAGGCCATGTGGGAGGCTGCAATTTTGAGTTCCATGAAAGAAAAGGGCCAGGATATGAAAAATAGCTTCCATTGCAGGGTTAAAGTTGGTTATGCCACAAGGGTCAGAGGGCTGTGGAAGCTGCTGCCCCCTGAAGACCTTTTAATACTGCATTGATAAAAGATTTTTATGGGCTGCTATTTTAAGAAGTCTTAGTTGCATCGTCATGAGTTGTCACTGATTTACACATGAGAATACAAGAGTGCTAAAGAAACAAAAGCATAGCTTTCTGATACCGTTACCTATGCTGCAGAAAGACCTTACCTTAGAAAAGGCATTCCCCTTTCTCTCATGCACAGGAGGGAATTCTTCTTCCATAACAGTGCTTATCAGGCTTAGCAAAACTGACTAAATACTGTAGACCAGTTTAAACAGGCCATCAAAAACCTGATTAGATGGGTACTGAACTTCCTGAGGTCTGGCAGAACATCCCCACAGATTCTACATGGGCTCCAGTGTTCCCTCTAAGCTGAGTTAGTGTGAACTAGCTCACAGTTTTTTAGTCTCTGGCTCACACATTTTTGTCTTAGCTCAGGAAGGATGGCTCCAGAGCAACCTAACTGATGCAAGTAGCCAAATTGCTCGCTCACAACTTTAATGCTAGAAGCTCACAAGGTAGCATTTTTGCACACAAGACTCCACAGCTTAGAGGGAGCGTTGTTGGGCTCATGCTGAAAACACCCAAGATTTTATATTTGGCTTGAAATTCTAGAAGCCTGGAATCAACACTATAAATTCTGCTTTGTATCTTGTCCGCTTACCAGAAGAATAAAATAGCTGCCTCCACCAACGCAGTCATTTCCTGCTCCACCTCTAGTCCCCACCAATAAAGTCTCAACAATGGGGTCACTTGACATGCTAGTCTCAGGTCCTGCATCTGTCATCCAGGTTTTTTATTGCCCTGCACTTTGTACACTTGGCAAAGCCTGTCTGTGTCTCGCTTAATCAGATCAGCCTGCAAGCTGCTGGCTGTGTTAGCCTCACATTTAAAAGATCTGGGGAAAGGGGGGTGTTTTTTGTCCTCCCTCTTAGTTGTGCAACAGGAAGCAAGTGACCAGGGCAGGAAAGAGGCTGTTGGACATAAAAAGAGAGTCCTTATTTGAAAGCTGTTTGGTTTAAAAGAAAAGGACTTGTTATGAGATCTGGTGTTGCATAAGGCCCCAGAGTCCTGTGATATCAGGCTAGATGTTGTAATTACGCTGAGGGGAGGGAAGCAGTGTGAAGGAAACAAAATGGAAAGGTCTATGGCAACAGGCAAGGAAGGGTATTCCCTCTGTGTGGTTTCTTGAAGTCTAAATGCACACCTGGGCTGCTGTAAGCTGCAATAAGGTGAAGAGACATACACAACACAGGCATATGCTGTTCCTCTCTCAAGGGGGTTCTTAAAGCAACCCTGGGGAAGGGAAGTTTCAGAACAGAATATGTTGCTGGGCGGAGGAAGAAGGAAGAGACGTCAAGCCAGTAGTTCCAGCCCCATGTCCCATCTGTCATTTTGGGATAGCAGTACTGCATTAGGTTACAGGACGGATGTAAGGATTAATGAGAACAGTTGACCGTCCCTGTTTCCAGTCTGGGTCCACAAACATGAAGTCAGAACCAGGGCTCTTTTAGGACCTATGGTAGAAAGTAGGGTTGCCAGGTCTGGGTTGAGAAATACCTGGAAATTCTGGGGATGGAGCCTGGGGAAGGTGGTGTTAAGTTACAGACCTCAGTGGGGCACAATGCCATAGAGTCCACCTTCCAAAGCAGCCGTTTTCTCCAGAGAAACTGATCTCTAACCTGAGAACCAGTTGTAATCCCAGAAGATCTCCAGCCACTACCATTTAGCCATAAACCACTGTGCATGTGTGCATGTGGGGGGGGTAATATTTCCCCACTGTGCCATTTCACCATCCGAAACTTTCCCAGCCATGCTAGAGAAGAGGGGGAGGAAAGACTGCACACCAAGTGCCTGTCTATCCCTCTTACTAGGGCTTATCACAACCCCGGGCATTTTCATTTGGCAAAACAGTGCCACAGGTGCAAAGTTAAAACCCCATTCCCAAATGAGCTATATACCCACTTTGACCCAGATACCACACTGTCTCTCTGCATGAACACATGGGCCAATTACGCTCCTCATATCACCATCTTATTGTTCCATTTCTCAGGTCAATTTGAACAGTCTCAGCTCATTTGCAGCCTTTCTTGGCAACAGCCCCAACTTTATAGAACCATCCCCCAATCGATTAGGTTCTCTCCCTCCTTGGCAGCCTTTAGGAAGGCACGTACAGTGGTTTTAATTAAGAGGGCTTTTAGTTAGCAGTAGATATTGTTTTTATTGTTTGCATAATGATATTGACTTAAACTTGCTTTAAGTCTTTTGGGCTGATAATGTTTTAACCATTTTTGTGAGCCAATTTAAGGCCCATTTGGTGTGTGGGGGGGGTAGGATATGTTTTAATTGGGTAACTTATGGCACAGGAGGGTTTTAAAGCTGCAGAAAACATCTATGGCTCACTGAGCTCACTGGAGAAAAGACGTTGTAATTAATACATGGATACAATTTAGAGCCAGCTGGAAAATCTGGATTCAACCCCAGTGGGCCATGAAATTCACTGGGAGAACTAATGCCAATCAGTCTGTTTGAGCCTAATCTCCACTGCCTTCCACTCATTGGAGGAAGTGTGAATGCAGCACATAAAAGGTTCAAGAATAGACTGCACTTTCTTTAACTGCTGGTACTTCTATTGACTCCTTAGTCAGGGTCATGGCAGATTATCACTTGCAGCTCTTCCTGTAAAAACAAGAGCCCCCGCTTAGCAGAAGAGAGGTGGATACTGGACCCCTTTATTACGTGCACACAACTGACAAAGGATTGGCGGTCATGGAACTGGGAGCATGTGGTATAACAGACATGCCTCCAATGATACCCAGAACACATAAACAGCTGGAACGAGGTTTGTCCTTCGGCAGCTTCCCAAACCACATTTTACCAGCTTTGAAGTGCAGCAACGGAGGAGACAAATGTAGCCTCGTGACAATTTGGGGAAGGCAAGAGGAGACTATGAAGCCTGAGTGGGGCTTGCTCATTTATTTTTGTGAATTCCCATACAGACAGCTTTTCTTTTGTAAACTACCTTGAGCAAATGTTGGAAAGGCAAACATCAACTGGAATAATGTGCCCTTACTGAAAGTCTCGGTCAAACAAACAGAGGGCTATTTGTTTAGATCTTTGTATCCTGCGTTTGGGGCACAAAGCTCGCTTTCTATGTGGGTAACCAGACAACAAGCGTTCTTCTGATAAGCACATGCGGAGAAAGAGACACCTCAAGAGATTGGTTCCATTTCATACCACCTAGTTAGCTTATACACAATGAAGCTGAGCAAAAAGGCAGCTAAACTTAATCCTGGGGGACCCTGCTTCTTCCCTCCATAGACCAAGACAGATCGAGGTGGGTAGCCCTGTTAGTCTGCCTGTAGTGGTAGAAAAGAGTTAGAGCCCAGGAGCACTTTGAAGACTAACAAAATTTGTGGCAGGGGAAGAGCTTTTGTAAGTCAAAAGTGAGCTGCGACCAACACTCCCTCTAAGTTGTGGAGTTCTGTGAGCAAAAATGCTACTTTTGTGAGCTCCTGGCATTAAAGCTGTGAGCGAGTGATTTGGCTGCTGCAGACATTAGTTTACTCTGGAGCCCTCCTTCCTGAGCGAAGACAAAAATGTGTGAGCCAGAGGCTAAAAAACTGTGAGCTAGCTCACACTAACTCAGCTCAGAGGGAACACTGGCTGTGACTCATGGAAGCTCACACGCCCTGCCACAAATTGTGTTAGTCTTTAAGGTGCTGCTGGACTCTTGCTCTTTCCATAGTCCAAGGATACTTATATGGCACTTCCCTTGGAAGGGAATGAATTTAAAGGTTGGCCAACAGAGTTTTTATTTGATCTAGAACACTGTTGGACATGCCAAGGACTGTAGGACTGTTTGCTATCAGAAGCTGCATAACCAGGTAGCCCGTGACATCATAAGTAAACTATGCACAATCTATGCAGATGCAAAAACCAAGGAATAAGGGAGATATCATGTACTTCCCAAACTGGGGAAGGGAGTATGACAACAGCTGTATCCTATCTCTCCTCCTGCCATGAATGTTCTTTCACTACAAATGTTGCACAGACACTCGCCCCCCGCCATCTACTCACCATGAGGCAGCAGGGCTGTCTCCAAGCAGCAGTTCTTGTAGGGAGAGTTTAAGGAGAGTTCTTTTGGGTAAGGACACAGGAGAGTATTTGGAATGGAGAGAGCCTACTATGACCTCCATGCAAGGCAGGATTGTTTAACAGTTGATGCCACGTTACAAGAAATGGGGGGAAATAATTTGGTATATCCATTTATTTAGTTCACCACACACAAAAATTACAAAACTTAAAAACAAGTCTGAATTATTAAAGTGTCTCATTTTAAAGCTGCCAGAACCAGAAACACACATTTGTGGATTCAAAGAGAGTAGGGTGGCTGTGTAAAGAAAAAAATTCACGTTTGGCAAGAAAGCTACCTGGCAAAAGAGCTCCACTCATTTGAAGTTTAGGTAAAAATATGAACACAGAGAATACGGACCAAGTTTTCATGTATTTGAAAACAAAACAAACTTTCGCTTCTTGTTTTAGAGAAAACACAAAATCAATTAAAAAATAAAAGACACTTCCACAGATTTAATTAAGGAAATTAAGGAAACAATACAGAACATTATACATCAAGCATAACAACAGAAGTCAGCCTCTAACTGCACAGAGCTACAGCTTGCAGCTCTCTGAGAACCTCCATTCAGTATTGGAAGAGGAGGACCACTGCTGTTTACAAGCAAGTTGTCACTTACTGGCCTGGGAATTATCACACTGGTTCTTTGCAACTTATTGCATGTATGGCTAATGAGCAAACCCTAACGTTGGTCGCTGGCTCCAGAGACAGATGATCATGCCATCATTCATATTTTTAAGGGTGAGAATAATTTGGTCAGCTGAAGACTGGGTTCGAACTACAGGACTCCTTTCAGTTCGAGATGGAGGAGGATGACTCCTCCTTTCCAAGCAAGGGAGAAGGTTAGATCTCACCCAGTTCCTGCAAGGATATTTCTCAAACAGTAATGCTTCTCCCATCCCGTGCAGGCAGAAGGTGAAGGGAGCTGCCAAAAAGGTCAGCATTAAAGAATATTCTGTCATTTAAAGAAACCATAAGACTCCTAAATTGCAATTATATGATTTATAAGTAGGTTTTGCTAAATTGATCCTCGATTAAGAATTGTAACTGGAAATGTATGCAAAGAGAAGGAGACTGAGGCAGACCTCAAAATTAGTTTCTTGTCCACATTCTCCCCCTTCCTTAGGATGAGTGGAAATAAGAAACGAGCTTCAGAGCAGCTGCGGTTTGTGAACGGCCACCATACAAATGCAAAGAACAGGCTACTCTGCATTACAGCTTGCTCTATGAAATTACAAGAATCTGTAGGAACATCTGTTCAAACTTCACTGATTTTAGGGAAATGAAAGTGCTGCTACGGAATTAAAACATTCAGTGCATTGGTGAACCTTAGCATACATCTTTAGCCAAATGTTCTTCACATATAGAAAGGGATGCACTTTTTTAAAAAAGCTATTAAGTGAAAATGATGATTTTAGGGTTATGCAAGAACAATCTACAGACTCCTAGGATCAAGAGTGAAGATCTGTGTGGGACTAGAATGGTGGATTTACCCAGCAAAAGCCAAATTATGAACAATTTATTCTTTGCAATAATTACTAAGTGCAAATTACCATTTTTAAAGTACCTAAAACAGCGCAAACGACTTCATTCTTGTGACTTTGTAAGTGGGATATGGCACTAATGACAAGACAAAAATTTGTGGAAATTCTTCTCAAAAGAAGCATGGCACAGAGCAGAGTGGGGAAGGTCAAAACACCCCAGATCAAATTCTCTCACACCAGCAAGCTTCAAATCATTTTGTCTTCATCCTAACAGTAAGCAATGTGCCATTTTAAAAAAGAATTGGAAAACCACAAATTGTGCACTGTGACCCCTCTTTTCACGAACTTTCCTCTCTAGAAAGTCTTGTAAACATTAATGTTGATTTCTGAATTTTGTCATCTACATGTGGATGATGTCAGATAGATTCCCCTTCCCCAGCAAAATGTCTCCACTAGTGCAAAGGAACCCAAGGTGAGAATCTAGTTTCAATACTACACACAGCTGTTGACAGCATTCACTGAGTCAACTACAACCCCACCATGTCGATTAACAAGATCATGCCAGGAGTTTAGGAGGAAAGCGTGCAGCCTGCTTATTCAACAGGCAAGGCGCCTCCTAAGTACAGCCCTTTGTGTCAACATAGCAGAACAGGACCACATCATTTGGACACAGGCAGTGTATAATGGTTCTTTACATCACAGTATGGGAGAAAACACTCCAACTTCAAGAAGCCGAGAGGGGTGCACAAACAGGTGAGGACTTGGAAAGAATGACAGAGACATGACCATTACCAAAGTGCACGTGCAGAATCAAAAAGCACTTCTGTTCCTCCTCCCCTTGGGCACAGCTGAAGGACATCAGAGCTGTACTGATGGAAGGCCAGACATTTCCCCATGTTTCTGTGTGCTTATATTCAGGGTGATTTCTTATTCAACCCAGCATCAGGTGTGGGGGGGGTTGGACTTTACCTTAGATCTGAACAGAGAAAGAAAAGGGAAATTTAAATCAGTTTACTGGTCCACTGTCCCCAAAACTGCACTCCACTAATGCAGCTCAATTATTTAATTATTGGATGTATTTTTTTATTCCAGCCAGACTGACAGCATTTAAAATCCAATATGAATACCAGTGAAAATGTAATACAAAACAGCTAATTGGGAAGAGTGCACACCCCTAACTGAAAACTCTCTTCCCAATTAGCTTTTTTGTATTACATTTTCACTGGTATTCATATTGGATTTTAAATGCTGTTCATATTGGATTCAGGTGTATTGAACCCAAAAAAATATTGGGTTTCCCCAATATTGGTATGGTATTGGGATCCAGGAAATAATCAGGATTGCCAGAGAGGATTGGCTAGGGTGGCACAGAGCCAAAAGCACTGTTCCCCCCACTGGGGCTGGCTCGGTATAGGGTGTACCATACCCAAATAAAAGCCAAATCATATCGTCTTTTATTTGGGTTCACCTGTATCAGTAGCTGAGTACAGATCTCCGATCTGTATTTAGCTAAACAAATACCAAAAAATACCAATAAGCAGTGTTCCCTCTAAGCTGAGTTAGTGTGAGCTAGCTCACAGTTTTTTAGCCTCCGTCTCACCCACTTTTGTCTTAGCTCAGGAAGGATGGCTCCAGAGCAAATTAATTTATGCAGTAGCCAAATTGCTCGCTCACAATTTTAAAGCCAGTAGCTCACAAAGTAGAATTTTTGCTCACAAGACTCCACAGCTTAGAGGGAGCATTGCCAATAACGTATTTTTTCAGGTACTTATTTGGCTCGGTATATACCAAGCGCACACCCCTAGTTTTCAGCATAGTCTGGGTGCAGGCATAAAAGAAGAATGCCTGGCTCTGCTGCCATTCCTCCTCCTGATGGCTTCAACAACAGCAAAATTTGCCACAATGCTTCTTTCCAATTTGTATAATATGACTGATTCCCCCAATATTGCCTTGCGCAGGAATGATTCCTTGTTCTTAGCTGAGAATGCAAAGGCTCATCTTGTCAAAGCACACTCCTTGCTACTGGGTGCTGACCCAGTGCATAAACTGTGATAAAAAGCACCCAAAATGTACAAAGCAAACATCCAGTTTGGTGTTTATTTTCAGAGAGGCTGCCAAGAAGCCACGTGCTGCTGGAGCTTACCTTTTGATCCAGTCGCTGATAGTCACTGGATTTGGGCCTTCGGGTTAACTTCGATCTCTTTCCTTCCAGAGCAAAGGCAATTATCTTTGAAGGCAGGAGAGAGAGAACAATAGGCAGATTAACTGGCAACAATTAGAGTTAGCACTCACTCATATACACACCCCACACTTAATTGGTGATCCCCAACATGATGCCCAAGGGCAACATGGTGCTTTCAAATGCATTTCCTTGTGCCCATTTGTGACAGTTTTGTTTTCCTAAAGAGCCAGTTCAGGCTTTATTCCTCTCCACTGGAATAGGGAGTGCTCTGAACCCAGCAGGCATTCATTCACTTCTGTCTCTGCAGGAATACCTATTCAGAAATGGCTGCCTCCATCACTGGAGGATGCTTGGCTTGCAGTCTCTCAATAATACATGACTCATCCCAGCACCCAGTCAACATTTAGTGACTGGTGGCAGCCACTTTACGGTGTGGCCCACTCCCTGTCCTGAAAATCCCAAAAGTACCCACAGGCTCAACAAGATTGAGAACTCCATGCTATTATGTATGCCACACTGCATTTACCCCAAGGAACTGTGCCCACAGTGCAGCTGAAGAAACTAGAGCTGTTAAGAAGATGGAGAGTGCTCAAGGCCCTGCCCTACATGTGCCTGATGGCCAATGGAAGGAGTAGGGTGGATTCCACACACTGCAGTGGCAATCCTCCTGGTAGTCTGCAAAAGGCAAGACACCTGATTGAGAACGCTGCTTTGACAGCCTCCCGACAGCATGCAATGACTTCAAAACCTATCCTACTAAATAAACAGACACATACAGCAATTTTATTGAATCTATTCACTATCCCCCCAAAACTCACAGTCCTAATAAAGGGGGACGATGGAATAATTTCTAGCGCTTTAATTTCCCTGTTATTCTGCTTCTTGCAAAATACAGCTGGTGGATTACAAAGCTTTAACTGTATGAAGAATCGTATAGGTTTTATATACGCACAGATCCACTTTCAAAATTATGTTCAGAAGTGGGCGACACATCTGGTGATACCCACTGCTAGTTTTTGTTTTCAGCCCATGTATTAAACGTTTTCAGCCCATGTATTAATTAATGTTTCAGCCATGTATTAATCCATGTATTAATCTGGGGAGGGGTGATATAATTTTCTAAAGTTGGCTCCCCACAGTCAGCTGACTGGTCAAATATACTGTAAAGTCAAGGATGCCACTGTACAGTTGACAGTTTACTGTTCGTATTTCATTAAGGTATTGTCTGTTCACTGCATTATTTCTCTCTTTTATTTTGCTTTACTTTCTTTTCTTTTACTGCTGGTGTTAAGAGAATAAAAGCACAAGAGAACAACTATATAGTGAATCATTCACATTTATAAACACATTTCCTGACATTGTTAAAAAGTAACTAGTCTTTTTACATGATTAGCAGAAACATCTAACTGGAGATGATCATAGTATTGTCCAAATTATTGTAAAAAAAAATGCTTACAAATACTCAGGCATTTGACCAGTCACTCGAAGACTCAGTCACATATTGGTCCACACCTACAGATTCTCAGATTGGTCACTGGCAGACACCACTTTGTTTGTGCCCCCCACCCCACCTGGTCCTTCTCTATTCATTATCCCAGCACAAAGTCATGTGCAAATATGTGGAAGTTTCCCAAAGCTATTCCACACAGAATGCTAAGCAGTATTCATTCTACTGGATTCATTTCAAAACGAAGTCTTGGTTTCACTTCAGGAAAAAAAATCCTTGCTTGTGAACTGACACTGGGGTACAGCAACCATTTTAACCTTGTGGTGTTCTTTTACATTTTGCATGTATCCTTTATATAGCTGGAACAAGGGCACAGGTTAACTACACACTACTTTCCTCACAATCAAACCTCAGCTAATCTCATGTATCACCATAACAGCCTCTGAAGCTACCAAATGCACTTCAAAAAACACAGGTAAAGCAATTAACACTACTTCTGCCATTACACAGAGAGCTTAGATTAGTCCAAGAGCCATGCAAGCACACTTCACTGACCAGTCTTGCTTGGTAGATTTTGTATGCTGTAAGTCACCCTGATATCTCCTTGCAGGCACATGTAGGATATAAATTCTAAAGTAACTAAAATTCAATCCCTCCCATCTGACAGATGTGACAAGACCTATACTTTTGCAGAACTGATGCTTCCGAATTTACTCCACCGGTGCTTACATAAATGCTCTATGTACATGCTTTAATAATCATATACTCCAGAGGTCACTGAGTAAACGACAGAATTAAACAGCCAGCTTCCTCCAGAGTTTCCTATCCCAGCTTGAAATCCCATCATCTGGCGGGAAGGAAGATGCCTTTGCACAAGCTTCCAACAAAACCAACTTACAGAATATCAGCTTGCTATGACTGACTGAGAAAACCCTCCTGCTCGCTGTGCACTTGTGGAGGAAGCAGCATAAAAACACCAGAAGAGCCCTGCTGGATCAGACCAGTGGTCCATCTAGTCCAGCATCCAGTCTCACACAATGGCCAACCAGTTAGTTCCTCTGGAAGTCCAACAACAGGGCACAGAGGCCGAGGCCTTCCCCTGATGTTGCCTCCTGGCTCTGCAGGCTTAGTGCCTCTGAATGTGGAGGTTCCCTTCAGTCACCATGGCTAGTAGCCACTGATAAATTTATCTTCCATGCATCTATCTAATCCCCCTTTTTATTCCTGTGGCCATCACTACATCTATTTATTGCAAAGTGCACAGTAACTACAAATTGAAAACAACATTCGTATAACATAGATTAAAAACAAAGAGGTAGTGGGTATCATATCACGTCCATTAAGATACTATATAAAGCGACAAATATAAGTTACACATACAATAACCACTAGACCAAAATACTGGTTATACCTATAATAACCACTAGACCAAATGTGTTTTGGGCCTGAGGGCCTTCCTCAGTGATCTAAATAATAACAACACAGGCTAAAAGTATAAATTATCTGTTCCAGGCTCCTGACTTGACTCTCAGGTTGGGTTCTCCCCCCCCGACTTGTTGATTCTATGATCATTCAAGACCAAGACATTGAGAAAACGGCACACAGACTCTAATGAAAATACTCACTTTTCGTTTATTGTGGTAGGCAATGTATAAGGCAGCAACAACAATAGCCGTAGTCACCAAGTAGGCAAAGAAGTGGCTATTCTCAGATTCTTTGGGGGATGGGCCAGGTGACAGGGAGCTCTTTTTCACATCCTTATCCTTGGAGGACTCGTCCTTCTTCTCTTCATTCTCTTCAGGTTCTGCATCATTGAGGGCTTGATCACCACCATCTCCATTACTTAGGCCTTCATCATCTGCTTCCACTGCAGAATCTAACTGTGGAGACTGAGGATTTAATTCAGCAGGGTTGTCACCTTCGCCCACAGACCCATCCTTCGGGGGCATATCTTGAGAGTTACCATTTTGGTTGGATTCCCCATTGTCTGGCACCTTGGCAGGATTATGAACTAGGTCATGACCCTCACCTGCAGATCCATCCTTTGGGGGCGTATCTTGTGAGTTGGATTCCCCATTGTCTGGCACCTGGGCAGGACTAATAGCAGAGTCATGACCCTTAACTGCAGATCCATCCTTTGGGGGCTTATCTTGTGAGTTGTCTTTTTGGTTGGATTCCCCATTGTCTGGCACCTGGGCAGGACTAATAGCAGAGTCATGACCCTTAACTGCAGATCCATCCTTTGGGGGCGTATCTTGTGAGCTGGATTCCCCATTGTCTGGCACCTTAGTAGGAGTAATAGCAGAGTCCTGACCCTTAACTGCAGATCCCCTGTTTGGGGGCGTATCTTGTGAGTAGCCATTTTGGCTGGATTTACCATTGCTTGGCCGCTTGACAGGACTATGATCAGATTCATGGCCCTTGCTTGCAGATTCACTGTTTGGGGGCATAGCCTCTGAGTCACCATTTTGATTGGATCCACCATCGCCTGGTGGTTCAGGTTCAGCAGGATTAGGAGCAGGGTCACCATTCTTGGTGACTGTACCATGGGCCGTGGACAAATCTTTTGAGTTGCCATAGCCTGGCAGCTTGACAAGACTATCAAGTTCATGGCCCTTGCTTGGAGATCCACTATTCTGGGGAATATCCTGTGAGTTGCCATTGTGGTTGGATTCACCATTCTCATGTTCAGCAGTAGTATGAGCAGAGTCACTATTCTTGACTACTGCGCCATGGGCTTGGTGCAAATCTTGCAAGTTAACATTTTGTTCGGATTCATCTTTGCCTGGCGGCTTGGCAGGAGTATGAGCAACCATGCCTGCAGAGCCAAGGTTTGAGGGTATACCTCGTAAACTGGCATTTGGGTTGGATTGTCCATTGACTGCTGGCTCAGCAGGATTAGGAGCATGGTCACCATCCTGGTGTGCAGTGTCATGGTCTGGGGGCAAATATTGCGAGTTATCATTTTGATTGGATTTACCATTGTCTGGCAGCTTGACAGGACTATGAGCAGCATCATTATCGTTGCCTGGAGATCCATGCTTTGGGGATGTATCTTGTGGGTTGCTATTCTGGATGGATTGTACATTGCCTGCCACCTCAGCAGGATTATGATCAGGGCTGCCATCCATGCCTACAGAGTCATGACTTTGGAGTGCATCTTTTGAGTTGCCTTTTTGACTGTTTTTAATTTTCCCTTGCCTATCTAAAGGAAGACCTGAAGCACCTTGATTGATGCCTGACAGCTCTGAAATTCCTACTGCCCCTGAAATGCAAAAGTTTGCATTTAAATTATATAGCACATCACACAACAGCAAAAGATGCCAAAGGCACCCGCACACTGCAAACTCAAATCTATACTTCATTTAATTAAAATATTTATAAACCACACTTCCTCCAGAGCATCTCATGATCCAAAGTGGATAACAATGTATCACTTTTTGATGAACAAATATTTTAAAAAAACATTAAAAATCAGTCTAAGAATACCAATTCCCTCTGTTACTCAGACTACCGCAAAAGCTCTTCAGAATAATTGTTTAGCAGCCTTGCTGGGAAGCCAGGAAAGTAGAGCCCCTATCCTGGGAGACTGTTCCAGAGGCACACGGAAGCCACTGAGAAAAGCTCTGGTGAATGTGCCTTAGGTAAGGACGGGGGGACGGGGGGACGACACTGACAGAAAACCTTACTGGGAAGAACAAAGCTACTGCACAGGGATCATACAAGGAGAAATGGTCCTTCAAATATGTGGGTCATGAAGGACTTTAAAGGTGAGCTCCAACCACTCGGGCCTCGGAACTAAGCTGTCATCAGTGGGTAGAGAGGAGAGTGACGAGGATAATCAGGGGCCCGGAGACCAAGCCCTATAAGGAAAGTCTGAGGGACTTGGGAATGTTCAGTCTGGAGAAGAGGAGACTGGGGGGGGCATGATTGCTCTCTTGAAGTATGTGAAGGGCTGTCACTTAGAGGAGGGCAGGGAGCTGTTCCTGTTGGCAGCAGAGGATAAAACTTGCAATAATGGGTTTAAATTAAGAGCAGGAAGGTACTGGCTGGATATTAGGGAAAAAATTTTTATAGTAAGAGTTGTTCAACAGCAGAATCAGCTACCTAGGGAAGTGGTGAGCTCCCCCTCACTGGCAGTCCTTAAGCAGCAGCTGGACAAACACTTGTCAGGGGATGCGCTAGGCTGATGCTGCACTGAGCAGGGGATTGGACTATATGGCCTGTATGGGCCCTTCCAACTCTGCTTCTATGATTCTATGTATGAAGAGCAGTCCCATTTAAAGCAGTAGCCCTGTTTTAAGTTCTGCAGTAGTTCTATTGTGCACTGGGATAAATCCATGCCATCTTGTGCTTAGGTCCCATCTCTCAACAAGGGCACACTTGGTTCAACATGTACAAGTTTGGGTATTCTTAAATGTTTGTATCACGCAGGAAACAGAAATGCAGTTCTGAAAGCAACTCAGTACTGCACTCTTGCACAGAATATCTTGAGAAAGTTCTCCATCCAGTTCCAAGTAGCAGAGACACATAGCAGAGGCACAGTACAGAGCCCATAAACAGAGATGAAAAACTCCCAAGGCATCTATCCAAAGAGTCACTTGTGTACAAACCCATTCAATACCTCACCCTCATTATTTTATTATGACTACCCAATTACCACCCCCTTCTCTTGTGGTACAGAGGTTAAAATGGGAGATCTAGGTTTAAATTGTAATTCTGCCTTGGAGTTCACTGTGTGACTTTTGGCCAGCCCAGCAGGAAAGAGAGCACCAGTCACAGAACACCAGACTCCTTTTCCTTATCAGCTAATCACGCAGACTTACCCTCCGCCCAAGTTTAACCTGAACCCAAACCCACCTATGGATAGACTCAGGACACTCAGGATAGTGACTGGCCTCAAACCTAGAACATCTAAAATAATGGCCCGAGAGGATGCAGCAGAGACAGAGTTTACTGAGAGAACTACGTGGGCCCTCCAGGGAAGGAGAAAGGACAAAATCGAAAGCTCATGCCACCAACCCCAAGAGAAAGCAACAACAGCTTGTGGAAATTCCATTGTGGCGTCGTCAGTTGCATAGCCCACTTCAAAACCCGCGCACCCTGTGGGGGAGGGCAAGAAAGGAAAGAAAAACCCAGGCCATCCGTTCTACCGAAAGCCCGGGAGGAAGTCTACTCTTCGTTACGTTAGTTATGCTGTCTGCTAGCATTTTACACTGGCAGCTGCCCCAGAGTGTCTTGCCAAACAGGTGGTGCATAAATAGAGTAGATAAATACCAAAACTGACACGGCAAGAGAACCGTTGCGCATATGAGGAACGACTCCCCTTTCACCAGCCACCTCAACCGCAACTTTAAAGAGGGCGAGGGGGAGTGACAGTAAGTCCATATCTGAATATAGGACTTCCAGGCCGACTTCAGCTCTCTCGTTCAAGGCTACGTACTGACCTGCTGCGCTACTTTTAGCCGTCTTTGGGCCTCCCGCGTCACCTTCAAGCGGCGCCGCAGTGCTAAACACGGCCACTCCGAAGAGAAGCACAAAACTCAACCAACCCACCGCCATGCCGGCTGAAGAATCTCTTCCGCTTCCGGCACGCAATGAAAGGAAACATCTGTAGCTTCGCCGGAGCCTCCCACTTCCGGCGTCTGTCAAAACCACGATAGTCGGCCCCGCTGCCCCGTAATGGCCGTTGTTCTCGCGAGATCAGGTGATAACTGAGCCGCTCGGAGCGTCGAAGAAAGGTAAACGTCATAAGCGAAAGCCTTTCTGGTAGGTGGAGGGAAAACGAACGATCATAGAGATAGGGGAAGGTTGACGTGACACGGAGGATCGCACTTCCGCTAAAAAATTTAAAGCAATAATTGCGGCAAGCAAGCTTTCGTTGACTGGAGCCGAATGGCGTTGCTCTAGGCAAGGGTACCTCTATAGTGATAATAGAGAGCTTTTCTGTAGTGGAAGTTAAAAGTCGGGAAAAAATGATTTTAGAGCCAGTGGCGGGGGTTGTCTTCGAGTCGTTTTCTGTCTCCATAAGGAAGGTAGTGGGGCAGCCATCCCCTTGTTTCAAAACGGTTATCTTTTGTGGATTTTATCGGACAGCGTTTTATTTATTTTTGTTTATTTACTAATTTATTCTCTATGCATTGTTTTAAGTAAATTACAATAAAACAGGAAAATCATTGGAACAAATAAAGTTATCAAACTAGATAAAAAAGCTTGAAGTATAATATAAAATTTTATTGTATCTTTATTTTTACTATTTAATTGTATGTATATTGCTCCAGTTGCTTGTTTTTTAAAAAACCAAACCTGTAATCTGCCCTAGGTTGTAAATTAAATAAAAATTAATAAAATGTAAAACTACAGATTTAAAAAGAAAGTGTAGAATATAAAACTACTGACTTAAACAGTAGCTTAGAAAAATAATAAGTGAAGCAGTGGGATAGAATAAAACAATTATTGTCCTAATGATGATCCCCCCCCCAAAGCAAGGACTATAATGAAACACAAACAGAAAGCTCAGGTGAATAAAAATGTTTCCACATGGTTCCAAAAAGACAAACCAGTGTCCATAGTGTAGGCATCACCACTAAAAATACCCTGCCCCCTTTAGGAATTGATTTAAAACATACCGATTCCATGTGCTCAATAGAAGTATTTTTTTAAGCAGCTTACAATGCCTGAACACAATAAAGCAATCCAGTGGCACAATACAAATCCACAAAGCAGCCATAAAATCATTAAAAACAGCAAATAAAAAGGATAAAAGCAGCATATATCCCAGTTCTTAAGACAGGCTGAAAACAGTAAAATAATTTTTGATCACACCTTGGAAGGCTTAAGATGGAAAGACGGCATGTAAACATCTTAATGCAATATTTTTCCCGTGTCTTTCCCATTTCCTCCCTGCATTTCACTTCTCCCACCCTATGATCTAAAAATAAGTGTCTTCTTATTCATTATGATATGCCTTTTAAGTTTTAAACACCAGCATGCAAAGAGTCTTATTGAAACAAATGCATATCTTTCACATAAGAACATGAGAGAAGCCAGTGTTGGATCAGGCCAATGGCCCATCCAGCCCAACACTGTCACATAGCGGCCAAAAATACCAGGTGCCATCAGGAGGTCCACCAGTGGGGCCAGGACACTAGAATCCCTCCCACTGTTGACCCCCCAAGCACCAAGAATAGAGAACATCACTTGCCCCAGACCGAGAGTTCCTACTTATACCTTGTGGTTAATAGCTACTGATGGACCTCTGCTCCATATATTTATCTAATTCCCTCTTGAAGCTATCCATGGTTGTAGCTGCCACCACCTCCTGTGGCAGTGAATTCCATGTGTTAATCACTCTGGGTTAAGAAGTACTTCCTTTTATCCATTCTAACCTGTCTGCTCAGCAATTTCATTGAGTGCCCACAAGTTCTTGTACTGTGAGAAAAGGACTTCTTTCTCTACCTGCTCTATCCCATGCATAATCTTGTAAACCTCGATCATGTCACCTCTCAGTCATCATTTCTCCAAGCTAAAGAGCCCCAAGCACTTTAACCTTTCTTCAAAGGGAAAGTGTTCCAGCCCTTTTATCATTCTAGTTACCCTTTTCTGCACTTTTTCCAATGATTTTTTCCTTCTCAGCACAGTCTGCCTTAGTTTACTGTTAAAGACTATTTGAAAACTTCAGCTGCCTGCCTGACCCTCCTTATATGAGATCATGTAAATACTTTCCCTTCCTAGCATGTCATTCATAAAAAGGTTTCCCTTGCTCAAAAGCCAGTCAAATCCCACTCTAGGGCACGGTGCTCATCTCCATTTCCAAGCCAAAAAGCCAGCACTGTCCGAAGACATTTCCATGGTCATGTGGCCGGCATGACTAGACGCCGAGGCACACTGAGTGCTGTTACCTGCCCACCGAAGCAGTACCTATTTATCTACTTGTAAGTTCTTGCTTTCGAACTGGTAGGTTTGGCAGGAATTGGGACCAGAGACTCACTCCATCATGCAGCACTCGGGTCTTGAACTGCTGAACTACCAACCTTCCGGTCTGCAGCTCAGCGTCTTAACCACTGAGCCACTGCAGCCCCCTATGTCATTCGTAGACGATAGTTAATGAGTAAGTTAAATAACAGTAATGCAGCACCATCTTGTGGTCTCCCATCAGATTTCCTGAGTTTGGTGAGAAACAGAGGTCATCTTCCATTTCTTTATAAACTGTTTTAAACTGGGGAGCTCTTTGACCTTTCTTTCAGAGACTTCCCCCCACACACATTAGCGGTATTGAGTGTGAAAAATAAAATCAAGCTATCGGGGCTAGTGATTGAATTACAAGTCCTGCCCAGAAGAGCAGAGGGTTAGTTCAGATTACATGGCTTTTAAAACTGGAACAGTAAAAGAAATGCAAGCTTGACTGGGTTGGGCATTCCTCCATCTTTGGTTACATTTGAGCCTCACAATTCTCTTGCAAGGCAGAGAACACATGAAGCAAAAGAGTGGAGAGTTATTAAGTACCAGCATCGTCTTACTGCGATGAAACTGAATAGTCTTTCTTGGCTTTGTTGGGTAGAACAGTTTAATGGGCTCCATTATTTTAATTGTACTTGGGTTCTGTGCTCTTTGCTCCTTTTTTACATAACTGGTCTTTTCCAGTTTAAATAGTGGGGCCTATTTATATATGTTGAGTTGCCCAGAATGCAGCAGATGGAAATCTTCCTAAAATAGCAACCTGCAGCAATTTTTCATTTAAAAATATTTACGTACCACTTTTTCACCAAAAGTACTCAAGGCTGCTAACAAAATTAGTTTGAATTAACCAAAACATTAAAATATCAAAATAAAACAGTATCAGGGGAATATTTGGGAATTCTAAATATTCGTCTGTCCCTGAATAAAACCATTTCGACTTGCTGTCAAAAGAAAATTCCTTCTATAGGAAAAGAACCCAAGCTTGATTTTCCTATCAAAACTGGGATAGCTAGAGAATCCAGAGGAGGTCTTCCGATGATGACCCCAAGAAGCAGGCAGGTTCTTATGTGACAAGGCAGTTCTTTATGCACCCTTGTCCCACCCAGACTGCTGAGCACCTTCGGTCGATAGCAGCACTCAAATCACACCCCACTGAAAAGGCTATGACTGCAGATCACGTGACCTGCATGGACAAAGGCCACGTGGGATGGTGGCTGTAGTAAGAAAGAAAATTAGGTGCGACTGAGTGGTGGTGGGGGGACTGGCTGGGTCCAACCCCATGTGTGCAAGTGCTGCTCTAACATCCTTGGAGGAAGGATGGTATAAAAATGGGATGGATAGATTTGAACCATTAGATTTAGCTCATGATTTAACCTATAAAATCAGTCTAAAGTTTGGTGCAAAGTCACATAACTTTCTGGCTGACCATTTGCTATAGGATCCATCCTCTACTTTTGCCTCTTTAGTACTGAAAGATGCATTTCTGAGCAAATGGATTAAAGTTATAATTTAAGAAAATAACAGTGCCAGATTTTTTACTTTGTCACCCAACATTACCGTTTTACAGTCTGGAGAAGTCGCAGGCACCAGTCAAGCAAAGGATTTGATACAGATTACCAGAATATGCATATTGTGGCATGTAGACCTTGTTTGCCTTTAAGCAAACATGTATAGTTGCTCTATTTTGTTTAGTTATTGCTTTACTGAAAAGTCTATAATAAATGTTGTTTAAGACAGGTGCTTAACAGACTATCATTTTGCTTCCAGAAGTCTTTTAAAAAACTTTTTCCAAAATTGTTTCCCAAATTACTGTTTCCATGTGTGTGACACCATTACATGTCACAGTGAAACCAGCTGAAACCATTTCTAGCCTCAGCAGCTTTCTCATAAGTGCATAGGGGGATACAGTTCTTCATTTGGAATTAAAATGTATAGGACTGGCATTTTTGCAGCTGAGTCTAAGGAATTCATCCAGAAAAGATGAGCAACTTGGAACAGCCCCTTCTTGCAAACGTTGCTGAATCAGCCGCCGCACAGAGAGAATTGAGGAAGAGCAGGTGAGTTTGTATTGTAGGAAATTGACTACTCAGAGGAAGTTAATGTGGTGCTGCTGAGTGTCCATTTGTTCATCTTCCTTGTATGATGATAAAGCGATAAATTAAGGATGTGGCAGATGACGCACTCATACGCTTCTGCTGTATTTTCAAGAATGCTCTCCCTTTTCTCCCCCAGTTAAATCTGCCTATGAGAATTTAATCTGCATCTATGGTTTACGCTGTTAAGACTGCACTCCTGTGCATATTTATCAGGACCACTTAACACAGACTTACTCCTGAGTAAAGCTAGACTACAACAGTATGGCTGCAATCCTAGGCTTGCTTGCTTGCAAGTAAGTTTTATTGTGCAATGAAAAATATGCTTCCAGTTAAACATGCAAAAGGTCAGACTGTACAACCTGACATCACAGAAGGGATGCCAGGGATTAATGCCTAGCTGTATAGAACTGCCAAGGACAGATCTGGACTGCTGGCGAATGGTTTACTGATTGCCGGTCCAGTGATGATGCAAAAGGAGAGTACCAATGTGAATCAGGAGAAACCAAGATCTGGGCTTGTCTATTTCCACTTCCATGACTTTTTGGATCCCAGCTTCCTTGTTTGGCACAGTCTGCAGCTCTCCATAGATCTGCATTTCCAAGAACTTGTCCCAACCTGATGAAAATTCTGCTTGCAAGGTGTTTTCCAGACTGCAGCCACCTTTAGGGTTTTTGTTGGCGTTGTGACTGTTTCGATGACTGTGCTATCAGTGCACTCATTACACAGTTACATGTTTTCTTTGTTTTTTCCCCTTTCAGTGTTCCGTCTGTTCACATTCACATTGTGGATTGATTTCCTGCATTTTTAAATGTGGGGTTTTTTTTGCACAAGCGCTGAAGTGTTGCAGTGCTTCAGCAGCCTCAAGGGGGCTGAGAAATCCCCTTACGAGTACATTCGCTGCCCACCACACCAAACCTGAGAATAGTACCTGGTGTACATGTCTCATCCCTTATTGGTTGCCTCTTTTCCTGTGTTTGAGCATTCTCCCTCATTGAGTCCTCCCCCCACAACTGAATTTCTTTACCTGACTTGCATCAGATACACAGCTCATAACAGCCTGTTTGCTTTGATTGCATGTTTTTAGGCTGGCTGCATACCCCGCAAAATGTATTTGAAAATGGCGCCCAGGGACATGCTAGAATTTGCTCTTGAGTGTAAATGAAGGAATGGTAAGGAAGGCAATGATTGGCTGCTAGTGTTGGGCCTCCCAATGGAAATGATCTTTGTTTCAGCGCAGACACCCTGTAGTGCTAAAATGCTGAAACGCTGGCATGCAAATTTAAAAAATGCTTGCCACTCAAACCCACCCTTTCTGGGCAGATTTGGGCAGCAATCCATGAGGTGGAAAAATATGTTCAGATTCTGAGCTTTCTGCAATGAAAAAAAAAGAGTATGGGAAAAACTAGTATAGGAAAGAATGGGGCGGGGGGGTGAGGAAAAAACTGGGACAGCTCAGGGATGCTAAGGCAGTTGTCTGGACACAAGCTGCCAGTTGTGAGTTGTGAAATTACCGGAGATTTGGGGGGTGGAGTTGTGGGGAGAGCAGGGCTTAGAGAGGGGAGAGATCTCAGCAGGGTATAATGCCATTGAGTCTACTCACCAAAGCAGCCATTTTCTCCAGAGAAACTGATCTTGGTCACCTGGAGATCAATTGTAATAGCGGGACATCTCCAGGTGCCAACTGGAGCTTGGAAAACCTAGAGATGAGGGGTGGCTTGCAAGGAGCTGTTGCATCCTAAGGTGCAGCAGTGCAGCAGCTGGTGCAGTTCCTAGTGGGGCCAGTGACTCAGATCTAGTGCCTGGCCCTATAGTACAGGGGCCGCAGTCCATAAAACGCACCCTCACATTCTTGTGAGTGACCATCGAGAGACCAGGCAAAAGTGGAAGGATGCTGTCCCAAGGTAAGCAGTGATTGGATGATGAGGTAGCTACTGGCCACCTTGTCTGACTGGTGGCTATTGTTGGGGGTATGGATGGGCAAAAAGTGGGCATCGAGAGGTGTGGTCTTGCGATTGGGCCCACCCTTACAGCCACCTCTCCTGTTCCACCCTATGTGGTTGGGGCCCCTGGGGTGGTCTCACCAATGTGGACATGAGGCTTGGTGGCACAGCCACCACTGAGCACTGGACACCTGTGGTCAGCCCCACATTTCTGAGATCGTGGCTGGAGATGCAGCTGGGCTTTGGGTGAAGGTACGTGGAGAGGTGGGGCAGGGCCACCCTTCCTGTTCGTTGCTGCATCTGTTGTACTTGGCAGGGCCTGTGCCTTTGGAGGGGTTGGCAGGGGCCCAGTACTCTGTCAGACTACCCCTCCCATTCCCTCATGTGTCCAAGCTCTCCATGGCTGCTATCCTGTGATTGGTTGGTTTCACCCTGCCTATGTTGGTTGCGCTGTTGCAGCCTTGTGTTATTGTTTGGGCATCACATGAGGCATCCATGAGGACTCCATTATGGTCATGGTCCTGGCTGCCCTGCTGCCGGAATATCTACCTGAACTCTGGCGGGGATGGTTATCCCCTTAGGAAACAGCTAAGTGGTGCCACTACCTGCAGACAATCATCTGTGCCATGGCAGCCCTCAGGGTTGACCTACCTCAAGCAGGTTTTGGAAGAGGCAACATGTAAATGTTTTACATACAAAAATAGATAATAAATATTTGCTTCATTTACAAATATGTGAGTTAGAATTATAGAATCAGAGTTGGAAGGGATCTCCAGGGTCATCTAGTCCAACCCCCTGCACAATGTAGGAAATTCACAAATACCTCCCCCCCCCGCACCCCCAGTGACCCCTGCTCTATGACCAGAAGATGGCAAAACAAAAAACAACCTTCCCGAATCCCTGGCCAAATTGGCCTGGAGAAAATTGCCACCTGAGCTCACAGTGGCAATCAGAACTTGAGCAAAGCACTTCTACTAGCGCTTACACATCCACTATTTAGATTCCCAGAGACTGCATCCCAGGGTGCTTTGCTTTTGGTTAACTTCATCTCTACACATCTGTCTCTCCAATACTCCAAAACTTCTGTTGCCTCTCTCTCTGCCTCTCTCACATACACACAAATGTAGCCTCCCACCCATCAGAAAACAGAGCCCCATCCATTGGTGGTGGAAAGTGCCATCAAGTTGCAGCCAACTTATGGCAACCCCAAAGGGTTGTCAAGACAAGAGACAAACAGAGGTGGTTTGCCACTGCCTGCCTTTGCATAGCGACCCTGGGCTTCCTTCCAAGTACTAACCAGGGCCGATCCTGCTTGGTTTCCACAATGGGACAAGTTCAGGCTTTCCCCCCCAAATCTCCAGGCATTTCCAGACCCAGAGCTGGCAACCTTAGCTGACTTAAAACTCAAGATGCAAATTTTTCTACTATAGTTTAACCAAAAGAACAAACAGAATTTTGATATGGTTGGTTACCTATCTCCAGAAAGGGTCTGGACATCTCCTGGGATTACGGTTGATCTCCCGACTACAAAGATTGGTTTCCCTAAAGAAAATGGCAGCTCTAGAAGGTGGGCATTATGGCAACACATCCCTGTGGATCTCCCTCCTTTCCACGAATTCCATCCTCCCCAAGCACCACCACCAAATCTCCAGGAATTTTCCATGCCAGACTCTGTGTAGTGATCACATGACCACCATGTGGATTTAGGATGGCCAACTCTGGCTTAGAAAATTCCTGGAGATCTGGGGAGGGTGGAGTTTGGGCGGGGGGGGAGCTCAGTGGGGATGTAATTCCATAGAATCCCACATCCAAGGAGGACTCCTGGTCCCACCTGGAGGTTGACAGCCCTACTGTACTTTGCAAAAATGTGATTTGGCTCTTAGACAGATCCCAGAAAGGGAGATGAACCCTAAAGAATGATAACATCAGCAAAAAATAAGAGATTGTAATTAACTGGGGTAAGGTCCCCCCCCAGGAGCAGTTGGAGCATAAATTCCCTCATAAATCAATTTGAGCTATTGCCACGCATTCTTTATAGAAGTTATAGAAGCCTTGGTTTTCCCCCATTTTCTTCCTAGCAATACTGAATGCTAGGAAACAATCCCGTATCCTCCAGAAGACTTTTGTTCTTCATAGTCATGTGACAACAATTGGATGCTCCAAGTATAAATTTCTGCCCAGGGGAGCTGAATTAATTGGTTCCTTCTGCAGGACTCTTCATACAGGCTTTATAGTACCAAGACACTCAGAGAATTACTGCAGGAAGCTTATGTGCTAGTTTAAAGGACTTCGAAAGCCTGGAAGAGAGAAACAAAGCTCAATGCAAACCCAATCTGAGTAGTATCCCGGTATTTTTAAAATGAGGGTAAGAAATTTTGCTTTTGAATGCTATGACTGACAGTGGCACTTCTTAAAGTAGAGATAAAAGAGGACATGTTGTGCCCCATATCATGTGATTAGATGTTGTGTTGAACTGGCCTCTCTTTGTAGCATCCCCCTCCCTCATAGCTTTGTCAGCTCTGGGTGGGAAAATACCATAACATTTGGGGGGTGGAGCCAGGAGAGAGTGGGGGTTGGGGGAGGGGAGGGACCTCAGCAGGGTACTATGCCATAGAGTCCACCTTTCAAAGCAGCCATTTTCTCCAGGAAAACTGATCTCTATTGCCTAGAGATCAATTGCAATAGCAGGAATTCCCCAGGTCCCATCTGGAGGTCAGTCACTCAAGTTGCGTATATAAATTAGCCTAATAGGTGTACACTTCACGCGTCTGATGAAATGAGCTCTAACTCACAAAAGCTTATGTTGAAATATATTTTCTTTAGTCAATAAAGTGCCACTGGACTGTTTTATTCTGCTGATGCAGACTAACTTGGCTACCAACACAGAGAGCCGGCTTTGCTGGAAGGGCGGGGTACAAATCTAATGAAATAAATCATAAATAAGAGAGGAGGCTATCCAGCCCTTAAAAATGAAACAGCCGACTTCTGGTCTTGGTGATCGCCATGGCAGTCATCTTCTCCCGGGGGTCCGGGAGAAGTCTGCCAGCGTCTGCAGCTGGCTGGAGGCACGAAGGTTCGTGTCACCCCAGGAGTCTCAGGGTGGGACTCCCAGCCAAGGGGCACTAGAGGGCCCCTCTCCCGGCATACCAAGCCAGAGAAGGGGGGCTTCTCCTTGCCCCAACGGGCCCGCCATAGAGCGTCCTGAATGGGAACAAGATTAGCACACTGAAAGAAGCGCACGGTGATCGAGCGAGCATAATGCGGAGACAACCACTGAAAGTATGAGTCGAGTTTAAGTGAGAAACAGCCACGCATCTGCGTCCCCCCTAGTGAAAATGAGGGGGGGAGGGGACTTCCCCCCGATAAAGACTGCTTGCAAGTGATTTTTAAAGCTGAAAGGGGGGGGGCGCAAGGGAAAGTGGAGAAAGTGAAATAAAGAGTTTGCGGGAGCTTACCGGCTGGATTAAGAATTTTCAGAGATTTTAACTAACTTTTACTAAACAATCCCCAAACATGGCACCACCAAAAGATACGAAAGACAAGATACTGAAAGCTAAACCTTCTTCCAGAAGTTCCAGCCCTCTAAGTGTGGTGCCTAGACAGGACCAAACTGCAGAACTCCAAAGGTTGTTGGTAGAGGCGCTTCGCCCTCTGCTGGAGAAAATCACAGCTATTGACAATAATGCACAACAAGCACAGACAACAGCTAACACAAAGGAAATCGAAAAAGCGGAGCAGGAACTTAAAGAGATTGGTTCCAACTCGAAAAAAATGAATAAAAAGCTACAGGTGCTTGAGAAAAAGTGCCAAATTGAAGAGTCTCGTGTACTACAGCTGCAAATGGAAAGAGCGAGCTACATCTTGAGACTTCAAGGGATTAAAGAAGAGAAAGGGGAGAATCTGAGACAAATTGTCGGTGACCTGTTGGCCCCCCTGGTGGATATGGTATTGGATCAACTTCAAAGCGAAATAAATACGGTCTTTCGATCGTATTCGGAATACATTAGAAAGAACAATCTGCTGGGGGAAATATCTGTAAGATTCTCCCGAAGGAGAGTAAGAGATCAACTCTTGAAAGCGACCAATGGGACTACCTTGAAGTGGAGAGACAAGGAAATTAAAGTTATGAAGGACATTCCATTTGAGATAAGAAGAAAGAGGAGAAAATACAGAGACTTGGTGACATTCCTACAAAGCCAGAAGGTCGCATAGAGATGGTTGGTTCCCAAGGGACTAATCTTTCGGTATGCAAACGGTAAAGAAAGGATTGATTCAACGGATAAGGCTTGTGAATTTTTGCGTCAACATGGTTGACCAGGAGAGGGAGAAGGCACTCCGGATGGCACCAAGGAGAGCGAAGAAGGAGAGACTGGATCTTCGGCAGAGGACTCAGACTCTAAATTGGGGACTATTGCCCCCAAATCAAGCTACTATTTAAGGGAAAAAAGAGGGTGAAAGTAGATTGTTATTGTTCTCTGGAATATCTTAGAAAGAATTATATCAGTAGGAGGCAACTCTTGATGTAACTATAACTGTATTAGCGAGTGAAAAGTGAATAATATTTTAGTGAGATGATTATTTTCAGTGGAAGTCAATTCACATTTAAGAGGCAGACTTGTATCTAAATCGATTGTATGATGACAGACTCTTGGGGTTTTAGAGGTTATCTTTTCTTTCTCCTATAGATTGTAGTTCCCCACCCTGGAATTTTCTGTTGTAGTTTTGTAGTAAATAGAAAAAGCAACAAAAAATCCCAGGGGTTTTTTTGTAGAAAAAGCCCAGCAGGATCTCATTAGCATAATAGGCCACACCGAACACCAGAAACTTATTAGCATATTAGGCCACACCCCTGACAGCACAGCTCATTAGCACATTAGGCCACACCCCCATGTTACCAGAAGCGTAGTCATCCAGCCACACCCACCTTTTGCTTCTTATTCTATTTACCTTATTTGTTGTCAAAACCCAGGGGTTTTTTTGGAGCAGGAACTCCTTTGCATGTTAGGCCACACACCCCTAATGTAGCCAATCCTAATGAGTTTCTGCTGTTGAGTGTGGCCTGTTATAGTAATGAGTTCCTGCTGGGCATGGCCATTCAGGAGTCAGCCGGAACTCCGTTCCTGTGCGTTCCTGCCCAAAAATAGCCCTGAAAAATCCCCTTCGGGGGGGGGGCAGAAGTAAAATAGCCTGCCCTGACCTGGATAGCCCAGGCAAGCCCGATCTCGTCAGATCTTGGAAGCTAAACAGGGCTGACCCTAGCAAGTACTTGGAAGGAAGACCTCCAAGGAATATCAGGGCTGTGACACAGAGTTGGCAATACCAAGCCACCTCTCTGAAATATCGAAGCCCCACTAGGGGTTGCCAGAAGTCAACCATGACTTCCAGGCATACAAACATACGCACACAGACAAAAGTGAAACAGCCAATAAGCTGTTACTTCCTGAGCCTATTTGAATGCTGCTTCAACCTCCAATCACCTTTGAATATTGAATATTGGGAGCAACATAGCAGCAGACCCTTTCTATTATGCCTCACCAACAGAACAGTTCATTTCATTTATTTATTTATTTACAAAATGTATACCCCACCTTTCTGCCTTCATCAAGGTCATCAAGGTGGCTAACAGGCTTAAAAGCGTACAAAATAAAAATACATCTGAAAAACCTTTAAAACCAAGCAAAAACAACATCATTCAAATAATTATAACCAACTTAAAATACATATAAAAATACATGTACATACAAAACAATTAGAAACAGGAAAGGAAGACCACTGAGGGAATGCCAGAAGACGGCAGCAGAAGGGGCCAGATAAATTGCTCTGGGGAGAGAGTTCCACAGTTTTAGATGTAGAAAGTATAGCTCTCCTTAGAAGCAGTGCAGACTGAAGTTAGCTCTACCTCGGGAAGGTGACAGAGTGATCATTTTAGGCCTGTCTCTGGAGAACAGCAGAATTATAACAGTCTAGTTTGACTTTTCAGGAGACGGCAAACTAATGTGGTCAGAATCCCCATGTTTGAGAGGGTCTAACTTGGTGTGTTTAGTGTGGAGAATGCTGTCAGAAACAATCTGGTTCAAGGGAAAGGCTGTGAGTGATAAAAGGCTAAACAACAGTGATTCAATAGTGGTTCAAGTCTGTGTTCTCAAACATCAGAGTAAATTTCAGTTCCAACCTGAAGCTGTAACTAAACTATGGAGTAAGAATATGTGCCTAAAGCCAGCCTATTCCTTGACTGAGTTTGAAAGCCGATGCCTGCTGAAGTGTTCTTTTAAACTTTTGTAACACAAATGAACCATCCTTGTTGATCATCATACTATCACACAGCAAAACTTACAACTACAAACCCCCTGTTTTATACAACCTACCACATATTTTTAGTGAGGGGAAGAGATGGGAGGGTTTTATTTAAACAAGCTTGATCCTCCAAAATCGTGGTGGTGGTGAAAGTGCCCTCAAGTTGCAGCCAATTTATGGTGACCCTTTGGGTTTTCAAGGCAAGAGATGTTCAGAAGTGGTTTTGCCATTTTGCCTGCCTCTGTGTAGGAACCCTGGGCTTCTTTGGTGACCTCCTATCTGAATGCTAACCAAGGCTGACCCTACTTAGCTTCTGACTAGAACAGGCTAGCCTGGGCCATGCAGGTCATAGAATCATACAGTCAGAAGGGATCTCCAGGGTCATCTAGTGCAACCCCCTGCACAATGCAGGAATTGCACAAATACCTCCCCCTCCACACCCACAGTGACCGTAGTTCCATGCCCAGAAGAGGACACAAAATCTCCAGGATCCCCAGCCAAACTGGCCTGGAGAAAAATTGCTACCTAATCCAAGAGTGGTAATTGGCATTTCCCTGGGTATGTAAGTTCCCTGGGCCACAAGAACTAAGCACTGATGCAACCCTTCCTGCCCTCCTCATGATCTGCCTAAGTTCACAGAATCAGCATTGCAGTCAGATGGCCATCCAGCCTCTGTTTAAAAACCTCCAAAGAAGGAGAGCCCAGCACCTCCTGAGGAAGCCTGTTCCACTGAGGAACTGCTCTGTCAGGCTGTTCTTCCTAATGTTTAGCTGAAAATTCTTTTGATTTAATTTCAACCTGTTGGTTCTGATCCAACCTTCTGGGGCAACAGAAAACAACTCCACACCATCCTCTATACAACAGCCCTTTAAGTACTTGAAGGCGGTTATCATATCACCTCTCAGTTGTCTCCTCTCCAAGCTAAACATACACAGCTCCTTCAGCCTCTCCTCATAGGACTTGGTCTCCAGACCCCTCACCACCTTCATTGCCCTCATCTGGACACGTTCCAGCTTGTCTATATCCTTTAAAAATTCTGGTTCCCAAAACAGAACACAATACTCTAGGTGAGGTCTAACCAGAGCAGAGTAAAGCAATGCCATCACTTTGCATGATCTGGACACAATACTTCCATTGATACAGCCCAAAATCGCATTTGCCTTTTTAGGTACCATATCACACTGCTGGCTTATGTTCAGTGTATGGTCCACTAAGACCCCATGATCCTTTTCGCACATACCACTGCCAAGACAAGTCTCCCCCATGCTATAATTATGCATTTGATTTCTCCTACCTAAATGCAGAACTTTACATTTATCCCCATTGAAATGCATTTTATTTGTTTTAGCCCAGTTTTCCAGCCTGTCAAGAACATCCTGTATCCTGACTCTGTCTTCTGCCGTATTTGCTACCCCTCCCAATTTAGTATCATCTGCAAATTTAATAAGCATTCCCTCTATTCTTTCATCCAAATAATTTATAAGGATGTTAAACAAAACAGGTCCCAGGACAGATCCTTGAGGCACTCCACTTGTCACTCCTCTCCAAGAGGACGAGGAACCATTAACAAACACTCTTTGGGTGCAATCTGTCAACCAGTTACAGATCCACCTAAAAGTAATAGGATCCAAACCACATTTTACCAGTTTGTCGACAAGATTATGTAGAAATTTATCAAAAGCCTTACTGAAATCAAGATAAACTATGTCCACAGCATTCCCCTGATACAGCAACATAGTAACTTTCTCTAAAAAAAGGCATAAGGTTACTCTGACATGACCTGTTCTTGAGAAACCCATGCTGGCTCTTAGTAATCATAGCTGTCCTTTTTAATAATAATAATAATAATCTTTATTGCATTAGCATAAAGCCATAGCAACACTGCAGTATAAACAAGTAACCAGCACTAGATTCAGGCAGATATTAGCGAGTCAATCATTTTACAAGGATAGAGGACCAGAGTCATGCCCCCCCAAAGGAAAAAGGAAAAAAGGAAACACTTAAAATTATCAGTTTGTACATGGTCAACAGCTATCAGGGGTGAACTAATTAGATTGCTGTCCTTTTTAAATGCTCAAGAACTGACTGTCTGATTATTTGTTCTAAAACTTTTCCAGGTATAGATGTCAAAACTGATGAGTCAGTAGTTACCTGGTTCCTCTCCCCCCCTTCTTGAAGGTGGGGACAACATTTGCCCACCTACAGTCTTCTGGCACCTCACTTGTTCTCCAAAAATTCTCAAAAATAACGGACAGAGGCTCAGAAATTTCATCTGCAAGTTTTTAGTACCTTGGATTCAGTTCATCTGTCCCCAAACTAGATGTTTATGTACTACCTGTATGCCTATCCTAGGCTGAAACTCCCTTTCCTCATCATGTGTTCTGTTTTGCCATGTTGAGCACCTTTTCCTGCACAACTGAGGAAAAGTAGGAACTGAGCAGTTCTGCCCTCTCTTCATCACCTGTTACGATTTCACTTTCCTGTCCCCGCAATGGACCTACCATCTCCTTGCTGTTTTTCTTACTGTGAATGTAAGAACCTTTTTTGTTGTTTTTAGCATCTCTTGCTAGCCTAAGCTCATAGTTAGCTTTAGCTTTCCTTTCTCTCTACAAGCACTGGTTATTTGTTTATACTTGTTCTTGGTTATAAGGCCCTCCTTCCATATCCTAAATGAGTCTTTTTCATTTCTCAAGTCTTTAGAATGCTGTTTATGGAGCCACCTTGGCTTCTTAAGGCTCCTCCCACCTTTCCTTCTCATAGGAATTATTTGTGATTGTGCCTTCAGTATTTCACTTTTAAGAAACTCCCACCCCTCTTGAACTCTATTCTCCTTAAGTATTTCCGACCATGGGATTCTACCCAGTATAACTTCAAGTTTGTCAGAATTTGCTTTCCTGAAGTCCAACCTATATGTCTGACTATGTACAGCTTTCCCCTTCCCCAAGACTGTAAATTCCAAAATTACATGGTCACTACTACCAATGGTGCCCACTACTTTCACCTCGTCAACCAGTTCTTCCCTGTTGGTGAGAATAAAGTCCAAGTCTAGCAGATGCCCTTGTTTCTCTCTTCACTTTCTGGAAAATGAAATTGTCAGCAAGACAAGTCAGGAATTTATTTGCCCTTTCATTTTTAGAAGAGTTGGACTGAATCAGGGCCCCACATTCCATTTGGAATTCCAGAACTGCCCTTTGAGGTGGAATCATCAGGCTGCATCCTAAAATGACAAGAGAAGAACATATGGTTGAAACTCATTCTTCACCTTCCCTCCCTCAAAGTATTCCCTTAAGACACCCCCCCCTCCATGTGCACAAAGTTGGTGCTCCAGTTTTCTGCAGCTGATGAAGGAAGCATAGCAGAGCAAATCTTTCCATGGATGCAGAAACAAGTTGGGTTGATTTTGCCCTATATCACTGCTTTATTGCAGTCCTCACGGTTCATGGGATTTTGGCCCATGAGACTCTGCCAAGACAAGAGCTTCAACTTTTCAGGTATCTTAAGGGGTTCCTGTAGGAAAGGGAAGGCAGTTAAGTACTCCCACCATACTTCCACTTTTGGTTTGCATGGTATAATCCAATGATTCCAATGTCAAACACCAGCTGTGAAATTATACAGTGTTTCTCCCATAATTTGCCTTTCTTTCTTTCTTTCTTTTTCTCCCCCGCCCTCCCTGCCAAGGCAGGCTCAAGGCAGCTTACACAAATTAATACATAAATAACAGTTGATCCACATAAAATCATCTAAAAAACAGTTCAATTATAACACAATTCAGTATCATAAGGTGCTAGCAATGATTAATTAATTACTTAATGATGGCATACTGTATGAGTGCATACAAAAGTCTAAGTAAATGTTCTGCTCAATAATCTTCCTGATATGAGCTATGGCACAGGCTGTACATGTCAAAGCCAAGGGCCAGGGCTCTATAATTAGGATTGTTGGTGGTAATAGTGACGACGGCTCCTTAGTTAAAGGCCTTCTGGAAGAGCTCTGTCTTGCAGGCCCTGCAGAACTGTAGAAGATCCCGCAGGGCCCTGATCTCTTCTGGGAGCTCATTCCACCAGTATGGAGCCACCACTGAGAAGGACCTGGCAGTAGCCAGCCTGGTGTCCTTGGGACCCGGGAGGGCCAGTTGATTTTGAGACCTCAACCGTAGTGCTTTCTGGGGTATATATGGGGAAAGGCAGTTCCTCAGTGGTTTAAAAGTTTGGTTCTAGTTTGGTGTAGTGGTTAAGTGTGGAGCCAGTTTGGTGTAGTGGTTAAGTGTGCGGACTCTAATCTGGGAGAATCGGGTTTGATTCCCCACTCCTCCACTTGCACCTGCTGATGTGACCTTGGGTCAGTCACAAGCTGTGGCACAGCTGTTCTTAAAAGAGGAGTTTGTGTTAGAGTTCTCTCAGCCCCACCTACCTCACAAGGTGTCTGTTGTGGGGAGGGGAGGGGAAAGGAGTTTGTAAGTCACTCTGAGACTCCAAGTGAAGGGCGGGGTATAAATCCAATCTCTTCCTCTTCTTATTCTTCTAAAAGTGAGAACCAGCACCTTGAAACAAATTCGGTATGCTATCGGCAGCCAGTGCAATGTCTTCAGCACAGGCTGGATATGCTCCCATCAGAAGCCTGGCCACAGCATTCTGCACTAGCTGCAGCTTCCGAATTTGCAGCAAGGGCAGCCCCATGTAGAGCGTTACAGCAGTCTAGTCTCGAGGTGACCATTGCATGGATCACTGTTGCCAAGTCACTGCGGTCAAGGAAGGGAACCAACTGCCTGATCAGCCGAAGACTGTAGAAGGCTGACTTGACAGTGGCTGCTACCTGGGCCTCCTTGTTAAGGAGGCATCCAAGAGCACTCCCAAACTCTTAACCTCCGACGTTGGTACCAGAGGTGCCCCATCGAAGGCCAGGAGTGGGATCCCTATCCTCAAACTGCCCCAGCTCAGGCACACCTCCGTCTTTGTCAGATTTTATTTCATTCAGCTCAGTCTAAGCCAACCAGCCATGGCTTGTAATGCCCAGTCCAGATCTTCCGATCTGGGGTCAGACTGGCCACCCAACATCAGATAGAGCTGGGTTAATCAGTGTACTGGTGACATCCCAACCCATGCCTCTGGGCAATCTGTGCAAGGAGGCACATATAGATGTTAAATAGCATCAGGGAAAGCACCGCTCCTTGAGGCACTCCACAATCCAGTGGGTGCCTTCTGGACTGCTGTTCCCCTAGTGCTACCCTTTGTCCCCGACCTTGGAGAAAGGAAGTGAGCCATCGCAAGGCAAGCCCTTGAATTCCTATGTCGGCGAGGCAGTGGATCAGTAACTGATGGTCAACCATGTCAAATGCTGCCAACAGGTCCAACAACAACAGTACTGCCGATTCATCCAATCCAGGTGCCTCCAGATGCCAGACCCCTACAAGCTCACCTAATGAGCTGTCAGGGGGCATCAGATCCCGCAGAGCCATCTGGAGCCGCACTGGGTCCATTTGGTTCCATGGGTGAGCTAAAATACACTCACTGCCTAAACAGGGTTGGGATGAGACATTCAGACAGGCCCTCAGAGCATGGTGGTCTGACCATGGAACTGCCAAAGCTCTGCATTCAGTGTTTGTAGGCTACAGCCCATTGGACTGAATCCTACCACTTGACTTAGCAAAGTTTGAGGTCTTCCTCTAGCCTCAGGAGTCTTCCTCCCACCTATGCAGCTCCTCCACTGAAGCTGGGTGTTAGAGGTACAGATCATCATCTCTACTGAACCATAATGCTGCATAAGACCAAAAGATCATCTAAGCCTGACCTGTTCTGTGTTCTGATGTAGGACTATCCATTACTCCTTCTCTCCCCCTCTCTCTGCCTGATAAATGTATTTCAGTTCATGCCCTGAAACGCTGGCTGCAGCAAGCACAGGTGCGTTTGCTGAAAAGGGCATGCAGAGCAAATTAAAAATGACTCAGTCACACAAAGCCCAAAGCTACAGGGGCAGGAAAAACCTCCCAACAAAATGCCTTGGAGCAAAACCCTGAGAAAACTCATCCAACATCAATTGAGAAGAAGTTTAATTGGACCCAGTTCGCCATGCCATCTGTTAGAAGTTGCCAGGGCAAGAACCAGGAACCCTGATTTTTGTACTGCTGCTTTGTGTGGTAATACGGAGCTGCAGGCTGGGGTATTCTCTGGGTAAAGTGACCCAAGAATGAACAGCAACAATTCCCAATCTGGTGGTGCCATTACAGGTTTCTAGCTCTGGGCTGGGAAATACCTGGAGATTGGGGGGGATGGAGCCTGAGGAGGGTGGCATTTGGAGATGGGAGGGTCAACGATGGGTTATAAGACCATCAAGTCCACCTTCCAAAGGAGCCATTTTCTCCAGGTGAACTGATCTCTGTCACCTGGAGATCAGTTGTAATCCCAGGAGATCTCCAGCCACAATCTGGAAGTTGGCAACCCTAGGTGACATGTCTGCTGCATTTCCTGGAACCTGCTAGTTTCTTGAAAGTCAGGCATAAAATCTAAAAGGAAGAGAAAGAGTGGAAGAGGAAAAAGGGAACTTCACATCACTCCCTACCAGCTGACTAGGAAAGTTCTGAGCTCATACCATCTTTTCCAAAGCAAAGAACCAATGCTACCTTTTCTTCATCTCTGCAGCACAAGTGTTTCAGAAGAGGATCTTTGTGGTTTCAGACACAGCCCTCTGTTGTAGGCCAATATCTCATTTGAAAGCAACATTTTGTGATTGCTGCTGCTTTCATGGTAGCCATTTTGTAGTGGCACCCATTATCCTTTTTCAAATTCCCAGAAGTGCCCAGGTTCAACAAGGCTGGGAACCTCTGCTCTAGAATGGCTTATACACATGTGTGATCAGTCACTGACTTCTTTGGATCTAGATGGACCATAAAGGCTTCCTGATCTAACTGGGATTTTGCCTTCACAATAATTATATGCAGAGTCTGGTTCCTGATGCCTGGTTTCTATCCTTTGCTTTGCAGTTTCCTATGGCCCATGCGATGTTTTGATATATAAATATTGTACATGTGTTTTTCCCCTGTATTTTAATGTGAGGTTTTATATGTATATTGGTTTAAAAGGCAGGCCTGTAGCGTAAGAAAGAAGCAGACTTGGATGGGTGATTGAAGTGTGTTATGATTGGATAGGAGCTGTACCCTAGGGGGTGGAGTTAACTGGTTTGTAGAGGAAGTGTTTGTTCCAAGTGTTTCAGAGGAGAGCTGAACTGGTGAAGAGTGAGGTGCTGTGAAAGAAATCTATGTTCTTTATGGCGCCAGGAAATCAGGCTTTTTGGAAGTTATTAGCCAATGTGGCAAGTGAGAAAATAAGTCTTTGTGGCTAGGTCTATTTAAGGAACTTTATAGAAAGAAGAAGACATGTACCCATCTGAAACCATTACACTTATATGTCTATCTGAAACGATTATGTAAATAAACTTTACTGAAACTGTTACACTGTTATACTTCTAAATAAAACTCTATATTTAAAAGAAAAAAACAGGTTGCTTACCTGTAACTGATGATCTTCGAGTAGTCATCTGTGCAGTCGCACCTATAGTGCACCTGCACTGATCTGATTCGTGTTGTACAAAGCTCACAACAAGATTTTCGCACCTCCACCCTGAGTCTGTGCGGGAACCCCTACTGCGCATTCCCAGGAAGGTGGAGCGCAGACATCCCACCAGTTCTGACTGCCGTCACCCAAAGCAACAGAAGAAAAAGTGACTTAGGATGACAGCAGTGGGGAAGGACGAGTGGGTGATAACTGCACAGATGACCACTCGAAGATCATCAGTTACAGGTAAGTAACCTGTTTATCTTCTTCGTGGTCTCTGTGCATCACACCTATAGGAGATTGAAAAGCAGTGGTTCACCTGGAGGTGGGCGCTGTCAGACTCAGTACGCCGCAGAGGACAGAACCAGACGACCCAGATCGACCTCGTGTTGCACATGAATGTCTAGTGCGTAATGTCTAATAAACGTGGTTGGTGTGGACCACATAGCAGCTTTGCAGATCGAGGCCAGTGATGTGCCCTTCAGGAAAGCTGTGGAGGTCACCATCGATCTGGTAGAATGCGTCTTCAAACGGACAGGGAGAGGGCGTTTGGCCAACAAGTAGCATAGCCGTATTGTCCCAACAATCCATTTTGACAGGCGCTGAGCCGAAATCTTGACACCCAACAAGGTGCTGGCATAAGACACAAATGGGGTAGCATCCCTTCTGATTAGGCATGTTCTGTTCAAGTAGAACAGTGCCCGCCTGACATCGAGGGCACGAAGCAGACGTTCTTCACCTTCCGGGCATGGAAACAAATCTGGTAGGAAAATCTCGAGATGCAGATGAAATTCCGAGACAATTTTAGGTAAAAAAGAGACGTCTGGCACTAGGCGCACCCCATTCGGAAGGAATGACAAGTATGGAGGATCATGGCAGAGTGCCATCAATTCACCTACCCTCCTGGCTGATATAATCGCCAGCAAGAATGCAGTTTTCCAGGTGACATAGGTTCCAAGGGTTTCCTGGTGAGGTGGCGCAGCACCAAGGGTAGGTCCCACAAGAGTGTTGGGGCACTGACGGGGGATATATGCAGATGAGCCCCCGTAAGAACTTCTTCGAGGTAGGATGGGAGAAGATTGAGAAACCATCCATACCATCATGGTATGCTGAAATAGCCGCCAGGTAGACTCGAATTGAGGAGTGAGAAAGTCTGTGGTCAGCCAGTAAGAGCAGGAAGTCCAGAATTCTGCTGTGGCCCACCGAATTAGGTGAAGTGGTTGACGGCTGTAGGAAGGACACAGAACGAGACCACTTCCCCTGGTAGGAGCGGCGAGTAGATGTTTTTCTCGCATTCAGCAGAACCTCCAAGACTCGAGTAGAAAAGGTCATTGGCCTATTCTCCAGGCTGTCAATTTCAGCCTCTGGGATACCATCCCTCCTTGGCAGTTGACGTAGCTGAGCACCGTTGTATTGTCAGTCAGAACAGCTACGCCTACACAGTGGCCTCGGAGAATGGGCTGAAAAGAATGCAGAGCCAGTTTGATCGCCAAGAGTTCCAAAAAATTGATGTGGTTGGTTGCAGTAAGGGCATCCCACTTGTGTCTGACAAACAGGCCGCTGAGATGTGCCCCCCAGCCCCACAGGGAAGCATCAGTAGTGAGTGTGAGACATGGGGTTGGTGGGTGGAACAGTGCACCCTGAGTCAGGTTTGTCTGGACAGTCCACCAGAGCAGGGAGTCCCGTACCTCCTCCAGAGGATATAGAAGGGCAGACTGGGTCATTCTGAGCGGCTTGAAATGTCTGAGGAACCACATCTGTAAATGTTGCATGTATAACTTTGCAAACAGCAGAACTGACGTGGTGGCCGACATGTGGCCTAACAGGCGTTGGATGTGGAATGCCATGAACAAGGCGTTTATCCGCACCTCTCTCACGAGAGAGGACAACGTCACTGCTCTGTCCTCTGGGAGGTAAGCCCAGCACAAAGTAGAGTCCAGAACAGCCCTAATGAACTGTAACCGCTACGCCGGCTGCAAGTGAGATGTCTGACGGTTGACCTGCAGACCCAGGGACGAAAGAATATGCAGTGTCTGGACTATGTGGGTTTCCAGAAGTGCTGAGGAGGTTGCCACTAGGAGCCAGTTGTCTATGTGGGGAAAGATGGTGATTCCCTGAAGACAAAGATAGGCCGCCACTACCACCATCATCTTGGTAAAGACCCGAGGAGCTGTGCAGAGGCCAAAGGGTAGACACCTGTACTGGTTGTGGAGTCTCCTATGGCGAACCGGAGGTACTTCCGATATGCCTGATGGATGTTGAGATGGAAGTATGCATCCTGGAGGTCAATGGTGGCCATCCAGGATCCCCAGGTCAAAAGAGGAAGAATCACACCTAACAATATCATTTTGAATTTGCGGCAGTCCACAAAGGTGTTGTTGAGACCACACAGGTCTAAGATTGGACATTGGCCCCTGTCCCTTTTGGGAACGGCGAAGTAATGGGAATAGAACCCCGTCTCTCTGTAATCCAGTGGCACTAGTTCTATCACATCCTTTGCCAGGAGGGAGATGACCTCCTGAAGAAGAATGGGGGTGGCGGGTGTAGCCGCAAAAACAGACGATGTTGGAAAATCCAAAAACTCTATGGAGTAGCCATGTGTCAGTATGGATAAAACCCATCGGTCCGTAGTGATGTCCTGCCAAGCCGATAGGAATGGGGAAAGGCGGGTGAAGTCTCCTGAAGCTACACAGGGCATGTCAAAGGCCCTGCTTGGGAGCCTTCTGAGACTTTATACAGGAGTGCTGTTGTTGTGAGCCATAACTGGGCTTCGTCTGGTACTGGTATTATTACCGTTGTCCTGTAGGCGATTGACGATGCCTCCAAGTACCTTCAGGAGAAGGTTTGTTGTAGGGACGTTTCGGACCATAGCGTGACCAAGAATGTTGACGGTACTGCTTAGATGGGCCAGAGACGCCTAAGGACCTGGACACCTTGATGCTCTTATCCATCTCCTGGAGAGCGGCATCAGTGGAGGAATGGAAAAGGCCCTCCCCATCAAAGGGCAGATCCTTGATATAAGCCCTAGTGTCCAGGGGTAAAGAGGTGGTTCACAGCCAGGAGTGCCTGCGAAGAGCAACAGCTGAGGACATCGTTTTTGAGAAGGTATCCAGGGCGTGCTTGGATGAATTCAAGAGCTGCTTGGCTAAGACCATGCCTTCTTTTTGTATGGTTCGAGTCGCTTGACGTTTGTCATCAGGAATAGATGGCAGAACGTCAGCAAGACGTTCCCATAATGCATACTGGTACTGACCCATACATGCAATATAGTTGGAGGTTTTGATTCCCAGAGCTCCAGCAGCATAGAAGCATCTCCCAAAGGAGTCAAGTTTCTTACTCTCCTTATTTGAATGAGTAGTGTGCGAGCATTTAGTTTTTGATGAAGAAAGCACCATGGAGTTTCGCTTCGGATGGACATGAAGAAACTCCACTTCAGCTTCCTGCCCCCAGTACGTATGATCTAACCTTCTGGTCAAGACCGGTGCTGAAGAAGGCTTCTCCCAGGGTACCCTTGCTGCCTGTAAAAGGACAGTGGACAAGTGGAGGGATATAGCTGTGGACGTGTCCAGTTGTACCACATCAAAGATGGCATCTGATATTGTCGGCTGAGGTTGGAAGATAGATTGGCCCAAGGAAAGCGCCATTCATTTAATCAGGTCACCATAGGATGAGAGATCCTCCTAAGGAGAGACAGGGGGATCTTCGGAAACATCCTGTTTAGGGGAGGGATCCCCTGGGCAAGGTCTCCTCGTCAGGTTGGTCGATATCAGAAACAACTGGGGAGTTTTCGGAATGCGACTTGGGACCTTGGGTCGATATCGGAGCTGGACGGGGCTCCCTCAGAATGATCTGCAACGACAGCAGAGCAGGGGAGGGGCAACAAGGGGAGACCTGTTTCGGTAGAGGAGACGGTGGTGGCCTAGAGAGGGATGCAGAAGGCGGAGGTTGTCAACTCAGAGAACGGGAAAGATGCGGATGGTGGTCCCAGTCATCTGGCCTCATAGGTGTTAGCCAAGGCATCAATGCCGACGGCAGGTAGGAACTAAACCAGTATAGCATGTGATGACAGTCCCGTTGCAGATACATGGATGGATGATGATGGTCGCTGGCAAACGACCCGGGCCCTGTAGGTGGCCCCAGAGAATATTCCTGTCCGGGTGATCCCAATGACCGATGTCGAGGCCCAGGACAGTTCGGATAATCATCCCATTGATATCGATCATCCCTACCGATTGGGGAATGGGATCAATCTCTGGGTCGGTAGAGACGGTCAGGATGGGAGTGGACACTGGTACAAGAGGAGACCGATGGGGAACGCTGTCCCTCAGGCGAGCCGGCCAGGATGACCTTGTTGTCGGCCTCTGATGCTGATATTGATAGCGGCTGGTCTACAAGACTTGCGTTCGATACCGGAGGGTTCAGCTGCCTGACTGGGGAGTCCAGAATCTCGATAGGAGGCACCAAGTGCACCTTCGGCAGCTCCGGTATGTATCGACATGGGATGCGACTGTACAGAAGGCGGCAGAGCAAAGCCCTTAGGGATCACCATGCTACTTATGCAGGTCCCTATCAGAAGACTTGTGGGACTTCTGTTTGTCCAGCTTATCCCTCTTCGCTTTCTTTGCTGGGGTAGAGGCAGAAGAGGTGGACTTGGACAAGTGCTTCTTAGAAGGGACTGGACCCTTATTGGAAGCTGACTTGCCGTGCCGAGGTGGTTTCGGCATCAAGGGCAACACCGTCGATATGGACGATTTTGATGGGGGTTAAGTCAACACGGATGGTTTCGGGGCATGTTCGGTCGACATCATTGTTGTCGGAGGGGCTAGTGCTGACTCCCAGAGGGTAACCTTCAAGCTCGCTGCACGAAGCTGAAGAAAAAACACAAACTGAAGAATGGACGAAGAGATCCTGACATGAGGGAAAAAAATTTCACCGACTGACAGAGTAGCTGTTAACTGCGTGGCAGTCAGAAAAGAACTGGTGGGATGTCCGTGCTCCACCCTCCTGGGCATGCACAGTAGGGGTTCCCGCGCAGACTCAGGGTGGAGATGCGAAAATCCCATTGTGAGCCTTGTACAACACCGATCAGATCAGCGCAGGTGCACTGGAACCCATAGGTGTGATGCACAGAGACCACAAAGAAGATACAACTGTTTTACTTAAAGGATCCCCTTTTACCTCAAAGCCACCCTCACGTGCTGACCATTCTGTCATTCTACCAAATATAGCATAGCCATCCTGTTTTTTTTAAAATTCTATAAGGCAAGTACCTTTGGCAGAAATGAAAATAAGTAGGAAACTCAGGAAGGCAAGGAGGCAACATAACACACATCACCTCAGAACACTACAGAGAGATGCATTTATAGGTGTTACATATAAGGAGTCTCAGAAAAGGCAAAACTATGATGCCATCCACCATCCTTTCCCTAGTTCAGGCAGCTCCTTATGCTCCAAGAGGAATATGTCTTTTAAATTTACCTGGGATAGTTTCTTTTCACTTGGTGTAAACTAGATGCAGCACAACTCATTTTAAGGAGAACTACCAAGAATGAAAACTTTGTATGCACAACCATTTGAATTGGATACTGGGGAAAATTCCTGCTAATTGAAAGTAGAGTGGCTTGGGATTTTTTGGCCAATTCCTGCATCCTGCCACAGACCTCTGACTCTCTCCTTATGCTGCTCATTGGGTCCCCTGTCCCCCAGGAGCAGCATTTCAGGGGAAATTTTGGGCTGCACAAGACGAGGGCTAGGAAGTCACACTCTACAGACAAAATCAGTGGAGATTTATCATGAGATTCAAGGCAATAAACAAAGCAAGCGCATGACATTTGGCTGACCCAACATGTTATCACATTCCATTCAAAAGAAGCACCACAGCATCCTTTGCAACACATGAAGCAATCCCAAGAGTCACCACTCAGTGATGTGTGTGTGCACACACCTTCCAAGTTTCAGCTGACTTACAACGGTCCTGTAGAGTTTCCAAGGCAAGGGACATTCAGAGGTGGTTTGCTGTTGTCAGCTCTCCAACGTAGCAACCCTGGACTTCCTTAGTGGTCTCCCATCAAAGTTCTAATCAGGGCTGACCCTGCTTATTTCCCAAGATCTGATGAGATCAGGCTAGCCTGGGCATCATTAGCATCCAGGAAACCCAACCTCATAGTACCCAACACCCACCATATAGGCTGGCAGTTATACCACTGCATCTCTTTCAGAACAGATAATAAAGTCTTCACCTTGCTGGAAGCATACACATATCACCCATTCTCTTCCCCTGAGGGTTAATTTGGGCAGAATAGAAGATCAAAAGGAAAAACAATTAGCAAATTGAAGAATTTAATGATGCTAATTAAAATTTATTAAGTGTAGCCTCTGCCTCTGCACCAGCTGCCTGGGAAGGCAAGTTGAAGGCTGAGGGGAGCTTCTGCTTCACCCTGACGTGTGGAGTTGGGAAGGAGGACATCTGGCATTCCTTCCCCATGGTCTGTCACAAAAGGTGGGTTCAAGGAAGCCTTCGTTTTGTCTTGCGTCGCTAGATGGGTTGCATCCGACTCCCTAATTAAGGCTTTTGCTGTGTTGTTCCCCTGAGACCTCATTAGGCATTTCAGTTAGTGAAAAGTCTGATTCGAAAAGAGACAGAGGAGGGGAAAGGTTGGGAGGACATTATTCCAGCATTGACCATGATTAGTTATGCAAGCAAAGGTGGCAGTAGTAGCCTCCCTTCGATACCAAAAAATGCATAAAAACTGAGCAGCAACCCAGATGGTACCCACATTCACAAGGGCTTATAAAAAGCTCTTTAAAATGTTTCACCCACTTCATGGTCTTAATGAGCTCACCATTAGATCCCCAAAGAGGAACAGCTATAGTTTTAGGACCTGACTGCACAGCTCATTATTCCAGTGCCACCACCCCTAAATCTTGAAGTTTGGGTTAAGTGAAAATGAAACAGAAGATCAATACAATGTCATACCATTCTTCATGGCTTGTGATGTCCTTTATCTCTGGGGTAGTGTCCTTTAGGTTGCAAGGCAAGGAGAACGGCAACTTGATATCTCCTGCTCACTTGTTACATCTGCACAGTTCTTGGAGGTTTGCCATTCCTGTTTCGTATCCCCTCTTCTGCTCCTTTTCTCAGCATTGCTTTCTTGTTTATGCACATGGCTTCAAGGCCTGCTCATGCTAGCACTGATACTTAGGGGTACCAAAGTAAGGTACCAACTACAGAGAAGCTGGAGGAGTACTAACAGCTGGAGGCACATTACCTGGCAAGCACAGCTGTTGCATGTTTTAGATGGTTTTATTTTAGAGGGAGAAAGGAAAGGATGGAAGGAAGGAATAAATAACCAGAGCTCAAATTATCAGCATTTGCTATGTAATCTTTCTGTAACTGACCAAGCATAGTGAGTATTTTGGCTTTAACTGTTCACTGTTCCATTTGTTGGTTAATCTGTAATGTGATAACCCTGAAGACTGAAACATCAACATGAAATTTGCAATGCACTTCAAAGCCCAGGAGTTGTTCCAGGACAGAATACATCCTGCAACTATTTTCAGATTTAGAGAGGAAAATGCAAAATATCACACAATTTGATGCATCCCACAACATAACTGGACAAATGCAGCTGCCTTATAGTGTATCAGACCATTGGACTATCAAGGTCAGTATTTTCTGCTCTGACTGGCTGCACTCTCCAAGGCCTGAACTGATTGAACCTGGGACCTTTTGCATGCAAACCAGATGCTCTTCCACTGCACTACAGGCCTTCCCCCATTGTATGATGTCTTGCAAGTGCAGCATGTTTATCAACATGAAAAAGAACCCTAAGTCTTGACAGCAGCAGTTCTAAACAAAAATATATCAGCATGGCTTCAGAAGAGAAAAGGAAGGCCATGATGACATACTGAAATCCCACAAAGAAAGCCTTGCAAAAGACTCTGCTACAGCTGCTACTAGTTTTTTGGGCCCCGCAGGGCTCTTTCTCCATTGCTGCTGTTGAAACAGGCTTCTTACTGTGTGCTGGTTCTGGCTAGAAATTCACTTCCTGAGCTGTGACATCAGAGTTCTGGCTCAGGTTTTTTCAGGGGTGGTGAAAACAATGAAGCGTTGTGTTTCACTGAATCTCACCTGAGAAATGAATTCTGTTTCATTTGGAAATGGAAATAGTCTCACGAATGGGAAAATGCCTGAAGGACAATAAGAAAAGGGCAGATTCCAAATAAAAGGAGTAATTAATACAAAATTTTAGCTCAACAAAATTTTGCATAGTAGAACCTCAAGAGAGGTGGAGTTTGCCGTTAATATTTCAGTACAACATTATACATCTGCAAACAAATGGCAATAGATCAAGGTAGATCTTAATCTGCTTTGGACACCAGACTGGGAAAGTTGCTGGAACTTGTCAGATGATGTGTAACAGACCTGCAGTTAAGCTCAACAGCTGCTCTTCTCAAGGCTCTAGGTGGGCTTTTTAAAAATCAGGAAAAATTTGAAATTGTTGAAATAATTTTAACTAGCAAGGGAAATGTGCAGTACTACGGGACTAGTATGGACTTCCACTTTTTTGCAAACAGATTCAATTGCTTCCTGTAATATTTTCTGTACAAAACTAGTAAAGGAAATGGAATATTTACATTAGTTTGGGCACCGCAGAATGCCCAATGGTTTTAAAATGGCAACTGAATAGAGTCCCATGGAAACTGATTAATTAGTAGAAATGCCAATTTGGTCACTCCATTGAGGGCAATTTCTTGTACATGTGGTAAAATAGTCAAATTTTTGAAGAATGGTACTTGATTCACTTACAGATAGTGAACATATAGTTAACCATTGACCTAACACTGGAGTGATTATATGAAATAGTTTGGAAGATTTTGGTGACTGCCAAATTGGCAGATGCCAGATATTGGACAGCCTAGCTATTTCTCAATGTTGCCAAATCTGTAGATACATAAATCCAAAGATTGGAACCACAAACAAACAATACAGGCTTTTCTACAAATCAGAGCCTGGTGATGGAGGGAATAATAAGGCTGTGTAGTCCAAGATGGTGGACTAGGTAGAAGGCATTCTTCAGCCTCATCAGTGTTAGTAGCCTGGTGGATAGATGGCACTAGAGGCTGTGATTACCTGAGGCAGTGCAACCATCTGGGACATAGTCAGGGTGCTACCAGGTGCACATAGCCCTTAGGACGATGCAGGTTTGCTTCTTGGTCATTACTTGTCCCATAAATCACTGGACATCTGATAGGAAACAGCAGGAGTACAAGCTTTGATGAACATCCACTACCTCAAAGCTACCTAAATTCACAGCAGTAAATAAGAAAATTGTACTAATCAACTGGAAATCCAATCTTCCCTCATTTCCTTTTCTCATGAAAGATGCCAGTCAGACGTTCTGAGCTATTGCCTGCTCTAAGCACCATGAGGAAGCATCATAGTTAATGAAGAATGCACTGAGTCCATTAGCTACACAGCTTCATTGAGGGTGTGAGAACGGAGGAGCTTAACAACTAAGTGACTTCATGCCATGCTATCTGCTCCAACAGCAAGGGAAGCAGACAACAAGTCCCCGAGCATATAAGCCAAGAGGCTATTTTGCCAACTGCATCCCATTCGCTAGGGTAGAATCCAAACCCAACTGAGCATGGGAGCTCTGCAAAAGCATCCTAACAGATGTTCTTTTCTGTATGGGAAAATGTAGCGTAAAACAAAGAAATATTCTCCTGCTGAAGCCCAACATCTGTTTGAAGCTGTCTGGCCCTGGGTCAGACTTTAATTATTCTGACAGGTCGCTTCATGCCCTTAATTTTCCATGAAATCTGATTCAAGAGGCTGCTTGTCTGCAGGCTGCTCTTGGGGTTCTCAGAATTAGGTTGCACATGACCCAGGTGATCCTTGCCAAATATCCAATGTTTTCTCGAAACAGACTTTTTATTATCATTGAACGTTGTCTTCTAGAGAAAAAAAATTGCAAATAACTTGGATTCCTAGAATCCCATTTTTTGTGTAAAATGATGAAGCCTGATTTTCAGTGGTGCTTGCTGGATCCTGTTCCTGCCAAGGTTTTGATTCTTGAAGCTGCATGCTCAAACAATGTGGTGGGTTCAAATTATTTCTTTGCCTCTGGACTTGTCTTGCTGCTGCTTCTTTTACTGGAGATCAAGTTACTGATACATGATTATTTTGCTTCTTTTCCATTTTCTTCTATCAGTGCAATTTTGATGCAATAAATAATAAGCTCCAAAATACAAGTAAGCTCTCCTTTTCCCCTCTTGTGTAACTCAACTGTCAATTAATACAATTTTTTTAAAAAAAGTTAAAGATCCTGGTCTTGATAGTCTTAGTAGGTTTCCCTCTTGAAACAAAACATATTCCAGAGATTATTTTCTAGTGCAAAAAGTTTTGAACCTCACAGTTTCAGACCTTACATTACATAAAGTTCTCAGCAGAAGCCACCAAGATGCAGCTTGTTAAATACCCTTAAAGAAGAAGCAACTACAATCTCACCACATTTGCTCATTTAGAACAACCAAAAGCTTTGGAGTGATAAGAGGCCAAGTTCAGCAAATTAATTGATTCAATTCACATACCAACAAATTTGTTAATTCTCCTCTGTGTCTCCTGTTAAATACTTGTCACTTCTGAAGGGGAGAAGCAGTGGGACAAAAAGAGGGGGGAAAGCAGTGGACACACATCCAAGAACCATGATCACATTTGATAAATGGGCCTGGTTAATACCTGAAGGGGAGCTCACCTGTGAAATCTATGTAAGCCACCTTGCATTCCATGATGGGACAAAGGTACAATACAAACATTAGTGTTAACCAGGAAACAATGTGTGATACAACTAGACAAAACTAATTGCTATTTAAAGTGTGGACCAATCAAAACTAGCATCAGGACCATCCTTGAGCTAGACAATCACTATATGATCAACAAAAAACTCTATTCTCTTAGTTGTGACAGGATGTTGAGAACTGGAATAATGAATATCTGTGTAGAAGAGGCCAAAGAACAGCACTAGAAGCTTTTTCAGGTTTGCTAGAAGATCATGACTAAGTTTTCTTCAAGGAATTAATAATCACATATTATCTAAATTGAAAGCACTTAAGGTAAGAAGCCCCTGCCCCATAAAAACTGTGTACACATGCTAATTGCTTGCATCTATTTTGCTGCAGGAATGGGCTGTGATAAACAGCACATGGTTAGGAGGCCCAGCCACAACTGAGTGTGAAAGGCTGAATCAGAGTATCCTCAGCTTCCTTTGTAAGCATTATAGTTATGCTGTAGCCTTCCAGTTAAGCAGGTATATGCCAGATGAGCACTTGGGATACGAAGCTATTGGGAGCCCCATACAAGTCTTCCTGATCTTGTTAAAGGAATTGTGAAATAAATAATTCTGACCTGATTTTCATGTGCCATTGATTACGTCCCAACTTTCAGCTAAGATATTGACTGTGTCCCACCCCACCCCAAATTAGTGTCCCAGGTCCTCACCTGGACTCTCTGACACCAGCCTGCAGTTGGCCGTCTTCTGGAGAAATACTTGGATCATCAACATACCTATCACTGTATCTGGTGTTACCAAGAGGAGGACAGTCCCTCTTTTCAGATCTTTATACCTGGTTAAACATAGTGAATTTTAGAAAGGTGATCCCCCCCATATAGAATACCAAACACTGCAAGGATGAACATCTGTCACCCACATCAATAGCAAATTATTTAGAATCTAAATTGTGAGCCAAGTCCACCAACAGTCACTTAGAATGTAACTGCAGCCTACTTACAAATACTTTTATTACACCAATCATTACATGTTTGCTAATTATCTTTATTCTTTGAATTAATCAGTGTCTTTAGAAACAAATTCAAGTAATGAAATTTGCCAACTTGTAGTGATTTTTATAAAGTCTTAGTGGCTGCAAAGATGCAAATAAGAAGACTTGGCTCCTGATTCAGTTAGGAGATACCTGCTTGACCTGGAACAGCAGGCACAAATTGGATGTCCATCCAAATCCAGATGCTGTCTAATCACACTGCATCATTGCCAATGGGATGCACACTCAGCTATACATTCAGGTGCATACTACCCTCCTTGTTCACAGCAACTAGCCATGCATAAATATTTGATACGCGACTACAGCTGTGATTACATGTGATTGCCATGTTAACATATTACATCCATGTTAAAATCATATAAAGATCCTCATGCAGAGATGTGATTTGAAATCTGTCACCAGCTAGGGTACATTTACTCTCCTTTTTATAAAGAATGGTCCAAGGTACATTTACAAAACCAACATATATTAGTTATCCAGGACCAATTTTAGGAATTTATTTTAATCATACAATTATTTATTTATATAAAAAGTTTTAACCCATGCTTGCTCCAAGGAGCTCATCCATTTTATTCTCACATCAACCCTGTGAGATAGGTTAGTCTGAGAAAGAGTGATTGTTCCAAAGTCACCCAGCAAACTTATGGAAGTGCAGAATTTGAACCTAGATATCCTAGATCCTAATGTGATATTCTAGCACTCTACCACACTATAGTAAGAGAATGGGATTTCTAAATTTTGTCATTATTTGCAAGAACACTATTATATGTACTGTATGTTGACACACCCCTGACCTGGATGGCCCAGAGTAGCACGATCTCATCGAATCTTGGAAGTTAAGCAGGGTGGGAGATCACCAAGGAACTCCATGGTCACTATTGCAGAGGAAAGCAGTGGCAAACCACCTCTGTTTAGTCTCTTACCCTGAAGACCCTATGAGGTCTTCATGAGTTGCCTGCAACTTGACAGCACTTTACACATCACATAAGTATGTTTACATGTTAACATAAGCATGCCATATTTAGCAATTAACTTAGCAGAAGAATCGTTGCAACCTAAAATAACGTCACTTATAATTTGAGAGTACACCTACTCATGCCCATTGAGATAGAGGACAATGTTCTCAATCTGTGGGGAAAGTACATTAAGCAAATTATCTGAATCTTATGCATAGTCAAGTTACATGATAAGTTAAAGCAAAATAAGGTGAGTTTGAATAAATCCTTAATGGCTGTACATTAAGGTTTATCAAACTCATATTTAAGTGACACAAACTCCTGAAAACACCTAATAATGTTGATTTATCCTGACTTTATGTCTTAAAATGGTGGTCCATTGCTGCTCCTTGACAGCTAGCAGGAATCCAGAGACTGAGAACAGGTAAACTGGTTGTGACACACATTCTCCACAATCAAGTCAGTTTTTGCTCCTTTTCTGAGAATGAGGAAACTAGACACAGTAGCATCTAAAGCACTGTAAGACTGATTGTGGGCAATATCTTCATAATATGTTGGCTATGTAAGACTGATTGTAGATTATATTTGAGGCTTGACTATGACTTGTGCAGGCAGAGAGGGATGTGATAAGTGTGTGTTATCTCTGCACCAATTCAGAAACTAAGGACAAAACAACTGAGGAACTAAGAGGAAGGGAGGCACCAATGGTCTGATGGGTTAAATTAATGAAGGCTACTTAAGAAAGATGCTAATGGGATACAAGATGGGGACTTATGAAGTCATTGCATTCTTTCATTGAACACTCTCACACAGAAAGTTAAGATGCAGATTTATTTTCTTTCGTTAAAGTAACAGGCAATTCCCCAAAGCCCATTCCCCTACTTCCTGCTACACAAAATAATTTGGTGAGGAAATAGGGTGGATTGTCCTGCCATTTTCCTGGATGATCACTCAGAGTACAGGAAAAGGATCTGGGCCTCCTCAGGGCTGGGCAGATTTTATGTGTGTCAATGAGGCACTACATCTCTCTGATATTTTGTCTTCTGGTAACCGTTGGCAGTCTCTTAGAAGATAATGGAACTGCAGGTTGGCTGGAGTAAGTAGCATAAATCAAACACTGCCTGGCCAGGGGAACGGGGAACAGCAAAAGTTAGCAATATAACAAAACATGCAAACACCACTGAGAGATGATCCATCTGTACAAGTCCATGTGCCAAGGGGCACTGACAGGAACAAAAGACGTGGCTTGCCTTCTGTTTTCACCTTGTTCATGGTTTTGTAAAAAAAAATTGTGGGAATTTTTTGTTTTTATTTTTTAAAAAATAAAAATGGTCTTTAGACAGACTACTGAAAACAACTCCGAGAGTAGAGCACCTTCTTCCTCAAGAGTCACCTTACGGAAGAGTTCAGAAAGGGTCAAATATTGACCAATAAATGGCTTCTTTGCTTTGTAATCTCACTTGTGGCTTCAGCAGGGATGCAGGATGGGAGTTTTCCTCAGTCAGTTGGTTTGGTTACCAAGGATAGCGGTTGGGCCTGTAACACAGCCAAGGCAGCCTGAGGAGAAGGAATGGCTGCAAAGGAAGGAGGCGTGGTCAGGAGAGCTGTGGGGGCAATTGAGGAGAATGGGAGGGGCCTAGACAGGAGTGATGACTGGCTATTCAAGCTAGAGGAAGAGGCGGCAGCTTTGCTTGATAAGAAAGAAGCTGAGTGCAGAGACAGCTGGGCTCTGGCTTCAGGTTTGGTGGTTAGGGAGAGGGGCTGAGCCTGTTCAGAATGGGTGGCAGCAGGAGCTGCAGGTGATGCCAAGGCTGTGGAGGGGGTGGCTGGAGAATCTAACATGCTGCCATGAGAGGATGCAGGGCTGTCACAGGATTTCTCAGCAGACAGGTACTGCACACATGGCTTCTTGTTCTTTGAGGCCACAGAATCTGTTTATGACAAAAGCAAAATTATTTACTAGTTAATTTATTTCCCAACTAACCTCTGCACTCAGAATACTCTACCCTTAATTCATTTTATCATCACAGTAAGTCTCATGGCAGCTCAAGTCCAACCCCTGCATTATCCAACATACCATGGTGGACCAGTCTGGACAACAAACCTTTGCCAATCAGGTAGTAAACTAATTGAGTGCTGGCTAAATAATAAAGGCATATCTAAGAACATGTAAGAATTTCTAAGTAACACTGGAGGAGGAGGTACAAATAGGACAAATGTCCAAAGCTGCTCATTTGAAACAGAGTAGCCTTTTATAGAAGCACATACAATATGCCTTCATAGTAGGCGATGTTCCAAAAATCTGTAATTCAAAGATGCTGAATAGTTTTGGGATATATTGTGAGCCTCCTTGATTCTGCTGGAGTTCCTGCTCTTGCAAAAGCTTAAGCTGGAAGTGACATGCATGTTCAGAAGTTCACATAAAAGCTTTAAATGCCATTTTTTGTATTGATTCAGTAACCTTTGGTGCCAATCAAGATCTTTTCTGCACCTTGAATAGTTTAATTACATTAAGCCTATGTAACAATTCCTGTGCTCCAACTGAATACTGTAGTTAGTAATCTGTAGAATGACAGGCTTTCCCCATCACATCCAACACAATCTTTTCTTCCTCTTCTCCCCCTTTTTAGTTTTGCTTAAAATCCAGTGTGATAAAGAGTTTAGGAGACCTTGAAAGGCTACTCACTAATTCATGACATTTTGAGGCTATTCCTAATACTGGATTCATTCTAATGAACCAATATGGGTACCTGCAATTTAAAAAAATGTTGTTTGCTATTCAAAGGAAAATAACTGGAATTCCGTGTATGCAGACCAGAAGTGCAGAGGCTGACTTTTTTTTCTCCATCTTCCTCTCCAAACCTCTACTAGCTTTTCTTATAATCCTCACAAGCATTTTGATATCCCTATGATTGGCAGGAAGCTGTATAATACTTACAACAATGTTTTTTCTGTGACAGAAACCATTTCTCTTCATTTTTAATTTTAGACATATATGAGAGGGGACACATATTTAACACTTAACACTATGTATTTTGATCTGGCTGTTTCTGTTCCAGTGGAGAAAAATTTAGTGCTGTCATCCTAGTCTTGGACCAGATAACCTGAAGGGTTTCTATATTATTCTGTTTATTAATTGAGATCACCATCAGAGGCCCTCAAAGATAAGTGATTGACAACTAGAGATAGGGTTGTCTCTATGGTGACTTACAGTGCAGTCATACACGCAGTTAAATCCCAAATTCATTGAAATCAATGGGCTTAGAAGGATGTAATTCTTCTTAGTATTGCACATGAAATGATTTCCCCACAGTGGCTCAGATGACACCTAGATTGTTAAACTTAAGATGCAAGGTGCAAACTTATTTAATTTTCCCAGCCATTTGGATGTGCATGTGTGTACATGTGCTTCATCCTATTGGCAGCTGTACTTGATTAATCATCTGTTTTCCTGCTGTTTATTTGTTGCTTTCATTCTGCTACCCTTATGGTTGTTATTGGTTTCCTGTATATACCATGAATACTGCTTTACCAATGTCAGAAGCTGCCTCGAACATTTTATGGAGGGAATGGTTAAAAAACATTTTAAATAACTACTACTATGAACTATGACCAGCCTATGGAAAGATAATGTGCTGAGACTTACTTCCTGTTTCTTGGATTTGCTGTTGAGGTTGTTTCTCTCTTTTTCTCTTTTTTTTCTTACCCTGCAAGGTACAATCTCCAGTGATGATCATCTTAAATAAAGGCAGCCAGTAAAAATTCAACAAAGTGTGTCTTTGGGTTGAGACGTGATCAGGGAAAAATGGTAAGGATCTAGATAAGGAGTTATTTCTAGGCTGAACAACTGCAGTCAAACAGCTTACAAATGTAAAACAGAGGAAAGTAATACTAAGTTTACATGCTATCATCATTATGGTTATTTTGATTACATGCTGCCCGGGAAGCCCACACACAGACTTTTGCCAGAAACACTTGAATATAGTTTATATTGTCTAGATCTACACAATTATATCATGACAGCCTGCATGATCTGAATTTCAGTGCTAATATTGCTTAACTCTTTGAAATACCACACTCTGTGAGGGGAAGCCATGTGCCTGAGAAGCTCTGGCTGCCCCTTGCAAAAAAAATAAAGGTATTATACAATATAACATACATCTTGAATGACGCTTAGGTTCACAAGAACAGAAAGAGTGGGCTTCCATCAGATACATGCTACATTTAAAAGTGCCAAAAAAGCCCAGAAAAACATCACAATAAGAAATACAATAGTAGTATCTTGAAAAGTTTACAAAATGAAAGAGGCAAGAGCTGAATAAGAAAAGAATTGGACAGGGCAAACAGCTGGTGAGACAAATATATCAGAAATACTGATCAGCAATCTCATCACAAAACCCTCTTATCCTTTATCAAATTTGCCATTAATATAGTGACAATGAGAAGTTTCCAGGAAGCACTTAAAACAAAGGCAACAAGGGGACTTGTGGGAAGCCGACTCTTGAAAGGAAAGGAAAGGAAAGGAAAGGAAAGGAAAGGAAAGGAAAGGAAAGGAAAGGAAAGGAAAGGAAAGGAAAGGAAAGGAAAGGAAAGGAAAGGAAAGGGAGAGAGAGAGAGAGAGAGAGAGAAAGCAAAAAGGATGCTCAAGGGCTGTTCCCCCTACAAGATTGAATGAAACAATTTGAGAAAACTCTCCAGCCCTGATCGTAGTAGTGCTTGTTACTACTTCACAAAAGTGAGCAATGCATGAAGCACATAAAAATTTATTTGTAAGTATAAGAGTTATATACTTGCTTTAAAATGAAGGATGGGAAGAATGAATAATTAAATCCATAATTTGATGGTCATATTCTGGATCTAGTGCAGAATATGGCCATCAAAGGATGGATTTATTAATTTTTCTTCATCAACTAATAGGAAGACTGCAACCAAGAAATCTGCAGGAGACTGAGACTGGAAAGTCAGTCATGAAGGAGCTAGAAAAACCAAAATCGATATAATTCATATCACAATATCCCGCATCTCAGCCATTCAAGGGTTTTGGAGCAAAAACCTTATGGTAACCACCCAGTTTCGTGGGGGTCACACACTTTTGGGGAGTTCAACCTGCCACTGGCCAGCTGGTCGGTGGGGGAAGCCCCGCCCCAAGCCCCAACACCTGCAGCCACCCTTCTCCCTTCTCTCTTGAAAGAGAGGAGGAAGGGGGTGGCTATGGACTGTGCGCCCCATCTCTGCTCAGAAATTGGGTGGGTAGGGGCCTCCGGCTGCGTGCACTTAAAGAGTGGGGAATATGCAGAAATCAGGTGCGCGAGGGCTTCTGGCTGCCTGCACTTAAAAGGAGCCCCTTTAAGAGCAGGCAGCTGGCAGGAAAGGGCCCTGCATGCCCGATCTCCAAGCAGAGATCAGGAACGTGAGGCCATCCAGCTTCCTGTACTTAAGAGGCTTCCTCCGGGAATGCCCCCCAAAGTTCCCCAGTGGGGACGAAGATGGACCTGGTAACCCTATGCGGCAGACACGCTGGTGCCGATCAATTATCATCAAAGCAGCAGGAGGATGGACTTCTGCAGCCCTGGAAACACAAACAGTGGCCTCCAAAGCTTGAAAGGCAGTGCTGGCTGCCAACAAGAGAGCTCCCATTCTGCTCTGTGGGAGCAGAATGGATATATACCCCCAGCTCACACGCAGCTGTTTTTACTTTGCATCAGGCAGTTAGGCAGAGGGAGTTGGAGGCAGAGAGGAAAGGGAACTGGAAGTAATTCATCAGTGTGCAAATGGTGGGGTTGGGGGTGCTTGATGCTTACTCAGGGCTCTGAGGTACTTGTCCTTCTGCTTAAGCCAAGCAGAGGAACTGAAGCCATAGGGTTCCTCAGCTAAGGATCCACACTCACCCTCAATTCTTGAACCCTCAATTTCTCCCCCCGCCTTTGCCCTTTGGATCCTTGACTTCCATGCCTCTGAGCATCCTCCTCAGCTTAGCATCATCAGCTGTCCTTGCTGTATCTGTCCCTCGTCTCGGTTTCCCAACTTTCCACCCACCTCCTGCACTAGGCCTCAGATCCCCTCGTTTTGCACTTTGGACCCTAGGATTCTCAATTTCTGCACCTCTGGACACCCCTCTGCTGGGCTTAACATCATCAGCTGCCCTTGCTACACCTGCCCCTCATCTTAGTTTTCCAACTCTCCACCCTCCCTCCTGCGTCAGACCTCCCTTTGGGTCTTCCCCTTTTGCACTTTGAACCCTAGGATCCTTCAGGAGGAGGTGAGCAAGTGACCACTTCCCAGGCCCAAGGAGAAGGCTTGCCCATCTGCATCAAAAATGTCTATGATGAGGAGGCAGGCAGTGCTCAGCTCACCCCCCAGCCAATCCTCACCAAACTTGGAGGGCAGGTAGAAAAGCATCCAGGGGATTTCTGGGAGTAAGATGCCTCTAGCTTACAGGGGGGCTGTTCGACATGCTCCTCCTGAACCTGTGGCTGTGATTTCCCCAGAAAGCACTTTCCTGGGGCACTTGCTTGGGGGACCTGTTACTCAGCCCCCTGAAATCCAATCCTCACAAAACTTGGAGGGCAGGTAGATGGGCATTCCTGGGGAAGTACTCTGTGAGTCTGAGATCTCTAGCTTGCAAGGGGGTTGTTCGACACACTACTGAACCTATTCTGTGATTTCCCCAGAGAGCACTTTCCTGGGGGCACCTGCTTTGGGGGGGGTGCTACTCAACCCTCCGAAATCCAATCCTCACCAAACTTGGAGGGCAAGTAGAAGAGAGTCAGCTGGAGACTTGCTGTGAGTTTGGCATCTCTAGCCCACAGGGGGCTGTTATACCACACACCTCATAAAACCTCACAAAACAAAGTGGTTCAGTAAATGGGAAGGTTCATGCCCATCCCTAATCTGTAATGTAAAGTTAACATGCTGGATCCAAATGGCTATTATTGGATTTACCTTTTCATATGGATATTGATACACCAAAGTTTAAGATCAATTTAGCTTTACTGGCAATGGCACATTTGTGTATTGCAACAAACTGGAAGAATGATAAAACTCCATCTTTAACATTGTGGAAGGTTAAAACTTGGAGTTAAAGATCTCTTTAATGGTTAACCCTACAGATTCAGATTCTAAGTTATCTTACTTTGTGGACAAGTGGATGCCTCTTATTTCTTATTTGGAGGGAATGAAATGTCATAAGAGGGGGAGATCCCCAACAAATATAGGTTTCTTTTTGCATGATTGTTAAATATGTATTTCCTCTAATGGTGTATTGTATTTTTTTGTTTTATAATTAAATTGAATTTTAAAAAGGAAACAAAAACCATAGAGGAGAGATACTGTGGACCGTGAAAAAGACAAATAAGTTGGTTCTAGATCAAATCCAGCCTGAACTCTCCCTAGGAGCTAAAATGACTAAAGTGAAGCTACTTTACTTTTGTTAAGCTGAAGACAGCAGGAAAAGAGGAAGACCCAACATGAGATGGATTGACTCTGTGAAGGAAGCCATAGCCCTGAACTTGTAAGACCTGAACAAAGCTGTTAATGAGGACATTTTGGGGGTCATTAATTCATAGGTCAGAAGCAACTTGATGGCACTTAACTCACACACATCTAGCCCTTATACTTACAAAGAATTCTTTCCCCAGTATCCAGTAACACCAAGAAGTCAAAGGCTAAGCAAGACTCGTTTGTTATCCACAATCTCGTGTAACTACATCCTGCTACCACTCTTTGCCCAAGCTGGTCACTTGATTCCACCCTCTATATTATTATTATTCTCTGTTGTTACCCTTGCTTTACACAATTTGCCACACAACCCCTTGCATCACCTCCAATCTCTCACTCTTTTTTAAAACTTCACTCTTGGAAGCAATTTTGTAGAGTTACAAAATACAAAAAAACCTAAACATATGGGTGCAGAGCTGGGTTTCCTTAAAGCCAAACCTGGATATGTTTAGCATAGAATATATGTTAGATTTCTTTAGCATTGCATACATATACACAATCAATTAGGACTAGATTCTAGTCCAGTAGCACTTTAGAGACCAACAAGATTTTCAGGATATAAATTTTCAAGAATCAAACTCCCTTAAACAGATTAGGACTTACATAGTTATCTCGTGCAGACCAGGTAGGGTATAGCTGAGAATGAAGCTGTCTCTCCTTCCGGGCTAGTTCATAGTATTTGGCTTGCTCCTCACGGGACAATGAATGCCACTGGGGTATGGGAAAAGACAGTGAAGACTGAAGCATCTGGTGAAGTTTGGACATCATCTCCCTCCCTTAAAGACAGGACTGAAAATCATGCTTTCCCTTTATGTACAAGGGCTCAACAATGGAGTTATAGCAGAACCCATAAATGGCAGAATTACTTTTCTACACAACTCTTGCAGGTACAGCTCTTTCAAGATCTAGATCTAGAAATACTATGCTCCCCTCAGTTCCTTGGAACACAGGTCCCAGCCCTTCTTTACTGATGCACTACTTCTCTGCCACTATTGTACTGCCTCTCCTATTCCAAAGGCCAATACAAAAAGTTGCAAATTTTTATATCATTCTTGTCTCCTCCTTTCCTCGTCTCCCATTTTTAGAGCCCTGCTTTTGAGTCTCCTGCTGTTATTATACTTCATTAATCATCCAGTCTCTTACCAACATCCCTAGCATTCTTGCCCCCAGCATACATTGGCCGCCCACTGCAAGGTTTCTTCAGAGACCCCTTTTCCTTCAAATCCTCAAATTTCATCAAGCCACCTTTTCTTCCCCCTACCTTTTCCCCCAGGTTCCTCTTTCTCAGTCCACTGCCTGCTCAGCATCTTTCCTGACATCTTCCTTTGGGCTTTCTGTCCCACATTTTCCCTATCTACTAGACAATTTTCCCAGTGTTCAGATAATCCATAAAACTACTCTTGTCCTTCTGTATGAAGTTTATCCCTTGTATGTGATTTCATCACAAGATACTGTACTGCAAATGTTTCACACACCAGCTTGGCTAATGTGTTACTTTCACTGCCACAAGACAATATAATATAGATACAGCCTGCCTTTACATGCCATTCAGCAGCCTAAATGATGGGGAAAGGGATATGGTAGAGAAGCCAGTTAGTTATTTGTTTTGTACCCTTCTTCCTAGGATCTGATTGATAGCTGCACTCTCCTTCAGTGTACACTCTGCCACCACCTTGGCTCGCATCTCCTTCATGTACAACATGAATGCATTCAGAGGTTTCTTTATATGGGGTTTCTTCTCCTCTTCCTTTTTGACAATGACAGGCGTTTTTCTGGAACAGTGATATCTTTTATTACAGTCCCATAGTCCTCATCATAGCCACAGGCTCTCTCCTGCCTGTTGCGCAGGCAACAGAGAAAAAGATGCTTAAGAGAAGATTGCTTCTTTTTATTGGACAACCATTAAAACCTGGTCAGATGGCTAAATCATGTAAATACTGTCATGACATTTTCTGCATGTAACCCAGAGTAAATCTTATGGTACCCCGTAGTGAGCTTTTCCCTCCGCAGGTCATAATTAAGGTTTCACACTCACAGGGCACACCCATCATGTAGTGACAATTCCTATTCCACATTCTTGATGGTTGTAATGGGAAAGATATTCAGTGTGTCACAGATCTATTTATAAGGTAAGAACTCAAGTTACAGCATGATGGTATCAGGTGGATCTAGGTGGAAAACTTGACAGAAGGATGCAGAATTCTAAATCATCCTGAATGCAAGAGTAACTTTTGATCTATTTCATATATCCTTATATCTCACCAGCCAAGGATGGGCCCCTGTGAGGATTAAAATATGTGCACAATTTTAGCAGCCACTTAAAAAAAATTGTGGTTCTGCAAACCCAGGAAAAACCCCAGATTTGCAAAAAATCAAATTTGTTTGAAAACCAGTTATATGCATATGTGTATGCTAAAAATCCTTGAAACACTAAACACACAGATGTTGCAAAAAACAAGCTACAAAGTTGGAGGGCATTTTGGGTTGCTGTAGCAACTCAAATGTCACACAAGAACAGTTGGCACTAGTCACCTGAGACAGGTAAGAATGGGAAGCTGCCACCAGTTCTGGCTTGCTTCCTGTCTCCCACTTTGCTACATAGGCAGCATTGGGCTAGGGGGAGTGGGGAGAGAAAACTAAGTAGGCAGACAATTGTGTGGGGGAAGTTGGGGTAGGTAGGTGAAATGAACACTGAGTAAGGGGGGTAAAAGTCATGAGGAGAGAAAACTGAGTTGGAATCAAGAAGAAAGGTGCTGGTGTGGGGGAGAGAGAGGATAGCTGGGATTTCCCTTGCTTGACAAGCCCTCATGTGTTCTACTCTGGTATCATGTATAACAACACCTGTAATACTGAGAGCTAGTGGCCATCCCTGTAATACAGGAAACAGGCATTGAAAAAGTATGCATACAAGTGGGCACTGCAAAAGCTGAGAGAAAGTAAGGGATAATCCTTTAATCTTGAGTTCTGAAATCCAGTGTAGTTGTGTCATTTAATGTGTGCTGGCAAAAATCCTGCAAGTGTCATCACTTGCCATGTTCACATGAGATGAAGGACAGGAGGGAGATGGATATCTGAGATGAGCTAGCATGGCCAATTCTACTAGCTAGTCCACTTTTACAACACATATTATAAGACACAGGTAGGCTGGGTTGTAATGAGCTTATGGGAGAGGTGATAAACTAATAAATTCAGTGTAAATCCAGTGTAATAATGTTACACTGATAGCAGTTCTTTCCTCATAACAAAATAAAGCATCCAGGCAACACCTAGCTATCATATTACTTACGAGTTCCCTTCAGGGCTCAAGCTGGGCTGTGTAGGCTCTTGTTTAACTATGGGTGACACAATGGTGGGATGTGGGATTCCTGAGGGATGAAGTCCATGAGCAGGAGGAGGAACCATGTGTGGAGAAAACCTGCTGGACATCAAGCTGGTACACAATTAAAAGTTAGATGCTGAAATTCATTTCAGACTCTTCAATTCAGCAATCATGCAGCCATTTCCCCATACCTTTTCAAAATATCCTACACATTCCCAGTTCCTCTAATTTCATAGTGATTTGAGAAAATCTACTAGAGAGATCAGTTGAGACAGATGACCCAGGGTTTACACAGAAAATCAATGGCTGAAGCAGAGAAGAAATCTTTTAACAGAAAGATCACTTCCCTGCAGGTTAATATCTGAACTACAAGAACAGTTCTTCACAACCCCCCTCCCTTTTTTGCTGAAACAACTCTTTAATTAAAAAGATTACCATTATGGGAAATTTCTGTTCATTATCAGAAAAATAGTTGTGAACAAATTTTCTCTTGCTGACTAATAAGCAATACCTCTACAGATCCATATTTTATTCAGCATGCCAAAAAGTATAAAATTTGCTAATGTATCTGAACACAGAATCATGGGGGAAATGTCTCATTCTTTCCCATGGTTCATTTTCCATCAGCTTTGTGTCATTTTGTTGACAATATGAAGTTTTACTGAAAGTGGCATCAATCTGAGAAAGCCAAGCTCCTACATATTTTTTTACAATGATTACAAACATCAGACATAGGACACAGCATCAAAGTCTTTCCATAAAGGACTACATGAAGATGTCTATTTTCAGACAGCTGGAGCACCTCCCCCCCCACCTCTTGAACCCTGTACATTTTGCACTCTTTTTTCATTCTGAACCATCATACTGTAGAAGAGTTATCTATATTTTAAATATTTTTTTCTGAGTAGCACTGCCAATAAATATATTTGCAGCTTGCCAGTACTGTTCAAACAGGAGGCAGTTAATTGTTATATGAAAACCTCACAACAGATTGCTGTCTCTGGCTCATAATCATTTAGCTGAGCAAAACAGAAAAGATCACTTGCAACTGATCATGACAAATCAACTAACAGCTTCAGGTAATATATGTCATTAATTTTTTCCTCTGTTGCTCACAGGTAAACATATAGTCTGAAAAAATAGGAAACTCTCTGAAAAAAACTCTTCTACTGTATAAAAGCAATTCTTACACCACTTGGGGCTGGTTACCCTGTGTGTCTATTTCTTACTGAGGTTGTAAACCTGTGTTTGTGTTGTAACACTTCAGACTATAAATAGCTGCTTATATGGTAGAATACTCCTCCATTCTAAAACACTTCCTGCACACAGAAAACAATCTCAAAGAAGGTTCTAGCTTCGCCCCTCTCATTATAATGCTAGTTTTCTACATGTAAGAATATTTTTCCATGATGAAGCATTCCATCATGTAAGTTCCCTGCCCCTGCAGCTTAAAATGGTACAGGCAAGACTGAGGTTTACCACCTCAGGAGGTAGACCTTACCATTCTGTTTGAACTCACCTGGACATTGAGGCATTCATAGCCAAGGCAGGGTATGAGTGTCTGAACCCACCTGGAGGAATGGAATACACTGGCTGTCCTTGCCTAAAAGTGACAAGAAAGAAACAGAGCACTTTGATCACAGAGCTACAAATACAAGATTTCTTACTCAAAATTACACTTTCAATTTGACTGGCTATGAATTAAGATATCAATCCAGGGAAAAAATATTTGTGTTAAAAATTAAAATCAGGGCAACCAATCTTTTATTAATTAAGTAGGCTACTGCACACATGGAATCTACTGCCAGCCAAACTATGTCTTCCTGAGAATGTTTTAAAATATGGCAATAAGAAGTTTCAAATACTGTATGTAGCATTTTGGCTCAGAAACATAACTGTGCCAAGAACACCTTTCAGGTCTAGAAGATGAAGTTCACTATATTTTGTCATTAGCATTCTTTGCCACCACACCTTTTTAATACTAGAAACCCACAACTTTGCTTCATTTCCCTCAACAATGGTATATTCTGTGCTCTAAATTCCAAATAAACTGAATTCCTGAATCTTGAAAAAATACAAATTCTACAAAATACAAACACGCATATTGATTATTTCTAGACATAGAAACTGGATTTGATTGAGGAATTGCATATCCCTCTTTAATTAGACTGGAACAATTAAAAACTTAGGATTATCCACCCTTCTAGGGGTTCCTTGCATATGTAAATTGAACAACGCATCAATGTCAAATCCAGGGGAAATATGAAGTCAGCATATTGGCTGACTCTCTGGAAACTGTACAGTAATTCCACAGAGTTTTGTAGAATGTTGGGTGACATGCTGACATAATTTCTGGGTTTTCACCTTACTATGCCATTGACACCTTGTGCGACATCACATCTACCCACTTGGGAGGGGCCATGGCTCAGTAGCAGAGCATATGCTTGGCATGCAGAAGGTCCTAGATTCAATCCTTGGCATCTCTAGTTAAAGGACCAGGCAGTAGGTGATGAGAAAGACCTCTACCTGAGACCCTGGAGAGCTGCTGCCCTTCTGAGAATACAACACTGACCCTGATGACCAAGAGTCTTGATTTATTATAAAGCAGCTTCATGTGTTCACTCCCTGCCACACCCCAAAAGCTCCTGGGGATGCTGCACGACAGCCTGGCATCCTTAGTTGGCACTGAAGCAGAATTCCCTTCTGAAAGAGATGTCTGTGCTTTTATGCTCTATCTTAAAACGTTTCGTTCCAAGGGGCTTTTAAGAGAAAGCATTTTTAATAGAGCCCTGTACCTTAATTACTACTGGTTGGTTTCATTTCGTATTATTAAATACTGCATGTATTTCAGTTTCATGAAAGCTCGTTTGTGGACCTTATGGGTCAAAATATTAAATTTAAATATCATTTCAATTAAAAAGTGGATATAAATTTAGCAAATAAAAAATTAAAGTAAAAAATAAATAAAATATACGACGAAGACAACAACAACAAATAACACAAAGACAACAAAGAAGAGGAAGAAGGAGGATTGAGGAGGAAGAGGAGGATTTATACCCCACCCTTCACTCAGAGACTTAGAGCGGCTTACAATCTCCTTCCCCTCCTCTCCCCACAACAGACACCCTATGAGGTAAGGTGGGGCTGAGAGAGCTCTGAGAACTGCTCTTGAGAGAACAGCTCTGAGAGAACTGTGACTGACCCAAGGTCACCCAGCTGGCTGCATGTGGAGGAGTGAGGAATCAAACCCAGTTCTCCAGATTAAAGTCTGCTGTTCCTAACCACTACATAACCACTACACCCAAACTGGTGTTCCCATAGCCCCCATAGTTTCCCATTCATTTAAATAGAGGTTATGCCTCATGTGCAGGGGTCTTTTGGGGGGAGAGCGCACCGGAGCACAGCTTTTGGGGGGAGAGCACAGTGGAGTTACTTTTTCCCATCATAGAGAACAATGGAGGGAATGGGGGCAACCTGTTTGGCTGCCCATAGAATTGGACCCCCTGGTCCAATGTTCTTGAAACTTGGTGGGTATCTTGGGGAGAGGCTCCATCAGCTACCCGGTGAGTTTGGAGCCTCTCCCTCAAATCCCCCCTCCTCTCCAGCCCCCAGAATATACCCTATGTTTTCACCATTGACTTCAATGGCCCATAGGATATAATGGGGCCGAATTGCCGCCGAATTTCTTTCATTCCCTCCTTTCCTTCTCTCTTTTTCCTCTTTCCCTCCTTCTTCTCTCCTCTCTTTCTTTCTTTCCCATCTTCTTCTCTTCTTTTTCCTCCTTTCCCTGTTTTCCTCCATCTTCCCTCTCTTTCTTTCCCTCCCCTTTCCTTCTCTTTCTTTCCCTCTTTCCTTCTCTCTATTCTCTCTCTTTCCTTCCCTCTTTCCTCCTTCTGTGGCCCAACTCTAGTGAGAAGGAGTTTAAACTTTAAACCCCTTCTCTCTTAGCTCCCCCACCCAGGCCAGCTAGGGAAGGGGAGGCTTTTGAAGATGCCTCCCCCCCTTTTGCTTCCCCTTCTGACATCACTTCCGGTGATGTCAGGGGGTGTGGCATATGCTAATAGCCTAACAGCTCATTAGCATACCATATGCTAATGAACTCCTGGAGCTGGAAGGGAGAACAGGATACTGGAAGTGAATGGCTGGTTATGTAGATGGTGCCGTCGAGAGGGCTTCTGCTTCCTGGACCATGGTATGTACCTCCGACACGAAGGACTGTTGGCGACGGATGGGGTGCACCTGACAAAGAATGGGAGGAATGTCTTTGCTGGAAGACTTGCGAACCTGATCAGGAGGACATTAAACTAAAGACATCGGGGGTGGGAAGAAAAAGCGGCATCCCCAACACTAAGTGCAAGAAGGGGAATGACCAGAGAATAAATGAAAGAGAGAGAGGTGAGTTTAGTAATCTTCAGGTAAATTTGAAGGGACCTACGGTAGGAAGGGATGTCTGTAATCTGAGGTGTCTTTATACTAATGCACAGAGTATGGGAAATAAACAGGAGGAACTTGAACTCCAAATATTGGAAAATAGGTATGATCTGATAGGTGTCCCTGAGACTTGGTGGGATGACTCTCATGTATGGAGCACAGTGATTGAAGAATATACCTTGTTCAAATGGAACAGAATAAACAAGAAAGGGGGGGGTGGCACTATATGTCAAGAATGAATATGCTTGCACTGAAATTCAGGATTTTGAGAGTTGCCCTGTTGGAAGTGTGTGGGTAAGGATAGGGGGGGAAAGAAGGGGATATTGTTGTGGGGGTATACTACAGACCTCCAAATCAACCAGAGGAACAGGATAATGCATTTGTACAGCAGCTTGCTAAACTTTCACAGAGACAGGATGTAGTGGTTATGGGAGATTTTAACTATCCAGATATTTGCTGGGAATCTAACTCTGCTAGACATGGGACATCCTGCAGATTCTTGAATAGCCTTGAGGACAACTTCATCTCTCAGAAGGTGGAGGTGGGAACCAGAGGATCTGCTATCCTAGATTTAATTCTGACTAACAGGGAAGAACTGGTTGATGAAGTGAAGGTGGTGGGTTCCTTGGGGAATAGTGACCATGTCCGCTTGGAATTTGACATAGAGAAGACTGTGAAACCAGGACGTAGCAGAACTCATATCCTGGACTTCAGGAAAGCTGATTTCAATAAACTCAGAGATCTAATAGGTAGGATCCCATGGCTGGAAATGCTGAAGGGAAAATCTGCACAGGAAGGATGGGTGATGCTGAAAAATGAAGTGCTTAAGGCACAATCTCAAACTATTCTGGTAAGAAAGAGAGGTGGAAGACGGGTAATGAAGCCAAGGTGGCTGAACAAGGAACTCTCTGAGGAGCTGAAACTAAAAAGGGAAATGTACAGGAAATGGAAGGAGGGTCAGATTACTGAGGGTGAATACAAGACACGAGCACAAATCTGTAGGAATGGTGTCAGAAAGGCTAAAGCACAGATGGAGCTGAGGCTTGCAAGGGATGCAAAAAATAACAAGAAAAATTTCTATGCCTATGTTCGGAGCAAAAAGAGGAACAGGGATGGAGTAAGCTCATTGCTAGGGGAAGATGGTCAAGCCTTAACAAGGGATGAAGACAAAGCGGAATTACTCAACTCTCACTTTGCGTCGGTCTTTAACCGTAAAGTGAGCTGTATACAAACTGAAGAATGCAGGGCATATGAAGGAAAGGGGAACTGCCAGTGCAGAATAAGTAAGGAAATGGTTAGAGAACATCTAGCTGCCTTAAATACTTTCAAATCTCCAGGGCCGGATGGCTTGCATCCGAGGGTGCTAAAAGAAATTGCAGATGTTATTTCAGAGCCTCTGGCTATAATCTTTGAGAGGTCCTGGTGTACGGGTGAGACTGGAGAAGAGCAAATGTTGTCCCAATCTTCAAGAAGGGGAAAAAGACGGATCCGGGAAATTATAGGCCTGTCAGTTTGACATCAATACCTGGGAAAATTCTGGAGCAAATTATTAAACACTCTGTCTGTGAACACCTTGAACAAAATGAGTTAATTGGTAATAGCCAGCATGGGTTTATGAAGAATAAGTCATGCCAGACTAACCTTATCTCCTTTTTTGACAGAGTTACTAAAATGGTTGACTCTGGCAATGCCGTGGATATAGTGTATCTAGATTTCAGTAAAGCATTTGACAAAGTTTCTCATGATATCCTTGAGGATAAGCTGGTTAAGTGTGGGCTGGATGGCGCAACCGTTGGGTGGATTCATGGTTGGTTGAAAAATTGTACCCAACGAGTGCTCGTAAATGGCTCTGCGTCTACGTGGAGGGAAGTCTCGAGTGGAGTACCACAGGGCTCGGTCCTAGGCCCGGTGTTATTCAATGTTTTTATAAATGACCTGGATGAAGACATAGAAGGGATGCTTATCAAATTTGCAGATGACACGAAGCTGGGTGGGGTTGCTAATTCTGAAAAAGACAGAGTCAGGATTCAGAAGGATCTTGATAGGCTGGAACAGTGGGCTGAGACAAATAAAATGAATTTCAATAGAGATAAGTGCAAAGTCCTACACTTAGGTACAAAAAATCAAAGGCACAGATATAGAATGGGAGGGACTTGGCTTGACAGCAGCACATGTGAAAGGGATCTAGGTGTTATGGTTGATCACAAGCTAAACATGAGCCTGCAGTGTGATGCGGCTGTGAAGAAAGCTAATGCAATCTCAGGATGCATTAGCAGAAGCATTGTGTCCAGATCACGGGAGGTGGTAGTTCTGCTGTATTCTGCTATGGTCAGGCCCCACCTGGAGTACTGTGTCCAGTTTTGGGCACCACATTTTCGGAAGGATGTTGACAAACTCAAGCGGGTCCAGAGGAGGGCGACCAGGATGGTGAGAGGGTTGGAGTCCAAGTCTTATGAGGAAAGGCTGATGGAGTTGGGTATGTTTAGCCAAGGTTTAGAGGGGACATGATTGCAGTCTTCAAGTATTTGAAGGGCTGTAATGTAGAAGATGGAGTGGATCTATTCTCTTTTGCTCCGGATTGCAAGACTAGATCTAATGGGTGGAAATTTCAAGGGAGTCGTTACCGGCTTAATATCAGGAGAAACTTCCTGACTGTAAGAGTGGAGCAGACTGCCTCGGGAGGTGGTGGATGCTCCTTCGCTGGACGTTTTCAAGAGGAGACTGGACAACCATCTTTTGGGTATGTTGTAAGTATGTAGGGGTTTCGGCTGTGTTTCTGCAGAGTGCAGGGGGTTGGACTAGATGGCCTGCAAGGTCCCTTCCAACTCTAACATTCTATGATTCAAATCAGAAGCCAGTATAGATGGACCAACACTGCATTGATAGAGTCCCTATGACTAGGGATGTACATGAAACCTGCCCACGACCCTACATTCATGGCTAAAATCACCCGAGTCATGTGTCGTGAACCGAGGTCCATGCAATCTCATGGTGAGGCATGTTGGCAGCATCCACGCTAGTGCCAATATATTACTATTGTCAAAACAACAGGGGGGATGAACTTCTGCAGCCCTGAAAACACCAATAGTGGCCCTCAGGCAGCCCTGGCCGCCAATAAGAGAGCTCCCATTCTGCTCTATGGGAACAGAATGATAGATACCCCCAGCTCACATGCAGCCATTGTTTTCCATCGGCAGCAGGCGCACCACGCATTTGTTAAAGGGAGACAGATAGAGAGGGAAGGAAGTCATTCCTCCTGTGAACAGTGGAGTTGGAAGTGTTTGGTACTTATACTCAGGGCTCTGAGCCACCTGTTCTTCTGCTCACATTGAGCAAAGGGGATTCACTTGACTGGTTACTTGGCTGAGAACTCCCCACTGGGCTTTGTTATGTGATTACTAGCTCTGTCTGGCAGGAATTGTGTGAGGTGGAGTGGACTCTGGGCTCTGGGCCACCTGTTTCTCTGCTCACCCTGGGCAGAGGGGCTTAACTGCTGGTAGCCTTGCCAGAACACACACCCTTCATATTTATTTCTGAACACCTCTCCCTAGCTGGGGTTGCATTTGGTGCTGGGCTCGGCATCTGAGGCACCTGTCCTTCTGCTACTGCTGAGCAGAGGGGCTTCGCTACTGGGCTTCTTGTCTGAGGACCCACACCCTCTCTCTTTGGGATTTGTGAAACACCTCTCCCCAGCTGAGGTGGTGCCCGATGAACTCAGGGCTCTGAGCCACCCAGCAGAGGGGCTCAGCCAGTGGGGGTGCCTCTGCTGAGGTTCCACCCTTCCGCCTAATTGTCAACAACACCGCTCTGTGCCATGAGGGTGAAAGGGAAGGCCAGGGGTGCTCATTGGAGGGGGAAGAAATCCACCACCACCCATCACAGGCCCCCCACATCCCTGCAGAACAAGCCCATCCTGCCAACCCACCAGTGCCCAGCCCCTCCACATCCCAACTCCTTGGGGCTGCTCCCACCTGGAGTCCACCCCTCTGTCAGTCCTCCCAACCCAGCACCATACTACAGTGGCTATGCCTCCCACCTGCCCCAATTTTGGGTCTCTGTTTCCAGTCCACAGTTTGGGAACATTTCTGCACCCTCCCCAATGACTCCTGTGTGGCAGAGTACCAGGTGTGCAGCATCCAGATGCGCAGGGGCATTTATCGTCCTCTGCCCTCTGTAGGCACCTGCAAAGGATACAACCAAGTCTGTTGCCTCAAGAGCAAAGACTGGCACCCAGCAGGAGGAAGAAGAGGCCTACTTTCTCTCAGCAGGGGGGGTGGGGGGTGGGAGTCCCCTCCAAGCAAGGCTACTCACAGTGAGAATGCTGTGGGTCGGAATGGAACCTCCAGGCAGGCCACCTTCCAGGAGGTCATTCCCATGGGGACACCAGTGCTGCCAAGCAAAAGAGCTGGAGGAAGGCCCAGGATACACTCACTCAGCTCCATAGTGGAGGACCCTGAGCTGGTGAGTCTTGCCCTCCATGCATAGCTCTGCAGTGCAGATGGTCAAGGCCAGGCTCTCCAGAGCATGAGGACAGACCGTTTACTTCACAGCAGACCTGTGGAACAGCCAGCAGCACAGCTACCTCTCCCGCACCATCCACTGGTGACAACTGGAGGACCTCTCCATCAGGGCAAGACCAGGGCCCTGGGAGGAGGGAACAGTCCTGCAGCCAACCTACAAAGTGGTTCTGCTCCATGCACAGGGGATGGATGCAGACCACATGGCAAAGAATATCACTGCCACGATCCAAGCTAGCCTGAGGGAGTGGGCATGGGCAACATCGTCCATGGCTACATGGTCATAGCCATCAGTGCCAACATGCTGGTGGAGGTTAAGGCTGTGTGTTTCGAGAGTATCATGCTGCACCTGGTGGTGAGGGATGCTTTCAGGCTGGGAAGCAGTGTCAAGCCCACTAGGGACACCACCACACTTGAAACATGCTCCTTGTTGGAGACCTGCCAGTGCCTGGCTGCCCACTTCTCTCGCAGCATCAAGTCTGCCTGCCAGCTGTGTGAAAGGTAGGTGTAGGAGGGATCCTGAACATCAGATCATACAGGACACGCCCATCTGCTGGAACTCCACCTATACAATGATTGCACGTTTGGTGGAGCAGAAAAGCGCAGTGCAGGATGTAATCTCCTCCATGCACATCCTGCAGGGGGAACAGGAACTAAGCATCAGCTCCAATGACTGGCTTACTGTCTCCCAAATGGTGTGTATCCTGAAGCCATTCCAGGACACCACCAATGTCCCTCTGCTCATATATAGCCAGCTTGGGACAAGCCATTCTCCTGATCTGAGGGCTGGATCAGGTGCTAGAATCTGCACTGGAGCCAGGGGCAGCTGTTCTCCTGAGGGTCAGGGCCTTGGCAGAGAGGTTGCAGGTGGATGTGGAATTGTCTCTGCAAGCAGAGGGAGTACAGAATGGCCTACATTTGCAACCCCCTTTTAAAGGGCAGCATTGCTCTCCGTAACATGGAGCTCCAGGCAATGGAAGCAGGACCTCTGCAAAGAACTGCAGAGGCTGCAAGAAAACCAATGTGACCAGAGGGAACAGAGGGTAGAAGAGGCTGGGGGGGAGGAGGAGAAGCAGCAGCAGCCCAGCACCTCAGTCCCCAAGAGCCCAACCAGGGCAGATCCCCACTACTGGTCCTCAGTGCTGAGCTCGGACGTCGGCAGTATGGAGGCTAGGCAAGCCCTGATGGAGGACTCGGTGGATGTGATGGTCAAGGAGTACTTTGCTGGGGCCCCCAAGCCCACTAACTCCAATCCCCTGGAGTACTGGTCATACAAGGCTACCATCTGGCCCAACCTGTCCTGCATGGCCATGAGTGTCTTCTCCTGCCCCCCCACCAGTATCCAGACCAGAGAGAGTGGGTGTTCTCCCACCTGGAAGACATCCTCAGCCCCCACTGCTCATGCCTGGACCCAGTCCTGGTGGATGAGTTGGCCTTCCTTAAGGTCAACCTCCCCCTGCTGGGCTACCCCTCTCTGGATCTTGGGGAGTAAAGATCCAATACTCCTGTCTCCCCCTTCCCCACATTCCCCCACTCCTTCCCCCGCATCCATCTCTTCATGATTTCTGTCCCCTCAAGAATCAGTACTTTCGGGGGGGCCCCCTCCAATCTGTCTCTTCACAATGGTTTGTGAACACCTTTCCCTGGCTGCGGTGGTGTCCGATGGACTCAGGACTCTTAGCTACCCATCTCTCTGCTCAAACCGAACAGGGGGTCTTGGCTGCTGGGTTCTCAGCTGAGGACTCACACTCCCCCTCATTAGGATTTGTGAACATCTCCTAAGCGTTTGCATCCAGAATCAGCTCTATCAGCCTCCCCTGGCATCCATCTCTTCATGATTACTATCCCCCCAAGAATTGGCGCTTCCAGCCTCCCCCTCCCCCTCATCCACACTTGTCTCTTATGAGGACATTGTTGCTGTAGATTAGCATTCCATCTCATTCACCCACCCCGTTAGTGAGGGTTTCTGGGTGTCAGCACTCTTTCCTGGGGCTATGTTTTGGACATGACAGGTCTCCTTTCAGAGAAGATGATGACGCATGCATAGGGGCATGCCCAGGAGGTCTGCTGCCAAATTTGATGTCTCTGGCTTGCAGGGTTCCATTCTGTACGCTCCTGGACCTGTTGCTGTGCTTTCTCCAGAGAGCACTTTCCTGGAGGCACCTGCTTTGAGGGGCTGTAACTCGGCTCCTCTATATCCAATCCTCACCAAACTTCAAGGGCAGGTAGAAAAGAGTCATCTGGAGACTCACAGCAAATTTGGCATCTCTAGCCTTCAGGGGGCCATTCTACTGCATCATGTACCTTCCATTAGGTAAAAGGGAAGATTCGTGAAGGTTTGCGGGGTCACACAAACCACAAACCATTACAAATCTCAATTTTCCTGGATCATGCCCATCCCTACCTATGACCCACTCCAATCAGTGCTCCGGCTGCAACATTCTGTACCAATAGTAACCAATCTTAGTGTTCTAATAGTAACATTTTTAAATAGTTAACTGACTTTTAAACTGCCACCTATGTTGTAGGTAAAGCTTATGTCCATGACTGCTAGTAAGCTTGAGACTCCGATGTTGACAGTTTTTTTAAATCTCCAAGCTGCTTAGAATCTTCAAACAACTTAATTAGCCATTAGTTAATTGACACTGCAACACTGAACTGCAACAATGAAATCAATGGGCTCAGAAAGCAATGAACTCTCCTTAGGACTGTACTTTGAATTATGCTGGTATTCCTCCTTTCTGGTCTGATATGAGCTTTTAATCACGCCATGCAGACTCGAGCTTTTCAAGTACTAGTTATGTTTCTGTGTGAAGTTATTAATGCATTGGAGTACTGTACGTATTTTACATGGATTAATATCATGAATATATTTGTGCTGTACTTTTTATTAGCCATTGCTTTGTATATTATGTAGATACTTTGTGATACTAAGTACCCCCTCTTTTTTTATGTGACTGGAGCAAAAGTACATTGACACAATAGCACAGTAACACAGATTATTCTTCTTTGCAAATCTACTTACATTTATACATGAATGTTATTCTAAGTTCAGCAATAAAGTTGTTGAAAGTGCATCATTGTCATCATCATCTAGCTATTTAGCGGCTGGGTTTATATGAGAGAAACCCAGGTTCAAACATGCCTTAGGAAAGGCCAAATATACATGACAATATGAAGACATAACTATATGCAATTAATTTTGAACTCCTTAAAGACAAGGGCTGGATACAACTATGGTAAATATATAAATAAAATACTATTTATGGGTAGTAAAACCAATTTACTTTAATGCAATATTTTCCTTGATATCATAATAAAGCAAAGCCTACTAAGAATTCTTCAGCAGATGATGCTTGTTAACTCAAGAACATACAGTGGGAACACAGAAAGGTGACAACCTCTCCATACGTACATAGCATAACAGCCTCCATGAGAAAAGAGGCAGCAAAGAAGGAAAATATTTAGACTAGTAATCCTTACTGTGGTACAAGCCACCCCAAGGGATGAGGAATTTGGCCAATGGTGCCAGGAGACAATGGGTAATAAGGAGACAGTTCTGAAGGGTGAGGTGGTCGTGGAATTCCTAATGGTAGAAAAAGACCAACACACGTTAAAACAGTTATGGTGCACCCTCAACCCAACTTTCAGTCCTTAAATGAATCCCTACCTTTATTAGTCCTTATTAAAAAAATCAGAATTTCATTGGATACCTCTACCAGTAAGCTTAACTGAATACTTCTTAATTTCATTCATCTTCGATTAATCTATCTACCTAGTAATATCTTTCTGGTAGTCCCATCCATATCAGTTTCAGAAGGCATTTTTTCCTTTCCCAAAACCTTACCTGTTTTGGGGTCAATCTCTGGAGAAAGATGGGAAGGTGGAGAGCCTGGTGAGAAGTGGTCATTGCTGTAGGTGATAAGTGGCGTCAGTGGGTGCATGTGATGTGGGTGCTGCACCACAGGAACTTTGTTTGACTAGAAGAGGAGAAAGGAAAGGTATGTCTGTATTTTTACATACATTTTTTTTTGTATTTAAAATCCTCTATCATTTATAAATAGAAGGGAGCAAGAGTGGTGGTCCATTACGGCAAAAGAGCCACTGCCCTATCAAGTATAGCACCTTCTCTCCTTTATAGTAAAAGAAAATTAAAGTTAACAGCCTTACTCAGAGCTGCCAGGTCCTACCTGGCTGCCAGCGGGGGGCTCCCGGATCTGCCCCAGGATCCTCTGGTACCGCGATGACATCACCTGGAAGTGTCACCATCATGTCACTGTTGTTGGCAGGGATGACGCTCTAGTTTTTCAGCAAAACTCTATGGTTTAAGCCCAATTTTACCATAGAGTTTTGCCCAAAAATTAAAGCATCACCTCCTGATATTGGTGACGTGATGATGGCACTTCCAGATGGCATCACCACGTCGTGTTCAGGGGCATTTGTGGGCAGGGTTTCCCCCCTGCTGGCCAGGTGACCAGCGGCTGAAAGGGGCCTGCAAAAGCGGGGGAACCCCTGCCCAGAAAAGGCCTGGCAACCCTAGCCCTACTGAACTTACTACCAGTCCAGAGCTTGCAGGCTGTTAGCTTCCTACTTAGTTATTCTTAGTCTTTTGGCCTGCTTCTGTTTCTAGACCTCAGCCAGGTTCTCCCTACACTCACAACTAGACGGCTTCAGCTGTCCCCTTCTTCTTAAAGGTACAGGTTGTTTTCTGGAGCAAAGTCCATGGATGCCCCATGTAAAAATATAGAAAGAGGCATATTAGAACAACAGAAATACAATAAAGAGACTGACAAACTTTTCAATAGATTCCTATGGAATTTGCTCCAGTCAAGTCCACAGAAGGTAAAGGTCGCAGACTGGAGTAACTGCACAGGATTGCATTATCAGAAAACGTTTCCACTCTACCTGGCCTCTATCTGGCTTGTCAAGCCTGTTGTATGCTTATTTACTTGGAACTAAATGAGTACGTTTTGTTCTCAAGTAAGCATATACAGAACTGCAACTTGCAGCTTTTTATTAATAAATGTTATGACTATTAAGTATAAAATTGAGGGAGAAGCTTAACTGGGTGGTATAACCTAGTGGCCAGATGGCTGGGTGTGGACAGAAGTGGCTGGGAAGGGTGATAGAGGCCACACCACTTTTTCTTTAAAAGAATCTAGTATGAGAACGCTCAAGCCTAATGAAACAATGTAAGACATAATTCTTAAGCTCGTTTGAGTATTATCTGTTAAGGAATTGATCACTGAGAAACTGATTATCAAGTAAAATCTTAATCATAGTTTCCCAGATCATATGCCTTCATGAGTCAGAGTTCACTCCATCATCTGACAAAAGCCTATACCCTAGAAAGTTTTGCTGATCTTTAAATTGCTACTGGAATTCAATTCTGTTTTACTACTACAGACTAACATAGCTACTCACCTGAAACAGATAAAATGGACACCCGCTCATCCCAATTCTTATGCTTTCTAAACATATTTGCAACAAAGGAAAACTTTGTTCTGGCATATGACAATGAGTACTCTTAAATGCTGAATCAGCCATCTGAGAAATAACATGGTCTTGTCCCAATTGAGAGTTGTGGTTCTGGAAACAGTCCACAATTGCTTCCACATCAGTGTTCAATCATCCAAGAATCAAAAGACTGCCACTCCCTAAAGATGAAAGTGAGCCCACTAGTACCACTGGCAATTGGTTGGAAGTGTAAGAGGCTGACAAGAGACCAAATAGGAGGCACAATGCTGGAAGCTTCCCCCCTCCCCCGAATTCAACATGCAGAAATCTCCTGTAAGCCAATTGTGGGGAATACATAAATAAGCCTCTGAAAGACTGATGGTAATCCCACACCAGGTTGCTAATATGATGGACTGCAAGGTCTCCATTATGAATAATTTTTCTTCATGTTGCAATTCAGCTGTTTTCAGTCGCTGGGATGGTAAACGGTACATTGGACCTACCTGAAGGTTCTTTCTCTTCAGTGGGGAAGAAGTCATACAGGAAATGTTTAGGTCACGCGTCTGCTCGCTCGATAGGCTATGCAAATTTCTTTTGTTGTGTGGCTCCTATCTGAGTGGCCTAGGCTGACCTCCCCAGCCCTGTCCATGGATCGCTTCCATTTTCTGACCCCATATCATTCCACGATACTCGTAAGTTGACCACCCTTGACTCTTCCTGGTAGCCTGTTCAGGTGGGATGTGGATGACTTCTCCCCCACTGAAGAGAAAGAAACTTCAGGTAGGTCCAATATACCGTTCCCCTTCAGTGGGGGGGGGTGTCATCCAGGAAATGGTTAGCTGTACCCAAGCTGTTCTTCGGGGGTGGGAACTGTGTGTTGTTGTTTTTATGTCATAACCACCTGTTGCAAGGCTGCTTGATCCATTCTATAATGTCTCACAAAGGTGGAAAAGGATGCCCAGGCTGCCGCTCTGCAGATCTCTTCCACTGTGGCCCGTGTGGGAAACGCTGCCATCGCCGCTGCTGCTCTTGTAGAGTGCGCCATCAGCTGCCCGGGAGGTGTCATCCCCTGCACCTCATAGGCCCTAGCAATACATTGCCGGATCCAGTAGGCCACTGTGGTCTGAGAAATCTTTTTTCCCTGATTGGGGGCATCATATGTTACAAACAGTGCATCAGATCATCGGAATGCCGCCGTCCTGTCCAGGCATATACGTAGAGCCCTACGTACATCTAGCTTGTGCCAGATCTTCTCCCTGGGATGCGCTGGATTTGGGCAGAAAGAAGGTAATGTAATGGGCTGGTTGACATGAAAGGCTGAATTTACTTTGGGAATGAAGGAGTCCTTCTGGAAGATGCAGAGCTCTTTCCTGGCTGATAGTGCGGCCAGTTCGGAGATCCTCCTGGCCGTTGTGACTGCTACAAGAAAGGCAACCTTCCATGACAGAAGGTGGAGCTCACACCTCTTCATGGGTTCGAAGGGCTGCTCTGTTAAGGCGCATAAGACCTTGTGAAGACTCCATGTTGGGAACCTGTGTCAGACCGGAGGGGCAAGTAGGGTTGCTCCCATTAGGAACTTTTAAAGTAACAACTCGTGGACACCTTCCTTTGTGCCCCGTGTCCCAGGCAGGATTGTATGGCCGCTACTTGTCACTTCGGTGTGTTCGGCCGAAGTCCCCTTTTCCATCCTTCAGATAGGAACAGGAAGACTTCCTTGTCCATGGCTGACAGAGGGCGTATCCCCTTCTCGGCTGCCCAACTTGCCAACGTCCTCCACGTATGAATGTAGATGCGGTGGGTAGAAGGTCTTTGTGCCTGCAGCATGACATCTATTACTTCACTGGGAAACCCTTCTCTTTCTAGACGTGCACGCTCAATTTCCATGCAGTCAGTTGCAGCCACGTCAGGTCTGGATGGAGGATGGGTCCCTGCTGAAGCAGGTCCGGACTCTGAGGCAACGTCCACAGTCTCTCGGATGACAGCTGCACCAGATCCGAAAACCAAGGTCTTCTTGGCCAGTGGGATGCCACGAACACCACCCTGGCCCTCTCTCATCGGATTCTATTGAGTGTTGCCCCTATGAGGGCTGTAAGAGGGAAGGTGTACAGGAGACCGTGTAGCCAGGAGTGGGACAATGTGTCTACCCCTTCAACTGCCGGATTCTAGTACCTGGACAGGAACCATTCCACTTGACAGTTCTTCGAGGTCACTAGCAGATCCATCACCGGAATGCCAAATCTTTTTGTGAGCTGGGTGAAGACCTCCTTGTTCAGTGCCCATTCGCCCGGGGCCAAATCCTCCCTGCTCAGCCAATCCGCCTGGAGGTTGGAAATGCCAAATCTGGATATGCCGTTTGTTGGCAATGTCCCGCTGAAATGGAAGAATAGCCCATTGCAAAGTACTGGCGTGGGACCACACCCACTGAACCAAGTCGATCATTGATATCAACAGGCCCTGAAGTGCCGCTAGTTGCATGAGGTCCAATTTTTCCTTGGCCCTGATGCTCATCACTAGGGCCCGAATCTTGAGCTGCTTCTTCTCTGGAAGAGAAACTGTGGCTTGACTGGTGTTCAGTTGTGCTCCGAGGTGCACAACGTCCTGTGTGGGTGTAAGGTGACTCTTCTCTTTGTTGATGACCTTGGGAAGGCAGGAAGGATCTCCTCTCTGCGAGGTTTCTGTTTGTAAGTTTTTGTTTTTCTTGCTTTTGCAGATCTTCTGGCTTGGAGTAGGAGCTTCAGGTGTCCTACCAAGTGCAGGGCTATGCAGGAACTGGAGAGGTCAGCCTAGGCCACTCAGATAGGAGCCACACAACAAAAGAAATTTGCATAGCCTATCGAGTGAGCAGAGGCATGACTTAACCAGTTCCTGGATGACTTCCCCCCACTGAAGGAGAAACAAAAATCAAGTAGACCCCAGGCGAAAGTCTGCTGGTATTAGCTCGATGGCCCCTATCTCCAAGATACTGGATAAGTTGAATAATCAGATTGGTGCTGGCAGGTACATGAGGCCTTTGCTTCTCTAGGGTATGCCCTGGCACTAAAAATAAACATATATGCTTTCTAAAGTCCTCATGAAGTTCATTTCCAGCCATCAGGGATATACATATTGAGACCATACATTGTAAATTGCTAGACACTATCCACATCCTTGTGGGATTGCAAACAGCACTGGTATAATTTCTTTTGGTGCTTTCCCCCCTCGGTAATTTGTGGCTGAAGGACTATGGGTGCTGGATGTTTGACCTCAGCTTAATTAACAGGGAAATGTTTGTGGCACACAAAAATCTGACTATGTTTTCTTCTTTGAAGTAATAGATCACTACTATATTCTAACAGAATATTTGACAGGTGTATGTGGATACAGAAGTACTGGGGAATGCACATCTGGTTCATAGCTTAAATGGGCATTTATAATCAATAAATGTAAAATAAGTACTGAATGTAACTCGACACAAGAGTTTCCATGAGGGAAAACTGACAAATATATGGCTTTTGTTTGCATGTAGCAAACAGTGCCTTTAGGTGGCTTCCACACAGGAATGCAATTTTGTGGATTCCCCATTGCTGCTGCTGACAAAGCACAGCAGAAAATGTGGCTTCTACATGGCAGGTTTCCCCAGTTTCCCTGCCCTGAACCCCTAGGCCACTCCCCCTTCCCTGGGCCACCAGGGTTTTTGTATTTTTTAAAAAAATTCAGCACTAGACTATTGTTATATCAATTATACCATTTTAACTATAGGCTTAAGCAGGTTCTGTGAATTTCCAGTTTTCATTTAAAACAAAAAGCCCTTTCCCTTGCAAAATATATGCCTTTCATTATAGTTCCACAAGGGAAAGGGATAGAGACTTGCTATTTGTTTTAAATGAAAGCTTTGAATACAGAGAACCTGTACAGCCATTGTTAACAACAGTATATTGATATAACTATATTCTAGTGTTGAATTCTTAAAAACTAAAAAGCCCCCCAGTGATGTGGGAGGAAATGGCTATTGTGGGGGCAGGGAAGGGAAAGTGGCTGTCATGTAACTCAGAAAATCTGAGTTTTCCCACCCACACAGTATCCTCGGGGCTTTACTGAGATCTCTTCCAAAAGTTCAGAGCAAAGCAGGTTTGAAAAAGGTAGGAGAAAAGCCAGGGAAACCCCCAGAGGTGCACAAATGCAGTATGATACTGTGAGGAAACGGGTGGGGGGGGAATGCTTCCCAAAAGCACTGAACTCAGGGCAGATAACACATGTGGAAATAACCGCAGACTACAGTGCATAATTGCTGTAAGGGCTGGGTGGAAGAGTTGAAAAACCCTTTTGAAGTTAATGTGAGAATACTGGATTGTCTCATCTGCAACTCCAGTAGTAAGTTTTTGTCTCATAGATTCACATAGCCATAACAGAAAATAAACACCTGAGACAGAAGGTATCATATTGTACGAGTGGCATATTTCCCTTTAAGTAGCAAAGCTATTTCTTAAATCTCTCTCTCCCAGATCCAAACAGCATCATTTTAAACACTTTGATGGGCATTCCATGGATCTGTTCCACATTCTTCCAGGAGAAGGAGCATCCTCTAACAAGTTTCTATGTGCTAGCAGAAAGTGCTAGCAGTACAGATCTGTGGGATCCAAGCCTTTGCCTTCAAGTGAAACTACTAAGGTTGAAGAAAGCTCAACAGCTTACGTTCATATTTATTTTCACATGAAAATTTGTTTATCTACAAGTACTCCATGGCAAAATGAGAAAAAAAGAGTGAAATTATTTTCTGCAACTGTAAAGTGCTATGTTCAATGATGGCACTAAATAAATAATACAGACTTTTAATCATTTCAGTTCTTTTTAGAAGTTTTACAGTATCTGTACCATCTATCCATACTTCACCCATCCTGGAGGTTCAATAAGTTGGCTCTGGCAAATCTCATCAACAATCTTCCTTTTTTTTGTAATTGAACTTTAAAATGTTATTAAAGTCTTGGGCGCTTTAGCTTATCTTAATCAAACTCTGAATTAAGTAATAAAAATTCTGAACTATTGATAAGATCCTTAAGAAAGTAATCATAAATAAACTAATGCTAATAACCAATAGACAGGAAGAATACACGGCATGTAAAATATCAACCAGCAAATTGCTTTTTTTTTTTTTTTTGAGAATTTATATAGATCAAATAATCCCTCAATAAATAAGATCAATTCCTATCTGTATAGGACTGGAGTGCAGTTGGTTCAGGATGATCATCAAGCAATATAAACAGACAAGTAACAATAGAAGTAATTACAAAAAATTACACAGCTCCTGGTACAGATGGGTTTAAGTGAATTTTACCAACAGTTTTCAGATATTTTGATATCACATTTGAAAACATTGTTTAATATATTAGAGGACAGTTTTATTCCAGCACATGGCAGTAAACTAGAGTGGCCTGTCATTTTAAAATCAGGGAAAACGCTAGTAGCCTGGAATCATACATGCTTCACTGCCCTCCTAAATAAGGTTGCCAAAATGTTTTTCATTTGTTTTGACAACTAGAAAAGGTGTTCTAATACATCACTGTGTTGATAAAGACCAAACAGAGGGCTTGCTCTAGCAAATTCCCTCCTCCTCATTTTCAACCATCTTCTTTGTTTTTTTTAATATCTTTAATTTCCTAGAATCAGTTTCCTTATCTCCAGTCAGGAGCATTTATGCCATCTACACAGCAACACTTTTGACTGAGCTGAAAAGTAACTAACAGGAACACAAAACAAACTGTCAAAAACAGTACCCATAGATATCTTCAGATGACTCTGATTAGGAAAGTTAACACAAAACAATATTTACTAAGTGTGCAGGAGAGGGAGATCTTGCATCCTTCAGTGTAGCTCCAGCTGGCACATCAAGTAGGGGCCACTTCACCTGCAGATACTGGGAGAAATTAAGATAAATGTAATAAAAATCATAGAAACATACTCATAGTATTGAAACCAAATGGACATCAGATGTAGCAGAAACTTCAAGGCCCACATATAGCTAAATTCTGGCTATCACATTGCTTTAGTAACATAAGGGCGCCTAGAGCATTACTCCTTTCCACATCACAAGCAATGCCATCCCCTGCCCAATCCAGTTAATGGTATTAGAACAAAAAAGTGACAGCATGACCAGGTGAATTTCACATGTTAAGAGCTCCAGAATATTATTAAGGTGCTACGGAAGCCAATTAAATAATGTACTGATTTGTCCTTCTAGCACCCTGATCCAGAGACTTCTTGTGCAAGTCAGAGCTCCCACAGAACTTTAAATAAGGGGGGAGTTAATTCCTTATATACAAAACAATAACTACTACATTCAGAAATGCAGAAGTTGATTAATTAATGTTAGCAACATTAGCTATTTAAAATAATATGTCAAATAGATTTGTAAAAAACAGGCATTTAGTACATACAAAATGTAACAATACTATTTTGGATGAGTTTTACATGCATTCTTAATATGAAATTAAATTCAATTTTCAGTTTTCATTAGTTTTCTAATGTCACAAATAAAAAAATCTAGACTGGCTTGACAGCTGAATATTACTATCCAAAGTACCCAAAATAAAGATACTTGGTATTGTTTTCAGTAAAACCTTTTCATGCCAAATAGCTGAATGCAGTGTGTCCTGTGAAATGCTGGAGGTTTGGGAATGTGGGCTGGATGAATTGCAGCTGTGCAATGGAATTTCCCTAGCACACAAATCTTCATGATGTAAAACAGCTGGAAGGAAATCCCAGCATGCTCTATTTAGAGGCAGAACAACCAATAATTTAAATGGAAGATTAACCCTTCAACTTAGAACAAACCTTTGCATTTCCTTCAGCATATATTCCAACTATCTATTTCAAAAGGAGTCTAAACAGAAAAGAGGTCCTGATAGGTAATTTGAACAGATACAATCCAAAATTCAGTTTCTTCTGAAAATCTTGGGCAGATAATCACAAAATAATATAAGAGAAACAAAAATAGGTTTGCTTCATCAGATGTACTGCATTTCCTCTGACACCTCCCTTTATTTAAACAAGAAAGTAAAATCTCATTGTTTTCATCTTGCTGATTTTTGTACAGATAGTATGTTCACTGTACACAAATGCAAGTCATCTCAATGGACCTCATTTCTGAGACTTTTGGATTCTCAGGGCAGCACTAACCATACCACTAACACTTAAAAGGCTTCTATAGGTGTTAAAAATGACCACATTTCTACATACACATTTTAGAAATTTGTACAGCAGGAGAAGAGAAATTACTCTGGGGCTCATTTAATGTGTCCAAACACAATGGAATGTCATCTATCAATTCAGCCACTGCCAGATATTCTCCTCACCATAGTGGAAGATTTCTTAAAGATTGTGGTATATTATGGTGAAAATAAAGAAACAGACATCACAGAAAATAACATCTTGTCAAAGTCTCTCACACAACAGCCATACTTGCTCCTCATGGTTTCCAACATTTTAAATTTAAAAGCACAGTACAGAGGAAAGGCAGCCATTTTTAAAATATTACTACAGTTTCTGTTAGCAATATGCTAAAAATAAGTTTCACATGTTCAGGCATATTGACATAAATTTATGAGAAGGGTCCACAGGGTCAATGTTTAGTAGCTAAGGAGTACCTGGAATAAAAGGGTGTTAACTACACTTTGGTTACCATATCAGTTCTCACACTATAATTGCACAATAATTATTTTATTTTATTAGATTTTTTTAAATTACAAAAATGATACTAAACAATTTGAGACAGCAGACAAATCCCTTCTGAAAAGACTCAAGCAGGAGTAAGAAATTAGGGAGTAGGGTTATTCATTTTTTACATGCCATTCGTCTCTCTAGTGCCATCTCAAAACATGTTCAATAACCTGCAATTTCACTGCTTAAAGCTACTTTCACCCTTCCACCCCCGTGTTTTTAATTCAGAATAAACAATTGCTTTGGGAAGAATTTCCAGATGTGTCCTATTTAATAATGGTGCTGATGCATCTGTTGAAGAGCAGGTATTCTCACGCAAGCATGTCCCCTTTGAGGCATACCAATCAAGCATCTGAATGGATAGGATTTTTCTTGATGTAAAAGGGTCACTTGCTGTTTGAAACCCACACTTCTAAGTCCAGAAACAGGCATATTAGTTCAAAAGAGGCATTCTCTATCAGTCAGGTTGTTGTGGGTTTTTTTAAACCCTACACTATCCTTCCGTAGCACATCTTATTTTTAAATACTTCATCAATTTCTGTTGCATTCCTTAACTTATGAATAGGGTTGCTAACCTCCAGGTACAGTGGGCCTGAACATCTCATGGAATTACTACTGATCTCCAGATAACAGAGATCAGTTCCTCTGGAGAAAATGACTACTTTGGAGAAAATGGCATTATATACCACTGAGCTTCTTCCCCTTCCCAAACCCCCAGGCTCCACCCCAAAATCTCCAGGAATTTCCCAACCCAGATTTGGCAACCCTACTTCTGAAGCATAACCTGGACTACATTCATATTAACACTCTGTTATGAATTTACTTTTGCAAGTACTAGTGGTAGAGTGACTCTTGTAGGAGTCATACTTCAATGACATTTAAGCATTAAATCTAACTTAGATAGTGCCAGAAAATCTAGCACTAATAAGCATCCTGGAGGACCTAAGTTTTAAAAAGTGAGTTAAGATAGTTCAGAAGCTTTTTTATTTATTTTATTTATAGCCTACCTTTTCCCTTAGACTCAAGGTTGATTATAAAATATTTTAATTGATCAGACAGCATAAGACATTCACCAAACAATGCAGTAGAACTACAATTACAGAACTGTAAATGCAAACAAACAAACAAAACCAAAACATTTCTAAGAAGAAGAAGAGGAAGAAGAGATTGGATTTATACCCCGTCCTTCACTTGGAGTCTCAGAGTGCCTTACAAACTCCTTTCCTTTCCCCCCTCCACAACAGACACCCTGTGAGGTAGGTGGGGCTGAGAGAACTCTAACACAAACTGCTCTTTCAGGAACAGCTGTGCCAGAGCTTGTGACTGACCCAAGGTCACATCAGCAGGTGCAAGTAGAGGAGTGGGGAATCAAACCTGATTCTCCCAGATTAGAGTTCGCACACTTAACCACTACACCAAACTGGCTCTACAACATCCCTTAATGCAGAAAGGTGAAAACAAAAATGGCCTATATCCAAACAGTCAAAAGTTTTCAGACGAGTGGTTAGCAATTTCTGCTAAGCCCCCATCCCACAGCAAACTCCCCTTTCTCCCTGTGTTGTCTCTAAAGGCCCACTAACCCACCCCCCTGGAACAAATTTTTCAAAGGCTCAGTGGGCTACAGCAGAAGGGGTGAATTGTCTGAAATCACTACAACCACTACCAAAAATGTAAATGTCCTCAAGACTTCACAATAGTGGGATCTGATACAGGTCAGTAAGAAGAATTAAAAGCCCTGATAACATACTCTCTTCATAGTTCTGACTTTTGATAGTAAACACACTTCTTTCCCGCAAAAACACTAGATGGACAGAATTCCCTGCTATTGCAGAGATGCTATGCAGCTCCTCTGGCAGATCCCTTATACACACAACCCAGATAGGTCTGTCTTAATGTCACTTGCTTCAAGAGACAGTGAAGTGGACTGCAAAAATGGATAGCAGATTTCTGAGATGGCCAGATGCTCTTCCTTCTTCCCCAATTTACCCAGTGTCATGTGGGAAACACTGGGAAGGACGGGAGCAAGCTGCAAAAAAAGAAACATATATGTACATGTAACGACTCGGGATGCTTCCAAAGCTCTTTATTTTATTTAATTCATTTACATTCTATTTTTCTCCTCAATGGGAACACAAAGCAACTTATACTGTTCTCCTCCCCTACTTTTTATCCTCACAACACTGTGAAATAGGTTAGGCTGAGACATATGTAACTGTCTGAAGGTCACCTAACAAGCTTCTATTGTAGACAGGGGATTCAAACTTGGATCTCCCAGATTCTAGTCCTACTTTAATCACTACAACATACTGGCTCTCACCCCCCTCCCCAATTAGAGCTGCCAAGGAAGTAATACTAATTCCCATTTATTCCTCATCCAAGAAGACCCCTTCCCTTCCCGGCATAACTGGGCATAGATGTTCAGAGGTTAGGCTAACGATCTGCTGGTTTGACTCCTATGGGGACAACTGTGTACTGTAAGGAAAGCAGAAAAACACAGAGTTGCAGTGACATAAATACCCTGCAAATAGAAACTTACTGGTAGGGTAAATAAAGACCTTGGGGGGGCAGCTTGTGAAAGGTGGTCAAAACCTGGTAATTGGGGCAAGAGATAAAGACAGACTTGAGGGTCAGGTCAAGATATTTACACCTTGCATCAGCTCAGACCATAGGATGTGGAGGCTGTAAAGAAGAAGAAATCCAAGCATTCCAGGATGTAAGTATATTCAGAGGTAGAGTATGAACAGCAACCTAGTGTTTTATTTCTTATGGTATATTTGTTCTATATCCCTTACTCTACCTGCCTTAACTTCAACAAGGTCCTGCAATTTTCCCTGAAGGGTGAAGTGCTAAAGATTCAACCCAGTACAGGTACCACTACAGTTCCAAAGAGAGTAAAGACCAGTTTGAATGGAGCTTGTTTATACTTTAGCCTCAGAGTAGGCTCTCGCTTATGTCTGGATGGGGAACAGTGGGGTTCATCTGGACTTAGACTGTCAAAAAGATGTATGGTATTATGCATGTGATGAAAGCTCTAAATGAAGGAGATCCTTGTAAACCCCTTCTATAGTTTCTGGTTGGGGTTACCCAGAATGGAAAAACATGTGCTCCATTTATTTGGCATTCTTATACCAAACTAAAATATTATGAACACCATGGGGTTTCTCCAAAAACTGTAATCCCTACACTGCTCTCCATATTGAATTCTCCTCTTCTCTCCAAGAACATGTAACACCCAGTACATGTGACATCATGTCACAAGTTTCCCAGCCCCTCCAGCCAACACTGAGCTCAGTAGATAGTTTGACTAGGTATAAGACTTCCTTGTTTATGTTTACATTATGGTACTGCTATCCTAATCACAAAATAATTGTCCTGGTTAGTTATATGTGGCACAATGTGTCTTGCAACATCTTGTTTCTGTGATATATTTCAATGTACATAAAGATGTGCCATACTGGGTTTAAATTGGTAGCATACAAAGACTGCTCTGTATTTCGAAATATAGCAAAGATATAGTTAACACCTCCAAAGCAATGGTGAGCTTTTATGGAAGGCAGCTTTATTTGCTGAAGTCTAGCACCAGATAAATTCACATTCCTCCTCAGGAGCAAACACTTTAAAACCTAAAGTTATTGCCAAAAGGAATGCTTTTAAATATGGAAGATTCTAGATCTTGTTCCCTTTGGAGGCTGAGAAGGAAAAACTGGAAGGTGACCAATATACAAAGCACCTTTGGACAAAGGAAAAGAAGTTGTGTACATTTGACATGGAACAGGAAGAGAGCTTATCTCATTCCCATAAAACACACAAATAGTCCACTGTGACACACCAGCCTTGCCTACAATGCAGAACTGTTTCCCTTCAGTCTTTTACATTTTAGGTACCCTAGTCTCCAACCTCACAGCAGAATATGGCCAAAACTAATAAGTCCTGGGCAAAATGAATGAAAATAGAAGCAAGGGCCTTTGACCTGAGAGGAAGAAAAGACAACTGCTGCAGCAGCAGCCACCACCTATAAGCCAAGGGGAATATTTACTGAATTACTCTACACAAGAAATAATTCCTGGACACCACAGTATGAGGGACACCACACATGAGGGACACATAAGTACCACATTATACTGGAAACCAACAGACTGGCAGGCATTTTCTTACAATGTCAGGAGAATATTGTTGTAAAATGTGTGTAGAGAATTGATAGTTAAATTGATGGTGTCTATAGCCAAGCCGTACACTATAATCACATCCACTCCAGCCCCTCAGACAAGTGAGAATCCATTCACCAAACTTATAAGCAAACATATCTACATGCCTCCAGCACTGAGGGGCCAACCTTCTCTTGCTTACAGGCAGCTTCCTAACTTAAAACAACTTCTCATCTGCAATGATAAACTACTTAACAGTAACATGGACTTTGGTACCACAGGCTGCAACAAACCAAATGCCAACTTTGCCCTCATATAGATCCTAGCAACACCATCAGTGGAACCAGCAACATCAGCCATACCATCTCAGGTTCATACTCCTACTCATCCTCTAATCTGATTTATGTTATCATGTGTCAGCAATGCCTTTCTACCCTCTACATTGGACAAGCAGGCCAGTCCCCATGATGAAGAACAAATGGATATAACTTCTCATCTGCAATGATAAACTACTTAACACAACATTCAAAAAACAGCAGGGGAACATCTTAACCTTCCAGGATATGCAGTTGCTGACCCAAGAGTACCAGTTTTCTTACAAAGGAATTTCAAAGGGAGATTAGAGAGACTGCTGAATTGCTAACGAATCTCAAGACAATACATCCTTCAGGACTGAATCAAGACCTAGGTTTCCAGTCTCATTACCAATATTGATTTCTCCACACCTACCACCCTCTGCATATCACACCTAATCCAATCACACCTGCTATTGTCATTTGGCAACTGAAATGACTCCATTCTTGAAGATATACTGACAGAAGGACTCACATTCTAGCTGGATCTGAAAAAGTGAGCAGTGACTCACAAAAGCTCATACCCTGCCACAAATTTTGTTAGTCTACATTGGGGGGGGGGGGACGCCTCTAACTGTGTGCGTGATAAAATAAAAATAGATGAAATCCAGAATACTGAAAGGAACAAGTATTTAGGCTACTCCTTCTGGAAGGTCAATGAAGTGGAAGGAGGAAAGGATGCTCTTGTGTATTTGGAAACAGCTATGTTCAGAGCAGAAGAAAACAGGACACCAGGGGATTTCTGCAGCAAGTGCTGAATCCTTGCCCTTTATAGAGAACTGGGCTGGAGCTCTGTAATCAGATCTTAGTCTCCTACAACAGCCAACCGTGGACGAGGCAGGGAGCCAGGGCTGTCATCTGTACAAGGAGCATGTTTGGTATGCAGCTGGCCCCATGACCCCCAACTAGCTAGAGCAGCGACCTAGAGTACACTCTGAGCTTGCAGTACAGTAAAAGTAGTTTCCTAAATGACTGCCTTTGATCTGCTCTCCAAGCCTTGAGATCAAAGCAGTGGTTAGTTTGGGGAAGTCCCGGGATCTGGCTGCTGTACAACTGGAATCTGTTTCCAAACACTAAATGGTGATGTGAGCACAGTTGCTGGTTTTTTTTTTTTTTTTTTTTTGCAGAGTCATTTTAAAAGACACTCACAACACCCATAACTGCATGGACAGCAAGCACTATCCCCATTTGGTGAGTCAGCTTTCTAGGAAGAATCAGCAACAACTGAGAAGCCATGAAACCCAAAATACTTACAGAGGCCATGCAGACATTTCTGCCCAATTAAAAGTCCTATGTGTTGTCATTTTCCAGCTGGCTTATTTTACACCCCACCCTTCTTTTCTCCTCAACACTCTTGGTCACAAAGGGGGCTTTCTAATCCATTTTGTAAGCAGAGAAGCTGCTGGCAAATGGGGGCTGGTGCCTCAGTGAAGGTTGTATAAAGGCTCCTTCTCATCTTAAACAATTTAGAGGGCAGCATGTGGGGGAGGGGAAACACTCTGAAAATATACAAGGAAAAGGGAACAGAGGAAGTGTGGAAAACTGAACACCCCCTTAGTTCAAGATTCTGCCTCACACAGACATTTACTGTACAACCATGTGCAAAACAAAACAAAAATGAGTTAATGGCATATTGAAGCTATAAAAGTTTCAAAATTGTTACATTCCAGAGAGATTAGAACAAGACCTAGTTGCTTGTTACCTTCTCTTTCCTCCCCCTCTCTGCAAGTAGGGGGAATGAAAAGGATTTTAACCATTTCTTTCCCACATGCTGTTGTGCCACACACACAGTACAATGCACCCTGCTGTCTACACATTAACCTGCCATTTGCCAAATAGCTTCCCCTCAGCTGGGGATTAACATCCACCAATTCAAACAACAATCCAATGGCCCTGAAGTCCTAGGCTGGAACAATGGGGTGCAGACAACAGGCCTTGGCTTGCCCAGGACTGCAATAGTCTCTGCATAACAGTTGTTTGGAGGAGAAGCCTGCAGCAAACTGGGAGGAGGGATAGAGGAAAATCGAAAGAAAAGTTGCTACAACCAATTAGGAGTTTTAATGGCCAGATTTCCTACCCTTGTACAGAGTGAAGATGTTATCCTTGCACAAGACAGACTTGCTTGAGAATCAAAATATTCAGCAACTTATTGTAACGTGCTTCACTGAAAAGATAGCTCCTCTCATAAGCACTCTTTCATACATCTTACATTGTGACACAGACATCCTTTTTTGAAAACAGTTTTTTACATATTCCAGAGAAAAACCTTTGTTAGTTTCTTGAAAAAAAAGGAGGCATGGAATGTTAAAGACAAACAGATTTCTTCTGGCATAAATTTAACAGGTTAGAGCCCACTTCATCGTGTACATGGCAGTCATGGGGGAGAGTGTAAAGTGCCATCATGTCACAGCCAATTTATGGAGACCCCAGCAAGGGGCTTTCAAGGCAAGTGAAAAGCAGAGGTGGTTTGTCACTGCCTTCCTCTTCAAAGTCTTCCTTGGAGGTCTAGCATCCAAGTACTAATCTGGGCTGACCTTGCTGAGCTTCTGTGATCTTGTAAAATCAGGCTGTGTACCATGCTGCCTGGGGGGGGGGGTCCCCCCACAGGATAAAAATTATGTACCAGATCAAAAAGTCAACAAATAATTGTCATAGCCTTATGACACCACTTTTTCTGTATAATCTCTCTCTTTTTCACAGACACACTCAACTCACACATACTCCCTTCACAACTGAACATACACTTCATGTATCTGACAAAGAGGCCTCTTGTCCATGAAAGCTTATGGTACAATAAATTGCCTTAAATTGATTTTACATATGCTTTCTATGACTTCCTTAAGTGTTGTCAGAAGTTGTGAATAAGGAGATTAATAAAAACATGTATATTACCTATAACTGATATTCTTAGAGTGCTCATCTATGTAGTCACACATCTGTGCTCTGCTGGTTCTGAAGGTAGCTTTGGAATGCTCTAAAGCTCTAACCAAAGAACTGGTGCTCAAAATCCCTCCCAGAGAGAAGGTAATATGTACACATTAAGAAGTGCGAGTGCTTTTCTGTTCAACTCCTGCCATAGCAGCTGCCATCAAAGATATAGTATAAAACATGCCAGCAGTGGGGAGAGAAGGCAGGTTGCATGACTAAACAGAATATCATCAGTTACAGGCAAGCAATCTCTTTCTTCTTCCATATAATCCCACATATGGGTGATTAACAAAATGTTTTAGCTGGTGGAAAGTGCTGGTGTCAGGTTATGAGAAAAGAGAAGAAAATAGGAGGAGGAGGAGAATTGGATTTATACCCCACCCTTCACTTGGTATCTCAGAGTGGCTTACAATCTCCTTCCCTTCCTCTCCCCACAACAGACACCCTGTGAGGTAGGTGGGGCTAAGAGAGTTCTGAGAGAACTGTTCTTGAGAGAACAGCTCTGAGAACCCAAGGTCACCCAGATGTATCTTTCTGGGCTCAACACCATAATGAGAGATGAACACTGAGGACACAGCTTTATAGACAGGGCTTATCTCCAGCCAGAATGAGCTGGGACAGTGTTCCAGCAGTAATAAGCCCAAGAGTGGCAAGCCCCGCCCCCAGCAGCCCTCAGGCAGGCCAGGAGGGAAGCAGCACGCATGTGCTGCCTCCCTCTGCTTGCCACCCCCACCACACCACCACCCCCAACCAGAAGGCAAGGTAAGTTGGCGGGGGTGTAGGGAGAGGACTTGTTTCAGATGGGGATGGCCTGGCTAGTGCAGAGTGGCGGCGGCAGTGCAGGCTTGATTGGGGGTGGGAGAGCCATGGGCGGCCTGGCTGGTGCAGGGGGCGGTGGTGGGGGCTTGATCGGGTGGTGTGGGATGGTGTGCTGGCTTCCTTCCTCCCGATCATTTTGCCCTCTTTCTCTTCCTTCCTTCCCATCTCTTTGCCCTCTTTCCTTCCCTCCCTCCCAATCTTCCCTCCCTCCCTCTCTCTTCCTTCCTTCCCCATCTCTTTGCCTTCCTTCCTTCCTTCTTTCTCTTTCATTCTTTCTTTCCCAAAGTTAGAAGAACAAAACAGAAAGGAGGGGACAGAAGATTAAAATTACTCCATAAGAGTTTGAGAGTGCAAACCACAGATTTACAGAGTAAAATTAATAGAGAAAAGTCCATCTATATGAGGATGAAGAGATAACAATATGATCACAGAAAATATGTTCTGTTACATTTGCTTTTTTCTTAGGTACAAAATGTACTCAGAATTGTTATGTCATAGATTTTTTAAAAAATTGGTATTTTCCTTTCTTTTTTGGGGGGGGGTTTTGCTGTGGTCTCATTACCTGGAGATTTTTGGGGTGAAGCCTGAGCGGTGGGTGCTGCCTTATAACATACTTCTGGTGATGTCAGGGGGGGCGGAGCATATGCAAATGAGTTATGCTAATGAGCTCCTGCACCTTTTTTCCTATGAAATGACCCCGTTTATAGATATGTAGAGGTAGGCTCTGAGAAAGATGGCCAATGGTAATCAATCTGGTAGAGTGAGGCAGAGGATATTTTGCTTAATGTAAAGGTAAAGGTAAAGGTTCCCTTGCTCGAAAGCCAGTCAAATCCGACTCTAGAGTTGTGGTGCTCATCTTCATTTCCAAGCCGAAGAGCCAGTGCTGTCCGAAGAAGTTTCTGTGGTCATGTGGCCGGCATGACTAAATGCTAAGGTGCACAGAACGCTGCTACCTTCCCAAGACTTCTGGTTTTTGGCGGCTTGCACCGTGATGTGTCCCATCAACACTCTGATGGAGACACACCAAGCTGAGGCAATCAGGAGGGGTCTTGGCTGGTTCCAGACCCCCATAGAGTCTCTGTGAGAGACTCTCAACCTGGGAAGCCGGGATAATGGCTGGGGGATCGAGGCTTGACTGTCCCCAAGAGGTCCTGGCGTCAATGAGCTAGGTGACCAGAGTTGGCCTCCGGACGAGCGGGCAGGAAAATAAGTGAAAGTAACCCCAGCAACAACTGAAATCGTCTAGACTGTGAGTCAATCAAGCCCCTGCTAAAGCGAAGAAGTCTCAGTCTGCTAGATCAATCTGAGAAGGAGCGGTGGGTGAGGAAGGGTTGGAGATCCACCCACCTTCGAAACAGAGCAGTTCCTAAGTGCTTAAGAGAGAAAAAACAGAACTGATCATACGAGACTCCTGAGCTTGAAAGCTACATTTTAAGCCAAGAAACGTTGAATCCAGATAAACTTTACTTTAAAAATAAAACTTTTCCTCTTTGTAAACAAGTCGTCTGGGAGAGGGAGGAGAACAGCGCCAGAAAAGAACCCGACTCCAGGAAACTCTGTACCAATGACTCCCCCTTGGACACAAGAAGCGGTCACAGACTTTTCCAATGTACTTGCTGCAGTATTGCGACCTTTTCCAATGTACTTGCTGTAGCATTGCGACCTCTGCTGGAGCACATGTCAACCATCAACAACAAGCTGGATTCCATGCAAAATCAACTTGTCCACATGGAAAAAAAGGCCAAAAAGACAGACAAAAGGATTGAAAACTGAAACAAAGACTACAGATATTAAGCAAAAACTGGAAGACATCAAAAAGGAAAGCAATACGGACAAAAATCAACTACTACAACTTCAACTGGAAAGATCAATGCACGTTCTACGCTTCCAAGGAATGTCTGAACAGAAGGGAGAAGATTTAAAAACAATGTTAAGTGGAGCGATAGCTTCAATTTCGGACCTAAAACAAGAGGATCTCCAGAGTGACATGGACTTGGCATATCGTACATACCCTGATTATATAAGAAAAAACAAACTACCTGGCAAAATTTATGTTAAATTTGCTAAGAGAACAATGAGAGGCAATGTTTTAAAAGCTACAACTGGAAAAACATTAAAAGTCAACGGGGAAGATATTAAAGTCTTAAAAGACATTCCATTTGAGATCCGGAAACGAAGACATCAATATAAAGACTTAGTTTTTTTCCTGAGAAATCAACAAATAGTCTACAGATGGAGCTTTCCGGAAGGACTTGTCTTCAAATATAAGGATAAGAAAATTAAAATTGACTCTGTCCAAAAGGCCAAAAAATAATTGAAGCAACAATTGGGCGCAGATAAAGATGAAAATACAAATCTGGAGGAAGGAGAGGAACCCAGCAAGGAAGAGTCGGATAATACTTCAAAAGACTCCAGCAGCTCTGCTTCAGAGTCCGAGAAAGGAGCAGCAGTGTCCAAATTATCAAAAGTGAAGAAAAAGAAGCGGAAGAAATAAACGATCACTCTGGATTACAAAATATTTGACTTTAACGTAACTAAACTCTATTTTGCAGGGGCTTGGGCTCTTTTTCTTTATAATCTTCAGCATATCATTATACTCTTCAGCATATTATTGTTATTGGAAGAGTAATGTACTTATCTGTAATCTAACGTAAAAATCCTATCTTAAGTTAATGGTAGTACTCCCTTGTACCCTTCTCCTTTAGGTTTTAGGATATAGAGTTTAAAATCAATAAAATATTATTTTAAAAAAGAACACTGTTACCTTCCCACCGAAGCAGTACCTATTTATCTACTTGCAATTTCTTGCTTCCAAACTGCTAGGTTGGCAGGAGTTGGAACCAGAGATCGAAGCTCACTCCGTCATGCAGCACTCGGGTCTCGAGCTGCTGACCTACCGACCTTCTAGCCTGCAGTTTAGCATCTTAACCACTTAAGCCAACACAGCTCCTTTGCTAAATGACCATACAATATAATTGCAGAAGTCTTTTTTAATAGTCTCTGGGTGGATGCTTTGGAAATCTTTCTAATGTAATAAAAATAGTAATCTTTCCTGAAGTCTGTGGTGTATGGTAAATAAAACAATAGGACTCATTGCATATCTAAAGTAGAAAGTGTTCACTGTCCAACATCTTGTGGTTAAGGAAAGAAGACTGGTAATATAATATTCTGTAAGAGGCAGAATGCAGAAGTCACTTTTGGCATTAAAGTGACGTTAGGGTGAAATACTATCCTACCTTAATGGTAGCCTGTATGTGGAGGTAAGGCATAAAGATCACTAGAACTTTATGTTTCATTAGTAATTTTGAGACACTCAAGGAGAGTGTAACTATATAACCTTGTCAAAAATCTTTTGAGCAGAATGTTGGGAAAAAGAGATTGTGAACTTGAATGTGGTGGACAGAGACTGCCATGAAGCAGACTCAGAGAGGAGATACTAAATCCTGGCTGTTGCAGGTAGAGAATGTAGCTAATAGCTCAAATACAAAAAAATCATGGGAAATCTATTGGTGGATAGCATTAAGTACAGAAGTGTTTTCATTTTGCAATACAGGATTTTCTGGCAGCTGGCTTCCAGAACATTAGTCAGATGGTGGAAACACAGTTTGTGATGGATGCTCTACACCACTAGCTTGTCCAGTAGCAGTGTGAAGAACTGCTCCAACAAACCACAGAGTGGAAGTTGGAGTGGCCTACAGTTTTTGCCATTTGATACAGGCCCAGAATGTGAAGCAAGCTGTTATGAGCTGGCAATTAAGAGCCAGTTGTCTATCTGCGTGCTGCCATCATCACATACATTTGGTGAAGACCCACAGGACCTTGGTTAGTTCATAGGTGGCAATGATATTTTCCTTTTGAAAAATACAGATACAGAAGTAGGCATCCTTCAGATTTATGGATATGAAACCTGCTCTTCTCTTGAGTAGTGGCAGGAGATTGTGAAGTGATCATTGTGAACTTTTTCTTTGTAATGAACTGAATGTTCATCACTCTGAAGTCTGTAATTGGATTAATGTTCTTCTCTCTTTTTTGGACAGTGAAAAATAGAAGTAGAATATGCTGCACTGCTGTGAAAGGTTCTATGACACCCTTCCAAAGCTGAGACTTAACCGCTGTGAGCAGAGTAGAAAAGGGAGGGGGTACAGAGAAAAAATGGTTAAGTCTGACAGAGTGTCAAAATCAATGGCATATATTTATGTTAATGATGATAAGGATCCAGGAATGCTTTGTAAACTTAGTGTAATAAGTGCTTTATGGCTTTCTCCTAAACACAACAGGCAGAGATTGTGGGCATTTGGAGACTGGTTTTTCACAGTTGTGATGCCCTGGTCTTGATATTATCTAAGCATATCTTCCCTTGAAGATTGCCTCTTACAGGGAGACCAGAGAACTGCTGATTGCATGAACAATCAGCCTTACCCTAAACATGATATGCTATGACACATCCCCCAACATCTCCCCCTACAAGACAGTATAAATTTGCATGGGTTTGAGAACACTTATTTTTATTCTCCATTCTCATTTATGTTTATTTTTCATTTTTCATATACTATAAACAGGAAAACAAGAAAATCTACAACCACTACAATATCCAGTTCTGTCCCTTCCCCACCCCAACCTGTTGCCTGCACACATTACTGCCAAAATATTATAATAACATCAAAATATTGTCTTTATTTGTTTGATTTTTCCCAATTTATGGTCTTCCCTTCCAAAAATGTGATGATGGGACCTAATGTCCTTTCTTTAACTGACTGTCAATTATTGTCACCATCCCATGTCTCCTGTGAAGCACATTCAGTCCTCATTGTATATTTTCCCATATACCTGCAGAGTCCCTTTATGTAGAGAGACCCCTATCTTGCATGTGGTTGACCTGTTTTGGCTGTTTTTCATCATCTACATGGGGGTTAGCTAATTTACTATTAGATGCAATGATTCCTGTGTAAAGAGAGTAATACACACCTCGATTTGTATGAGGCTATAAGGAAACAAGGATGAACCACCTTCCACCCAATCACTCAGATTATTTTACTTCTCATGTAAGCTTTGGTGTAAATAGATATCATTTGTGGTAAGAACTACCACCAGGTAATCAGGTACAGATCGATGATCTGGAGACCTGTAAAGTCCATAAGCAAAGCTTTGCTTGCATCCCCCTCCCCCTGGCCCTTAAAAGTTGGAAAGACCCAAGTGCAGTGTTATGCATACTCAATATGTCACTGTTCTCAGTGTTAGCCGTGCTGTCCTTCAGCCAAATCTCCAAAATCTACAATCCAAGCTGCAGGCCTCCATTGCTAAATCCAGAGTATCTGTAAATTGGGGAAATCTTACCACTAATAAAAGCTTAGGTCTGGCTCAATGTGCTTCTGGAACATTTCTATAAGCTCCACGATTTTTGTTTTCTTTTTTATCCTGGCTTTCCATCCAAAGACGATTTACAACAAACACATAAGCAATAAAACCAAATTTAAAAACATGAAAACACACTAAAAACAGCCCTGTCTTCAGCACAAGTTGGAAAGAATTGATACTCCATTCAAAAATCATAACAGCAGTAAGCTGCTTTAAAATAAAGTCTTTAAATAAAGCCTTTAAAATTTTCCATGAACTTGCGTTACTACTACAGGGGAAAAGACGTGATTAAAAACCCAGTAGCTTAACAATGCCATTTTCTTTAAACAACCATAGCCCAAATTCTGTGCCAAATCCATATATACTACCCACCTCCCCGCATTCACTGGAGGAGTTCTCCTTTGTTGCTTATATAGCTACAGTATTAAAGGCTGTATCACTCCCACCTTTAACAATTAAAGTATTTGAAGTGGGAGGCACAATGATAAAAGGCATTCTCCAGATCCAATTCAGCATAGCATGTTTGCTTTTTGAGGGCTACAAGTTAAGGCTTAGATTGCAGTTAGTCTGTTGATGTAACATGACAGACCACAGGTCTGCATCCTAACAGCTGCAGGATTTTAGGACACTCTGTATGGGATTATTTAACCCTAGGAATGAAATGTTTTAGATCTGTGAATTCCTAAAGGATAACAAAAGAAAAACTTTTTCCAAATTGGGTTATGTCTATGGGAATGCAAAATTCCAAAGGCATAAGCCACAGAGTCACTTACATTCCTTAGCAACCACAAATGGATGGAACCCTTTGACTTCTGTGGCTGTTCATATTAGGCCTTGTCTTGAATGTAGCACAATAACATGGCAATGAAATGGAACAGACTAAGCTGTATAATACTGCAGTAAAAGAATTACATTTTTAAAGTACACTGACATTAATAACTCCCTTTACATGTAGAACTAGCACAGAATGCCAATGGTTGGCCAGAATCTTTCTCTATGACATGCTACATTTTTATTTGCATGGAGTTTCCACATGAAGGAATCTTAAAACAGGACTCTTCTCACCTGCAATCTGAAGCTGTACAGCTCTACTGTATTATCTCACAGTTCTACCACCTAGGTCAGCTGCATGTCTGCACTCTTAAGAAATGTGCACACTGCCTGGATTATCAGTTATGGAGAATTCAGGCTCCAGATGCTTGAATTTGCCTCCTTGCCTCAAACTTCCCCCACTTGTACAGGAAGAATTATACAATTAGGATCTCTACTTGTACTTGCTTCAAATGTGTGTGGGAGGGTCCTCCCCAAAGTTATTGAAACCTCTAAAGATTCCACAGAAACTAACTGTGGTATTAATATGTTTAATATGCTGTTTGAGATTTAAGTTTTGATTTAATATAGTAATTTCAGGATATGAGCAGCCTGAGTTCACTTATGTGGAAAACTTTTAGGGTGGTTTGGGGACAGGGGTGGGTAGGCAAATGGACCTGCTGAAAAACCTATGCAGAAAAAGCTCAAAAAGAAACATGGTAGCGAAAGGAAATGCTGTGTCACAAGGACTGAATGAAGTGGTGTTACTGGTGTTACGGCTGTACTCAGGGCAGAGTTTCATGAAGCCCCTGAAAGGCAACAGGGCCTCTTACCCCCATGGGAAAAGGGAAGAGACAGAACACTGGAGCTGCAAATCCAGGCATACCAAGGTTTAACAGGAGGGTGACAACAAGTGGGTCAAAGGTCAACCAGCCAGCCTGCTCTGGTTTCCATGGATATCTGGCCTATTCATACAGTGCACAGAGGGCTCTTCACAGCCACTTACACACAATTGAGCTACTACTCAAAGCTGTGCAGGCCTGGTCTTGGGAGCATAGCACATTAGATGGGAAAGTTTAATGGAGTCAATTAAAACAGAGAATTAGCACTGAACAGAACTGGTCTTGGAGAAGTTAAGGTCTCTATCACAATAGCCATATCACAGAACAAGACAAATGCCAGAATAATGTAGGTTAGGGAAACAATTTGCAGATTTTTATACTGATTATGACTTACCTACATGTCATCCATATTGTTAGCACTCAAATTTTGAACTCATTATATACACTAAGTACAACAAATTGCCAGGATTGTTCATTTTCAGCATATCTTGAAGCTCATTGAATATCAAAGAACTTTGGCAGAGAACTTTCCTTCCTGAGAAACTCAGTTTGCTTGCTTGGTATGTATATATTTACATTTTAGGCCGCTTTGTGGCTACAAGGGCCCCAGAACAGCATGCAAAAATCAATCTATAGCTACAAAATCATAAAATAGTATATGCAAAACAAAAAATGCAACACTAACTACAATTTCATTCAATCTCTATTTTAAGAGAGACGCAAATTCTAGTTCCCAGGATTGGACCTGAAGAATTTTCTTGGGGAGGGAATTACACAACAGTGGTGTTACCTAAAAAAGATCTCTTTCTGGTAATGGTTAATCTTAACTCAAATGCTGGTGGCACCTGAAACAAAATGTGTCCTGTGGACCTTAACTCATGAACAAAGAGGAATATATATGGCAGAAAATATACTGACCCCTGACCACTTAAGAGTTTTTGCAACTTGGACTTGGCCCGAAACAATAAGTAGCCAGCGAAGCTAACAGAAAATAAATATTCCCAAGGTCTCTGAGTAAGTAATGGAGAAAAACAAAATGTGTTGCTACATTATGGACAGCTGAGGTTTCTGGTCTATCTTCAAGGGCAGTTCCACATGAAACTTACAGCAATACTGAAGTTAAGAGGTTAACTGGGCATGCTTGATAGTGGCCAGGTCCTTTACCTCCAGAAAAGGATGCCGCCGACATACCAGCTGAAAATGGTAAAATGAACTTCTAGTCAGAGACAAAGCTTGGGCTTCTAGACTTCAGGAGCACTCAGAACAGGCATATCCCACAAAGTATCTCCTATTTTCCATTATCCAGTCCAAAACTGATTTCAGGTATTCATTCATAGAGAAAAACAACTAGTGTTTATGAAACCTACCAGAAGCTCAGAACAGAAACATTCCTTGGACTATGAAGGCAAGTTTTGGATCAGATTTTGAGTTTCAAGAATGAAAGATCTGACACCAAGTCTTGTGCATATATGCAGAGCTATAGTCAAGGTATTTAAGGATTCAAATACTAATATCTTTTTCTCCTTCTCCACCAAAGTTGCAGAGATTCTCTCCCATTTGTAAGGAATCTCAAAATTTTATAACTGGATAATGGGGCAGAGCATCATTTGTTTAAAGTGAATAGTGAGGTTGCTAACAAATTAAAAATCTTTAATCAATTATCTGTCTAAGGAAGGGTGTCAAACTCATTTGTTATGAGGGCCGGATCTGACATAAATGAGACCTTGTTGGGCAGGGCCATATGTGTCATAAAATGTAATGCCAGGTAGCAGAGATATAAACTTTGTAAAGCACACAAACACAAAGGGTTTTTTTTAACTTAAAATAAGAACACGCTTAAAACATTAGCACTCTTGCAATATTTTGTTTATTTAACAGTGTCTGATAACTGACACCTCTTGCTCTGAATTATTACATCAAAATGTCTGTGCTGTTGCAATCTCAAGTATGCTGTTCAGGTATGTATCTGTAAACTGCAAACCTATGATGATGCAGCAGCAGCAGAACTGGAAGAAGAAGTAAAAGACAGCCAGTTCCACTGTGGGCCTGACAGAAGCTTCCGGGGATCTGATCTGGACCCCGGGCTGCACGTTGACACCCCTGGTCTAAGGAATCAAAGAAATTAAACAACCATATATATTGTAAAATCTCAGTGCAGGTGCATGCTTTGGTGCGGAATCTACAGAAAGGTAAGTTTCTCTTAAATGTAATATATACCTTAACAAGCAGCAACTGTAAGACAGAAACACAGTCTGAACAATGGCAGTCTCATTATAATTCCCAGATCCTAAAGACTATTTTAATCTGTAATTGAAGCTTCATGGGGACTTAAATGATTCCACATACTATTCCTTCATTTCCTATACTTATTCCTCCCTCCCCCTCTGGATTTCAGGGCACACAACCTTCTACATCCATTTCCCCTTCAAATTCCACAGTTTACATTAATCCTCATCCTCTCTCCTCAAAACAGAAGAGCCAGTAGATGCCTGTGAAAATCACAATTTCATGGTCAGCAACTCAGCACAGTCAGAAGGGAAGTTCTCTATCATTTCGCTTCATAGTATTTTGAAGACAAAAACTCATGCCAAAAGCAAAGATTCAGTATGACTTTGTGATCCCATGATGCTATAATTTTTACAGCCTCCCTTATTTAAGAAGAAAAAGGTCTTCACTTCCACTGGGAAGAAAAAATAGCAGAAAGAGTCTTCCCCCACATTTGTTGAGAGATCTGCAAATCTGTGGACTTTATAAACATTGGGGTTTTTAACTCCTGCAATGCAATGGGCATTTGCAACTTCTAAACCTGAATTACAGGCAACCTCTGTAAAGTATGCAGCAGGGCTTTGGACATCCCAGCCGCAAGATGATCCTCTGATAAAAACAACAGGACCATATCCCTCTCACTAAAAGATAAATTCACTAGAAGATAAATTCTTTACAAAGTTTGTAAGACTCCGAGTGAAGGGCGGGGTATAAATCCAATCTCCTCTTCTTCTTCATCATCACCATCATTCTGATTCAGAACCAGGTAAGAAAGAGAACATGACTTCTTTCACACATTTCCAATCTATTTCTTGAAGAAATATAAATATGCCATGTTCCTGAAATACTGCTATTTCTAAGATCTATAGTGCATTTCAATGTGATTAGACTAGAGGAGTACTCTGCAGGACACTGCACTGTTAGAGTACCAACTATCATTTGGAACTTGTTTTTTGATCAATGCTTTAAAACTTGTAGCTAGAGAGAGGCCAACGGTTAACATTTTGTTTCTGGTAGTGCAGACACACTATCTTGCTATTCTCACTTAGTAGTGCAGCTGCTTATGCCTCACCATGTAGAACCAAATACCATATTTTTAAGAATGACCACTTTATTGTAATACAGATCTAGTTAGTCCTCACAATCTTTTCAGGTCACAGAAGAGGTATAATTCTAGGTGCATTATAGAAAACTTTTCTGGAACTTGATTTTGAAAATCCTTGCTGTGAAAGAAATCCCAATAAACTCAATGTGACTTACTTTCTATTACACCTATGACTGCAACCTTAATAGTTCTGCAGTAATTTTTTCCCCCTGTATAGTGTTTGTTAAATTTAGTTCCTGGGATTTCTTTTGCTTACACCAACTTGCAATAAAACTATATCAATTACATTTCTGTAAAACAGCCCTGTGGATTTGTAAAAAAGAATTCAGGAGAGTGATTCTCTCTGCAAGACAAATAGCATCTTCTTACCCTCCAAAACATCCAATTAGTATTAGCCCACTATAGTAGTGGCTAGAGACCCAAGATCAAATTCCCATTAAACTATGTACTTTATCTGTTGATATTGGGCTACTCACTCTCTTAGGACTAATCCACTTTACAGGATTGTTGTAAGGAGAAAACAGAAGGGATGTTGAACTCCTTGGAAGAAAGGCAGGATAAAAATGTGTGACCAAGACAGACTGAGCTAATGCCCATAATGTTGTATATGATCTATCCCACCTTCCTTTCCATATAATGCTACATTAATCTGTTACTCCGGTTGGTTGGAGTCAGATCAAAATGTGGTAGACTGTACATTATGAAAACCTCCCATAATATCATTTTCCTTGCACAACTTTCTATATCCTTGAAGTCTCAACTTTGGATCTGGAAAGGGATTTCCATCAGCAGGGCACAACATTCTTGCCTCCCCCCAGTGCAACCTAAAATGTTGCTCCTGCAGCAGAAAGGGGAATTGCTGAAAACGGTTCCCCTTCTGCTACAGAAATCCTTTCCTGGAACAAAAGCAAAATAAAGATGTATATATAAATGTGGTAAGCACTGGTAACATGAGTGGCATCATACATTGTTCTATATACCATCCTGCAGTATGATGAACGTATACAAAGTAAGAAAAGGATCTTGCACAGTTTAGCCTCTCACTTCAAGCAAAAACACAAAAATGTGAGAAGACTTCATACTGCTAATGTATCTAATTGACTTTCCTTCCATTTTTGTCAAGATAATGATAAATCAGGACAATCCAAGATGTCCTTGCCTTAACATTAAATACTAAGAATGCAAATTCACATAAAATCAGCACAATCAGAAGTAAATGCCTAACCTGCATCTTTACTACATGGTTACTTCATTTCTTTAATCTTCAGCCATCTTAAATCACTGTAAGTCTTCCAGCTTCTTTTCCCTCAGTGTGTGTTGACTTGTACAAGAAATGTTATGTAGTCAAATACAGCCATCAAAGCTTTTAAATAGACAGTATGAGCATAAATATATGCAATACTAAAGAGAGGCACCGCATAGTAGTTAAAGTGTTGGACTAGCATCTGAAAGGCTTAGGTATGAATCCCCCCCCTCTGCCATGGGAGCTTCTCGGGGGACCTGGGCCAAGCACACATTCTCAACCTAACCTACCTCACAGGGTAGTTGTGACAGATCAAGATGGGTAGCCATGTCTGTCTGTAGCAGTAGTAAGGTTGTTGTGAGTATAAGATGGAAAGGGAGAGACTACTGTAAAATGTTTTGAGCTTCCATTAGGGAGAAAAGTAGGGCATAAATATTGCTCAATCTAAGATTGCATCTAGGCAGGGGTGTCAATCATAAGGCTCGAGAACCAGAACTGGCCCATCTAGGGATCTTATCTGGCCTGCAAGCAACTAGTGTGACAGAGGAAACAGGAGGCTACTCAGGGGGAGTGGGCAGAGCCACTCCGATTGTGACTTCAGCATGGTGGAACAACCTCGTCTGCAGCAGTCAAGCAGAACCCCTTTGCTTCAGTGGCAGCCTCACTGGTAAGTTGGGAACTGCTGCAGGCGCATTCATGCCAGCTCAGGGTTCCAAGGTGAGGTTGCACACCTCTCTGTTAGGCCTGCAGCTCCAGGAATGCTGCCCCGGATGGCTGGGGGAATTGGCGTTTGCATATAGGGGGGTAAAAATGATCCTCAGCTGTGGCTTGCTGGTGGCCAGCACTGCTGCTGTATTCACACACACACACCCATGCAGCAGCTGTGCTTTGACCCATGGGTGGCATTCTTTGGCAGTTTCTTCCACACATTGGGTGCCTAGTCCTGCCACTAAGCACACAACTCAACATCCAGACCTCCCTGTTGTCTCGTTGGAAAGTGGTGCAGCATTCTCTGGCTATACTAGTCACTCCAGCCTTGTGCGCGCAGTGCCCACTTCCCCCATCAGACGATCTGGTGGCTTTCGGCCTGCGACGTCTGCCACTGCATGTGGGTGGCACAGCTTGCTGATGATCTCTGGTTTGAACCCCCAGCATTGCCTTAACATGGATTAGGCTACACTTGACCTAGGTGGGTCCTGCTGTGCATGTGACCTCACACCTGAGCTACCCCTCCTGTGGAAGTTCAGCTTTTCTTCCCCAAACCCTTCCATAGTGGCTCAGAGGCAGGAGGGAGCTCACAACACCCAGCCGCTTCGCGTTTTTACCCTGGGGCCCAGGCTCAAAGCATTGGCAGTGGGAGCAGACTGGACTGGGGAAGGGGTTTGCCCCCCTCCAGGCAGTGCAGGGGCGTCTGCCCAGCACTATACCATTGGCTCTGCAGTCCACCTATACGGGTTTTCCCTCTACACCGCCCCCCCCAACCCATGGGGCCTCAAAGTGAGGACACACTAACTTGGAGCTTGCCAACTGCTATCCTTTATGACGTCTGTATCTCCAATACCGGGCATTACATATAGTTTTTAAACAATTTCTTCCTTTGAATACTAACATACAGAGTATTTTCTTTTGATTTCTACCTGTTTGTATACATACAGAGAATTTTTCTCCTAATAAGAAAAGTTCTAAAATAGAATTATGGTCCCCAAAACAGGTCATTGCAAGCTATATGAAATCCTCCCGAAACCATAACAAAATGTCAGAGTTGCCATTTTTTTAACTGAACTTTATAATAACTGACTAAGTTAGGAATATCACAATGGTATAGAGGCCCACCTAATAGTACTTACACAATACAGTCACAATTATCCACCTGAAATCTTTCATTCTTTTCTAGGCCTCAAACCACAATCTGCTCACAAAAACCTGGCCTCTGGTGTTTTTGAGTATCAGATTCCTTCAACTGCACTTGGTGGTTTACTGCCTGAACAAATTACATTAACAATGCAGAGAAATGTATACATGCCCTTAAATACACGACTGAGCCGGGACCAAAACAAAGGCAACAGTATCCTAGCAACAAGCCTTAGCTTGCTCCCCACCGGTCCAGTTTCTGGATCCTGCCTGAAACCACCAAGTTTCAGTCTTTACTGCAAATAATTAAGGACCGAGAAGTTCCAATTATAGCTGGGATTTACAGCCAAAGAAACATTCTATAAATCACTACTCCCAGCCCCCCATTCTCTCTCAAACCAAATAATCTCATCCAGATGTTTAGCTACAGCTGTCTAAATGTGTGGCATATTGTTAAATTGGTAAGCCCTATTTTCTCTGTAAAATGTCAAGGACTGAAGCACTAGAGTTTCATAGAAGGAGAGGAGGCTTTCCAGCCTGAAGTCATCAGCTACAACATGTGGCAGTCATCAAATACTTGCCCAGGAGGACAGAAGAGAAACCTTGTCAAATTTTCTGCTCTCATGTAAAAGATGCATTTAGTTTTTCCTCTGAATAATTCCAACAAACAACATTCTCCCTATATTATTCCTCACCTATCCTTTTACTAATGTCTACTAGGCTGGGCTATGTGTAAACTAAAAAAAAAAAAAAGTCTGCACACAAATTCTGCGTCAGGAAACACTGAACTATGCAACATATACACATTTTGCAAACTAAGTTAATTTGCATAATTTCTCTTACTTTTTATAAATTTAATGTTTATTATTTTGCGTAATATATTCTGGGCTTCCTAGCCATGGAAAAGCCATGTTATGTGCTGAAGCCCCAACACCTACTACTGGAAATTTAATCCAGTGACTCATTCACCTTTTGAGACTTCACCAGACATCATTCCTTCATCCTCTGAGATTTCCTGACATTGTACTTCCAAATATATTTTTTGTACCCAACTTCTTCCTTTAAATACCGACATACAGAAGAACATAAAACTAGAACCTTAATCTGTATTTAAAAGATTAGACTCTCAGGAAAGTTCCGTTCTGAACCCCAAACCATATTCTATGTCCAAGGGTGTAGACTTCCCAATTTCTGGTGGGGGGGGGAGGCTGGGCCTGGGCCAGAGGCATTGCTGTGCTAGGTCCTTAAAAGAACCAAGGCCCAGTGACATCATAGGGAGGAGCCAGTGACATCACAGCCCATTGTCACTATTTATGGAGGCGGAGCCATGTGGCATTCCTGGCTGCTATTATCTCCAGTGGGCCTTCAAGCCTCTCCCATTGTTTGCAATGGGCAATCCTGTCATTCCTTTTATACATCCCAGTTAGTTGTCCCTTTGAAACTGTACCACACATATAGAGTGTACATTTCTTGCCAATGTTCTTTCTGGGCTGCACATAAGGCAAAAGGAAATTTTAAAAGGCCTCTGATCTGCATGCCAATCAGGAAAATGTTGTGTGACATAAACATGAGTTAAGTGTGAAGTGTTCTCCCTGAATGGTGTACATATCAAGAACATACCTGTTGCCATTTCCCTCTCTTCCTGCTCACCACCCAGGGAAACAGAAGCCCTGTTCACATATTACCATGAACATATGTGCATCTTGAATGGATGGATATGTTGTCAAAAAGAGATAACATACTTTTGCATTACAAATAAAAGCAGCGTGCCTGCATCCTCCCCCCCTCCCCCCCCGCCCCAACGGCTCAGAAACAAAGCACGGCATGGGCAAAATCCTCTACAAAGAACTTTGGAGAACCACTGCCAGTCCAAGTAGACAATGATGACACTGATCGAGAGCCAGTTTGGTGTAGTGGTTAAGTGCATGGATTCTAATCTGGGAGAACCAGGTTTGATTCCCCACTCCTCCACTTGCACCTGCTGATCTGACCTTGGGTCAGTCACAAGTTCTGGCACAGCTGTTCTGGCACAACTGTTGAAAAACAGCAGTTTCTGTCAGAGTTCTCTCAGCCCCACCTACCTCACAGAGTGTCTGTTGTGGGGAGGGGAAGGGAAAGGAGTTTGTAAGCCGCTCTGAGGCTCCGAGTGAACAGCAGGGTATCAATCCAATCTCCTCTTCTTCTTCTTCTGATGGTAGAGAGACCATGCTTTGTATGCCAAAGGATAAAGATTTAAACCTAGGAGGTCTAAGAGAACAGGTGTTGGAAAGGATCTTTCTCTGTCTGCGTCTCTAGAGCTCACCTGCATCAGAGCAGACCATGCTGAAGTGGATGGACCAATGGCATGAAGACCAGTGTGGATTGAGGAGACCCATGTTCAGATCTACATTTTGCATGACGCTTACTCAGTGATAATGGGACAGTTAGATTCGAGTCCAGTAGCAGATTAGAGACCAACAAGAGTTTCAGGGAATAAGCTTCCAAGAGTCAAAGCTCCCTTCATCAGGCTGGGCGATATTGCCATTGTTGTGAAGTCAATATAAGGGAAGGGAGACTAGAGGAAGGGTGGGATAAAGAGGGGTCTGACAGATAACATATGAGCAGCAGAGTCTGTTGGGACGGAAGAGGAGTTTACAGAAAAAAATAGCACCAACTGATGTGACCAAGAAAACAAATCTTCCCAAACTGAAACATCATAAATTATAGCCTGAACATGAGCCTATATTGCAATGCATTAAGTGATGTAGCAGTGGTGATAAAACCTCTAGTGGCATTTAGTTGAACTTCCTGGACAGACAGATGTATTTTGGGTTGCCACTGGTCAAACTGGTCTGACGTTAGAAAGTTGGGATACACAGCAAGGCTTGAGGAAGGGGATGTAGATCCATATTTATAGAAAAGAAGGGGGCTAGGAACTGAGAAAGCAAAGCAGTCTAAATGGAGCACAACATAGAAAGCTGTACATAGTTGAGAGAAATTAGAAAGGAATGGAAATGCACAGTTGGTGTGAAGTACATTTGAGAAATTATAGAAACAGCATGGAAGTTTCTTAGTTGGGGTTAGCTACAATGCTATTGCAAGGTCTGTGTGATATAACAGGGGAGGCAGTCCACAGAAACCTGTATGACATTTTCAGACATTCTCTCTCTCTCTCTCTCTCTCTCTCTCTCTCTCTCTCTCTCTCTCTCTCTCTCTCTCTCTCTCTCTCTCTCTCCCCCCGTATACTTTAATTGTTTATCCCCTTCCTATAACAATTCCTCAACAGTCTAACACAGACATCCTACTGAGCTCTATCCAAGGGGACTTACTCCCAGGGAAGTGTCCTCAGGATTGGACTATAAAGAGCTCTATTCAAATCCTTAACCACTGAGCTTGCTAATACTTTCTCTTCTTTCCGTTCCTTTGATCAATTTGCCCAATCCCCCATCAAACTCAAATCTTATTGGCTCTTGCAACTATGAGTAAATTATTATTACACTTCTATCACATGGCTCTTTCCTAATGATTGCGGCTCCCAAGAATAGGTTGAAGATGATTGCCTGGGAAGCACCCACTCAGCACCATACCATGGACCCAGGTGGCTCAGGTTAGCCTGATCTCAGATTCTGGAGCTAAGCAGAGTCAGCTCTGACTAGTATTTGGATGGGAGATCTCCAAGGAATACCAGGTACATAATGCAGAGTCAGCCAATGGCAAATCATCTTTGAATGTCTCTTGCCTTGAAAATCCTACAGGGTTACCATGAGTTGTCTAAGACTTGCTAGCACTTTCCATCACCACTGGGCAAGTGCGCTTTAATGCACAGAACCATTTGGGCAAGGCCTAATGTGTAACTACTGTCAGTATCATGAGATGGACCCACAGCTCAATTGGTTCTGATATCACTGCCATAACATACAAAATAGTAAAAAGCTCAGTAGCACCTTTAAGACTAACAAACTGTATTATAGCATAATTATTACTGTAACACAAGGGTTTTCAGAAAGCCACACACTTTTCCAATCTCACTCCAGTGCCAGTTCCTGTCCTCAAATCCACAGAGAAACCCAAACACTCTCATTTTTGGTAGAATGACACTCCTTCCCGCCTCCACCTGGCTGCTGTGCATCCTATACAAAGCAGGGTGGTTTGGCAAATGCAAGCCAATGCCAGTGGTTTGCATGCACCAAGTCATACAGCAGAACCAGAGCTTCCAATTTCAGCACTGGAGCTAGGAATGCCAGTCTCAGATGGGACCTGGGGATCCCCTGGAATTACAGCTCATTTCCAGTCTAAAGAGATCAGTTTCCCTGGGGGGAAAATGATGTTCTGGAGGGTGGACTCTATGGCATTGTGCCCCACTGAGGTCCCTGTCCTCCCCAGACTCCATTCCCAAATCTCCAGGTGTTTCCTAAACTGGATTGGGCCACCCCTCCCCTCATCCCGCAGAGGTGGCCAGTGGGAACCTGGCAATCCTAACTGGGGCTATTTTAGCAAGGGGGGGAGGGAAAGCTGGGGGGAAAGCAAATAGATTGGGTGAGAAAAGTGAAAGACAGAAAGAAGGGAAGGAAAGAAAGAAAGTCAGACTGTAAGTGAAGCATCCTGGAGTGGGGTGGAGCAGCTCCCCAGCCTCTCCTTGTTTCCAGCTCTCACACACCTCAATGGAAAGGGAGAGAGAAACAGAAAGACAGAGAGGGACAGAAAGCGCAGCCCCCCCACACACACTGATTACAGGAGAAAGTGAGCCCAGATTTTCTGTATCCTGGAGCAATGTGCTCCGTGCAGCACAAGGGTTCCTGGGGCTCACTTTCTCCTGCAGCTCAGCTTAAACTGGACTGCAGGAGAAAGCAAGCCACTCAATGACGGCACTGGCAACTGGAGGCCCACCCTCCCCCTACCTCCATTCTTGCCCAGCTGCCCTCCCCTCCCCAACCTCCATCCTCCCCACTAAGTGGCAGCCAGGCAGATTCTCATGCCGGCTCTCCTACCTCCTCTGCTTGGACTTGCAGGATGGCTGGGTGGGTGCAGCCCTGGGCTCCCACCCCACCTGAAACAAACCCCCACTTCTTACACCCACACCTACTTACCCTTCAGTACCTCTGGGGGAGGCACGAGCTCCCCAGTCCCCTGAAGATTACGTGTATGTCTGTGCCTTTGATGTGCTTCCATGGAATCATAGCATTCAGCACAGCCATGGCCAGCTCGCCCACTAAATGAGCTAGGTGCTCGCCTAGAGTGCGCCGGCCGCAGAGGCACCAAACTGCGCCTGTTTCCCCCCCCCCCCGAAAAGCCTCCTGCCACCTCCCTGCTGCGGCCATCGACAGTAAAGAGCACCCGGCAAGGTGCCCTGCGGGGGGGAGAGGAGGAGGCAGCGAAGGAGGAGGAGGCGGTGTTTTCCCGCCCTCCCCCTCCCCCCTTGGGCTCAGGGAAGGGAAGAGGGAAAAGACAGGGGTGTAAAACCCTGCCTCTTCCTGCCTTGCCTGGGTGCCCTATGGGGGGAGAGGAGGTAGCAGCGGCGCAGGAAGCGGCAGCAGTGCTTTCCCGCTCTTGCCCTCCCCCTTGGACTCAGGGAAGAGACGGGGGTGTAAAACCCCGCCTCTTCCCTGTCTTGCCTGGGTGCCCAGGGGGGGAGAGGAGGCGGGGGCGGCGCAGGAGGCGGCGGCGGAGCTTTCCCGCCTTCCCCCTCCCCCCTTGGGGAGTGGGCCTGGGACTCTCTGGGAGGAGCCCAGCAGGTGGCGGAGGAGGAGGCATGAGGCCGGGCGGGCCAAGCTCCCTTCCCTGCCCGCCCGTCGGGAGACTGCAGCGAGGGTCGCGGTGGGGCAGCGCGGGGGATGCCGAGCAGCCCCAGCCGCCGCCCCTTCTGGCCCGGGTGAGTCAAGGCACAGGGCGGGGCGGGGCGAAGGAGGGAGCGCCGGGTCAGGCCAGGGTGCACGGAGCCTGGGCCTGGGAGGCTGGCGCCCTGCAGGGGCCGGGGGAGGCCAGGGGCTGCTGCTGCTGCTCCGAGGCCAGAGGACCCGCGGGCAGGCAGGGCGCCGTTGTCAAGTGGGCCTCCCGCTGCGCCACGAGCAGCTCGTTCCGACGATGCCGACGACAACTGCTCCTGCCAGGCGCCCGAGGTGGGGTGCAGCTGGCGCGCGCCTTGGCCGGGCTGCGGGAGGTGCCGGCGTATTCTTCCCAGGTCGCGCAGGCTTAGAGGGAAGAGATGGGGGTTTAAACCCCCGCCTCTTCCCTGGCGCCGCCCCCCCCCCCATGTCCAGGCCCCACCAGGAGGTTGGCATCGCAGGGGGCGGTGCCACAAGCTGGCCTAGGGCGCCCAAACACAACGGGCCGGCCCTGAGCACAGCCCTACATACAATCAAGGACTTTATTGTGCATATTAACCCACACAACTGCAATCCTGAACACAAACTTAATCTGATTGATGGTTCACATTTAGTCACCGTATTCTTGGATCAGGTACAAATTTCTATAATCACCACGTAAACATCTAACCTTCCAAAGAAAGGCAAATGTTTATGGTAAAATTTCTCAAAGTATTTGCAACAACATAAAATTTTAGCTGATATCTTTCTCCACGCAATATGCAATATAAGCATTTTTATCTCTTATTTAAGCCTTTTATATTATAAATTCACTAACAGATTTTGTGTGGGATGAGAGAAAACCTCCTTTAATGACTGGCTGAGCAATGTAGATGTCCTAGGCTGAGCAGTAGTAGGAAGCGTATGAATGGGAGGAATCCTAAGATCCCATTCACACTAACTCAAACCACTGCAGAAACTTCTTCCTTGCAGGATGCCACGGATCTCAGGAGTGCGTGTGAATCTGGACTTGTGTTTATTACTTGAATGTGTCTTTGCTCTCTGTTCAGACACAAGTGAGAGCTGGGTCTGTATTCTTGTTTTGTGTCCATTGTTTTGAGCGAGTATTCTTGATTGTTTTAATTGTCCATTGTTTTCTCCATCTGCTGGTTGGAGTGATGTGCCTGAGGGACCACCTGGGGTGGAGGATGATGCCATGATTAATAATGTGTGAGGTAGGGGGGAAATAATGGTTGGAAGGCAACAGGCCAGGTAAGGGAAAGGGACAAGATTTCTGCAGGCTGCTGCTCTTTATGATTCTTCCAGCTGGTGATCATATGACAACCGACTTGTTAAATGCCAGGTCAGCCACAGGAAAAATCCTGGAAGGCTGACCTGGCATATAGACTTGGGGGGGGGGGATCTCTTAATTGTATCCCCCCAGGGTATCAGGTGATACATCAGCATAGGCTGTGTGGGGAGTAGTGTTAGTCTACAGGGACTCTGTCCCCCTAGCACGATGCCCTGTCCAGGACATTATCAGTTTTGAGGCTGTGTACCTAGTGTTGAAACTAAGAAGACAGGAATGGAATCTGTTGGTGTACTGTCCACCCCACTGCCCAACTGTCTGCCTGCCTGAGCTGTCAAGAGGTGGTCTTGAAAACCCCTAGGCTGGTTGTTCTGGCGGGACTTCAATATTCATGCTCAGGATTTCATGCCCTCCATGTCAACCAAGGTCCTGTAAAGTAATAACTGGTCCCACCCCCACATTCTGCAGGGTGCACCATCTGGTATTTTACTCTGTGCAAGAAGATGGTCTGAAGTTGGAGGAACTGAGGATGGTTCCTGTGTCATGGATAGATCACTGTCTGCTTGGATTTAGACTGACTGAGATACAAAGACTCAGCTGGAGTGAATGAACCCCCTTGAAACCACTTGCATCCAAACAGGTTTCTGATGGGTCTAGGGGATTTTCCTGTTCATATGGTCGGTGCTCCTGTTGACCTCCAGAATGAGGAAAGTACCCAGGCAGCTGACACAATTGCTCCTAGGAGTTCTCTCTCAGGTGTTAAAGCCCAGACACCTCCTTGGTTTTGAATGAGGGGCTGTGGGTGATCAAAATGCTCTTTAACACTGATCTGAAGCCACTGGGTGAGGTCATCCAGAGATCTGTCCAGAAGGTTATTCTTATAAAGGAAACAGGACTGCATTATAGCAGAATGATTCATAAAGATGCGTAAATAAAGGAAATGGGATTGTGGACTATACCACTAATATGTATGATCTTGCTCTCATGGCAATGTATTTTACTTACATAATACCATTTCTTGCACTGCTTAACATGTCATGTTTAATTCTAATATCTTGTTCCAGATTTCTGCAATCCTAGTCCTAATAGGTCAATGATATTCAGCACTATCTTGCACTTCCAGCTGATGCCACAGAAGCTATACGAACTGTGAACTGACACCTAGAGGCAGTTTGGGGATGAATTAGGGTTAACGATGAAGTTTAATCCAGAGAAGATGGAAGTGCTATTGGTGGGTAGGAGTGACCTGGACTTTGAGGTATCTTCTGCTCTGGATAGGATTTCACTCCCTTTGAAGGAACAAGTCCATAATATTGGGAGTGTTGCTGGACTTGGACCTCCTGCTGGATAAGCAAGTGGCAGCAGTATCCCAGGGTTATTTTACCAGCTATTTATCAGATTCAACTGGTTAACCAACTGCAGCTTTTGCAATGGCAAAAAAGATCTGGCCAGAGTGGTGTATACCTGGTAGTATCTGGTTTAAGAGTACAATGCAGTCTACATGGGGGTGTGCCCTTGACAAAGTGTCTGAAAGCTTCTTTTTTGAAAACCATATTTTAATTGAGTATATATTTCATAAAAATACTTTATACAATATGTATTTATACTCTATTTCATAATCTAAACAAAAAAATGAGGTTACATTCCATCTGTATAACCAACAAATTAAACTTAATCCAAATTCAGATTGTATCCCCTTCTTTTTCTTATTCCCTTATCCTACCCACATAGAAAACCACCATACAACTCCCTCTACATCATGTTCTAAGCATTAATACATCTTCCTTTAATTCTTCATTAATTTGTTACCCATTCAGTCTTTTAGCTTCTGTATCATACGCTTAATCTCTATAATTCTATATTCTTCTATACCTAAAAAGAAAGCTGGACAGGGTTGCCTCTGATACTGGGGGCTGAAGAGAAACCCTTTCAGCAGGAAGATAACCCTCCTTCCTACTACCAGAGGTCTTGAGGGAAGCACACCTTCCACCTCCTTACCATGCCCTCTAATTATAACTGCTATACTTTTATGTTACTTACCACTTTATTTGCCTTTTATGAAATAATGCTGCTTTGTTGTTACAGAATGCTGCAGCCAGGATGTTGACTGGACCATGTCACTCTAATCTTGGTCTATCTATACTGGCTCCCAATTTGTTGCCAGGCCCAATTCAACGTGCTGGTGTTGACCACTGAAGCACTATACAATTCAGGACCGGCATACCTAGCTAAATACTCCCATGCAAACCTACGTAATGCTACTATCATCCTCAGAGGTCTTGCTTTGGGTGCCTCTATTTTCTGAGGCCAAAAAGGTTGCAACCTGAGACACAGCAATTTCATTTGGAACAAAAACTGCAGAACTCCACCAGGGATATTTGTTGTCTTCTGTGAGCTGGTGAAGCCTTTTGGAATTTTTTCTAGCATTCTCTCAATGATTCTTCTTCCTGCCATGCCTGAATTTGCTGTCCTCTATTTTATATATGTATTTTAGCTCAGTTTTTAATTGGTTTTATGATGCATTTATTGTGCTGTCAGCACAGACTAAAGGGTTGTGGAAACCTTGCCTATATGGCTGTTTCTGCAAGGAGTTCTCTCAGGTCCCATAAGGCAAACATATGTAGTACAGAGCTGTTTGTCTTCCATCAACAGGACTTTCCATCGACAGGACTCTCTCTTTGGAGACCAGCTGTAGCTGCCGTGGCTAGCAGGGAAGCCATCTCCCACCTCCCAACTTGGCTCTGTTGAGGGCAGAATAGAGGGTGCAGTTCCCATTCATTATCAGCAGTGCCATGTCATTTACTTCTTATTGGAGCATCAGAGCCAAGGGGCTGCTACACAGCTCCCACAGGGTCATTGCACTGCAACAATGAAATTAATGAACTGACATATTATAGGCATGTTGACTACAGGTGAGTAGACATTAACTCTTTCAGAACTGAACAGAGCACTGGAGTTTTTAAAACTAACTTTAAAAAGAATATACTGTCCCCTTGTAAAATATTTTTATGGAATTTAAATCAATTTATTTATTAAAATAGTTATACTAATTGCTGGATACTCAAGAACTCCTACCCTGAAAGAAATGAAACAGCATGATATGGTGGTCAGAGTGCTAGATTCAAACTGGGGACCTAGGTTCAAATTCCTACTCTGCTGGATCACCTTTGGCCTAACCTAACTCACAGGGCCGTTGAGAGGATAAAAGTATCACCATAAGCACTTTTGTGGAAGTGTGGGATACAACTGTAAACAAGCAACAAATAATATCACACATAGTCCCCCTAAAGTCTATTATTGCATAGATTCATGGAAGCCAGTTGTATTGTTGATCATCTATATGTCAATCTACGTCCACCTCAATTATACTGCAATAAAGAATATCACTGAAACAACAAAAGCTGCTAGCTAATTAGAAACAAAATTAAATGGTACACATTTCCTTAAGACTGGTAAAGAAAAAAATTAAATTAAATCTGTTAGAACTAATAGTCCTACTTAACATTTTAGATCTGCCCAACATCAGCATTTATGTGATATAACAGACAATAGCTTTCAAATGAATTAAGCTTAAGTCACTAAAATATGTACCACATAATAGAAAAGAACAATAATTATCATCATCATCATTATTATCATTGTATTTAATCCCTTGCTATTTGAGTTATCTGGCAACACATGAAGGGATGTGTTGCAACAATTCATGAATTAGTAGTTTTCCATGTTGTTCTCCCTTTTATTACTATTAGAGCAGAACTCTGCAATCCCTCCCCTAAAAACAGCATAAAAGACTACTCAAAAGGAAAGAAATACACCCCAATAGGTTTCATATTAGCCTGCATTTCAGGTATTTTAGTGTTACAATGGGAGTAACTGACCTCTAGCAAAACCAATGGGAAAGTGGATAAAACAGAGGACATTTTAATTATAAGCTTCTACTTTAAAATAAATACAAATATTTCACTGAATCTACATGTGTAATCTCTTAAAACTGAATGTGTCCTTCTATCCAACACACTGAGTTAAGCGAAAAAACAAACAGGAAAATATTTGCTTGTTGAAGTCAAAAAGCTTCATTCTTTCTATCAAGGCCAGTGAAATGGGCTACTTTTTTTATATACACATACACACAGTGTATTGTGTTAGCTTCCAGACATAGCAATCATTAAAATAAAAAAAGTACAACATAGTATAAAAATTATTGATAACCAAAGTATTTATACTTTCAGAGAATTTGCCAGTTGTGCAGTAAAAATAGCAGTTTGTGCAGTCTCAGTGCCCTTCAGCTGTCCTGGAACACCGAAAGCAAATTATTATCAGCGGCAGGGGGCAGGAAGTAGAATGGCTTGTTTGAGGCCCTAACTGTTTAGGTATGCTGGAGGGAAAAATAGGGATACACATTATGAGTCACAACTCCTGACCCCAATTCCACCACCATCCCACCCAGGGTACTATAAGCTTTCAAAAGGGTTCTATGAAACTAAGAATCCTGGGGGAGGACAATTTATTAGGTTTGGAAGAAACTCCTATAGTCTCTCTCGCTCACTTCCCCTTTTAGATGTGAGAAGAGCAAAGGCTCTAACAGTTTAAAGTATTCAGAATGGGTGAGGAGAGCACATGGTTAAGTGCGCGGACTCTTATCTGGGAGAACCAGGTTTGATTCCCCACTCCTCCACTTGCACCTGCTGATGTGACCTTGGGTCAGTCACAAGCTCTGGCACAGCTGTTCTCTCAAGGACAGTTTCTGTCAGAAGTTCTCTCAGCCCCGCCTACCTCACAGGGTGTCTGTTGTGGGGAGGGGAACGGAAAGGAGTTTGTAAGCCGCTCTGAGACGCCTTTGGGCAGTGAAGGGCGGGGTATAAATCCAATCTCTTCTTCTTCTTCTTCTCTTCTTAATGCTGGCTCTACCAACCCTGGATTTTTATCCTCTAACTTTCATATAACATTTGGGAATAGGAAGTCAACACTTACTACAATACACTGTGCTACTCAAGTTTGGAACTGGATAACAATTTCCTGCTTACACAGTCCTGAACCTTAGTGGTCAGCACTATAGTGCTTAAATGGTCAGCTTCCAGGATTAGCTGAAACCCATAACACAGCTGTCTCCAAATATTGCAATATCAGGCAGTATTTATTTACATTATTTATAGCCCGCCTTTCTTCCTGGGATTCAAGGAGGATTACACAGAGTGAGTCAATACAATCAACAGGATGGAACATTCAATAAACAATGAAATAGGAGTTAGGTTGTAGAACGAACCAGACATATAAAAACAGAACTGAAGCAAAACCCATGTGTTAACGTGACACATTAAATGATGCATGATTACACAGTAGGATCCAATTTACAGCAAACTATACACAGTAGTATGGACCACAGTTCCTAATAATTGTCCAAGTAACTTTGTGAATCATTTTGTACAGTGCTACCCTATTGCCCATGTAGAATAATTCAGTTTTGCATAGTTCGCAGGAGAGTGAGAGCCTTCCTGACTTCCTCAGGCACACAGTTCCACAAGGTGGGAGCCAGAACAGAGAAGACATATGATATTGCCCATTTGCAGATTAGTACCTGCAGAAGGCCCTGTTCAGATGAGCAAAGCTGTTATGGTGGATCATAGGGGGAAAGATGGTCTCACAGATATGAGGGTCCAAGGCCATGAAGGGCTTTTTATGTGATCGACCATTGGTACTTACAATGCGGGGTCCTTCTCCTCTGAGGCTTGGAGGACATCTTCTTGGGTTATTCCCATCGTTCCTTTAGGGAGGCAGGAAACACTTTTTTCTCCTTCCTCTTGGCGCCTTGGAAATAGCCCTTCCCCCAGTTCTGGGACTCTGTAAGCAGTGAGTATTAACTAGGACTAACATCACCTTCGCCAGCAGAAAAACCTTAGAACAATTAAGTACAAAATTGCAACTGAACTAACAGTAAACATACTGAAAAGAGAGACGAAGAGTACAGCACAGAGTAAGAAGGATAAAGACGATGATGCAAGATGGGAGGCCTTCCAAGCCTCAGAGAAGAAGGACCCCTCACCTTTAAGTACCAATGGTCGTTCTCCCTCTGCGGTGGAGGACATCTCCTTGGGATCTCCCGAAGCAATGTCCCTTAGATGGGTGGGTCATCATCATCAGCTGAAGTGAGAATTTGCTGAAGAACTCTTCTTCTAAATGCTGCATCAGCTGAAGAGACTGTGCTTAGCTTGTAACGGCGGATGAACGTAGACATGGATGACCAGGTGGCCGCTCCGCAAACTTCTTCGACCATTGCACAGTTACTGAAAGCTGCGTTGGTCGAGGCACTTCTCAGAGAATGCACTGTAATCCCCTTGGGAGCTTCTTTCCCTGAAGCCTTGTAGGCCTCCATTCTGCATGACCTGAGGACTGAGCTAATAGACGACTTGGACATACACTCCCCTGCCCTAGGAGGGAATAGATTGATGAACATAGAGTCCGACTTCCTGATAGCTTCAGTGCGGATGATGTAGATCTTCAAAGCCCATCTAACATCCAGCTTGTGCCACAAAACTTCCTTCGGATGGCGGGGGTTGGAGCAGAAAGTGGGCAGGTAGGTCTCCTGCGAGCAGTGAAAGGTAGACAAGACTTTGGGTTGGAAAGTGGGATCAGTCCTGAGGACCACTTTGTCCTAATGAAAGATGCACAACATGGACTTGACTGACAGGGCGTTTAGCTCTGAAACTCAATGCGCCGATGTTATTGCCACCAGAAACAGCGTCTTTGTCCAAAGCCATTTCAGACCAACTTCCCTGAGAGGTTCAAAGGGTGCCTTAGTCAATGCCTCCAGCACCATGTGCAGTCGCCAGATAGGGAACCTGTGTACCTTAGGCGGCGACTTGGCCGTGGCCCCCTGCTGGAACAGCAGAATGTGTGGATGCTTGGTCAATCAGTACCCTCCCAGCTGTGGTAGCATGGTGGAAAGCGCCACAGTCTGTCGACGTAGGGTTGCAGCTTTCAAGCTGGAGCCCAGGCCCTCCTGTAGAAAGGCTAAGATCAGAGCCACTGTGGGTGATAGAGGGTTCCGCTTCTTCTGCCTACACCACCTGACAAATGCCTTCCAGATGGTGTTATAGATCTGAATGGTGGACTCTTTGCGGGAGGCTAACAGTGTTTCTAAGACTTTGTCTGAATAGCCTAGCCTGGAGAAGCACTGCCGCTCAATCTCCAGGTGGTCAAGCAGAGCCAGTCTGGATGGGGGTACCAGATCGGCCCTTGGAGAAGCATGTCTGGAGACTGGAGTAGACTCAATGGCGGAGCTATGGCCATCTCCTTCAAGATGGAGAACCAAGGACAACGTGCCCACAGTGGTGTCACCATGATCACCTCTGCCCTTTCTTCCCGGATTTTCTGGATGATCCTCAGGATCAGTGGAAAGGGAGGAAATGCGAAGAGGAGACCCAGTGGCCAAGGAGACATCAGGGCATCTGTCGCCTCTGCCCTTGGATGGAAGTACCTCGAGAAGAAGTGTGGTAGCTGATGGTTTTTGGAGGACATGAATAGGTCCACTACTGGCTGTCCTAAGTGTGCCGTGATGAAACTGAATAGGGTCGGATGTAAGGACCATTCCCCCTTGCAGAATGCCTCCCTGCTGAGCCAGTCAGCTTGGACATTGTTCACTCCTTTTATGTAGTCGGCCCGAATCAAAGCTAAGTTCTTCTCGGCCCAAGAGAACAACTTCATAGCCTCCCGATGCAGCTGGGATGATCGGGAGCCTCCCTGGTTGTCCATTCCGACCAAGACATGCCGGTTCTGAATCTTGGGACTGAAGTGTAATAGTGCGTAGCGGATTGCTCGGATCTCTAATAGGTTGATGGGGAGACGCAGTTCCCCTCCCAACCACTGGCCCTGGATTGGATTGCCATTCCAAACTGCCACCCAGCCCGACAGGCTGCCATCTGTAAATATCTCCATTGGTACAGGAGCATAATAGGCCTTGCCTTGAATCAGGTTCTTGTGACATGATCACCAATAGAGGCTGGATTTGACCACGGCCGGAACCCGAAGGGGGGAATCCTTGCGTTCCATAATCTGGAGCTGGTAGGGTCTGAGGAAAAGCTGCAGAGGTCTGGAGTGCAGACGAGCCCATTGAACGAGGTCTATGCAAGAAATCATGAGGCCCAAAAGTTTGGCCAAGGTCATGAGAGGAGACAGCGGACTCTGTAACACCTGTACTGCTAGGTCTTGTATTTTGGATGCTTTGGAGGTTGGCAGGAACAGGGCATTGCCCTTGGTGTTGATGACAGCACTGAGGTGTTCGAGCATTTGAGACGGCTGAAGAGTGCTCTTGGCTAAATTCATGACAAACCCATGCTCCTGTAGGCACTGCAATGTCGGTTGGGTGTTCCAGGAGGTGCTCTGCTTCTCTTTGCCCTGTACAAGCAGGTTGTCCAGGTACGGATGAACATGGATTCCCTGTCGTCTGAGGTGCACCACGGGTTGATAAGCAATTCTGAGAACAGCCGGGGTGCAGTGGAGAGGCCTAATGGCAATGCCCAGTACTGGAAATGGCACTTGCCCATGCAAAAATGGAGGAACTGCCTGTGAGATGGATGAATGGGCACATGGAGGTAGGCCTCCGTGAGGTCTATTGAGGACAGGAAGTCGCCAGGCGCTAGGGTCTCCGTGATCGAACGGACAATCTCCATATGAAGTGTCTCAATCTTATGAACTTGTTGAGGAACTTTAAGTCCAGAATGGCCCTCCAATCGCCATTTTATTTGGCAGGCACAATTTCTATTGCTCTTATATCTAGAAGATGTTGTAAAGCCCTGTTGACCAAAGATTGCTTGGTGATTGATTTGCTGATGGGAGAAATCAGGAACCTTTCTGGTGGGGGGCAGCGAAATTCAATTGAATACCCCTGAGAAACAACTTCTACTGCCCAGGCGTCTGCTTGCAATTCCCTTCATACCTGGGTGAAGTGTAGAAGCCACGCCCCCACCAGCAGAGCAGTATAGTCACGCTTGTTTGGGCTTGCCATCCCAGTCGTCATGGTCAGGCTTGTTGAAGGGCCTGGTAAATCTGGAGTTGAAGGGCCCCCGTTTCCCCATAGGCTAGGAGGAACTCCAATTGCTTTTTCTCTGGTCTTGACAGAAATGCGGGAGGGAGTGCTGCGAATGAAAGGAATGAGACCCCCTGAGTTCCACGTGGCACAGATTCCGGGGCATGGCCTTCTTTTTATCTCTCGTCTCCACTAGAATCTTGTTCAGGGCATTCCCGAAGAGACAGTCTCCCTGAAAGGTATATGTTGTAACCGTAAGCTTGGACTGGAAGTCTGCTTGCCACACTCTTAGCCACAGCGAGTGTCTGGTCACAGCAGCGGAAGCCATGGCCCTAGAAGCGAAGGTTAAAATGTCCAGTGTGGTGTCTGCGAAGAAGGATGCCCCTTTTAAGATTCTGGTTGCACCCTCCAGTAGAGCTCTGTTGTTTTCAGGTAAAAGCTGAATCAACTTACGAATCCAGACAATAGAAGCTCTCGAGGCTATGGATGCCATGGTAGCCACTCTGACTATCATGGCTATGGACTCATGAAGTTCCTTTTGAGTTGCATCAGCCTTCTTGTCAATCGGGTCACAAATAGTACCATAACCATCTTCTGAAATTAGACCTGTTGACTGGATTGCTGCCACAGGACCATCCACTGGTGGTATCTGCAAAATCTCATTGGCATAGCTGGGCAAGGCATACAGTTTCCGGACAAAACTGGGGAACTGCTTGTTTGCTGTGGGCCTGTCCCTTGCCACCCTTAACTGGCGCTCAAAGTACTCAGGAAAAGGAAAGAAATTTCCCACAAACTCTTCAGGAGGAAGAATTCATGATCCCCTCGGGACCTGGATTTAAATTTTGGCCTGGACAGACCCTGGCCCTCAGAGGGTGGGGACTCTTGGTTTCAAGGCCTTTCTGGCCTTAGTCAGAAAGTAATGGTAGTCCTCAGCTTTAAAAAAGCGAGTGGACTGTTCAGGCATTTTTATTTCCTCCTCTTCCTCATCTGAGAGGAATTCCCCTTCCTCCCTGTCCTCTATGAGGGAGCCCACAGACTCTTCTTCTTCCAAATGCTCCCCCCTTGGGCATCTGAATTGTCTGGGAGGGGCTTTCTGGGCCACTTTGGTGGGCCAGGGAGTGGAGGGTTGCAGGGGCTGAACAGGAAAATTCCCTTGCCTGGGGAAGCCCACCTGTGCACAAAAGGAGGATATCCCCTCTTGCATTGCCTGGTGGAAAACCTGCAGTAGATCGCTAGGATTAATCAGGGCCCCTTGATGTGGATTGCTCTCAGCACAGGAGAGATCTGGGCAGAGGGGGTGCAAACTGGAGAGCTTACTGACTCCATCAGTCCCAAGGTCATTCAGCGGCAGGCATAAGTCATCGTCTGGGCATAGCTCCGCTCCTCCCAAATGGCTGCCAATCTTCGCCAGCTCCAAATTGGCAGGCTCTGCTTCTTCATGCAGCCAGCGTCGCTTCTGCACACACTGTGCTGCCACTGCTGCCTCTGCCACATTTGTTGGGGTGGCACAAACAAGCCCCAAATGCAGGCTGGCCGCTTTGCTGCGTTGTGCTCGGGCCGCGGCGAGTGTGTCTTCCTCCCCCGAAGAGAAGCCATCGGAGTGCTCCATCACCGCCATCACACACACACACTGAGCACTCGGGAGGGACTTGCCTCACGACGCCTCCAGGTTCCTCCGGAGATTTAGAGATGAAAGGAGACGGAGGAACAGAGAAAGGTCAGTCAGAAGGAGGAATCAAGATACGAATATTAGCAAGTAAATAAACAGAAAAGAATAGGAAGGACTAAGTCAACACACAGATAGATAAAAGGCAGAGCCTTGTCTCTAGCTGCTATTCCCTAAGAGGCAGGAATAGAATTGGGGGAAGGGCTATTCCCAAGGCGCCAAGAGGAAGGAGAAAAAAGTGTTTCCTCCCTCCCTAAAGGAACGATGGGAATAATCCAAGGAGATGTCCTCCACCTCAGAGAAAGAACACCAATACCTTAAACTGAGCCCAGAAACTGATGGACACTCAGTGGAGGAGTGATCACGGAATGGGAGTAGAATGCATGCTTCACCTACCTCCCAATAATAGCTGAGCTGCAGTATTCTGCACCACCTGGAGTCTGAATTGATTTTGAGGGGAGACCAATGTACAGTGCATTACAGTAAACTAGTCCTGATGTCACCAAGGCATGGATCCAGGTAGCTGGATCAGCATTTCTCTCAACCCTCCACTTTGTCGTGTACTACGTCTTTTATTTTGGGGCAGAGGCTGGCAAGTCATCACAGGTATTGTGACCAAGCCCCTAATTCAAGGAGATATTGTTATGTGCATCATCATTATGGTTACATTGAGCCCCACATGGTTATCCTGTTGTTCTTTTCCTGCTGCCTGAATGCCTATGCTGCTCTTCTCAAATTATAAAAATTTTTATTGTGCTTCCCAATCAAAACAACATGAATATTTACTTCCTAGCTCATGGGGGAACACTGTTCTGCCATCAAATACTAGCCAGGAAATTCTAGGCACTTGGACAGGTTTACTGCATTTTTATTTCAAAATTTAGATTTCATTGCAGCCCTTTCTATATTAATTGTACATGTACTTTTCTGGTTAATAGTTACCATCCTAATGCACTTTGACACAAATCATTAGCAAAAGCTATCAATGTACCATGTATAATTTGCTAACTTAGCACAAATATTTTCAAGAAATTATACGTCTCTTCATTTTACCTGCTGATGCATACCTGATAATTGTGAAAATAGCCATATTTGTGTCAGTGCATGATACTTAAACCAGCAATATCTGGTCTTAAGATGTTGTGGCAATATGGTACAATAATATCAACATCAATTGAATGGCTTGCCTTAACAAAAAGAAAAAAAGAGCCAGCACAGTTACACTGATGTTTGCCAGGGTGGATACAAATCAATGATTAAAAAAATAATTAAAAATCAGATTTTAAAAATTTAAATTGAATTTTGTAAATAAAATGCTTTTTGAGGAAAAGTCTACCGAAAGATAGTTTTCTATTTAAGATACATTATAGTCCATTCATCATGAAATAAGAATTAGTTTTTAAATTATGTAGCACGAGGCTGTATATTCATGCAATGTTCTAATTTTTTGGTAAATGAATTTCATTAATTCATTTACAATGTCATGCTCTTCCAGAGGCTTCTGTAAGATTATTGGGCACTTTCTTCCTAGAAGATATTATCACAGATGCCTTGTTTTACAGTTCTCAAGACAGTGGATTTGTATCTGCATAGATCACATGCCTCTTCTTCACAGGAAAATGTTATAAAATAAACATACAGAGTTGAGAAAAAGACCTGAATCCCAATGTTCTTTTGCAAATCTATGTACACAAAATCAACCCCATACCTCTTAAATGCCAAGTTTCAAAAAATTCAATGAATAGCAAATTGTTGGGAGTGGAATAGATCTGCAGTAGAAGCTAAGTGTGAAGAGGGAGGGGCAAGCAGTAAAAATGAAAGTGAAACCCTTTCAGCAGAATACTCTACAAGTCTTGGATCTTCGTGTGTATAGCCTGAGGTTTATCATATTATTCTTTCCCTGGAGCAGAAAACCTGTAAGGGTAGCAGGACATAAAAGAGACTCAGTTTGGGAATATTTTAATAAAGTTCCTCTACCTCTAATGTTTGAGTCAAGTGGCACCTTTAAGACCAACAAAGTTTTATACAAAGCATAAGCTTTCATGTGCAAACACTTCTTCAGCCAAATTGATTAAACTATCCTCAGGGTTTACTTACAGGAAAAAAGAGGGTGGGGGCAGCCATTAGGAGGGGCCACTCAGAGCCAAGATGCATATGCAGAGCTGAAAATGGATCAGGTGGCTGTTAAGAGCAATGGATAGCAGCAAATTAGCATGTAAATGCAAGAGTTAACAAAAAGATGTGGGAATGATGCTATAGTCCAGCAGTACCCCCAAGACAAACAAAGCTCAACCCCATATACATGGGAGAACAGAGATTCATCATGTACACACTTCTTCACATACACCAGAACGATTTCCTCAAATATTACTGGAGTAGTTGCCAGGAAGAACTAGAGTCAAGATGTGTAAGTAACTGAGCAATAAATAACTAAGATTGGAATAACACATATAGTAGGATGTGTAAATAGCAAGTTGGCATACAGATAACATCACGAGAGAACCAAGTCTGATTTCTGTGGCCTCTATAAGACTAACAAAGTTTAATTTCTGGGTATAAGTAAAAAGAGAATGACTTAGCATGTGTAGTGAGATAAGAAGCCAATATCTCTGCTAAGCCCTAGGAGTTCCATTGTCTTGAGTGTTGTAATAACTTGTAATTCAGCAATCTTCCATTCCAGTCTGTTTCTGAAATTCCTTTGTAATAAAACAGCTACTCTGAGGTCATCCACTGGATGTCCTGGAAGGCTGAAGTGTTCTCCTACAGGTTTCTCAGTCTTGCGATTCTTAAGACCCAGTTTGGTGTAGTGGTTAAGTATGTGGGGTATAAATCCAATCTCTTTTTCTTCTTCTTGATGTCACATTTGTGTCCACTTATCCTCTGACATAGGGTTTGACCTGTTTGCCCTATGTAGAGAACTGAAGGGCATTATTGGCATTTAATGGCATAGCAGTTCAAAAGCAAGAAATTGCAAGTAGATAAATAGGTACCACTTCGGTGGGAAGGTAACAGCGTTCCGTGTGCCTTGGTGTTTAGTCATGCCGGCCACATGACCACGGAAACGTCTTCGGACAGCGCTGGCTCTTCGGCTTTGAAACGGAGATGAGCACCGCAACCCTAGAGTCGGATTCGACTGGCTTTCGAGCAAGGGAACCTTTACCTTTACCTTACAATGTTAGAAGATGAGCAGCTGAATAAGCCTGAGATGGTATCGTTGATATTGTTCGGTCCAGTGACTGTGTTGTCTGGATGTATGTGGCAGCAAAGTTGGCATCTGGGTTTGTTGCAAGCTCTGATACTAGTGTCCATGTTTAAATTAGATGTTGTATTATTGTGGGTGAGATTGGAGCACTTTCTATGCACTAGAAAAAGTTTGCCCCCCGGTACTTGTGGAAGAAAATTGTCATTATCCAGTAGAGGTTATAAGTTGCTGATGATGTGTGGAACTGTTTTGAGCTGAGAGCTGTATGCGACCACTAGTGGAGTTCTATTATTGTCTCTTTTGAGCCTGTCTTGCAACAGGTTTTCTCTGGGTATCATTCTAGCTTCGTGAATCTGTTTCTTGACTTCATCATGTGGATACTTTAGTTCCAAAAAGGTATGTTGTAGATCCCTCAAGTAAGAATCTCTGTCTGTGGGACTGAAGCAGATGCAGATGTAGCCTAGAGCCTGGCTGTATACAACATCCCATAAAGCAGAATCTCAACCATGCTGAAAGGAAGGTCATAGTCTCAGGAACAATCCAGATATTATAATTAAAGAGGCAGACGAAGGGATCTACAACAAACTTTTTTGGAACGAAAGTATCCACCTGGTGAAGTCAAGAAACAGATTAACAAAGCCAGAATGACTCGAACTTTGTTCTGCTGCTTCAGATCAAAATGGCTACCCACCTAAATTTACCTATGGATAAGGTAGACATGCATGCAAAACTCAAACACTGCAACAAAGAAATGCAAGGCCTGGTGGCCAAAAGAAACAACATCATGAGAAGTGCTGTGACGAAGACAACAAAAGGATCAGGTTGGTAAACTTTTTGATTTCATCATATTTCTTAAAGACTGCCTTGAGAACTGTCATGTTTGAGCAAAATTATATTGTTGTTATTATTGCTGCATGTTACTGTCATTTTGATACAGCTATGAAGAACTAAAGAGTTGAAACAAGCAAATATTCCTTTTTTAAGCAGTACTTAGTGGCAATGAATATAATGAGTAATACTAAATAAGCAGAAATTGTATAAATAATAAAATGACTGCATTGACTTTTTTGTTCAGGGGAATCCATCATCAACATAAAGGATTCTGGAAACTATCCACCTTTGAGATCACCATCCTCCTGTTCTACAGTTTCAGAGTTATCTGACCAGGATAGTGTTTCAGTCCCATCATACACATCACACATCCACCATATATCACCTAAAACAAAGAAAAAAGCCGACCATACAGGAATCAGCATAGATAAATTTGTGATAAAAACTATCAGATTAGGAAAAGAGTTAATCGATTAATACATTGCCCAGTTTGCCCATCTGATTGAAACCCACACTTCATTAATATGGTTCAGTCACTGAGACCAGGATACAGTCTATCCAGCAGAGCAGATGTTGCAGTGACACTGCTGGATAAAGTGTGTAACAGAGAAATGGAGCAATGTACAACAGCTCTAGAGGGTAAAATGTCTAGTAAGCAGTTTAGTCACAGACAATGCTGCAAATGTATCCAAGATGAGAAGAAATTTAGAAGAGCAGGAAGGGAATGCAAAACTAATAACATATGGTTGTAGTGCTCATTTGCTGCATCTCCTAGCCAAAGATTTCAGTGTTACAGAAATAAAGGCTGATGTTATTGAAATTGCTAAATACTTCCGTAACAATAATTTTGTTGCAGCTGCTCTGAAAAGGATGGGTGGAACCAAGCTAAGGCTCCCACAAGATGTTAGATGGAACTCCGTAGTGGACTGTTTTAAGCAGTATATGAAGAACTGGCCTATTTGATGACAGTTTGTGAACAAAATCAAGAGAAAATAGATGGCACTGTCACAGCCAAAATTCTCAACACTGGGCTTAAGAGAAAAGTTGAATATATGCTGAGCATCCTGAAACCCATTCCCGAAGTTTTAAACAAAATACAGGAAAATTGCTGTTTTACTGCTGATGCTGTTGAAATTTGGAAGGAACTGATTGAGCACTTAAAAACAGAACTACATGTGGACAAAATTAAATTACAAACATTAAAAAAATGGGACAAGCACTATCTCCAGCTCATGTTCTCACAAATACTGTCAATATCCGGTATCAGGGCCATACCTCAAGTGCTGAGGAAGAGAAATTAGCTATGACATGGGTATCCAGCAATCATCCATCTGTAATGCCAAACTATAATAAACTTCAGAGCTAAGGGGGAACCATTTAAGAAATGTTTGCTGATGACATTCTGAAGAAAAGTCACACCAGTGAACTGGTGGAAGTTACTTAAGCACTTGGATTTAGAGACTGTTGGAAGTAATCATTTTACTTTTAACAGCAGTAGCTTCTGCTGGCATAGAAATAATATTCCCTTCCTTTGGACTCATTCATTTTAAATTGAGAAAATCGTTTGGAACCTGATGAAGCAGGAAAGCTTATTTTTCTTTTCCAGATTACAAACAAACAAGAAGATGAAGATGAGTGAGCTACAGAGGACAGTATTTGACATTTTCCTCCTTTCAATAAAGTAAAGCAGAAAAGTTGCCCAAATATGAATGATTATTTAACCTATTAAACTGGAGATAGGTGAACTATCTATGATGTGTTTCTAATAGTATAATCAAATCAATAATTTTTTGATACAACTGTAAAGCGAATCTGAAAAGTTGTTATTCTAAACATGAAACCTTCATCTGGTTGTAAATATTAAGATTATACCAGCAAGAAGAATGAGCCTTTATATAGAAAATCATGATTTTAAATCGTGATTTAAATCAATTTGATTTAGCTTTATCAATTTAAATCAATTTGATTTAGCTAAATCGTGATTTAAATCAATATACATCCTTGTCATGCTCCTTTTCCTATGCTAAACCAATCAGTTGTTCCGTATCCTGTTCTAACTGTTCTTCTTGACCCTTATACAGGTTTCTCAAGAGACATGTGAAGTGGTCTGGTACTCCCATCTCTTTAAGGACTTGCCATAGTTTGTTGTGATCCACACAAGCATAGTTAATGAAGCAGAAGTAGATTTTTTCTGGCACTCTCTTGCTTTCTCCATAATCCAGCGAATGTTGGCAATTTGATCTCTAGTTCCTCTACCTCTTCAAAACCCAGCCTGTACTTCTGGCAGTTCTCTATCCACGTATCTTTAGCATGATCTTGCTGGTATGTGGAATGAGTGTAATAGTTTGAACATTCCTTGGCATTGCCCTTCTTTGGGATTAGAATGTAAACTGACCTTTTCCAATCTTGTGGCCACGGTCATTGTTTTCCAAATTCGTTGGCAAATTGAGTGTAGCACTTTAACAACTTCATCTTTTAAGACTTTGAATAGTTCAGCTGGGATACCATCACCTCCACTAGCTTTGTTGTTAGTAATGCTTTCTAAGGCCCATTTGACTTCGCATTCTAAGATGTCTGGCTTGAGGTCAGTGATCACACCATCGTGGTTGTCAAGGACACTGAAGTCCTTCTTGTATAGTTCTTCTGTGTATTCTTGCCATCTTTTCCTAATCTCTTCTGCTTCTGTTAGGTCCCTACCATTTTTGTCCTTTATCATGACCAGCTTTGCATGGAACGATCCCTTGATTTCTCCAGTTTTCTTGAAGAGATCTCTAGTCCTTCCCATTCTATTGTTTTCTTCTATTGCTTTGCATTGTTCATTAAGGAAAGCCTCCTTATCTCTCTCCTTGTTGTTCTCTGGAAATCTGCATTCAGTTGGGTAAATCTTTCCTTTTCACCTTTGCCTTTTGTTTTCTTTCTTTCCACATCTATTTGTAAAGCCTCATCAAACAGCCACTTTGCTTTCTTGCATTTCTTTTTCTTTGGGATGGTGGTGATTGCTGCCTCCTGTACAATGTCGTTGTGGTGAAACAGACCTGCGTTGGCTAGCAGGCCCCACTCTGCCCACCCCTCCTTTGTCTGACCTGGCACCTGAAGGGGCAGTTTTGTTCCACTGCCTCCAGGTATTGCTGCCACCACTGTCCCTGTCTTGGGCTCTGGTTAGGCAGGACAGCCTCCTAATCTTCCTCTGGTGTCACTAAGAACCCACCTCGGGGCTTTCTGGCAATCTTTGGGGCTCCCCTGGAGAGTTGGCAACTGGCCATATTGCCCATTTTCTCATGACAGAGAGTCCCCGACCCACCCTTAGCATTTCCAAGCAGCTGGGGGAAACATGCGGTACAGAGGGACTTCTCACCGTTAACAGTTAAAGGATTTATTCAAGAACTTAACTATTTACAGGCATATTCACAGTGAATGAAAAGAATCAAAATAAAGGTGACCAAAATGCTCCATCTCTCCCTTCTCTACACTCATGCCCTATCTAAATGGTCTGCAGGGCAGATACATGACTTCACTTCATTGGGGAAAGTTGGATCAGCATGTCTCCCAAGACAGCCTCTGCCTCCTGCAGACTCTAGGCTGACTGGCTTCAGTCTTCTGACAGACTTAACTCGCTTCCTGCCCAAAAGCTTCACTATATCAAACATCGGTTTCCCACCCAGGAACTGGCTGTCCCTCCTCAGCATTCTGGGGCAGATCTCCTCCTAGCCTTGATGGACTTCCTGTCCCCTCTAGGGAGCTGCCCTCAGATTACTGGTTGGAGACAGGAGGGGAGGGGGAATGAGAAGGAGACTAGGCCCAGGCTTACCCCAAGTTTGATGGCCTCCTCCTATCTGGCCCACACCAACTTAAACACATACATAAAATGGTGTTTCTCCACAGTCACAAACCTCTGTCCATAGTTCTTCAAGGTTCTCTATCTATCAAATCTAGTCCCTTAAACCTATTATTCACCTCCACTGTATATTCATCAGGGATGTGATCTAGGTCAAATCTGAATGGCCTAGTGGTTTTCCCAACTTTCTTCAGTTTGAATTTTGCAACGAGTAGCTCATGATCTGAGCCACAGTCATCTCCAGGTCTTGTTTTTACTGAATGGATAAAGCTTCTCCATCTTTGACTGCAAATTATATAATCAATCTGATTTCAGTGTTGCCCATCTGGTGATGTCCATGTGTAGAGTTGCCTCTGAGGTTGTTGGAAAACACCTCACACCAAAGCAAACACAGTTAAGTATTTATAGGCAATTAAAATCCTCACTTACAGAAATGGTTCAAAGAGGCATTAAGCAATCCAAAACAGCATATGGTTATTAGAATCCACCCATTCATATCTGAAGTATATGGTCTATTTTAAAACCAAATGAGAGCTCACTCCATTCCCCTTGTTGCATGCTTTACCCTGCTATGCTCTGTTGCTTTCACAATTTTTCTCCCATCCTAGAAGTGGGAGAAGTGAGCCAGACTGGGAGATAAATATTAAAATCAGTAGAGTGAACATAAGAACATAAGAGAAGCTAATGTTGAATCAGGCCAATGGCCTATCTAGTCCAACACTCTGTCACACAGTGGCCAAAAATACCAGGTGCCATCAGGAGGTCCAGTAATGGGGCCAGGACACTAGAAGCCCTCCCACTGCTGCCCCTCCCCCGCACCAAGAATAGAGTGCATCACCTGCCCCAGACTGAGAGTTCCTATCTATACCTTGTGGCTAATAGCCACTGATGGACTTCTGCTCCATATGTTTATCTAATTCCCTCTTGAAACTGTCCATGCTTGTAGCCGCCGCCACCTCCTGTAGCAGTGAATGAACAGGAGTGAAGGCACAGGAAGTGGCAGGGTTTAGCTCCCCTTGCCACATGGCTCAATATTTAAAAATAAAGCTCCCACCACTACTTTCTTTACACTGACCTCTCATGTCTTCTCTTGTTCGGACATTGTTTTTCCTTATGTTACTGAATGTATCAATCCTTACTGAGAGGAGATGACATTACAAATGCTGCCTGGAATCTGAAGGGGAGCATTTGTTTATTTCTACTACTCCCTGTCCATAGCACTGCCTACATACCATTTATTAACTGTGCAGCACAAGAGATAATACAATGGCAAGGAAACTGAAGCCACTGCTAATTAAAAACCAAAGTCCTCCCTTCAAACCAGTGCACAAAACACATATGGTGAAACTAGCGCTTGGGAAAGGCAAATCCACCTGTGCAATCTTTGTTGATATCAAGATCAACCTGTTAACTGTACTAACTGGAAAACATCCCTATCACATCCCTCACTCTCTCCCTTCCCTTTGATCTCCATAAACTGTAAGTCATGTGCTGTGAAATAGCCATATCTGAAGACTTCTAAACATTAGCCATCAACATTTTAAAATTCAGAACAGTTATTATATATGGTTTATTTTCAGTATAAACGGTTTATTTTCAGTCCCTCTTTTTATTAGATAAAAACCAAATGCAATGTCTAATTCAAACTTGCCTTTAAAATATGTACATATATTACTTGTGCACAAAGATCAAATGCTGGGTTTCCCTTCATACATATTGAAGCAGCAATCAGGTAATCACTGGGATCCAGTTTATTTCTTTATTGTTTATTTCAGAGAAGCCTATCTATTTAAAGCATATTACAAAAGGTATTTCTTAATCAGAGCCTCAAAAGGAAAGTATAAATTGGTTCTCATTTAGTAGGTGTGTGTGAAGTGCTGTCAACTTACAGTGATCCTATGTGTTAAGGACTTCCAAAATGTTCTGTCTTTAATAGCCTTGCTCAGGTTCTGCAAACTGAGGGCTGTAGCTTCCTTGACTGAGTCAATCCATCTCACTTTGGGTCTTCCTCTTTTCCTGCTGCCTTCAACTTTTCCTGGCATTATTGTCTTTTCCAGTGACTCTTCATTTGATCTAGAACCTACTGGTTTGTCTTTTTTGACAGTCCACAGTATCTGGGTAGCCCAGGCTAACCCAGTATCATCAGATCTCGGAAGCTAATCAGGGTTGGCCCTGCCTAGTATTTGGATGGGAGGCTTCCAAGGAATTTTTATACCAATATATAGTAACTGGGAAGACAATGGGCCCTAGAAAGATGCAATGCAGGTGTTCCTGGTCCCCCACTTTCTCCCTCCTCGCCAGCCCCCAGAGTCAAGGGGTGATGCAGCAGCCTGCGAATGGCTTCCCGCCCGGGTGCATCTGCTAGCCTTTGGGCCGTGTCCGGCAGCCTCTGGCCCGGTGGCGCACTGGCCCCTGTCAGTCAGAGCCTAGCCAGCTGCCGGTAGTCAGGCTCAGATGACTGTGACAGGAGCAACAGGATCCGGCTCAGCCTGAGGCCCCACCCCACCTGCCCGGCCACCTGTAGCTGGGCTCAGGCAAGGATGACCACGGCGGCAGCAGGATCGGGCTGAGCCCCCACACACACTGGAGCACCCAGCCTGGTTGGCTACCTGCGCTCGGGCTTGGACAACCGCGGTGGCGGGATGATCAGGCTCGGGGCTCCGACCACTGGAACATCCAACCCATCCATCCACTCTGAGCAGAGTGAGGCTGAGATGCTGGGTGCCGCCTCTGTGGGCAGGACCATGCCAACGGAGGCGGCAATGCATCCAGTGGAGACAAATGCCCTGTGAATGACACACCAGGGCGCCAACCAATTCGGGAGCATGTGGAATCTTCTGGAGACAGTCCATGACCAAACTGGAATTATATATTACTAGGGAGCAAAGCCCGTTGTGGTTGAAGACAACGGGCCCTAGGAAGGAAGGAAGGAAGGAAGGAAGGAAGGAAGGAAGGAAGGAAGGAAGGAAGGAAGGAAGGAATAGGGGAAGAGTGAAAGAAAGGAGAGAGGAAGAAAGGAAAAGGGGGAAAGGAAGGGAAGAGGGGCAGAAAAGGGCTTCTCTGAGCCCAGAGAAGGCCTTTTCTGTCCCCACACACCATCCCCTGGGCCTTCTATGGGGGCAGTAGGCAGTGTGTGGGGGAAAAGGGCTTCTCTGGGCCTACTGCCCCCATAGAAGGCCCTGAGGATGATATGTGGGGACAGAAAATGGTCTTCTCTGGGCCTACTGCCCCATAGAAGGCCCAGGGATGGCGTGTGGGGGGCGGAAAAGGCCTTCTCTGGGCCTAGTGCCCTCATAGAAGGCCCAGGGGATGGCGTGTGGGGGACGGAAAAGGCCTTCTCTGGGCCTAGTGTCCCCATAGAAGGCCCAGGGGATGGTGTGTGGGGGACGGAGAAGGGCTTCTCTGGGCCTAGTGCCCCATAGAAGGCCCAGGGGATGGTGTGTGGGGGACGGAGAAGGGCTTCTCTGGGCCTAGTGCCCCAAAGAAGGCCCAGGGGATGGCATGTGGGGGCGGGAAAGGTCTTCTCTGGGCCTAGTGCCCCATAGAAGGCCCAGGGGAGGGCGTGTGGGGGACGGAGAAGGGCTTCTCTGGGCCTAGTGCCCCATAGAAGGCCCAGGGGGTGGGGTGTGGGGGACGGAGAAGGGCTTCTCTGGGCCTAGTGCCCCATAGAGGGCCCAGGGGGTAGCATGTGGGGGACGGAAAAGGCCTTCTCTGGGCCTACTGCCCCCATAGAAGGCCCAGGGGATGGGGTGTGGGGGACAGAAAAGGGCTTCTCTGGGCCTAGTGCCCCCATAGAAGGCCCAGGGGATGGGGTGTGGGGGACAGAAAAGGGCTTCTCTGGGCCTAATGCCCCATAGAAGGCTCAGGGGATGGGGTGTGGGGGACGGAAAAGGGCTTCTCTGGGCCTAGTGCCCCATAGAAGGCCCAGGGGATGGCGTGTGGGGACGGAAAAGCCCTTCTCTGGGCCTAGTGCCCCATAGAAGGCCCAGGGGATGGCGTGTGGGGACGGAAAATCCCTTCTCTGGGCCTAGTGCCCCATAGAAGGCCCAGGGAATGGCGTGTGGGGGCGGAAAAGCCCTTCTCTGGGCCTAGTCCCCTCATAGGAGGCCCAGGGGATGGTGTGGGAGGGGGCCGAAAAGGGCTTCTCTCACTTGCCTCAGCTTTGAGGGCCTGTCCCTGCGCTCACACTCCAGATGGTCCTCTCCTGTCGGAGTACTGGAGCAGACTGAGCTGAAATCACTGACCGGGGCTGACGTGGGCGGGACTTTGCGAAGCAGCCAGTCAGCCCTGGCTAGTGTCTTCTGACTGCCAGTTCTTGAGCCGAATCAATTATGGCAAGCATAGAATGTTGTGGAACCAAAATTCAAATATATATAAGGACAGGATGATATAGAATACTGTGGCATGAATTATCCTGATATTGGTCACCAGCAATACATCTCCTTGCGCTTTAAGAATCTTTTCTAGCTCCTTCACGGCTGCCCTTTCCAGTCTCAATCTCCTTTTGACTTATTTGTTGCATTCTCCCTTTGGGTTGAAGATGGAGCCAAGGAACAGAAAATCTTTAATGATCTCAGTTTCTTCATCATCAGCCTTAACAAGGGAAAGGGAAGTCCTGCCTCACAACTTTTTAGAATTCTTTGAGAAAGTGACCACGCATGTAGACAATAGTGACCTGGGAGACATCATATACTTGGACTTTTGACAAGGTAGCTCACCAAAGACTCCTAAGTAAACTTAGCAGTCATGGGACAGGATAAGAGGATGGCTTCTCTTATTAAAAACTGGTTAAATCACAGGAAGCAAAGACTGGGGGAAAATGGACAATTCTCACAACAGAGAGAAGTAAGAAGTGGGGTCCCACAAGGATCAGTATTGGGTCCAGTACTATTTCATTTATTCATAAATGATCTGGAACTAGAGCTGAGTAGTATAATGGCCAAGTTTGCAGATGACACAAAATTATTCAAAATGGTGAAAACGAAGGCTGACTGGGAAGAGCTCCAAGAGGACCTCCACAAAGTGGGTGAGTGGGCAACAATGTAGCAAATTAAATTCAGTATTGATAAGTATAAAGCAAGGGTCCTCAAACTTTTTAAACAGGGGGCCAGTTCACTGTCCCTCAGACCGTTGGAGGGCCGCCACGTTCGCCCCTCCCCCCCACCAGCCTGCTCGCCCCGCCGCCGCGTTCGCCCCCTCCCCCACAACCAGCCTGCTCGCCCCGCCGCCGCCGTTCGCCCGCCCTCCCCCCCCCCACGACCAGCCTGCTCGCCCCGCCGCCGCGTTCGCCCCCTCCCCCCAGCCTGCTCGCCCCGCCGCCACGTTGGCTCCCTCCCCACCACCAGCCTGCTCGCCCCGCCGCCGCGTTCGCTCCCTCCCCCCACCAGCCTGCTCGCCCCGCCGCCGCGTTCGCCCCTGCCCCCCACCAGCCTGCTCGCCCCGCCGCCGCGTTCGCCCCTTCCCCACGACCAGCCTGCTCGCCCCTTCCTCCTCCTCAGCTCCTGGGCGCTCTTGCTGCCCCGGGCTGCTGGAGGAAGAAAGAGGCCACGGGGGGTGGCTTTGAGGGGGGCGGGGGCGGCAATTTGCCGCCCCTAAGAGCCCACCGCCCTAGTGAGCGAGCTGGCAGTGCCTCTCCCAATGGGGCTACTCAGGAGGAGGAGCCCGGCAGGCGGGCGGGGGCGCTGCTGCTGCGCTCCCCGAGGAGGAGGAGGCTCCAGGCGGGGGGGCGGGCATAAACACTCAATGGGCCGCATAAATGTCCTCGGCGGGCCGCATGTGGCCCGCGGGCCGTAGTTTGAGGACCCCTGGTATAAAGTGATACACACTGGAACAAAAAATCCCAGCTTCAAGTATAGGCTAATGGCATCTGAACTTGCTGAGATTGAGAGGGGAAAAGATCCTGGATGCCTCAATGAAAGTGTCAACCCGCAGTGTGCTGCAGCACTGAAAAAAGCAAACTCTATTTTAGGATTAGGAAAGGGATTGAGAATAAAATGGCTGATATTGTAATGCCCCTCTACAGATCTATGGTGTGGCCTCATTTGGAATACTGTGTACAGTTCTAGCCACCATATCTCAAACTAAGGACATTGCAGAGCTGGAAAAAGTACAGAGGAGGGCAACCGAGATTATTAGGGGATTGGAGCATCTTCCCTATGAAATAAGGCTGAAGAGTCTGAGACTTTTCAGTTTAGAAAAGAGACAACTAAGGGGGGACATGATAGAAGTTTATAAAATTATGCATGGGGTGTAGTTGAAAAAGAGAGAATTGTCTCGCTCTCCCAAAATACTAGAAACTCAAGGGCATTTAATGAAGCTGATGAGCTGTAGGTTCAGGACAGACAAAAGGAAATGCTACTTTTCACAGAGAGTGATTAAAATGTGGAATTCACTATCAGAGGATGTAATGATGGCCACAGAAATAAACAGCTTTAAAGGGGAATTAGATTGATTCATGGAGGATAAGTCTATCAGTAGCTATTAGCCATGGTGACTGAGGGGAATCTCCACATTCAGAGGCACTAAGTGTCTGAATCCCAGGGCCAGGAGACAACATCAGAAGGTCTAGGTCTCGATGCCGTTTTGTTGACCCTCCAGAGGAACTGATTTGCCACTGTCGGAGACAGGATGCTGGACGAGATGGACCATTGGTCTGATCCAGCAGGGGTCTTCTTATGTACTCAGCCTAACCTACCACACAGGGCTGTTGTTAGGGTAAAATGTTGCAAGGGGAGAACAATGTAAGCCACTTCGGGTCTTCACTGGGGAGAGAAAGACATTATAAATGAAATAAATAATAGTAGAACATAGTCCTTAGGAACTAACATATTAATTTGACCGCATCACCTCAAAGGTAATCTTAAGAGTTTGAAACATACATATCTAGTCAGGTTTTCCATTTAAATCATACATACCACTTCTTCCACCCAAGTGAATGCAAAGTAAGTAGAACTCAGGTAAGGGGCATTAAAAAGGAGCAATATCACACACTAATTCTGAATCTGGCCTCTGTGACAATCAAATAAACCCTAGAAAATGAGGCTAGGTCCAGATAGGGAGGTTTTGTCTAGATACCTAGAAGACCATCTCCCCACTTCCATCTGTAGAAAAATATGAAACATAATAAAAAGTAAACATTTAAGGTTTGGGGGGAGAAGACGCCATTTCACAAGATCTCAGACAACATTTTGAGAGGTAGGCTTGGGGGGGGGGGGAGCAGGAGCTGCCACCATGTGAGCCAGGAAGGTAAAAACAGCATTGCTGCAGGTGGGTGGAGGGAGGAGGGAAGGGGTGGAATGTGAGCTGCCACCACAGAAGCCAGGAAGGCAGAAGAAAGAGGATCAAGAGCCCGCCCCCTCATAGTCACTTTCGCTACTGCATGAGCAAGGTGGGCAGCAGAGCTGTGAGCAGGAGGAAAAGTAGGAGCTGCCATCTATCCCCTGTGGCCACCATGTGAGCCAGTTGGCAGGAGAGGGAGAGCAGGTACTGCTGTTATTGAATAAGGATAGGAGTCTCCCCATGAGCCTCATAGGACTCCACCGGTGTTTTGATTAAGCGCCTCATGGGTCCCCACTAGTGGTCTTGATTATGGAGGTCCAGTAAAGACTGGGGGAGGACTACATAAGAACATGCTGGGCAACTAGAAACAGGAGACCTTACTGCTTGAATGCATTATTATAGTATTTGTTTTTACAACTTCACCACATAAATCTTAATTAGAAAAACCCTCAAACATTCCTTTCCCTCAGGAGAAAGATGCCAACAGTATGCAAATAATAGAAAATAGATTTAAGGAATTTCAGGTGATATGCTACCCACAAGACAGTAAAACAAGGAATTTACTTAGTAACACCTGAGTTGCATACCTTTGTCAACAACTAAATTAATATCTCAGCCATTCAGACTTGTGAGCCTAATTTGCAGATTGGCACTAAAACCCCAGGCCAATCCTTTATCATCATCTTCTTGGTGACAAGTAAAAACTAATTAACACAGCCATTGAATGCTACTAGCTGCTATCAAGCATTACCAGCCGATTTATAGGATGTTTTTCCTACATCACTATGCACGCACCCATTAGTTTTCACAACCTTAGCAGATTACTTCACCAGCTACCTATCCACTGCCTTTTCTGGGTGTGGGGAAATGGCATTAGCTCAAAGTCCAAGTATAGCCTGTTCAGTGTTCTTTGTCACTTATCAGCCTTGCCTTGTTGAGGGCAAATGCTGAAGCTGCTAGTTCTACTGACTGCCCAGTGGCTTTTGTGCATAGGTTTTAGCTCTTGTCCATCAACCCGAATAGCTCCATTCATGCCTATTCAGGCACTGTCACCATCCAAGCCAACTAGATACGATCAGATGGGAGAGTTCTTGCCTACCAATGGAAATCCCACCAGCTGAGACTGTCTTTGGTAGTCCTTGATTGTTTAAACTAAAAAGGATATGATACGACTTAAACATGCAGAAGCACAACTATTTTCAAAACATGAAATAGAACTTTTAAGAATGCTGTGTCAAATAAAATAGAAAACATCCATTAATTTTAAAAATTCTCTACTAAACACAGTAAAAGGATGCATACCTGGCATACATTGCCTAGTTCAACCAACATGACAATTGATTAACCAACTGTATGGAATACAGAACAAAATTGCAAGTATTCATCTATTCTAATTAAACACAGAGGCTATGTTTAATTACACTGCATTCCACAACAACCTCCTCATATATCATAACAATATGAAACAAGCCCAATTGTAACTGGTTAATTTGTAAGCCAAAAAACCCCTCAACACTACTTTTCTAAGTGCTAGCTAAATCAAATTACTATTGCCTCTAGTAGAAAGAATCCAAACATAGCTATGAAAGAAGGTTCAAATTCCTATTCTGTCATGGATTTATTTGATGGCTGTCAAATAGTAACAGTAAATAAATACTCAAAACTTTCAAAAAAGTTAGTAGCACAAAGTGTTTCCCTTGTCTTCTGTACTAAAAATAAATGTAGGCTGCAGATTACCCAGGTTCTGGAAAATTACCTCCCTTTTTGACCACTGGTGTGGATTTGGTATGGGTTGTTGTTTTTAATATAAAATGTATCAGTCATTTCAAATAAAAACAGGTTGCTTACCTGTAACTGATGATCTTCAAGTGGTCACCTGTGCAGTACCACACATGGGTTGGGCGCCTGCGCACGATCTCGACTGGAGAAACTTCTAGAGCTTTGCCTCAGAAAGCTTTTGGCGGGATCTCTTCCCACCCCGGGAAGCAGGCATGCACTGCACATGCCTACAGCGGGAGAGAGAGCCGCCTCCCACTCTGTTCCTTCGAATGCTACAGGTAAGTCCCATCAAACCAAAGAAAGGAGATCAGGAGATGCCAGCAACGGGGAAGGCTGGGTGGGATTGTAATACTGCACAGATGACAACTCGAAGATCATCAGTTACAGGTAAGCAATCTGTTTATCTTCATTGTGGTCTCTGTGCAGTCCCACACATGGGTGATTACAAGAGCTGAACCAGTTGGAGGAGGGAGCTGGCAGCTGAAAAAGACACAAGCATACTGGTTAAGACACAGCATCACCAGCAAAATAAGTCACCCAATGGCCCTACCTGAGGAAGCAGCAGAGTCAAGCAAAGAGAGATCACAGCACCGTCTGACCGAAGGCAGCATCCCATCGAGCTCAGACGTCGAGTGCATAGTGGGTCACAAAGATCGATGTCGAGGACCATGTAGCAGCCGCACAAACGTCTTCCAATGGGACACCAGCCAGGAAAGCAGTGGATATCGATACCACCCTCGTGGAATGGGCAGTGACACAGGTAGGGACAGGTTGACATGCAAGCTCATAGCAAAGAGCTATGGTGGAAGTCACCCATTTAGACAGTCATTGAGAGGAAATCAGCTCCCCCAGATGCGGGGGGCCATAAGCTAGGAACAGCCGAGGAGACTTACATAGTGGGCTGTGTCCTATGTAGATAAAAAGAGAGTGCTCTGCGAACATCAAGACAGTGCAAGGCCCTCTGAGAGGCATCAGTCGGGTTCAGAAAGAAAGTAGGCAGGACAGACAACTGAGAGAGGTGAAAGGCAGAAATGACCTTAGGGAGGAAAGAAGGATCTGGTCTAAGGACAGCCTTCTCCCTATGGAAAATCATATAGGGGGGATCAGCTCTGAAGGCAGCTAGTTCCCCTACCCTACGAGCGGTAGTAATAGCTATGAGGAAGGCTGTTTTCCAGGAGAGTAACTTGAGATCGGCTGTAGCCATGGGCTCGAAGGGCTTGGACATAAGTTGAGAGAGAACCAGGGACAAACTCCACAAAGGCACCAGAGGCTTCCTAGGAGGACAAAGCTGAAGGAGACCCTTAAAGAAGGTTTTCGTTAGATGGTGAGAAAATACTGAAGATCCTAGTATCAAGGGATGATAAGCGGGGATGACCGCTAAATGGACCCTCAACGATGAGTACGCCAGGCCAGTGCTCTTCAAATAGACGACGTAGGAGAAAATGTCATGGAGAAATGATTGGATTGGATCGAAGGAGTGATCAGAGGTGTAGGACTGGAATCTCTTCCACTTCAACTGATAGGTAAGTTGAGTAGAAGGCTTTCTGGCATTTAGGAAGATTTCAGAGACTTGAGTTGGGAAGTCTAAGGCTGGATCTTCCAGGTCATCAAGCAGAAAAACCCTGGATCGGGATGCAGGATTCTCCCTCGGGCCCGAGAGAGGAGATTGGGGATGACAGGGAGAGGGTGAAACGTGTGACGGGAGAGCCAGAGGAGGTGCGGAAACCATACTTGGCGCAGCCATCAAGGAGTGATTAGAATGCACGACGTGGCATCTGCGAGAATCTTCTGAATGACCTGGGAGATGAGAGGGAATGGTGGAAAGAAATAAAAGAGGGTCCCGTTCCACGTGTGAAGGAAGGCATCTTTGAGCAACCGAGCAGACGGGGGACCCCTGCTGAAGAATAGATGACATTGAGCATTGCTGGCATTTGAAAAGCCGTCAACAAGAGGGTGACCGAACTCTAGAAAAAGAGGCTTTAGATATCGAAGGGGAATGGACCATTCATTGTCCGATGACCTGGACCGGCTCAATTGATTGGCATCGATGTTTTGGACTCCCGGAATATGAATCGCGGACAGCGTAATGGAATGAAGGAGGTACCAAGACCAGAGGTCGATGGCCGAGTTGCAGAGATGAGCAGAGGCAGTATCTCCCTGGTTTTTGATATATTAAACAGCGGTGGTGGTGTTGGAAGCCACCTGTACAACACAACCCTGAAGGATCGGGAGGAAAGAACGAAGGGCCAGATGAACCACACGCAACTCCAGGACATTGGTGTGAAGAGTTGCCTTTCGAGGAGTCCAGACCCCCTGTGCTGAAAGCATTCCACACTGGGCTCCCCAACCCCAGAGGGAAGCATCCATGGTCAACAATACCTGTGGAGGAGGATGTTGAAAGGGCATACCGGAGAGGAGGTGCTGAGGGTGAGACCACTATGCGAGGGAGTCAATGACTAGGGGTGGGATCAACAGGATTTTGTGCCAAGGACTGCAGAGAGGATTGAAGGCGCAGAGAAACCAAAGTTGGAGTGGCCGCATTCTCAACCTGGCATGACAGACTACAAATACCGTGGACGCAAAGTGACCTAGGAGCCTCATAACGGATTGAGCAGATTGCCGAGGGGAGGTCCGAAACTGAGACACCAGCACTAGAATGTCAAAAGCCCTTGATTCCAGAAGAAACGCAGTCTCGAGGTTGGTATCTAGCTAGGCACCGAGGAATTGAAGGACCTAGACAGGCTGAAGAGAGGACTTGGAGAGGCTGACACAAAGGCCGAGGGCACAAAGGAAAGAAAGGGTCTCTCGGACATCGTGAATTAGCTGGGCTTGCATTGGAGCCACCAGAAGCCAGTTATCGATACAGGGATAAAGTGTCATCCCACGGCGATGAAGTTCGGCCGCCACGACAGCCATCAGCTTGGTAAAAACCCTTGAGGCAGTACAAAGACCGAGCGGAAGGACCCTGTATTGGTAATGTGCATTCCCGACTGTGAAATGAAGGAATCTGTGGTGCTGGGGACAGATAGTGACATGGAAATATGCGTCTTGGAGATCGACCGGCATTAGCCATGCTGCCTTTGGAATCAGTGGGAGAATGGACTGCAAAGTGACCATATGGAATTTTTGACAATGGATGTATCGATTCAGATCCTGAAGATCCATAATCGCTCTGAAGCCGCTGTCCTGCTTCGGTACAAGGAAATACTTCAAGTAAAAACCTAGGGTCCATTGCGCCTCCAGGACGATCTTGATAGCGCCTTTGGCAAGAAGGGCGGAGATCTCGAGATCGAGGAGGGGGTCCGGGGGCATGACGACAAAGTGTGGTAGGACTGGAGGCAAAACGAACTCTATGGCGTACCCAACCCGTAGAATGGTGAGGACCCAGGAGTCGGGAGGAAATTGCTTCCCACATTGATACAAAGGGGAAGAGACGGGTCCAGATGAGAGGGGCGTAAGATGGCGGAGAGGACAGGCGATGGAAACAGTCAAACAGACTGTTTGGGTTGCTGGGGCTTCTTCGAAAGCTGCAGACACTGCCTGGAGGAAGGACAGGAGTCATAGGGGTTCCTCCTCCACTGGGCATTGGATGCCGGAGACGGATGGCACCTAGAATTGTAAGGCTTCCAAGGACGGTTCCGAGGTTGATAAGCAGAGGTGGAAATGGCCATTGGCACTTACTGTGAAGGGTCCTTCTCCTCTGAGGTTAGGAGGACATCTCTATGGGTTATTCCCACCGTGCCTTTAGGGAGGCAGGAAATAGTTTTTTCCTCTTCCTGTTGGCACCCTCGGAATAGCCCATCCTTCAGTTGTGGGACTCCAAAAGCAGTGCTCTCAGGCTAACTCAACAGCCTTGCCCTATGCAAACAACAATACTGAAAAAATACACTATAACAAGAAACTATAACTTGATAACAGTATAGATCAATTTAAACAGAGGAAGAAGAAATCAGCACAGCAATAGATATAGAAGATGATGAAGAAGGGAGGGCCGAGATGTCCTCCTAACCTCAGAGGAGAAGGACCCTTCACGGTAAGTGCCAATGGCCGTTCTCCCTCTGAGGTGGAGGACATATCTATGGGACCTCCCCGAGCAGTGTCCCTCTTCTGGGTGGGTCATCATCTTCCTCAAATGTGACAGCGTGCTGAAGAACTCTTCTTCCAAAGGCTGCGTCCGCTGATGCCACAGTGTGAATCTTGTAGTGACATACAAATGTTGAGATGGACGACCAGTTAGCCGCCCTGCAAACCTCCTCGACCGAAGCTCTGTTGGAGAAAGCTGCATTGGTGGCGACACTCCAAAGAGAATGTGCAGTGATGCCGGAAGGGGCCTCCTGGCCCAGTGCCTTGTACGCCTCCACAATGCAAGAACGAAGAACTTTGCTGATTGCAGCTTTGGACATTCTATCCCCCTTTCTCAGAAGTGAAATATTGATAAACATAGCTTCTGTCTTTCGCCAGGGTTCTGTCCTCAATATGTAGATTTTGAGAGCCCTTCGGACATCTAGAGTGTGCCACTCAAATTCCCTGGGATGTTTGGGTTGAGGACAAAAAGTAGGAAGACACAACTCCTGCGACCTGTGGAGGGCTGAGGAAACCTTTGGCTGAAAAGTAGGATCCGGACGAAGAACAACCTTGTCCTTGTGAAAGATGCACAAGGAAGATTTAATGGAGAGAGCCCCGAGCTCCGAAACCCGTCGTGCTGAGGTGATGGTAACGAGGAACAGGGTCTTCATTCGCAACCATCGCAGGCCGACCTCTCTTAAAGGTTCAAATGGAGGCTTAGTGAGTGCTTGAAGAACAGTATTCAATTTCCATGTAGGAAAGTGGTGTACCGGAGGCGGAGATTTTGCCATAGCTCCTTGCAGGAAGAGCTGTATGTGTGGATGTTTGGTTAATTTGAATCCGCCCAAGAGGGGTAACACAGTGGCCAGAGCTACAGTTTGTCTGTGTAAGGTGGCTGGCCTCAAGCCAGAGTCCAAACCCTCCTGCAAGAAAGCCAGAATAGAGGCTATTGAAGGCGTTAAGGGATCCACTTTCTTACGCCTGCACCATCGTACGAAGGCCTTCCAGGTCATGTTATAAATGCGGATGGTAGATTGCCTTCTGGATGATAACAAGGTTTCTGTGACCTTGGCTGAATAGCCTAAACTGCAGAGATTGCTCCACTCAATCTCCAAGCGGTTAAGGACAGCCACTCCGGGTGAGGATGCCAGACTGGACCCTGGAACAGCATGTCCAGACATGACGGAAGGACTAGAGGGGGAGCCACTGCCAGCTGCCTCAAAGTGGAGAACCACGGATGACGCGCCCAGTTCAGAGCCACCAGGATGATCTCCACCCAGAGATCCTGGATTCTGCGAATGGTTCTAGATAGGAGGATGAACGGAGGAAACGCATAGAGAAGGCAGCTTGGCCAGGGTGATGTCAGCGCATCCATCGCCTCTGCCGCTCGATGGAAGAAGCAGGTGAAGAACCTGGGCAGTTGATGATTCGTCAGGGATGCAAAGAGATCTATCACAGGTTGACCCAACTGGCTCACGATCAGTTGAAAGAGTTCGGGGTGGAGAGACCACTCTCCCTCCTGAATGGTCTCCCTGCTGAGCCAATCTGCCTGGATGTTCTCTACTCCCCTGATGTGTTCTGCTCCAATAGATTTGACATTCTGCTCTGCCCAGGTAAGAATCTTCATTGCCTCTCGATGAAGCTGGGAGGAGCGAGAACCCCCCTGCTTGTTGATGCGCACCTTGGCGGAGATGTTGTCCATTCACACCAAGACATGGAGATTGTGTAGGGAAGGTTCAAAATGAATCGGCATGGGAAATCGCTCTGAGTTCCAACAGATTGATGGGCAACCTTGTCTCTGATGGACTCCATTTTCCCTGTACCGGGGAATCCTGTAGGGTTGCCCCCCAGCCCTGGAGGCTCGCATCTGAGAAGATTTCCTTGGACCATGGAACATGGTACTCTTTGCCCCCTTTTAGGTTGTTCGGGACCATCCACCATCGAAGACTGGATTTGATCTTGTGAGGAATCCGTAAACTTTCGGACCTCTTCTCCATAATCCAGAGTTGGTAGGGGCGAAGAAAAACCTGGAGGGGTCTGGCGTGGAGACGAGCCCACTGAACTGTATCAATACATGAAATCATCAAACCCAACAACCTGGCCAGGTCCATCAAAGAGGAAGATGCGCTGCGATGGATCAGCGACGCCATCTCCCCTATCTTCTCGGCCTTTGGATGATGTCAGAAAGAGGGCGTTGTGAGTCGTGTCAATGACCGCTCCTAGGTGCTCGAGTCTCTGGGAAGGTTGAAGCGAGCTTTTGTCGAGGGTGATCAGGAACCCATGCTTCTGGAAGCACTCCAGGGTGGTCCTGGTGTTTTTGATGGAGGCCGCGTGGCTGCTGGCCCGCACCAACAGATCGTCGAGGTACGGATGCACATGGATCCCCTGATCCCTGAGAAGAACCACCGGGTTGATGACCAATTTGGAAAAAAACCGTGGAGCCGTAGATAGGCCAAAAGGAAGGGCTCGGTACTGATAGTGCTGGTTGTAGACACAAAAATGGAGAAAATGCTTGTGAGCTGGATGGATGGGAACATGGAGATAAGCTTCCGTAAGGTCTATGGAAGTCAGAAACTCGTTCGGTAACAGGGAGTCCGCAATGGTCTTCAGAGTCTCCATGCGAAAATGACGCAGTCTGATGTTCAAGTATTTGAGATCCAGAATGGCTCTCCAGTCGCTGTTTCGTTTGGGAACCATGAACAGAATCAAGTAGACTCCCTGGCCCTGTTCGAGGTCTGGCACAGGCTCTATGGCTCTGATGTCTAACAGGTGTCGAATAGCCTTGGTGATAATGACTTTCTTGTTCCCGGATTTGCTGACTGGAGACCTCAGAAATCTTTCCAGTGGGAGGTGGCGAAACTCGATGGAGTAGCCCTGGGAGACAGTTTCCACTGCCCAAGCATCCGTCTGGGACTCTATCCATTGATTGGAAGTGGATTAGACATGCCCCCACCGGGCGCATAGGGGAGTAGCCTCTTTGCCGGCAAACTGCCGGGAAATTGAGGCTTTCTCCCCGCCCCAATCGGCCCCGCCGCGTAGTGCGTCCCGAATGGGACTTAGCAGCCCTGCCGACTTCCAGGAGTGAGGAAAAGCGGATGAATTACTATGAAAAGAAGAAATGGCATCTAATCGTGAGTTGAAGATCTATTTTGAAGCGAAAATTAAAAACCCCCGCAAGCGGATAAGCGTATGGGAGGAGGGAGGAGTTTCCACCCTCTTCGAAGAAGCGAATTTTTAAAGGAAACGCGAAGGGGGGTAACAAGAAAAAATGTTGGTGAAAGTACCGTTGGGGTTTTACAGAAGATTGCGGCTTTAGTTGCTTTTTGGGGGATGTGGCACGAACTTTGAAAAAGTAAATAAAAAATAAAATGTCGATGCTGGGGAAAATCCTGCTTAGAACGGAAGAGAAGAGAGGAGGGACTTCCGCTCCAGTCAACCCCCCCCCAGAACTAGCTGTCAATCAACAAGAGACTGAGATACTGCGCCACCTGCTGGAGTAAATGTAAATATCAATGAAACGCTTTTAAAATGGAAATTGTTCTCATCAGACTACAAAAACAAATGTTGGAATCAACAAGGTTGATGGCAGAAAATGTATAGAAAATTAATTTGATGCTAAAGTTCCAAGCTATGGATGAAGAAGGGAAAGAAGATCTCAGATTTATTTTGACGAAAGTCTTGACACCTCTATCTGGCAGTGGAGCGAATAAATAAAAAGAAGAGGCGGATAAGGCTCCCAAAGCCTACTCCGCCTTTAAAAAAGGATATACTCTGCCAGTAGAAAGGGGTGTTGAGCTTAGCAAGTAATGGAGATCTAATTTCAACTTGAGTGTTAATGGAGCCAACGAGAAATGACTGCCAGAAACAACAAGAAAAAAGAAGCGAAAGAAGATGGATTAAAAAATTTCTGAAGAGACATGCCAGCACAGAGGAGGAAGCAGCACTCAAAATTTGGATTTTTGATGAAGACGGCGGCCCGGGGAAGGAAGTGACGGAACGGGAGGCACTAAAGTTCAAAGGACTTAATGATAATTGGAGAGACTTAAAAAGGAATTTGTTCGTGTAACATCTGAAAAGATTTGACCTAACCCCAGTGGACTTTACTAACTTTACTAACAGAATTGATTTGGACTTTGTAAAGCTGAAAAGAAGATCTTTCAACCGTGATGGATGCCGACAACTGGAAGAAATAAAACTAACCTTTACTAATAGAAAAAAAACTCACTCCGCTCTTTTTCTCTTCCCATCTGTCTACCTTACCCTTTTCTTATAAAAAATAAAATTCTCTCCTTTTTAGGAGAGTTATTTCAAAAAAAAAAAAAAGACATGCCCCCACCGGAAGCGACAGGCAGTCATGCCTGTTTGGGCTTGGCGTCTCGGTCTCCTCTGTCGTTCTTGTTGAACGCTGGTCTGTGGAAGCGAGATCCGAAGGAACCTCGTTTGCCAGTAGTTTTGGAGGAATCCCACTGTGGTCTCCTCGTATCCTGGCGAAATCTCGGTAAGGAATGCTGCGTGCGAAAGGAATGACTGGTTCGTTTATCAGTACGTCTGATGGATCTAGGCATGGCCTTCTTCTTGTCACGTGTCTCAACCAGGATCCTGTCAAGAGCTTCCCCAAATAGCCGATCACCCTGGAATGGATAGGCAGTAACGATGGACTTGGAGAGAGTGTCTGCTGACCACGCTCGTAGCCATAAGAGTCTCCGAGCCACTGCTGTGGATGCCAGTGCACGAGATGCAAAGGTGAGGATGTCCAGCGTGGCGTCTGCGGTGAAGGAACAGGCCTTGAGAACCCGGGAAGTGCCCTCCAACAGACCCCAGCTGTCTTCCGGAATCAACTGGATCAATCTGCAAAGCCAAACTATGGCCGCGCAAGAGGCAATGGAAGCTGTAGAGGCTGCCCGAACCATCATGGCGACTGCTTCATGGATCCTCCTGAGAGTCGCTTCTGCCTTCTTGTCAGTGGGGTCTCTGTTGCCCTGACCATCTTCAGACAGAAGTCCTGAAGACTGAATTGCTGCCACAGGACCGTCCACCGGAGATACCTGTAATAACTCATTTGCATAGTTAGGTAATGCATAAAGTTTCTTAACTAAAGCTGGATACTGTCTATTAGCAACAGGTCTATCCCAGTCTGCTCTCAGCTGTCGCTCAAAGGCCTCTGGAAAAGGAAAAACCTTTTCTGTGTATTCCTCAGGTGCAAAGAACTCTGAATTTCCCTTGCACTTGAATTTAAACTTGGCTCTGGAGGCCCTTTGGTATTCAGAAGGAGGAAGGTCCTTAATCTCCAGGGCCTTGACGTCCTTGGATAAAAAATGCTGGTAGTCCTCTATTTTAAAGAACCGGCTAGACTGTTCTGGAAGCTTAATCTCCTCTTCCTCCTCCTCAGACAAAAATTCCCCTTCTTCCCTTTCTCCTGTGGAAGAGGATGAGGACTGCTCTTCCCCCCATTGCTCTGTCTTTGCCTTCCCTGAGGTGAGAGGAAGGGCCTTCTGTGCTGCTTTAGTGGGCCAGGAGGAGGGGGGGGATCCAGAGTAAAAGACTGGAGCCCTTGAGGAGAGTGTCTTGTCCTTGTGTGCAAGGAAGAAACCTCCTGCTGCACGGCCTGCCTGATGAGGGCCATGATATCAACGGGCTGATTCAGGGGCCCCTCCAAAGGTACAGTACCTCTCTGCAGGGAAAGTCCGCAGCCATCCTCCAGATTGGGCAGGTCTGTGGGGGAACGCTGATCTTCAATCCCCAAAGAGCCCAGGAGAGGTCGCTGGAAGGAACCGGAGCTAAAGACCGGGTCCTCAAAATGGCCGCCAGCGTGCCAAGGGCGCGTTGCTGGAATGGCGGGCTCTTCTTCCGAGGTCTCTTGATGCCTCTTCTGGGCGCTCTGCAATGCCGCCACACCCACCATGCCCATCAGGGGAACATGATCTAGCCGCGAAGGCAGATCGGCCCCGGCAGTGCATCGCATAACCGCCTGCTCCATTCCCCTGGGAGCATCGTCGTCTTCTCCTGAAGAGAAGGCTTCGGGAGCGTCTTTTCCCGCCATTGGGGAAAACTCCCCTTGAAGAACAAAAATCTTCTGTCTTCACTTCCCAAGGGAAGCCAAAGAAGCAGGGGAAAGGAGAAAAGAAAGTGCAAAGCAGAAGAAAAAGTTAGGAGAAGAAAAAAGGGCAAGTATAGCAACAGAAAGTAAAAGAGCTAAGCTTAGCTAAGCCTATGCTGCTGCTCCCTGGTGAGGCAGGAACTAAACTGAAGGGTGGGCTATTCCGAGGGCACCAAAAGGAAGAGGAAAAAACTATTTCCTACCTCCCTAAAGGCACGGTGGGAATAACCCATACAGATGTCCTCCACCTCAGAGGGAGAACGCCCAGGCTTCGAGCCTGCTTTCGGCTTTCCTCGATGGCCTTCAAGGCCTCATCAGTGGTAGAGTGCAAGAGACCGTTGCCATCGAAAGGGAGGGCCTCTATACAGAATTTGACATCGGGCTGCAGAGAGGTGCCTCTTAGCCAAGCATGACGGCAAAGAGCGATGGAAGAGACTAGGACCTTCGAGGAGGTCATTAAACCAGTAATGACGACTGGATCAACAGCAGAAGTCGAAGCCGATGTCAAGGGCTCGATTTTGAAGCAGCCTTATCCTCCAGTCTTTTAGGTTTAAGCTTCGGTGCCTTTGAAGTCCCATCAGATATTTGAGGGAGGGAAGAGTGAGAAGCAGCCGAAGACATTGTAGGGCATAACGCTGCCTCTAAAAGTACAGCCCTAAGCCTAGCCTCCTTATTACGTCTAGCTTACCTAGTAAAACTAGTGCAATGGGCACAGCTATTGACCCGTTAGGATTCACCCATAGGAGGCAAAAATCGTGACCGTCGTTCGAAGATATCTTCACTGGGCAACGACGACACACCTTAAAAAACTTTGTTTTGCCCATACAACCGCCACCCCGCCCACCAAATAGGAGAGAGGGGGTGAAGAAAGAAGACCAAAGTGAAGAAAAAAGGTTTGATTTTTTTGTAGATGAAATAGAGAGGGAAGAAAAATGAAGTAAGTAAACAGAATGAGGTGTGAACACGGAGGCAGTCGAAGAACTGAGTGGGAGGTGGCTCTCTCCCCCGCTCTAGGCATGCGCAGTGCGTGTCTGCTCCCCAGGGTGGGAACAGAGCCCGCCAAAAGCTTTCTGAGGCAAAGCTCTAGAAGTTTCTCTAGTCGAGGTCATGCACAGGCGCCCAACCCATGTGTGGGACTGCACAGAGACCATGATGAAGATCAATTGTGTTCTCTTTTCCTTGAGTCTTTAATAATAACCACAGAATCAGTTTGTTGATTGGCAAGATCTGAATTGCAATCCTTCCACCCATGTACTTCAATGGACTTAGAAGTACACAGCTCTGCTTAAGATTGTAACTGAAATTAGTAACTGAAGCAAGTCTTCAGCCAATGAGCACTGCATTTCACCAAATTTATCCAAGCAACTGGCATATTGAGAATGTGAGTTAAGCAAGTCCATGCAATTTAGCATGTGGGGAAGCTCACAATGGTCGTTTTAAAAACTCTAGGACTTTTGTAAACAGCATACTGTTCCAACACTTGCAAAGACATCTTGCTACTCACTATCAGATAGTACAGCTTGTGGTAATGCAATGTAACTACAGTTGGTACAGATTTCAAGAAAAGGGCTTGGAAACAGCAGGTTCCAGCCATTTAGATTGACACACTGGTGTCACGGTACTATGTGGGCAAGCTACAGAACATCAAGATGTAGTCCCAAGTGAACCACTTCTTAGGTCGCCCTCTGTGAAAGAGGAATAGTTTAAAGGTTGACTTGCCCAAAGAAACATTCCCAAACAATTATTTAAGTGTGGTTGTGTTAGCATTTATACAAAATATTCTAAAAGAAAAACTCAGAGACACCTTTTAGACTAATATTTCATTTAGAAAGCATAAGCCTTTATAGATTATTACATACGTTATCAGACAAAAGCAGAACCATGAGCTACAATTAGAGAAATCAGTTCCTAAAATTGTCACAGGAATCTTATTAAGAACATTTGGTCTTCATAAGCAATTTTAACAATGGTCTTCCTAAAGCTAACAATAAATGCTAACAATCCTAAAGAATACTTTACTGACAAATTCCCAGATATCTTGGAGGGCTGGAATGACTCAATTACTTCATACACTTGCTTCAGGATACTTTAACACAGTGCAATACATAACAGTAATCAATCCAAAATTGTTTTATTTTGTTTGCCATTTCTTCTTTCCTAGCTACTAAAGTAAATCTAGGAGGAAAACAACAGTTTTGTGAAATAATCAAAAACAGCTGCACATAACAACACATATATATCACCACCCTTCTAATGAGGCCCCTTAAAACTAGGTACTAGGAAAGGCAGCATGAGGCTCTGTGTTGCCTTAAGGTGGAACGAAATCGCAAAGAAGCAGCTTGTAGGACCTGTTTAACAAAAAGCTCAAAGTAAATTATTAGTTGACTAGCATAAAAAAATAACAAACAAAAAGCTGATATGAAGAATAGCAAGGATTTAAGTATCATAACACTCTTTCATCTATTTAGCACATTTTTATCCCACCCTACTAACAAGAAGCTCAGGGTGACATCCACGATCACTCACATTCTCACAGATCCCTGAATCTTCTTAACAACCCTGTGTGGTACGCCATACCGATCAGAAGTGACTGGGCAAAGATCACCCAGTGAATTTGGCCACTTGGGAATAGAAATTAAGGATTCATTATTACAGCACACCAATCAGATTCTTATTAAAGTTTTATTCTTCTTGTACTGGCTCTCCACTCTCTATTGCTATAAATCACCTTTTCAAATAAGCAAGTACAATTATTCAACATGAGAACAGAACCTAAAAACTAAAATAGCAATACCTTGACAACTGAGTTTCACTTAAGGGAGTGATGCTTTGCAAAATAACTTTGCAATGAAGCATGAGCTTTCCCATTGTTATTTCTTCATTTAGAGAACATACTATTTTGATTCCTTTTGAATTCTCTTTACAGAATCAGCCTTGTATTCTAGCATCATCATTTTGGTTCCTTACATTCCCATCCCCAAACATCTTAACTCACAGTTGTACATGCTCCAAAATACTCAATACCCAAATTTAAGATTTCCTGCTTTCAACTTGCTTTAGCCCCCAGTAAAACCTTTGGTTCCTTAAGGAGTTAGTGGCTTGTTATCTTGAAATACCCAGTCACATAAAACAGGTATGAGAAACCTTGTTCAACTCTAAGAAGTATATTTAATATATGCTAATGCTAGTTAACCACACTCAAGTTCATGGTATATTCTTATTACAGCAGTTAATGGAACCACGCTATAGCCCTGTTACACCAGAAGCCCACTAAAATCAAAATAAATCAGAGTAACTTATTTAGTATCCTATGCTTTCCAGGAAGAAAAACTGAAGGGAAAAACCATTTGATTTTAAAGAACAAAATGTGTAGCAGCAGCACCATCTATGGTGACACAGCTGACACCAACCAATCTTATGCTGCTACATAAACTATGCATGATAAGAACATGATATCATTATACGCCATCACATTCACACACACACATACACACACTAGGTTGCCAGGTCCAGGTTGAGGAATTCCTGGAGATTTGGAGGGTGGAGCCTGGGAAGGGCAGGCTTCGGTGACAGGAGGGACTTCAGTGGGCTATAATGCCATAGCGTCCATCTTCCAAAGCAGCCATTTTCTCCAGGGGAACTGGTCACCTGGAGATAAATTGTAATCCCAGGAGATCTCCAGCCACCACCTGGGTTGACAACCTTAACACGCACATGAAGCACAGCACATGCACCTAACAACTGTATGAATTAGTGTAGTGTACCCAGTAGAAGCCCCTCCAGGAATCCTTGCAGACTGTGTTCACATAATTCAGTCACAGCCACAGTTCCATGGATGAGAAACCCCAGTTTAAAAACACAGCCTCCACAGGCAAGGGTTCATGTCTCACTGTGGCAATAATGTCCCTAGGAAAGGAAGAAATTTTTTGAAAGTCATGGGGTACAAAGATTTTAGGATAACAGGACTGTGTATTTCCACAAAATTGTCTGGATATTTCCTATAGCTGACTTGGGAAAAGATCAGAACTGAAGCTGAATCTAGACAAGATGGAGGGGTCAGTAATTTGGGAGGAGTGTGGCACTCAACTGTAGACAGAGTACAGCTCTGCTTAGAGGACTCTTTAAAGAGTTCACTGGACCATGATCTGCTATTAGAAAAACAAGTGAGTTTGGTCACAGCAAATATTATTATCAGCTGTATCTGTCACAGAAGCTTACCCCTTATCTGTAGCCACAGTGCCCAGTGATGCTGGTCCATGCTTTAGTAACCCCAAGTTTCATGTCCAGGTTCAGAAAGATAATCAAGGGAGCAACAAAGTCAGAACACAGTCCAGGGATCAAAGCATAGGTCTCTAGTAGTCCTAGTGTCAAAACTGGTAGGACAAATCCAAAAGACACAAGCCAGGTCACAGTCCAGGTCAAACACACAGAGGTCCAAAGCAAGGACCAATGGCAGGAACACAAGGGTTGTGGATGAGTTGCTTCCATGCTGGCTTATCCTTTACTGGCTGCTTTTATCAGGAAAACCCTGATTAATGGGCAGGTGCAACTCATCAATGGCTGAGAAGCCTATGCAGCTGTCAGCCCCACTCCTGTGGTGATTCATGCTCACAGCCTATGTGGCTGTCAGCCCTGATCCTGTGATGACTCAAGCTCACAAAGAGAGGTGCGGACCAGTGCCGAGCTGCCAACCACGTGATATGGTGCTGGTTCTGCACCTCTCTGTGTGCTCGTCTTCTCCAGCATCCCAACGGCTCTAGTGACCCTGGGGGTGTAGTGCACTGGCTTCAACTTTAGACTGCCTCTGCACTTGATGGAAGTCTCTGTCTTGGCCAGTAGGTCTTCCTGCAGCATCTGAGCATTGGGGCCAGCTTCTTCCATCCCCTCCTCATCGGAGGGGGCATCAGCAGGGAGACCACAACAGTTCAATTATTGTAACACTCTCTAACTAAGGTTGTCCTTGAAAATGACTTGGCAATTTCAACTGAGAGAGAGTACAACAGCCTGCTTAGAATATGAGACTAGCCATAGGACATAGGAAGCATATTAAAAGCCCATGGTAATATGGGATCCACATACTTGAACCACCTCTCCTGATATATATTTACACAGTAACTTTGATCTTACCAACAAGGCTTTTGGCTGTCCCATCTCTAGCAAGGGTATGTTTTGCTGCTACCAAGATGCAGGCTTTCAAAGGTAAGGCAAGCATCTCTCTTGTTTGCTTTTAGGAGTGGCTGCAAAATTGTTCAGGGGGGCATTTACCATGGACTAATTTGACTGTACAACAAAGTTTGAATCCAGTGGCACCTTTAAGGCCAACAAAATTAAAGGTGCCACGGAACTCAAATTTTGTTCTGCTGCTTCAGACCAAGATGGCTACCCACCTGAATTTTTCTTTGGCTGTAGTATTATGATTACCTTAGAGTTAAGGTATTGCTGTTTATTTGTTCACTGTTTTAACAATACTTTAGGAATGTTTTACTTTAAGTATTGATCGTGTCTTGGGTTCCAGCTGTGCTGGAAGAAAGGCAATTTTATAAACTTTAATAAATGAAATAGGAAAGCAGGAGGATCCTAGTCCCTTATTGATGCTGATAAGAACAAAGGAACTTAAGAGAAGCCAATGTTGGATCAGGCCAATGGCCCATCCAGTCTAACACTCGGTGTCATACAGTGGCCAAAAATACCAGGTGCGGTCAGGAGGTCCAGCAGTGGGGCCAGGACACTAGAAGGCCTCCCACTGTTGCCCTCCCAAGCACCAAGAATACACAGCATCACTTTCCCCAGACTGAGAGTTCCTATCTATACCTTGTGGCTAATAGCCACTGATGGACCTCTGCTCCATAGGTTTATCCAATTTCCTCTTGAAGCCGTCAAAACTTATAGCTGCCACCACCTCCTGTGGCAGTGAATTCCATGTGTTCATCACTCTTCGGATGAAGTATTTCCTTTTATCTGTTCTAACCCAACTGCTCAGCAATTTCATAGAGTGCCCACAAGTTCTTGTATTGTGAGAAATGGAGAAAAGGACTTCTTTATCTGCTCTATCTCATGCATAATCTTGTAAACCTCAATCATGTCACCCCTCAGTCGTTGTTTCTCCAAGCTAAAGAGCCCCAAGCACTTTAACCTTTCATCATAGGGAAAATGTTCCAACTCTTATCATTCCAGTTGCCCTTTTCTGCACTTTTTCCAATGCTATAAAATCCTTTTTGAGGTGTGGCATATTTTCTTCATCTTGCCCACAACAGAGAAAAGTCACATGCTTGTAGAAGGAACAGATTAAAATTGCAATAAAAATTACTATTAGACTATTTTGAGCACCAGACTTCAGAGAGAACTTTTTAAATAGATTTATGGGTTTTCATTATTATTGTTGTACACCTGCAACAATTTACTGTCCCTTTCCCCTTTTATGCTTAGTTTTATTTAACTTGAAAATAATAGATCATTCTCCTGCCAACCTAGCAGTTCGAAAGCAAGAAATTGCAAGTAGATCAATAGGTACCACTTCGGTGGGAAGGTAACAGCGTTCCGTGTGCCTTGGTGTTTAGTCATGCCGGCCACATGACCACGGAAATGTCTTCAGACAGTGCTGGCTCTTCGGCTTTGAAACGGAGATGAGCACCGCAACCCTAGAGTCGAATTCGACTGGCTTTCGAGCAAGGGAACCTTTACCTTTACTAATAGATCATTAGATGCCAGTCGAGCAGTAATATGAGATTTCTCCAGCTCTGTGAAATATAGTACAAGAAATTGGTACTTTGTGTGCCACATCAAATATTTTGAAAGATAGAGAAAGGTAACAGATGTACACATTAAAATGTTGGGAAAGGAATAAAGTAAATATGAAGTATTTCTAATTTTAGCTTAACATATAGAATTTTTTTGAATGAATATTGTTTCTATACAGAAAAAAATACTGTACTTTGCATTTACATCATGTGACAACTGATCATTTCTTTTATCACAACAAAAACAGATATGTGATTTTGCTGCATATGTTCATGTAGTTAGGTTGTTTTCTCTGCTGGGAAATGGTAATGTATGGAGAAGACTTAATAGCTTAAACACTTTTTTTTAAATTACAGAAAACACATTGATACACCTGTCAATTTTCTTTAAAAAAGTTAAATGTCACAAATGAAATTGACAGGGTGCTGACAGAACAAAAGGTAACATTTTAGACTGCTATTTTAATGCTCATGAATGTTGCCCCACCTTATCATACCCAGACTGCTGCTTTGTTCAAGGGCTTACTTTGCTGTTTACAAATCTGTGGATGGGTTTCAAGAACTAATTATGGCACTGTACTTACCTTAGTGTGTTAGCATCCTAATGGAGTTACATCACAAATTCCCAGCCTAAATCAAGCTGTCTCAAGACTAATTCAAAATAAACAGGTATGACACATGTAGTATAATCCACCCCCTACGAATGAATGCCTGAGCATTAATACCTTCATCAAAAAAGTAGCAATGCTGCATTTGGGCAAAGTCAGAATGCTCCTTTGAAATGAAAAAGGTCAGCCAAAAGAAAAAGGTGTGTATCACAAAGAATGCATACCCAGGATTAGTTACTCCAATTGCTACTCATTCTAGTCTCAACCTGTCCCCTAGAGAGCCAGATTTTGGTTGTTCTCAATTTAAAATAATAAAAGGTGATGCCTGTGTTATTCATCACTCTGCAGAGTCATGTTCTTATTCAGAGAGATGAAGAAAACAATCTTCCCTGCAAGATAAGCAGGTTAATCTACTTTAGTTGTATGAGAACAAGAGAAAATACCTGAACAGTGCAAAAGGATTTGGAGAGAATATAACTTAGAGGTGTTTGAGTAATATAATACTTCCATACTGCCAAACACCTGGGTTCTCAAACACCACACACCAACCCTTCCTGAGCAATAAATTCTGCTTTCAGATAGAATCCCCAATGGAAGATTTTGTTTACTAAGCTCTTCAGTCTATATAATCAACATGGCACTCTTAACTGATAGCAATGATGTCAGAATTTGTAGAATGTCAAAATGAATCTTTCCAAACCCATGTTTTACAAAAAGCCCAGGTTGCTTACCCATAACTGATGTTCTTTGTGGTGGGGAGGGTAGGATAAAATAAATAAATAAATAAATAAATAAATAAATAAATAAATAAATAAATAAAATGATTGTGCAGTCAAATGGAATCCATGTATATGCAAGGTCTAGATTTGAAACATTCTAGGCTTTTAGGTACATCTCCCCCTTTCAAATCTACACATCATTTTGCACAGTGATGAAGAATGCTGTGGCATGAATTAACTTGGTCAGCAGTGACACATCCTTACATTTAAGTATCTTTTCTAACTCCTTCATGGTTGCGCTTCCCAGTCTCCATCTGTTTCTGATTCCTTGGCTGTAATCTCCTTTTTGGTTGGTGATAGAACCATGGAATAGAAAATCTTTAACAATTTCAATTTCCTCATTGTCAACCTTAAAGTCATGTAATTCCTCAGCAGTCATTACCTCTGGTCTTCTTGATGTTTAGCAGCAATCTTGATTTGGCACTTTCTGCTTTAGCCTTCATCAGTTGTTTCGATTCAGATCTTCAATGTTTTCTGCCAGTAATGTCATGTCATCTGCATATCTCAAATTGTTAATGTTCCTTCCACCCAATTTTCACTCTACCTTCATCTAAATCTAAATTCCTTTATGATATGTCCTGCATATATATTGAACTGACAGGGAGATAAAATACATCCTTGACTGACACCTTTGCCAATTAGAAACCATTCTGTTTCTCCATATGGTGTCCTAACAATAGCCTCTTGTCCAGAGTACAGGTTGTGCATCAAAACAATTAGATGTTGTGGCACACCCCATTTCTTTTAAAACCAACCATAGCTTTTCATGATCCACACAATCAAAAGCTCTGCTGTAACCTATGAAACGCAAGCTCATTTTCCTCTGAAAGTCTCTTGCATGCTCCAGTAACTAATGTATATTTGGAATACGATCTCTGCTGCCTCTTCCTTTTCTGTATCCAGCTTGAACATGGCATTTCTTGTTCTATATATGGTAGCAGCCTTTGTTGTAAGATTTTGAGCATCACTTTACTTGCATGAGAAATTAATGTGATAGTCTAATAGTTGCTTCTATCTTTGATGTCCCCTTTTTCAGAATTGGAATGTAGATTGAAAATTTCCTGTCTCTGACCCACTGATTTGTTTTTCACATTAGTTGGCATATTCTTGTTAAGATTCTGATGGACTGGCTTGAAATGGCTCTACTGGTATCTTATCTAATCCTAGTGATCTGTTTTTCCCAATTACTTTGATTGAAGCATTCACTTTGCTTTCTGGAACAGCAAGTTCTTTGAAAGATTCTTTTATCTTTTCTGTATAGTTCTTCAGTGTACTGTTCCCATCTTTGTTTTATTTTGTCCCATTCAGTTAATGTGCGTTCATGTCGTTCTTCCAGCATGCCTAACCATGCTTTAAATTTCCCTTTGAATTCTTGGATCTTGTGTGGAACAGATCTCTTGTTCTTCTTCTTTTATTATTCTCTTCTAGTTCTTTACAGAATCATTATAACAGTTCTCTTTGTCTCTATGTGCCAGTCATTGGAATACCACATTCTGTCACTTTTTACTTTTGCTTTGCATCTGTCTTTTGTGAGTTCCATCAGCCATCCATCAAGTCTTTTTGTTTCTTTTGGCTACAGGAATAGTTTTTGCACATTCTTCCTTGATAATATCCCTGGTTTCAAACCATAGTTCTTTTGGTTCATGCTCACTTGAAGTTAGTAACACAAAACTGTTATTTACATGGCTTTCAGACTCTTCAGGAATGTTGTTAGGCTGTATTTTGGCACTATGAATGTTTTGTGTTTTTCTTCAGCTCTATTCTAATTTTTGATATTAACAATTCATGGTCTATACCAAAATTAACTGCTGATCTTGTTTTAGCAGAGAGGATAGAGCTTCGCCATCTTCTGCTTCCAATTATGCAATCCATCTGATTTCTACATTAGGCACTCAGTGATGTTCACATATACAATCATCTGTTCAGTTGTCTGAAATGTGTGTTTGCAATGAACAAATTGATGTCATCACAGAATTCTATGAGCTGCTCTCCTGCTTCATTTCATGCTCCTAGCCCAAATCTTCCAACAATATTTGATTTTCCTTTGTTTCCCATTTTTGCAGTCCAGTCACCTATGGTTATCAACACATCTTGTTTAGGTGTGTGATTAATTTATTCCTGGACACCTACATAAAAGCTTTCAATTTCTGCATCTGTAGCTGGGTGTAAATTTGAATTATAGTTAGGTTGATAGGCTTTTCATGAAGTCTGATTGATATTATTCAGTCAGACTTTGCATTATAGGTCTGACTGCTTGTGCTACATTTCACCTCACTTACTAGAGCAACTTCATTTCATCTGCGTTTGTCATTTTCAGAGTAAAGCTATGGTTGACATGCTCATAAAGGGGAAGGATTTTGCACCTCAAAGCCTAAATATAGAATGTTCTGGATCAAGGTTTTGTACAGGAACAGAGCTCATTTGTATAATACAAGAGACTGAGAAGAAGAATATACTTTTAAAACAGATTTCTTAGCATCCAATTTTGGTTAACTATGGAAAGTTCAAAGCAATTGCAAGCAACAGAGGAAGCTTTTTCAAACAACAGTGTTGATATTTTGCTTCCTTACAGGCAGTCATCTCTGGTAGACTGACAAACCTAAGAATACATGGACAGAGAGGCTAATAAAAATGCTTGTGGTCTAGCAACTTTTGTGATTGTATTTTACAAGGCTGTTTTACACAAACTAACATACTGGGATATATTTTAGTACTATAAATATGCATTGTGTTACATACTAAAGGTATGACAGAGTGGAAAGGTGATGCATGTTTTAGTTTACAATCTGTAGTTCCAGGGGCTGTGCTTTGATCGATTCCTTAAATGTGTAGTTTGTAGACACTGCTAGAATCCATTGGCACTTTGTAGGCATGAGCTTCACATGTACGCAGACCCTGTGTTCCTTAAGATTTGAACAGGCAATGGAAGTTGTCAAAGAGGTCCCCCCCCTGCAGGTCTTTGTATGTTTTCCTAGCCCAGCAGCCAGCAATGTTCAACCAGCCATAGTTTCCCCAGGTACAGCACTGTAGAGACCAACAAAATTTGGGGGGATATGAGCTTTCAAGGGTCAATGTTCTGATGAATGAAGCTTTGACTCGTGAAAGCTAATACCCAAAAAAATCTTGTTGGCCTCTAAGGTGCTAATGGGCTCAAATCGTAGCAGAGTAAGAATTCAAATCTGGGTCTCCCAGATCACTATACATACTAGTATTCATGATATGAATGGTAGCAAGCAGCCAGGCCTGAATAAGTCATGAAGATTACACGGTAGCAAGACTTCCAGTGGTTGCTGCCAAGCCCAGCCCCCATGAGTTGTTGCTCAAAGGCCCAAACTGCCCTAGAAAAAGACCTGCCCTTTCCCCTTGCTTTTTACTAACAGAAACCAAAGCTTGAAAGTTGGCAATACTATTATGATTGCCTAGTAATCCCCAAAATAAGCCACAGACTACTTCCATTTGCTAAAGCTACAGGTACTGCTTCCATAATTTGAGAGACTTAACACACACACACACACAAACACACACACACACACGTCCTTTTTATCAGTCAGATTTTTCTGCAAACCCAGGGTTTGTGGAAAGATCTGTCTTGTAGGTTCATGGTTCTTGTCTCTGGATCCACAGATGAGAATCAGATATATTGATCAAATAAAGGTTGAAAGTCCTCATGCGCTTCATGAAGTTACCTTTCTCCCTCTTTTTCCTGTCTGAGGCCTGCTACTTCATATCATCTCATGAAACACCTCCTTGGTATCTGTACTATTGCAAGCCTGTCCTGACATTTCAGTATCCAGGCTCTGCAATGTTCTGGTAACCTTGACTGACCAGGAGCCACTGGAATTATTTTCTACAACAGAGTATGAAATGCACTGCAGACATAGATTTTATGTAAGAAGGCTGTCTTTTATGGGGCTTCTTTTTCCTCCATCCTAACTACTGGGGGGGGAGGTACAACAGATAACAACAGCAAATGTTGGTTTGGCACAAAAGCCACAAAATAAAGGCCTTGAGCTCACAGACCAAATGAGAAGGGATGTGTAGCTGATTCTTGGATTATGCTGGAGCTCAGAACAGCAATGAGGACCAGGCATCTCACTAATCCAGAATAACCGATCACTGGTAGGCATGGCAAGGCTCTCCCTCCTCCTACCTGAAACACTGCTAGGAGTGTTCCTTTATGGATCCGCAATCCATTCATCCTCCACCACATTGTCTGTATCTACTGTACCCTACTGCAGCTGCACTGGCTCTCAGTGAGTTTCTGGTGCCAATTCAACATGTTGGTGCTTAGCTTTAAAGCCCTAAATGGCTTGGGACCCTCATACCTTCAAGACTGCTTCTCCCAGCATGATCCTCCCTATCTTCTCCAATCATCATCTTGGAATTTATTGAAGGTCCCTGGTTCATGAACTGTCCACTTTGTGTCAACAAGGGCAAGGGCCTTCTCAATAGTGGTCCCTGGCCTGTGGAACCAGCTGCCTGAAGAGAAAAACAGAGGAACCAGCTCCCTAGGTTCCGTAGGGCATGCAAGGCTGCTCTTTTGGGGGCAGGCTTTAGGTGACTGTGATCCACCTGGCAGCTGGTAAATTGTGCTCCAGCTGTGTCTTCATCATCTATGCATCCTATCCTGCTTGACAGTGAACAGATTTCAATCATTCTATATTTTTAAAGTTTATTTATTGTATCTTTGTACAGTTTTGTTGTGTGTATTTTCTATGTTGCTAGCCACCACAAGTTCCATTCAGGGGAAAGGAAGCAGGATATAAATTTGTTAAAATAAATAAATACATAAATATTTCTGGGCCAAGAGTGGCCTCCCCATAACAAAACTATTACTGCTTCTGGCCTAAAGCCTCTGCTTGTCATGTAGCAGGTGCAGGCAGGCAACCCAGACACATTCAGATGTCCACACAAAGTTCAGAGTTCAGTCCCAGAAGTCAACAAGACAAAAGTGCACAAGCCAGAGAGTTGTTACTAGAAAGGGTAAAGCAGAGACCATAGTCAGGAGATCCAAGGGTCATCCAGAAGCCAGAGACTTACAAAGTCAAAGTCCCAAGCCAGTCTAAGGTCACATGAAGAGAGCAGGGTCAGAAGTTATGGTCACAGAGTCCAGCAGTTGCTTCTACAACATGCAGGCTCCCAGCCCTAGGTTTTATAGGCACTTCCTAACGCGCCCTTGTTAGCAGCCAGCTGCTTGGGGAGTCCTGCAGCAACTACTCCAGGCTGTCATCAACAAGCAGCTGGCGACCGGCCAGGAGATGTGCACTCTGCCTCCTTGCTTGCAACTCCCTTCTAAGCTTCTGTCTCCTGCACTCAAACTGGATCAGCTGTTGGTGGTGAGTCTTGGTCAGCCTGCAGCTCATCAGCCTGTTTGCTGGCTTCTGCTGACTCAGAGCCAGCCATGCATGTCTCCCCTTCTCCTGAGGAGTAAGACTTCATGCTGAGCTCAGGTTGACGCATGACACTGCTTGAGCTTCAGTAGCATTCCGCATAGGCTACCCTTTGACAAGGAAAGCATGATTGATGCCCCTTCACAGTCCTGCCAATGTGTCATAGCCTTTAAAGTGCTGTACTATGGTCTGGGATACTGAGTTTTGAATCTCCATTCTGCCATGGAAGCTTGCTTGGTGACCTTGGGATCAACCTAATGTATCTCACAGTGTTTTTGTGAGGAAAAAAGAGAGCGAACAATATAAGCCACTATGGGTCTCCACAAGGGAGGTGGAGGTATGAATAAAGCAAATAAATAAATTAAAATTACTGTACCACCATTTATTTAGAATTCTTTCTGCAATCTCTCCAGGAACCTAACCAAGGAGACTTATAAAAAAAAAACATTAAAAGATATTAAAATCCAGTATTAAAAACCTAGCCCAGTATAACAACATAGACCACTGGTTCCCAAAGTGGGCAATACCACCTCCTGGGGAGTGCTGGAACGATCCAGGTGGTCAGTAGGAGCCTTGGGTGCAAATTTGTCACTGCATCTTTTTTGTCCATTTCTTGAAGGTAGATTTCCAGGGGCGCAATGAGTAATTTCTTTACTGAAAAGGAGGTGGAAAGCCAAATAAGTTTGGGAACCTCTGACATAGACCATCAAAATAGACCACCGACAATTTAAAATAACAGTATCCAGACTAAAATAGTGTTTCAAAACCAACCCCTTCATTAAAAGCTCGGATGAACAGAAATTTTTTGACTTGGCACCTAAAAGAAAGCAAGTTAGGCTCCAGGGAAGCTTCAAAGAAAAAGGTGCTCCATAAGCAAGGTTACAATACTGGAAAGCCCTGTGTCTGGTTGCCACTTAACTGAACCCTGCAGGTAGGACACAGACTGCAGGGCTTGCCAGACAGATCTTAATTGGAAGGCTGGACAATATGGGAGGAAGTGGTCTTTCAAGCTCCTGGATACCAAGCCTTTTTGGGCTTTAAAGTAAGAACCAGCACTTGAATTGTGCAGAACTTTCAGCACTGGAGTCATATGATCCCTGTATATCCCACCCCCAACAATGGCCTGGCTGCTGCATTATCATCTCACTCAATGTGGTCCACAGAGCTGGGAAAAAACCTACCATTAGGACAAACAGGACAAAGAAATGATGCAAACAGCTCACAGATGAAGAAAAGGTAAGATAGAACATAGCAGAGAATGATCCTAAAAGTACTGAACTGGCCTGAGCTCCATCAACACCTTGATCTCCTGGCTGAAAGTGGGTAGGTATTATCTCCCAACGTAGGAGACATCATCTGGAATTTAGGCTTACTTCTGATAGGAGGTATCATCAAGCCACCATCCACCTCCAAGTAAGAAGACCACACAAGCAGCAATCTCTTTTGTTATACAAAAGATATGAGGCTGGAAATGAGTTCATGTGACACTGAGAATATACTCAGGTGGGTAGCTGTAAAAATATACAATGGACGCATAGACACCACCTTATACTGGAAACCTACTGCCCAACAAGCATACCTACATGCCTCCAGCTACCATCCTAAATGATCCATTGTATACAGCCAGGCTCTACATTACAGCTGCATCTGCTACAATCCTACAGACAGAGACTCTCACTTGAGGGATCTACAACAAACCTTTTTGGAATTAAAGTATCCACATGATGAAGTCAAGAAACAGATTAACAAGGCCAGAATGATACCCAGAGAAAACCTGTTGTAAGGCAGGCCCAAAACAGACAATAACAGAACACCACTAGTGGTCACATACAGCTCTCAACTCAAAACAGTTCAATGCATCATCAGTGACTTACAACCTCTCCTGGATAATGATAGTTCTCTTTCACAAATACTTGGGAGGCAAACCTTTTCTTGCTCACAGACAGCCTCCCAATGTCAAACAACTCCTCACCCACAAAAAGAAAAATCTAATTTAAACATAAACATTGGTACCAGGGCTTGCAATATGCCCAGATGCCAACTTTGCTGCCACATACACCCAGACGTCACAATCACCGGACCTAACAACATCAACTACACCATCTCAGGCTTATTCACATGCTCGTCTTCTAACACTGTATATGCCATTAAATGCCACCAATGCCCTTCAGTTCTCTACATATGGCAAACAAATCTGACATCAAGAATCACAAGACTGAGACCACTTCATTCAATGGGTGACCACAAAGTAGCTGTTTTACTGCAAAGGAACTTTAGGAACAAAGAGAAATTGCTGATTTGTAAGCTATTACAACACTCAGAACAATGGAATCCCCAGGACTTAAAGGGATATTGGTTTCTTACCTCACTACATATGCTAACTTCATTCAGCCCTTACATCTGTATTCTCACCAATCCCGTAGAAGGCCCATACATCCTCTTTAGTTTATTTCTTATTTGGAATAATAGACTGGAATAGTAGTTGTTCAGTCGCACAGTCTAGTCCGACTCTTCGCGACCCCGTGGACCAGATTACGCCAGGCCCTCCTGTCTTCTGCTGTCCACTGAAGTTTGCTCAATTTCATGTTCGTTGCATCGATGGAATAGTAGACTGTAATGTAATCTAATGAATAGTAGAATGTAATGTAATTTGGAATGGTAGACTGGAATGTATCTCTCTGGTCTAGGGACAGGGGAGATAACTCTACACAGCCAGTCATCCCACTACAAAGAAGAAGATGCTGTAAGGTTGCCTCCATGCTTGAGAGGAGACAGATGGAGTGTAATGGCATGGTCACAGTTAATAACTCTCTTTAAAAAATGATTTTATTAATTTTCCAAAAGAAAAGGGAAAGCAAAACACACATACAAAATAAAAACAGAAAAGACAGAAAACTACCCTACAACAAACACAGAGCATATACTCAATATATCAGGTAACATTTTACATATAAAAATCATTCAGTTCTGTACCTGTACCAGTTTTTAAAAAGTCCAATAGTTTAACCATTAAATTTAAGTTCCTTGCAAATATTTCTCAATCCATTATAGTCTTGACCATTTTTCCTCAAAAAGGTCCTCTTTTTTATCTTGAAGTTGTAAAGTTAATTTGTCCATTTCCGCCGTCTCTAACAGTTTGTAAATAATTTCTTCTTTTGATGTGACTTCTTTCTTCCAATACTTTGCATATAGAATCCTGGCAGTAGTTATAATGTGTATGATCATATAAAAATCTAACTTTTTAAAAGACTCTGGAAAAATATTCAGTAAAAACAATTCTGGTATAAATGGTATAGTTATTTCTAACATTTTTTGTAATATCTCATGTATCCAAATCCAATGTTTCTTTGTAACCTTACATGTCCATCACATATAATAAAATGAACCAACATTTTGTTCACATTTCCAGCATACATTTGACATGTTAGAATACATTTTCGCTAACTTCTCTGGTGTTACGTACCATCTATATGTATTTTCTATATAAGATGTTGCTTTTGTATATTTAATATTACTTTTCCACACCTTGGACCATTGATCTAACTCTATTTTATGCCCCACATTCTGTGCCCATTTAACCATTGAGATTTTTACTACTTCATCTTGCATTTTCATATCTAATAACAGTGTATAAAATCTTCTTTTGACTCTCTGTACATTCCTTTTTGTTCTATTTCTTTAAATATTCTCTGATCTGAACTTGATTGGCTTCTCCCTTCTGATATAAGTTTTTATAAAAACTCTCAATAATCTCCTTTAGTCTTTAGGAATGCTTTTTTCTTCTCCCATCTCATTCCTCAGAACCTTTATGTTTCTTTTCTGATTACTTTCTTCATTTATACGCTAACCATCTTGTAGGTTTATTTGCATTTTCAAAATAATTTTGTTTAGCGTACATAATTTATTTTGCCATTTCTTGTGTTAAGAGACAATTAAAATGGTGCTGAAGATTTTTAATCTTAATCCCTATTTGCTCTGTTGAAGGATCTGTTTTAAGATTTTCTTCTTTTTGAATTTGTTCTTCAATTTGTATACATTTTTGCTTTCTTTGCTGCTGCATCCATGCATCTTGTCTAATAAGCCAGCCTCTTGCATATGCTTTAAAAGCATCCCATACTATGTCCATAGGTTATATCAGATTGCATATTTAGTTTGAAAAACTCTTGAAATTCTTTTTTAGAGTCAGCTATAAAGCTTGAATTTTTTAAAAGCCATAAATTCATAGACCATCTGGTCTTTTTTGGTACATCTTGTAGAGTCAAAAGTAGAGGGCTGTGGTCTGCAAATGTTGATGGTAAGATCTCCACTTCTACTATATCATTTAACATATTTGTTGAAATCCAAGCCATATCCAGCCTTGACCAGGACTCATGCCTTGCTGAAAAAAGGTAAAGTCTGCTTTATTTATATTTCTAATTCTCCATGCATCCACCAAGCTAACTTCTTCTGCCAAAAGTAAAAAAGAGTTAGGCAATTCATTTCCTTGCTTCTGCTCATCAGTCTCCAATGCTGATATATTTATTTCCTTCACTATGTTTCCTCCCTGGAACTAAACCCAAACAAATGGTAACCATATAAACTAAGGGTGTTATTCCTGTTTTGTCCTTGAATCTGTTAAAACATGTTCATTACGCTGTATGCTAATTTACTGCTCACTCTCTACCAATGTTCCCTCTAAGCTGAGTTAGTGTGATATAGCTCATAATTCTTTAGCGTCCGGCTCTCAGGAAGGATGGCTCCAGAGCAAACTAATTTATGCAGTAGCCAAATGGCTCGCTCACATCTTTAATGCCAGGAGCTCAAAGTTGAATTTTTGCTCACAAGACTCCACAGCTTAGGGGGAGCATTGCCCTCTACCTATATGTATGGACTGGTAATTTCCATATCATTGTATCTGAAGAAATGTGTGCGCACACAAAAGCTTATACCTTGAATAAAAATTTGTTGGTCTTAAAAATTCTACTGGACTCAAACTTTGTTCTGACACTGACAATATTAGTTACAAATATCAGCTATCAAGTATCAGAATACCAACAAGAAAATTTCCACAAAGTGGAAGGGAAAATACAGAATACAAAGTACTGAAGAAAATGAAGTGCCAAATACAAGACAAGCTGCAACTAAGAGGTGTGACAAACAACAAAGGATTTTACAGTAATCTTGTAAATAAATTCAAAGTGGATAATCTACAGAAAACCTTCACTACCTTCTTACACCACAGCAAATAATTTGTAATACATCAACAGAGGAGAGACAGACAAATGGACAGATTCACTTTTTTCCATTTGACAAAAGTCTTCCCTTTTCATCACTGAGACGTTATTCTTAGTGGTAATGTGATAAATACAACCAGCCATTTGCAAACCTATTTTACATTCATATGAAAAAAGGTGAAAAATATGCAATAGGCCACTACCTAGTTGAGAAGGACAGACATTAAAATGACAATAAGACTGAATTATTCAATATATACTTTGGGGCAGTAACATTTTTAATAAAGCATTTAAAGGCTACAATGGAAAAACACCTAAATAATAACCACAGTATGATTCCCTGTGACCGAAAAACAATGCTATTTTAGGCTGCATTAACAAAATATTATTTTCAACCTTCAAAAAGTAAAATTACTTTCATATGAATAAGATTACTTGTAGAGTTCTGCATCCATCCACTATTATCCACTGAGCTGGCCTGGCTGGGAGGATGGGGTAGAAATTCAATAAATAATTAAAAAAAATAATATCAAGCACCACAGTTCTGGAAGAAGCCACGGTCCTCAGTTGGCAAGACCTCAGTGAGGCCATTACCTATGGGACATTTTGAAAGTAATTGTCATAGGATCAACTTAAGTCAAAAGCAACTTGGCAGCACTTAACACACACAAGAGAACTGGTTTAGCAGTAAGAAAAGTAGATAAGGAAAGAATGACAGACTTGCAATTTGCCACTAAGCTACTTATCCCAGGACAGTTGTTACTCATCCAAGATGAGTGACATATTGCATGGCTGAGATGCTTTAGTAAAGGAAGCCTTGACATGGGACAGGAAGTTGAATTACAGGATTCACTAGACCCTTTCCAGTAATGTGACTAAAAGGTTAACAAGTACAGCAGTGCTAACACATTTTCTTCTCAGCTCTTCTATTCCCAAAATATTTTCTGATGTGATGTAGCTGGACTGAGCCCCTTTTCCCTGTTTATCTACACCCCCATACTGCATCCAGACCTCTCATTCATCCCGTTTTACTTTTTCCATTGCCCTCCCAATTAATCAGTTCCCTAGTAAAAAGCCACTGGAGGTAACACTCTCACTTCAGGTCTTTTGTCATTTTCCTACATTGCTGTTCAGCTTCCAAGCTGCATTTCTCATGGTCCCACTGAGACGGCATACATTCCACACCCACAACAGTGAAGTAATAGGTCCCTTCAGGAAGGCTGCACTGACTCTAACTGCCAGGAAACAAGCACATAATCTGCAGGATACTTGGAAAACTAAATATAATGCAGCCTTTTTTGTTCATGGTACTTATTTCAGTTATTAGGTTTGTGCAGCAAGTAGTTTGGCTTCTTGCTAGATTTTGGATGGCCAGGAAGGTGCTGACACCACCAGCCTGCATTTCCTTAGAGAGTTGGTGGGGGCGGGGGGAGAGGAATTAAATTCTAGACTACCAGAATTCCAATATGATTACGGCAATCAAGAGAAATGCAACTGGCCATTTCACTCTCTGCCATCTTCCAGTTGGGATTTCATCACTATGTTGCAAAAATGAATTTGCCTAGAAAGTATACAAACATGATGGTACTTATATCTAAACATTATAGGCGATACTTTAACATTGTTTCCATTTATTCTGCAGCTACTAGAGGTGAACAGTTCCTTCTATACAGTCATATCCATACATCCAAATCACATTCTTCAGTTACAACAGAAGAGTTTCTTCATTCTGTATTTATTAGGTAAGAAAACAGCTGCATCTCATCCCAGAAAGCGCTTTTTTCACTGCAACACAGAACTTGGGGTTTATCTCATGCCTGAAGCAGTTACAGCACATATAAGAATGTAACAAAACAATAACTCTAAATAAGAAACAGACTGTATTGCTAGGAAAAAGGCTTCTCTAGAGACAAAGCATTCAGGCTTCTATCTAACCTTCTAAACCCATTCCAAACACAAGATACACGAAAGAGTAGAATATACAAAAATTACACAACCAACAAATTCAGCAAGGGACTTAATGATCAGTTCCAAGTTCTCCTATTGCAGTTGGGCAAAATAATCCATGCCATTTATAAATAAACCCTTTGAATAGACATTTTAGAAGCCCTTAGCTGGCTTAGACTGTCAGCGAAATGGTGTATCTCGCAATACTACCTTGCTATCATGCCCCATCCTGTTTTTATTTCTGCAGGTGAAATAGCTCTGAAATCTCAAGAGAGAAAAATTCCCAGATCTTTCTTTTTTGTTCTCAGGCAACAGTAATTTATTCACCCAGAAGCAAAGTATGTTAGCTCTGTTAAAAAGTAACTGTTCACATAAACATACAGGGTATGCATACACTGACACATAAAACAAAATTCTTTCCGTTTCACTGTGCATTTCAGCAGTTTATTTTTCAGTAACATGTTATGATACTGTCAAGTTATCATAAAATAACAGGGTTTTAGTTAAACTAATTTCTGTACTTTAAGGTATGATATTAATAGATTGTTCTTATAAGATAGTTCACTAACAACGCAACCCTAAGCAGAGTTACAGTGTTTTAAGCCCACTGACTTCACTGGACTTAAAAGAGCATAACTCTGATTAGGGCTCACACTAAGTTTTACATAATCTTCTAAAAATAATCAAAGTGAATGGATTTCCCTTTATGCAGACTATTTCTCAAAAACATCTTCATGTCCTTAAACCATTAAGAAAATGACAGAATTACAGGGATCTACATGTTTGAGAAAGATAACAGAAGGAATCCAGCACACATAATATAGAAAGAGAGTTGAGATATAGCTGTCTGGTTCACGGCTACCCATAGGTTGACTTTGGAAGAACAGTTGTTCATGCAAGGCAAACCCACACTAAGAAACCAAGATTTTATTTTATTTTTTGCAGAAAAACACACTTCCCTTATTTTCACTTCTCTTGAATATGGACCTATTTTTCCTATTAGGAAATGGCCAAGCAAGTGGAAAATTACACAGTTGGATTATGAAGTCAAAGTGCTGAACAGCAAAGAAAATTTCGGTTTTCAAAATTCAACACTCTGAAGGTTCCTACAGCTTTCTAGTCTATATACCTGTGAAAATAGACACCTTCTGAAAAGGTATGGACTGCCCATGGTTGAAACCTCAGAAGTCACAGAGAAACTATGCACTGCTTCCAGTGACTAGGGGCAGAAAATGTTTGTGCTTAAGCATAACTCCACAAGGTAGGGAGATCTCCTGATTTCAACATTTTCCTCTAAACACAGAGAGGACAGCATGAGTGCATATACAGGACAAGCCCAGGCAATCTCTCTGACCTCAGTTCACAGCCTTCAGTCATGTGCTATTTTCTTAATCCTTCTCAAAATATTTAAAATTGTTGGAAAATACAATTTTTAAATCAGTATTAAATGGAACCAAGGTGACTTGGTTTTCATAATTTATGCTGAATTTTGACCTTAAACAGTGTTCAGAAATGGGGAACTTTGAGGTGAACAAGTAACCATTAAACAGAGGCATTTAAAAATAAAATAAAATTCACTTGTCTCTTCAATGGAAATATTCTACAGAAATATTAATAGTTTTTTGTTTTTCCTAAATAACCAACTTTATACAGATAACACATTTTTTCTTTTAAACAGGTTTGAGGTTTTGATCATTATGTCCCCAGGGCAACCCTATAGAGTTGCATCCATGATTGTTTTGCCATCAAGTCACAGCTGATTTATGGTGACCCCTTATGTCAGGCTTGTCCAACTTCGAACAGGTAGTGATTTTTTTTCCAGCCAAAAGTGCCAGTGATCTACCACTATGAAAATAAAGTTTCAAATTAGTTTCAAATTAGATTTTAACCCACTAAAGTTGGGTTCCACCGCCCCCCATTTATAATGCACCTTCTACACTGGAGTGCTAGATTAGTATAAACACTGGCTGAATCTGGTCCAAAACTGTCACTGTCCCAAAGTTTTAAAGATCAACAGGAACTGAAGACCTCTGGATGATGCCAAAACCACACATGCAGTTCTAAAAGTAAAAATAAGAATTCATCATACTGGCACCAATAATCAAATACTACCAAACAATCATCAAAAAACCCCAAACATCTGTCCAGCAAACCAGGAGTCCAAGTGGGGCTGGTGATCTACCTCTGACCCCTCCGCGATCTACTGGTAGATCATGATCTTGCTTGTGGTTTTCAAGGTAAGAAATGTTCAGAGGTGCTTTCCTATTGCCTGCCTCCACATCACAACCCTAGTATTCCTTGAAGGTCTCCCATCCAAATACTACCCAAGGTCAACCCTGCTTAACTTCTGAGATCTGATGAGATCAGGCTAGCCTGGGCTATCCAGGTACAGGATGTTATAGCCATAATTTTAATTAATTTAGAAGGATGCAACTCTGCTTAGGACTGCCCTGCAACATATTATCAAAAGACCATTGACCATCACCTGGTCTGTTTATGGACTATTTGGCGAGGGTTGCCAGCTCTGGGTTGGGAAATTCCTGGAGATTTTGAGGATGGAGCCTGGGGAAAGCCGGGTTTGGGGACGGCACTCAGAAGGGCATAATGCCATCCAAAGTAGCCATTTCAAATCACTCTGCCATGGAAGCTTGCTGGGTGACTTTGGGCCAGTCATGGTCTTTCAGCCTAACCTACCTCCCAGAGTTACTGTGAGCATAAGCCACTTTGGATTCCCACTTGGGAGAAAAGCTGGATATAAATGAAAGCAATATATAATAAATAAAATGTGACAAATGCTTACAACAGAACTAATTGTTTTGTTGTTATTGTTCAGTCGCACAATCCAGTCCAACTCGTGACCCCATGGACCTCATCACACCAGGCCTTCCTGTCTTCCATCGTCCTCCAGAGTTTGCTTAATTTCATGTTCGTTGCATCGATAACACTGTCTAACCATCTCATCCTTTGCCATCCCCTTCTTTTTTGACCTTCAGTCTTTCCCAGCATCAGGGTCTTCTCCAGTGAGTGCCCCCTTCTCATTTGGTGGCCAAAGTATTTGAGCTTCAGCTTCAGTATCTGGCCTTCCAGGAAACAGTCAGGGTTGATTTCTTTTAGGAGTGACTGATTTATTATTTATTTACAAGGGCAGCCAAGGCAGGCTCAGGGCGGCTTACACAAAGGCAGGAAACAAAACAAGAATTAAATAAAATCAGAACAGTGCAATTATCAATATTATAAAATATAAAGTGCTGGTTGGTATCAGATGGCGGGCATAGCAGCATCCTCAGGCAACACCTAGCTGACATCACAGACTGGGTTGATTGGCCATCAACAATGATGTTAGTGTCAGGTCCAGGGTCACAGATTCTTGGGTGCAGCTCCCTAACTGAACCCCTGGTGGAAGAGTTCCATCTTGCAGGCCGTGTGGAACTGTAAAAGGTCCCGCAGGGCCCTGATGTCCTCCGGGAGCTCATTCCACCAGTGCAGACCCGCCACTGAAAAGGCCCTGGCCCTTGTCACAGCCAGCCTGGCTTCTCTGAGGCCCAGTAGGGCCAAGTGGTTTTGGGACCATGATCGTAGTGCTCTCTGGGGAACATGTGGAGAAAGGCGGTCCCTTAGGTATGTAGGCCCTTGACCATATAGGGCTTTAAAGGTAAAAACCAGCACCTTGAAATGAATTTAGTATGCGATAGGCAGCCAGTACAGTGCTTTTAGTGCAGGCCAGATGTGCTCCTGCATAGGAAGGCCCAACAGCAGCCTGGCCACCGCATACTGCACCAGCTGCAGCTTCTGGATTTGGGACAGGGGCAGCCCCATTTAGAGCGCATTGCAGTAATCTGGTCTCAAGGTGACCATTGTATGGATCACTGTTGCCAGGACATGGCATTCAAGGAAGGGAACCAACTGCTTGATCAGCCGAAGATGATAAAAGGCTGACTTCGCAGTGGCCTCTATCATTAAGGAGACATCCAGGAATGCTCCCAAACTCTGGCGCCAGCACCAGTGGCGCCCCATCAAAGGTCAGGAGTGGGATCCCTACCCTCAGGCCACTCTGACTCAGGCACAGGACCTCCATCTTCATCGGATTCAATTTCAGTCAACTCAGTCTAAGCCAACCAGCCACAGCTTTCAGCGCCAGGTCCAGATCTTCTGGGTTAGAGTCAGACTGGCCATCTAACAGCAGATAGAGCTGGGTGTCATCTGCACATTGGTGACACCCTAGACCATACCTCCAGACAATCTGGACAAGTGGGCGCATGCAGATGTTAATTAACATTGGGGAAAGCACTGCTCCTTGGGCCACTCTGCAAATTAGCAGGTGCCTTCGGGACAGGTGTTCCCCAATGGCCACCCGTTGTCTCCGACCCTGATTTAAGGTGTTGTAAATGTTATAAGATGATTCCCTTGCAGCCCAAGGGACTCAAGAGTCTTCTGCAGCATCATAATTTGAAAGCATCTATTCTTCGGTGCTCGGCCTTCCTTATGGTCAAACTCTCGCGGCCATACATTACTACTAGGAATATCATTGCTTTGACTATACAGACTTTTATTGGCAGGGTGATGTCTCTACTTTTTATTATGCTGTGTAGGTTTGCCATAGCTTTCTTCCCAAGGAGCAGGCATCTTTTAATTTCATGGCTGCAGTCACCATCTGAAGTAAAATTCTGCATTTAGGTAGAAAAAATCAAATGCATAATTATAGGGTGGGAGAGACTTGTGTTGGCAGTAGTATGTGCAAAAAGGATCTAGGGGTCTTAGTAGAACATGAATCAGCAGTGTGATGTGGCTGCTAAAAAGACAAATGCGGTTTTGGGCTGTAACAACAGAAGTATAGTGTCCAGATCACGAGATGTGATGGTACCACTTTGCTCTGGTTAGACCTTACCTAGAGTATTGTGTGCAGTTCTGGGCACCACAATTTAAGAAGGATATAGACAAGCTGGAACATGTCCAGAGGAGAGCAACGAAGATGGTGAGGGGTCTGGAGACCAAGTCTTATGAAGAAAGGTTGAAGGAGCTGGGTATGTTTAGCCTGGAGAGGAGACGACTGAGAGGTGGTATGATAACCATCTTTAAGTACTTGAAGGGCTGTCATCTAGAGGATGGTGTGGAGTTGTTTTCTGTTGCCCCAGTAGGTCAGATCTCAGAGGAGTTTTCAGCTAAACATTAGAAAGAACTTCCTGACATTTAGAGCGGTTCCTCAGTGGAACAGGCTTCCTTGGGAAGTGGCGGGCTCTCCTTTGGAGGTTTTCAAACAGAGGCTAGATGGCATCTGACAGCAATGCAGATTTTGTGAACTTAGGCTGATCATGAGAGGGAGGGCAGGAAGGGTTGCCTCAGTGCTTAGTTCTTGTGGCCCTTTTTTATATGCCTAGGGAAATGCTGATTGCCACTTTGGGATCAGGAGGCAATCTTGGAGGGTTTTTTGTCATCCTCTGGGCGTGGAACAGCAGTCACTGCAGGTGTGGAGGGGGAGGTATTTGTAAATTCCCTGTATTGTGCAGGGGGTTGGACCAAATGACCCTGGAGGTCCCTTCCAGATTCTATCCCAGGAACGTGAAGTCTGTCACTGCTTCCATGACTTCCCCATCTATTTGCCAAGGAGTGATGGGGCCAGATGCCATGATCTTAGTGTTTTTTTTTTTATGTTAAGGTTCAAGCCAACTTTTGCACTCTCCTCTTTCATCACTGGCAAGAGGCTTTTAGGTCCTCTTCACTTTCTGCCATTAGAATGGTATCATCTGCATATTTGAGGCTGTTGATGTTTTCCCCGGCAATCTTAATTCTGGTTTGTGATTCATCCAGGCCAGCATTGCACATGATGTACTCTGCATATAAATTAAATAAGCAGGGTGACAATATACATCCTTGTCGTACTCCTTTTCCTATGCTAAACCAATCAGTTGTTCCATATCCAGTTCTAACTGCTGCTTCCTGACCCTTATACAGGTTTCTCAGGAGAAATGTGAGGTGTTCTGGTACTCCCATCTCTTTAAGGACTTGCTATGGTTTGTTGTGATCCACACAATCAAAGGCTTTAGTGTAGTCAATGAAGCAGAAGTAAATCTTTTTCTGGTACTCCCTTGCTTTCTCCATAATCCAGTGAGTGTTGGCAATTGTTAAGCAGTCATATTAAATAACAATGGCTGAAATCCAACTTGCTTTCGAGTAGATCTACTTGAGATTGCTCCCCAAGTACACTAAATATGCTCCGTAGCTTCAGCCCTATATCAACAATATGATAAACTCATGACAATGCATGCATAAAGCATTTTCAATGAGTGCTCTAAGAATTATATAATAGAATAATAAAATTATGAGCATTTTCATAATAGAATGCTGCACTTTTGCCACCTCCTTCTATAGCAGGGAAATACATTTTAGCTTTCTAATTGAACCTTTGTCTTTCATAGAGCAGTAGAAATGTTAAACTTTGAAAATCTTGGATTTCTAAAATCTTTGTTTTTTGATAAAGATTAACCAGAACAGTGTTATAAGATGATAAAGACTGTAGTCCTGATCATATTTACCAGGATCCGTTCTGCTGAACTCATATCTGAATTAATATATTTTGAAACAGATAAACTTTGAAACTTCCATACCTGTGGATTTCTTTTGGCAAACACTAACTCAGCTTAGAGAGAACACTGCCAAGTCTGATTGTTGCACTGGCAGGGGGATTAGAGAGCATTCCAGGAGTGGGCAGGGACATTACCCAGAAGTGATGTAGGAATACTGGTGATGGCACTCTGGTTTTTGGGGCAAAACTATATGGTAAAGTGACCCTCAAAACCATAGAGTTTTGCCCAAAAACCAAAGTGTCACCATCCCCCAACATCACCAATGTGCCTACATCAGTTCCAGGTGATGCCAGCACGTCGCTCATGATGTCCCTGTTTGGGAGATGGGGGGAATTGCCTCCTGCTGGCCAACTGGCCACCGTGGGCAGGAGCTCGCAAAAGCAGGGAATCCCCTGCTCCCACCTGGAGAATAGTAACCCTACTTTTTCGATCATTTCTTGGTCTAAAGGCTCACTGTCACTTTTTTCTTTGTACATAATTACTTGTGCAAAAATTTCAATAAATAAACAAATACCTATTTTTTTAAGGTGTACGTGTTTTCAGCAACACCGGAAGACAAAAAACAACAACAACACAACTTCCATGCTTTGGGCAACAGAAGTAGTAAAAATATTGTTTTTAAAGGGTTGGTAGTTACTGGGTAAAACAGTGTTTTCCCATGACACAGAAAGTCAATGCTTCTGCTATTTGGCTCAAGATTTGCAAATACCTTCAGTTTAATTTATGTTTTGAGCCACAAGCCATAACCCATAACCCAAAGTTCAAAGACCTACAGACAAAAAGTAACAATGCCTACTTCCATCTTCTCCAAAGAGTCTCTTTGAAAAGTTGAATGAAAGCCAGGATTGGCTCTTTGCTTTACAAAAGTAGGAGGTGCTCCTGAAGAGCCCGTGAGGCATTATCTTAGTGTCTTCAGGAAGCACACATTTGAAAACACCTACCTGCAACATAGGATGACACTGGGCTTGAAATCTCCCAACATACTGTTATTGGCCCTAGTCCCCATGGAAACCATTTTGTAATCAGCTGTACTTCCATGGCAGCCATTTTGTGGTAGTACCTCCAACCTGTTTTCAAAAATCCCATAGCGACCAAAAGCTTAACAAAGTTGGGGATCCCTGCTTTAAACCAAGTGTTCTCAGTGTATTTAACAGAGGAACAAGATTCACTTTTAAGAATTTGTGAGTATAAACCATTATATTGTCAGCTATTATTTTAAATTTTATTATTTATTATTTTTATATTTTATTATATTTATTTTATATTATTTTTAATAACCATATGTGTATTTTATGCTGAAATGTATATTGTATTATATTTAGTTACCGCTATTTTATGTAAGCTGCCCTGAACCTGCCTTGGCAGGGAGGGCAGGATAAAAATCAAATGAATAAATAAGAATAAAATAAATAAACCAGGTTATTTTACAGGACACAGCTCTGTTTTTTAATTACTTTAAACCTGATTTAAAATTCTAATTTAAAAAATCTGCTATTACATCACACATTTATATCTATCTAGCATGTGAATAAATCTAGTTTGTGAGCTTGGAGATCAAGTACTTTTGCCACATTTGATTCTACAATCTTAAAGAATTGTCTTTGAATAACACATTATTTGAAGCATCACTGTATTAAGAAGCACACACTGACTCGTCTCTTTCTGAAACTGAGAAGAAAGATCTCTATATGCATATTTTCTCATTATTTTTGTCCCCCTGTTAAAGGAGGAGACAGAAAAACTTTTCTGATTATCCAGGAAATGCTAAGGAGAGCACTACAGTGGTTAGAAGACTTTTTACCTTCATCAATCTGTGACTCTAAACATTTTAGACATATGAACCCATTCAGTTTCAAATTCTACAGCTGGCAACTTCATCTTAGAACAGAACAGATCTCTCTTTCCAAACATCCTTAAGTGACATTTTCTAAACAATAGTGATTATCATTTTGGAGATGCTGCCCTGGAGTAATATCTAAAATGGACTACTATTGTATCACAGTGCACATTTTCTCACTGCAACAACAATAACAGTAGCAGCATTGTAAGGTCTCACAAGCAAGATTCCTACTTATGCCTATATTTTCTCCAACATATGCTGGAGATGGGGCTACCAACTTCTAGGTGGAGGCTGGAGTTCTCCTGGAACTACCACTGATATCCAGACAAGAGAGGCGTTTCCCTGGAGAAAATAGTAGCATTGAAGAATAGACTGTATGGTAAACCCTAGAGTCTGGTAGAAATGGAATTCCCTCCCCAGGTACTGCCCCAAATCTGCAGGAACTCCCCAAGCCAGACCTGGCAACTCTTGGCGCAGACCACTCAAAACCAATCTGGTGATTCTGTTCTCATGCTAGAGTTGCTGCACTTGTGACCCATAACTCACTGATTTCTCAGAAGAGTGCTTTATTTCATCGAAATAAGATACTGAAATACTTTTGTGCACATTTTCCTTTCCAGACAGTATCAAGTTCTTAAATTCTAAGTTTAATAAATCACTGATTCAGGGCTCTTTTCCTTGGTTACTAAGGTAAGGTAAAGGTTTCCCTTGCTCGAAAGCCAGTCAATTCCAACTCTAGGGGGCGATGCTCATCTCTGTTTCCAAGCCAAAGAGCCAGCGTTGTCCAAAGACGCAGTCATGTGGCCAGTATGACTAAACGCCAAGGCGCATGGAACACTGTAACCTTCCCACCCAAGCAGCACCTATTTATCTATTTGCAATTTCTTGTTTTCAAACTGCTAGATTGGCAGGAGCTGGGACCAGAGACAGGAGCTCACTCCGTCATGCGGCACTCGGGTCTCGAACTGCCGAGCTACCGTCCTTCTGGTCTGCAGCTAAGCATCTTAATCACTGAGCCACCGCGGCCCCCACTAAAGCAAGCAGCAATTCATTAAAAAATTGGGTTGCCTGCTCTGGGTTTTTATTGATTTTATTTATTTTTCGTATTTGTATCCTGCCCATCCTGAAAGCAGACTCAGGGCGGGTCACATCATCTTTCAAGAATACAATAAAATTGTGTTTCGGTGACTTGCTAGACAGTCACATCCCATCGTGCTCCAACGGATGCGTTCCGTACTGGAGCGGCAAGAAGGGATACCAGTCAATTTTGGCCTCCCCTAGAGCCCCTGTAGGGGGATTCTAGCCTGGGACACAAAGAGAGCCGCTCCCGAAGCTGCGGCTGAGGAATTGAGGCTCCCCTTTGTCCCCAAAAGTTCTACCGCACCAGGGCCAGCAATGGCGCACAGAGGCGCACACCGAGTCCAGAGCAAGCAAAGGATCTAAATGAAGCAGAAGAATTTACCCTATCATGCAGCAGTTAAATGATATTAAACGTGGGTGCCGAAATACCTAAAAGAAGCGTTTGTGGGATCAGATTTAAAGCCTTAAATCTGAAGAAGGGGGAGAACCCTTCCAGAGGGGGAGGAGTAAATAGCCCTTGCCTAGTCTAAACAGCAGAATAAAAGATTAAGGTGGAAACTGACTTTAAGCGTACACATCCATCCGAACCCACCTAGTGCCAAGAACAGTTTTTAGCACTCCAAAGATTTCAGAACTTTAAAGAACTTTTACCTTTAATGTAAACAATGTTGCAGTGGGGGGGGGGGAATGGCATCCAAAGTGAAACTTACTACAGGAACTAACAGTTCATCATCACCGCATAACAGACCGGAAATGACCATAGATATTGCAAGCATAATTGCCGAAGCACTACACCCTCTGCTGGACCAGATGACAAACCTCAATAAAAACTCTGAAACTCTCCAAAAAGAGATTAAGGAAGTCAAGTCCACATCAGAGAAGACAGCTAAAAAAACTTCAAAAAGTTGAACACAATACAAAAACTTTGAATCAAAAAGTGGAATCAGCAAAAAAGGAAAGAACTTCAGCAAAACAACAACTATTACAACTTCAAGTGGAAAGATCCTCATACATCCTCAGATTTCAAGGGGTCCCAGAAAAAAAGATGAAAACCTCGGACAGAGCTTAAATGAAGCACTGGCTCCTCTGATAAATTGCGAACTGGAAACATTACAATCGGATATAGATATGGTCTACTGTATCTACCCTGAGTTTGTTAAAAAAAATAATCTTCCAGGGGAAAATTTTGTGAAATTTTTAAGATCAACAAGAGATTTGATTTTGAAAGCAACTAACGGGACAATTTTAAAAATCCAAAGGGAAGAAGTAAAGACTTTGAAAGACATTCCACTTCAAATACAGAAAAGGGGAAAACAATATAAAAAAGTTACAACACTACTGCAAGAAAATTCAACTCCATATCGATGGCTTATGCCAGAAGGACTGACTTTTAATTATAAAGAGAGAAAAGAAAAGATTGACTCTTTGGCTAAAGCTAAAACATTTCTGGAACAGCAACAAACCCCAGCAAAACCAAAAGGAGAAGTAAAGGACAACAATGTTACGGATATAAGTGAACAAGATGGGTCAAGATGGGTCCTGGAGGAGAAATTTAGGCTGCTGGGCAGGAAACTCAAGGCCAGGACCTCCAAGGTAGCCTTCTCGGAAGTGCTACCTGTTCCACGCGCAGGGCCGGAGAGACAGGCACAGATCAGGAGTCTCAATGCGTGGATGAGACGGTGGTGTAGGGGGAAGGGTTCAAGTTTGTTAGGCACTGGGATGCTTTTTGGGACAAGAGGGAGCTGTACAAAAGGGACGGTCTCCACTTGTCCCGAGAAGGAACCAGGCTGCTGGCACTCAAAATCAAAAAGGTGGCAGAGCAGTTTTTAAACTGAATAATGGGGGAAAGCCGACAGGAGATGAAAAGTCTCTGGTTCGGGATGGCTCATCTCAAAGAGATGAAGGGGTAGCTATTACTTTTGTACAAGGAAATGGATTACAATTGTCCACTGAGACTGTGGCTAATGATAGGAACTGCCTGGCAAGGTCTCGAGGCAGCAAGAGGAAGGCTGTGGGCTTAACAAACATGGGAAACTATAAGTGTTTATACACAAATGCTAGAAGTCTCCGAGGTAAAATCGGGGAGTTGGAATGCTTGGTGTTGGGGGGGAAATAGACATTGTGGGTATTTCAGAAACTTGGTGGGATGAGGAAAATCAGTGGGATACGGTGATTCCTGGTTATAAATTATATCGGAGGGATAGGGGGAAAGGGTTGGAGGTGGGGTGGCTCTGTATGTCAGAGAGGGTGTACCATCCAGTAAGATTGAGAGGGTAAGAGAATTGGATTAGCTTCTGGAAATGCTATGGGTTGAAATAGTGGGTCCAAAAGGAGGCTTAACAGTGGGAGTTTGTTATCGCCCACCAGATCAAAAGATAGAGGAGGATTATAAAATGATGAATGAATTAAAGATAGCGGCTAGACGAAATAACTGTGTTGTAATAGGCGACTTTAACTACCCACACATTGATTGGGTCAATATGAGTTCTAGTCGGGAAAAAGAGATTGCGTTCTTAGACACTCTCAATGACTGTGCTGTGGAACAGATGGTCACAGATCCTACCAGGGGAGAGGCGATCCTAGATTTGGTCCTAAGTAACACCCAAGACCTGGTGAGAGATGTAAAAGTGATTGCACCACTTGGAAACAGTGACCATAATGTCATTGAGTTTAACATTTGTACGGATAGGGAGTTGCCCAAAAAGACTGATGCAACCACTTTTAACTTTAAAAGGGGTAACTTCTCTGGTATGAGGAGACATGTGAGGAAGAAATTGAAAGGAAGAGTGGAGAAGGTCAAAACCATTGGGGAAGCTTGGAGACTATTTAAAAAGACAATCCTAGAAGCTCAGAAAAAATATATACCGCAGGTTAGGAAAGGTACAAATAGGTATAGAAAAAAGCCTGCATGGTTAACAAATAAAGTAATGGAAGCTGTAAAAGGTAAGAAGGATTCCTTTAAGCGGTGGAAAGCTAGTCTTAGTGAGGTTGATAAAAGGGAACACAGACTATGGCAAATAAAATGCAAGTCTGTGATCAGGCAAGCAAAAAGGGAATATGAGGAGCATATCGCAAAAAACATAAAGACCAACAATAAAACTTTCTTCAAATACATTAGAAGTAGGAAGCCAGCCAGGGAGGCAGTGGGGCCCTTGGATGACCAAGGGGTAAAAGGAATAGTGAAGGATGATAGGGAAATGGCTGAGAAGCTGAATGCATTTTTTGCCTCTGTCTTCACTGTGGAAGAGGAGAAGTGTTTGCCCACTCCAGAAGCACCGATTTCGGGAGGGGGTTTGAAAGACCTGAATCAGATTGCGGTGACAAGAGAGGAAGTCCTCCGACTGATGGACAATTTAAAAACTAATAAATCACCAGGCCCGGATGGCATTCATCCGAGAGTTCTGAAAGAACTCAAATGTGAACTTGTGGATCTCCTGACAAAAATATGTAATCTTTCTTTAAAATCTGCCTCCATTCCTGAGGACTGGAAGGTAGCTAATGTCACTCCAATCTTTAAAAAGGGCTCCAGGGGAGATCCAGGAAATTACAGGCCAGTCAGTCTGACATCGATACCGGGTAAATTGGTGGAAACTGTTATTAAGGAAAGAATTAGTAGGCACATTGATGAACAAAAACTATTGAGGCAGACTCAGCATGGGTTCTGTAAAGGAAGATCTTGTCTCACTAACCTGTTAGTGTTTTTTGAGGGAGTGAACAAACATGTGGACAAGGGGGACCCAATAGATATTATTTACCTTGACTTCCGGAAAGCTTTTGATACAGTTCCTCATCAAAGGCTCCTAAGTAAGCTCAATAGTCATGGGATAAAAGGACAAGTCCTCTTGTGGATCAAAAACTGGCTTATAAATAGGAAACAGAGAGTGAGTATAAATGGGAAACTTTCTCAGTGGAGGGTGGTAAGCAGTGGGGTACCACAGGGATCAGTACTCGGTCCGATGCTTTTTAACTTGTTTATTAACGATTTGGAATTGGGAGTAAGCAGTGATATGGCTAAATTTGCAGATGACACGAAGTTGTTCAGGGTGGTGAAAACCAGGGAGGATTGTGAGGCACTCCAAAGGGATCTGTTGAGGATGGGTGAGTGGGCGTCAACGTGGCAAATGGGGTTCAATGTGGCCAAGTGCAAAGTGATGCACATTGGAGCCAAAAATCCTAAATATAAATACACATTGATGGGGTCTGATCTGGCAGAGACTGACCAAGAGAGAGATCTTGGAGTCGTAGTGGATAACTCGCTGAAAATGTCTACACAATGTGTAGCTGCAATAAAGAAGGCCAACGCTATGCTGGGGATTATTAGGAAGGGAATTGATAACAAATCAGCCAGTATCATCATGCCCCTGTATAAATCATTGGTGCGACCTCATTTGGAATACTGTGTACAGTTCTGGTCACCACATCTCAAAAAGGATATTATAGCATTGGAAAAAGTGCAGAGAAGTGCAACTAGAATGATAAAAGGGTTGGAACACCTTCCCTATGAAGAAAGGTTAAAATGCTTGGGGCTCTTTAGCTTGGAGAAACGACGGCTGAGGGGTGACATGATCGAGGTTTATAAGATTATGAATGGGATTGAGCAGGTTGAGAAAGAAGTACTTTTCTCCCTTTCTCACAATACAAGAACTCGTGGGCACTCTATGAAATTGCTGAGCAGTCGGGTTAAAACAGATAAAAGGAAATACTTCTTCACCCAAAGAGTGATTAACATATGGAATTCACTGCCACAGGAGGTTGTGGCAGCTGCAAGCATGGACAGTTTCAAGAGGAAATTAGATAAACATATGGAGCAGAAGTCCACCAGTGGCTATTAGCCACAGGGTATGGATGGGAACTCTCAGTCTGGGGCAGGTGATGCACTCTATTCTTGGTGCTGGAGGGGGCAGCAGTGGGAGGGCTTCTGGTGCCCTGGCCCCACTGCTGGACCTCCGGATGGCACCTGGTATATTTTGGCCGCTGTGTGACAGAGTGTTGGACTAGATGGGCCATTGGCCTGATTCAACATTGGCTTCTCTTATGTTCTTATGTTCTTATGTCAAGCAGTGGCATTTCCTCATCTACATCAGTGTCTTTAGGCGACTTTATGGACTCTGATTCTGAATCTGAACTAGGAGCAACTGCTCCTAGATCATTTAAGGTTAAACTCCCCTTTGAGGAGAAGAAGCAGCGTAACCAGAAGTTAAAGTGAAGATCTGAGAATCTACTTTGTTTTTTACCTGAGATGATGCACTAGTATGTTACTTTAAACTGTATTTCAAGCCAACACTATTTTACTATACTTATTTTGTAATCATATTTATAGGGAATACCTAAATTCGAATGTAGACTTTTTAAGATCCTTGCCCACTCTGTATTTTAGAGTTTAGGGTGGTAGTTTGTAGATGTTAGGGTGTAGTGAAAAAAGCAATAAAAATTAAAAAAAAGAATACAATAAAATTTAAAAGCACAGTAAAAACATTTAAAATCAATAGTTATAGCTACTAGTGAAAGTTCTGACCCATTAATGCAGATGGATATGGCCGGTTGCTGATAGATGGATGGCCAGCAGGTAGGAGACAGCAACCTCAGGGAAGCCATTTGTGGATGCCCGCTGCCTCATCCAAAAGCCTGGCGGAACAGCTCCGTCTTGCAGGCCCTATGGAACTGACTAAGATCCCACAGGGCCCTGATCTCAATGAGGATCATGTCCCACCAGGTGGGGGCCAGGTTGGAAAATACCTGGAGATTTGGAGGGGTTGAACTTGCAGAGGGTGCAATTTGGGGAGTGGAGGGGCCTCAGCAGGGTATAAGGCCATAAAGCAGCCATTTTCTATAGGCAAACTGATCTTGGAGATCAATTGTAATAGTGGGAGATTCCCAGGTGACACACAGAGGTTGACAATCCGTAATAAAAACATTACTAGACAAGAGTGACTTGGCCAACTATCTCCCAGTCTCTAATTTGCCCTTCCCAGGCAAGATGATAAAGGAGCAGTTGCAGATCAGCGGCAGACCTCCCTGGATGGCTCATCGGCTCCAGACCCCTTTCATCCTGGGCTACAGGATGGAGACTGTGCTGATGGCTTTTGTCAATGTTCTCCATTTTGATGCAAACAAGGGCTGCTCTTAATAGATACTGAGATATCTGGAGACAGATGTATGGATTAAGGGATGTGCTTTGGGTTGGTTTAAATCACTTTTTATAGGCAGGCCTCAGAAGTTTGCTGTGCAAGACCAGTCATCACTGATGTGAAGAAGAGATTGGATTTATACTCCCCCTTCACTCAGAGTCTCAGAATGGCTTACAATCTCCTTTCCCTTCCCCACCGTACAACAGACACCCTTGTGAGGCAAGTGGGACTGAGAGAGCTCTTTCAAGGACTGTTCTTGAGAGAACAGCTCTGACAGAACTTGTAACTGACCCAAGGTCATACCAGTAGCTGCATGTGGAGGAGTGCGGAATCAAACCTGGTTCTCCTGGATCAGAGTCTGTGCTCTTAACCACTACACCAAACTTGCCCATCCACTCCAGTCTCCTTCAGATGCCCTGCTTCGGGTGTCCCTGTAATCTGAGAATAGACAGGTGGCAATTGGAGAAAGGGCTTTCTTGGTCGTAGCACAAGACTTTGGGAACTCCCTCCCCAGGAAGATTAGTCTGTCTTCCTCTACTGCTGTCTTCCACCAGTGGGTGACACTTTTTTGTTCTGTTTGGCATACACCCCAATAACTTTAAACTGGCCTCCTCCTTGGTTTTTGGTGTTATGTCTGTTTGTATTTGTAGATATGATCTTTAAAACGCCTTCCCCCATATTTGGGGCTCACAGCAGTATATGACATTTAAGACAATCACATTTAAAACAAGTTAAAACCAGTCAAACAATTACAGTACCCGTTCCAGATGATGCCTTAAAGAAGCCAAATTTATCCTAACCCCAAAGGGGGGAGTGGGAAAGGAGAAGCCTGTCTAATAAGAGCCATTGTTGTCCTCAATCATAAGCCTGGAAGAACATCTCTGTTTTACAGGCCCTGCAGAACTATACTAAGTCCTTCAGGGCATGGATGTCACTAGGCAGAGAGTTCCACCAGGTCAACGAAAAGGCCCTGGCTCTGGTCAAGGACAGCTGGATATTTTGGGGGCCAGGAACCACCAGATTTTTCTCTGCTGAGCGCAATGCTCTTCAGGGGGTATACCAGGAGAGGCAGGCCCAAAGGTACATTGGTACCAGACCATTTAGGGTCTTAAAGGTTAATACCAGAACCTTGAACTTGATCCAGTATTCAACCTGGAGTTAGTGCAGCTGGCACAGCACTGATTGGATATGTGCTGTTAATGGGGTTCTAGTGAGAACTCTGGACCAGTTGCAACTTCCAGATCAGCCTCAAGGGTAGCCCTGCATAGAGCAACTTACAGTTATCTAGCCTAGAGGCAGGTCTGTGGCCACAGTGGGGCATTTGGGGATGGGGCCCCGCCACAGGCATGCCTGGCCCCATCCCAGGAGGATGCCAGACCCCCCACCTCTGGTGTACTCTCCCTTGCAGTGGGGGGGCTGGGGAAGGAAAGGAAGCCACCCTGCTGCTTCTTGTCAGTTTCACTCCCTCCATCAGCTGTTAGGTTTAACAGCAGCTGGAGGAGTGTGAAACTGACCAGAAGTGGCAGGGTGGCTTCTCTTTCCTTCCCCAGCCTCCCCCCACTGCAATGGAGAGTACACCAGAGATGGGGGGTCTGGAGAGATCCTGGGGAAGGAAAGAGAGAAAAGGCATGCCTTCTCTCTCTTTCCTTCATTACACACCCCACCTCACACACTGTTGGGCAGTCTAATTAAGTTCCCCACACCACACTACCCAGCCCCAGCATCCTGGCCCCTGCCCCACCAGCCAAAAAATTCTGGCTATGGGGCTGCCTAGAGATGACCATCACATGGATTACTGTGGCCAGGTCAGGGCAAGACAAGAAGGGGGCAGTTGCCTGACTTGGTGCAGCTGAAAGAACACCAGTTTGTGACACCGTTTGTGATCTGGGCCTCCATCAATAAGAAGGCATCCAGAATCACACTCAAGCTCTTGATGGTGGGTGTCAGTGTTAGTGGCACACCATCCAAAGCCAGGAGTTTGCACCCCAATCCTGAACAAAAAACAACAGCCACAGAACCTCCATCTTGGATGGATCCAGTCTCAGCCGGCTCTGCTTCAACCAACCAAACACAGCCTTCAACCCTTCAGCCAAATTATCTGGGGCACTGTCCAGCCAGCCATCCACCAGTAGATATAGCTGGGTGTCACCGGCATACTGATGACAACCCAGCCCAAAACTCCATACCAGCTGGACAAGGGGGCAGATGTAGAAGTTAAACAACATTGGGGAGAGGACTGCCCCAAGGGACTCCACAAACCAAGGGGTGTTATGGTGGCATCCTCTTCCCTAGTACCACTCTCTGTCCCTGACCTTGGAGAAATGAAGTAAGCTACTTCAAGGCCACTCTGCAGACTACTATGTCAGTGAGGCGGTCAGTCATCAAGTCATGATCGACTGTGTCGAACACTGCTGTCAGATCAAGCAATAACAGCAACAGTAACCTGCCTTGATCCAGCTGTCTGTAAAGATCATTTCTGAGAATGACCAGTGCAGCGTCTGTCCCAAGGCCATGGCAGAAGCCGGACTGGAATGGATCCAAGGCCGATGTATCCTCCAGGAAGTTCTGAAGCTGTTCCACTGCTGCTCTCTCAATTACCTTGCCCAGAAACAAAAGATTTGAGACTGGGAAGTAATTGGAAGGATCAGTAGGATCCAACAATGGCTTCTTTAAGAGTGGTATCACCACCAGAATTCTGTCAACACTGGCCCAAGAGAGTTGGCAGGAATGTCATGGTGGAACAACAAGATTTTATCTGTGAAAAAGCTTGCAAAGCCCTCACAGCTAGTGCCAGTTTGGTGTAGTGGTTAAGTCCACGGACTCTAATCTGGGAGAACCGGGCTTGATTCCCCACTCTTCCACTTGCACCTGCTGGATGACCTTGGGCAAGTCATAGTTCTGGCACAGCTGTTCTTGAAAAAGAGCAGTTTCTGTCAGAGCTCTCTCAGCCCCACCTACCTCACAGGGTGTCTGTTGTGGGGAGGGGAAGGGAAAGGAGTTTGTAAGCTGCTTTGAGACATCTTTGGGTAGTGAAGGGCGGGGTATAAATCCAATCTCTTTTTCTTCTTCTTCTTCTGATCTTTTGTGTTCTCTCATCAAGAGAACTTAAAGACCTAATTATCCTGAACAACTGAGCTGGGCGAGAGCTAGTGGATGCAACAGAAACAGCATAAAATTCTATTTTTGCTGTCTTTACCACCATCTCATAGGGCTTCATAAACGTCCTATAGGATGTTCTTGCAGCCTTGTCATGAGACCATCACCAAATTTGCTGTAGTCTAAGCTCCCGCTTCATCCCCATAACCTCCATGATGTATCATACGGATAGTTTGGGATGGGACTGAAGAGGTCATCAGGGAGCAATTTCATCAACAGCTTCAGAGAGATGGGTATTTCAATCCTCCAGCAGTTTACCTAATGAATTGCCAGAAGGCATCGGATCCCACAGAGCATTCTAGAACCCAATTTGGTCCATTAGACTCTGCGGATGAGCATAATTGTTTCTATTGAATTATTGTATATATAATTCTCAATGTTTTTAATGTTCAAATGTTTGATGTTCCCTGCCCTGGGGACCCTAGTTGGGTGGAAAGGTGGCACAGAAATGTTTTTATTTCCCCTTTTGCTCAGGCTGACCAAAAAGCTCTCCAGAAGAATAACTGCTTTGAAACTTTGCTGGAAAACTAGGATGGTAGGAGCCTCCCACCTTCTGGAAAGCTTTCCCAGAGGGACAGCTACTGAAAAAGCTTGAGTTCAGAATGTTATTGAATGTGCCTTAGGGCAAGTGGGGGGAGTAACTGGCGGCAGTAAACCTTGGAAGAAAAGAGTGGCAGCACACAGGTGGCCCTTCAAGTATGTACACCCAGGTTAATGAAGAGCTTTAAAGGTGAGCACCAACACCTTGAATTAAGAGTCAGAAACTAACTAGAAACCAGTAACAGGACATTAAAATAAGTGACATAGTTCTACCAGCTAGCTCCAGATAACAACAGGCTGGCACATTTTTCACCAGCTGCAATTTCTGAATCATCTTCAAGAACAGCCCCACATACAGCATAATTACCTTTAGATTAGTTTGAGATTATTGAAATATGGACCAACATGGCCAAATCAGGCACCTGCAATTAAAGAGCCTTCCTAGCTAGATATAGCTGGGGGGAAAGCATGGGCATCTGTCTCTCTAACAGAAGAATAGGCTTCAGAAAGACTCCCAAGCTCTTAACAGCATCTTTCAGCAAAAGCTGCATACCATCAGTTGTACACAGAAAAATTCCATTCAAAGCAGTATCTCTTCCAGCCAGCATCACCTCCATCTTATCTGAATTCACCAACAGTTTGTTCTCCCTCAACCACTTGACCATCACATTCACTATTATGATCAAGTAAATGTAATTGTTAAAACAGCACTACATAGGAATATAGTGGCTCCCCAGGCCCATTTAAAAACACAGCCAACAATCAGTCATCATCATCACCACTATTAAAAATACCTTTTCAGATTACAAAACATTTTCCTAGCCCCAGGGACAAAAGCTTCAAAGTAAGTAACAACATTGGTAATCCCTGATGAGGAACTGATAGCTGATAAGGTGTTCATGGCACAACCCAAAGGAGAATAATAGGTTTATGTTTAGGCATGATAAGCAGACAGGCAGCGAACTTTTAATGGCCACAGAATACAATGTGCTCCTGAGGACTGTAGTATTTGCAGAATTTGGAACTGAAGTTGGGACTGGAGTCTGTGCTCAGAGGAATTCAATTTGCTATCATTTAAGCTGTCTAGTGCTAGGCCAATTTGCTTAATCACTTCTTTAAATGTTGGTAGAAAGAGAAACAATGTCAAGCCATTAACAGCTTTTTAAAGTCTCCCCTTAAATGAGAAAAGTAGTGCAAACAAGATGAAAAAGGGTGTTGCTAGATTTGCACAAGTAGCTCAGTGTCAGTAATTCTTGTATTCACCACTTTGCAGGCCAAATTTACAGTCAAGTGTTAAAATAGTAGTAACATTTCATTTGCATAACATCATTGCAAAACTGATTTATCCACCCCTTCAAGAACCAAGGCAAAATATAAAGTGGCAAACAAGTTTTACCTTGAACTACTGATTAAAGAAACATTTTCATTATTTTTCTGAAGAAATTTTTACAATACTTTGATTCTGCAGACTACTACTATAAATACCTGACCATGTAAAAGAAGGTAAGAAATTTTTGTGGTTTCTTTGTATATAGAATACACATTTACAAGGAGTCTGCAGTGCACAAACAGTACTGGACCAATACAGTGTCATTTTATATTGGATATACTGAAATGCATTCATTTTGTGCTGTATGAGATATGTATAATATAAACCATATATCACTGTAGTATTAGCTTGAAAGTTTACCAAAATCAACAATGGAGTCTCTAAAATTAGTAAATGAAGGCAATGCATTATCTGAAAACCATTTTATAGTGTGCTTCAAAGCAGTTGATCTGCAAACAATTAAGCAAAAAATGCCCCAGAAATAGCTTCTTGGGACACTGAGGTACAAAACACATTTGAAACCGTGCCTAAGTACTACAAAAAATGCATTACCTATTTTAAATCAGTAACACTACATTGAGGGCCACAGCTTCTCATTTGTACTGATTTATCTACCCATTTTACCACTTTCCGCACAGATGTTAGAGTTAAGGCTGACGAACATGCAATGTTACCTCCAGATTCATGTACTCAAATCTCTCCTCTCTCAAGTTACGTTTTTCCCTCCATTAATTTTTGGTGTACCTGTATCACTGCATCTACACCATATGAAGTATTTTACTGGACACAAACACCAGCTCCACAGAAACATGAAGAAAAAGTTGCACCTTACCTCAGAATAAGGCAAACAAAATATTCACCAAAATTTTCCTTTCCTCACACCTAAAAGAAATTCCAGAATCAGCACAGAATCCTTAGGCCACGACTGGAGGTAATTTTGTTGTGGCCACAAACTCAGATACTCACTTTCAGAAATTGTTTAGGTGTATATTAACAAAGTATCCAAACCATCTGTCCAGAAGTAAGCAGGACATGGTTCTTATACAAAAGATGTAAGGATAGAACATAGAACAATGGTCTTCGAATGTTATAACTTCAGGAAACCATTTCCACACTAACTAGCTTGCCAAGAAAAGTCCTGTGCACCTGCCATGGAACATCTGCATGCTCTAGAAGATTTGAGGACTTGTGCTGAGCCTCACTCTTACTCAGCAGGAACAGACACTATACACTAGAAACTCTCAACATTCCTCTGTAGATACATAACACAGGAGATAATTAATAGTGGGCAAGTTATCTTTCTGGGAAGTTTGTTCAGCATTATCAATTATCTCATTAGGAACCTATGCTAATAAAAGGGAAAGCAAAGACTCTTGGAACACAGTTTTTAAAAACAACTTGCATAGAATGCGTGTGTGTGTGAGAGAGACAGACAGACAGTTTTGAGGACTAATAAGTCTACCCTTTTATAGTTGCACATCTAGATGCACACACTAACCTTCCTTGATTTTTATATGACCAGTGCCTACACAGATACAAAACCCAAGAAATTATTAGAAATATTTACTCACCCAAAGCAAGAGTAGTTATCTCTTTGATACAATCCTACTACCTGGATTTCAGATGTGCATATACTCTCACCCAGCAAGAACTTTCCCCACGAATAAATTAAACCCACCGGAAAAAAATCCAAAGAAATCCTCACATTTCTTAACCCTCTCAATTGCCAGATGAAGCATCTTATACACTCTTTTGAGCAGTAAAATTGGAAAGAATCAAAAACAATGGAAAACCTCACTGATACGGCAAAATTTCTTCAATGTAGTAAATATCAAAAACTAAAAATTAGGCAGAAATACATCACAAGCTATCAAGTTTCAAACTCCATATCTGAAAGATAGGTATATTTAATATTCCATTCAGCAAGAGTGCCTCTCAGATGATGTTTACTATCTTGAGATATCATCAGTAAATCAGAAACCTTCATCAGGGCAAAAGCATATGCATGAACTTCATTCATCTTAACTTCTCCACACAAGATGAAGAACTTTAATCACTTCATATCTCAAATCAAACTAAGGCACTTACTGTGCGAGCACCACTTGGGGACAAGGCTCCATTGGGCAAGTAGGGGCTTCCTAGCTCTGGAATCATCAAGAAGGGATAACTTGGATAAGGAGTCCCTTTAAAAAAACCTCCATCCTGCTGTCTTCTGATTGCTAGAGAAGAGGGGGAAAGCAACATTTAGCTAGAAGGTACTCTAAGGCTGCAAAGTTACAGAAACCCACAAGTTCAAAAATATGCAGAAGAATTTGAAGGTGAAGTGACTTTCTTTAATAATGAGCAGGGCTTAAGAGAATAGCTAGAATTAAAGGCAAAGAGTAAAGGCAAAATTAATGGTGTGTTTTGCTAAGCACTTAAAGCTGCACATGAGTGTCATTTACCTATTTCTCACCAACACATTCTTTGACCTAAGCACCACAGAACTTATTTACAAATGCCCATGCAGGAGGGGTTTTTTTACACAGGTTAATGGGACTGTATGATAAAAAAAAAATTGTTCAGAAAGATGCTTTAATAAAGGGAAAGGGGATGTGGACTCTACTACTGTGTATAGCCTGTACTGTCTGTTGCTATATGATCCTACTACATAATTTCTGTATTATTTAATGTACCATGTTTATACTGATGATCTGTTCCAGCTCTGTTTCAGACATCTGTAACCTAAATCCTATTATATTGTTTACTGGAAGTCACATCCTATGGATTATATTGACTTACATGGTATAACTCACCTTGGGTTTCAGTAAGAAAAATGGACCATAAATTAAATAAATGTGACATTTTGTATTTTAAGAAACACTCAATGTGATATTTCTACACCTGAAAACACATACAGTGATAGTGGTACAACCTAAACCTGTGTATTAGAAGCATGTCCTACAGAGTTCAGTGGGACTTCTGACCAAGTATACATAGACTCATAGCCTTTTACCACACTTCTAAACATGTACAACAAACTTGGTAAGAGCTGGTGCCTGCGGCCAGTAAACACTACCTCAAAAGCACTTCTTTTTTCTCCTGTAACATCATAAATTATAATACAGGCCTTGTAGACAGACATGCTGCTAAAAAAATTGATAGCTAGTAACTTTTGTGGACATACTTGCCAGCTGACCTATATGAATTCAGTGAGACAAACATGTTTAGAAGTATGGATTAAGACCATATACATGATTATACAATGGTACTTCAAATTAATTTTCAATAAGAACTGCCATCTTATGTGTTCCACAAGTACACATATCAACATTGATACAAATATTATTTCATAAGCATGCAATTAAAAGGATATCCCAACACAGTACTTGGAAAAGTAAATAAATATGCTACTGTTCTAAAAAAGGCTTATCACTGGACCAATTCCCCTTGAACTGCCTTTGATTGTACTTAGGAAGACTGAAATCCTCCAATTTCAGTGCTCTAGCACTATGCTCTAAAAGAGAACACACTCTGCAGCTCAGAGAGCCATGTTTGCACTTACCATCAACCAAAAGAACCAGTTACTTCCAACCCTGGCATAAGAACTGAAGCTCAGAGAAGCTTGCAGTTTACCCATTCTTCAGATGGTGGCTGTTTCAAGTTGAGAACCAACTGCCAACCACAAGCCCCATTGAGCAAGGACTGTGCCTACTTTCTTGAAGGACAGAACAAGTGCCACAACAGGGAACAGTGATCAGAAGAGCCACAAGTGACATGTTAAAGAGCCACATGTGTGTCCCAAGCCACTGTGTGAATATCACTGGTCTAAACTATTTTATTTAAATAGTTATACCCCACCTTATCTCCACAAACTTAAGGTGGCTAACAAAAACAGCAGCAGCTGCAAGACACAGACACCATAATTATCTTGTGGCACTTTAAGGACTCACAGATAAGTGTGGCATTAATCTCTATGGACTAGAGCTCACTTTGTCAGATGATTACATGGGCTGTAATCCAGAAAAAGGTAGTCTTTAAGAATGCCACACAACTTGTTTTGGTTTTGCTGTAACTGACTTTTCCTAGGATTCCAAGATTTATTGAAAGTAAAACTTTGAAATAATAAAACCTGCAACGTGATCTTATGCATATTTACTCACAGGTAAGCTCCAAGTTCAATGGAAACTACCAGTAGGGTAGCACAGAATCACAGCCTCAGCTGGGGTAACACCATCCAGCACTAAGTCAGCTGCACTGATTTGCAGTTCCAACCAACCTAAACCAGACAACTTCTCTACACTTGCCAGGATCAGGGCCAAAAGGGGGCAGCAGCAAACCAAAAAGAAGAGACAGAAGGGTGTAGGAAGCTCCTCCTCATCCCAGGAAAGTGAAGGGAAAACTGACAGCTACAGGAGAAACCTAGTATGAAGATGTTACGATTCCCCCCATTTCCCCCTCTTCTTCTTAGCTGCTGCTGTCTGCTCACTTTCTGAGGTAACAAGAGAAATCTTTACCTTCAGCTGGAGAGTCCCGCGGCTTTTGGAAGTTTTCCCGAGTTTGCTGAGATGGCCTCTCTGCCTATAGAAGTGAGGGGAAAGACACAAAGAAAAGGAGGGGGGATGAAGTGACTGAAAAAAACACCCCTCCCCATCAGAGCCTCTCCTCCTCCAGCCCCCCACCCCCACTTTCTCTCCCTTTGCTTAACCCCACCAGCCAGAAAGTCACCTCGACATCGGATCCACTTCCTCCCCCACCTCTCATTCCCACTCATTCCGCCCACCCCCACCCCAGAACCGGAGCCGCCGCCTCCCTTCGACCCACACCTTTCACTTCAGAACCGAAGTCTTCCGTCACTGCCACCATCCCTCCCATTCATTTCGCCATCCCTCCCTTTTAGAACTTTATCTCGGGAGGGGACCTTCCACCTCGTCACCCCCACACACACACCCCGCATCTTAAACTTTACCTCGAATCGGGAGTCACCTCCCCCTCCGGTCACTCTCGCTCCTTGGGCCGCCCCCTTTAAACTTTACCTCAGAATCGGAGACTCCTCCCCCCCCGTCTTAAACTTTCCCAAGTAACTGAAGCCATCTCCCCCCTCCCCCAACACACTTTCTGCGCCCCCCGCCCCGAAAAGTTACCTCAGGATTCAGTCTCCTCTTTTCCCTTTCCGTTCCCCCCCCCGCCACCGTCCATCGCACCGTCCATGTTGCGGCCCCCCCTTAAACTTTTGCCTCAGAATCGCGGCCTGAACACACACACACACACCCAATCTAAACTTTACCTCATAACCGGAGCCACCCCCTTCTCCCTTTTCTTTCCCTTCTCCCCCCTCCCGTTCACAACTTCGCCTCATAACCCCTTCCCCCCCCCCCCGGTCAGAAACTTTTACCTCAGAATCGGAGCCTGAGGCGCTGCCGCCGCGGTTCTCGGACTCGTTCACCAGCGACGACTTGAGCTCGTCCAAGTCCCCGTGAGCGGAGCCGCGCCCCCCGGCGCTCTTGTCCTGCTCGTCGCCTTCGTCCTGGAAGGGGATGAGCTCGTCCGGGGCGCCCAAGTCGTCGCCGCCGCCCGCCCCGCTGCCGCTACTGCTGCCGCCGCCGCCACCGCCGCCGGGCGACTGTAGCTGAGGCATGGCGCGGCGGGGTCCCGTGGCGGCGGCGGCCAGGACAGGGGGCCGCTCCCCACACCCCGCCTGCCTCAGCCCGGCCTCCCGTTTCAGCCCCGTCCCGCCGCCGCCCAAACAAAGTTTTGACACTCGGGAGAGAGAGAGGAGAGAAAGGGAAGGGGGCGAGGAGAGGAGGCGGCGCCGGCGCAGCAACAGCAGCGCTGGGAAGGAGAAAGGCGCCACGGAGCTTCCTCAGCGGAGAGGGACGGGAATGCCGGAGCGGGATAGGCGGGAAAGAAGGAGCAGAGACCGAGCGAGAGAGCGGCCGGGAGGGAGAGAGAGAAAGAGAGAGAGGAGGGCGAGGAGGGAGCGGAGCGTGGCCGGCGGACGGGAGAGAGCCGGGCGAGGAAGGGTCGGGCAAAGCGGCCGGCGGCGGCGGCGGGGTGCCCTGCTTAGCCCACCCGGGGAGGGTCGAGAATGCGAGCGAGGGGCCGGGGGGTGGAGGAGGGAGGGGGAGGAGGGAGAAGGGAGGGGGGAGGAGCTCCCGCTGCAAAATGACACCCTGGCCCGTGGGGGAGGGGAGAGGGGAACGCCCCCCCGGCCGCCGCAAACAGGGACACCCCTCCCCCTCCCCCCACGGGCCAGGGGGGAGGGGAAAAGGCACGACCCCCTCCCCAGCTAGGCTTCCTGTGGCCTGCTTCTCCCCCCTCCCCGCGCGCGCCTCAAGTGCAAACCCCTCCCCACATTTCCCAAATGGAAAACAGGGACACGCTTGTGTGTGTGAGTGAGTGAGTGTGTGCTCTGCTCAGCCCCTCGCAGCTGGGGCCGCCGCTGGAAGGGATTCGGATCCTCCCCCTCCCCCTCCCCTCCCCTCCCCCCCCCGCCACAATTCAAGGCTGTTCTAGGGAGTGGAAGGGGGGGGGATGGAAGTTTAACTTCTGTAAAGACTTCTTCTCTTAAAAGAAAAGGAACGCCACTTTCTTCCCAGGGTGTGTTCTCTCTTTCTCTCTCTCAGCTTTCCTACTCGGACGTGCATTCCCACGGAGTTCGACGGGCCTTACTCCTCGGTAAATTGAGCGTAAAGGCTGCAGTCCTAAACGGAGTTACGCCCTGAGTTGCTCATGGGCTGTAGAAAGGTGTGAGCCTATTTAGGATTGCGCCGCTGCCAGCTCGGTAAACTGCGCACAAAGTTTGCAGCGAACAAGCCTGAACAGGAGTCTTTGTCGCACTTTCAAGACTGAGCGAAAGTTTTTTTATTATTATTTGCCGCATAAGCATTTGTGGGCTGCAACACGCCGCCTCTTCGGATCTACGGGGGTTTGAAAAATATTCCCCAGATGGGGGCTTGATCCGAAGGGGGCTTCTCTAGTCCAGAAAAGTTTGTGCCGGAATAAAAATCTCGAGCCCTTTAAAGTGCCATGAGACGTCTTAAACTGAGACTGGAACTGAGACGGCTGCCCTATGGAGTCAGCACGCCTGTGCGTGTTTACTCGGAGAGTAAAGCCCACGGAGTCTGGTCTTACTCCTAAGTAAACGTGGTTAACACTTGACAGTGGGACCCAACTGGGGAAATTCTTTTCAGATCAGCATGCATAAGATTGAGCTGTTAATCTATCTGTGTATCTGGTCGTACTTGCTGTAACTCAAAACGCTTTTGTCGATTTTGACTAACTAGGAACGAAGTAGAGGGGGATGGGGGGGAGCGAATGGCTGGCGTTTTGTGGCCATTTACATGCGTGCGCGTGAGGATCCAGAGGCATCCACCGCTACGCCTCCCCGCAGAAATTTAACTCCTAGAGGCCCGCACCAGTGAAACAACAAGCGTTTTGTTGCAAGCTTTCTGCGCACGCTAACAGATATCTTTAAAAGATACGTGCACACATTTCCCAAGCGACAAAATGCAGGCATAGTTTACTCGGAGCAGATACCAGAAAATAGAAACAGCTGGAGTGCAAGTGTTTTGTCTACTTCCCCTCCCATTTTCCTCAGTTGACTACTTTCCTTTCTATCTTGATTTATCTTCTCCCTTCGCTTTCGGTGTTGTGTCTCTGCCAAGTTTATCTTTCTATCCTTTGCATATGTAGGTGTGTGTGGTATGTCTCCACTAATTCATGAGCAGCACCCATGATTTTTATCCAACTTTCTCCCCCTACAGCTTCTTCAAATGAGCTCCAGTTGCAGCCACACCTCCACAGTGTCCACACCCAGTTTGGCTGCTATTCCTCACCAGGCGTCCTTCCTTTTCCTGCACAGTTCCCCCTTTCCTGGATAGCCCCAGCTCAGTTCCTTCCACTTCTCTTGCCATTCCTTTCGCCCTGCTATTTTGACAGGTTTTAAAAAACTGTTGTGTTTCACATCAATAGGACACATTTCAGAGACTATGCTCTGCTACATTAACATGGAGCCAGAGTTTAGACTGATGCTCCTTATAGACTTCTGAATCTTGAAGCTATAGTAATTTCCTACCTGGCTTACATCTACAACTACTAATGGGAATGAACACAGTACTAGTGCAGGGCTGATGTTTCAGGAGGGGTTTGTCACTCGGATGGTTTGTTAAGTGGTTAAAGCAATGTGGCTCCCACCAAAGGTTTTTTTTTGAAGTTGCACTGGTTTCTAACCTTCCTGTAGCTTTCTGGATCCACTTGCCAAATAATTACACACTATTTCCCTTCTCTGCAACACAGAAATATCACATCAGTTAACACAGAGTGAGTTTATATATATTTTTCATGTTGAGCATTTAGAAATATATAGCATAACTGAGCAAGACAATTTTTCATGGTCACAGTGAACATTATGCAGAAGCAAACCAAACTGGCCATTGAGCTTCCCAGAACCTCCTCTTCCTGCTAACCTTATTTCTGCTCCTTCCTGCTGTCACAGCCTGCCTGCAAGAGTCATCCATTTTGGGGTTCCAACACATAGTTGGAGAACCACTGTGATAGAGTGTCAGGCTAGAATTAGGAGGTCTGGGTTCAGATCCCCAATAACCATGAAACCCACTGGATATCCTAACCAATCTAACCTGCCTTCAGTGGAGAGAGAGAGAACTGCTCAGTGCACCATGGAGGAGGGACAGAATAAAAATGTGATAGAGTTAAATTCAGCTATTGCTGCAAGACCTGGGAGAAAGTAATTAAGGATCCGGGAAGTGGAATAACTACTGTCTGAAAATAAATAATTGGATAATGAGTAATTGCATCTTCCATCTCGCTTAACAGGCCACTTTTTTCTCTCTCAGCATATGATGTGCAGTGGAGGTAAACTGGGGAAAATGTGTCTAGTGAAAAAGTGAAGAGTTAACACCTAAGGCTCATAAGGAGCAATAGTAGGGATGGAGTCAAGAGTTCCAAACAGATACACAGCCTATGACCAGGGTTGGCTCGCTCACTAGGCGAACCAGGCATTCACCTAGAGCGCACCGGCCCTTAGGGGCACCGAAAGGCCTCTGCCAAAAGCCCCACCAAAAACCCCCGCCCCTTCCCTTGGCTTGCTGGCGCACCCTGGTGGCAGGTGAGAGGGAGGAGGAGGAGGGAGCCCTCCCTCGCCCTGGGGAGCGGTGGAGGGGAGGGCGCCAAAAGATAGCCCTGCCTAGGGCACCAAAAAACCTCAGGCAGCCCTGCCTATGACTCAAAGCCTGAAAACATGTGAGTACTGCCAATGTCCCTTACACTGAATGTTCACACAATAGCAACTGCTTTCCCTCTGATAGCATTGTAAAAAAAATAGACATATTGCATTTACAGAATATTTCTATCACAAGTCAAATACCATTGTATCTTGGTGTAGAAAAAAATCCCACAAAACTGTTTTTAATATGTTGATGAAGGCTTTCACAGCCAGAGTTCAATGACACAGAGAGTACTCCATCTTTATGTGGTATATCTCTGAGGATGCCAGTCACAGCTGCTGGCGAAACATCCGGTACTGCAATGCCAGGACCACAGCCATACAGCCTGGAAAATCTACAACAACTAATAAAAACTGTTTTTGTTTGTGGTAGCAGAAATTATTGTATGAAACACCCAGAACTTGAAACACACTTTGACATGAGGCAGAATGTTTCTTTTGTGTAGATCCAACTCCTCTCCTTTTGTATACTGAATAACTCCAATAAGCATAGTTCTTTGCAAATCCATACATTTTTGAGGGGAACAACAAAAACTGATTTAAACTTAAAGTATTAGAGAACTTATATATGCTTTCCTGCTTTTTAAATTTAATGATAAAATTAAATTGTCCAAAATTAATAATTTCTAACAACTTGGGGTCCTTTTCCTGGGGAGGTAAATATTCTCCATGTTGTCAGAAAGGGTCTTCAGATTATCATGAGGGGATGTCTTTCTCCAGAGCACTTAGAAGCAGTTCCTTGGATCAGAGATTTCTGAATGGGGTATTTTTTAATCCCAAAACAGTACATGATCTGGGGTAAAAAGATTTTTACCCCAATATCAAAATACATAGATTTTGGAATAGGGTACTTCTAGAAAGTAAACTGTAAGTGAGGGGTAGGGAAATATACCCCAAAGTCATATTCCAGGGTTTTAACAACTATAAAATAATAGTTGTGTATCTTTGTGCAGTTCATTAAACTTGAGAAAATATATACTTTAGGGATCTGAAGCTTACAAAAAATATCTTCCACTTAGGAAAAAAAATACAGCCAATTCCAATGCATGATGTATTACTCAGAAGTAAGTCCTATTGAGTTGATGAGCTTTGCTCAAAAGTAAGTGCACCAGATTGCTGCAGTATATATTTTGCTTCTTTTAGTTTTCATTAAAATTAAAAATATTGAAAATAACCCTTTGGAAGAGCTTTCACATCTAAATCAGACTAAAGAAGTATGTGTTTTCAGCGTGATGATCATTACACATTTGGATACTTACACATACTATTTATCTAAAATATGTAAGTACTGCTTTCTCTGCTTAAAAACACTCAGGGTGCTTTACACATGTTGCCTTTGTTTGGGTTCTGTCTGGCAGGCCTTACTTCACACAAGCAAAATATTTGCCCTTGACAAACAGGATACCCAGCGTCTACTAGAGCTATCCATTCAAACTCTTCTATGAATGATTTATCAAGCAAGTTTGATGATCATCATTTGACTAAGTGAGTGGAAAAGAACTGTTTGCATGAGCACATGTTGAACAACAATGCAGGTACATGAAGTTGCACTCATACAACCAAAGGCTCATTTTTTATGACAGCTTAGAAACTGGTCATCAGCCATCCTCCCGAATTCATGTGTGAGTCTATCTCAGCTGCTTAATTGAAATTAAGCAGCCTAAGAATGAGCCTCTCCAGTGTTTGATTGAATGTACATATTTATGCCTCTGGGCTACATTCGAGAATTTTTATACTTTGTCAAAGGTTTACTTTAGTCTGTCTGTAGACTGCTACATAATGACCTTTTAAAACTAGAGAACACTGAAGTTTGCAAACAAGATTTATTAGTATTTTTTTTCCAGGCGTGAAACTAGCACAGTGTCTAGGACCAACAGCGTCCTAACTGGCAGAAGTTACACAAATGTATTTCAGTTTTTCACACACTAAGTAACCTTAGGCATGCCAAAACAAGGGCCATTGTGATGTCAAAGTCAGGAGCTGGCCAACTTTTGCTTTAAGTGTTTATATGCTGCTTCCCAAGAGTTCGGGTGGCTTACAAATATAAACACAAAATACCTAAAAGTCAGAATGGCAAAAGCAACACAACCACCAAACAGCATACAACATCCAGTAATATCAAACATTTAGAAATCAATCCTAATCAGGTCTACTCAAAAGTCTACTCAGGTCTATTCAATGGAGGCAAGTGTTCTCAGGATTACACTCTTGCATTCATTTCAATAGGCTTAGACTGGTGTAACACTCTTTAGGATTGCACTGTTAATCAGCTAAGCCAAAGGCCAATCAAAACAGAGATCACAGCTTCTGAATAAGGAAGAGGAACAGGAATTGCTAGCTTTTACCATATTGGAACTATGGTGCTCTTGGTAGGGCATACCAAATTGTGCAGTCATATTAAATATTATAATATTTCTTCATTAATAATAGAGTACAGTTAGTTGAAGGGGCCACGGTGGCTCAGAGGTTAAGACACTGAGTTGCAGACCAGAAGGCTGTAACTCAGCAGTTCAAGACGCTAGTGCCACATGATGGAGTGAGCTCCCATCTCTGGACCCAGCTCCTGCCAGCCTAGCAGTTTGAAAGCAAGAAATTGCAAGTAGATAAATAGGTACTGCTTCGGTGGGAAGGTAACAGCGTTCTGTGCACCTCAGCACTTAGTCATGCTGGCCACATGACCACAGAGAAGTCTTTGGACAATGCTGGCTCTTTGGCTTGGAAACAGAGATGAGCACTGCCCCCTAGAGACGGATTTGACTGGCTTTCGAGTAAGGGAAACTTTTACCTTTTTTAAAAAATTAGTTTAATATTTTATTTGCTCAGTGATGCTCATAAGACACATGCTTCATGTACCCAATGTACTGAAAGAGCAATCTAAGCAGGTCTAAGTATCTCACAGGTTTATTAAATGGGGCTTACTCATAGGAAAGTGTTCTTAGGATTGTACTGTAGATGCCAAGTGTTCAAACATACATCACTATCCCCTGGTGGCCAAACCCTGCTCACCATTGTAGTCTAAAACAAAATAAAAACACCCTAGTTCACCAGATCAGATTAATAGAACTTAATAGGAATAGAAATTAATTTACACTAAGGTGCAGCTCTTTGTACAAAGACAATTATATGAAACTGCGAACAGAAGTTAAGAAAGATTTAGAGAATTCAAAGCATCTACAAATATCATTTATGGGTAGAATTGCAGCAGTAAAGATGAATTTTTTGCCAAGATTACTTTTCTTATTCCAGACAATTTCAATTAACTTAAATTATTTTAAAGAACTTGAAAAAATGATAAGGCAATTCATATGGGAAGGTAAGAAGCCAAGAATTAAATTGAAACTACTTCAGGAAGTTAAAGAAAGGGGCGGATTTGCTCTACCACACTGGCAAATATATTACAAGGCGATAGCACTTAGCTGGATAAAGGAATGGATTACATTAGAAGATATGAGACTTTTGAAATTAGAAGGTCGTGACTTGAAAATGGGTTGGCATGCATTCGTATGGTATAGAAAAAGTTAAACTCATAAATACTTTAAACAACACTTTATCAGAGAGGCACTTGGAAAGGTATGGGAACAAATTCAAAAGGGTGCATTATGTTCAGATACCAAAATGGGTTTTGCCATTAGAAGCATTTACAAATCCAATGATATGTACTAAAGAACACTTATGGAGATATGGAGACTTGCTAGACGAACAAAATAAAATGCTACAGAAAGAAGAATTAATAAAAATTTGAATTGGCGGGAAAAAGCACAATTAGATTCTAGATATGTAAAGGACAAAGTGACGCGATTTCAAACTACCCCTTCTGAGATAGACAAAATTATTGGATCTGCCAGAAAGCAGTATATCACATTATTTTATACATTTTTATTAGATTGGGAAACGTAAGATGAAGTGGTAAAGGAAGTAATTATTAAATGGGCACCGAATATAGGTCATAATATACAACTAGAACAATGGGGAAAAGTTTGAAAAGTTAATATAAAATTTACAAAAGCGTCATCTTACAAAGAGAATTTGTATAAAATGTTTTATAGATGGCATATGACACCAGAGAAACTAGCTAAATGGTATCCAAATATGTCAAATTTATTCTGGAAATGTAAACTTAAAGCTGGATCATTTTATCATATGTGGTGGACTTGTGATGTAGTTAAAAATATTAGATATAGGTGCATGAAATAATACAAAAATACTAGGTAAAACTATTCCATTTATACCAGAAATGTTTTTATTGAATGTTGTGCCACAAGAGTTTAGCGTATAAGATATACATATGATTGTACAAGTTGTAACTACAGCTAGAATTTTGTATGCAAAATATTGGAAGAATGAAGAAGTCCCCAAAAAAAGAACTGATATTCAAATTGTTGGATACAGCAGAAATTGATAAATTAACGCTACAGTTACATGAAAAATCTGAAAGTGATTTGGAAAAAAATGGGAGAGACTTTATAAATGGTTGCAAAAATATCAGGGTAGCTTAAGGGATAAATCTTAACAATAATTAACAAATGTAACAAATGAAATTGATTCGAAGCAAGCCTTTGGTTTATAGTAAATGTAGAGTATAGACTCCAGCATGTAACTGTTTTTCTGTTCTATGTCTCACTATACTTTTTGCTTGTCTGTTTACTGTCTGAAAATAATAAAATGTCTTTTAAAAAAAGAAGAAAAGAAATTAATTTACAATGAGGGTCACCATGCTGTAAAGACAACCACATACTTGGTTTATCTCAATTTAATCCTTTCCATTAACTTCTTTCCATGGACTTCTCTGGGACTTTCTGCTGGATTGTTGCACTTTTCGCCCTTAAATGCCACTAATATAAATATCAGTCCTTTTGACCTCCCTACCCTGAAATGAGTGAATTTCCATCTTACCTGCATAGGAACAGAAAGCATCAGTCAAATAAGTGGTAAGGTTAAGATTAAAAACATAATTTTTAATAATAAGGAAATGCTATAATATTGTCAGATCAGTTAAAAGCAAGACTGTGCCTTAGCTTAAAACAAAACAAAACCTCAACATTTTGAATCCGTTCCTTGACATCTCAGTGCCTTTCCATGTTTTTAGCCTATTACATGATGAACATTTGTGCCTGGTTCTGTCAGGCAGATTTCAAAGCACCTTTCCCCATGTCTAAGAAAATATAATAACTAAAAGAAAAAGTCCTGCTGCTTCCCAATAATACAATTCATTAGTCCCAAAGTGGATGGCAGTATTAGAAGACAGAACAAAAGCCATATGAATTTACCCAATGGGTATGCCTGTACTAGTTCTTTTTTTACAGTGGGTCAATACTGAGTTGTATTCATAAGGCGGATTTCTGACATGTCTTATTTGCACTGAATCTAACTTTCAGCATAGTGGGTTATGGGAACCTGCATAGGTACATGAAGCTCTGCAGTTGCAATGCTATAGTTGCATATTTGAAGGGGGGGGTGAAGACTTCATGTTTGTCTTACTATGCAATATATATATATATCAGGAATTCTCCATATCTGTGTTGTTACCAGATCTCTAGTAGTTCAGAAGGTGCATTTTATGGTTTTCTGCTTCCTCCTTGATGGAAAAAAAAATCACCTTTGGTCCACAGTAAGACTACTAGTCAGACAATTTGTCAGAGGATTTGGTGGGGGAATCAGAGGACTTGGGTGGGGAACGATGGAAACCAAGCATATTCCTTCACACCTTAGACATCATCATGTAGGTGAAGCTATAAAAGAATGCCAAAGGACAAGGGGCTCCTTGTAGCATTTGGTATATACTTTCTGTAGTATTAGAACAAATTCAGAATCCAGTGGCACCTTTAAGACCAACAAAGGTTTATTCAAGGTATGAGCGTTCATGTGCATGCACACTTTATCAAATACATTAGAATGGCAGGGAAGGTTCATACTTATAGCCAGAGAATGAACAGCAAATTAATATGTAACATGATGATGTCTGTAGTATTGCTTGCTTAAGCTAAGCCATGGATCTCCAACCTACAGCAGGCCATGGAAGGTCTGCTGGAAGCCCAGTTATGGCTTAGAGCAAGTCTTTCCTCTTCTATACAGCACTGCTGCCTGCCCTCTGTCTGGTGCAGTAGACTAGAGATAAAAGCAGACTGAGGTACAATGGGCCACACATTCAGTACATGCACTCTAGAATGGCATTAAATCAGAGACCAGTGTATTTAAAGAAAACCATCTTCCATATGAACTGCTGCATCAGCTAAGGTAGTCCATGGAGCCCTTCTCTGGGTGTCCTCCCCTTTGGACAGGGGTACACAATTCGTATAGGCTGCAATGAAGCAAAATGGGCCACCTCAAGATGGTGCCTGGATCCATTATGGGCCACATATCTGTGGGAAGGGAAAGTCAGAACGCCAGTTGTTCTCTGCTCTGCAAGGTGGCATTCTGACCAGCAGAGACCATTGTCAGGACCCTGGGATGCAATTTCCAGGGAGGGAGTCAAAATGCCACCCACCCCCCTCTCTCAGTTGACAGGAATCTCCCTCTCAGAAACTTCTGTTGTCTCCGGGCAGGAAGGGCAGGTTTCATTATGTTGTCTCAGCTGGAATGTGGCATTCCAAAACATGCCTGCCCAAGAAACTTCTGTGTCCCAGAGCATGGTGGAGGAGGACTGGATGCAGAATGTTGCCTCCCAATTAAGAGAGGCAGTATTCTGAACTACCACCCACCCGTAAGTCTCCTGCTGTTTCTTCTCTGAGATGCAGCAGAAGCTTCTGGGGAGACAGGTTTCAGATTGCCATCTCCCAACTGAGAGAGAAGAGGCAGTCTGACGCCTGCCCCTTCCCCAGGAAGCTTATAAGGTATCCCAGAGCAGGAACACATAAGATACTTTCCAGAAAGAAGATTTGATACCCCACATCTCAACTGTTCTTCTAGCTAGGAGGTAGACTCTGACCTTGTTGGTTCTATCACTCCAACATATTCATGCACATTAGAAGAGTACAGGCTGCAGCTGTGCGTGTGTGCAAGCATGAAAACAAAAGATACATGGAGACTTCTTCAGATTCAGACTAATAAGTAGTTTATTAAGGGAACTCCATTCACTAGATGGGAAAGATGAGAGACAGCATACCTAGTCTAATCTAACTATCTGGATGTCCAGAAATGCAAGACGTGTGTCCTGCTCTCATGGTCCCAAGATGGAGAGTCTGGCAGTGTGAGAGAGGTGTCAAAGCCGGAAGGAAGGAACTTCTCCTAAGAGTCGCAATCTACACTTCAAAAGGATAGCAGTAGAGAAGAAAGGAGGGATGCTCTGTGTCCTATGCCTATCCATCTCTCTCTGACTCTTTTGTAGCCCCCTCTGAAGGCTGAGGCTAAGAGACAGTCTAAAGGCCTCCAGTTCTAACAGACCCCTCCCCAGGGGAGAAGAAACTTCTTGCTGCTTCCCAAATGCTTGCAGGAATGCAGCAGGAAGTTTGGATAGGGAGGCTCAGACACAAAGTGCCAATGTCTCACCTCCAGCCTTATAGGGGAAGACCACAGAATACGGCATTGTCAGCAACTACCTGCGGTCTTTATGTTGTTTCTCCTAGCCTCTGGAGGTTATGTGGGTAGTGACAAGGAACAGAGTCATTTGTGGTTGGTTTTGGAATTCGTTCACCAAGAAGGTTCACGTGGCCCCGCCACTATGATCTTTTAGTGTCTAGGCCAGGTCTCGCCTTTCTCCCCAGAGCTTTTAATAGAAACACTTTATTTGCTTTGGATTTATCAATTCTGACTTATTTCCTGTTTTTAAGGTCTTTGTTATTTTTTATTTATGCTTGTAATTTTAATTTCCCCCCTAAACTACTTTGGGGGGGTTAGAAATATATGTTATATAAATCTTGGTAACAAAATAAGTGATACTTTTAAATCAATTTGCAGTGAATTTGCTGAAAAGATCAGACACCGCTGGGTTAAAAAATGTAGGAGGGACTCCTTGGGCATAGCTTGAAAATAGGAAGCCTAAGAAAAAGCTTCTTTAAACATCTTGAAAAGCCCAGAGTAACCTTTCCTCCCACTGTACGCACTTGGGTCAATGGCCTTATAAAGACAGAGAGCTAATTTCTGCACTGTTTCCCCACTTTTCTGTTTTCACTACCACTTTTTCTTGTTTGTCTTTAATGGAGTTCCACGATCATGTGCAGCTTTTGCATTTAACACCTAGCTGTAATGCAGATCTGCAAATACTGATGAGTACTTGTGGGAGAAGAATAATACATTTGACATTCTGTGTCCTGATAGTCAGGTAAATCATTACATTTCTTGGAACATTTTCTGTTGCTGAGGATAGCTGTGCATGTGAGTGTGTTGTTCTCTTGGATGAACAGGGCTACAGCTCTATCCCAGTCTCTTCCTTGATCTCAGAAATAAGAACAAGACAGGAGTCCCAGGTCCCAGCTGTGCAGAGCGAGGATCAGAATGCTGATAATATGTAAGTAATGACACATGAGGGAGTCTCCTACTGGTCTCGTTGTAAGTGACATTCCTTGAGGGAACGCAGCTCTCCCACAGAATGTAGCACCTTTGGGCTGGCTACAATAGCCATTTAATTCCACCAATTGTTTTCTTTTTGTAATTTTTTTTTCAGGGGATGATTTAGCTACTGTTTATCTCCGCTCCTTCTATAGCCAGAGGCTGGAACATCAACAACAACAAGAGCATTTGGTGTTGGGGGTGTGTCAGGAGTGATTCTTGATTGACAAATTGGGGCCCCAATGGGGCTAATTAAACCCAACCTCAATTCTCTCCTGGGATGTCTGAATACCAGACCCCTGTTACTCTGTTATTAGAATATTTGACTCCTCCGTTGATCAATTGAATGTGCTTTTCCCTCCCTGCAATATTAATTCAGTTTTGAGACACAGATGCTTTTTCTGCTAATGAAGATCCTCAGCATGAGGTCAGTGAGAAAGGTGGGGTAGTCCTTGCTATAGGACCTCAGGCAGAATACAGCATGATTATTCATGAAGACCTTCTCTGCCTACAAATACCCTCCCTGCTGCCTCTGTCTTACATTCTTTTGAAATGAATTAAAAAGTCATGGGAGGGGGAGAATTAAACCCCTACTGAAGAAGTAAGAATAATTAAGTCATATCTCATTTTCAAACAATTTCAAATAAAAAATGGTTTTGGTCCAAATGGGGTTGCCAGGCAACCTTTTAGGTGTTGCTTTAAGTCTTAATAAGACTTATAAGAACCTCAGATACTGTGCACCTCTAGACCTTACAGGTGCAGGGTTTTTTTGTTTTTGTTTTCAAAAAGTTTCTTGTACCATTTCCTTAAAGGTAAAGGTTCCCTTGCTCGAAAGCCAGTCGAATCCGACTCTAGGGTTGCGGTGCTCATCTCCGTTTCAAAGCCGAAGAGCCAGTGCTGTCCGAAGATGCTTCCATGGTCATGTGGCCGGCATGACTAAACACCAAGGTGCACAGAACGCTGTTACCTTCCCACCGAAGTGGTACCTATTTATCTACTTGCAATTTCTTGCTTTCGAACTGCTAGGTTACAGTTATTAAGACATCTGGAGATGCCCTGATGTGGATAGCCCAGGCAAGTCAGATCTCATTAAATCTTGGAAGCTAAGCAGGGTCGACTCTGGCAAGAACTCAGATGGGAGACCTCCTTGGAATACCAGCAGTTGGGAGGCAAGGGAAGGCTTTATTTAGCCACCTCTCTGAATATCCTCCAGGCCCCTAGTAGGGGTCAGTCACCAGAGGTCACCATGACTTCCAGGTGCACATACACATTCACACGTGTATACACACACATAAAAATATACCAAAAACAAGATATCTGAAGACATTTATCAAAGTTTTCCGTACTTTAGGCTACTATATCTCAGTGTTCAGTCACACAGTTTGAGTCTGACTCTTCGGGACCCCATGGACCACATCACGCCAGGCCCTCCTGTCTTCCATTGTCCTCCAGAGTTTGCTTAGTTTCATGTTTGTTGCATCAATTACACTGTCTAACTGTCTCATCCTTTGCTGTCCCCTTCTTCTTTTACCTTCAATCTTTCACAGCATCAGGGTCTTCTCCAGTGAGTACTGCCCAGTGGCAAATCAGACACTGTGTGTGTATGAAGGCCTGAAGTCAATCTCTGGCATGTCCGATTAAAGGATCCCCAGTAAGAGGACTTGAGAAAGCCCTCTCTCTGAAGTCCAAAACTAGGTGTGATATTGAGAGACATGTGAATAGCTCTCTCCAATGTTTTTTCCCCCCTTGGGTTTAATATCAATCAATCATGGTGGCAGGAAGAAGGGAGGTTGAACTTTTCCTCGACACCATTTTCCTAAGCCTCTCTCCTCAAAAGTTATTATCTGTGGTGCAGGGGGGAAATACAAGTACCACTTGGAATGGGGTAGAGATGTGAGTCAGCTCTGGAGGATGGCATGAGGGGAAAAACCCTCTCCCCTGCACCATGGTCCTGATACAAACTTCTTCTGTCCCCCAGCTTTTTAAAAAACAGTGTAGGAGATTCATTTATATATTACCTGATGACACCTATAGCTTGGCCAGGACACCTTGGAGAAAGGTTATATATTATAATACGTAAAACTGTTTATGCAGCTCTTCCAAAGAAACTGGCTTATGATGCAACCCTAAACAGAGTTATATCATTGGAAGCCTGTTGACTTCAATAGACTGTGCTTAGGGTTACACGACTGTGTAACTGTGCTTAGGGTTACACGACAAGTTTCCCCTGAGGAAGACACTCTTCACTCAAAAGGCATTGGACTTTAATCATTGGTTTCCCTGAATCTTTAATATTTCTTAATTTCTGTGTCATCAGATAAAATAAACAGCAATCTGTTCTATGCCACCCATGTAAATTTCATAGATTTTCATGCAACTTGCTATCTCATATGTAGGTATATCACTATAGCTTGTGTTCTACCTCATTCTGCACCACATGTCGATGCCATTTCATCTCCAGGCTATGGGAGGAAACAGTAGCCAGGGGTTAGCAATTGCACTTGGACTTGAGATACATAATAGTTTTTAAAGTGCTGAAACAGTCTGAGAATGTTTGCTTCCCACAGGGTTTTGGGGTTTTTTTTGTTCCACTGTTGTGTCTGGTAAACTGGTGCTGCAGGTTTCTGAATCAATACAAAAGCCTGTTTGCTGGAATGAGTAGCTGCCACAAGCAATGATCCCTTTTCCAGACTGCCTTCAGCTTGCTAAAAAAAAGAAAAGAAAAGAAAAAGCTGTCTGCAGTCTTGCACCAAGCCCATGTTTGTGCCATCCATGCCTGTGTCCCACATGCCTCTGCTTGTTAGGACTTTTTAACATACAATTAACTTCCATGATCCAAACTTTAGCTCTTCATAACTTGTACAGCTGGTTCACATACACACAAAAAAGCAGTGGTATGTATTCCCCTCTGATTCTGTGCACTTGCACAGAGAAGCTTTAATATGACCTGTCTACACAGGGACAGGGGAAGGGCCATGGCTCTGTGACAGAGAACATGGTATGTACAAGATTCCAGATTAAATCCCTGGAATCTCCAGTTAAAGTATCTATGGTAACAGGTGCTGGGAAAGACTTCTCTCTCTCTCTGAAAGCCACTGCCAATCAAAGTAGGACAGCACAGCTATATAGATGAATGATTTGACTCACTATAAGATAGCTTCATACAGGTCCTTTCCCTTGCTGTTATCCACCGCCAGTCAGCCCAGCTCCCAAAACTCTTCTCACAGATGTCCTCTGGGCTATTTTTCTTTTTCTTTTTGGAGAAAAAGGTGCCAGAACTCTCAAGAGGAAAATGAAGTCTTCAATCTGTATACTTAAAACTCACGAACTTTTAAACATTTTAAAAAGAATTTTGTCAAAGACGTTCCAGAAATCTGTTCTGGCATGTTTCCCCCCAGAAAAAAAAGCCTTGGATGTCCTGCAGGCATTAGTCTTCCCAGTGGAGGATTACCATAAGAGAGGCAGTCTGGCAGGGATGGGCGGGGTTAGGAATGAGTCCCACTATCTGGAGTGGGGACAGACGACTCCTGAGGCTTCTTCTGGGTACAAGTGAATTGATACCTGAAAAGAGCCTCATTTGTTAGATGTCAAATGTTCTCAAAAACCATTATATTTAATTAAGGGATGCCAGGCAAAAGACAGGACTTCACTCAGGCCTGTAGCCAGGATTTTGTGGCTTGTGGGACAATTTTTTTCCTGTGGGGCTGAAGCTCTCAGTGCAGAAAGAAAAGCCATTTAGCCAACAGAAAGCTGTTACCAGGATAAATCTCTAAACTGCAAGCTGTCAACCACTTTAGATGACAGTTCTCAGCTGCTGCAAGTTAATCACTTCTGCCAGCCTAAGCAACAATTCTGATAACAAGCTAGAAAGTGGGGGTGGTGACTTCTATAGAGAGGAAGAGATTGGATTTATACCCCGCCCTTCACTGCCCAAAGGCATCTCAGAGCGGCTTACAAACTCCTTTCCCTTCCCCTCCCCACAACAGACACCCTATGAGGTAGGTGGGGCTGAGAGAACTTTGGACAGAAACTGCTCTTTTTCAAGAACAGCTGTGCCAGAGCTTGTGACTGACCCAAGGTCACATCAGCAGGTGCAAGTGGAGGAGTGGGGAATCAAACCCGGTTCTCCCAGATAAGAGTCCATGCTTACAAATAGCTAGGAAAGCTAACAGATAGGCAGGAAAACTCTCTTAAAGGAGACCAGTTTCTTGACAAGGGATCCTAGAGGTCACCTACTCCAACCCCTTGGTTCAGTGTGGGAATTAGTCAGCTACAGAGCCCCACTCTGCTTAAACAAATGTGTGCTTTTAAAAAGATGTTTAAAATGATTGAAAAAAGCATTTACAGGAGAAATTTTTGTAGGGCTGTGCCTTTAAGAAAGGGGCAGACCCCCCCCCTAAAAGCCCCACCGTAGCTATGGGCCTGACTGCACTGAACTGCAATTCAGTTATATTTTCTAAATGAGGGTTCTGAGTACACCATTGTAAAACAGCATGAAACGCTTATCTAAGCTTCCTCCTTCTGCTCTTTGAACTATGAAAAGTGCTTCCAAAAATTAAGCACCCAGTGGCCACACAATTACATGGCTTAGGGCAGCATCCCCCCCAATGTGGCACCCACCCACCAGTATATTTTTAAACAACCATTTGCTTCATGAATAGATAGAGTCCAAAGTGTCTTGAAGACAAGAAAAAAGGGAACTGCATCTGTCCTAGGTAATTGACTAGCAAAGAATTTAACTGGGGGGGGGACACAGGACACACACACACATTATAGCCATGTACTCTTGGCATGGCCATAGATACAGGCCTTCTTTTGTTTCTAAATGTGGAAACTGTTCCCTGAGGCTGCCCTGGAAGCAAACAGTCCCTTTTCTTTGGAAACTGAAACTAAACAGTGTCTGTTCCTCAAAGCATAAAGCTGATACTAGCCTTCCTCCACGTCCTCATTGCAGGAGGTGCTTCAGAAGAATCCAGAATCTTTGTGTCTGCAGGGAGCACCCATTTGGAAGCCGCTCCTTCTGTCTTGCAGTCTCCCTACTTTTGGAGGGAACCTCATTACAGTTTACGATTGGCCCAATGCCTATGGCAGCCATTTTGAGGTAGCACCCATAGCCTTTTCTCAAAGTGTCCACGGGCTCAACAAGGTCGGGGGTCCCAGGTTTAGGAGGTCTCATTTACTGAGGGTCTCCCACGATGTGAACAGGAGAACGTTTTTTTCCCTTTCATCTCCTAGGTCTGGCAAATCTTTGTTATGGTGATCAGTATCTCCCTTTAGTAAAGATGATGTAGCCTTGGCAATGCTGGTAGAGATACTGGGATCCCCCGCCCCCTAACAGGTATGTGCTCAAACCTTGGCTTTCTCTGCAAACCAAACTCCAAGAGCTTGCATTCTTGTTGCTAATACCGTTTGAATAAATATCATGATTTAGCAGCTGTTTGTATCTGGTTGTTCAACTGTCCCCCAGCTGTGCAAGAAGGCAAAGCATTAGGAATGTTAATCCTTTCAAAACATCTTGTCAGCAAAAAGAATGTGTCTTTTCATGTAGCCATTGCAGCAAATTTGTCTGGTATTTATGAGGGGCTGGAGACTTTTCCAAACAAAAACCTTGGCCTTTCAGGAACTTTAAGGCCAGACAGGGACCCTAATTCTCACACCTCCAGCATAACAAGCGAGTAGGCAGTGTGTAAATCAGCTCTCTCTGTGGCACAACCCTTTTGCCAAAGGTGCTACAACTGATTTAAAAACAAAACAAAACTGAAATTGTTGGGTTTGGGCTGGGAAGAGAAGTAAAGAGGCCTGGAAGTATTTCATTCTGCACTTTGCCAATTAACAATCATAAACCTTAAATAAGCTATTTAAAATATTTCTGGTTAAACACCTGTATACAGTCTTGAATTTGCCTTCTCTTTTATTGAACTAACCAACTTGCACACAAGGTCCGTGCTAAATACAGAGCAATACAGTATTTACTCAAATACAAAACAAGGTATGCCATCAAAAGAAAGAAAAAAAAGAAAAGAGGGAGTCATCTTAAATTTGCATGTAAGTTACAGTTATGTCCAGTAATAAAAATGCTTGTGTATAGCAATTTTTAGGGGAGGGGTAATCTTACATCATCTTCCTTTTGAGTCATTACAGTAGTCTGAGGTGTCAAGATTGAGTGCATACGTGGGCACCAGTACGAAGCTTCATGTCAGCAAAAGAGTTACTCCCCTCAAAACTGATCTACCACAAATGGCTTTACCTGTAACTGTCTGAAACTGACAAATCATTGAGATTTCTATCCAATTAACTAGAACTTCTTTATTACAGGAACATTATTTTATTGAGTTCTAATGGATTTCCAGTTTGATTGACAGATATAGGAAACTATTTATGAGTTGTTTTTTTGTAGTAGTTGTTAAATGTAATAACCTTTAGTGTATTCTAATGTAATGTAATTGTCTAAATGTAATGTTATCCTTTAGTAGTTAATAAAATGTGTGTGGGGGGGGAGATTGAGTGCAACCCTACAGACATTTTTAGGGAACAGCTTCCATGGAATTCTGTGGGATCTACTTCCAAGGAAGTGTGATTGGGCCGTTAGTTATTCTGTCCCCTACTACTGCAAGTAAGAGGGGGATGAAACTAGTTATAAGTGTACGCCCTACCTGTTGAAAACTAGAATCTGAGCCCTTTACAGTGCAATCCTAAGCAAAATAACACCCTTCTAAACCATTTTACTTCAAGGGATTAAGAGAAGTTTAGCTCTGCTTCAGATTGCAGTATGAACTTTTTGGGTTGCCTAGTCCATCTTTAAGAAGAGCCAAGTTCCAGCAGGGTCCAAGCCCTACACAGACTTTTTGGGCTCAATGGGAGCCTGCTGAGTTTACAATAGTGTAAGTAGCCCAGTTTGGTGCAGGCAAGGGTTGAGTTCCAGAAGCAGCAACTTTAGATCGGAAGGACCAAGAGCAGGGAGCATAAGCCAAGGCAGGCAGATCAAGTTACATAAACAGTAACACTGAAAAGGAATCAGGCACTTTGCAAAGGATCCTCTCACCGTAAAACAACTTGCTGAGGCAAAGGCAAACTATAAGGCTTTGTATCATCTGATGGGAGAATTGGTCCTTGGAGGCCAGCTGACTTCTCTGTCAGATGGCAAGGCTGAAAACTGCAGTTCCAGCAGCACTCTAAGTAGAGCTGTCCGTCCGGGTTTGGAAATACCTGGAGATTTAAGTGTGGGGAGTGGGGTTTAGGGAGAGGAGGGAGCTCTGTAGGGTATAGTGCCATGCAGCCCACCTTCCAAAGCAACTGTTTTCTCCAAGAGAAATGGAATAAATGCTTTAAATAATAAATAAGTGATGGATGTAGTCTGGAGATCAGTTGTAATTTCAGGAGATCACCAGCCTCCTCCTGAGGTTGGCATCCCTATTATGTATTCATACCCCCCTTTACTCCTGTATCTGAGGACATCATGCTGCTTACAAACAATGAACAAAGATGTATGTACTATGGTATTCCCACATCCTGGGCTGCGACTGGATTCCATAGTCTGGCTCACTCAGGATCACAGGTGACAGCCCACAGGTTAAGAGACAAGATCCCTTTGGCTCACTTCTTTGGCCACATCTAGACTACATACTTGCAACAGAAGCTTGGCCCAGATCTCACCTGGCTGACAAAGATGTTCTCAGCCTCCCCCCACACCTGCTCTCAAACAGAGTTGCAAGGTTTGTGGCAGAAATAAAGGCCCTAGTCTAGAGCAGCGGTCTGCAAATATGGCTCTTAAAGAAAAAGAAACAGAAACCTTTATAATAAGGAATGTTGGAGGGGTAGGTGGGGTGTTAGGTTTTAATGGGACTAAAGAACTTGGAGGTGTTTTACAGAAAAGAAAATAATGCATGTGAACAGTTGCCAGGAAGCCAAGTGTGAACCATCTGCAGATTTATGCCAGTTCACTAAAACAATTGCACAGGGGCCTCCTGTGTATATTTATTACTTGTTGTGAGACCCTGTGTGTGCTGTTTCCTAATTAATGACTTATAATAGCCAGTGTTTGAGCTGCTGGAACTATGTGGTCAACATGTCAATTATAAGTAATGTTAAACCTTGTATTTTCAGTTCTGCACATGGACTCATATTGGCTCTTTATTGCTTTCCTACTCTGAATGTTGACATAGTTTGGGGGCCTTTGAATTATGAAAGGTTGCTGACCCCTGGTCTAGAACTGGGAATCTAGTTTGAATCCCCAGCCCATCCTAGTGCCTTCTAGAAGGCTAGACATGTAATAACATATAGGCAGCCCCATGTTCAGTTGGGGGGGGTTAGAAAAGGAGCTTGCTGGGCAGCTTCAATTATACTTAAACCGCCTAATGATCTGCTGGTGCTGAGGCTGTGCTTCATTTATTATACTTTCAAAGACAGAAATATTCTGTTGACTTCAGGAAATCTGTGGACAGTTGTTTATACCCTTGTAAAGTTCACTGGGAAATGTTGGGGGTGGGGTTGCCTGTGAGCTCCATTTTCTTTCCCCCAAAGTGCAGCTAACATGGTAGGTTGGAGGTGAGTTCATTTGTTAGTAACAGTTCACCTCTGATCAAATTTATGGGTGTAGCACTTGGGGAAGAATAGCGCACTTGGTGTCTTAGCCAGAAGTTCCCAATCTCCCCATTACTCACAGGCCTCCTCCCTGATTCAGCTTCTAGAGAAGTGGACCAATTTCCTCTGAAGCCACTTGGGGTATCCTTACTTTAAGAGCAGGACAAGAGGCGCTCCCTCTCCAGTGCACCATAGCTCACTTTGTGATTCTGTTTCGCTAGACCAGGACTAACCTTGCCAATGGGCTAGCACAGTCCCGAAGGGTGCAAAGCCGGCTGCCTTCTTTCATGACATCTTGGCAGAACTAGTCCTTTCCTTTCCTTGGCTCCATCTATAGCTTTGCAGGCAGGCCTGCCTAACTTGTCTTATTAATGAGCAGGTCTGTACCCTATCACCAGCAGTTCCATGTCCATGAGAAAGCAGCACAGAGAAAATAAAAGAGCTGCACCAGTCACTAAGAGATAAAAATGTAAGGCCAGGACCAATGGTGCAAAATAAGGTAAAATATATATTTTATTACTCGGGTAAAATTCTAAAGTTCCCTAGGCATTTGGCCAAGAGGCTTCCTCAGGGGAATCTGTTAGTCTTGCCGTGATTCTTCCAAAAGAGTACAAGCTCATGTCCATGAGGAAGCAACCACAGATGTGACCACATTCCACTGCTAGGCTGCCATTATTAAGTATGGAACTCAACAACATTTTGATTTCAGCAAATGATTTCAGCTTTATTCGTAACAGCAAACACCAACTCAGAACACACCAACAACAAGGGGAGCACAGCTCCTTTTAAACTCTCCCGGGCTGTCAAAGCCACACCCATAACAAGATAAGAACCAATAACAATGCAGGGATAAAGGCCAATCAGGACCGTTCCCTCTTTGCTACAATATCACTCAGTGATTGGATATTTACAGAGGTTTCTTAGAAACCAACCAATAATAATGCGACATCTGAGGAGCCACATTCAGAAGCAAGCTTAACATGTGAAAGTATAGCAGTGATTCACATTTCAATACACAACATCCTCATTTTGGCTCCCCTCACTTGGACTTCTTTTATCCTCTTCGTGTCACTTTGTCCTCTGGGTTATTTGACCACAACATGCTATGACATCATTATGACGTAGAGGTATCAAGTGCATAGGATCATCAGGTAGTTACAAGACCCATCTCTAGGGGATCTGCCCATTTCCCAAACAGCAGTCCCAACAGGAGATAATGCATTAAAAATTGTCATCTCCTATCCTACCCTGGCCACCTGTTTCATTTTATATGTGGTCACTGAGAAGATCATCCAGAAATTGGACATAAGAGAGGCCTTCCGTCTGAGAACACCCAGGCCATTTGAGAATGCCTTGTTCATTTGGATGATGCAAGGTTGCCAACCAGCTGGAAACTAAATTGCTTGACTAGGTTTTTAGTTTTCGGGTCATTTGTCAGAAATGTGAGGGGCAATCCTATTTTCCCCGTTCTTTTTTTTTTTTAGGCAAAAGGACCACGGTGCAGGGGTCAGTAACCTTGTATAATTAAAGAGCCAAACTACATCAAAATTCAGAGTAAAAGAAAACTTATTTGCATAACTGAAAACATACCATTTAACATTACATATAATTGGCATGGTGCATTTATAACCCACAAAGTTTCTGCTGCCCAAATGCTGCTGTTGTGAGTTCTTTGTTAGAAGTGGCAAAGTCGAGGTCTGTCAGTAAGAAATAGACACACAAGAACCTTGTGGGATTGTTTTACCGCACTGGCATAAATCTGTGCATGGTGTGCACATGGATTCCTAGCAACTCTTCAGTTATGAACACATGACTTTGTCTTATACTATCAGACCACTGATCCATCAAAGTCAGTATTGTCTGACTGGCAGTGGCTCTTGAGAGTCTCAGGTGAGGTCTTTTACCACCTACGATCTGATCTTTTTAAGTGGAAATGGCCAGGATTGAACCCGAGATCTTCTGACTGCCAAACAGACAATTTCCAACTGAGCCATTTCTGTAAAACATCTTTAAGAAGTCCTTTAGTCCCATAAAAATCTTTGGTTGCCATTCCCTTCACACACTGGCATCACACCTACACCTCCGATATACATTCACTTTAGTATTTCACATTCTTTTTTAAAAGTCAAGTTTAGTTCTGTACTAAGATAAAAGTTGGCTTGCAGATCTCTGCTTCAATAGACAGAAAAATTGTACTGGGCTCAGCCCCTGGATCTACTTTTAAATCACTGGGCTTTGTCCTCCAGATCTTTGCCAACATCTCTGGTTCCGCCTCTGCCTCAAGAGTTAGACAAATCTGTCTATGTGGCACCATTTTTTAAATTCAACAGCTATCAACTCCAGACCCCCTAGATATGCCTCAAGATGCTGATTATTTTTGGAGACCAGTTATCTTCACTGTAAGGTCTCTCCTGTGGGGTTCCACAGCACACAGCCTTATCCTCCATGCTATTCAGCCTCTATGTAAAGCCCTTAGGACAAATCATTCATAGTCTGGGGGTTGGTTGTCATCAGTATGTTGATGACACCCAGTTCTGTATCTCATGGTGATGTGATAGAGGTCCTGAACCATCGTCTGTCTGCTGTGGTTAAACGGCTAAGAGTGAATTGCCCATCAGTTACCGGGTTCAATTCAAAGTATTGGCTACCCCATACAAATTCCTTCATGGCCTTAGGCACTCATATCTGCAGGACCATCTTCTCCTCCTATGCTCCACCATTACAGGTTTGCTTACCCAAGCAGGGCCTATTGCAGGTTTGCTTACCCAAGCACCCGTACACATGCATTTATGTTGTGATCCCCACTTTATAGAATGGCTCGCATGAGGGGGTCAGGAATGCTTCCAGTCTCCTGGCATTCTGCGAAACTGAACTATTCAGGAGGGCATTTTTACACTGGTAACAGGGCTATGCTATAATGAAATGGTTCTGATCCTGACAGGCAATAGTCTCTGCCTCCAGAATCTATGCTGGGATGTGCCTTCAGGGTCTGAGGAACTTGTGTTATTTATCCAGCCCTCCCCTTCTTGTCTCCACACTCCACCTCAGCTTCAGTCTTGATCCTCCTCCCAAAGAATCATACTTCCAACTCTTCACGTGTCCATCATCCAGTGTTGACAGTGCCAGATGCTACTAGCATGAAGAAAAGTGTTACATAATTCTGTAAAAATGCCCAGACTCAGGCTTTGGCATACCTCCAGGGAAAGCAATTAATAACTGACAAGATGCTGTGTTTTTGTAATACATACCAAACGTTTAAATGTTTGCTTTCATGAATCTAGTTCGGTAAACTATAAAACTTAAATGAAACTGAAATGGAATTTAAATGAAACGTGTAAAAGAGAAAATGCATGTGATTTTCATTCTGACTTGGTGGTGCTCGAGCAGTGACAAGGGTGCTCTCCTTTCCAGTTCGCACCTGCCATTTTAAATCACTATCACCACACACTGTCAGCCATGTCTACTAAATAGTCATGTCAGTTAAATCACTGTTGCATGCTTCACATTTAAGCTGCAATCCCATGCATACTTGCGTAAGTAAGTCCCATTGCACAAAGTGAGCCTTACTTCTAAGTAAATGTGGTTAGCATCAGTCTGTTACTGACTTTATCAGAGGTTATTATTATTATTAGCTAGTTTTGTTGTTAATGTTTTTTATGATGACTGTTCCTTGGTGAACTCCGCACCAGATGGAACTTATTAATGGGATTGGAAGTCCTATTGTACTGCCTGTGTTCACACAGCTTGCTTCTCGTTGTGGTGGTACCTCTAGAAAAAGACGGCTGCATTTAGTACTCAGTTCCAATCCAAATGAGGGGGGGGGACAGGACCCAGAGGTATGTTGTAGCGAGGAACGAACCAAGGTCAGAGTTCTGGAGGAATCCTCTTTGCTGTTGAGTGACCTCCATTGCCATCCTGCTGCTCCTCACAGCATGTGTGCAAAGAGGAAGGAGGCACAGCATTCCTTGCTCTCTGTGCATGCACACTAGCAGCAGGTTCTCTCAAAAGGCAGGGGGAAAAAGTTGGCAGTCCTGTGGGGCTTGCAACCCAGCATGTGGGATTCTGTGACCCACTTTAAGGCACCAGTTCATGGGCTGAAGGCCACTGTCTTAGGGCTCACATGAGCATTTGACAGGGATGCAAAAGAGAATGTGTCAATAGATTACAATTTCTGCCACTGATTTCTGAGTCTTACTAGGTAAAAAGAAAAATCCGCACAGACTGATAATTTTGGTGCTTCCACAGTTTGGAAGAAGCTGGTAGCTGACCAAGGAGCCCACATTAGAAGCTGGTTTATTGAGTGATTTGCCGCTATGAGAATACCGCTGTGGAAGAGGACACAGAGAAATAGTACCATGTCAACTGAAATATAAATTGCCAGTTCAAACAGAGTCATGGACGCTTTAAAAGAAATATGTAAGGAGCTCAAATGGGAAGAAACCAGTTCCTCTCATTTATAATTTGCCTATTGCAAGAATCACTGTATACAGAAGTCACTTGTTAACATAAATATACAAAGGGTCATTTCCAGGTTCCTAGTTTTATTACAATGATAAAAGAGAATGTTTCAAGACGCTGCAGGGCCAAGCAAATTGTTAACCAATAAAGCCTACTATAGGATCAATTCTGCCACCTAATGGAGAGTCCAGAAGTTGCTTTAAAATAACAGAGAAAAGCAAGATCCAGAACAGTTAGCCTGTTAGTCTGTTGCTGCAAAATAGTAAAAAACCCAGTAGCACATTTAAGATTAACAAGCTTTATTGTGGCATAAGCTTTCAAGAAACACAGCTCTCTTTGTCAGACCCGCTCCATGCATCTGACAAATAGAGCCGTGTTTCTCAAAAGCTTATGCTACAATAAAGTTTGTTAGTCTTAAAGCTGCTACTGGGCTTTTTACTATTTTAGAGAAAAGCAAGGATTGGTTTCCATTCCTTAGCCATACGTTAACTATTTTAAATTCGTCTGGAGACACTAGTATGGTTAGCATCATGGTGCAGTGGTTATGCTGTCAGTTTAGGATATGGGAGATTCAGCGTCAATCTCTACTCTGCCATGAGTGACTTTCAGCCAAGGCTGTTGTGAAGATAAAATGAAGGAGCGATTACCAATGCTATATTTTGGATCCTGACTTGGGAGAAAAGCAGGGTACAAATAAAAAAATTCAGCCAGAAAAGTAGACTGAAGTCTGAGTTCTGCAGTGCCTTAGTACTCTGAGCATATCATTTTTGCTTTTGTGGGCATGAATGGTGTCTCAAAGATGAGCACTGTCCAGATACTTGTCTGCCTCACCATGTTCAATTATATTTGTAAATAAGTGTTACAAAATTAAACCTCTTGTACCCTTATCTTGCAAGGAAATAGATGCTCTAGTGGCATTCTTGAAATTGCCTGCTGTTCAGGGAAGTGGGGAATTGTGAAATAATAATACAGTAAACCATGCAGTACTACGCAAGTTTTTTTAAAGGCCCTGACTGAAGATTTACAGTCCAATAACAATTGTTTACTTCTGTTCACTAAAATTAAATAGATCATGGAGGACCTAAAGGAGGAAACTAAAGTGCTGGAGCAGTTACAAATAAGTAGTTTGCTTAAAATAAATATGCAATGGAGAAATGAAATTGTTTGATTCCTGGTATAATTTAAAGTGCTGTTTTAACAGTTTTGTCCTCTGACTTGAATCTGTTGCTTACTAGTCTCACATGTATGGGGCTGGCAATATCTGATAAAGAAAAGGCACCTCTGTACATGGATGAAAGCCTCCTCTTTATTTATTATAACTTCACAACTTCCCAATAAGTTTTGACAATTCAGGACTGGTGAATCCTGACTCAAATGCCCGATTCTAGGGGTACATCTATGGATGGGGATGTAGCGTAGCTGAAGTTGTTATCTGAAACAAATTAACCTTACAGCCTTACTGTTAGCTGAGATAATAGATGCTGTTATTTTAAAATATGGACTTGACCCTATAATATTTTCAATGGTGTCTTTCCCAGTGGCTTCAAGAGTGGGCAGCTGTGTGCCACTTGTATAATACACACTTTTCTTGGTTTTGTCCCACACGATCATTTCTGAGTTACCACTTTGTGTTCTAAGGGATGCAGTTATTGTTCTTTAATTTCAAATGATGAACATGCCTTCAGCATATGAAGGGTAAAACCAGATGTGATGGGAAGAGGAATCCGTGTGTATTTATAGATACATCCATCCATTCACATTTAAATCAGGTGTAGGAATCTATTTTTAAAAAAAATACGCAGGTGAAGGGAACTACACGTTGACCCCTTCTTACTTCACTTTCAAGAGGACTTTGATATGAGAAGAGAGCTGGGCTGGAAGAAATGTGCTGAAATTAATGGAGCATAGCAAAGTAAGGCAACGCTCAGGCCCCCTCTCTGTGCATTAAAAAACGGATTCCTGCTTTATATGCGAGCATTTGGCTGCATGTATAAATGCACATGGAATGCCCCCCCATCTAAGTTTGCCCTCTAGGCCTGGTTCACACATGCAAGGGAATGAAAAGTCACTGAGGTGGCAGGGACCAAAGGAGGTAGAATGGACCAGGTCACTTCAGACTGTGGGTGATGGAAGGTCCCATTTCAGGATACCCTTTAATGTTAAATCTTCCCTGCCAATATAAAACAGCTGCAGCAAGCAAAGAGAGGGATAGAACCTCTCTTCCTACTGTTCTGATTTCCTATTTGTGTGAACTTATTTTTTATGCAAAGGAACATTCTAAGCTAGAACCCATCAGCTGTGAGTTTAAGTGGAACGGTCTGTTTTACCATCTCAGGGTTCCACCACCGCTTTAGTTGCCTATGTGAACCACATCTTAGACTTAGGATTAAAATTCTTTCTGTGTGCTACATATGTCCTCAGTTCCTTGGAAGATGAAAGGGATAAAAATGTAACAAATATATGGGTGGAAAGAACAGGAAATTCCTGGCAGTTTGGGAGTGCTATGTGGGTAAAGTGCTCTGACCATGATGGCCCAGGCTAGTCTGATCTCATCACCTCTTGGAAGCTAAGCAGGGTCAGCCCTGGTTAGTACTTGGAGGGGAGAAGCAGGGAGTGGCAAACCACCTCTAAATGTCTTTTGCCTTGAAAACCCTTTGGGGGTTGCCATAAGTCAGCTGCAAATTGATGGCATTTTCCACCACCATATGGGAAGGGTGGATTTGGGGGTTGGGAGGGAGGTTGTCAGGGGTATGATGATATAGAGTCCACCCGCTGAACCTGCCATTTTGTCCAGGTGAACTGATCTCTGTAGTGTGAAGACCAGTTGTAATTCAGTACTCCAGGCTCTATCAGGACATTAGCAACCCTGGGGGGAAGGAAGTGAGTCAACACCCCTTAAAACTACAGGGTCAAGGTATAGCCTGAAAGCACATGAGGAGAGGCTGTAGCTCAGTGGCAGAGCATTTGATGGGTATGGAGAAGGTCCCAGGTTCAATCCCTGGCACCTCCAGACAAAAGGACCAGGCAGTAGATGTTGAGAAAGGCCACTGCCTGTCTGAATAGACAATACTGACCTCAATGAACCAAGGGTCCAGTTCAGTATAGGGCAGATTCATGGATCTGCTCCATACCTGAATGGAAACTCCTGGGCGCCCTAGTTATGCCATTTGGAGTTCTATGATGGAACATGGGTAGCATTCAGACAGGGCTGCTGAGATGAGGGGAGACCAACTCCAGGGGCCCTAGTCATGAAGGGCGTATGGACCTGAGCAGGTTTGCTTTGGCATATGGGGGGGCAGAAGGAATCTTTATCTGGGGGGCCATTAGGTTGGCCAGACGTTTTCCTTTTTTGAGGCCTGTCCTCTGCTTCTTCCCACTAACTGGCTGAAGTATCATTTCCTGTCTGAAGGGGTTTTGGTTTTTTTCGGTGAATGTTGGAATGAGATGTGCATAGTGCATCATGAATGCACTATGATGAGCTGTACTTTTATTTAAATTGTAGTATTTATGTGTACATTTGTATATAGATTTTAATTAGCATATGCAAATTTTGCCTTCTTTGTAAGGGCTTGTCCTCTTGTTTGGTCACCTCCTGATAGCCAGTCTTGGCAGCTCTTGCCATCCCTGGGTGCAAGAGCACCGTAGTGGTTAGAATGTTAGAGTGGGAGAACCAGGTTCAAATCACTGTTCCTTGAAGCTCACTGTCTGACCTTGGGCCAGTCTCTCTCAGCCTAAACCACCTCACAGGGCTGTTGAGAAGATAAAAAGGCGAGGACAACCAACCATGCATGCCATTCTGAGCTGGTCAGAGGAAGCATGGGACTATTTTGGAAAAAGCAGTAAACAAAATGAGGAGCAGAGCTGTCCTGGTACAGTGGTCTCTGGGTTCAGGAACTCCTGGAGGATTGAGGATGAAGCCTGGGAGAGTGGGGTTTAGGGAAGGGAGGGACCTCAGTAAGGTATGAAGCCACGCAGGCCACCTTCCAAAGCAAGGGACAACAAAAAACAACTGTGAGCTGAATTACCCGCAAAAGTAAATACAAAAGGAGACTTAAACAAAGTGAAATGCACACGTAATCAGAAATGAATCTATACATATAATCCATTATTGGAAAATACAGAAGTTCACAGGATCCATAGAAGGAAAAAAACAAAGTCTAGAGTAGATATTCAACACTTTTCCCAGGTAGTATGCAATGTTTCAGACTTCTGGTCCTTCCTCAGGAACAAAGAACAACAATAGGAAGTCTCATTCCAATTTCTTTACAGGACAATACTATTCAGTTTCTTTATGGGCCAGCTCTCCTAGGCTTTAATATGCACCTCTCAAGATTGCTTCTATGTAAACAGGACCAAACATGTTTTAAGTAAATAAACAATACATAGCAGTAGAAAAGAGCAAGAGCAGTAGCACCTTAAAGACTAACAAAATATGTGGCAGGGGATGAGCTGAAGAAGTGAGCAGCGACTCATGAAAACTCTCACCTGTGTTGCATATTGTGTTAGTCTTTAAGGTGCTACTGGATTCTTGCTCTTTCCTACTGCTAGGAACAGACTAACACGGCTACCCAGCTTAAACAATCCATCGATGCTGTAGTCTGGAGATTTGTAATTCCGGGAGATATCTATCTAAGCCGCCACCTGGAGGTTGGCAACCCTATTTCCGAGGAACACGGCAGCGCTATTGCTCTTTCCTGAGGTGCGAAGCGTCTTGTGGCCGGGGGACAGCGAGACTTGGAGCTCAGTTGTAATTCCGGGAGATCTCCAGCCGCCACCCGGTGGTTGGCAGCCCTAATTTCTGAGGCATAGGGCCCAGGGGTATCGCTCCTTCCTGAGTGAGATGTGAAGCCTCTTCTTAAGCTGCTGCCGAGGACGCGCAGGTTTTCCCTTCTCCCTCTCCTCCAGACCATCTCGAGGAGGCGAAGAACTCAAACTGAACCACCCTGGCAAACAGGCGGGTGGGTTTGCCCGCCTCCTGGCTCGTCCCCGCCCCAGTGCAGCAGCAGCAGCAGCAGCAGCAGCGAGCGCAGGTCTCCTCCGCTCAGCGCCAGGCCAGGCGGAGCCGGAAGCCGGCGAAGGTTGAGCCAGCGGCTGCGGGAAGGAGGCGGCGGCGGCGGCGGCGGCACCAGTGGTGGTGGTAGTGGCGACGGCAGCGGCGGCGGCTCCTCCATGGCGCTGAACCTGAGCAAAAATGGGCCGGCGCTGCAGGAGGCCTATGGCCGGGTCGTGGCCTCGACGAGCCCGACGGACTGGTGAGCGAGAGCCCCTCCGCGGGGCCCGTCCCCCCGCCCATCTTTCTCCCTTCGCCTTCCTGTCCCGGGGACCGGCGCCGGCTCCATCGGCGGGCGGGGGGCATGAGGAGGCATCCGCCGAGGAGTGGGGCTGAGTCACTCTTGGGCATGGGGCGCCGGGGAGGAGGAAGCGGTGCGGGGCTTTCTTGGGCTTCGACCTGGGGCGGTGGGTGTGGTGAGGGCGAGAGGCATGATGGCTCAGTGCTCACCGAATGGCTGTGCACGTCAGATGGATGTGGGTCTGAGATGGCTGGCGATGGTGGGGGGGGTGCTTATGGGAAGGGGGTAGCTGTGAAATGTGATGAGGCTGTGGGGGGGGGATGTTTGTAGGGGAGCCCTAAATTATAAGCCACCGCCCCCCCCTCTTTTTTGACCTGCTCTTCCCCCAGGGAAGCAAGAATGGTGTGTATGGTTTCTTCAAAGCAGCCCTGGGAGGTGGGGAGTGCGGGGCAACAGCTAGTGTTGGGCTTGGGCTGTAGAGATCCTGCTTCAGATCCCTGCTTGCACCAGTACTGGAAGGGGAGACCTGGGTTTAAGTCCCCACTCGGCCTCCGAGCTTGCTGAGCGACCTTGGGCCGATTGTATACCCCTAGATCTGCCTAACTAGGTGGTCCTGAGGCTAAAATGGAGGGAGGGAGAGCTGTGTAGAGTGCCCTGAGCTCTTTGCAGGAAGAGTCGGATAAAGGTTTACCCAGTCAATAAGCTTAGCTGTGAAGCTGGCACTGGCTGACCTTGGGGGAGTCATTGTTGCCTAACCTACCACACCGGATTGTTGTGAGGATAAAATGAGTAGAGAAGAGGAAGAGAGATTAATGGTTTATGAATGGGGAAGGAGGTACTGCGGGGGGGGGGGGCGGTTGTTATTTTATTTTGGTGTTAACTTGTCGTTACCGGAAGCCACCTTCAGCCAAGAGGAAAGGCTGGGTAGAAACATTTAAATAATTACGTGTTGCTCTGAGCTCCTTGGAGAAAAGGTGGGATGAAAATCTGACAGAATGTGGTTAGGCCGAGGTCACTTCATGGCTGGTCAGGGTGTCTCCCGGCCAACTGTACATGCTAGCCACTCTGCTTCATGGTTGCTGCACGTAGTGTTAGACAGTTTGGTAGGAAGAGAAGTACCCCGGGGTCTGGATGTTAGGGGCATGGGTTGTATTAATCTCTTCCCAGGCCTGTATGACGCTTCTGTCGAGCACTGTTTGGTTTTTAAAGGCAATTGCCCTATGCATATTGTAAACCGTATTGCGACAGAGGTTCAGGGAGGGTTGCAAAGTCACAGTGGCTTATGAGTGCTGTTTAAACTCAAAATGAAACTGCTGTGGCGTGTGCAGATAAGCATACAGTATCTTTCTGTGTGAAAGCCTTTTGCAAACAAGGGAAATCAAAGCAATTCCTCCCCCCTCCTCCCCCCCCACACCAGGATCATAAGGTCTGGATATTTGCAGTGTTTTGCTGGGAACTAACAAACCAAGCAGATATGGAGGCGAATCGGTGTAATGAGGAACTTGTAAGGAAGAAATCAGCATGTGGTAGGGAAACTGTAATGAAAACTTTTTGCCATGTGTATGACAGAGGTTATACTCACAGTGAATTGATCTGCAGAATGGCAAAGATGCAACTTGATTGGCAATTTAAAGAGAATCATTAATTGTATGAGCTTCTATATGGGAATTTGGAGAGGTAGGAAGATGAAAGAATGATGTTACACTTGAGAGTGGGATGGCCAGCAGCTAGGGTGGTCCTGGAGAGGGGGAAATTTGTCAGGAATGGGCAGGAAATAACACCAGTGTGATAGAACCAAAGTGAAAACAGTGAGAGACACACACACACGAGTGTGGAATAGAAATGAATAGCCATGTTTGCCCTAAAGATGTCCATGGATAATAGTTGAAACAGGGTAATATGAAGATGTTAACCCTGTTAATGTAATTGTTTATGATTGTGTGAGTTAAATAGTTACTTCGATTTATCTCATTGTTTGCTTTGTCTTCTTAAGGGCCCTGTTTACTTATGAAGGTAACAGCAATGACCTGAGAGTGGCTGGTACTGGAGGTGAGTATATTTAGGAAGTTTATCTCAGTATGTGTGACATTAACTTTTTTCTTTAATGGCTGAGAGTATATGTCTAGAGAGTGTTCCCTCTAAGCTGAGTTTAGTGTGAGCTAGCTCACAGTTTTTCAGCCTCCGGCTCACACAATTTTCTCTCAGCTCAGGAAGGATGGCTCCAGAGCAAACTGATTTATGCAATAGCCAAATCACTTGCTCACAACTTTAATGCCGGTAGCTCACCAAGTAGAATTTTTGCTCCCAAGGCTCCACAGCTTAGGGGAAGCATTGAGAAGACTGTATTGCTTGTTTAGCTCCGGCTTGGGTGGTACCCACCTAACTTGCTTCTGGCTTATGATTATATATGTACAATTTGCAACATGATCCAGTTGAGGCATCTGTTTGACAGTGTCCCAGTTGCCTGTCTCTTTTCCGCATACACCAAGAAAGGAGTAGTCCTTTAGTTTTATGCCTGTTGCTGCTTGTTCAGGCGCAAGATAGTTCCTGGGAAGTGTCCCAGACCCAGCCCTGTGAAATGGAGCGTGGGAAGCAATGTGGAAATATCCCTTCTCTCTGACAGTGGAAAAGAAGCAGTACAAAATATACTGAGTGTTTTTCTTGGGTTATGTGGAAGTGAAACTTAGAAAGCTTAAGCTTAGAAAACTTAAAGCCAACCTTTGTGTATTTTTAAGGGATATAAGCAAAGGTGAACTACTAGCAGGGGTGGACTGGGAAGCAAAAATGAGCCTGGAAAGGGCTCTATCCCCCCTCCAAGCGAAGTGGGGACAGGACCAAAAGCTGGCCTCCATGTGCCAGTGGCTCCTCCCCTGCATGGGGCAAGGGCAGCTGTCTCCCTTGTGGTGGTGGCAGCTGCTGTTCTACCCCACACACGATCAGGACAGCTGGCTTCTTTGTGGTGATTACAAGAACTGACCAGAATGGGGTGAGGGCCACTCCTTGCTTGGGATGACCCCAGTGGGGGTAGGCAGCCTCTCAGGCCCCCGGCCCACTGGGATGTTTTCCAAGTGTCCTTAATGGCCAATCTGCCTCTGACTACTGGACAAGTTGCCCGATTTAACATTGTATTTAATTGTTAGGAGTTACATATGATGTGGCATGTTATTAGTGTTAAGTACTAAGAAACTTTTGAGTAAAAGGGGAGATCCTGAATTACAGTGAACCTACCATATGCACAAAAACATATTCTTGCATCTATTTTGTAACATCACTATTGCCATCATGCATTGATTGGTTGAAGTATATTAATCTATAAAGCCCAGAAACTTCACATTAAACTTTCTCCTCCAAAATGTGTACACACAGTTTCTTCATTCAGATCTAACCAGAGCTGAGGAAGTATAACTGGTTAGTGAGGCAGCCCGTACTGACAAACCATTCTTTTCAGCCATGTAAACCAGAATCAGAAGCCATAGTTTGTGCTAGCTAGGCCTTGGCCTGTTGTATGAATTGACAAATCAGAGTTATGGGTATTGCTGTACCTCAGGCTATTGTATTATGGTCACATTATGAGAAGACAAGAGTCACTGGGAAAGACAATAATGCCAGGAAATGTTGACGGCAGCAGGGCAAGAGGAGGAGGAGGAGATTGGATTCATACCCCACCCTTCACTGTCCAAAGGCGTCTCAGAGCAGCTTACAAACTCCTTCCCCTCCCCACAACAGACACCCTGTGAGGTAGGTGGGGCTGAGAGAACTTTGGACAGAAACTGCTCTTTTTCAAGAACAGCTGTGCCAGAGCTTGTGACTGACCCAAGGTCACATCAGCAGGTGCAAGTGGAGGAGTGGGGAATCAAACCCGGTTCTCCCAGATTAGAGTCCACGCACTTAACCACTACACCAAACTGGCTCGGAAGACTCAACATGAGATGGATTGACTCAATATAAGGAGCCAAGGACCTCAGTTTGCAAGATTAACAATAGGATGTTTTGAAGGTTATTAGTTCATAGGGTCACCATAAGCAACTTGACAGCACTTATCACACATACTCACAGGAGCTCCCTGTACTATAGCAGTTGGAGTGCCAAGCAGATGGAAGATGAAAGCTGACAAATGGAATTAAAACATGCTGTAGTTTACTTTTATGTTTGGAAACTCAAACCATGGCTTTTAACCTATGATAAAGTGGAAATCTTGATTTGGTGTGATGTAAATCAAATTGTGATATTGCGGTAACATCTTTTGATGTTACCAAGTCCGTTCTTTCTGATGCTTATACCGTGTAGAAAAACCTCTGGCAGGTGCAGCTTCTTCTCTGGGGCTTCTTTATCTATCATAATGCAACATCAACAGAAATTATTCTCTGTATACAACTGTTAAGGGCATTTGGGCCTCTTTCCTTGGAAACCCCAGTGTGGGGATCTGTGGAAAAGAGAACCTCAGTTCAGGAACATTGATCATCTAGGTTTTTTGTTTTTGAGCTGTAGAAATGGGAAGTAGCTGACAGTGCTGAGTAGTTCACTAACCTTAGTTTGGGGAAGATTACCAAGGAGAAGTAAAAGGTCAGCCGTGGCTTGAACTGAAAGTATTAGTCTGTTCACATCTTGCGTGTTTGTGGGTGGCTGCTTCCTATTGAGAGGAACTAAAATTCTTGACTGTTGAAACAGCTTGAAGGAAGTCTTCTATTGCATGAAGAAAAAGTTTAATGGGTGGAAATCTGTTTGTTTCGTTGGAGGGGAGGGAAAGAACCACTTTGTGGGTAAACTGCATTTCCTTTTGAAGCTTACACCAAATTCTAAGGAAAAAAAAATCCTTTCTTAAGGCTACAGTCCTAAGCTTACTTAACAGGAAATTGTATCCCATTGAACCTGGTGGGGCTTCCTTCTGAGGAAACATGTTTAGATCCAGACCACAAGTGAGATTGTCAGGATGTACCACCTTCTTGCATCAAGGATACCAGTTTCTGCCAAGACACACACCCTCAGGTTCTGCTTTGAAAATCTAAATGCACAAATTATGGAAATCAGCCAGTGATGCTTTAATGTCTTAATTGTGCAGAGAGTGCATTTTGTTGCTGTAGCACTTAGATGTCTTTTGGCAGTGAAGGATGAAATGGTAGGGACTGTGGCAGGTAGTGCTGGGAATCGGAGAGTGAGAGCCTGTTTTTACGGGCGGCAGCAGGGTGGTAAAAATGATGTGGAAAAAAGATGAACAGCCTGCTGCTTCCAACTGCACTTCAAGTACCTGTTCTCCTGAAGCTTGCACTTAAAAATATTTGCTAGGTCTTATTGTTTTTCTAATCTGCTGAGGAGTGATAGCTGTTAAGTCTTGCCACTCAGCTTTGTGTTCCCTGAGCAACTTCAGTAGGAACTTTGACAACTGCGGCGGTGGTTAGTTTTTGTGATTACTTCGGTAATAGTGCTGTAATAGTTCTAGAATAATATTTTTACCATGCTCAGTGGTTCAGTTAAACAATAGTGCCTATAAATGTTCCTTTGGTAACTGCACCAACCACAGCAGCTGGATTTTCCGATATAAATTCATAGTGGCTTGTAACTGTTACCGAAGCTCTTTTCATTGTTTCACATTCAGAGTATAGTGCAATGAACAATTCTTAGCTCCATTGCTCTCAGAAAGCTGTGCAAGAGGTTATGTTAGGTTGAAAGGGTTTTTGTTGGGGGGGGTGTTGGTCTAATGCCATCTAGCACGCTTCACAAGTTGAACCGGAATTTGAATGTGGAATTTTCCATGTCCTTCTGTATGTTGTGGAAGACAAGCTGTATTGGTAGAGTTACGTAAATGACGGTCCAAATAACTGTGGAGCTAGTTCTGTAGCCCAAAGACCTTTTTCTTGAACTGTAGCACAGCAAACTGCTTTGACACAAACTAGAATGGACTTTCCAAAACAGTTTGAGGTGTGTGGGGGGCAGAAGCAGATATTCATGGCGGGGGAAAGCCAAACATGCCCCTTGCATTGAACCAAAAAGATTCTTTGGATTCCAGCTCCCATACTGGTAAACAATTCAGGCAAATAGAAATTACACTTCATAACAGTACAATATGTGCGTCTAGTGTTCTGTACTTGGGTGACAGGTTTTGGTTGACTCTGTTGGGTTACTTTCACTTTACTTTACTTTCTTTCTTGTCAAATGATTATATATAGATGGTGGTCTGGAGGAGATGGTGGAAGAACTCAACAGTGGGAAAGTGATGTATGCTTTCTGCAGGGTGAAAGACCCCAACTCCGGTTTGCCCAAATATGTCCTTGTCAATTGGGTATGTGGAATGTAATTCCATTTATTTCTGCAACTTAAGGATCATGTTTTTCTTTTTTAAAAAGATACAGTACTCTTTTCTTTGTAATGAAAAAATTAAGTATAAAATCATTACTGACAATGTTTGAAAAGTCAAGAGGCATAGATCCTTTCTTTGACCCAGAATTCCTTTTCTGATCACAGTGAACGCTTACGAAGCTGCCTTATAGGCTGTGATCACACACACTAAGTAATCCACTTTGAATCCACTTTCAGTGCACTTTCCAACTGGATTTTACTGTATGAACTGACAAAATCCAGTTGGAAAATGCACTGAAAGTGGATTATTCACTCTGTGTGACCGCAGCCATAGTGAATCAGTTCCATCAAAGTCACTATTGCCTACTCAGACTGGCATCAGCTCTCCAGGATCTCAGCCATAGGCCTTCCACATCACCTGCTGCCTGGTTCTTTTAACTGGAGATGCTGGGGAATGAACCTGGGACCTGTATACAAAGCATTCCACTGAGCCTCAGCTTCTTCCAGTGACTGACTCCAGGTGGAAAAAGCCAGAAACATTGGGGCTGCAATCCTATGTACTTCTTTTTTTACTATGTTGTGTGTGTATATGTGTTTGTGTACCAAGAAATCATGGTGACTTCTAGCAACCCCTAGCAGGGCTAGGACATTTCAGAGAGGTGGCTTGATAACCTGCCTCTGCGTCCTGGCCCTGGTATTCCTTGGAGGTCATCCTTCCAAGTACTTGCCAGGGTCTGTCCTTAGCTTCTGAGATCTGACAAGATTGGGCTTGCCTGGGCTGTCCAGGTCAGGGCCAATCCTATGTACTTTCGATGTGGGGGCAAGTCCCATTGGCTATAGGTTTTTACATATCTTGTGTTTCTTTACTCAGAGTAGGGTGCTGGTGAAGTATTTTAATTTGTTCAGATTACATTCCTAAATATTTAAAGAACTAAGAATACAAATATACTTTATGCTTCCGGGTGAACAGTAGGTTTATTTACATTAGTGTTATTTTTTTAAGCCTTTATGCGACTCACAAAAGATTCAAGAGTGATCCAACAGCCTAGCAATCTTTAGCTCCTCTTGAAACACATCATAACTGTCAGGGAAATGCTGAGTGAAAAATGTAAACACAGTAATATTTAAGAATAAACAGACCGGAAAGAAAACTAGCTGCTGGAAAGTGGGTAAATGGATTTGCTTTAGTGGTGCTAGTCGGTAGGCCCCTAAGACTTCTCTGGGGAAAACTACATAAACATGAAAGGTTCTGCAGATGTTCCTTATGCTTTTTTAGTTCATTTACTCCAGGAGTGTCAAACTCATTTGTTATGAGGGCTGGATTTGACATAAATTGGACTTTGTCAGACTGGGCCATGTGTGTCATAAGATGTAACGCCAGGTAGCAGAGGTATAAACTTTATAAAGGACACAGACAAACACAATTAAAGATATTATAGCAGCTATTCCATTGGAGCCCCATATCAGGAGTGTGTGTGTGTTAAAAGTAATATTTATCTACAACACTGAAGTTCCTTGAGTTTGCTGAACTCTGTATTTTAACTGTGGTTAGTCCCAAACTTCCCCCCCCCTTAAAAAATATAAACTACAAATATAAATGATCTGAGCCTAGGACCTGGGGAAGAGCATGAGATGGCTGAGCATCGCAAGCCTCCCCACCACCACCACCTCCAGGTCTACTCAGAGTGGCAGTGGCTCTCCAGGCTCTCGGGGCTTTTTACAAGGTGGTTTGAGATAATAATTTTGGGTGTCCTCTTCAGCATGTGTTCTGCAATTATTCCATTAGAGCTCCACATCAGGAGGGTGTGTGTGTTAAAACCAGGGCTCTTTTTGTAGCAGGAACTCCTTTGCATATTAGGACACCCCTAATGTAGCCAATCCTCCAAGAGCTTACAGAGCTCTTCTTACAGCTTTTGGAGGATTGGCTACATTAGGGGTGTGTCGCCTAATATGCAAAGGAGTTCCTGCTACAAAAAGAGTCCTGGTTAAAACTAATATTTCTCTGTAAACCTGGCATCCCTTGAGTTTGCAGAACTCCTATATTTTAACCCTGGCGGGTCCCAAACTTTCCAACCCCCCGTCACTAAAAATATAAACTACAAATATAAATGGTCTGAGCCTAGGACCCAGGGGAAGAACCCGGCCGGTCCCAAACCTTCCCCTCCCCACGGCCTTAAAGCATGCCTCCCTAAATTAGAAAGGTGGGGAAATAGTGGGATTTTGCAAAGCATGTTTTTAAAATAAAAAAGACGCACAAGGATCACAGCAGAAGGAACCCCCCAGCTCCTACCTGTGAAGAAGACTACAAAGGCCGGGAGCGGTGGCTGGGAAGTTTGGCAGCCCCACCCTCTGCTTCCTGCTCTCAGAGGCAGCCCCACCCTCTGCTCTTTATACTCTGAGGCAGCTGAAGCTCAGAACAGCGAGGATGGGCAGGGGAGAGGGGAGAGAAGAGAGCCCCACTTCCGGGCTGGATTAAAGGCCTGGACAGGCCAGTTCCAGCCCAACGGGCCATAGGTTTGACACCCCTGATTTACTTATTTTACTATATTTTTACTTCTTATGAATTTTGCTTTTCAGCCAGGAATTTATTCCAAAAGCAACTCAAGGGAATCAAACTGTAATAAGTTTTAGGATTAAAGTTCAGTATAAATGTTCTTCATAGAGGGGATTCTCAGCTCAGCTGGATTCAGGCAGAAGGAAGGGCTGCCTGGTTCCTCCTTGCCTACCTCCTGGTGGCCCCATGAATGGCAACTGGAAGCTGGAGGCGGGGGCTGCTCTTTGCTGGAACGGAATTCTGGTGCAGTAGAGGGCTGCCCGGTTTTAGTGCTGTCCCGATGAGCACACCTTCAGTGGAAGTTAGAGGGATTTGATATCGATAAGCAAAATGGAGTGGAGTGGTTGTTTATCTAGTCTACTGTTTTGTGCATTCTTTACATAACAGTCTGTGGCCTGGGGTGTAGGAGAGGGATCTTGTAATGATAAGTGGATATAAATAAAGTCAGTAAAGTTAATACAAACCAATAATAAAGTAAATCAATTGGTTGGAGGGAGTTGAATGAAGACAAAGTACGGTTAGGTATTTGTCTCATTCTTATATTTTCTTTCAGTAACTGGGGATGTTCCCCCCCACTTTGTAAACATCTAGATTGAAGAAGAGTTCTAGAGAACTCAAAAGTTTGCATGCTCTATTATTGTGTTATTTTGGTTGATCTTAATCAAAGGCAGGGGTGGCCAAACTTGCTTAACATAAGAGCCACATAGAAAAAAGCCAGATGTTTGAGAGCCCCAAGACATGAACAAACACGTTTTTATTGAAAAATACACAAATTAGCATATTAAATTAAAGAGACAAATGCCTCCTCTGAGCCAAACCAATCTGCTGGTGTGGCGGGGCTTGGAGAACACATTAAACTTCAGATAGGGAAGGAGAGGTGGAAAGAAAACAACTTTAAATGCATCCCCCAAGCCCCCCACGCTGGCTGGCTTGGCTTGGTGAAGGGATTCAAAAAGACAAATGCCTCCTCCAAGCCGGCGGGGGTGTATGTGACTTTGAGAATTCACTTAAAGTTCCATTCTTTTTCTGCTCCCCCCATCTCAAGCCTACCCAGGGAGGGGAACACTGGCTGGGGAAGGGAAGACCGATAGGGGGAACATGCCTCCCCTTTGCTTCCCCAGCTGCCTTGCCTGGAGCCACAGAATGTGTGTGAAAGAGCCGTATGTGGCTCCTGAGCCACAGTTTGGCCACCCCTGTTCAAAGGTATTATATTACTTTTGTATTTTGGGTTTTTCTTTGAACCAACACAGCTACCTACTTTTTTGTCTATTATGTGATATTTCTTTTCCTTATCCTTTGTCCTCCATGTGCAAGTTGACAGCTCCTTGTATGTACAGTATCTGATCCATTAAATAGGGGGTCAAACGTCAAATGTCTGATGCTTCCTTTTGGTAGATTGGCGAAGGTGTTAACGATGTGAGAAAGGGAGCCTGTGCCAACCATGTCAGCACTGTAGCAAACTTCTTAAAGGTATTTAATCTACATTTTATTCTTCGTAATCCCCTTTTCTTTCAGTTGAATGCCCTCCCACATAAACAGCTTTGCAGCCTTTGTGCAAAAGGCAAATCCTCTTGGAAGCTCAAAAATAATGCTTTTTGTTCCCCGTTTCCCTGAGTGGGAAGTTTCTGGGACGGCTGCACACAGGGCCAGTTTCCTTAAGGTGAGAGAGCCTTGAAAGTGTACAGTCCTCTTATGATAACCTGTTTCGAAGTTGAGCAGTGGGGAGGAAGCAGGCAGGCAACCTAACAAGCAATACTAATCTTGAAACAGCATCAGATTTCTCTCCACCCCTCCAGAGCTGCAACACATTCTTGCATCTCCCAAAGGCTACTGCTTGCCAGCAAACTGCAGGGTTTTCTCACAGTGGCCAGATTCAAACCTCAAACTGGGTTTCCTTCAGACCCCACAAAGGCAGATGAGGTGTGACTCACATTCCAGTGGTTTGTATTGGCCACCAGCCAGTCAAAGGCTATTAAGCAAGCACCAGATACCAAACTATACAACACAACCTAAAGAGAGGGAATTACTGAGTAACCGAAAGAGCTTGCTTGCAGTATTTCAGTCCTCCATTTAGTCTTTAGTATCATTCTCTCACAATTTTGGGCTCCTCTAAACCTTTTAGTATTAATTTATTTCCTGCCAAGTATTCCAGATGCTTGGCTTGGGTCATAGTATTCAGTTCAAGCTACATGAAGGCAAGTTCATAGGCCCAAGTGGAGATGTTACCTTCTAAACACGTTTGAACAGTACACCATGCTAGCTTAGGCCTTCCTGTGTCCACATTTGTCATAGTCTGTGCCCCAAATATATCCACTAACCCCCACCTTGAGTTCTGTGCTCAGAATGCATTGCACAGATAAGTAGAATCCGCTTAATTTTGCATATGCTAATTGGTTTGTTTTGCAGAAGATTTTGTCAAGGAATGCTGAAGGAGAGGGGGAGGAATAGGGGACTGAGTTTTTCCTCAGACTCATTTTGGTTTTGCATGTTCAGTAGGCACTTCCTGAAGTGGGAGCCAGAGAGGGTTTTAAAAATGAAAACTGATATTCTCATCCAAAATGTGCATATGATTCACAGTTCTTGTCTTTGCTAGGAACAAGAGCAAAATATAAGCAGTTCAACCTGTCTCCAGAATGGGAGTAGCAATGAATATAGTAGTATTTGCCTGACACCAGAACGTGTAACCATGAATGCCAAATTCTGTGGCCTGCAGTTGATTTTCTTATTGGTTTATTCCTTTAACGTGAACATTAAAAATGAATACTGGTGGGGAAGAAGGTCCTATTTTTAATTCACACTTCCTTTTCCTGACTCTTTTGAGTTACTGTCATAGCCTTTTTTAGACTTAATAGTTCTCCAGGCTATAATTTGTGGACTGCTGACCACTCTAAACTCTGATCTGCTGCATCTCTATAGTTGGCTCGGTGTGGGGGGGGAATAGGGATTTTTAAATGCTGCTTGGCCACGTCTGTTCCTTTGTTTTGAATTTCTGCCCTTCACAGCTCTGGCTTGTGGTGACTGGGTACTGCTTTTTGCAGAAAAAATAAGCTCCCTAACAGTACTGCTGAACTCTAGTTGTTATGGGGCAATAGACTATAGTGAGGTACACACAGGAAGCTTGCTTTACGGTTAGCACCTTGATATACTTTCCTGACCTTCAGCTGTACTTTGCATTGTTTTATAGGGTGCTCATGTGACGATAAATGCTCGGGCTGAGGAGGATGTGGAACCTGAAGTTATCATGGAGAAAGTGGCCAAGGCTTCAGGAGCAAACTACAACTTTCACAAAGAAGGCAGCAAGTTTCAGGATGCAAGTCCTCAGCCTCCAGTGGTGAGTGCCTCTGGTATACAGGATGGAGAATCTGGGTCTGACAATGAAATCCTAAGAATACTTTTCTGGGAATAAGTTCCCATTGAATATAATGGGGCTTCATTCTGAGTAGAGCCGTTTAGGATTGCTTGCTCAGTTAGTCAGATGAATAGCTGGGGTACTGGGCTCTTCTGCCTGGGACTTGGACCAAAGTTTATCTCTTGCATTGAGGATAAACCTTTAGTAAGCCGAGTACTGTTTCACACAAGGCTGTTTGTCTTGGAACGTCATTGTGATAATACAGAGGATCTGCTTTGATCGGTGTTGAAATCTCAGTGCATTGGCTCAAAGGTTTAAAAAGGAAAAGGTAACTTTTATATCCCCAGGCAGAATCCCTGGCCTACTTGGCAAATCCTGCAAGTGTATCTCTGGGACTGATGGGTAATAAGCCCTTCTACAGAATTAGATGTGAAAGTTATCCCTGCTGATATATTTAAAAAGTCATCCATGGCTGTTTCTTTCTTTGGACATTTAGAATTAGTTCTCGCTTTTTCTCAAAAAACAAACCCAAAACCTAAAGAGTCAGGGTTAACATCCTATTGAGAATGTGGGTAGAAAGACTTGGCAGAATGTGAGACCTTGGTATAATCTTCGCTTCATCATACTCTTCATGTATAGGAGTCACAGTGCTACTCAAAACTCTTTCACGACTGAAATGTTTTGTGATCACAGTCGATACTGTATATTATCTGCATGATATAATTCGGTTCATACTTGCAAGATTTTTATGCAGCTTCTCTATATAAAGGTGTGGGAAGCAGATTTAGAAAAGACATTTGAAGGTAGCACTTGGAAACCCATTTGGAATTCTAATTACAAGTTTTCCTAAGTGGCGTGTCTCTGATATAATAGCAGCTAAAAATGTACAACCGTATTACCTCAGCAGAAGACTTACAGTTCTGTTTGCTGGAAGTAGTGTGAACACCTTGGTATCTTTGGTGGCAAGGCCCTGTAATGGTGGTTTTCTTGTCTTCTGTTGGGAAAATGCATGTAGAAAATTGGTAGATGTCATATATCTAATTCTGAACCTGGCCGTTTTGCAGATCAAAAAACCCAGAGAATGGGGACAGCTACAGACAGCAGATATTACAAAAAAAATGAAAAAGAAATTGTTTTAAAAATTAACATTTTCAGGAAAGATTGAGACACAAGAGTAAAATCCACAAATAAATTTGTCAAGGAAGCTGCCGGGTTAGTTGTAAATAGCCACCATCCTTAAGAGCTTTCAGGTCTCTTACATCAAACCAGAATCCTAGCAAAAGAGGTAAGTTTTCAACTGCCCTCTTAAAGGCTGCTGGAGAATATGCTAGTCATTTTTCAGAGTGGAAGACATTGCACAATCTTGATGCTGCCACCAAAAGGAAGTACTTCTTCACCCAAAGAGTGATTAACATATGGAATTCAATGCCACAGGAGGTCGTGGCAGCTACAAGCACGGACAGTTTCAAGAGGCAATTAGATAAACATATGGAGCAGAAGTCCATCAGTGGCTATTAGCCACAAGGTATCGATAGGTAATCTCAGTCTGGGGCAGGTGATTCGTGCTGAGGGGGGAGCAGTGGGGAGGCTTCTAGTGTCCTGGCCCCACTGCTGGTATTTTTGGCCGCTGTGTGACAAGAGTGTTGGACTAGGTGGGCCATTGGCCTGATTCAACATTGGCTTCTCTTATGTTCTTATATAGCACCTCACCAGATGATCTTAGCATCTCTGTAGGTTCTTGTGGGGGAGTTGGTCCTCTGCCACATTTAAGAACCATTATGTATTCTCTGGGCATCTTGCTGTGGCCGTTGAGTGGGGTTCTTTTCTTCTGCTTGCTGGATGAAATTGCTGTAGTGAGAAAGAAGTTGACAGTGGTTGTAAGGGAAGAAATGTTGGAACTGGGTGCAGTTTAAAGAAACTGAAGTGTAAACCAGTAGTACTGTACTCTGGAGAGCTAAGGCAGAGGCCTTTAATCATATTAAACATGTGAGGTTCTTTTTGCTTTTTATAAAAAATTCATCTTGCAGATAAGAAAACTGAGAGAGTCTCTCCTTCGCTTTGAAATTTTTAGTTGGCTTTAGGCTATATGTTGCTGAGCTTGTTTAACATGTTTTTTCGCTCCACTGGGCCCTCATGCCTGTGTCTTTTAATCCCTTGGGTAGAGGAACAGTGGTGTTTCTTCAGTTTTCTGTGTCCTTTTCCATACAGGTTATTTTCTCTGAGTTTGATGCTGTTGGGAAGTTGTGTCCCCCCCCGTCCCCCCCCCGCTTCCCTACAGCATTGTGATGCGTTCATGCACCTCCCAGGTTTTCTCTGGCTTTTCTCTGAGCCTTCCAAATCTGCTTTGCTGCAAAGTTTGGGGAAAGATTGCAGCAAAGCCTGAATACCTACCATGTGAATGGGAAAATTTGCCTTTTTCCGGGTCCCACTTGCACGGTGGCCATTTTCCCTGTTGCTATCCCCGCTGTGGTCATTTCTTCCCCACCACCACCAGGGGCAGCTTTTTTGTATTTTTTTAGTCATCAATATAGTATCATTATATCGTTATAAGAAGGAGAAGAAAAGAAGAGATCGAATTTATACCCTGAAGGAGTCTCAGAGCAGCTTATAATCTTTTGGGAGGGGAAGGGGAAAGGAGATTGTAAACCACTCTGAGACTCCTTTGGATTGTGAAGGGTGGGGTATAAATCCAATCTCTCTCTCTTTTCTTCTCTCTTTCCCTTCCCCTCCCCACAACAGATACCCTGTGAGGTAGGTGGGACTGAGAGAGCTCTTTCGAGGAATGCTCTGGAGAGAACAACTGAGAAAATTGTGACTGACCCAAGGTCACACCAGCAGCTGTATGTGGAGGAGTGGGGAGTCGAACCTGGTTCTCCTAGATTAGAGTCCATGCTCCTAACCACAACACCAAACTGATTAACAATTTCTGTATCATGTTCTATGAATTCCTTTCACCCAGAGTAAATAATCATTGTTTCTGCACATGTAAGCTTTTCAGATTTGCCTCTCCAGGCTATGGTGTGCCACTCCAGGCAGGCAGGCTGTTTAGTAAATCTGTTTTGAGTCCTGTATGTTGCTTGTGATTACTTGCAAAGCTGAGCTTTCATACAGCAGTTCTGCACTGGCTTAATGCGCTGATGTTACTTTTTTGCATAAGATCTCTTACCAAATCGGGGATGGAATTGCCTCATGAGTGGTTTGGGTAGAATAAAAAATACTTTGAGAAAAATTTATTCTCTGTACGGTAACTTCAAAGGTACGAAGTATGTTACCAACTTGCTGGCATTTGTTTAAAAATAGTGATTAAATTGTTTCAATCAATATGTTTCTCTTTATATAACAGGGATCTGTCTACCAGAAAACAAATGCCCTGTCTGAGATCAAGAGAGTTAGTAAAGATAACTTCTGGGCCAAAGCAGAGGTTTGTTGTGTATTTAATTCGTACCACTTACATATGGTTCAAATGGTTTGTTATTGCTTAAGCTGGTCTTGCAGTTCTTTCCCCTTGTCTTCATATAGTTGGTCCTGTACCTTATCAGGCAGAAGCTACTAGTTTTAAAGCTAATGGAGAAGGCTTATTATTGGATATGCTGAGAACTATGCAGTGAACATATTTACTAGGCAAATGTACCTTGTTCAGACACCCTCAGTTACACAGAAGGTGAGCTCCTGGTAGAATTACCCCCGTATTCCCTGACAAAGTTTGTCTCGAATGTAATACCATGCTGAGCAGAAGCTGCTTGATGTTTGCAGCTGCTTTTGCCCAGTGGAACTGAGTCATCTCATTAACTGAACTTGAAGTGGCATCCCTCCAGGGTCATGGTTATTTGGACTGACTGCCTTAGGGCCAAACTACATGTTACATTTTACGTGAGTTCACCATCGGAACTGGCAGTCATATTGCAACTGAGAGTCCCCAGTGGCACTTCCTGTATAGAAGCACAACAGGGGCCCAGTTTGAATCAGGACTGCACCACAGGGAGGAGGAGGGGATCCTGCCTTCCTCCATGCTGTTTTCTGGAGTTGAAACAGCCCAAGGGCTGCTGGTGTGTGTTATTTGCCCTGTTATGCACCACCCCCACCCCCGACAAATAATGTGGTTTCTGGGCTGTTTCAGCTCCTGGAAAAGGCACAGGGATTAGGCAGGAGCCCTTTATCCCCTTACATTGCAGGCTTGTTCTGAATTGGGCCTCTGCCATGCTTTTACATAGGAGTTGCCACTGCGAACTTGAAGCTGCAGTATCACTACAAGTCCCTATTGGCAAATTGTGTCAAGCACAATAGGTAGTTTGTCCCTTTCCTAAAGCATAGAATAGCCTGTAATTGATCACCACTTAGCAGCTACTGATCAAATGTTCAACATCAGTAGTTTGCATTGCCTGCTTTTTGCACTGTGCATTTACCAGATCAAAAACTGATCACAAGATTCATAGTTTGACTGGCTGACACTGAGGGAACACAGACACTAAGAAGTACTATCAACTCAGATCTCAGAGCCCCCCCACCCCCCCATTTTACAATGTGCCTTTTTAAAAATAAGAGGTGGGAGGTGGCACTGGCAAGAAAATTATATGAGTGCCATGATCATGCAAACAAACTCATCCAAATTCATTTGGATGCATGCAGATCGTCGAATGATTGGCTTCTTTCTCATAATTGGAGAGTAGGATGTGAGTTGAAATGGCAGGTGATCAAGCACTGCTATTTATTATTTGTATTTTGTGGCAATTGATACAAAAATGGTTATAAATGTCTTGGTTATGTTTAGATTTGGTACTTCTTCCACAAAGTACTTTGCAGATTTTTCTCTGCAGTGGCTTTTGGTTCTTCGTGACCAAATGGAGGTGGTAGTTATAAACCATGGCTTGGATCCTGGAAACCATCCCCAGAACAGTTTCTGATCCCAGTAAAGTTTATGCCTCAGGTGTAGGGACTAGTGTACTCATAGGTGTACCAATCAGGCCGCTGTAGTCAGGAGGGGGAAGGGAACAAGATTGCCCTTTCTTCCTCTTACATGAATGGAATTCCACTGGCAGAAGACAAAGAATGGAGCAATTCTATTTCTTTTCTACCTAACCCATGTGGCTTTTGGCATATGCGAGTACTCAAACCTGATAATACATTTTCTGGGATCAAAACTGGGACAGGGGAGATCCCACAGTCCAAGTGTCTGCAGATTGCCAGATCCAACCCTATCAAAGTGACATAGTTTAAATCCAGCATGCTTTAGAGGCTTCCTCTTCCATCTACCCCTTTAGGATCTCTGATATACATTAAGGATGCCCTCTAAATACTGTGATCTGTGTGTCAATTTCAAACATCACAGGTATGAAGATGTACTGGCTGTCTCCCTAGTTATGGAACTCCTTCCCTCTACAGATTTGTTGAAGTTCAAATCTGGACAACGTTTGGGAAGCACTGTATGACCTGTATATTTGGCTGGTCTTTGAAACTGTAGTATAAATCAAGAAAGAGCTGGGAAATTTTAACCAGTTGGACAAAAAATGTATTTGTGTTTGCTTTTTGTTACTTGCTCTGGATAAAATACTGTGAATTACTCTGATAGGGCATGGGAGCTAGTAGGAAACTGCACTTTGCTATTTAGAAAAACTCTTGAACTTTCTCAGCTAGGCATCTCATTTCTTTGTCATGTTTTAAATGGCTTGCTGTTTGGACCTGTCACTTCTATGAGGGATGGATTGACTAGAAAGAAATTTGGAGTTGTGCATTATGCTGAACTGCATGATTTATTTGAAAGGTCCATTAAAATGGCAAGGAGAATTGGGTTGGATGACACAGTGGATTGCCAATATTGATCTGATGCAGTCGCTCTGTGCTGAGGATGAATGTTTTAATCTGTCTTAAGTGGTGTCATGCACACTGTGTGCACTTCTTCTCTAGAGGCAGCTGTTTCCCAATCAGACTTGGTATGTTTGCTGTTTCAGAAAGATGAAGAGAATCGCCGGCTAGAGGAGAAAAGAAAAGCAGAAGAAGAGCGTCAGCGTCTAGAAAAAGAACGGCGAGAACGGGAGTTGCAGGAAGCAGCTTTACGCGAGCGTAGGTTTAAGGAGCGAGCCAATGAAATTGATGCTCAGAAGTGAGTAGATTTTTTTACTTAAAGTATTGAACGCTAACTGCGATTAACCATTTATGAAAAGAGCTGAGTAAAAATGAGTGCTCAGCTCTTGCAACTGTGTTTGAATGTTGCGTAAGAATTGTATATGAATGCTGCAGTAGCTGGGTCTACAAAGAGTTTCTGAGCACCACAGAAAGGATGACTGCTTTTGCTTTAAAAAGCAAAACCTATTGGTGGGAAGAACTGCATTATGTCTCATGGCCTTAAAACCTCTGTGGTTAAGTGCATAAGAAACAGTCTGAAATAATTGCTACTGGAGAGTCATGCATTGTGAACACAGCCCGAGAAGGTACCGGCTGGATATTAGGAAAAACTTTTTTAGAGTAAGAGTTGTTCAACAGTGGAATCAGCTGCCTAGGGGGGTGGTGAGCTCCCCCTCGCCGGCAGTCTTTAAGCAGCGGCTGGACAAACACTTGTCAGGATGCTCTAGGCTAATCCTGCATTCAGCAGGGGTTGGACTAGGTGGCCTGTATGGTCCCTTCCGTGGAGCTGCGGTGGCTCAAGTGGTTAAGACGCTGAACTGCAGGCTGTGGAAGGTCAGTAGTTCAGCAGTTTGAGACCCGGGTGCCGCATGACGGGGTGAGCGCCTGTCTCTAGTTCCAGCTCCTGCCAACCTAGCAGTTCGAAAGCAAGAAATTGCAAGTAGATAAATAGGTACCACTTCGGTGGGAAGGTAACAGCATTCCGTGCACCTTGGTGTTTAGTCATGCCGGCCACATGACCACGGAAACGTCTTCGGACAGCGCTGGCTCTTCGGCTTTGAAACGGAGATGAGCACCACAACCCTAGAGTCGGATTCGACTGGCTTTCAAGCAAGGGAACCTTTACCTTTACCTATGGTCCCTTCCAACTGTGTGATTCTATGTTTCTATTATTTTTATATGTGTCAGTTCTTTTCTAATATTTCCCCAGCTTCTGTCTTCTCACTGCAACAATTCAGCCTCAAAAAAATCTTGAGTCAACAGTATTCAGAGTCCGCATGGTGTAGTGGTTAAGAACAGAGGACTCTGGCTTCCGTTCTGGGATTCATGGCGTCCTGACGTGCTCTGGCTTGCTCGTAGAGCTCCCAGAGCAAACGGAGGGTCTTGACGACAGGGTGGGCTTCCAATAGCCCACCGCAGATCCCCCCAGGCAGGGGGGTGACTGGCAGAGAGCCTGGCCCGAGAGAGGAGTTGAGATCGGCTGATAGCGGGGCTTTAAAGAGCGCCGCGACCAGCCTTGATCCCTCCCCCAGAGAAGGCACTTCGGAAAATCTCTACAAGACCCCACCGAGTTGGATTCTCAACATAAGAACGCATGACCCAGACCTCCAAGACATTCTACAGAAACTGATATCAAGGAAACACTGCTATAACAAGACACTGACTTTGAAGGTAACTTTTTAAAATTGCTCACCGGAGACGCGTTTCGGCCGAAAATAAACAACATCCGATGAAGCGCATGATCGTGCACTATCTGTTGTACTAACATTGGAGCGGAAAAAGTGCAGTTAAACAGCTAAAAAAGGCCAAAAAGCCGAATTGTTGATCATTCCTGCGGTTAAATTATTGACTTTAAAATAGAAACTAACAGTAACTCCGTGAGAATTGCAGTGGAAAAGTACTGGAGCTGCTACAGCAGAAATCGGCAAAACAGGAAGTGACTTCAGAACAGACAAGTAATCATCCTAGAGAAGACCAAGGAGGCTGGAAGAAGGGAAGAAATCAGGAACAAGGGGGACCATTAAGATTGCCGGACAGGAAGTGAGTACCCGGAAGAACCATTTACCATAGAGAAATTGCGCCCGCCATTTTGGGAAGGTCAGAAAAATTTTCTTTGATTTTAAACGAAAGACTTAATATAAAAAAGTGAAACCAGTGCGATTTAGGTGGGCACAAGAAGGACTTTGATTTAGAGTGTGTTGGAGGGAAGATTGTGAACAACGGCTTACGACCTGCGGCAACGACAGAGGGCAAATACCTGGTCCTCCCCGAAAATGGCTGGAAAAGAGGAAAAAAGCTACAGGGCATGATGGAAGCTATGGAAAAACGAGTGATGGACGCGATTCTGAAGCTTGAAAAGACCGTTATATCAGAGGTAACAGAGCTGAAAAAAGAAATGTCTGGAATTACAAAAGAGATACAGACGCTGACCAAAAGAGCAGATGAGATGGATGTAAGGGTGAAGGGAGTAGCATCTAATATAGCTGAGGTCACTTTAGAAACAGATAAAGTGAATGTGATGGTCCAATACAATGCAATGATTAATCATATGAGATTCAGGGGGATCCCTGAAGATAAGAATGAGGACATCCATTCAGTCATGGTAGATGCTGTTGCAGATTTTTTGAAAATGGAAGAGGAGAGAGTGGCGGCACAGATTGATGTGGTATACAGAGTCAATTCTGCGATTGCGCAAAGGAAAAAATTACCTAGAGATGTAATTGTCCAGTTTATATCTAAGAAGTTGAAGGAGGATTTGTTTAAGCAACAATTTCAGGACGACTTCACAATTGGCAACAAGAAAATCATGGTCCTAAAGGAACTACCCAGAGCGATGCTTCAGGACAGACGACTTTTTAAAGACCTGATTGACAAGCTGAAATCAGAGGGCATAAGATATAGATGGGAAATTCCTAAAGGTGTCAGTTTTTCATTCAAACAGAAGAGAGTCACCATCAAGTCAGTTGACCAAATGACCAGATTTATCAATGATAATTTTATAGACTCTGATAAATAATTACAGAATCAACATGGAGAGTCAAATAATTTCATGGAATGTTAATGGACTGAACTCACCCCAAAAAAGGAAAAATGTCAGACTCTGGTTGGAAAAACAGAAATGCGATATTGTTTGCTTGCAAGAAACACATATTAAAAAATCAGATGCCAAATTTTTGATTCAAAAAAGATTAGGAGAGGAATTTTATTCACTCTCCTCTCAAAAGAAAAAAGGAGTAGTTACATATATTAAAAAAGAGTTGGAACCAAAAGAAATTTTCAAAGACAATGAAGGGAAATTTTTGGCGGTAGAAGTTGTGCTGCAGAATAAAAAGACATTAATTGTTAATCTCTATGCTCCCAATGGGGCAAAAGAAAACTTTTTTCAGAATTTGTGGGAACAACTACGACAGTTGACCTATGAGCAAATGATTTTAATGGGCGACTTTAATGGTACTGTTGACAATGTTGTTGATAGAAAATCAAAAAAAGGAATTGAGGCCATGGGCAAACTTCCTAAAGTCTTTTTCCAATTGATTA